>CAKJTW010000017.1:13210000-14460000 GCA_917880005.1 Nanger dama
TGGTATTTAGAAAGTTACTACATCTCCTTTGCAAGTAGGCTTTTGAAGACTTTAAACTCCTTTTTAGATATCTGTGTTTTACTGTGGTAGTTTGAGTATTTTATAGATGTGTTATAAAAATGAAAGTATTTTGCAACGTCTTTTTCCAGAAATTTCAAATATAGTTTCTGAAAGAGTGGCTGTGGGAAAAATATATATATATTTTTCCTTCCTAGACTGACACATTTTGGTATGGGAAATGCATAGTGCTTTTATTGCTGCAGGAAATTTTCATACTTTGTTATCAAATCACTTTATAATGCCACTGCTTTTGAAAAATAACCATTGTGTGTCTTCATTTCTTCTTTCAATATGGCCGTTTTGCCCTGAGCAACTTTATAATAAAGTACACTCTGGCTGGCATCTTTCCACCTGGATAACTGCCCCGTATATCTCTGTGAATTCACCATCTAATGCATTGCTACCTACTCCAAATTAGTCAACATGTAATTCTGCTAAAATTTAAATGAAAGAGAAAAAAACTCCATAAGAAAAAGAACTTAATGACAATATACAAAATAAATGTGTCTCAAGGTGTTATAAATGTGTGTTTGATGTTATTAATTCTATTATTAATATCATGTGAAAATTTAAAAAATCTATTTTTGGTTAATCACTTCTTCTAAGAACACCTATAAACTCGTTGACTCTAAGATACTCAAGTACATAATGTGTGTGTGTGTGTGTGTGTGTGTGTGTGTGTGTGTGTGTGTGTGTGAAAGTTGCTCAGTTGTGTCTAACTGTTTGAGATCCCATGGACTGTAGCTTATCAACCTCCTCTGTTCATGGGGATTCTCCAGGCAGGAGTACTGTAGTGGGTTGTCATGCCCTCATCCAGGGATCAAAGCCAGGTCTCCTGCATTGCAGGCAGATTCTTTACTGACTGAGCCACCAGGGAAGCCCCAAGTACATAATAATGGGTACCTAAGTTAAAGACTGTTTTTTGAAAGGATTTTTGACTCATGAGATGAATTTTCTTTTGTGCATTTAAGATGATGACTCTCAAATAATTTTATTCAGTGAGCTCCTCTCATCATTCCTTCCTATACTCAACCTTTAAGGTTCTCTTCCTCCTTCACTGGGGCCAGTCTTAGATTGTTTCTCTGCCAGTTGAAGAGGAGTGCTTTTCTTTGTGTTGCTCATTTTATAATTAATCATGACCTCATCTAAACTGGGCTTCCCTTGTGGCTCAGCTGGTAAAGAATCCACCTGCAGTGTGGGAGACCTGGGTTTGATCCCTTGGTTGGGAAGATCCTCTGGTTAGGAAAATGTCAACCCACTCAAGTGTTCTGGCCTGGAGAATTCCACGGAATATATAGTCCATGGCATTGCAAAGAGTTGGACACGACTGAGCAACTTTCCCTTCACTTCACTTCCTCTAAGCTAGCATTATAGTAAGTCAGAGAAGAAACAAGCAGAATGCTGTACAGGAAAGAAAATTAGTTTGGATCCTAAACCCTCTCTGAGACTAGCCACATGTGTGTCCAGAGGTTATGAATTTCATTATGTTGTTTCACTTTATTGTCTGCTACATGAGGAGGTTGCCCAAGATGATGTATAAAGTTTCTGATGTTTGTTAATCTTTGGTTTCATTTGTGGAGAAAGGTAGATGTGAAGAAGGCACTAACGATAAAGAAGAATATAATATAACAGAAAATAAGTGTGCTGGGTAAGGGAGGAGGAGAGTGCATAATGTATGTGTGTGACTGATATTGGTCCTGTTTACCCTTTCTTTAGGTTATGTTTCTGTTTGCTTGATCACCATTTGTTTGGTTTCTTCACACAGATCTTAACTACTCTACTATATGTGGTGTTCATAGATTTCCACAGAGACATGGGATATGTGTGGGCTTCGCCAGTGGCTCGGATGGTAAAGAATCCACCCGCAAGGGGGAGACATGGGTTCGATCCCTGGGTTGGGAAAATCCCCTGGAGAAAGAAATGGCTACCCACTCCGGTATTCTTGCCTGGAAAACCCCATGGACAGAGGAACCTGGCGGGCTACAGTCCATGGCGTTGCAAAGAGTCAGACACAACTGAGCAACTAAGACGTACATGTGTGCACACACACAGTAAGTCATAAGGACAAAGCAAGGAAATGAAGAGAAGATGCTTTAATTTCATATTCTGCAGCCATTCATGATGGCCTCTCACAATTCTACTATATGTCTTTGTTGCTGGCAGTAATGTGAAAGAACATTCTTTGGAACTGGATGTTTCTATCCTGGGAATGTTCCCTCAAAGAAGAGCTAAGTGCCCGTCATGAAAAATGGAAACCACAGCTATTCACTGACAGACATCAGTGCAATCTCTGCCCCATTTAACAGATCCATCCTTTTAATTAGTGACAATATTTATGTCATCTAAGTTTGTGAATCAACCTTCCCATAAGGCAAGCCAACTCCAGTTATAACTTAGGACAGAAAGGGAAATTTAGGAGCCATCCATAGTGTTTTGACTTCCATGCCCAGAAATTTAAATTAGCTCTGAATTTATGCACTCAAGCTATACTAGGAACACCTAAAATTCATGAATTTAGAAAGAAGTACACTAGATTTACGAAGTAATATTCTAGACACAGGCCTTGAAAATTCTCATTTTTAATGTAAATTTTTTCTTCAACATTAGTGAACTCTTCTGGGATGTTGTTTCCCATCTTTGGCACTATTGACATTTTGGTCCAGATAATTCTTTGGTGTGGAAAGCGGTCTTATGGACTGTAGGGTATTTACCACCATCCCTGGGCCCCTCCCCTTAGATGCTATTATCACTCTCCTTGTGTGGTGACAACAAAATATGTCTGCAGACTTTGCTTGTTGTCCCCAGGGAAGGGGAAAAGTCATCTTTAATTGAGAGTGATTGGTCCAGGGCTGTGATCATTCTGAAGATGGAATGATTGATGTAAACACCTGTGAGTAGGGAAATTAGTTTCTGTTGAACTCTAGTAATGAAGTGTTTAAAAGCTATTAAATACTGTTATTTAAAGTCTCTTTGTTTTAAAATAATCCTAAGGAAAAAAATAATCATTGCTAAAGTATTAACACTCAGTCATGTCCAGCTCTCTGTGGCTCCATGGACTTGTAGCTTGCCAGCTGTCCAATATTCTCCAGGGAAGGATACTGGAGTGGGTTGCCAATCCCTTCTCCAGGGAAAATTCCCAACCCAGGAACCAAACGCGAGTTTCCCACATTGCCAGCCGATTCTTTACCATCTGAACCACCGGGGAATCCCAGTGATTGCTAAAGAGAGTAGTAAATTCTCCACAAAATTCATTTTAATATTTACTTTTCATAGTAATTAAGTGAAACCGTTGTCATGTACTGCTAGATTTTTACTATGTATTGATGTAAATAAAACAAATGGACATAATAACTAAAACTTTATTACTTGTATTTTAAAAAGAAAGACACATTTTAAACAGAAATTACTTTGATGCATTAAAAAGATAGTCTCTTGTTTTTTAATATAATGAAAAAGAATAATGAGTTAGGATGATGGTTTCACATCCATTTAGCAATACCCAAAGATTAAAGTGTTTCCCTGATGGCTCAGAGATAAAGAATCTGCCTGTCAATGCAGGGAGATGTGGGTTCGATTCCTGGGTTAGGGAGATCCCCTGGAGAAGGAAGTGGCAACCTACTCCAGCATTCTTGCTGGCAAATCTCATGGACAGAGAATCCTGGCAGGCTACAGTCCATGGGGTTGCAAAGAGTCAAACACAGCTTAGCCACTAGACAACAACAATGACAACAAAAGGTTGAAGTAATATAATCTGTGTTCTGTTCTTTGGGTAAGAAGTGACTTGGTTACATATCTGTCTATAACTAAGATTGATCTATTTCTCAGTTTTAAAGCGTATTTTAGGAAGAATGAAACAAATAACAAGACTCCAGCAGCATGTTGAATAGACTTGTATTTTAACTTTCCCATTGCAAGATTTCACTAGTGTTGTATAAAACTGGATAGAAGTTATCTCATGCAAGAATCACGTAAAGACATGAGATACTTTTTCTAAAGCTATCCTACTTTTCAAATCAGAATTATATTTCTGTTTGTAAGGAAAAAAATAGGTAGACAGGGAGATGAGGTTTCTTGTTTTCCCTTTCTCTATCTGCTCATTTCTTGTGGCATACTTCATTTTTATTTCCTGAAGGAGAAAGAAACTATCAAAGTTCATAATGTTATTTTGCCATTTTGAGAGCAACTAATATTTATGTGTGCCTCAAATGTAAAGTCATTTGAAATCTTATAGAGATTCTACCAGGAGTAATTTGAAATATGAAATTACAGACACTCAGACCATTGGCTTTTCTATGTATCAAAACTAAACATGTGAAAAGTCATTAATGTATCCATATTGATAGGCTTTGTTTTACTCTTAAGTCCTTATAACCCAGTTGATTTCACCAAAGTCATCATGTACTTACAGTCACTAGCTGTCTTCAGACTAAGTCATAGTCTAAGCCAAAAATGAGATGATTGAGTTATTACTATGTATTTATACATAACATCTCATAAACCTTCTTGAGGTTTTTCTTTTTTTCCCCAGTTTATTGTCATGAATACATGTTTGGGGCAAAACAGAATTATGACATGGTATGCTGTGATGTGAAAGAGTATAATTTGAGTTGTTTATTTTATAAAAATAATTCTTTAGATTCAGAGGTATATTGGGTGTGTTTAATGACATTCTGTTTAATTTAAAGACATTGTTCTATTGCCCTTTTAAATCTCAGCACTGTTTTCTATAGTTGAAATGAGGCTTTTGGTGCTGCATGTATTTAAGAATACATTTCCCATATCCCTCATTAATTAAATGAATGTGGCCATTTCATAAACATTATACATATGACTTTATATGAACGTGTAGAAGTATCCTTGTCCTTCCCATCTATGAAATGTGGTGTGTCTTTGCTGTCAAGAGTTCCCATTTCTGTTACATCCCAAACAGGGATCTTCTAGTAGTGGGGAATGTAGCACTTGAAGCTGTGACATGAACTAGCTGTGTGTGTGTGTTGTTTTTTTTTTGCTTTTAACTACAGTGTTTCTATTTGGACCTTTTTTCAGTTATACACCTGACCATTTTTTGATATTCCACATTATATGAATCAGTTTGAAACACTGTAACAATTGTTCTGGCAGGGTGAGGGCAGGGATGGGGGAGTGAGTGACCCAGAGGTTGGGTGGGTTTCCTTGTTTACCAGAGTGAATCCTTAGGGTCTAATTATTTGGGAGCCAAGGTCGACATGAACCCAGGATTCCCACCTTATTGTTTCATTTACAGCCCACACAGCCTAGGCATTGTTTACAGCTGTGCTGTCCAGAGCTGTTGAAAAATGAAGCTATAGTCTGAGTTGTACAGTGGGGCACCCACTATCCTCATGGGAGTATTTAAACTTAAACTGAAATACAGGAAAGTGTTTACTTCTCCAGTTCCACTAGTTGTGTTTAATATGGTCAGAATATTTCTATCTTACATAAGTTTTTATTGAATAGTGCTTAAGGATTCTTGTCCTAGACTATGAAAAAAATATTTAAGGGACTATCTTCTGCTGCAAAATCGTCATGAATAAATAAGCGAAGTGTTGAAAGTTGATTTTGTTTTTTCGTTTTGTTTCCTTGTGTTATAACTGTGTACTGAGGGCATAGGAAATTCACGAAGCACCCTCAGCATTCTACCAGACTCACTACAAAGTTTGCTCCAGCCCTGCTTTTGTCTCATTAATCAGAGTTCCCTGATAGCACATCCTTACAGATTTTTTTTTTCATCCTCTTACATAATTGGAAATCTGTCCTAGTCAATTTATAGAGGCCTGATCTGTTTGGCTGTGTGGTCCACTGTAGAAGAGAATGGCAACCCACTTCAGTATTCTTCCCTTGAGAACCCCATGAACAGCATGAAAAGGCAAAATGATAGGATACTGAAAGTCAAACTCCCTAGGTCCGTAGGTGCCCAATATGCTACTGGAGATCAGTGGAGAAATAACTCCAGAAAGAATGAAGGGATGGAGCCAAAGCAAAAACAATACCCAGGTGTGGATGTGACTGGTGATAGAAGCAAAGTCTGATGCTGTAAAGAGCAACACTGCATAGGAACCTGGAATGTCAGGTCCATGAATCAAGGCAAATTGAAAGTGGTCAAACAGGAGATGGCAAGAGTGAACATTGACATTCTAGGAATCAGTGAACTAAAATGGACTGGAATGGGTGAATTTAACCTCAAATGACCATTATATCTACTACTGTGAGCAAGAATCCCTTAGAAGAAATGGAGTAGCCATCATGATCAACAAAAGAGTCTGAAATGCAGTAAAGGATGCAATCTCAAAAATGACAGAATGATCTCTGTTCGTTTCTAAGGCAAACCATTCAATATTACAGTAGTCCAAGCCTATGCCCCAAACAGCAATGCAGAAGAAGCTGAAGTTGAACAGTTCTATGAAGACCTACAAGACCTATTAGAACTACCACCCCCAAAGGATGTCCTTTTCATTACAGGGGACAGGAATGCAAAACTGGGAAGTAAAGAAACACCTGGAGTAACAGGCAAATTTGACCTTGGAATACGGAATGAAACAGGGCAAAGGCTAATTGAGTTTTGCCAAGAAAATGTACTGATCATAGCAAACACCCTCTTCCAACAACACAAGAGAAGACTCTACACATGGACATCACCAGATGGTCAACACTGAAATCAGATTGATTATATTCTTTGCAGCCAAAGATGGAGAAGCTCTGTACAGTCAGCAAAAACAAGACTGGGGGCTGATTGTGGCTCAGAACATGAACTCCTTATTACCAAATTCAGACTGAAATTGAAGAAAGTAGGGTAAACCACTAGACCATTCAAGTATGACCTAAATCAAATCCCTTATGATTATACAGTGAAAGTGAGAAATAGATTTAAGGGACTAGACCTGATAGAGTGCCTGATGAACTATGGATGGAGGTTCGTGACATTGTACAGGAGACAGAGATCAAGAGCATTCCCATGGAAAAGAAATGCAAAAAGCAAAATGGCTGTCTGGGGAGGCCTTACAAATAGCTGTGAAAAGAAGAGAAGTGAAAAGCAAAGGAGAAAAGGAAAGGTAAAAGCAACTGAATGTAGAGTTCCAAAGAATAGTAATAAGAGATAAAAAAGCCTTCTTCAGCGATCAATGCAAAGAAATGGAGGAAAAGAACAGAATGGGGAAGACTAGAGATCTCTTCAAGAAAATTAGAGATACCAAGGGAATATTTCATGCAAAGATGGGCTCGATAAAGGACAGAAACGGTATGGACCTAACAGAAGCAGTGAAGAGGTGGCAAGAATTCACAGAAGAACTGGACAAAAAGATCTTCATGACCAAGATAAGTACGATGGTGTGATCACTCAGCTAAAGCCAGCCATCCTGGAATGTGAAGTCAAGTGGGCCTTAGAAAGCATCACTATGAACAAAGTTAGTGGAGGTGATGGAATTCCAGTTGATCTTTTTAAATCCTGAAAGATGATGCTGTGAAAGGGCTGCACTCAATATGCCAGCAAATTTGTAAAACTCAGCAGTGGCCACTGGACTGGAAAAGGTCAGTTTTCATTCCAATCCCAAAGACAATGCGAAAGAATGCTCAAACTGTGGCACAGTTGGACTCATATCACACACTAGTAAAGTAATGCTCAAAATTCTCCAAGCCAGGCTTCAGCAATACATGAACTGTGAACTTCCAAATGTTCAAGCTGGTTTTAGAAAGGCAGAGGAACCAGAGATCAAATTGCCAGCATCCGCTTTATCATGGAAAAAGCAAGAGAGTTCCAGAAAAACATCTATTTCTGCTTTATTGACTATGTCAAAGCCTTTGACTGTGTGGATCACAATAAGCTGTGGAAAATTCTGAAAGAGATGGGAATACCAGACCACCTGACCTGCCTCTTGAGAAACCTATATGCAGGTCAGGAAGCAACAGTTAGAACCAGACATGAAACAACAGACTGGTTCCAAATAGGAAAAGGAGTATGTCAAGGTTGTATATTGTCACCCTGCTTATTTAACTTCTATGCAGAGTACATTCTTCCAGCTGGTGGAAGAAGCACAAGCTGGAATCAAGATTGCCGGGAGAAATATCAATCACCTCAGATATGCAGATGACACCACCCTTATGGCAGAAAGTGAAGAGGAGCTAAAAAGCCTCTTGATGAAAGTGAAAGGGGACAGTGAAAAAGTTGGCTTAAAGCTCAACATTCAGAAAACGAAGATCATGGCATCTGGTCCCATCACTTCATGGGAAATAGATGGGGAAACAGTGTCAGACTTTATTTTTTGGGGGCTCCAAAATCACTGCAGATGGTGACTGCAGCCGTGAAAGTAAAAGACGCTTACTCCTTGGAAGAAAAGTTATGACCAACCTACACAGTATATTCCAAAGCAGAGGCATTACTTTGCAAACAAAGGTCCATCTGGTCAAGGCTATGGTTTTTCCAGTAGTCATGTATGGATGTGAGAGTTGGACTGTGAAGAAAGCTGAGTGCTGAAGAATTGATGCTTTTGAACTGTGGTGCTGGAGAAGACTCTTGAGAGTCCCTTGGACTGCAAGGAGATCCAACCAGTCCATTCTAAAGGAGATCAGTACTGGGTGTTCTTTGGAAGGACTGATGCTAAAGCTGAAACTCCAGTACTTTGGCCACCTCATGCAAAGAGCTGACTCACTAGAAAAGACTCAGATGCTGGGAGGGATTGGGAGCAGGAGGAGAAGGAGATGACAGAGGATGAGATGATTGGATGGCATCACCGACTCGATGGAGATGAGTTTGAGTGAACTCCGGGAGTTGGTGATGGACAGGGAGGCCTGGCATGCTGTAGTTCATGGGGTCACAAAGAGTCGGATACGACTGAGTGACTGAACTGAGTAACTGATCTGTTTGAGAAGTTGAATAAAACAAGTCACAGCATTTAGGGATTTCCTTCTTACCCCACCATCTCCATACTTTAATGGGCATATGCTCAGGTTTAATGCCATTATCATATTATTGGTTTTAAGATGTCTAGAATTGAAAGTATAGGGTTATTTTAAGACAGAAAGAAGCAAAATGTATAGGAATAAACAATATCTAGTTTCTAGTGAAAGCAACATTAAGTTCTTATGGAGGTTAAAAAACCTAATTATTTACCTTTGTCTCCCTCATTTCAGAATAATGGTTTGCTTCTTTAACTTTCTCCTAGATTGACCAATATAATTTTTGAAAATAATTTTTAAGATTACAAACTCATGTAGTTTGATGTGATGTGTTCCAATTTATTGCAATTGTTACTCATTTTGCCATTTAGATTTTCGAGCATTTGACTGTTAGAAGCCTCATCACCGTGGCCTCCTCAAGATCTGACTCTGTAGCCCAGGGAACTCTGCTCAGTGTTGATGTGGCAGCCAGGCTGTGAGGGGACTTAGGGAGAGGATGGAAACATGTGTATGTATGGCTGAGTCCCTTTGCTGTCCACTTGAAATTGTCACAGCATTTTGTTAATTGGCTATACGCCAGTCTAATATAGAAAGTTATAGAAAAACCCTGGTAATGCCCGAAAACCTCTTTGCTTGCTGGTATGGCGAGATGTTCCATGTTTATTTTGCACATTTCCTTCAAAAACCTATAATCACCATTTCTCTAGGAACTTTAAAGATTTTTTTAAAGCTTTTTTTCTCTTTTGTTAACATAATCTATAGAAATACCAACAATACAGAAAGCTGAAAAAATCCTTGAGCATTTCATCAATTTGAATATGAATATACTTATTACAGAAAAGGATTCTAATGTTAACTTGAAGTTAAAGGGTTAGATAGGTGTCAGCTAATGAGACCACTTGAAGCAGTAATTCAAGACTCAGGGCAAATATATTGTTCCATTTCAAATTAGACTGCACACACTGGCCCTCTGAGCTGTTAGTTGCTCTAACCACACAGGTACATAATAGAAAAGAAAATGGAAATCAGCAAAATTATTGCTAACATCTTTGTGCTGTGAGCAGTAAGAAACCAAACCAGGGAGTTTTAAATATTTTTAATTTTATGTTCAGCTCATCTAGATGGTTCAGTTTTACCTGCCTGTCCCAGTTTATAAAAGACACAAAGGGCAGGGTTCTTAAAAATCACAGAGTTAGCCTCTGCTGAGGGTTGTTGGACAGATGCAGAATAATTTGTGACGTAAACTAGACCATGGTACTTTTAGTATCTCCAACCCCCTTTTCTTGCTGTTTTTATTGCAGAGTTCTTGGCTACACTTTCTTTAGGCTAACTGAAAGTCCTTGTAACATTGGTTCATCTGCATTATTTACACTGAAAATGTTTCCTTAAAAATCTCTTGTCCAGGTACTTCCCTGGGGTCCAGTGGTTAAGACTTTGCCTTCTGATGGGGGTTTGATCCCTGGTTGGGGAGCTAGAGCCCACGTTTTAGCCTTCGTGCCAAAAAAAAACAACCCAAAACAAAGACCCTTAAGTGATGTTGTAACAAATTCAGTAAAGACCTTAAGAAGGGCCCACATTAAAAAAAAAAATCTAAAATAGGAAAGATCTTTTGCCCATTTTTGTACCAAAATTTAAATTCCATCTTATTGATACACAAGCCAGCATTTTCCTTTCGGCAAAGTTTCTGTTATAAACAAGATACAGAAGAGAGATTGGCCAAAATGAACCTCTAGAACTGGTTTTATCTTCACACCTCTGACCTCCTCTTGTCATATCTCGGCCAAGGGCATAGCCTGTGTAAGTGAAAATAGGTATGTTCGTATATGTGTCTATTTCTAGATCCTATCTCTGTGTCAAGTTCAGAGATAACTTCTGTAGTTTTAGTGGGAAGAATTTAGTCTTCTTATGTCCCTTTAGTCAAGCAGAGGGAAAGCCAAATCACCTCTTTCCTGAGAGAGCCTTTCATACATCTCCATCTCTGAGATTGCACGGAGGCAGTATGTAGCAGTTGGCTCTGATACGCTCGCACAGACACAAATTGAGTCTGACAGGAATGATGTCTCCTGGACTTGCCGTCATTTGAAATGCTGGCGTGAGGATGGGAGTGGTGAAAGGGGGGCAGGGGAAGAGCTGATTCCTTTAGCACTTCTACTGTGAAGTTTGGGGAATTTTAACATTTGATAGCTGTGAACTGCTTGATATGTTGTTTTCCAAATGAGATTGATAACAATAGCTGATTTGGAGCAGCTGGCTAGCTTTTGGTTTCAAGTATGTGCATTTCAATGTACAATTTGATTCTTCATGCCACCCACAAATCTGTTGAAAAGAAAAAAAAAGGCTATCCAGTGGAATGGTACTTAGAATGATTCACTTCTTTCCTTTTAATTTTGTATTTCTTGCTTTCACACCATTCATGTATAGCACTGAAAGAAGATAGTATCTTTTAGAAAAAATTTTATTCTCGTGCTCAGTTTCATAAAAGACACACTGTGGTATCTGTATTGCAGTTCATTTTTAAAGTGCAAGTTATTTTACGTTTTAGGGTATTTCTGGCTATCTCTAGTATTTTGTCACAAGTTTTGTATGTATTTCTACATATTCCAACATGCAAAACTTAGAGATAACCATTTCATGGGCAAACATGTTCTGATTGTCTTTCTTAAGTTACTCTCACAGTGAAAGAGAAAGCAGTAACGTTAAAAATGTCTTCTTTCTTTATTAAGAGCCTACTGTGTATAAAATGTTGTGTTCAATTTACTGAAGGTTCTGTAAGAACTATTATTTATTACCTAAAGAGCCATACTTCAAATTGTTGCTTGGAGCCAGTCAGTCATCACTTCCATTTTTTCTGTTCCCACCAGGACCACCATCACTCTTCTGGTCTGTGTTACTTCTTACTTGTGACTCTTGATAATAGTGTTCTGTAAATCATCCCACATTCAGCTGTCACTTAATCTTTTCAAAGCTTCATTCTGTATTGTTCTTCTCCAAAGCGTTAAATAATCCCCTTTGTGGTTTGCTGCAAAAAGGCTGGTTGACTTAGGTTGATATCCATGGCTCTCCATGATCTGTTGTTTTTTAAGCCTGAGCCATTGTGTTTTGCCTCATCCTCTTTTGGTTTCCTAATGGATCCATCACATCTATCCTGTAGTGTCAGTGTGGACCTGGGATCAGCTGCTTCAGCATCTTTCAAAAACTTGTTAGAAATGCAGGTTTTGGACCCCCTCCCCCAGAGACTTACTACATCACAAACTCTGGGTGTCTTGGTGTAAGCATGCCAGGTGGTTATGATGCATATAGATATTTGGGAAGTCCTGATCCAGGCCAGTCAGGTGACTCACCTTTGCCAGAGTTCCTTTTCCACTGCCCTGCTTTTTGCTTAGAATTCCTGGAATGCCTTGCCTTTCTTTTGGTAAAATACTGCCAGTGCTCCAGGGTCTACTTGGAGACACTGCTTCTTTCCATGATGTCATTCCTGCTCCCTGTATTCCATGGCATTATTTGACTTTACTCCCTGGCACTAATCACTTATTAACTTGTACTCATCATCCAACGTACCTGGCTTATTTTCCCTCCTAAACTGGAAAATCACAGAGGGTGAAATCTGACTTATTTGTGTATCTCGAGATGCATAAATGAGTAGCAGTTCTGGTGTTTTGCACGCAGTAGGCGCTGTAAAAGTAGTCTGTGGCTTATTGATTTTACATAGAAGATTGAGAAAACTAAGCCCTTGCCCAGGAGGCATATAAACATCCTGTTAAATCAAAGTGGCTTATGCTAGCTATTGTTTTGACTTATTGAAGCCAAACTGGACCTAAATGTGATGTGTCTTTAGGGAAGAAGCCAAATGTGCTGGTGTAAAACATTCTAACCTCTACTGTTTAGCTGGAGAAGTTGAATTAACACTGTCATTTCACCTGGTGCCAAAAAGCAACTTCCATTATTCTGCCAATAATAGACTTTTATCCTGCACGGTGGAATGTCTCTTAAATCTTAACGTAACATTGATGTGCTTTCTTCCACCAATGTATTCATGTAATATTTCCTAAGATGTGACAGTTTCTTCTCATAAAGCATTGCCCGAAAGGTGGCCTGAGCAGAGAGTAAAATTCAAAATGGTTGGCTTCAAGATGACCTGAACATGGGAATAAGATAAGCTTGGGCTGCCTCATTTCACAAACCAGGTTGTTTGTTTCCTAATACAAAGGCATCACGGTTCCAGTTTATGGGCTATATACAGTGGTTTGCGTCTCTCATGGTGGTTGTGATGGGACAAGGTGAAAAGAGTGAGGAGTCTAAGTGTCTTTGTCTTTCTCCCCTTTCTTCTACCACCCCCCTCACAGGCTCTGAAAGTGTTCCAGCTGAAATTTCAGATCAGCCTGACTTGCTGCGGCTTCTGAGGCAGTGATTCCAAGCTGCCAGTGTGTGCTGGTGCCAAGCTGCAGGATGGTGCACATAGCCAGGCCATTGCTGCTGCTCCTTGCCTTCTTCCTCCACGCGGATGCTGAGAGTAAGCCATCCTCCCCTTCCCTGGGGGCTGGGGCTATAATGAGTGGTTTTGTTTGCAGTTGGCACCATGCTCAGGGCCGCTGAATATGTTTCCTTTGGAAGTAAATCCTGAGACACTGTGGGATCCTCCTTGGCTACCAGCCAGCCTTTCAGAGAGATTATTGATGCGACTTCCTTACCATTTCCTCTCTTGCTTAATGCCCTTTTTCTTGTGCATCTAACTGCTCCTACTGTTTTGGCTTTTTTTTTTTTTTTTTTTGATACTCTTACCAGCCCAGTGGCAAAAGACACTATGAGACCAATGATAGAACACAAACTGGGATTAACCAGTTGTTGGTGCCAATAAGTAAACATTGCTCAGACCCATTAGAAATTTCTTTAGTTTTGTGGCTATTTCTATGTTTAGAAAAATGCACAGTGTCATATTGAGCCCAATTAAACTTCCAAGCCCTTGTAGCTGTCATAGCAGCTGTTCTAATGTACCGTTTCCGACAGCTGTCGTGGAGTACAGTATTCAAACAAATCAAGCAGAACTGACAACTTTGTGGCTGGGTGAAGAGTGTGGAAGTGTGAGGAGAATTCTGTGGCATACAGACCCAAAGTTTGGATTAGGGACTCAATTTGTGAAGCCAAGATTGTGGTCAATTAACTTGCCAGTTAATGAGACTATCATATCTCCATTGTAATTCAGAAGTCATTAGACCTACCTTGTTTACTTATGTTTCTTTCTCCGTCTGTCCTTTGGGAAAAGGACAGTACTGGAGAAAGGCACGTCTGGCTTGCATTCACCGACATGTCTGGTTCTTGGTAGTGGTTTAGCTCTCATGAGAGCTGACCATTCTCTTTGGAGTCCCCTTGGTACTATCAAAGTGTGTAACATCTGTAGTCGTTAGCTTTTACTTACACCGACTATTTCAGATTAAACTTGATTCATGTTAAAGATGTTTCAAAGACAGCGATCCTGTGTCCTGTTGGCCCTTACCTATTAATTGCATTTCAACAAGACTTTCCTCAATAGCAGCCAATTTCTTTGTTTAAATAGGGGCTCTAGTTTTTAAAGTGAGCTTTCCAGGAGTGAAAGGAATATTGTTAATGATAGGATACATATGGAACATACATGTTTTAAGCACGATATTCTCTGGTTAATAATGTATATAGTCTCCTAATTAGCACTTGGGAGTGCTGGTTTAAGGTGAAGCCAAGGAATTTCTAGTACAATGCCAGCAAATAATTAACTGGGAAAAGATCCAAATGAAAGACGCTTGTGTTATTTTAAAGCCGTTTATGTCAAAACCTATTTTAACATTGAAATCTAAATTTAGTATATTAAAGAAATAAGGCATATGGATTTATTTCTCTGTTGTGGCTAGAGTGAAAAAATAAGTTGTTCTACAGTTTTTAATTTTTGGCAAAAGCATATTAAGACCGTGGGAATTCACTTTAATATCGTATCTTAGAGATTTTCTTAAAGTTACTACACCTAATTATCATACATCTGTGAAGTTATTGTTCTAGATAAGTAAGTGTATTCTTCTACTGAAAAGCTTTGCTTTTGCTTAATTCTCTGGTGAAAAGTGGTAGACAGATAGCACTGAAGAACAAGTTCTTTTAAAATTTAAAATTATCTTTTAAAGACAGTCTCCTATTCCTCCTCTTGTTCTCCCTCTTCTCTTTCTCTTCCACTCTTTCCTCACATTTCTTATCCAGTAGAGTCTTAAGCAAGAAATAACAAAGGCCTGAGTAAGTGATTATTAGTTACAATAAGATATTTTACCATGTTATATATGTATGTGATACCAATTTTCAACCTTAAGATGTAATCTGTAAAATAATCCTTACCCTCTCACTCTTCCTTTTGCGCTACAAGGAGGGGCAGGCTTCTTTTTGCCAAATTAATTTTGTTTAGTGTTTGTGTCTCCTCAACCTTACTTTAGGGAATTTTCCCTTTAATACATTCCTTTGCCATTGTTGAACAACATATGTAACCTGAGTATTCCTGGGGAAACCAAGAATCAGCCATGGTTTTTTCTTTCTTTCTCTTTTTTTTTTTTTAGGTACATTTTAAAGAAGAACGAACATCCCCTAGTAATCTACTGGAGGATATTCATGGTGCATGTAAACACATATAGACCCTGAGATATAATTTTAGCCACTAAGAATGTTTAAAGAACAATGGATAAAATAGGATTTAGACTGTAAGCCATTAAATTGTGCCATTAGCATCACTTAAAACACCAAAAAAAAAGAAGTTACAATGAAGAAAAAATTGATTCTTCACCATCATATAAAGATGCTATTTCTCAGGCTTGTATTACCTGGGTCACTGATTTGTTTCTCTGTGATTTCTTTAGAATATCTACCTATATTTTTCCCTCTTTCCTAACTGTATTTTATATTTGTACAAGGGATTGGGAGTTATATTTCAAAATTTAATAATATTAATATTAATAATATTATTCTCTTTTGAAGAAGGGATGATATGTTAGGTTGGGAGTGGAAAGAAGCCATTCTGGTGAACTCTGTTAACTCTGTGTGTTCAACTCCCTCCCTTTAGAAATGATTAATTCCAAAGAGCCATGAAGTTGGGCTTATGATCTGTTGTGTGGAACACCATAGCAAAGTGCTGGTGTGATGTTGCATTTAGTAGAAGAGCTCTCATGAGCCTTGGTTCAAACTCAGGTTGAAAAATTGTGATAATATCCCTTTAGCAGAAATTTGTAGTTTTTGCAGTGCCTATTTGAAGTGCCTGATCAATCTCCACTATTATTTTTAAAGACTACACGTGTGCATGGATCCTATTTCTTATTGTCCTAGGTGTGTAGCACTTGAAATGTTGTCGCTTATTGCTTCTTGAACGCACAAACACATGGTAGAGCTGTGGTCTCAGGGAAGAGTCAGTGGGACTTCTCAGTATTAGGAGTAGCCCTTCCGCATGCCAGGCTGACCAGTTTTCTGTCGTGGTTTGACTGAGATCAATTTGGTGTTAATATGCATGCAAATTCTAGATGAATTTAGAATATATTATATTAATATAATCCTGAGGTAAATATCTTTCTGTTGGCTCAGTTTTCATAATAGTTTCTGATAATTTTATTTAGTATTGGTTTGCCATTTACCAGTCTTTTTTTTTTTAAACTAAATGCAGACCAAGAATCTGCTGTTAAATCTTCTTTTATAAAACTGGTTTCACTACAATGAAATCATTTACATTCTAGACCTGAGTTTATGCTTTTTGGCCACTGTCATTGGACATGAGTGTTACTGGATCTTTATTATAAACACAACTGTTGACAGATGAATTCCTAAGATGGTTTAGGTCATTTTTCTTCTTCTTCTTTTTGCCCACTTTGCTGTCTCAGATGGAGCACACACCCTCATTTTCCTTCTTGCTGTTAATGAACCTCCCTGTAGTCCCAAACAGCTTTCAGTACCTCTGTCCTATATGAAAGCAACTGGATTTCTTTTCGGAGAAGGCGATGGCATCCCACTCCAGTACTCTTGCCTGGAAGGTCCCATGGATGGAGGAGCCTGGTAGGCTTCAGTCCATGGGGTCGCGAAGAGTCGGACAGGACTGAGCGACTTCACTTTCGCTTTTCACTTTGACGCACTGGAGAAGGAAATGGCAACCCACTCCAGTGTTCTTGCCTGGAGAATCCCAGGGACGGGGGAGCCTGGTGGGCTGCCGTCTATGGGGTCACACAGAGTCGGACACGACTGAACTGACTTAGCAGCAGCAGCAGGTTTCTTTTATCCCCACTCTGGTAGTATATCTCTCTGCCCAGTGTAGCTGCATTATTTCTTTGACATTAGAGAAGAGACTGACATCGGTATTGTAAGATGATCGTTTTTTCCTTGCTTGTTTTCTGATGGGCAGCATAGGGTGGTACTCAGTAAAGTAAGCTCTGAAACCAGAGTCTGGTTTTAAATTCTGGCTGTCGTTTTGTAAGCTGGAGCATGATGCCTTGTACTCTTTGCCTCAATTTCCTATCTAAAAATATGGAGTGATGATGGTGATGGCATAGGATAGTGCCTTCTTTTGGGTTTATTGAGGATGAAATGAATTAATGTAAAACACAAATCAGCAGATAACAGACAGTAGATATTTAATAAGTGTTATCTATTATTATTCAAAAACATTCAGCTAACATTTTTCATTGAACACTTGTGTTTAGGTACTGTGCTAAAATTATTTAAATTTGATCTACAGATTATCAAAATTTGGATGATTGATAAACTAGATAAACCAGATTTTCCTGCAGTGTGTTAAAGTCCCCAGCTTGGCTCTCTGTTAAAAAAAAAAAAAAAAATCCTAGACATAGGTGACTCTTATAAACTGTTCCAGGAGTTAATCTGAAGATAAGAGGGAAAAATCTGAACCATATCTGCTTTTTCATGCTTAAGATATTACCAGTTTAAAATTAATTTGGCTTGGGTCTAGTGGATAATGGGAAAGTGTTTCCATCTTCCTGTTTTGTTGCTTCCTGTAATGAATTTTCTTGAGCTGCTCAGAAGGAGGAGCTGGAGATATTTACTCTAAACAAATACAGGAATATATGGGCCCCTGGTCCGGAAAGTTCGAGATGGAAGTAAACACAGTAATGAAGAGAGTACGTGGCTTTTGATATGGCCAGAAATTATTCTTCAGGAAGAAAACTAAAAAATAGGAAAATGATGAGTTTGAAGGGCAGGGCAAATGATTCCTTTTGTGTTTTGCAGAAATTATTTCTGCAAAGAAGCCTAACTCAAGTAGTTAGATCACTAAAATGAAGTTAGGAATGGAAAGACTGTCTATTTTCTGTCATCAAAATGTGTTCCTTCCAGTAGACAGGACCATCTCACTGAGAGCATTCATAGCTCATCAGAAGTGTCCTTTAGTTTTTATTTTGGATTTTGAGTGTTTAGGTATGTATGATATATGTATATATGCTTGCGTGTATGTATATATTTAGATCACAAACCATTTAACCATCTATTAAAATGGATTGCTAGGGATGGTGGAAATGTTCTAAAATTAGATTGGGGTGCTGATACTAATTGGATATACAGATACAAAATACCATTGACGTAGGACATTTTGAATGGGTGATCTGTATGTCTGTGAATCATATTCCAGTAAAGCTATTTGAAAAACAAAAGGTAAACTGCTGCTCAGCCAGCTCTCTGGTTAGACTCCCTTTGGTGTATGTCACCTGAATAAAAAGTGTACTGGTTCCTTGGGCCAGTTAGAACAGACATGCTCATTGAGGAAAGCAGGAAGAAAGCCAGTTCATTTTCCATGCTTATCAATGCCTTCCTTGTTTTCCTTTTCTCTGAATTTGCAGTGATGTGGCAAAATACAAAAACCTTACTGCTCCCTCCTTCCTCCCCTCACAGTAAAGTAGCTAGCTAAATTAGCACCATCCAGCTGTCTGCAGCAAGAAAAGTATTCCAACTATTTCACTTATCCTTTGCAGAGTTTTCTGTAGCTTTCTCAATTAATTGCTCCCAGCAGAGCTGTACCTATCTAGTAAGGTTAAGAGTATGTCACACAATCAACAAATGTGTATACTTCAAAGCATTTTATTGTGTATAGAGGGACTTGCTTTATTTTTAGTCCAAGATACGACATATTTGTTATCTCTGATCTCTGCTTGTGATGAGGCCCTTAAGCTTGACAGATGGAACAACATCTGAAATATTTGTGAATTGCTTCTTGTTACTGCTCATAGCCTCGTGATATTTGTCTATACCATTTTGTGATTCTTTAATTTCTTTCCCAGGACATTCTTAGTTTCTTTGATTTTCCTCACGTAGTTACTATTTACTTGATTCATTTCAAATAAGTTTGATCTGTTTGGGAGTCTCCACTCTTCTGCCTTTGTTGTCTTGCTTCAGTAAATTCAGAGAATTCCCAACCAGTGTCCATCTTGAAATGAATTAAAAGTACTGGTGCTTGGGTGGAAATTGATTCTCTTACCTATAATTTTGCTTTTTCTCTTTTCCTTAGCTTGCTTTAGATTTATTTATTAATTTGTGATGCAGTGTGTGTGTGTGTGTGTGTGTGTGAGAGAGAGAGAGAGAGAGAGAGAGAGAGCATGTACTCCATGGAAAGCTTTGTGTATAATGGTGGGGATACAAAGATTTAAAGAAGTGTGGTTCCACATCAACTTGTAATCTTCCTTTAGATTTCATAGCTCACTTTTCAAAACTCTCTCAAGCACCGCTCCCAGGCTTTATCTCCAGGCAGGAAGTCATACTTAAGAATATAGACTTGGAAGCCGAATGTGCTTAGTTGCTCAGTCATGTCCAACTCTTTGTGACCCTATGGACTGTACAGTCCATGGAATTCTCTAGGCCAGAATAGTGGAGTAGGTAGCCTTTCCCTTTTCCAGGAGATCTTCCTAATTCAGGGATTGAACTCAGGTCTCCCGCATTGCAGGCAGATTCTTTACAATCTGAGCCCCAAGGGAAGCCCTGTGTTCAAATCTTGCCTCTGCTGTGTAAGTGTTCTGACCATGTGCAAGTTACGAGTTTATAGGCCATTTTCATATCTGTAAAATGAAGATGAAAAGTGGCATACATTAGATATGGATATCATAAGGATTAAATAGAGAATTGCTTATAAAGTATTTTGAAGAATAGTATTAAATATTCACTAAATGTTAGTTGCTGTTGTGCTTTTTTCTCATTGATTTCCATGATTTCCAAATTAGAATCATACATATGTAGAGCTACACATTTAGATCAATATTTAGAACATTGATGATCCCATTAACTTCATAATTTGAGCAGTATCTTTTGAAACTGTAAATATATATCATTATATATACAGTTTTGCCACCAAAGGGCATTGACTGATTGGTACATTCATGTATTTAATACTCCCTTTAATAATTACTTATTGGACATATTTCCTGTGTCAAGTATTGAGGTAACTACTGGCTAAACAAGGATGAGGTAAGGAAATAGGATCCTTACCCTATAGAGAGATGATTAATCTCAAAATTTTTATATGTTCAGTGATAAATGTTATGAGGGAAGAAAATAAGGAGGTTAGTGTCTCAGCTACTCAGAATAATAATAATAAAAAGGTTTCTGAAGCAGTGATTTTTTTTTTGCTTATTGTGAAATAATTTTAGACTTGAAAGAAATTAAAATTGTACAGTATTTTCCATGTAGACTTCACACATATTTCCCCAATAATGATGTGTTACATAATTGCAGTACATTATCAAAATTAGAAAGTCAATATTAGCACAAGACTATTAACTGCAGGTTTTACTAGTTTTCACATCAGTTTTTCTTTTAAAGGTGTAGTTCTGTTAAAGAAGATCAGATGTATAGCTCTGAAGGAATGATTTTTGCGTTAGCACTTGATGGATGAATAGAAGTTAACTATACTACAACTGAAAGAGCTGTTAAAGTTCAAGAAACTTTTATATGGCAAGACAGGGACAGCCTTCTGTTTTCTGGGGACTTGAAAGAATGGATATAACTGGATCCCAGGTGGTGAGAAGGAGGAAGTTATCAAAGAAGAATATACAAGTAAGCAGGGCTATCTAATGTGAGGCTTTAGAACTTGTTCAGTATCTTGGGTTTTACTCCAAGGACAGCTGGAAGAGTAACAGAAAGAGATGTGAAAAAACAGCAGTGTGATGGTAGCATGGATGGAAAAGTCTTTGGAGCCAGGTCAGCAAAAATGTCCTTGAGATCTTTTAAGAGTCTTGTTGAAAGTTCAAAGATGGGAAGCAGGAGAGAAGAGGGAGGGCAGTTAGGAAGATCAGATGGCCTTGAAACTGAAAAAAAAAAAAAAAACAGTTGATTTTATTGAGATACATTCTCCTAAAACTTGAACCAACAACAGATTTAGTTAATTCTGAGTGAAAGAAAAAGCTAATGAGGGACATGTAATTCTTTATTTTTAGCATGTCCTTTTTCCCCTAAAGACATCATTGCTCATATTTATAATTTCTCTTTTTGGTTTTCACACAATTTTATTTAAACTTCCCTTTATATTAACGTATTTGTAAAAAAAAAAAAAAAAGTAACTTGGAATCCAAAATTAGTTTAAAACTGTGAATGAACTTTAAAACCTTACTAGAAAAGGTATTTCAATTTAGTTTTTGTTCTCTAACGAAGTTTTTAAATTCACTTTACAATATGTGATGGATTTTGTATAGTCACAACATAGTATTCTGACAGTTCTTTTATACTACAGTTATTAAATGTGACATTAAAATACACTAAGTACTTATATTTTCATATTTAAAAAGTAGTGTATAGTACGTTACTTTTGGGCCATAAGTGCGGGAAGTAAAAGGAGCTGATTCCATTCCAGTAGTTTATTTTCTCTCTTAGTTTTTCCTTTGTTTGTTATGTTTGCTGAATTGCTTCCCTGTGGCTCAGCTGGTAAAGAATCCACCTGCAAATGCAGGAGACCTGGGTTCAATCCCTAGGTTGGGAAGATCCCCTGGATAAGGGAACAGCTACCCATTCCAGTATTCTGGCCTGGAGAATTCCATAGATTGTATAGTCCATGGGGTCGCAGAGTCGAACATGACTGAGTGACTTTCATTTCACTTCACTTCATAAAGGAGTGAGAGAAAAATAAATTGTGGCTGTTTGTTTACCACAAAAAATTGCAGACCTTAAATTCTGCATACCATTGACCAGATCATTAGAACTATCTGTATTATTTATGCAGCATGGGACTTTTTATTTTTACCTAAAAACAGGTATTTTTGGTAATGACAAACATGTTTAAAAAGAGCCTGTTTTTTTTTTTTTTTTTTCCTCAGTACACCTTTAAAGGTTTTTAAATTGTTTTATATCTGGTCAAGTTAAGATTTTTGTGAACCTCATTTTAATTGGTAGCAAAAGTTTACAACTTGATTTTCAAAAATGTTACTGCAACCACCTATTAATAAAAGTATTACCTATTAAAAAAAAGACTATGGGAAGGCAGTCATTGCTTTCAGCTGTAGTGATTTTAGGTTGTTAAAAGAGCACCTCTTTAATGTCTATGTGTATCCTTTAAAAGTAAATTTAAATCACAATGTTTAGTTTAAAATTAATGTTTAATTCAGTAAATGCCTACTGTGTGCCCCAAACAAGCCATATCCTGGTTCCTGTTATCACAGAATTTAACTCTAGCTGGTCAGGGAGGAAAGAAGCATGCAGCACAAGGTTATGACGAGAGGTAGATGAACGGTGACTGTTATAAATGCAGCAGAGATAATGAAACAGGGTGATGTGCTGTGAAAGTAAGGGGGTTATTAGAGGAGGGGACAGGGCATTTCTTCATTTTCTATTAAGGAAGGTGTTGCTTAGTGAGAAACAACACTTACGCTGAGTGATGGGGGAGCCACCAGCTGTGAAAAAGTAGAGTTCAGGGCATCCAGGCAAAGAGAACAGTGATTCTCAAAAGCCTGAAGGAAGGAAGCCTCCTCTGTTCAGAGGACAAAATAAGGCCCAAGGGTCTGAGGCACAGTGGGTGGGAAGGCAGGAGAGCAGGGTGGGGCTAGACCCTGTGGCCCTGTGGGCCTTAAAAGGTGTTGGATTGCTTCAGTATGTGGGCAACACATGTGTTCTTGGGATATTATCTATCTATGAAACCTTAGTTGGGCACACTGTCCTTTACTGGGACAAAGTAAATGTTTCTTTCTCAAATGGTTCATTGAGGGGTTGGTGCAATCTCTGATTAGGTTCTAAATTCATTTTCTAATAAGCTCCTCGAATGAAATTTTCTTTGTACCATCCATGTAGACTTTGGACACTGAAACCTTTGGTTAACGAGAGCAAAAATAAATCTGCTTTTAGCTCTGGCATAATTTGTTTTTCTTTTGAAGCACATGATATTTCTGCATTGGAAATAATGCAGTGAAGTCTACACTCCATCAATATCCAGAGCTGGAGAGGACGGGGTACATATGAAAACAGAGCTTTTTTTATTAGAAAGTGATGGCCAGCATACCTTTGCAGGGAAGAAGGGAGATTCTATAGGCCTTTCATCTATATGGTTCAATTTCGTTAAGAACCCTGATGTTCATTTGGTAAAGAATCTGACTACAGTGCACGAGACCTGGGTTCAATCCCTAAGTTGGGAAGATCCCCTGGAGACTCAAATGGCAACCCACTCCAGTATTCTTGCCTGGAAAAATCTATGGACAGAGAAGTCTGGTGGGCTACAGCCCTTGGGTTCACAAGAGTTGGACGCATCTTAGCAACTGCACCACCACCACACAGCAATAGGATTCCTAAGTGATTCCTGTAGGGAAAGTATGTCCTCTATATAGATGAAATAATTTTAATTTGCTCTTTCCTGGTAAACTTCTTTTATTTGAAGGAAATTTATTGCTTATGTGATTTAACATATTAGACTTAGTTTTAAGCCCAGGGGAGTTATAGGATAATAAATAAATTAAGGATTATTAAACTATAACTTAAATATGTTTTCTCTAAAATAGTACGCAGGGTTAGCAACCAGATTTGGCTTAAATTCTGGTTCCTTTGCTTACCTTGAACACTTTTCTCAATTCTTCTGACTGTTTGGGGATGCTCATGCTTATAAGCAACTCTTAAAAGTTGCTGTGAGATTCAAATGAAATCCTTTATGCAAAGTGCTATGAATACCTGATGCATGGCAGGTATTCAGGAAAAGTTCATCTTTATCCCATTGTAGAAACCAACTTGCCTGATGTATGGGTAAATCAATTATCTTGCATTTTCTCCTAGCTGAGATGATTTTCAGCTCAAGGAATGAAGCAATAGCTTGAACCGCAACAAATAAAGCATAATAAGAAAAGCATCCATGTCATAGATTTGTTTTATAACTTATACGCTGAACTCAGTTAAATCTCTCCTTGCTATATTTGTGCCATCAGCCCGGAGTTTGTCAAGCTTAACACTGTTGACGTTTTGGGCTGGGTAATCCTTTGTGTTGGGTGGGGTTTGCCCTGAGTACTGTAGAATGTGTAGCAACGTCCCTGGCTTATTCCCAGTAACATTCTAGCCCCCAATTGTGACAACCAGAAGTCTTCAGATTTTGCTAAATGTTCCCTGAGGGTCAAAGAGGCGCTTGGTTGAGAAGACTAATACTGGGTAAGTGCTGGTGCAGGAAGGGCTTCCTTGTTGGCTGAGACTGTAAGGAATCCGCCTGCAATACAGGAGACTCACGTTCAACATCTGGATTGGGAAGATGGCAACCCACTCCAGTATTCTCGCCTAGAGAATCCCATGGACAGAGGAGCCTAGGGGCTACACAGTCCATGGGGTCGCAAAGAGGTGGGCACGACTGAACGACTAGTACTTTTCACTTTTCTGGTACAGAATGCTGGTGCAGAGACATATGTTAGGCATTTTGTAAGGTCTTGAAATCAGCTATGCAAACTGATATAGCTAAATGTGATTTCTGTTTAATATCTGTATAACCAGGTACTGATTGCCTAATTTCTTTGTCTCAATTTGTTGTCTAGAGTATTGCATGTTAATTGTAGGGTTGCTGTGAAGATTAAATGTTAACCAATGTAAGGTGCTTAGAACTATACCTTACACATAGTAAGCACTAAATAAATATTAGCCATTATTACATCAGTAAGTTTCTTTATAGTATATTAATTTTGTTAATATATTATTTTTATTTTACTTTGTTTTAGTAATAAAATCCACTTTATCTCATAGCAGTGATCATGAAAATACCATCCCCTTGTGTAATTTTTAAACATTTTATATCTTACCTTATTCCTGAATACTCTAGGAGTAGGGAGGATATCTATTATCATCCACAGTTCAGTTCAGTCTCACAGTCGTGTCCGACTTTTGCGACCCCATGGACTGTAGCATGCCTGGCTTCCCTGTCCATCACCAACTCCCAGAGCTTGCTCAAACTCATGTCCATCGAGTCGGTAATGCCATCCAACCACCTCATCCTCTATCATCCCCTTCTCCTCCTGCCTTCAGTCCTTCCTAGCATCAGGGTCTTTTCCAATGAGTCAGTTCTTTGCATCAGGTGGCCAGAGTATTGGAGCTTCACCTTCAGTATCAGTCACTTCTCAGATAAAAGAAACCAAGGGTCAGAACAGATGAGTTGCCTGGAGCAAAAAGGTGAGAAGGTGACGGGGAAAGCTCTAGAATTCAGCTCTCTTGATGCTTTGTCTGTGGAAGAGGCAGAGCGATTAAAGAGCAGGCACAAGAACAAAATGCTTAGTGACCGGAAACCTGGACAAGGGGACAGAGGGCTGTCACCACCAAGGGAGATTTCAGAGGCCCATCTCCACTGCAGTGGTGCTGGGACTTCATTCATAGCAGAGCTAGGATTCAGAACCATGGAGGAAAGATTACACCATACCCATAGTTTATGCGCTGCGCGAGAACTAGAGAACTATTGAATGACTTTTAGGAAGGCTTCTGTCCTGTGTGAATTAAAAACTATCAATTTGGAAATGTTTGCATCCATGCAACTAGTATTTTATTATAAAATGATTTTCACTTATCATTAGGCTTCCCTGTTGCTCTCATCTGCCAATTTGAATTGAAATTGTCAGCAGTAAGTTCTGACTTTAAGCATGACTTTAACCACCGTAAGTATGGTGTGATCATCTTAGTCATTTTCCGGTAGATTGGCAATCATGGACAAACTATTCTATAGCTCCTCTCAAGGTGGAGTCAGATTCTCCTCTCCTTGAATTGGGCTTATTTCCTTGAGGCGCTTTGACTAATACAGTGCTGCAGCAAAGATGCTATACTTGTCCTGGGCTTAACCCTTTTAAGTCTGGGAGCTTCCATGTCCACTCTGTGGTGCCTGGAGTCATCATAGAAAGATGCCCAGCTGTTTTGCTGGAGGGACCCCATGGAAAGAAAGAACTGCCCAGAAGGCCTACACGTATTGTGGTTTTCCAGGTATTCTAGCTGGAGCCCAGCCTTCTCCTGGTGCCATGAGAGTGATCTCAAATGAGTTGAGTAGAACTACCCAACTGAATTCTGCAAGGCAGAATCCTGGGCAGAGAAATCTTTGCCTTAAACAAGTTTTGAGGTAGTTTGAAACACAGCAATAGGTAACTGGAATGCTAGTGATTATTGTCAACAAAATGAAACACCTACCAGCTTAAGGAACTAGCTTGGCATGTCATTTATTCTTTTTTCTCTTCCGGCTCTCCGTACCACAGATGGCATTCTAAATAACAAGTGTTTAATGGTAGTCCTTTCTTGAGGAGATAAGCATGTTGATATAAACCAGTTAAAACCTGATCTAGTGGTAAACTTCTGAAACCTTTCCACATTTTTGCATGCCTTTTGACCAGAGGTCAATGAATGGTTTTTGTGAAGGACCATATCTAGAGTAAACATTTTTCTTTTTTTTCTTTCGTGAGCCAAGCAGTCTTGTGACAACTATTCAGCTCTGTGTTAGAGCAAGAAGACAACTACAGACAATTCATAAGTATGTGGGAGACATGGTGTTGTAGTTATTTACGCACCCATGCAGTGAGCCAGCTTTGGACTGAGGGTCATGGTCGTGACCTTTGCTTGTGCCCTTGCACACACATTCTCCTCTAAAAACAGCGGGGACTAGAGAATATTTATTAGCAGAAAACTTTGTTTTAACCTGGTGGGATTAGTCAGGGGAAAGCGATGTGTTTGATTAGTTAGTCCCTTTTAGCACTTTACTTTGTTAGTAATGTTTATTGGGAGCAGATTAATTAGAATAAATGAGTTCAAGGAGCACGTCTCTTGATAAACAGAGATGTTTAATAGCACTTAACCTTTAGAATTTATGCAGAATAAGCTTTGCATGTTGTTGTGCTTTATGTCTTTGGGGGTGCTTCAGGTACTCAGCTGTTTAGTGCCACTTCAGATTGTAAACTCCTGACAAATGAATAATTTATCAGCTGTGGGATAGTTTTCATTGCACTGTGAGCCTGACATTTGGAGCTATGAACATCTTAGGATAAAAAGTGTTGGGAAGTGTTATGTTTGATGGGAATGTTGTAACACGGTCTGTAAAGAAACAGGTTTGTAATCATGGGTATTGAAGCCTGATACTGGTTTCATAAAGGCAAGCAAAAGCAGAAATATCATGGTGAATTTGATCACTTCATGGATGCTTCTAGTATTGATGTCCTCTGTACCGTCTCAGCACTCATAAATCAAAAGCAAAATAAAAAACTCTTCTCAAGAAAGCACCATTGATCCAGCAGCAATGCTTGGAAATAACACTTTGATCCACAGTGTCATCAAATGGAAAGGCCTTCATAGGGCATGGAGAGAGGGCAGTTTGCAGCTGATTGCAATTGGAATCCCTGACTTACTTGGGAAAGTTTAAATTACCAGCTATTGCCAGTTTGTCCTGGCAGCTAGTAGAAGGCACAAGTTTCTGAAAATGTAGGAAGGGCCTAACCATATTCTCATAAGGATTGGAGCTTGTTTAGAGTTGCATGAAGAAAGAGTACTAATTAGATTAGACAGAAATCTTGGCTGAATAAGAAGGACGATGAGTAATGGTTAAGTCTGTTCAACTATGGAGTAAAGTCTCAAGGGAAAGAATGAGATCCCCACCGCATGAATCATTTGAACTAAGTGGCAGAAACCACCGTGGAAAACTACTGTTTCTGAAATAATCAAGACTACATCAGCAAAAGGATATAAAAAGATCATTTAGCAATTGCAAATCACATAATTCTTTTTGCATTTTAATTGTACTGATTTGGAATGAGAGATAGAAACAGGAAGGGTATTATGATAATTACAATAAAACAATTGCTTGTATTCTGGGATCTGTTCCCTCTAGAGAGTTTGCAGTTTAACAAATGGATCTGATACCACTATTGGGCAGGGGATAGATTGGCTCTCTTTCCTTTGGTGTATTTACTCAGGCCACTGAAAGTGAAAGTTGCTCAGTCCTGTCCAACTCTGTGACCCCATGGACTATACAGTCCATGGGATTCTCCAGGCCAGAATACTGGAGTGGGTAGCTTTTCCCTTCTCCAGGGGACTTTCCCAACCCAGAGATCTAACCCAGATCTCCCACATTGCAGGTGGATTCTTCACTAGCTGAGCCACAAGGGAAGCCCAAGAATGCTGAAGTGGGTAGCCTATCCCTTCTCCTGCAGATCTTCCCGACCCAGGAATTGAACATGGGTCTCCTGCATTGCAGGAGGATTTTTTACCAGCTGAGCTATGAGGGGAAGCCACTCAGGCCACTAGGCTCCTCTTTGTGGCCTGATAGAAGCTTTCAAGCATTACTCACAGTCACCAACCTGTTTAGCTCAAAAAGTGCTTTCTTTTTTTCCGGCTTTGCTAGTATTCTTCCCCTCTCCCTTTCTGACCGAACAGCTTTGGCATTCCAGATCTTACCTACTCTTTCAGATCCATCTTTTCTGCTGACTTTGGCCACTCTTACTCCGGCCAGCTATGTCCCAGGTAACTTATAGGTAACAGGAAGACTGAGCTAAGTCACTGCTCTCAGAATAGTGGGGAGACATAAAGAGATAATTACAACATAGGGGGCTGTGTGCAGTAGTAGACACGTGCATATGGTGTTGCCAGTAGCAGGCTGTTGTTGGAATTTGTAGCGAATGTGAACAGAGATGGTAGAGACAGAAACATACTGGAGGGCGTTAAAGCAAAGCTAAAGAGCTTGGAGCTTACCTGGTAGATCAGTGGTTCTCAACCTGATGATACTTTATAATCACTGGGGATAAAATATAGCTGTCTAGGGCCCACACTGAACATTTAAATCAAAATACATGAATTTAAGGACCAAGCATAGGTTTTTTTTTTTTTTTTTAAATGTCCCCTAATTGATTCTTAATCCCAGCTCAGCATTACCAGCTAATAAGGGAAGCAGTGAAATGTTTTAAACTAGAAAATAATGTGGTCTAAATTGTATTTTTGGTAGGTCACTGACAGTTGTATAGAGGATGAACTTCAGAGTAAGTTGCTATAAAGCCAAGAAGGAGAAGAGTCAAGATGGTGTGAACTGTGACTGTGGCTATAGGATAAAGAGGGGCCAGATACAAAATTTATTTAAGAGGATTAAAAACTTGCAGGATTTTGTGATGGATTGAACTTGATAAGTACAGAATGAGTCATAGAGGAAACAGCTAGAGAGAAGTAGCCAAACAGTGTGCACTTCTTTGTATATTTCTCTTCCACCCTATCCCTCCTCTGCCAGTGCATCTGATGCACTGTATTATGATTTTTGAGTTTCTCCTAACAGTTATGATAGTTGCCATACTTTTTATTCAGCCTTTAGAGACAAATCTAAAATTGTCTAAAATTTCCACTTTCTATGCTCAGGAAAAGTATATTTACTCATCTCAGATTCTGCTTGTTGTCCCCCTCCCAAAACTGAGCCTTGAATGCAGCCAGCGGTAGCAAATTCAGTTCCCATAGTGACCAGTTAAGTAAAATTCATATGCAAGCAGCAGTTTAGTCTCTGCTGGATTTCATGAGGGAAGCAGCCACCCAGCCTCTTCTTGCCATTTGAGAATGCATGTCCAGGGTCTTCTGATTTTCCTAGAGCAGGTTGAAGTCCAGATTTATAGGTGAAGTAGCCCTACTTTTCACCCATTTAAATTAAAAATAATTAAGTATCAGTAACATAGAGGCCAAAGTAAATGGGGATGAATCTAGTCTGGGGTCAGAGGTTTTGATCTCTGTGTTGAGTCTCCATAGACTTTTGTAAAATAGAAATGAGAATTTCTAAATCCCAAGAGTTTCCAGCCTTTTCAGTGGTTAACAATAGCGGAAAATGGTTGAAAAGCAAAAACTTCCAGAAAGTGGTTAAAATAGCAAAGCATCAGCAGCAAACATTCGGGCTGATTCTGTTTTGCGGAAAGTGAATTAGAGAATGGATTCCATTACCAGGTATCTCACACTGAAATATAAAGCAGAAGGGCAAATTTAAAGTCCTTTAACTGCAATTATATAGACACTTCTGGTGAATGTGAATTGAGGACGATGAATTATTCATTTCAACCCTCTGGTCCCCAGTTTTGTACATTCTGAGGAGGCCAGGTTTAAGGACCTCAGGTGGTCCCTCATCACTGGGGGCTGGAGAGGGAGGCCCCGCGCTCTCCTCCTGATTTCATCCATCCCCTGAAGTCAAGCCAGCCAGGTTACTGGAGCTCTTTTTTTTCCCTCAGGGGCTGCTCTGGCTACCCAGTGGGCTGCCTCTGAATGTTTAAGGCTAAAGAGCAGTTGAGCAGTTGTTCAGCCAGTGAATTAGCATTTCAAAGGCCGATGCTCAGAGGACGCTGCCCAAGTGAGCAGCTGGGTGGAGGCAGAGGAGTTTACTCATACAGTCCTGTCTGGGTAATACGATATTTCTGTGAAAATGACCGTCTCTTTGTAGGAAGACTAGGGATGTGGTGCTGGAAGTTTTTGCTTTATCAATTTTGATGGAATTCTTTCTAGAACGTACCTTGCCCTTCTTCATATTCAACAGATACAATGAGGTGTGATTGTTGCTTGATCATTTGAGTGACACTCACTAGGAATATTGATTTTTCTATTTCCTTCTGTTATATTGAAATGCCCTGAAGAATTATGGTGGTATATAGTTGGCCAGACTGCTGCATTTTTGTAGGTCCATATGTGTTTTACAATTTCATTCTGAAGAAATATGGTATAGTGGAAAGGCATTAGCTTCTAAATAAAAAATATATGGCTTTAGAGCCTGCCTTTTGCTGTTTACTAGGTGGGTGGTCCTGGGGAAGTATATTAATCTCTCTGAGCATAGTTTTTTATTCAGTTAACATATATTCTACCCCTGCTACCTGCCAGCAGGTTGCAAGTTGCTGGGAATGTGGTAGTAAATAAGATGAACCTATGCCCCACTGTAGCTTCTGATCTAATCTTAGGTTTTTCTTCTGTAAAACAAGGATAAGAACCGTATCCTACACTTGTTTCATGGGGCTTAACTGTGATAATGTGGGTGAGGTACCTGGTAATGATTAGGGGCTCATAATTGGTAGATTATGAAGCGGCAGGATTTGCTTCTCTCTCTTGTGCTTATTTGTCAGTACCATCCAATTCATCACCTTAAATTTACACAAAGCTATTTTCTTCCGGAAATCTTTTTTTCTTCTTTTTTACCCTCACATTGGAATTCACAGATGTTGTTCAGGTCTTGAAGTCTGAGCTTCCTCCCTTTCTCCTTTCGGAATGTTTTGCATGCATGGTCCTTAAGCAGTTCATTCATTCCAGCGAGATTCCTGTGCTAGGTTTCTGGGATACACTGTTTAGTGATCAAAACAACAGAATTTTGCATCATGAAGGGCACCTTCTAGGGGGCTCAAAATTGTGCAGAGGCTAGAGTAGAAGAATCAAGACTCTGTGTATGAGAGAGTGTGTGTGTGTGTGTGTGTAGGAGGGGGTTCAGATGCTGTTATAATTGAGTGGTCAGGTCAAGGTAAACTCGATTGAGAAGGGGCCAGTTAAATAGTTTTGAAAGAGGGTGGCAAATTAATCATGGACGGGGTTAGTATTCTAGGCTCAGAGCCAGTTCAGTTCAAAGAGACTGGGGCAGGAGCTTGCTTGGCATGTTCTAGGAAATGCAAGGGGAATAAATGAACAAGGGCTTCTAAGAGGCATCTGGTACAGAGAGTGTGTAACCTAGTTGGGAATTCAGGTTCCCTGGACACATTAGTGAGTTAAGATCCCACTGAATTGTTGAGATCCTGCAAGCAGGAAAAAGAGCTTCTGCCAAGGCCCTGAGGCCAAGGGAGTATGACTAGTGTCTGGAAAGGACCAAAAAATGGGGACTGCAGCAAAGGAAAATGATAAGTTATTAAAGGAGGAAGGTGGAGATGATTATATTTAGGTCTCATGAGGATTACTCTGGTTACAGTATGGAAAATTTGTGATTGCTCCTGATGACAGTAATAACTCGGGCACAAAAATCCTCTCCTAAAGTTATGGATTTCTATTCATACAGAGCAAGATCTTGGGGAAAAAATGGATTATGTAGACCATCTCTTTAGGTTTGTGGCCCACTTTTTCCCTGACCACTCATATTTCCGTAGCTGTAGGCATAGAGCCAAGCATTCACTATTATGGCCAGTGTAAATTTCCCAGGATACTGTTAGTTGTAGCATTCTGATAGATTGTCTGATGCAAAGTTTGCACTGGAGTTACCATGGACCTCACAGGGAAGGCTTCAGCAATTCTCACCATAGTCCTCTAGGCTGAGGCAGTGAATAAAGGTTTTTAGGTGGGCAAGATGGGGATCAGGAACAAACCAGACACCAGAGTTTAAAATTCGTTGTTTGTATGAGCCTGGAATTCTAACACTGGGCTAATAGCAATGCAGGAGGAGTTGTGAGGATTTTTCCCCTCAAATCTTTAACTTTTTAAATTCTCTCAAATCCTATTTTCTAACTGAACAAAAACACGCACACTCATAGGTGTCTAAGAATGGGTTTATTTATTCTGACATACTTAAGAATCACTATTGTTTCTGTATATTCGGATTTTGCTAACATAAAAATCGAATACACTGGAATAAAGTGCATCTTAGCTAGAGGTTCAGCTATCTGGTTAAATAAGTTGATTGCTGCTGGGACTGTATTTTCAGCTCACTTTGCCCTGGTCTTTGTCACTGTCTGTGGTTCTAGATCTATGAAGCAGTCTCTGTCCCTTTCAAACTTTCAGGGAGCCTTTCTTTTTTGTTTTTTTGCATTACAATACTGTATTGGTTTTGCCTTACATTGACATGAATCCGCCACGGGTGTACATGAGTTCCCAATCTTGAACCCCCTCCCACCCCCTATCATCTCGCAGGGAGCCTTTCATCCCCATGCTGCCTAGCACCCTTCTAAAATAAAAGATAAAAAGACAAACAGTGATTAAAATGATACCTGTAAAGATTTTTGCAAAAAAACTTTCAGATTTTAAGAATACCTTATGTTGTTTGTTATTAAATATAGCTACACAATCAATAAAGAATAAATCAAAAGTTTGCTATAGAAATGACAAAAATATAAACCTTTTATTACTAATGACTTTTCTATTGATAACACAAAATGCCATTATTATAGGCTATGTTTAGCCTTCTAGTATCCAGTCAAAACACTGTTTTTCCCCAATTACTTAGGACAGCTTTTTCCTTCTCTCCAGTCTAGTTATGTGATACATTTGTGAGGCAGTTTAGATTGATTTGTCATAGTCTACATTCCATCTTCCCCCTGACTTCCTGGTTGATTTTTTAAAATGTATGTACAGTAAATCCATTCTTTGTGGTATATAGTTCCATGAGTTTTGACAGATGCATTGGTTGCATATAGACTGCTCCAATTACGTAGCAGTTGCTTTACCCCAGAAATTCCTTCACAGCACCTTGCTATGTAGCCTTTTGGGTTCAGCATTTTTTCATTTAGCAAAATGCTCTTAAGGTTCATCCATATTTGTTGCATTAATCAATAGATTATTGCTTCAATGGTACTGCATTGTATATATACACAGTTTGTTTATCCATTTACCAGTAGAAGGACATCTGGGTTGTTTCAAATATTTAGTGATTATGAATAAAGCTGCTATAAACATTTATGGACTGGTAAAAGTAAATTTTAATCAGTCTCTGGTGCAGTGGTTCTGGGGACTTTCAAAACTAACAAAAACACAGATGTCTGGGCCCCACTCCCAACCAATTGAATCAATTTCTTTGGATGGGGCCTGGGTTAATGGTTTTGCAAAAGCTCCCCAGGTGGTCCTCTTGTGCAGTCAGGGTTGAGAATTAATGCTTGGAAACACGTGCTGCTGCTGAGTCACTTCAGTCGTGTCCGACGCTGCGTGACCCCATACACGGCAGCCCACCAGGCTCCCCCGTCCCTGGGATTCTCTAGGCAAGAACACTGGAGTGGGTTGCCATTTCCTTTTTCAGTGCACGAAAGTGAAAAGGGAAAGTGAAATCGCTCAGTCATATCCAACACAGCGACCCCATGGCTTGCAGCCTACCAGGCTCCTCCGTGATCATTGTATTTTTAGTAAATCAGCTCTCTAGGGGTTACCTTATTATTTTTACTTGGCATGGTTTAGTAATTATATTTAGGTAGTATAAGATTATGCTTCAAATTAGCTGTATCTCTTAAGGATTTAATTTCATTTCAAGGGGAGAGTTAGTGTATGCAGATTAAACCAAGACCTTTTTAAAGGTGCACTTATTGAGGTTTTAAGTAGTCATGATAGAAATATATTATTAAAATGCCAATTATATCCCTCAGAAATATTTTAATAATTATATGTTTGATTAAAAGGAGTACTTGTTATATAGTGTGATTATATGTTTGAATAAACTAACACTAGAATGAAATGAGCTTCCTTAATCACCAAGTCAATTATTTTATATTGTTGATGAAATATATTATTATCATATATATTGATAGTTCTTACAATGTTTTATCACTATATTTAACAACAATTATGTTGAGTTAAAGAGTAAAACAAAATTAAAATCATTATGAATTGGGAAACAGATATTTCACATTAAAATAAAAACATTTCCACATCAAGTATAAATTACATAAGAACTCATGGGGTTTTAAAACATTTCTCTGAACTAACTAAAAATGCTTTTTTTAAGCTACGTGCTTTAATGATCAAAATGCTTACCAAGATGAATTTTCATTTCTGTCTTAACCCTAAACCTAGTTTTATTCAGTTGATGGAGAATCTGAGAATAATTCTGTGGTCACCAAGTGTTAGGAGGTCTTTCACAAATAAAGTTGCAATAAATAAAGCCTTAAAAAAAATCTAATCAAGCACCCCACCTAATAACTGGAAGGGTCCTCTAGAAATAAAGTCTTTTTAATAAAATACTTCTCCGTAGTGTTTAGTAGATTATATTTGGGCTTCCCTGATAGCTCAGTTGGTAAAGAATCCTCCTGCAATGCAGGAGACCCAGGTTCAATTCCTGGATCAGGAAGATCCGCTGGAGAAGGGATAGGCTACCCACTCCAGTATTCTTGGGCTTCCCTTGTGGCTCAGCTGGTAAAGAATCCACCTGTGATGTGGGAGACCTGGGTTAGATATCTGGGTTGGGAAGATCCCCTGGAGAATGGAAAGGCTACCCACTCCAGTATTCTGGCCTGGAGAATTCCATGGACTGTATAGTCCATGGGGTTGCAAAGAGTCGGATATGAATGAGCAACTTTCACTTTCATTTACATGAATAAATGTTAACTCTGATTTTAAAACACATTTATCATAAGAAATGAGATATAATGTTGATATTATCTTGATTTAGCTCTTAGATTCTAATTGATAATGACCATATATTATTTACATACTTGGCCAAGGATATTTGAGGGCACCAGGACTTTCAAAGATGTGCTTTCCTGCAAAGGTGGTATGGAAACTCATCACCAGGGGCACATAATGCCCTCTATTGCCGGCCTCCCCTGAAAAAATGTATATACACACACACAAAGCAATGACTTTAGTACTGCATTAGAAAGAGCTAAAATGTATTTAGCAGGTGGAATGTGCATGCACTGTGCTGCATGAGAATTATCTCATTTAATCATCCTAGCACATGTGCTTTAAAAACCTTTATTATCCTCAACTATAAGTTAGGGTAAATCACAGATTAGAAAGGTTAAGTTACTTGTCCTTAGTAAGTTGCTGTTTATATTAAGTGGTGAAGTTGTGAATCATACCTAGATAATCTGACTTCAGAGACCACAGACTTCGTTGCTACGCCACGTTCTGTTAGGCATCATTTACCCCATCTTTACTGAATTTAAAGAAACCCTATTCTGTGCTCCCTTCATGCATCTTACTTATTTTATAATGCTAGACACATTCTGTTTTATTTGTGATTCTTGTATTTGTTTATATACACATCCCCTCCTGTTGTTGTCTAGATGCTTTCTTCTCTGTTCTGGGAGTATTTGCACATTGCCTGATACTCCATAGGCTCTCAGTAACTGCTTGGCTGATTAAAGAGCAGATGTAAAATTCATACAGAGCACCCATTATGTTGGGTTGGGATCCCCTCTTCATTTCAGAGGTACCTCAGAAGGCTTTTGGAAACTCAGCCTGTTCTCTTGCTTGGTGCAGTGCTGGCTTAGGTGTAATATCTAAGTACCTTTCGTCCTTGAGTAAGTTTGAGCTTCCTCTGTAAGCATAATGCATTAATAATTATAAAATGTGGTACGAGGAAAGCTACTCTATAACTTGATTTTGTTCTGGAAGAGAAAATGCACAACCAGTATAGATAAACTTAGGGATGATGTGAGTGGGACCAGTTACGGTAATGTGATCTGCATGGCAAGTGTTTTTGCTGGGAAAGAGTTACTTAAAATGTTTCATTCTAGATAATAATAATTGATCACACTATAGTAGTGACCATGATTAAACATGATAGTATAAGGTCCTTTTTCTCTCTGAGGAACACCCATTGAATTACAGTGAGAATGAGACCGTAAAACCTTAAATTTGAAAGTAGAATTAGAAGGTGGAGAAGAATGTCTAGAACTTTGATTGTTCTTATTTCTATGGTTGTGTCCCCTCTATTTTACTGTTTGCTTCTTGGCTGTGCTTTTTTTCTTATGAAGTAAGGCTATACTAAGTAATTTAAGGAGTGGTCTTGTAATCAAGGAACACTGCTATTTTCTCATAGATTTTGAAAGGCTTTATATTCTTACATGCTTACTTTGAAGTAACTCAAATCACAGAAACAGGGTAGCCAAACAGATGTACTTCTCTCTTTGGTCTATCACTTGCTTTAGAGAGATGTAATTCATTTAAAACCTGCAGTTCTGACACAATGTTAAATATACACTACCTATTTAGGTAACACCTTTTCACAACCTTTTGTTGCCAAGAATCAGTTGTAGGACCTTACATTTTTGCTTAAAATTGTGTAGGATTATACCCCCTTGATTTATTTTGTAATAGTGCCATGCATTTTACTGTAGCAACTAAGAAAGAGTGTTGTCCTTAAGGCCCTATCCTCAAAATAGAAAGTTTGGACAAAGCTAATTGATTGTAGGTTTGCTGTTGTTCATTATCTTAATTAGTCTAGGTAATTAAATCATTAATTGATTGAAGCTGATCCCTTGCTAACAAACAGTAAAACTCAATGCTTTTCTGCTTGATCCCATGAGAACTACCTCTTGAGTTCTTCATGCACCTCTTTTTGCGGTGTTGACAGACTGCGACGGTGGGCACAGGGGCACTGGAGGGTAACAGTAACCTGTGGACAGAGTTGCTGTGAGATGTGTTTCAGTGGAAGCAGACAGCAGTCCCAGCCTGGCTGAGGCTAATTAACACTGGACGGTAAACCACCGCGCAGAAGCAATCCATTATGCAGACAGTCCTGTCTCTGGCAGTTAACTTTTGTTGTTGGTTGTGTTTTGCTTGGGTACCTTTCTGAAACTCTGGATTTCCATCAAAGGGCTCTGATAGCCGGGCTCTGATAGCCCTTCCTGCCTGGCGTATGCCCACGTATCTTTAGTCTTGTGCCGCGGTGTTTCTGAGGTGAGCACTTTTTCTTCTTACTTGAGATTCATGAGCCTCTGGATAATCACTCTGTTTCCTAAATATATGAAGCTCTTTTAAAACTTCAAAGCTGCCTCAGGGCGGAGGGAAGGAGGGACGGAGAGAAGATGCCGACTTAGAAGGCTTCTAGTGAATTGGCAAAACCACGACTACTCCTTGTCTTCAGGTGCTGAAATATGAGCTGTTCTAACAGAGCTATTTCAAGTCTGAAAGTTGGCTTTTAAAATAAATCACTAATCCGATAATTACAATAACATTAGAATCAGACTAAACAAAGGAAAAGGTAAGGCAGTAAGAAGCTGTTTCACCTTGGAGTGCATTTCAAACCTCCTTGTTAGTCCTGTTCTGTCTCATTTTAGAGGAGCTTCTGTGGTAAGCTTGGTTTTTATCAAAACTCCTTCAATACTATGAGGGTTTCTTTTCTTCCTTCCTTTTTTTTTTTTTTTGGTGTGGAAGTAATGAAATTCATAACTGGCTTCTTTTCTCTTTTCTTGGATAAACTGAGTCCGGCAGGTCTTTGGAAGAATTCAAGTTCTTGCTTTTTCTGATTGATATGAAAGCAATAGTAAGAAAGCAAAAGAGGTTGAAAGAATGTCTGGCATATGGATATAATGCTCCCTGCATGCTCCTAATTAGAGTTAGCTGTTTTTGTTTTTGTTTTCAATCATTGTTGACGTAGCTTTCAGACAACTCTGCTTGTGGAAAAATATAGCAAACAAATGATTCCTCTATGTCACTACCGAAATAAATTCTTAGAGAATTGTAATGTTCTATCATACATAGTTTACTGTGGCTACAGTTATATCCAATAAACATTAACATGTGACACATAATTATAAAACATTTTCTATCTAGACATAAATATACTTCCGTTAAAACTCTTGCACGAATCTGATAAATTATAATTCTATATTCTGTATATAATATGTGCTTAATTTCTTTCTAACCTGGAAAGCAGATATATCTTGTATATCTCTCTTTGCTGTTGCTTATTTTATGTAATGTTAAGACAAATGCTGATTCCAGAATGGAAAAATCACCTCTTATAATCAGAAATAATTTAAAATTCAAAACTATTATTTGTTGATATTTTAACAGTTAAGAATTTGTTCCTTATAGGTATTCTCTTCATATTTGTTTTAAGATGAAAAGATACTTTTGTTTCAGAATAGTTTTAGAAAAGTGATTATACCTATTAGGAGAACTGGTGTATTGATATTTTACTTGCAGGAAGAATATGAACTTAACAGTCTTGGGGATGCATGAGAGGTCAGAGGCTGAACCTTTTTACAACTTAATTGAAAATCAGAAGGTGTTATGAGAGGCATTGGTATGAGTTCAGTTCGGTTCAGTTGCTCAGTTGTGTCCCACTCTTTGCAACCCCATGAACTGCAGCATGCCAGGCTTCCCTCCCGAGTCCACCCAATTCCATGTCCATCGAGTCATTGATGTCATCCAACCATCTCATCTTCTGTCATCCACTTCTCCTCTGCCCTCAATCTTTCCCAGCATCTGGGTCTCTTCAAGTGAGTCAGCTCTTCGCATCAGGTGGCCAAAGTATTGGAGTTTCAGCTTCAACATCAGTCCTTCCAATGTACACTCAGGACCGATCTCCTTTAGGATGGACTGGTTGGATCTCCTTGCAGTCCAAGGGACTCTCAAGAGTCTTCTCCAGTATCACAGTTCAAAAGCATTGATTCTTCGGTGTTCAGCTTTCTTTATAATATAATGCTCACATCCATACATGACCACTGGAAAAACCATAGCCTTGACTAGATGGACCTTTGTTGGCAAAGTAATGTCTCTGCTTTTAATATGCTATCTAGGTTGGTCATCATTTTCTTTCCATGGATTGTATTTAGTTATGACTTGTGACTAATAGTGAGGGTAGAAAGATTGCTCTGGGAACTCTTTGTTTATCAGTGGGAATACAGTTGATCAGAGTGAGAGAGGATGGTGACTTCTACTCTGGTGTGGCAGTGGAATTGGAGAGAAGTGGATAGATGCCAGAAATACTAAGAGAGATGAAACGAAAGAGAAGGATGACTCCCAGATCTCTCTTATGAGCACCTAGTTGGGTGATAGTAGTATTTATTGAGATAGAAAGCACTAGCAGGAAGGAGGACTTGTTTAGGGTCAATGGAGAATCAACAGCTTGGTTTGGGACATACTGGATTTGACCTGACCTTGAATAACCTAGTGGCAGAATTAAATAAGCAGCTAGATATATGAATTTCCGTATGAGAAAAGAGCTATGGGCTGAAGTTAATCTCTTGAAGTTATAAATGAGAATAGACAGTATCACCAAAGGAGAGAATAAACAAAGACTGAGAATTTAAGAAGCAACCCCTGGGAACTCTTTATTTATAGAGGATGAGTACAGCAGGTGAGGTCAAAGGGGGAAAGGAGAAAGATAACTATAGAAAAAGGAGAACATTCAGGGAGGGGTGTGCTTTAGAGACCAGAGGCATTGATGTTTGGAGGAAAGATGCTCTGAGAATCTACTGAAACATCTGGAAAGTGTGGATTGAATTTGGTGGCTTCGGGAACATTGATGACATTAGGAAGAGTTGAACTGAAGGAAAACGAAGGAGTGGAGTGGATTATTTAAGGGAGAAGTAGAATACACATAGGATTCTGAATCTGAAAGTGTTCATTCATCCTCAGTTCATAAACTCAAAGCAGAATCCTTTTTATGCAGTATCATAAGTATGTATTAAACAAATATTTAAGCATTTAGGCCTCTAGACTTTATTATTTTTCTTCCCATTTCTGCTGATCTCGTTAAAGAAGAGTCAGTATATCACCATGCTGCATATTTGGTCTGGGGAGGAGGTCTAAAGAGTTTTTGAAATCACGATTGGTATCATCACCAAAATGTTTCTTTTATGGTCCCATCTATGACCAGCTCTTATATGTTTTGTTTGATGACACACACTTATACTGCCACTCCAATTATGCTGAACTACTTAAAGTTCTCCAAATAATTGGAGATTACATTTATAAAGGTTAAAAATTTCTCCAGTCAGTATTGTTGAATCTGACTCAGGGTTGTTGAATCTGCCTGAAATGTTCTTTTACCTTTTGCCTTCAAGTGCCCCTCTTTTATGATGCCTTCCCATAAAGAACTTCTTCTGTTCCTATACTGTATAAATTTCTGTAATAAATTCTCCAAATGTCCTTTTCTTCCTCTCTTTCTCCTTCGTTTCTCTCCTTTCCTTCCCTCTTCCTCCCTTCCTTCCATCTTAGGCTGGAACATTGTGAAGTGAAGGAAATTATTTACGTGTTCTCATGGCCTAATGTGTAAGTAGGGCCTCCCTGGTGGCTCAGTCAGTAAAGAATCCGCTTGCAGTGCAGGACACCTGGGTTTGATCCCTAGGTTGGGAAGATCCCCTGGAGGAGGGAACGGCTATCCACTCCAATATTCTGGCCTGGAGATTTCAATGGACAGAGGAGCTTGGCAGGCTACAGTCCATGGGGTCACAAAGAGTCAGACATGACTCAGCGACTTTCATTCACTCACACTGTAGTAAGTAACTGCTAACTGTTTGTTGCATGAATAGATGAACTTCAGCTAGGCTAATCCAATTGAGAAATAAGATATAGCAATAGCAAAAAGTCTTCTGAAAAGCAGAGATGATACAAATAAATAAAGTACTTCATTAAATTTAAGGCCCTTAAGCCTCACTCAGAGCCTATTTTCATTGACTTCACATACAACTCTAAAATGCTGATTTATTTGGCAGTCACACTGACCTGCATAAACTTAGACAAACTCTTGATCCACTGACAGATCTCAGAAAAAACAAGTCACTGAGTGACAGGGAAATGAAAAACTATACGAAATAGATAGGAACAAAACCCGCGAAAAATAGCAGAGTGAACTAAAACTGTACAAAAGAAGGGAGAGAGCTCATAAGAGAAGGAAAAAAAGTGGCCTGCCAGGACCTTCCATCAGGTCTAAAGCCAAATAAATAAACAAACTAATTTACTAAAATGGGGTATAAATAAACCTGAGGGCTTTTCAGGTGCCGCAATGGTAAAAAATCTGCATGCCTATGCAGGAGACTCAAGAGATGCGGGTTGGATCCCAGGGTTTGGAAGATCCCCTGAAGGGAGGAAATGGCAACCCTCTCAGGTATTCTTGCCTGGGAAATCCCGTGGACAGAGGAGTCTGGCGGGCTACAATCCATGGGGTGGCATAGAGTCAGACACGCTTAAGCAACTGAGCACACATGCATACACACACATACATACTATCAGTTCAAAAACAGAAATGCATTTAATACATTAAAGATCATTAATTAAAATCAAGTATGGAAATGCATATAGCTTATTGAAAAAAATATTGCTTCTATGTGGAAATGTTGTTCAGTTGCTCAGTCATGTCCAACTCTTTGCCATCTCATGAACTTCAGCATGCCAGTCTTCCCTGTCCTTCACTATCTCCTGGAGTTTGCTCACTCAGGTCCATTGAGTCTTTGATGTCATCCAACCATCTCATTCTCTGTCGCTCCCTTTCCCAGCATCAGGATCTTTTCCAGTGAGTCAGCTCTTTGCATCAGGTGGCCAAAGTATTGGAGTTTCAGCTTCAGTATCTGTCCTTACAATGAATATTCAGAGTTTCTTTCCTTTAGGATTGACAGGTTTGATCACTTTATGGAATACCTTATTCCTAGGGCTGACAGTATTAAACATAGAGAGCATTCAGGCAGGCTAAAATACTTTGGAGGGAGGGAATGGATATTATGAGAATTAGGATAAAAAGGAAGAACAATATGTAGCAGACTTAGGGATCTTTGGGAAATTATCATTCTTTAACATAGATACAATTACTTTCTCTCACTATAGTAATTGAGTTAACATTTTAAATGTGCTATTTTACTTTTCTAGGCTGGGACACTTTGTTTTATCCCAGGTGACTAATATGATTCTTATTCCTTCTTGTTCTTAAATTATGGTACAAAGAAAAGTTTTACCTTCACTAAAAATCCCCACCTTGTGTGTTTCTTATTTTCAGTTTAGGTTGCATCATTGACAGACCAAAAGGCAATGGTTTTTACAGGACTGAGACACCTCAAATAAACATGATTTAGTGTTTTAGCAACTCAAACACTGAGCAAAGGCTGTTTGAAAGTGGTATGTCAGATTTAATGCAACTTAGGTTTTTGTTTTGGTGTTTACTATTTAGTGGTATTAAAAAAAGGACTTTTCTCTAATTAAAACCCATGAAAAAGTCTCCTGCCCCAGCCTTCTCTGAACTTCTAGATTCAATTGCCTATCTGTTTTTTTACAAATGAATGAAAACGTTGACTATGACTGAAGCTCTGTATTACAATGTATTATTTTTTTCCACTCCTTAGAAATAATAAAAGCACATCATAATACATCTTTGCTATTAACAGCTGACCTCCAGTGTGCTATGGAACTGTGTAATTGAATAACACTTTTTGCAGAGGAAAATAGTCAATAGAAGAAATGAATTTAAGTACCTCATGACGATAAAGCAATCGCTTGGTGATTGTGAAAGTTCTGAAATAGAAAAGCTGCTTTTGATTCCTCTTGGCTGACCTCTTTTCTAAGTGGAATTTGAGAGTTTACTACAAAACAGAAAATAATAATTTAGATGCATTTTTACTGATGGCAGCACAGTTTCCTAAATGAAAGTAATATTGTGGTATGAAGATAAAATTACATGGTTTCCATTAAAATAAACACTAGGAGAATGTCACATGCAGTGATAAAAAAAAGTGAGTGAAATCTGGAAAACAAATTATTTGAAATAGCACATTGGATAATAAAGGATTTTTAAAAAGAAACATTACTGAGCATTAATATTGTTACTCAGAAATTACTGATTTATTATTACATGCCCATATTTAAAGAATTCAGCTGTTACCAAATTTCAGAATTGTTTCTAACATTTCTGACCTTTGAAAAATATGCACTGCCAATAACTTGAAGAGCAGAAAGGATCTCTTTCATAGGCATGTTTAAATAGTTACAGTAATCTGTTGTTCATCTGCTAAGTTGTGTCTGACTCTGTGACCCCATGGACTGCAGCATGCCAGGCCTCCCTGTTCTTCACTGTCTCTTGGAGGTTGCCCAAGTTCATGTCCATCGAGTCAGTGATGCCATCCAACCATTTCTTCCTCTGTCATCCCCTTCTCCTCCTGCCCTCAATCTTTCCCAGCATCAGGGTCTTTTCCAATGAGTCAGCTGTTTGCATCAGGTGGCCAAAGTATTGGAGCTTCAGCTTCAGCACTGCATTAATTAGGATTGACAACATGACCATTTCAGTTTATCCTTTTATCATAACAGGTAAATCTGCTGTTTTCTGTAGAGTTTAATGTAATATATGCTTCTAATAACACAGAATATTACCACAGAGAGTGAATATTTTGTGGCCATTGCATCAGCCTTTCAGTAAAGATTGTACTGAAGTGCTGTGATGAGTAACATTTTAGAAAATACCTCATTTCTTCCAGGTTGGAATATAGCAAGTTTTCATATCAAAATATGAAATTATATTCATGAAACTTGCTGACTTAACCAAATAGAATCATAACTCTGAAACACTTGGTTTTAATTTCTATAAATTTTCTTAAGGTTATTTTCAAGTGTCCAATAAAATTAGTTCATTTTTCCTTTTTCTTTGTAAAACAATATTATTAAATGTACTCTAAATGGCCTATTTAATAGTATTTGATTCTGGCTTTTTAGGGTAATGGGAAATAATGTCCCCAAATGCTTATAATGAAAAGAACTGGTTAATTGAGAACATTGACCATATATTTAAATTCTTGAGGAATTAATCTTTTAATTATATGGGATGTCTTGATATTTTCTTGGTCAGCCTCATGTTTGTGTCAGGGATATGTTGAAAGTCCTTGCAAAAAATCAAATTTATTTGATAACTAGCCAGAACAACTGTGTAGTATCTGTCTTGAAGGCACAAAGTTGAACTAGTTGATTTCAAATGAGGAGTCATTATACAGCTCCTCTGAATTTCATTACTTGTTAGAATTTTACTTAAAGGATCATCAATTCTGTATTTTTTCATTATTTAAAAGTTAGGTAAAGGTGTAGAGTTTGTGATAAAAATTGTGAAAGAGTATTAGAAATTCATCCTTTAACAAAGAATAAAGGATTAGCAACTTCAGATGGATGCTGTTTCCTCATGAAAGATTTGCTAAGTGTCTGGTGTATACTCACAATGTTACACATGCTGATGCTGGTTTGGGGGTGATGCGTATTAGTTTTGTAATATTTTTGTTAGCATTTTGAGTTTGGGACTATATAATAGTCACTTATAAGTAAGGAATGCTTTCCAATGAAGCATAATTTCTCCTCACATCAGTGCTGTTTTATTAGATTTAGCCTTTTTGACTCTTGAAATATGACCAAATGTCATTCATTGTGTCAGATTTTAAAAAAGTCAATAATGTAATGAAGTCCTATAAGGAAACTATAAAAATAGATTAGTCATCTATAAATTAAGTAGGATGTCCAACAGATTTTGAGAAATAGATTACCTAAGTCCACATCATGGGATTATTCCTCTCCTACTCTTAATCCTGTTATCATCAGTTCAATTCAGTCGCTCAGTCGTGTCCGACTCTTTGTGACCCCATGAATCGCAGCACACCAGGCCTCCCTGTCCATCACTAACTCCCACAGTTCACTCAGACTCAAGTCCATGGAGTCAGTGATGCCATCCAGCCATCTCATCCTCTGTTGTCCCCTTTTCCTCCTGCCCCCAATCCCTCCCAGCATCAGAGTCTTTTCCAATGAGTCAACTCTTTGCATGAGGTGACCAAAGTACTGGAGTTTCAGCTTTAGCATCATTCCTTCCAAAGAAATCCCAGGGCTGATCTCCTTCAGAATGGACTGGTTGGATCTCCTTGCAGTCCAAGGGACTCTCAAGAGTCTTCTCCAACACCACAGTTCAAAAGCATCAATTCTTCGGCACTCAGCCTTCTTCACAGTCCAACTCTCACATCCATACATGACCACAGGAAATGTCTCTGCTTTTGAATATGCTGTCTAGATTGGTCATAACTTTTCTTCCAAGGAGTAAGCGTCTTTTAATTTCATGGCTGCAGTCACCATCTGCAGTGATTTTGGAGCCCCCAAAATAAAGTCTGACACTATTTCCACTGTTTCCCCATCTATTTCTCATGAAGCGATGGGACCAGATGCCATGATCTTCGTTTTCTGAATGTTGAGCTTTAAGCCAACTTTTCACTCTCCTCTTTCACTTTCATCAAGAGGCTTTTTACTTTCTCTTCACTTTCTGCCATAAGGGTGGTGTCATCTGCATATCTGAGGTTATTGATATTTCTCCTGGCAATCTTGATTTCGGCTTGTGTTTCTTCCAGTCCAGCGTTTCTCATGATGTACTCTGCATAGAAGTTAAATAAGCAGGGTGACAATATATAGCCTTGACATACTCCTTTTCCTACTTGGAACCTGTCTGTTGTTCCATGTCCAGTTCTAACTGTTGCTTCCTGACCTGTGTACGGATTTCTCAAGACGCAGATCAGGTGGTCTGGTATTCCCATCTCTCCAACCCAATGAATATGCCATCATTCTTTAGCTTAAAACTAACATCCATGTATTGACTATTACAGTGTCTTATCAACTGGACATTGTGATGACAATAATGTGTGTACCGTCATAGCCATCTACCTCTAAATCTCTTTAGTTTGTAATTAAAGAAATTTTTTATATTCACATTATACATGGCAGTTGTGGCTTGGCTGTTGTGGATCTTTGTTTGTCTTTAATTTGGGGGCTCATACCAAAGAAGCAGCCCTTATTTGGCATCTGCCATTCTTATGATAACAAGTAGAGGCAAGATACTGGGCTGAACCACTCAATTACACTTAAAACCAATGCTTAGATCTAGTGTATGTTTTGTCATATTTCATTGGGTGAAGTGAGATATGTGGCCAACTCTATGACTGGGAGGTGTGCTCTGCCTCCAGTGAGGCAGCCTGAGTCACGTGCTCATGAACAGGACTGTATAATCCTCTTATAGGCAAGAAAATGAAAATATGGAAATAACTTCCCAGAGATGTTTAATACATTTGATTACAGCCCTTGTAATTCTGTGTTTGGTTAATTGTGAATTTCGTTTTCCATTCTGGACACTCAGAGAGTTCCAGAGGCTGCTTCACTTTCCCTTGGTGATATCATAGGTTCCTACCTTTGGTGACTAAGAAGAAGGTTGCTGTGGTTATTGAGCAGTGACAAGCTGTTTACTGAGCACATTGAAAACGAGAAAAAGGTGAGAAAACAAAAAATAGGATTGCTTGGTACTATACCAAAGTGACCAAACTGGTACCAAACCACTCAGTTTCTCGCAAAAAGCTGCTTCTTTTATTATCCTGAATATTTCCGCATGCTTTCCCTCGGGTCAGTTTTCAGGCTGTTTTAACATGAGGTCAGTTCAGTTCAGTTCAGTCGCTCAGTCGTGTCCGACTCTTTGCAACCCCATGAATTGCAGCACACCAGACCTCCATGTCTATCACCCAACTCCCAGAGTTCACCCAAACTCATGTCCATCGAGTCAGTGATGCCATCTAGCCATCTCATCCTCTGTCGTCCACTTCTCCTCCTGCCCCTAATCCCTCCCAGCATCAGAGTCTTTTGGTCAGAGGTATGCAATCCCCTCAGAATGCAATTGAACATAAGCTCATGGTAGCATGTCTTTGTTCAATGATAAAAATAATTATTTTGTGATTTCTGGGGCATTAAATAAAGCCTGGTAGACCGCAAGCATAGATAAGACTTTCAACAGAAAATGGCTGAGCAATATTGAGATCTGGCTATTCAGTGATAAATGCACATCACCTTTACAATAGTTTTGTGGATCATAAGAGATATACTTAGCACATTGAAGCAGTTTGATAGATCTTTCTCAGGAACTTGTGCTATGACTACAGCTTCTATTTCTAACTGTTCCCCATCTCTAATCCTTCCTCTTCCTGGTCCCTGAGTTTTATCTATGTTTTCAAAAAGTTATGCATTCTCAGAAGCTCTAGAGCAATTACTCAGAAACTTCAGTAAAGCCCTGAATAACACATCTGACATACAGTAGGTGTTGAATATATAGTAGCTATTCTAAAAGTATTTTTATAATTATAGTTTTTATAATTAAATGATCAGCTTTGATCCTTGTTTCTTGTGTGAGTTGTATTTAAAACTGCTTGCCTTAAATGGAAAACCATGTAAGCCTTACATTCATATATAAATTTTGCAGTTTGTATTGAGTGCTTCCTGTGGACAGGATGATTATTCACTCACAGCAGAAACTGAAGGAGAATGTGACTGATACTGTCCATGAACTGAGAGGTTTATAGCCACCCATGGTTGCCTGTAATTGAATTGTTTATGTGCTTGAAGGGAATGGATGGGAGATTAAGGGACAATAATACTCCATCTTTACCAACAAGTTCAGTTAGAAAGTCTTGAGAAGTAGTTCTAGGTGTTTACTCTATCAATATTGTTGTGTCTATAAATTTGTGTGCCTTCTTCCCCAAATGGATACACACAAACAGTAAACTTTAAACAGCCAAAATCAACAACTGATTTACAATCTGGAAACCCCACCATCTTGGCTTTAGTTTGTATTTAAAGAGCCCCATGATTCATCTCATTGGAGGGCCAGATTTCTCTTCTTATTAAACTAATAATGGTACATGAAGGATCCTTAAAAATCCTTTCCCCTTTTTTTTCTTTCCTAAGTTCAGTCAGTCATCAGAAATGAGACTCATTCCTTTTTTTCCCCCGGTCAACTCTTTTATTTAATTTCGACCCCAGTTCCAAGGTTATGATTTCCTGGGTACTAAGGGAAAAAAAACAGCCAAACAAATATTAGAAAACAGGCCTGTGTTTATAGAGTGGGAGACAAATACAATTTTAGTAGGGCAGAAAATGTTAACGTTGTTTTCATGCTTCCAAGAGCATTTGGTTAGCTAATTTGATTTTAAAAAGAAAGAGAAAACAAACGAAAATGAAGAAACCATTACTGTGAATTCCAAAGGAGTACCTTACTCTTTTGTACATCTCTGACTATAGCTGAATGTTTGTAACAAATTTGGCAGATATAATTTTTAAAAGAGGACAAATTTTATAATTCTCAGGACCTGAAGCAGGAGAAATTTGACTAGATTCCTAAAATTGTTAACAGCTCTCTATTTAATTTGGAATAAAGTGAAAACTCATCGTGGCTTACAAGGCCCTGGATGTCTAGCTCCTGTATTTTTCTCTGCCTTCATCTTGTATCAGACTCTCCTTCGCTCATTATATTTTGATTGTCTTGCCACCTTCATGCACGGTCTTCCCTGTTCTGGATTTCTTCCTCTGTTCATCCTAATTCAGTCTTTCTCATTATTCCCCTTCTGTAGGGTCTTCCTTCACCATCCTAAATAGGTCTGTCTTCTTCATCATTGTGTTTATCTTATTCCCAACACATTACATTTTGATTACTTGGTATTTACCCCTTCCTCCTCCACATATACACACCCCACAACTGCAGGGTTGTGGGGAGTGTCTTTCTTTTCTCCACCACCTAGAATTTTATGCATTCTTCATACAAGTTGTCGTTGAGTAAGTGTTTGTTACTTAAATGAACAAATCCAGGAATTATGGAAAGTGTTGGATTGTGTTTAAGATAGTACCTTACCTGTAAGATGAGAGTAAAGGACCTGACCACTGTGAACCTGTTGCACAACAAGGATAGCTGTGGCCAGATCTCTTGTTTTCCATCCAGTGTCTCTCTCTCTCCACTGGGCTGTGATGTTACTTTGTAAAACCTATCATGAGCATGGACTTTAATCTACCTTCCAGCTGAGTTCTGTTGCCCCTGAACATCTTTGTTGTCTACTTGCTGAATGCTTCTTGGATTATACTTTTACTCCTTAGGTCAGATGTGGTATGGGTGTTTTTAAGGGATCAAATGAAAAACCCATATATATACTAAGGAACCAACAACATCTGATCGAATCTGAATATTGCTTTGGAACAGGTGTTTGAGTAAAATGTCCAGCAAGATAATGAGAGAATAACATATGACTGTTCATGCATCACTTTCATGTTTATGCAGTTATTTCTACTTTAAGAAAAATGGATATTCAGAACATTCTCATTTGTAGCAAGCATTGCTGATAAATTTAAAATTTAGTTTATCTCAGATCAGTTTATCAAATGTCAAGTATCTCCTACCGTAGAATTTTGTTATTCTATAAGATACAACTTAGTTTACAGGTGAGAAACTGAATAAAATGTATGTCACTTACCCAGAGTTACCTGTAATCATTTATGCAACTGACTTACCAATAAGAAATGCTCTTTATAATGTAAATGGATATTTGGTAGCACAGATGAATATGAATAGACTATATGACAGACATTGGTTACCTAACTGGTAGACAGTTAATTTTTGCTTATTAGTAACAGAACCCAGATTTTATTCCAATATAAATGTCTATGTCTGACAGAGAAGTCTAGGTACTATGTGGTTACTCTTACTGGTTTAAAATACATATATGCAGTGGTCTTACTTTCCCTTCTAATGGCTGCACTTAAACACAGGCATGCAATCGGATTGTGGCCAATAAAAATTGAGTAATTGCTGGGGAATCTTTGAGAAGAGTTTATTCACTCACAGGAGAAAGATACAAGAGAGGGGTGTTCCCTGAATGGTCCTTCTGTACGTGGTGTTGGGAACGATCGCACACATCTGCACGGGAGGAGTGAATGAGCACAGTGAGAGGGTGAAGTGGACAGATGGACGGGGGAGGCTGAGTGCGCAAGGGTGTCCCTGATATGCTGAGGAAACTATTCCGCCTCCAGGCAGGATAACGTCCTTGTTATTGAGACCACTTTGAGTAGGGGCTGCTTCTACATGCAGCCCCAGTGTCAACAGATGACTGTCCTTCAGGTGGACTAATGAAGACTTAGCAGAAGCGCTTCCATGTTGTAGTGGAGGGAAAAAAAGACCTAGTAGAGCTTACAATTTCATATCAGTAGGCTTCAAAGTGAGAAAGAAATCAATGCAAAAGCTATTTTAAGATTTAAGCAACTCTGAAGGCTACCATCGAAAACTTGAGCTAGTATGAAGACTACCAACATCAATATTTAGTACACACAGCATGAAAAGACATCTGGATTTACGTTTGTGAACTTTGTTTTCTGAATTTATGTAAAAATATCTAAGTGAAAGGAATTCGTTTATCTTGGTACCTGCAGGAAACAAGTGTTTTTAATCCTGAAGAAAATGTATTGTTCTTTGGCATTTTTATCTTTTGCCAGTGGGCGTGTTGAGATCCTACCTATAAAATTTTTTTTCCTTAATTCAGCTTTTCTAGGAAAAATACCAAATCCCTGAACATTTATGTTCCAGTGGTACTGACTGCAAATCAGATTTTCCATCAGACTTTTACTCTGGAAGTTGCTGTTAGTGTGAATGTAATTGGTATGAATTTACTTGGGGGTTTGAGGCTTCTCTAAATTGAGTACCTCTGTGGATTTCACTTCCTTTTGCTAAAGAAGGAAAAAAAAAAATCACAACTTTTCCATTTCTCTCCCATGGCTATTTTCTATTTAGGTTTCCTGTTTCTTTTGAGTCAATTTAGCTATTTTATGTCTTTACCAGAAAATTATTTATTTCATACAGTTTTAAACATTTATTAGCTCTGTGTTGTAAGTATATTCCCTTAAATAAATTTTATTACTATCTATTGTTAGATCATCTTTTCATGTCTAGGTAAAATATCCAGAGATTTGCATAATTATTTAAAATAAGACTTAAAAGTAGTGCAAGCACTAGAATATTAATTAAACAAACTTGTCTTTCTAAAAGCATACTGAGAATTGTGCCTAGAAAGATGTGATCTCAAATATTTTTGAAAAGCAGAAATTTACTTTTAAATTATTAAGGCATCTGCTTCCTTTTTGATCTTCAAACCTTGTTATGTCCTTGAGCTGGACTTCTCCACTTGGTGTTTAGGAAAACCTAGGTCCCGTTAACAGGTATGTGGAGGAAAATGTCACCCTACATACATGTATGGAAGAAGCACAAATTGATTTGTTTGTTTTCTTGTGTGTGGAGCAATTGCTTTTTCTATTTTGTTTTGCTTTAACTCTGAGACTTCTCAGAGCAACTAACATAAATGTATGCAAAGCAGTTTCATAACTTTGCTTCGTTCAGTTCAGTTCAGTCGCTCAGTCGTGTCCGACTCTTTGCAACCCCATGAATCACTGCACACCAGGCCTCCCTGTCCATCACCATCTCCCGGAGTTCATTCAGACTCACATCCATTGACTCAGTGATGCCATCCAGCCATCTCATCCTCTGGCATCCCCTTCTCCTCCTGCCCCCAATCCCTCGCAGCATCAAAGTCTTTTCCAATGAGTCAGCTCAACAGCTCAATTAACTCAGTTAACATGTTACATTTCCTCATAAACACAGAGCGTTTTCTTAGACTTCTATCACCTACACTGGATGGTTGGTTGATGTGGGCCTCCCATGGAGTATGTGCTCCTTGGGGAAGATGAACCACTTTTGTTTCCTCTTTCCTGGCAATGTGCTTGTGAAGAGTAAGAATTTAGAGAAATGATGTAACATAGGGAATGTTTAAGCAGTGCTTATATTCTTCCATGTGCAAGCAGGACACAGATTCTTCCCACATTCTCCCTGGTAGCCCAGTCTGTTTTGACTGAAAAAGATGATCGTGGAGAAAAAGGATGTTTGTCATGAGAGGGCAGAGTGAATGGTCCTCAGAGGGAGGGTTTCTGTTCGGTCCACAGGAGACAAGAAGATTGAGGTTTTTTGCTCTTCAGCTGAGTAAGGCTTTAGGAAATAGGATTTGTTGCTTGAAATGCAAGGGTGAGAAATGTGAACTGGGAAGCAATGGAAGAGACTGTGACACTTAACATTGAAACATTAGTTGCCAAAGACATGAGTAAATTTCTCCAAAGTTCGGAGAGCATAATACCATATAGGCATGACAGTCATAGACTTACCATGTGTAATTTTGATTATTTTTAAGCTCCTGTGAAGTTCTATGACATGTGATAATGGTAGTCCCTTGGTATTCGACGGGGATTGGTTCCAGAAACCTCTTGGATACAAAATCAGAAGATGCTCAAGTCTCTTAGATAAAATGGTGTAGTATCGTCAGCCATCCGTATGCATGAGTTTCACATCTTTTGCTAATCTTTTGAATCTACATTTTTATCACTGTCCTGTTAAACATGGTATGGGTGAGTGGACAGGACCCAGACTTGAGTCGTGAACTTCATTTACTCTCAGACATTTGCATCTTGGTTTAACTTTTTTGTCTTTTTGACTAAGATTATGGTAACTCTTGAGACCTATTAAAATGGTTTCTTTTTTGAAAACAGCTGTCAACAAGGAAGTCGACTTTGAGTTGAAGAAGCAAGCTAATTGGTAGTGTGAAACTATGAATAGGAAGGGAATGACTTTTCATGGAAATATGGCTCAGGAGAAGACTCAAAACTTATTAAAATGTTTATATATTTATAAATTGGAGTATTCTGAGAAAACTGAAAAATTAACTTTTTTGAATGGCTAGAACTCATTGTGCTGTGTATTTACAATAACACTTTACAATTTAAAAAGTGTTTCTGTCCCTTGTTTAGTTGATCCTCATAGAAGTTCCTGGAGATTGATAAAACAAATATCAATCCACATATTTTTGGAAATCAAAGCTCATGGCTAAAAGTAGCTTTTTATGATAGAGTTCATTAGTGCTCACTGATGTGTTCTCTTATTCATGAGGATACCACCAAACCAAATTTCCCAACTTGCCTGGCACTTCGGTGGGACCATGATTAATGGAATATGATTGGAAATTATGTGGGAGTGAGTTGTGCCACCTCTAGGCTAAGTGTTTAAGAATGGAGGGTGACTTCGACATGCTCTCCCTCTTCCCTCATCTGTTGGCCGGAGGTAGAGGATCCAGTGGAAGGTTTGGGGAAAGTAGAGGATGATGGAGCCACCAGATGGAAGAAACTGAGTTTCCTGAATGTCAACAAGGGACAAAGCCTCCCTACAAATTACATTAGACTGTGACATGAATGAAATACAAATTTTACTGTGCCAAGGTTTTACTGAGATTGTGGGTTGCTTATTATGACAGTTAATTCACCTTCTCACTCCTTATTCTATTGTATTTCTATTACTACACATTACCCATCTGTACTAATAAAATCTAGTATTTTCTTTATAAATGAATGTAAAGCAGTTTGAGAACGTGAAGAAGTATAATGTAATCAAGCAGACAAAGGAGAGGGCTTCTTAGATACTGTTAGATGGGGTCTGAATCTTCCAAAGGGAGAACCATGAAATAATCCACTAAGTAGATGCCTCAGTTCTGAGCTCAGGGGATATGCAAGAGAAAGAGAGAGATATATAGGAAGAAACAACATGATTATCAGTTGAATGGCACTATTTCCGTGCTTTCATTTGAAACCTAAGCCAGTCTATTCTTGGCATGAGATAGGGCTAGTAGGGAATGGAACGAATAAAGTTGCATAAAGTTGCTTTTGGTGGAAAGTTAGTATTAGATTACAGGACTATTTGATCATACCACAATAAAAATATGAAAGAAGTCCTGACCAGGTTATTTTAAGTAAACTGGCGGATCCTGAAGTAAAAATTGTTTGGCCTCCTGGAAACTGGTTACTATTTTACAACTTCAAAGATAGTTTAGAATGCTGTTTGTACCAAAAGTATGTTGAAGCAGAGTGCCTTCAAATTCAGTAGAATTCTTATAAAACTGAAGATGCCAAAATATTTGTGAAATTCTAGAATTTATAAAAATTCTGACTAGGAGCAGCTTTTTCATTTCTTTCTCCTTTTCAAACAGCTGCCACTTTTCTCTCCCTCCTTTGCTCAAGATAGACACTACTAATTGATTATAATAACTTCTTTTATCTCTAAATGAAACTGCATCACAGTCATTCTGAACATGGTGCTTGAGACTGTCCCTTCAGGAATATTATCCTTGGAAGCGGGAGAATAACGCGCCTGGGGAGAAATAAGGTAGATACTCGTTGTCCAAACTACTCCTTTAATCCAACTATTGCTGGGTTCTTCTCAGTTCAAATGAGACAGTACATATTCTACATGGGAATATTTGAGGTTGAGGCTATGAGCAATAGTTATATCAAAAAGTGTGTAATATTTTACATCTTTTTTTCCCCACTTATTTTCTAAATTGTTTTTTGCTCTGCACTCTTAATTAAGAGAGGATTAGTAATTTCCCTTCGGTTGTTCTTAAAGATATGCCTTTAAAGATTCATTAATGCCTCCCTTGACATGGAAAGAGAAAGGAGACATTGAACTCAAACTCATTTTTCTACTTGTTATCAAGTCTGCTAAAGAGAGCAGATTAAAATTGTCAACTGTGAAAAAAAGCTTTGGTACTTGTATATTCAAAGTACTTTGTCATGTTTTGAGTATTGAAATTAAATAACAGGTTCTCCATCTTCAAACTTGTATAGAAAGAAATTTTACCCAAATCAAATATTTACCAATTAATTGCTCACAATTTTTGTCAGAATTTGACATGTCCCAGACATTTTTTCCAGCATCATTGTAAAATTGATATTTCTCAGTCTTTTCTCTCTGATTTTTACTTTCTCTTTCCCTCTTTTTACTTCATTACTGTGTTAATGTAACATCATTTTGAGGCATTTTGTTTTATTTAGGAATATGCTGTGTACTCTCTTGAATAAAGTAGCCCATTGCTAAACTGATGAATTTATTTTTAGGTTTAAATATTTTAAAGAAGACATTTGTTAAGTCATGTATATGAGAAAATAGCTCAATGTTATTATTTTGAGAGGAATTTACAAATTTTGTCCAAATAAGGATTCCCCACACCCTTTGATTCCACAGATTACTCCAATAAGTCTTAGGTGAACTAATCAGCCTAGAGGGAAAGAATAAATACTGACTTATCCATACTCTGTTTCTACCTGTATTTTCCTAGCCACTCATTTTTTGGTTATGTTTTGGACATACCACAGAACTATAATCTTTTTGCTGCTGCTGCTGCGAAGTCGCTTCAGTTGTGTCCGACTCTGTGTGACCCCATAGACGGCAGCCCACCAGGCTCCCCTGTCCCTGGGATTCTCCAGGCAAGAACACTGGCGTGGGTTGCCATTTCCTTCTCCAATGCATGAAAGTGAAAAGGGAAAGTGAAGTTGCTCAGTCGTGTCTGACTCTTCGTGACTCCATTGACTGCTGCCTACCAGGCTCCTCCATCCATGGGATTTTCCAGGCAAGAGTACTGGACTATACTTCAGCAAATTTCCTTTTGAAAGAGTTCCAGAAAAACATCTATTTCTGCTTTATTAACTATGCCAAAGCCTTTGACTGTGTGGATCACAATAAACTGTGGAAAATTCTGAGAGAGATGGGAATACCAGACCACTTGACCTGCCTCTTGAGAAATCTGTATGCAGGTCAGGAAGCGACAGGTAGAACTGGACATGGAACAACAGACTGGTTCCAAATAGGAAAAGAAGTATGTCAAGGCTATATATTGTCACCCTGCTTATATAACTTCTATGCAGAGTACATCATGAGAAACGCTGGGCTAGAAGAAGCACAAGCTGGAATCAAGATTGCTGGGAGAAATATCAATAACCTCAGAAATGCAGATGACACCACCCTTATGGCAGAAAGTGAAGAGGAACTAAAAAGCCTCTTGATGAAAGTGAAAGAGGAGAGTGAAAAAGTTGGCTTAAAGCTCAACATTCAGAAAACGAAGATCATGGCCTCCGGTCCCATCACTTCATGGGAAATAGATGAGGAAACAGTGGAAACAGACTTTACTTTGGGGGCTCCAAAATCACTGCAGATGGTGACTGCAGCCATAAAATTAGAAGGCACTTACTCCTTGGAAGAAAAATTATGACCAACCAAATAGCATATTCAAAAGGAGAGACATTACTTTGTGGACTAAGGTCCGTCTAGTCAAGGCTATGGTTTTTCCTGTGGTTGTGTATGGATGTGAGAGTTCGACTGTGAAGAAGGCTGAGTGCTGAATTGATGCTTTTACACTGTGGTGTTGGAAAAGACTCTTGAGAGTCCCTTGGAGTGCGAGGAGATCCAACCAGTTCATTCTGAAGGAGATCAGCCCTAGGACTTCTTTGGAAGCAATGATGCTAAAGCTGAAACTCCAGTACTTTGGCCACCTCATGTGAAGAGTTGACTCATTGGAAAAGACTCTGATGCTGGGAGGGATTGGGGACAGGAGGAAAAGGGGACAATAGAGGATGAGATGGCTGGATGGCATCACTGAGTCAATGGATGTGAGTCTGAGTGAACTTCGGGAGATGGTGATGGACAGGGAGGCCTGGCATGCTGCAATTCATGGGTTGCAAAGAGTCGGACACGACTGAGCGACTGAACTGAACTGAAGGGTGATTCTGAGTTGCTTTAGCCTGACTTAAATATCTCCATTGTTCAAGAGAAGTGGAATTAAAATATTTACCAAGAGAATAATGGGTTATAGGGAGAGAGAAAGATAAGAAGGAAATAAAGGAAAGTTAAAAATACATTTATCCCTTGCATATATAAACTTGGTACATTATGTAGCATTATAAATTTATTTATTAGAACCCAAAGTAGATTAGGATGATTTATTTATACAAATGAAATCCTAGTTTTTAAACCAACAAATTATCTTATTGTCACTATATAGTGAACCTTTTTTCTTATTACAGAGACATAATTTTTAGGCATCGAGAATTTCAAAAGACAGTAAAAGTGACATACCTCAGTTGCTTATTTTTGGCCTTCCAAGAGGTTACACCTATGGCTAATTAAAGAGCAAACATTTCAGCCCAAGCCTCTCAACTGTTAAACAACTTCACTATCTACAAAATAAAGAAACTGGTGTGTGTAAAATTCTCTAGGGATTTGTATACTAAGAAGAGCCAAGTATCTGCTCCTGCATTACTGAAGGTCCTCTTACTTTGTTTAATTCAGAACTTGCTGTTTGACTTTTCCCTAGCCCGCATATTTGCTTTGGATAGTGATATTGTACCCTCAAATGTCAGATTTCTTGGTTGACATTAAAAAAATTAGACTGAGGCTCACAGAGCCTACACTTCTGTCGACCTTGGCTGTAACTGGAGTCACAGTAAATATTGTTGTTTGTTGATATTGGCACGTAAGGTGAAGTGTGTCGAGTGCAAGAAGCCTCATAGACCATGTGGCTCACACCACATACCTGGAGCATATGGTTTGTGTTGTCCCCACTGAACTTTCTATAAAGGGCATACATCTTGGTTTTCTTTTGGGAACGTTGTAATTTTTTTCTGAGTCAATTTGAAGACTTTTTTCCCCCATCCTTCCATAAGTTTCTGGCAGAGTTTTGAGACAGGCCATGACAATGTTTAATGTAAAAAACTGGGAAGCTTGAAGGAAAATATTTTAAAACCTAGTGTAGGATTCAATATATGTATATGTGGGTGTGTATATATGTGTGTGTGTATGTGTATATATGTGTGTGTGTGTGTGTGTGCATTATGTATATAATGCTTTCTGTCAGGTGTTCCACATATTCGCTTAAACTTGTAAAATGCAAGGACTGAATTTGATTTAACAAACAATATATATAGACCATTTCTTGAGTAGACTAGCAACTTGCTGCTTTCAGAAATGTGTCCAGGGTGTTTCTTGTTCTTTGAAATGGTATTGGAAGTCTCCCAGGAGAACTTTAATTTACTTTTTTTTTTTTCGATCAACAGAGTGAAAAACCAATCTTACACAGGCTCTTCTCTCCCAAAGGAAATACTGTATCTTATACATTAGCATCATAGATAAGTTTAAAAGTTTTAGTGGTTTGCTCTGGCTGATCTACTTTTGTTTGGTTCTCTGACTTGATAAAATATAAAGTCAAAGTCCTGATAGGTAGCTTTCAACATTTAGCTTATGCCTTAGGCAGTTATTTTTAAATGCATCAAAACATATCTTGGTTTTCTTTTTACTATATGGTTTCAATAAATGACAGATAGTATTTCATCTTTTCCTTTTTTTGATACTATTTATTACTTATGTTAGGATTAGGCTGCTTGTTAGGGCTGAGTTCCTGAGCCTCTCAGTCAAAAGAACTTTGGTCTAGATCCTAGCTGTGCCATTTTTAACAATATGAACATGATCATGTTTTTAACTTCTTTGACTCTCCTTTTATTTATCTCCAAAATGAAGCTGCATCTCACCTTACAAAATTTTTGTAAAAATCAAAAAACATTATGTGTAGACAATGTGTGCAATTGTGTCTGATGTGGATTAGGTGTTTAGTAACCTATTTGGATCCCTTTCATCAAGAATTAAATGATGTATTAATTATTTGTGAGTTGGTTGTGTTGTTTACCTGAACTTGGAGAATTTTCACTTTCTACCTACATATGCAATTCTAAAACGTGGGTTCGTGTATATGAATTGTAGAAAAACTCAGATTCCAGCTTAGCTGTATTCAATCTTGAATATTTTCTGTAATATTCTCTGTAATCTTAGGCTCGACCAAGATTGCCTTTAAACTCATCAGTCACTGAATACTTAGGTACTTAACATGAAGACAGCATGATGTCTTAGAAGTTGTTAGGGAAGCACTCAAAAGTCTTTTCTTGATTAAGGGTGAAACTAGGTCATATTTTGCACTGTACATTGAACTTGATTAAGAAGTTCAAGGATTGTAAATATTTTGATAGTGTTTGCTTGCTTTCAAAGGACTGTCCTGTCCCTTAGGATTCAAATGAGGACATTCATTTTTGAACATCTTCACAAGAGCCAGGCTGGACAGATGTTTCTTAAAATGAGCTGCTGAGAACAACTGAAACTAGAATTTAAAAGAAAATGTCTAATGTGGCTTCAGTCTTATTTTTAAAGGCAGCTACTAGAAGTGTGGCATGGTGTTGATATGGTGGGTTTTAGAAACAGCAGCTCCCTTCTGTGAAGGTACTGTTTGGGATAGATTTCAGCCTGAAAATGAAGATGTGATTAGACCTAGTTCATTTATATTGGCCTGTTCCTCTTGTGTGGCCGTAGTTTTGCTTGACATTTTTGAGCATTACCAGTTGTATATACTTCTCTGTCTTTCGCCTTAGTACCGTACTGATACAAGTCTACCATTCAGTCAGCTTAAAAATAGGCCACTTATGGTAAAAATCAGCCCCACCAGTTGATTGACATCATATAAAACCAAAATATTGGCTGATTTCCAACTTATTCCTTATTCTATTGCCTTGAGATAGACACCTCACGTTCAGTCTGTTACACATGCAGAGTTTGCCCACAGGAGTTCTTCTGGAACCCCAACAGAATGGAAATGTTGTGGCTGTGAGTATTTTAAGTTCCTGGCTGTCAGTTTTGTTCATGGAACCTTCAAAAGTGATTTTTTTCCCCAAAAACTTTAATAATAGTAAAGGAAGACAGTTGGTCCATTGGGCTTTCCTGCTTCTCCAGTCTCACCAAAATATAATGCATTCCCCCTCCCACTTTCTACATTTATGCACTGCTTTGTAGAGGCCTTTTTATTTCCTTTAAAAGATGATTCCTTTCATCTTTTTCCTTTGTTTTCATTCACTGCCAAAGAAAAGCTTTCTCTTGAAGGCTCCAGAATATAAGGATGACTTCTTTTTAAAGCTTGATCCATTGGAATAAAAATACAATGCTTTTGCCTTTGAAGATACCAAGACTGACATCCAGCTTCTGATGCCAACATGGCCCACTCCCAGAAGAGCTTCTTTATGGGGGCAGAAATTCATTCAGAATGACCCCAGACTGGGGGAAGCTGATCACTTTTTTCTGTCTCTAGGACCAGCAAGTTTGTGAATGTTGTTTGAGCACATGCATATTAATAATATGCCCAGAGAGAGCAGTAAAATTCTTTGAATGAAAACATTCATTGTGAAGAAAATGAATGTAATTATAATTCATAGGAGCACTTTTGTCAAAGTGCAATTTGTAACCCTTAATATCAAAACACAGCAGGCATCCTTAAATATTGTTCCAAATAAGTCTCTTCTACCTAAATAATTTCCTATTAATCAACTTTAACGTTACTCCCTAATTTGTATAATATTCTACTTGAGCGTATCTAGGATAACTGTAATATACTGTTTCTCTATAAATGATATGATTCATTGTCTTTAAGACAAAGAAATTAGTTCAGTTTGAGGTTAGTTAAAAAGGGAGAAGTGAGTGAGGTTAGTGTTTCTAAGCCCAGAACAAATAGTTGGGACATTAGTCTCGATGGTGTCTTCTGCAGTGTGGACTTGTAGGGTAAGGCAGGGAAGGAAAGAGGGTCATAGGCATCGTGGTCAGGAGAATCTCAGTTCTAATCTGGGTTCCAGCCTTCTCTGACAGTGAACAAGTTACTCGCTTTTCTTATTCTTTCTTATTTTCTGTAAAATAAGAACGATTTGCAAAAAATGGTTGTGAGGAGAAGTAGCAATATGCAAAATGCGGTTCTTGCATGTAATGAATGTGTTTGCGTGAAGAATTGGGTTTGCTGATAACATAGCATCGAGGAAGTGTTCCAGTTACCATAACTGTTTGATAAATTACACAAAAATTAGTGCCTTAAAAAAGCCATCTGTTACTTTCATAGATTGTCTAGGTCAGGAATTCAGACAGGACACAGTAGAAATGGCTTTTCTCTCCTCCACAGTGTCATAGTCTGTGGCAGGAAGACTCTAAAGGGGGCAGATGGACTCATCTGAAGGTGTACTTGTTGGTTCATCCTCTGGCTGGTGTCAGGAGATGTATAATGAGAGAGATGTGACAGCTAATGTGCTCTCAGTCACTTCAGTTGTATCCGACTCTGCAACCACAGGGACTATAGCCCGCCAGGCTCCTCTGTTCTTGGGATTCTCCAGGCAAGAATACTGGAGTGAGTTCCCATTTCCTCCTCCAGAGGCTCTTCCTGACGCAGGGACTGAACCTGAGTCACCTGTTTCCTGCATTGCAGGCAGATTGTTTACCACTGAGCCACCAGGGACGCCCCTAACGGAGGCAGACGGAATCAGCGGAAGCCTTGCTTGTTGAAGTCTGGTACAAATGGGTGTCCTAGAGCATCTCTCCCTTGATCTGTGTTAATGACCTTTCCATGAGTGCTCTTCAGCATGGCAGCTTCAGAGTGGTCAGAACTCTACATCTTATCTCAGGACTTCTAAAGCAGCTGGTCTGAGAGGATTATGCATGGGTGAGGGGAAAGGAGGGACGGGAGACACTGCCAGGAGGTCTACTGGCAGAAGCTGTATTCTTTTATAACCTAGCCTCGAAAGTCATGTAGCATCCCTTCCAGTATGCTTGGTGGCCAGTGCAGCCCCAACCCCTCACCCCAAATCAAGACGTGAGAACCAGATGGGATATGTGAATCTTTGGAAAATGCAGTCTGATGTAAGAAAACAGTGTCTGGATCAAGAACTTTATTATTTTATTATTTCTCCTCCTCCTTCTCTCCCTCTCCCTACGTCTCCTGCTCCTTTTTGTTTGTTTTTGGTATCTGTGAAGATATGTTTTGAGAGACATATTGTGGCCAGATATGGAAACTTATTAATGCTGGGTTGCATAATGTGAAACTGTTCTGCAGGCGATGGAAGGCTACTGGAATTTTTTTCTAGGTATGTGTCTATGTTTATGCACATATGTGTGTGTGTATCAATATCAATACAGAAATATATGTAATTTTTTGAGACAGGAGTGATTTCATGAAAGAGATGCTTATCCAAGTTAGGAAGTTTCATTTGTCAAAGAAGCTGACCTCACAGGGTCTCAGATTTCCCCTGTGTTTCTGAAAATTTGGTGTTCAAACCTGACAGCCCAATCATGAATGCAAAGTCTGGCTGGAATAGTGTTGAAGAGAATCTCACTGGCCAGACATCATAACGTATGCAGAAAGCACAGCTTCATGTGTGGCAGCTAAAAGTGGCAGGTTTTCTTAACTAGGCCCATCTATTCCTCCAAGCTTGCTATTCTTTATAGTCCTCTCAGAGAAATCAAATGTGGAGCATCATGGAGACTTAGCAAAGCAATAATTTGAAATGTTGCTGTGGAAATTATGGTGAAAAGTCATCTACTCAGAATTCAGGTTTAAATGCCTTTATATAATTTTGTACCTAGAGTCTGAAAGCAATAGTCTTGAATGTTAAAAACCATCAAATGCTAAAACCAAAACAGCCACAGCAAAAACTCCCCCACTATTGGGCGATTGTGTTCACCTATGGCTGATTCGTGTCAATGTATGGCAAAACAAATACAGTATTGTAATTAAAAAAATAAATAAATTTAATTTAAAAAAATCAAATAATAACTTGACAGGAACCTCAAAATAACCATAATAGGACCACATGAGAGGATCTGGAAAGTGTCTGATCCCTGCAGTTAAAGACTAGAACAAAAATACCTCTTAATGTAGTTTGATCAAATCTCTGATATTTAATGAGAACATACTCATGCAGATATTTTGTATCCCATTTTACTCTCCTTAATTTTCCTTTAATGAATTGTTCTGCCCAATATGTTAATAAGGGGAGAGCTCCACAGATCAGCTGCTATAATGACTAGGCTGACTTTTGTTTAACTATGGACAAAGCAATCTCCATAGGTGTAAGTTAAGGGAAGAGAAAAGTGTTAATTATTTAAAGCCCATGTTCAGGCTTCCTCTGTGGGAGTTCTGGTTGTTGGTTTTTGTTTGACATGCTAAGAGTGTATGTCCCTGCAGGAGTCAGAGTCCTATTGAAGGGGCTTAATAAATAAATGTACCTTCTTACTGAAGCTTCTCCAGTGGTAAAACACAGTTTGTTGTTTTTCTTAATAAAGAATTTTTATAGCGTTTAGGTGAACCACATGTATACCTCGTTATGGCCCCTTTTACGCAAAATGACAAATGTGCCCTTAGTGCTGTTTTGCTGCCCTGTTGACCATGATACACATGTGTTACGATCATAAATGCAGGACATAACGTGGTGGTGTGTATATATATATATATATAGCCTTACCAGGTGAAACTAGTGATAAAGAACCGGCCTGCCAGTGCAGGAGATATGAGACGTGGGTTCGACCCCTGGGTTGAGAAGATCCCTCGAGGAGGGCATGGCAACCACTCCAGTATTCTTGCTTGGAGAATCCCACAGAGTCTGATGGGTTATGGTCCACAGTGTCACAGAGAGTCAGACTTGACGAAGTGATGAACACTTTCACATGTATATATAGAGAGAGACACACACACATCATGGCTATTTATTTTATGTATATATTTATGTATTTATCTGTGTGTTTTGTGAGGAAATAGTCTCAGAACTTTGTGGAGGCCACTGTGCATTGTCTTGTCCTCCCGTCACCATTTGCCCAGCCCTTTTAGAGCTGTAGGGGTTCCTAAAAATATAATAGTGTTTTATGTTCTTTAAGGTGTGCAGGGTGATCACTGAACAGGTATTGCTGTTTTTTTTTTTTTTCCATTGAATATTTAGCTACAGACAACAATGACAGTGGAAAAATGAATTTATATGCTAGGATGAATATTTCAAAGTCATTATTAAAAGAATATTTACAGTGGGGGCTATTTTAGAACTGACTGGCCTGTGGCTCCCGCCCATCCCTGAGGACTACGAGCGTTGCACCACCATTTCCTTCTGCTGCTAACCTGGTCTTTGTTGGAGAAGCTTCTCCTTAAGTGTGTTTTTGTGTTGTGGGGTATGGATTGAGAAATGAAGCTTTTAAAGATACATCGATTTTCTCAATGGAAAGGTCAAAGCTGAAAATAACAAGATCATCTCCAAGTTAGTAAGTTCATGGGCAGGCCTTTGGTCAAACTAACCTGTGTGTAATCTACTGAATCTATTCTCTCTCTCTCTTATTATTTTTTTGTTTACTAGGGTTCTTTCAAATTCTTTTCTTTATTTACAAGCATTTTTTTGAGAAATATATAAATGTATTTGGTGTGATTATAGTGTTTTAATGAATTAAAAATTAATTCCTGACATCTATGAGAGTTCAGTGTTTGGGTCTATGAACTGTGACTCAGGGCAACTGAGGAATTGTTGGCATAGGAATGATTGGGATTGATGTGACCTCAGTAAAGGCTGACAGGCTGACACGGAGGGTGCTTGAAGGCACTTCACAAGGTCGGGAGACAGGGTGGAGAAAGGGAGAGGAGAGATTTCAAAAAGAGACTGTATCAGAATTTTGAACCAACGAAATAAGAGGACATAATCTTTCTCCTCATTGTTTACCCATCCTCCATGGTCAACACCCATTTTTTTCACAACATAGCTTCTTTTTCCAGGGCCCTGAAACCCAAGTTAGTACTGTGGAGCCTATAGTATAACTACAAACTAGGTTTATAGACTTTGAAGGGCTAGCCTAGGAATTTGTGATATTGTTACCATAACAAATTAGTTCTCAGTGTCAGATAATGCACATATCACAGTTTGTCTAGCGAATGGCAAGATACAGATATGGAAATATATGGGTATAGTATATTTAGCTAGTTGTTTAGTCACTAAGTTATGTCCAACTCTTTTGTGACCCCTTGGACTATAGCCTACCAGCCTCCTCTGTCCATGGGATCTCCCAGACAAAAATACTGGAGTGGGTTGTCATTTCCTTGTCCAGAGGATCTTCCTAACCCAGGAATCAAACCCGTGTTTCCTGCATTGCAGGCCAATTCTTTACCACTAGGGAAGCAATATTTAACTAGATAGCATAAATATAAATGTATGTATATAACATCATAATATATACCACACAGATGTTCATAAATATTGTGTGTATTTGTGTGTATATATACATATGTACATGAAATATCAATCTCAGATATGCAGATAATACCACTGGTATGGAAGAAAGTGAAAAAGAACCGAAGAGCCTCTTGATGAAAGTGAAAGAGGAGAGTGAAAAAACTGGCTTAAAACTCAGCATTCAAACAACTAAGATCATGGCATCCGGTCTCATCACTTCATGGCAAATAGATGGGGAAACAATGGAAACAGTGAGAGACTTTATTTTCTTGGGCTCCAAAATTGGACCATAAAGAAAGCTGGACGCTTAAAAATTGATGCTTTTGAAATGTGGTGTTAGCGAAGACTCTTGAGAGTCCTTCAGACTGGAAGGAGATCAAACCAGTCCATCCTACATAAAATCAGTCCCGAATATTCATTGGAAGGACTGATGCTGAAACTGAAACTCTAATACTTTGGCCACCTGATGGGAAGAACTGACTGACTGGAAGTCCCTTGATGCTGGGAAAGCTTGAGATTAGGAGGAGAAGGGGACAAAAGAGGATGAGATGGTTGGATGGCATCACCAACTCGATGAGCATGAGTTTGAGCAGGCTCTGGGAGTTGGTGATGGACAGCCTGGCATGCTGCAGTCCATGGGGTGACAAAGAGTCACACATGACTGAGCGACTGAACTGATTTATGTAGATGAGGAGGGCATGGCAACCCACTCTAGTATTCTTGCCTGGAGAATCATTTGCTGGTGGTTTCTTTACCACTGAGTTACTAGGGAAGCCTTATTTAATAAGATAGCACAAATATAAATATCTGTATATAACTGTATAGATGTGCATGCATGTTGCATACATTTGTGTGGTTCCAAATAGGAAAAGGAGTACATCAAAGCTGTATATTGTCACCCTGCTTATATAACTTATATGCAGAGTACATCATGAGAAACGCTGGGCTAGAAGAAGCACAAGCTGGAATCAAGATTGCTGGGAGAAATATCAATAACCTCAGATATGCAGATGACACCACCCTTATGGCAGAAAGTGAAGGGGAGCTAAAAAGCCTCTTGATGAAAGTGAAAGAGGAGAATGAAAAAGTTGGCTTAACGCTCAACATTCAGAAAACGAAGATCATGGCCTCCGGTCCCATCACTTCATGGGAAATAGATGAGGAAACAGTGGAAACAGTGTCAGACTTTATTTTTGGGGGCTCCAAAAGGACAGAAGAGCCTGACGAGCTACAGTCCATGGGGTTGCACAGAGTTGGACATGACTGAAGTGACTTAGAATGCACATAAATATCTACATATACATAGAGAAAGAGAAGAAAGTATAAATGTAAAATCATTACTGAATTTAAAAGCTCTATAATTATGCCTTTATTGGATTTTGAATCTCATAATTACACCTATATGAAAAGACAGGCAGCCACTCATGATAGCAGAAAGAAAGAATCATTAAGGGAGAAGGCATACTGGTATTGGAGTGAGAAAGTGTACCCTGGGTGTTGTAGTCCTTTCTATTTTGAGGAATAAAGAAAGGGAAGAGATGTAATTAAAGTTATAGAAGATTATGTTTCCTAAGGTGCATTTTAATTAGCCTTTGAGAAGGAACAGGTGGTATAATTGAAAACTGATTTTTTTCAGCATTAGTTTCTGATATTAGCTCTTTATGCTTCTTATACCTTTTGCAGCAATTTGTCTATTTTCTCTTATTTCTTCTCTAGTTAATTTTACAACATATTAGTTATTAATTTAAATGATATATTTCCAATTATATAGTAGCAATAATAGTTGTTTTAATATATAAAATAATAATTATAGAGAATATTTCAGTGTATTTAATTTCCATTTAATGGTTTATATTAAGTATTTGAAGGAGATTAATTTACTTGTGAGAATTAATATTATGGACTATTAATATATTTACATATCTGTATCCTGGCCAATCAATTATCTTTTCTCTAATAGAGATGCAGCATAAAGTAAAATATATTGGTAATTAGAATTAAGTAATTTATAAATTTGTAAACCTTTTATTAAATGGTTTAAAATGCACATGTTACAGGGTATTTATTCAGCCCTTTTAGTCTATTCAAAGACAAAGGTATGACTGTAGTGGAGAAAGAGGGGGCAAGAAGAGCTTATGAGGAACAGAACCTTCTTTGGCAACAGTCTCAATCATGGCAAGTGTCTCATTAGAGAGAACATCATTCATGATTTGTTCTTTCACTTCTGAATTTCACTATTGGTCATAAATACTTATTTCATAATCCACATGTTGTTTCAGCAATATAATTTGGTGATTCCTTGGAAAAAGAACATATTTAATGTTTTAAAGCAACATTACTCAAGAGTTGAAGGCATTTTAAAATTACAACCTTATATATACCCAGTAAGACTTCCCTGGTGGCTCAGTGGTAAAGAGCCTGCAGTTCAGGAGACATGGTTTGATCCCTGAGTTGGGAGAAGTCCCTGGAGTAGAAAATCACAACCCACTGCAGTAGGCATGCTGGGAAATTCTGTGGATAGAGGAGCCTGGCGGGCTACAGTCCATGGGGTTGCAAAGAGTCAGACACTACTTAGTGACTAAGCAACAACAAAATCATGCAGTAATGGTGGTAGGAATCATGCTTATAGATTGCAAAGTTGATCACAGTGAAGGAGAGGGAGCCATTGTAGGTCGCTTATTTTCTCATAGTTATGAAATGTTTAGAAATTTTTAAACAGTTTCAGAAATAGGAATTTGCACAACAATGTAAATATGTCAATTTCCGGGTCAGGAATCAAGTCAATGTGATTTGTTTACTTTGTATAATAATGAACAAAACTCCTTTGAGGTGGTGGGATGTTACTGTAAATCTGATGAGAATTCATTACTCAGTTCCCAGAACTGAGTAACAATCAACTATGATTTGCTCTACTAGAGATGGAATGATTCTGATAGGCTGTTGAGGCTATATCGGTTTCTGCCCCTGTGCTATCATCTTCCGGTCTTCTGCATACCAGTTTCCCTCCCAAGACTACGTGTGTGTCCAGCACGGTTATCAGTTTAACTCACAGATTCCTGAGAGGGCTCTTTTCAGGTATGTTGTAGCATATAATCTGACTTTACTTTCCCTTTTCACTTTCATGCATTGGAGAAGGAAGTGGCAACCCACTCCAGTGTTCTTGCCTGGAGAATCCCAGGGACGGGGGAGCCTGATGGGCTGCTGTCTATGGGGTCGCACAGAGTCGGACACAACTGAAGCAACTTAGCAGCAGCAGCAGCAGCAGCAGCATATGTTCTATCTTTGGGACCCAGTACAGGGAAATTAAATGCAGCCTGTGCATTTTGTGAACCTAATTTTATTTTTTATATAAAATCTTATTTTAGGTTATTTAAATTACCTTTTCTACTAGTAGACTTCACTTTCACACTGAGATGTGGGTTACATCGATTTTGTTATTCAAAGGGGTATAAATGTGCTGTTTATTTTTATCATGTATGCCTATGTATTTGTAGTTTTGCATATACAGGAATGTTCTGACCTCCATTCAAAATACAGCTTTTCAGAACCATTTGTACTGAAAAGGGCTTTAGGGAATAGGGCTTGATACTTCTTCCTTCTCTCCTCTGCAATTTTATCCTATTGATAGCACACATGGATCAAAAAAACTGTGATCCATGTTTTATGACTGAAATTGATATATGGTTTCATTATTGAAATATGTATTGGTGACCTGGGCAAGGGTTTCTGTCACCCTCCTTGCACTTGGGCTCTGGAACCCTCCTAAGAGAGACGTGGAGAAAGACCTGGGGTGGAAGGGCTTCGGGGAACGCGTGAGAGCTAGGGCAAGAGAGGAGACAGGAGCCAAATAATGAAGAAACTGAGTTTGGCTTCTTTCATCGCATTTTATTCCAAAAGAGTGTTTTTTTTTAATTTTAACTTCTGTTTAAAGAACAAACCACATAACAAAAGAAACATAAGCTCTGGGACGCTCTGGTTTTGAAAAGGTCAAATAGTTGACACTGACTTAAGTCAGAACAGTTAATCAAGGAATCTGGAGTCATAAGGACAGTCAGGGTGGCATAGGGCATGGCTATGAAATGATGCCTGAATTTTGTCTTTGTTTATTCTTCTTCCCTGTCCGTGAGCCCTACCACAGAAGCTATTTTCTAGATGCTTAATGCATTCAAACCTTTAAAAACTATAACTGCAATTTGAAATTTCCATTCCAGTTGTTCCCTGTGTATTATTTTCACACTTCGCTGCTGGGGTTCCAAGTTGTCACAAAGAGAAGCTGTCAGCAAAGACAGCAAGAGCGAGACATAGAGGCCTGCTGGCCTGCACCCACAAAAAGCACAGAGACCAACTCAGATACAAAGGCACCGAGACCCCCAGCCGATCAAAATAACTGCCTCCTCCTTTCCCTCCTTCCTTCTCTCTGAATCATCAGGCTTCGTGCTAAATAGGTGGGGTGTTACCTTTCCAGGTCCTGTCCCCACTGCTTCTGGTGCCAGGGTCTGTTAATAATTTAAGGTGCATTACAGTATGTCACAAATAAGTCAGACATTTTGGAATAAAAGTCATAATTGACAATATCAGTTTTTATGTCTTGCTGGCTTCTGAGAACAGTCTGGATTGTTGGGACTTCCAGTTTAGAAACTGTGTGATGGAACCTTTCAAATCAGTTCTGTACTGTACATTTTTAAAATTTTTAAAAATTTAATTTTATATTAATAGGCAGGATATTTTATGGCTATACCAGATATATGAGCCATTTGTCCATTGTAGCCCTTCAGAAACAAAATGGAACTTCTTAATTTCTCCAAATATATATTATTCATTTGTTTCATTCAATGAAACATTCTTTATACAAACATACTTGGGTGCCTGTTGTGTGCTAAGCACACAATTTGTGTGTGTGTGTAAGACAGGCTTCAGTTCAGTTCAGTTCAGTCACTCAGTCGTGTCCAAGTCTTTGCGACCCCATGAATCGCAGCACGCCAAGCCTCCCTGTCCATCACCAACTCCCGGAGTTTGCTCAGACTCCCGTATTTCGAGTCAGTGATCCCATCCAGCCATCTCATCCTCTGTCGCCCCCTTCTCCTCCTGCCTCCAACCCCTCCCAGCATCTGAGTGTTTTCCAATGAGTCAACTCTTGACATGAGGTGGCCAAAGTACTGGAGTTTCAGCCTTAGCACCATTTCTTCCAAAGAAATCCCAGCGCTGATCTCCTTCAGAATGGACTGGTTGGATCTCCTTACAGTGCAAGGGACTCTCAAGAGTCTTCTCCAACACCACAGTTCAAAACCATCAATTCTTCGGTTCTCAGATTTCTTCCCAGTCCAACTCCCACATCCATACATGACCATAGGAAAAACCATAGCCTTGACTAGATGGACCTTAGTCAGCAAAGTAATGTCTCTGCTTTTGAATATGCTATCTAAGTTGGTCATAAGTTTCATGAATTTCATTTAATTTTTGTATTTTATATTTTGGTTGTATTTGACACCATAATTTTTTGAAAAAAATAGATAAAAACAATGCTATTGTTCAGTAAAATCTTTTAGTGAAGGTGATAAATGAAAAAGCCAATACATAACAACACAGTAATCAGCTTCTTAAGGTAGGTTCAGGGAGTTGTAGAGAGGAAATATAAATGAAGGACCATCTTTCAGCCTTAGGGGCTTCTGAAACTGCTGCAGGGAGGAGGTGGTGCTTAAAGAGACCTCAGAAATGAGCTGGATGCACAGGTGCACAGAGATTGACGTGCCAGGCAGCAGTCCTAATGCATAGAAAGGATTAGGAAGGATGTCATTTGTCAGGGACCTGGAGGTAGTTGCTGTGGTGGGCATATGGGTTTATGTAAAGAGCACGGTAAATTGAGATTGGGTAGAGGGACAGGGCTGAACTCCTGAAGTCCTGTTACCCTCTATGGGGTGGAGTTTATCATAAAGGTTGGGGACAGGATGGTACCTAACAGTATATTGTGGCGAAGTCATGATCAGATCTGTTTTAGAAAAAAGTGCTTTGACTTCACTGTGCAAGATGGATAAGAATTGGATGTTAGATTAATTAGTTCCTATAATTCTCTCTAGATCATAGAAGAAGAGGGGCTTGAATCAGAATGGGGACAGCAGAGATAAAACAGGAGATGACAGATATAAGTGTGTCTTAAATGTTGAATGTGACATGAGATGATGCAGATAAAAGCCTAGTGCCTGGAATGTTAGTGGTGATGTTGTTGGGGAGGTACTGGGCGTCGTTTCTTGGGTGGGAAGTGGAGGTAGTGAGCATAATGAAAGGATTTAGGATTGTCAGGTTTTGGTCTTTAGCTGGAGGCAAGGAATGATAGAAGTGCAGGAAGACACTGATTTGGGAGGGAGAGCTCGAAGTGTTCAGATGAGAAAACATTGACTTTGAAGCACTTGATTGATCAGGGAATCTGTAATGCTGGAACCACCTCACTGTGTGCAAGATATGTGCTAGTATGTGCTGAAGCTTTTATTTTCCAAATTTATAATAGTTCCATGGAATAAGCTCAGATATTATTGTCCTTTACACGTGGGGAAACTGAGGCTTAGAGATGCTCACACGCTCAAGATCACACAACTGGTGAGGAACTGGACCCTGGAATTCCAACCCAGTTCGAGTCAACTGCTCCTGAACACTTAAACGCGCGACCTCATGAGACTCAAGCACTGCCTCTGATGAGACCTGAGTGTCTAGGATATTTATTTCACACTTTCTACATTAGTGCCTAAAATAAAGAAAGCTGATGTTGAAACATGTTTACTGACCATTGGGAAAAAACTTAGAAGAAAAATAAAAAGAGAAAAGGTTGTGCCTTGGTTATTTTGGTTGTAATTTACAAGGCTTTTCAAATGCATGGGAGATTAAATGCTTCTTGACAGTATCCAGATTTATAGTAAATTTCAGAAGTAGGAGGACCTTGGCTTAGTTTAGTCAAAGAAACAAAGAAATCTTTGAAAAATAGTGAAGTAAAGCTCATTTTGAAATGTACTGTGACCTTGTGAAATGAGAAGTGTTTTTTCATCTCTGAATGTACCTTAATCATAATGTAGCCCAGGGGAGCCAAACATTTTATATGTTTTAACAAGCTAAGTGATTTTATAAAAGTGCTGTTAGAAGGATTTATTTTAATTGAACGTTAGACATACTAGTCTTAAATCATAGCTAGTGCTTTGCTTAGAGCTCTATTTCAGGTTAGCTTTCATAAGTAAAGTAGCAGAAATAATTTTTTCAGTAAAATAATCCTTGATACTGGAGTGTTACTTATTTTTGCTTGTATGAACTTTAGGCTTTTTAAATGCTTAAATTGCACATGCAAAATATTTTTAGGATGTGTGTGTATGTGTGTGGGAGGTTTAATATAATTTTTATTTCATATTTATCTCATTTTTACTCTCTAATTCCAGTAATATGACCTAGAGAAGAATAGTTTTACCTTATTACAATAGGTTTCCTCTTTGCGGCGGTTTTCTAGGGAATAGATGGCAATATTTGGAGACATTTTTGGCTGTCATACCTGGTAGCGGGGTGGGGTGAGGTATGCTATTGGCATCTATCTAGTGGGTAGGGTGCTGGGATGGTGCTAAAAAGTGAAGTGTTAGTCACTCAGTCATATCTGATTCTTTGCGATCCCATGGACTGTAGCCCGCAGGCTCCTCTGTTCATGGATTTCTCCAGGCAAAAACACTGGAGTGGGTAGCCATTCCTTTCTCCAGGGGAACCTCCCAACCCAGGAATCGAACCCAGGTCTCCTGCATTGCAGGCAGATTCTTTACCATCTGAGCCACCCAGGGAAAGCATGTTACAATACACAGGACAACTCTCTACTATATAAAAAAAAATGTGCAACCCAGCATGTCAGTAGTGCTGTTTTAAAACCCTACTTTTGTAAAATAGTTAAGCCAATTAAGCATATACAAACAGATATTTTCCTTAACATCTAAGTGCAAAATACTGATGCTGTTTGGCATTTAGGAGGAGATAATAGGAGTGGTGGGTAAAGAAAGCAGAAGAATAAATTAAAACAGAGGAAAACCAAATGAGCTACAGGAAATGCAAAACTAAGTTTGGAATAGAAGGAAGAGGTAATGTGATCTTAGTAACCGTTCCTCCAATGTGCATCATCAAGACAAAAGGGAGTGTGGATAAGTGACAGTTGTGATGTCCATATTTTCCTTTATATTAAGAAAAATATATGTCATTACTACTGTTATTATTAATAGTATATAGAGCATGAAAAATGTGTTAAGTGCAGTGTAGAATGTAGAGTCATTCACCACCCAGAGGGTTTTGAGCTTATAATTAGGCAGATGGAGCAGACTCAGGCCTAGGAAAGCAAAAATAGGTGACAACATTACAGCTCCAAGGCTGATTTCATGTGATTTTGCCTGCATTTCAGTTAAACACTTTTGTTTTAAATGAAAGCAGCTACTGTAGAGAAAAAGGCTTTGAGAAATTATTTGATACCATCAAAGAAAGAAACTCAAAGATAGCAGTTAATATGAATAAGCTTGAAACATCCATCATAAAATGTATAAGGAAATCTAGAGTGAGTTACTGAAAGGCACTCAGTCGTGTCCAACTCTTTGCAACCCCATGGACTGTACAGTCCATGGAATTCTCCAGGTCAGAATATTGGAGTAAGTAGCCTTTCCCCTTTCCAGGGCATCTTCGCAACCCAGGTATCCTGCATTGTAGGTGGATTCTTTACCAGCTGAGCCACAAAGGAAACATAAGGAATTCTTAACAGGAAGTAAATATCAAGTGGTTGTTCTTTTTTTTTAATACCTAAGTTTCTAGTTGGATATATTCATTTTAATATAGGAGATAGATGGGAGGTTTCTGATTCAATATGAATTTTTCAGTTACTTTATTTGCTATATCTATTGTTTTTAATTGGCAGATTTAGAATAGAAAGATTAAGAGGATTTAGACTTGTGAAAATACACACAGAAAATACCAAAAGTAAAATGTTGGAAAATGAAGACATGTTATCTTTTCCTTGATAACCATGGATATCATATTTAAGTCCTTAACCAAAAGTTCCACAATCAGTTTGCATTTTAGTGTGTTTGTCTGAAAGGAATACTCTTTCAGGGTCAAGGTCTGACCTTTTTAGTTATAAAATGATGCTTCCCTAAGAGTAAAATTCAAGTTTTATCTGTTAGAAAATAATTATTTGGTTTCTAAGTGTGCATAATTTATTTTTATTTTTAAGATACAAAATAGCAAATTAATGAGTAATTGCAAGAAGAATTAAGTTTGTATTACAGGACATCCCAGAATGTCATTTATCAATATGAGAGGATTCCTGTTATACCCTAATAAAGCATGAGAAAACCACAATCAGACGAAATTGGAGAGCTAAAATGAAAATTTTATAATCACTATGCTCTGTAAATATGTTTTGTGTCAAATTCTTTGGGGGAAAATTAACGTTCAACTCAAGTAAAATTTTCTCCCTTTAATCCTGCCTTTGGTATTGAATGGTGAAAACTTATTTGTATTAACTACTTGAATCTTATTCTGTTTAGTTACAGAATTTCTGCCCTAGTAAAATTATTTCCCAATCTCAGTGAAGAAATGGACGTAGTGAGAAGACCTAGCAATAACTTAAACAGAAAAGATTATATCAAAGATTTCTTTAGTGTTAGATTGACTAAATTGTCATGAACATGAACATTAAATGGGCAAAGAGATAGTACAACATAAATAGATTACTTAATACAACTTTGAGGAGGATAGCATTAAATGATAATTTAGTTCAGATGGAATTTGTGGCGTTTTATCCATGAATGTTTATGAATTTGTTAGATATTTGTCTTCCGTGCATAATTCTTTGAACATCGGTTTGGAAAAGGCATGTTTGCCAGTGTTCCTCCAGGATACTTGAAATTAACCAAGATCACTTTTGAAAGATTTGGGACACATATTCCTAGGACTGTTAAAGATAAACCGAAGCATATTAAAATTTTTATTTGAGCAAGCATCCATTAGAATCGGTCATCATGCCTCTGGTCCCATCACTTCATGGGAAATAGATGGGGAAACAGTGGAAACAATGTCAGACTTTATTTTTGGGGGCTCCAAAATCACTGCAGATGGTGACTGCAGCCATGAAATTAAAAGATGCCTTCTCCTTGGAAGAAAAGTTATGACCAACCTAGATGGCATATTCAAAAGCAGAGGCATTACTTTGCCAACTAAGGTCCGTCTCAGAGGCATTACTTTGCCGACTAAGGTCCGTCTAGTCAAGGCTATGGTTTTTCCTGTGGTCATGTATGGATGTGAGAGTTGGACTGTGAAGAAGGCTGAGCACCAAAGAATTGATGCTTTTGAACTGTAGTGTTGGAGGAGACTCTTGAGAGTCCCTTGGAGTGTGAGGAGATCCAACTAGTCCATTCTGAAGGAGATCAGCCCTGGGTGTTCTTTGGAAGAAATGATGCTAAAGCTGAAACTCCAGTACTTTGGCCACCTCATGCGAAGAGTTGACTCATTGGAAAAGACTCTGATGCTGGGAGCAATTGGGGGCAGGAGGAAAAGGGGATGATAGAGGATGAGATGGCTGGATTGCATCACTGACTCAACGGACGTGAGTTTGAATGAACTCGGGAGTTGGTGATGGACAGGGAGGCCTGGCGTGCTGTGATTCATGGGGTCACAAAGAGTCAGACACGACTGAGCAACTGAACTGAACTGAAACTGTAAGTAGTTTGGCGCACTCCTGTCTGTAGGCAGGAAGTAGTCAAGATTTATATAAAGAAAGTGCAGGTGCAAAGAAAGGAAATTATGTGATTGGCTAACTAAAAGCCAGTCTGTGGTTGGGAGTGTCTTGTAAGCCTCATAGGCTGCCAGCTTTTGAATGAAGCAGTCTCTTTAAGTGGTAGATATGTAGAAGAAGAAAAAAAAAAGAACTTCGGAGTTTGTTTTTAGGTATAGTGGAAGTGAAGTCGCTCAGTCGTGTCTGACTCTTAGAGACCCCATGGACAGCAGCCCACTAGGCTCCTCCGTCCATGGGACTTTCCAGGCAAGAGTACTGGAGTGGGGTGCCATATGTTCCTTTACATTAAATACATTTTATATGACCAGAAATTACTGCATTTCCATATTAAATATAGACTTTTCTCCCTTATACTATTTGGCTGGGTTTAAAAAAAAAATAGACTTTAGAACATATTGCTATCATTTTCCTGAATCTATTTCCAAACTGTTTTGATATTTAATAATTCCTATATCTTGGACAAATTACTCTTCCTCTTATAAATGTTAGGTTAAGTGATTTACATTTGCTACCACTGATATCCTTCACCTTCTCAAAAACACCTTTCCAAGCCTTGTTTTTTATATGCTTTCCACTTTCATTTTACTATAGTAGCATTTTGAATTAATTTAGTGTTTATCATTTCAGGGATTTTACCTTGCATTTTTAAAAAGTTAAATTTAGAAGGATTGTGTTTTTGGGGGACTATTAAGCAGCTCAGATTGGAGATGATTCATTTAGAATTCATTTATATTTTGTTTTTATTTTTAGTCATTCTTTGCAATATGATACTCTGCCAATTCTTCTGTGTAGGTATAGTGGGAGTGTGATAAGCATGGCTACATTGCCACACTGTTGAACAAAGGAGACCCCTCCCCTCACACACAGGCAGTGTTTGTCCTCACACTTCTAAAAGAAATTGCCTCAGTTCCTCACCACCCACTTCCCTTCAATGTGTCTTCATCCACAGAAAGTCAGCCGAAGCTTTGCTCCTGATGTCACCAGGGAACCTCTGAGTGAAAGCATGGCTTTCTCCTGGTCCTCACTCTCTGTCATCCCCCTGCGGCATTTCACAGCCCCAGTGGCTGTCTGGCCTCCGATTTCAGTTCTCTAGCGCCTTTGCAGATGGCCTCTTGCCTTCACTCCTTCATGGCACTGAATCCCTGTCCTTTTGCTGCCTTTTCTCCCTGTGGAAGTCCGCCCGAACCAGTGGGTAGAGAAGAGTTTCAGGTATTTAAAGAGTGCCCATTCCCTTCAGTAGCTAGCTGAGTGCTTTTAGATAATTTATTCGCAGCTCTTATTTGTTAAACTGAAGAAAAAAAAAATCAGAAAACACCTTAACCTAGTGATTCTCCTCTTCAGCCAGCTCAACTTACTTGGCAAAAATAAGAAAGAGAGGAGAAAGAGGAAATCGAGTCATAGGATCTGCAAAACTCCAGTTTGGTAAATGCCTGCCTTATTTCTCATTTCCATCCGTGTCTCTGCACCTTCATGCACCTCCGTGGTTCATAGCCTTTATGACTGGTATTCCAGCTGACCTACGTTCTGATTGCATCATGCTTTTCCTGGTTTATCATTCACTTGTCTCTTACATGGGCCTATTGTTTTAGCTACACTCTTCTATTTACTCTGTCCTGAAAGAATCTTTCAAATTTATGTGCTCTCTGAATTGTGGTTCCTGCTACTGGTCCTTGAAATGACTTGAACAGCACAGAAGTCCATGCCCCTCCACCAACCTTCAGGTCTGTTGATACAGGCGGATGGAAAAAACCATGGGATTCTTCCAAATTTTCAACAGAGTTTCTTACATCTATCTCCCAGGGACACTTCTCTGCAGTCCATTTCAGTCTTTCTGGTTTGGCTAACCCACTAGGTCTTGCCCTCTCAGACATCACTGTAGTAGAAATGAGCATCAGTGTCCATGTTCAGGGCTGCCCCAGCTTTCCAGATTTGCATACTAGGAGACTTTTCTTCCTAGCAGTAGAAGGATGATAGAACAGGCAAAATGACTTATTTCTGAAAATGCTTCCTGAAATTCAGTCATCAGAGTGCGACCATGGGCATTTCACCAAGGAATGAGAGGCCTTCTCACTACCTGTAGACATTCCTACTCTTGTGAATGCTGATTTTGAAATTTCCTCACTTTGTGGAAGGGAAAGCATCTCTCTCTCCTTTCCATAGAGAGGAAAGAAACTGGACTCTCTCCCTGAAACACTGAACTCCCCACAAAGCTGATTCCTGCCATCTTGGAACCTCTTCTTGCAGCAAGTGGGAAAGGGGTTGCTCGTTGGAATTGGGTACTGGACAGAGGAGCCTGGTAGGCTGCAGTCCATGGGGTCGCTACAAGTTGGACAAGACTGAGTGACTTCATTTTCACTTTTCACTTTGATGCATTGGAGGAGGAAGTGGCAACCCACTCCAGTATTCTTTTTAAAATTTATTTATTTATTTTTTTTTTACTTTATTTTACTTTACAATACTGTGTTGGTTTTGCCATACATCAATATGAATCCACCATGGGTGTTCACATGTTCCCAATCCTCAACCCCCTCCCACCTCTCTCCCCACACCATCTCTCTGGGTCATCCTAGTGCACCAGCCCCAAGCATCCTGTATCCTGCATCACCACTCCAGTGTTCTTGCCTGGAGAATCCCAGGGACGGGGGGAGCCTGGTGGGCTGCCATCTGTGGGGTCGCACAGAGTCGGACATGACTGACTGCAGCAAGCCCTGCTCTGGTGTTCTTCAGTCCAAACTGTAGGTGTGTGGTTGCTTTTACAGGTTGCTGGCTTCCTCTCTACAATCTCTCTCTTATATCTGGGATACGTTATATTTTTATTCTCAATTTCAAATCACAGACATAATTCTGAGGCAGGGAAAATTCAACTTGGCATTCTACTGTGGTAAAGTTCTGAATTTTAATTGAAAAATAGTTAATATAAATCACTTAATATGAGGACAACATATTGCAAGCTACTAAATATTTTCCACTATTGTTATATTATTATTTGCATGTTGCTTATAATAATGTCAGTATTTCTTTATACAACTAACTTTTTAAGCGTGTAATCTAGAGTCTGTCTTTTGATACCGTTTGTAAGTTTTTAATTACGATGGAAAAACAAAAATTATTTTATTCTACATAAAGTGATATTTTCTGGAATGCTACACAGAAGAGTTTGGCTTAATCCTACAACTGTCTTTAAAGGAAACACATAGAAAACCCTAGTGAACATATGTGTCTCCACGTATTTATCTACATGTACTATGAATGAAACCTGCCCAGTTTGGCCAAGTTTGCAAAAGAATTTGATGTAATTTTGTGTATTTTAAAATATCCATAAGTCCTCTTTTAAGTTAGAAGAATTAGATGTGATCTTAAAAAAGCAGATTTCACTACAAAGAACAAACTAACACTTCACTTTTTTTTCAGACGTAGTTCTTCATTAAGATTACTGAGTATGACACTGCTCTTGGTAGCAATTACTCTCAGAGAATGGTGGTGAAAGGGCCAATAGCCCCAGCACTTCTTTCCCAAATGTTCTACTATGTTTTCCTTTAGCAGCACAGTAGCTAGTAGGCATTCGGTAATTTGCAAAAATTAAGTAAAAGTGCCCAACCCAACCCCAAGACTTACAGGTTGTTTCTAATTGGTAGCCTACATATTTTCTTAATTTGTATCTTGAAGCTACATTCATGATACAGAAAGGTGTGGCATATAAAGGATGGGCTTCCCTGCTAGCTCACTTGGTAAAGAACCTGCCTGCCAATGCGGAAGATTCAAGAGACTCGGGTTTGATTTCTGGGTTGGGAAGATCTCCTGGAGAAGGAGATGGCAAAACACTCCAGTATTATTGCCTGGAGAATTCCATGGGCAGAGGAACCTGGCAGAGTACCTCTACAGTGTGTGGAGTTGCAGAGAGTCAGACACGACTGACTGTGCAAATGCACACACAGAAAGAATTAGACAAAAACAATATGGAAGACAGTTGAATTTTCCAGTTTTGTATAAAACCTGTGCTCTCAATCCCCTGTACTAAATGTTAAAAAGAAAACTTGTTATAGACAGTATGTGACACAAGGCAGAAAGTTTGTAGTTTGGGTAGACAGCAAAAATCAGAAATCTGATGGCAGTGGGTACGGCGTGCATGCCCAGGGGAGGACTGTGTGGCCTGCTTGATGTCTACAGAGAACAAGGCTCAGGATACTCAGTGTACTGGGAACTACTGAGATTTAGAAATTATAGAATTTAACGTGTTGTACAATTTTTACTTTTTTTTCCTGAGTCACCTAAAACTTTGCACACCTATTGGCTAAAAAGGATGCATGTATTTTCCCTCCCACTTGTCTTAGACCACAGATTTATAGGTATTTTTGTAGGAAGGAAGTTTCTGTGAAAGGACAACATCTAATTTCAACTTGATTGCTTGGATTTTATGAGAAAGTGACAACTGTAGGGCTGTGGGATAGAAAGCCACATTAACTCCATTATAGTTATGGTCTTCATTTTAAAATTTCTTTCTCTTACATAAGACATGTATGGTTTATTCCTGGAAGACAACAGAAATGGAAAGAGTAATAAGGAAATATCTTACTCTTCGTTCTGAACAAACCATTTGATTCCATCCTTCATTGAATGTTTACCTAATACTTAAATATTCAACATGAATCACAGTCACCCTTTGAGTTGTGGATTCTTGTTCTAGGATGTTTAATGATTTGCTTACATGTTAACAGTTTTCTTCAGTGAGGAAGAACCTTTGACTTAAAGCACTAGATTTGCAACTAAGTCCTTCAGAGTAAAAATATGCACAGAAATAACATCTTCTATTAAAATAAAGTGCTATAAATGCTAATAGTTTTAAATATAAAGTGTAATTCATTCAGGAAAAGGAAAAAGCTGTTAGAAAATGCCCAAATGATTGTGTAATAATAATTAGGAAATAATTGTTCAGTTCTTTAGTTAACATACTTTATTTTAATGGAACACTTTGAATTAATAAACATATGCATATTTTTTTTTAGTGGTAGTAGTAACCACAATGTATCTTATCAGATAATTAACTTTCACAAACATAATAACAAGTCTGAACAGCAATTACACCATCATAGCAGAATATTTCTTTGGATGTTTAAGTCTTAAAGGGGAACAACTGTTTAAATTTAAGCCACTTCCTTCATGCAGAAGGGCTTTCACTTCTGTTAAGATGTATGAGGTAGATAGAATTTCTGTGAAGAGAAATAAAAGGAGGGGAGGAAGGATACAAAAATAGACAATAGGAAAAGTGTGCAGACAGGTTTAGGAGGTGCACATACTGCCATGTTGGGCGGCAACATTACAACATTAGATGGTAGAACGACTGTCTCCCTGGATCTTAATTAGGATAAGTAACTTCCAGGGTCAGTTCTTCCTGTCTAATTCAGGCAAGCTATCCTCCTCACAGTAGCTCTCAAAGGGTAAACTCATGACACACAATAGCTGTTTTTTATTTCCTCTTCCCTCTTTGGAAGTAATTTTATTAAAAGGAAGCGCCAGATTATACAGTTCCACTTGGACATCATGTATTCTATCAACGATGCTGCAAGGTCTGTGGAGAGGAAGGGGAGCAGAGAGTAGCTGTCAGAACACTGGGAGAGGATTACAGCCTTTTGCATTTTGGTGGGGACTTAATAGCTAGCTTAACATTTGTTTGTTTTTGATATGCATTTCAAACAAACAGCAGTCTACCTGCTGTTTACAACTGCTTGAAAAATAACTGGCCCTTATGTGTGTGTTAGTTGCTGAGTTGTGTCCAGCTCTTCATGCTCACAGCCCCGTGGAACTGGCCCTTATCAAACTAAATAAGCAAAGAACCCAAACTCAGTTTTTGAGGGTCTGTGTGTGTGTGCAGGCACATGCTCGCTCTCTTAGTCATGTCCAACTCTTTGCGACACCTTAGACTGTAGCCCACTGCTAGAGCATGTGGCCATTTCCTTCTCCAGAGTGTCTTTCTGACCCAGGGATATAACCCGCCTCTCTTGCGTCTCCTGCATTGTCAGGCAGATTCTTTACCAACTGATCTACCAATGTAGCCCAGATTTTGAGGAAAAACAAACGTGATTTTTTCCCATTCCCTCCCTTCTTCTCTTCCTCCTTTCCTCTCTTAATTTCTTCCTTCCTTCATTTTTGGTTTCTTTTTTGCTGCTTTGCTTTAACTGCTGTAGTCTGAAAAAAATTTAGGTGCATTCTTATTGATTTTACTGTTTTGCTAAGAAAGCGCGAATTATTTCTTATACTACCTAATCATTCAGTTATGTGCAGTTGGCGAAAATGTTTGGTTGTGCATATTGAATTATGCCTCCATCCATTACTGTTAGAAGTTGTGCAGTTAATTTTCCCCTCATTAGGCTGAAGTGTTCATTTTTGATATAGCTATGAGGTACAAGAGATTTAGTGGAAACCTGTGAAAAATCTTTATATATGAGTGTAAGTAGGGAAATATATCAAAGCAGCTTCTGACTGTACATAGGAATAGTGTACTGCAGGATCTGTACAATGTGAATCATGATTATATTTGAGAAAATGTGCATTTAAGATAGTTGTATTGTGTTTACACTAGAGTCATACCAGAGGTGTCCTGAGGTATATGACCTCGTGTTTTTCTTTGCCCCCAGGAGTGTACAAATGGATTGTCAGGTATGATTTTCATGCTGGTTGACTGAGTCTGTGCATATGAAGGGCTCTTGTTTTTTGCTTCTTGATGAGCTTTTTGAGGTTACGTGCCTGACTCATGCTCCTACCCATGGTATTTAACATGGAGACTTGCCTTCAGTGAGGAAAAGATGGGCCTGGCCCCACTGACACAATTATATTCTCTAAAAGAAAATACCCTTCTCACTAAGAGCATCTTGAGCTGTGACCAGCATTGGTAATACGGTTTAGAACATGTGATAGATGCATACTGTGGTAACTGAAAATGGAATGGGATGTATTGTGTGGTCAGTTTTTGTTAAGATTTGTTAAGAGAGCTTGAAGCATAGATGGTCCTCTTAAGTGGATTTATTTGATAATGGTTGTGAATATTTAAATCTCCATTTCTAGAGAAAGTTCGAAGTAATTGAAAAGTAGATTTGTTTTACCCTGTTCTAATGTTCAGTTTCGAGATGATGTTGGTGATAATAAAAATTAAGATCGTCGTCATATAGATGAGATAATGAAAATGCTAGGGGAAATATCATTTGGCCAAAGCATCAGGGAAGAGTTGTAAGCATTGAGAAATATCTGAGTGATTCTTGGAGCAGGAAGCTACAAGATTTTTGTGAAACACAATGATTTTAAAAATTATACCTCTCTACGGCTGATTCATGTTGATGTTTGAAAGAAAGCAACAAAATTCTGTTAGCAATTATCCTTCAGTTAAACAATAAATTAATTAAAAAAGCATACCCCTAAGGATTTATTCATTTTTATTTTATGAAATATTTCCTGACATTTACTGAAATTGCCATATCAGTAAACAAGAATGTCACGGTTGCCAGTGGTTGCAGCCGCCACAGGTGGTGAGCTGGTGAGCCCTGAGAGAACTCAGAAGGAAGGGAATACTTGCGTGCAGCAGCCATTAGACTGCAGTCACTCCCGACAGTGAGTCCTGAGGAAACAATACTCAAAATGTGAAAAGAGGATATTGGTCCCAGCTAACTGAAGTGCTTTTCAAAGGAATGATTTCAGTGAGCCTAGACTCTTGCATCTTTCCATACAGGTTGTTGTTCAGTCACTAAGTTGTGACCAACTCTTTGTGATCCCATGGACTATAGCATGGCAGGCTCCTCTGTCCTCTGTCTCTCAGAATTTGCTCAAATTCATATCCATTGAATTGGTGATGCTATCTAACCATTACATCCTCTGCTGGCCTTTTGCCTTCAATCTGTCCCAGTATCAGAGTCTTTTCCAATGTCAGCTCTTCCCATCAGGTAGCCAAAGTATTGGAGCTTCAACTTCGGCAGTAGTCCTTCCAATGAATATTCAAGGTTGATCTCCTTTAGAATTGACTGGTTTGATTTCCTTGCAGTCCAAGAAACTGGGAAGAGTCTTCTCCAGCACCACATTTTGAAAGAATTAATTCTTCAGTGCTCAGACTTCCTTATGGACCTGGATAAACCAGTTTTGACTATAAGGACCTTTGTCAGCAAAGTGATGGCTCTGCTCTTTAGTACACTGTCTAGCTTTGTCATAGCTTTCTTTCCAAGGAACGTCTTTTAATATCATGGCTGCACTTCACTGTCTACAGTGTTTATGAAGTCCAAGAAAATAAAATCTATCACTACTTCTGCTTTTTCCCATTATATTTCACTTCACTGTCTACAGTGATTATGAAGCCCAAGAAAATAAAATCTATCACTACTTCTACGTTTTCCCATTATATTTGTTATGAAGTGATGGGGCTGGATGCCATGATCTTAGTTTTCTTAAGGTTGAGTTTCAAGTCAACTTTTTTACTCTCCTCTTTCACCTTCATCAAGGGACTCTTTAGTTTTTCTTTACTTTCTGCCTTTAGAGTGGTATCATCTGCATATCTGTTGATTTTTGATTGTTGAGATTGTTGATTTTTCTCCCAGCAATATTGATTCCAGTTTGAATTTCATCCAGCCCAGCGTTTTGCATGAAGTACTCTACGTATAAGTTAAATAAGCAGGATGACTATATACAGCCTTGTACTCCTTTCCCAATTTTAAACTAGTTACTTGTTGCATATCTAGTTCTAACTGTTGCTTCTTGACTTGCATCCAAGTTTCTCAGGAGGCGGGTCAGGTGGTCTGGTACTCCCATCTCTCTCAGAATTTTCCACAGTTTGTCGTGATCCACACAGTCAAAGGCTTCAGCATAGTCAATGACGCAGAAGTAGAGGTTTTACCAAAAGTCCCTTGCTTTCTCCGTGGTCTAGCAAATGTTGGCAGTTTGATCTCTGGTTCCTCTGCCTCCTTGGAACCAGGCTTGTACATCTGAAATTTCTCAGTACACAAACTATTGAAGCCTAACTTGAAGGATGTTGAGCATAACCTTGCTTTCATGTGAAATGAGCGCAGTTATATGGTAGTTTGAACATTCTTTGATGTTGCCCTTCTTTGGGATTGGAATGAAAACTGACCTTTTCTAGTCCTGTGACCACTTACAAGTTTTCCTTATTTTGCTGACATATTGAACACAGCATTTTAACAGCATCATTTTTGGGATTTGAAGTAGCTCAGCTGGAATCTGTTCTGTCACCTCCACTAGCTTTGTTCCTAGTAATGCTTCCTAAGTCCCACTTGACCTCACACTCCAGGATGTTTCTATGCATAGAAAACTGCTAGATTCCTTAACTTGGGATATTTGATTTTCTTTAATTCATTAAAGAAAAAAAAAAGAACAAAAAACTTTGACATTCAGACTATCTGCCCTTTGTATTACCTGGCTCCTCCCCACTGCCCTCCTGCTAGGAGCAGTCCTCTCAGGGTTATTTCAGATGCTGTCTCCTGGGCTTGAAGTTCTCACAGTTCCCACAAAATAAAATATAACTTTCAGTTTTTAGGTTGTGAATATTTGTTAAGTAGACAGGATGTTACTGGAGATAGCCACAATGTGTTTAGTTATTATTTTATTTTGATTTCCTGTAATCAAATATACTACTATCATATTTCAAATATACTATCAAAGTCAAATCTGCATTATAGATGTGTTTTTACAGTAGAAAGCAGTGAATCACTTTTACAGTGAATTTCCTGTATTGACATTCAATGACAATATGAATATTCTAGTTTATGGAAAAATTAATTAAATGAACTTAGGATTTTCTTAATACTAACATTTGCTCTGTGAGCCTGTCTTCTAACTTTTGGAGCTCAGAACTAGCAACAGAATTAGCCAGGCTGCTGGGCATGATGGAACAGGAGGTAGAACTATAGTGGAAGTGAGTAGTGGAGGACAGAAGAAAGCAGCAGGATGAAGAACCGTTGTGTCTCCCAACTGGTTGAGGGCCTGTCGAGGGTTAGAGTTAATAACTGTAAAGCAAGGATGAAGGATGTTGAGCATAACCTTGCTGGCATGTGAAATGAGCGCAGTTATATGGGAGTTCGAACATTCTTTGATGTTGCCCTTCTTTAGGATTGGAATGAAAACTGAGAATTTTCATTCTCAGTTTTGTAGAATTGTGTATTATCTCTTCCCTGTGACGCCCAGGCCATGCTGTTGTTGTTCATTGTTGTTCAGTCACTAAGTCGTGTCTGCCTCTTTGGGGCCCCTGGACTGCGGCACGCCAAGCTTCCCTGGCCTTCTGTATCTCCCAGAATTTGCCCAAACTTAGGTCCATTGAGTCAGTGATGCAGTCTAGCCAACTCATCCACTGTCACCCCTTCTCCTGCCTTCAGTCTTTCCCAGTATCTGGGTCTTTTCCAGTGAGTCAGCTCTTTACATCAGGCGGCTAAAGTAGTGGAGCTTCAGCTTCAGCATCAGTCCTTTCAGTGAATGTTCAGGGTTGATTTCCTGTAAGATTGACTGGTTTGATCTCCTTGCTATCGAAGGAACTCTGCACCACAATTCAAAAATATCAATTCATTTGTGCTCAGCCTTCTTTATGGTCCAACTCTGACATCCATACATGACTACTGGAAAAACCATGGCTTTGACTAGATGGACCTTTGTTGGCAGAGTGGTGTCTTTGCTTTTCAGTATGCTGTCTAGATTTGTCATAGCTTTCCGTCAGGAGGAACTGCCTTTTAATTTCATGGCTGCATTCATTGTCCATAGTGATTTTGGAGCCCAAGAAAATAAAATCTGTCACTGTGGGCTTTAGAGAAAGTAGCACACAGAAGGAGTACTTCTGTCTTTAGTACAGCTGGGGCTTCTCCCAGCCTGAAGGATCCCTTTGAGCCAGCCCTGAGGCCCCATCTCACATTTGTAATTTATTTATTTAAATTTATTTCCTTCTAAGTTTGGGCTGCAGTGGTTACCTTTGCAGTTCAGTGTCAGGCCTCCTGATCTCAAGATTAATGTTCTTCCCTGGAGCTTCTCTGGTGTCCTCATTCTTGGAGTCTGAGTTTTATATTTAACATACTAGAGATCCCTCTTCCTCACACCTCAGTAACAGATACAACGTCTGGTTTTTATTTTTCTCTTGGATTGACAGTTTTCAACCTCTTCTAGGATCTAGTCTAGGACTATACATTTAGACTACATGCCTTGATACATGCTTTGAACATTCTGAGTTTTAATTGTTGGCACTCAGTCATGTCTGACTCTTTGGGACCCCATGAACTGTAGCCTGCCAGGCTCCTCTGTCCATGGAGTTGAAAATACTGGAGTGAGTAGCCATTCCCTTCTTTAGGGAATCTTCCTCATCCAAGGATTGAACCCTGGTCTCCTGCATTGCAGGTGGATTCTTTACCTCTGAGCCACCAGGAAAGCTGATACAATTTACATAATTGAAGTTCCAGTCATGACTGTGTGTCTACTTATCTATGTAAAATGAATATATTCCTCATAAATTATTTATCTACTTTTGGCTCTTGCCTAAACCCATATTGTGTACTATGTTTATAATTCATTGTCACACATTCAGTTTAACATAGTGAATACTGTGAAGCTTTAGAATTAACCAGAAGAAGGCTTTTGTTATTCCTTTACTATAACTACGTAGGTCATAAGTGCTCATTAAGTGCTTGTGGTTGGGGAAACAAAACAAACGCAGAAATAACTGTGAGAGTATGAATCAACATTTTCATAGTGCTTTTCTAAACATATGGCAGAGTTATAATAGGATATAAAAACTGCTGGTATTGCCATTTTTTGCTCTCTGCTTCTCTCTTGTTTTGTTTTTATCATACCCCAAATATTCAGGATTGGGAACACGTGTACACCCGTGGCACCTTCATGTTGATGTATGGCAAAACCAATACAATATTGTAAAGTAATTAGCCTCCAATTAAAATAAATAAATTTAAATTAAAAGAATAATAAAAGTTAAAGTCAAACAATAAATGGGGTAAATTTGCCGTTCCTTTTTTTTTTGATTGTATGATAGTGCATTTTCTCTTTCTTTTGGTAAACTTTTTATTTCTTTGTAAATATTTTATATTTCAACACTTCTATTGCTCCTAAACTTTAAAATTTCCCTTTGGAATACAAAGCTGTATTCCAGTAACTCAACAGGTTAGAAATTATACAGCCTTTATCCTAGACGTGGAAATGCTGCCTTTATAAATAAGACCTTCTGTTAAAACAGTAATAAGAAATAAGAGAGTGATTTTGAATATTTAATGTTCCTTCAGCATACTTCAAACAGTGAATCAAATTTTTGGACCTAACTAAGAACTGACCCAATAATGCAGAAAAGATATCTCCTTCAGAATTTTCTTTAAAGATTTTATTGAAGTGTGGTTCTCCTAAGTTCCTCTGTTGCTTTACTGCTAGAGTGATACTGGCATTTATAGTAAGAAATATATAGTTTATCTTATGTCCCCACGTAGGCAAAGAACTCTCTATTTTTTTAAATACTTTATTCTACATTACAATACTGTATTTGTTTTGCCATACATTGACATGAATCAGCCACAGGTGTACACGATCTCCCAATGCCGAAGCCCCCTCCCACCTCCCACCCCATATCATCTCCCCTCTAAACCCTTGGAATTTCCTAAGTGATGAGGGCAAAATGGTATCCTCTGTTATGTTAATGATGACTTTTGGACCCCATCTATTGGTAGGGTTAGTTGCCAGTGTAGCCAACTGCTGATGAGAGAGTTGGAGCTTTCAGCCCCACCACTGGCTTCCTGGAATGGGAGAAGGGCTGGAGGCAGAGTTGGTCCCAAAGGCCAGTGAGTTAACCAGTCTTGCCTGTGTTGTGAAGCCTTCATAAAAACCCTAAAGATCAGGGATAGGAGACATTCCAGGTGGGAGAACAATTGGAGACATAGGGAGAGTAGTACCCTTGGAAAGGGAGCAAGGGAGTACTGTGCTGCTTCTATACACCTTGCTCTATGCATCTCTTTCATCTGGCTGTTTCTGAATTATACCCTTTTATAATACACTGATGACCTAATGAACAAATGGGTTTCCTGAGTTCTGCAAACTGTTGTAGCAAAGTCAGTGAAACTCAAGGAAGGAGTTATGGGAACAGTGACTTACATAGTAGTAAGTCTGAAGCACAGGTGACAACCTGGACTTGTAATTGATCAAGTTTTAGGGTGGCAGGCAATCTTGTGAGCCCTGCCTATGGAATCTGATTCTTTCTCTGGTAGACAGTGTCAGAGTTCACTAAATTTAGTGAACTCTTAAGACCGTCTGTTGGTATCCCGAGAATTGTTCCATGGTTTGTGGGGAAATTTTCCACCTCTGATACATTGGAAATGGTTCCAGAAACTCAAAATAGATTGTTAGGTCTTCATGTCCAGGTTATTTTTGTTTCCTCAGCTTGAAGGGCTTGATTTAGTGTAAAGGGTAGGGAGATTGTAGACAGACTCTGAACCTATGCCTCTGCTCTACAGCTACACAATTGTGTGACTTTGAAAATAGCAAGCCCTGTATGTATCAACTGTAAAAAGGCAGTAATATCATATCCTTCAGAGTCTATGTGTTAGTGTGTGTGTAGCTCTTTAGTGATAAATATGATGGGATTCTGTGAATTTAGCAATGCTCCATGAAGGTTTTCAGAGTCATATTTCTCACTGCAACTCTCGGCCAGGTCAGCTGGGAGAGTTGGAGAAGATCTTCTAAGATGATGCAAAGAGTTAGATTCAAGAAGGTAAGGAATAAGCTGGAAACCAGGAGTTCTTGCATATAAAATCCTACCCCTCTGTAGGTTTGTTTTTTAACTGATGTTCCTGATACAATATAGGGCTTAGCAGGATCAAATACAGGGTAAGTGGAGGTCATTGCTGAAGAAAGAACAAGTCCAGCTCAGTTTGTGGTCTCAAAGGTGGAATCATGGCAGTCAGCCAGGATCAAAACTAGAAGTTCCCTGAGAGGCTGGAAGCCAAGGAAGGAGAGAATGCTGGAGACAGAGCAGAAATTGGGAGCCAAGGGTCAGTAAGCAAGAAAGCAGACCTATAACAGGAGACAAGAGTGTAGTAAAGAGATTTGTGTGGAGTCCAGCTTATTTAGGTGGAGATTATCTTGTTTAAAGCATCTGACCCAGCCATTGCCACCAGTGGGACTCACCCTGAAAATCTCTGCTATGTTCTGAGCCATAGATTATCGAATGTAGGAAAATAAAACAAGGAAAACACACAAACCATTTGATATGCACAGCAGTAAAAAATAACCCTCATTTAGACATATGGTTTTCATAGCTTAGGTTATGGGTTCTTTAGCATTCTGTTCTTTGGTTTTTTGGCTCCTCACTCTGTTTAGCACAACTTGGACACCACAACTTGAAATCAGGTTATGAAGAGGATATGGATCTGTGTGGACACAGAATTGAAAAGTTGTCATTACATATGTGATAGAAAGTAGAAACGTAGACATAGACCTTACATAGGAAAAGTTCAGAATGATGACCTTCAACTGTGATGATAGGTGAAGTTCATCTTGGTATTCCTTGTCTAGAAAAAGAGCATGTTTATATTAGATTCTAGAAAGATTCCAATCAAGTTTTGCCAATGTTTGGAGAAACTGATATAGATATGTTGGCTTTTTCAGAAAGTCATTTCTGAAAAACATCTTCTCCACTCGTTAGGAAATGATGACTATGTTAATCATGTACCTGAGGAGCATAGGGTGTCTCCACAAATTTAGATGATATTATTTTGATCATTTTTGTTCTTATAGGATAGAGTGCTATCAGATTATCATTCTCACTGACCTCTTGCAACATTCATTTTTTTGGTGAATACTTCCTTGACCCTGCCACTGGCGTATTCTTCCTCAAATATAATTGAAGAGAAATAAATGTTAATAATCCAAAGGAGATGGATAATAACTATGACATATAATAATTTAGATAGAAATTTTTTTGTTTCACGTCTTTGTTCTTAGACGTGCATGTGTGCTCACTCACTCATTTGTGTCTGACCCTTTGCATCTCCATGGACTGTAGCCTGCCAGGCTCATCCATGGGATTTTCCTGGCAAGAGTCGGTTGTTATTTCCTCCCCCAGAGAATCTTCCCAACCCAGGGATTGACCTGCATCTCCTACACTGCAAGTAGATTCTTTACCACTGAGCTACTTCCCAGGCACCCCTTAGGGTCCTTAGACAAATCCCTTAAAATGAAATGGCGTGAATCACATTGTATTTTCTTATGGAGCCCCCCGTCTCACTGCTTGTCCCAGTCAATTACTCTCTGTATTCTTTTTGGTTCAGGATCCCATGGATAGGAAGCTGGGAAGTCTAGGTAACTTGTTTCTTCAGAACATTGTATGCAATAGGCTGGATGTGATAGAACTCTTGAGACACATACCTGGATGGAGAGTATTAGAAATCTTTCCTTTGACTGGTTTTTATTTAATATTATTATTTTAACGTAGCTGCTTGTCATGACAATATCAAAAAGTGGAATTTGGAAAGTACTGAAAGGATATTGTTGTATTTTGGCTCATAAAATATGTGCAAGTTTTCCTGTCTCAAGTCAATTTTGAGTTGGAACATTTCATGACTTCTCTGGAATGGTAGCCACCATCTGGCCAATATAATCTTTCAGGATTCTTGAAGCCATAATGTTGCATCATTCTCTGAAAGAAATTCATTTTCAAACCTCTCCAGGACCTCAAAGGGTCACAGCTACCAAAAATGAGGAAATGAATCCTGTTCCTCTCTGTTCAGAAACATCTGCTTCAAAAGGTGACACACTTTGCTTTCTCTCCGCCTTTCTTTAACTTCCTCTGTCTCCTCTTTGGAGAGCTTTTCTGCTGGCAGTAGCCCCAAGTCCATATGGCTGACTAGGGACTGGCTTTTTGGTAACTTATGTTTTAAAGTATTGAGAAAGAATATCTGATAGATTACTTTGAATAAGGTGTCTATTTTCTGGACCAAAAACCATTACTTGGAAATGACTGGATCATGTAATACCTAGTTACATCCCTCGCAGACTTTGTGGGCAGGTGCACAATGAGAGCACGGCTCTCAGCTTTTCTCCTCAGCCCATCTTCCATTGTTCTTTCATACGTGTATTTATTTTCATCTCACTCTCCAACCACCCAGGCTGACTTTGCCATTCTCCTTAAAAATCATATACTGTGATTTTTTGTTCATATTGAAATTGCCCTCACATCTTCCTTCTTCATTTTTTCCTCTTTATCTTAGAAATTATACCTCATGTAAAAATTTAGCCCTCAACAAATAAATGGACACAATATATATAAAGTAGAGGAGGAACTTCCCTAGCAGTCCAGTAGTTAAGATTCTGCAGTTCTAATGCAGAGAGCACAGGTTCGATCCCTGGTCAGGAAACTAAGATCCCACATGCACGGTGAGCCCTAACTAATTAACTAAAATAGTACTTAAAAATAGAGGTGATGGCATTAGTAAAAGCATGGAGGCTTCAAACTGAATACTTCTTTCTTTGGAATTCATCAGAGTTAACACATATTGCTAGAGTATTTTATTTGTCATGGCTAATAAATTTTGAAAGTATACAGACTATGATATAATTTTTTTGCTTGTGAGACTTTTGTTTAAAGAGATACCATTTTAGTTGAAGGAACAAATCCTTTTTTTTTTTTTTAAATTGTCAGTTATTTCTTCAGAGAAACAGGTCACTGATAATTCTCACCTGGGCTGCGTTTCTCAAGTGGAGATTTATGGGATAGTAGATGTTAAAGTAATACTCAATTGATTTGTGTTGATGAAACAGTCTTCACGGGAGGCAGGTAAAGCTGGAGCTTCCTATCGGAAAGCCACTCCACAGGTACACTGGAAACTCAGCATACGTGCTGGTAAGAAGGCCTCCTTGTTTCATGTGAGTTAGCCTCTCTGAGCTGGCAGACTTACTGCTATTATTTATTAAGCGGCCTTTATCATGAGGCAGTTGAGAGACTCCAAATGTAGCCATTGCTCTCTTCTTTTTATATGACTCATCTTGCCTTCTTCACTAGATTTAGATCGGTTAAAAAATGAACCCTCTGTGTTATTGGTTGAGAAAAAACAGTCTTGGAGACTGAACAAACTCACCTTACTGTTTGATAGAATACACTCCTCTGCTAGAATCACTGAGTATTTCAAGTTTAATGTACTTTGCCATTAGTTCAGTACAGTCACAGTACCAAAGGTCTCCTTCCTGAGATTTATCTTTGTACATAGAGTCATTATAATCTGTTATACAGTGGTAAGTTAAACTATTAGTTTTCTAGTGAAAGCTAATTGTGACAATGACCATCTGGTTGTTTCAAAGGATAAACTAGGAATGAATGTGATGGACCATTCATTTATCGTCTTAGCTTCCTCACATTTTATAGGACTGCAGTGAAGGTCAAATATGCTAAAGTTCACGAAATCGTACATTCATGGGGCATGGTAGTGGATTAATGAATGTGAACTTGATTTTCTTTTTTCCTCCTTTTATTTTTTGTCATATGTTATTAAAATTAAATACATATTGACCTAGTGATTTTCGTAACTCTTCAGTGAAAACCTAGTGATTTTCATAACTCTTTAGTGAAAACCTTTTGTATGGTGACCCCGAAGATATTCTCAAAATATCTCCATAACTGAACACAAAATATAAGAATTGACTGTGATTAAAACAGCAAAACTCCACAAAGTATGAAAATAATCTGAAAGAAGGAAAACTCTAGTTCTCTCAAATGATTTTAAATCACCAAAACCATGAGACTTAAGGTTTAAATATAATTCAGCAGCAAAAATGCATAATCTCAAGTATGCCTAGGGCCAAAATAACTTGGAAAAAAAAAACCTTGGACCTGCTAAATTTAAAAAGACACTATAATAAGCTAAGAACAGTGATAAAACACTAGTGTGATGTGGTTATAAATAAAAATGAAAGCTAATTTAAAATCTACTCAGGATTAAACCTGGACCTGGAATTTCGACAGAAAGCTTTCAAGGTTACAGTCATCTGCGTCTGAGAACGTCTGGGCAAGTCAAGGTGTCTAATCATGAACCTCATTGACTTTGGGGTTCATTGTGCTGCAGATTTACAAATGGGTTGGGTTTCTCTGGTAGCTCAACTAGTAAAGAATCTGCCTGCAATGCGGGAGACCCCATTTCGATTCCTGGGTCGGGAAGGTCTGCTATAGAAGGGATGGGCTGCCCACTACAGTGTTCTTGGGCTTCCCTGGTGGCTCAGATGGTAAAGAATCCACCTACAGTGCAGAAGACCTGGGCTTGATCCTGGGTTGGGAAGATCCCCTGGGGGAAGGGGCACAGCTACTCACTCCAGTATTCTGGCCTGAAGAATTTCATGGACAGAGGAGTCTGGCAGGAGTACAGTCCAGAGGGTTGCAAAGAGTAGGCCTTGACTGAGTGACTTTCACTTTCAAACTGTGGTTTCTGGAGCCTGCTAGTGGGCTGAGAGCTGAGCAGAGGGCCATTAGGACCCAGGGCTCAGTCCCAGGGTCTTTGAACAACAAGTAAACCCTAGTCCTGGTAGAGTTCACTTCTAAAGCCCATCCTGGTCTAACAGCTATAATAAAATCACCAGGTATTCCCTGAGAATCATCAGCAGTTGGGTTGATCATCTTTCGTAATCAAGCTTTTATAAAAGATGGCTGATGAAAGAATGGTTCCTTCTTCGTTTATATCTTTTCTCTCTCTTTTTCTTTTTTCTCACTTGCCTCTTTTGAAATTGCTGAAGGGTGAGAATGAATAAAAATCTTCCTAAGGGTGAAGAAAACAAAAGACCCACAGAGAAAACAAGCAGTTTTGAATAATTGGAGTAGACACTATGTAAACATACACAATGAACCTGGATTTAGGAGTGTAGCTTGCATTTTAGTTAATTTAGTAGTTGACATAAGAACAGCAGCTGTTCTTATAAAGATTAAATTCCTATAATCTCTAATACTAGCCATATTATTAATGGATATTCACTTAATGGAAAGTAGACAACATGCCAAGGTCCAAACTAAACTGGAAAAAAAAAAAGTGCAACTTTTACAGTATGGATGTGAGAGTTGGACTGTGAAGAAGGCTGAGCACTGAAGAATTGATGCTTTTGAACTGTGGTGTTGGAGAAGACTCTTGAAAGTCCTTGGACTGCAAGGAGATCCAACCAGTCCATTCTGAAAGAGATCAGCCCTGGGATTTCTTTGGAAGGAATGATGCTAAAGCTGAAACTCCAGTACTTTGGCCACCTCATGTGAAGAGTTGACTCATTGGAAAAGACTCTGATGCTGGGAGGGATTGGGGGCAGGAGGAGAAGGGGACAACAGAGGATGAGATGGCTGGATGGCATCACTGACTTGATGGACGTGAGTCTGAGTGAACTCCGGGAGATGGTGATGGACAGGGAGGCCTGGCATGCTTTGATTCATGGGGTTGCAAAGAGTCGGACACGACTGTGCGATTGAACTGAACTGAATTTAGATATTTGGAAGAAACGGAAAGGAACAAAATGCGTTTCCTCTACATAATTAATTGACAAGACAATATTTTGCTGTCAAGAATCTGGTCAAGAGAAAATGAATGCATTTTGTTTGCAACACTGGGAGTTTATTTTAAAATATTATGAAAGGATATCTAATAACATAATAAGGAATTATTTAAGTTGGAATCTGTAAATTGATATGATCATGTAAATCAGTTTGCAGGAAATAGACTTTTAATGAGAAGCTACTATGTTCTGTTTTCTCAAGTAAGTAAGTACGAGATTTCCAGGGGATGTAAAACTTAATAAGTGTGCCCTCCCCTGTTGGCTCAGAGATTAAAGCATCTGCCTGCAAAGTGGGAGACCTAGGTTCGATCCCTGGGTTGGGAAGATACCCTGGAGAAGGAAATGGCAACCCACTGCAGTATTTTTTCCTGGAGAATCCCATGGATGGAGGAGCCTGTGGGCTATAGTCCATGGGGTCGCAAAAAGTCGGACACGACTGAGTGACTTCACTTTCCTTTTCCCTTTCCACAGTCTGTCATTTTGAAAGAAAGTAGAGATAAGAGCAAAGAGCATATAACTTGATATCATAGACCTTATTTTTAGAAACTAAATCAAGGGTGGCTATAGAGTTTGGAGGCCTTAAACTTATACAACTTGGTGAGCTTGCTTTTAGAAAAATAATTTAAAATTACAAATAAAGGAATAAGTTCAACAGTTAAAATAACTTTGAATGAAAAATAATAATTTATTAATTTAGAAAGCTGACAGATAGCATAGAAATCTAGAAAAATATTTTTAGTAGCTCCTTGTCATACTTGTAAAACTATTTTCCTTTTTCAGTTATGATCTTTCATTGCTTCCTCATTTGGAAGTTTTCTAATACCATTTTTCATATAGAGAATAGAAAAATAGTTCAGACCTCTCTACAGCAGTGCTGTTGAAAATTTATATTTTTAAAACTGTTTGAAAGCTCTTACTTTTATGACTTTATTGGTGATATGATAATTTCTGTGCTATTTCAAGGCACTGAAGTTTTTGCACAGTTTCAGGTTATAATATTCCTTGACTTTTAGACAGGAATGAACCAGTTTTTCAATGGTTTCCTCATGGAAGGAACTGGATGAGTTGGTAAGATGAGCAGCAGGAGGAGACCTAGAAATTGTCCATATACTAAATGACCAACAATAATTGAGCTGTGAACCACAATCCTATATTCTGATAAATCCAGACTAAATACATCCCGATTGACCTTCCCTAACTGGACCCTCTAAAGTTGCCTGTAACCCCTCTAACACTACCAGGCATGAAGAGGAGCATGAGTAATGTTAAAGTGATTGGGAGAGAAATATCTAACTGTTGCAGATTTTACAAAGCGTTTAACCCTGTCTGTGTGACATATGAGATCTATCAGCTGAAGGGCCCTGAAGCTTACGCTTTCTTAAGTTCCAGGTGAATCTGCTTCTGTCACAGAGAAGTCAAATGGTGGTAAAGGAATTCAGGATCCTTAGAACTCATATTTGACTAGGGATTAGAAAAGACCTCACTCAGGAGAGGACATTTGGGATAGCCTTGAAGGAGCAATACGCTTTCAAGAAGCAGATGTTTCAATGAAATTATTTCAGAAGAATGGAACAGTTTTAACAAATATACGAAATTTCTAACATTTTAGTATATTAAATATCATCTGTTGGAGATATTAGCAATACAGATTATCAGCCCTTACTCTGATGTTTTAATTCAGATCTGGACTGGAACATAGAACAAGTTTCTTTCTTTTATTTTTTAATTGAAAGATAAGTGCTGTATAATATTGTATTGACTTCTGCTGTATAACAGTGTGAATCAGCCGTAAGTATACATATGTCCCCTCCCTCTTAAACCTCTCTCCCACTCCATCCCACACTTCTAGGTTGCCACAGAGTACTGTGTTGAGCCCCTGTGTTATATAGCAACTTTTCATTCACTATCTATTTTACATATGATAATGAATATATTTCAGTGCTGTTCTCTTTATTTGTCCCATCCTCTCCATCCCCTACTGGGTCCACAAGTCTGTATGTCTGTGTCTCTATCTCTGCCCTGCAAATAGGTTCATCAGTACCATTTTCTAGATTCCATATATATGCATTAATATATGATATTTGTTTTTCTCTTTCTGACTTACTTGATTCTGTATAACAGGCTCTGAGTTTACCTGCCTCACTAAAACTGACTCAAGTGAGTTAATTTTTATGGCTGACTAATATTCCATTGTATGCATGTACCACGACTTCTTTATCCATCTATCTGTCAGTGGACATCTAGGTTGCTTCCATGTCTTAGCTATTGTAAATAGAGCTGCAGTGAACATTGGGATACATGTGTCTTTTCTCCATTATGCTTTTCTCAGGGTATATGCCCAGTAGTGAGATTGCTGGGTAATATGGTTTTTTTTTTAAAGGAATCTCCCTACTAGGATGTGTGTTTTTAATAAGCAACAAAAGGTAGTTCTGCTGCAGGTGACTGTGCTCAGTATTTTGAAAATAAAATCTGATGAAATAATGATATTTTTGGCAAAGTGTCTAAGTCTGACATGTTTATGAGTAGTGAGGATTGTGGTCATGGTAGGCAAATTAGGGATCTAATGCATAAGACTGTGTGTCTGTTGGTTGCTTAGTCGTGTCTGACTCTTTGCAACCCCATAGACTGAAGCCCACCAGGCCCCTCCATTCATGGGATTCTCCAGGCAAACACACTGGAGTGGACTGCCATTTCCCTTTCCAAAAGGAACTACAGAAAGAAAGAAAGTGAAATCACTCAGTCATGTCCCATTCTTTGCATCCCCATGGACTGTAGCCACCCAGGCTCCTCCGTCCTTGGAATTTTCCAGGCAAGAGTACTGGAGTGGGTTGCCATTTCCTTCTCCAATGTATAAGATTAGGTTTACTTAATTATTTCAACAGCGCTTCTGGCCATATATTTAGTAGGCAGTAGTGAGGAGTAGTGAGTAGTGAGAAGAAAAGCTATGACCAACCTAGACAGCATATTAAAAGCAGAGACATCACTTTGCCAACCAAGATCTGTCTAGTCAAAGCTATGGTTTTTCCAGTAGACATGTACGTATGTGAGATTTGGACTATAAAGAAAGCTGAGCGCTGATGAATTGGTACTTTTGAACTGTGGTGTTGGAGAAGACTCTTGAGAGTCCCTTGGACTGCAAGGAGATCCAACCAGTCCATCCTAAAGGAAATCAAACTTTGAGTATTCATTGGAAGGACTGATACTGAAGCTGAAGCTCCAATACATTGTCCAACTGATGTGAAGAATTGACTCATTGGAAAAGACCCTGATACTAGGGAAAGATTGAAGGCAGGACAAGGGGATGATAGAGGATGAGATGGTTGGATGTCATCACTGACTCGATGAGCATGAGTTTGAGTAAGCTCTGGGAGTTGGTGATGGCCAGGGAAGCCCAGTGTGCTGCAGTCCATGGATCACAAAGTCGGACATGACTAAGTGATTGGACTGAGACTGAGTGAGCAGCTATTGATTCTGGAGCAGGTTCATGGCATGATTGCAGCTGTACTTTAATTGAGCAACTCTGTCAGTTAAATGGATTGTGTGAATTTGGGAAGACCAGCAACGAGGGGTCTTGTTAACTAAAACTTATCAAGAGATGAAGAAGTCCTGTCAAAGATGTGATATGTAAAACAGGTGGGTGAAAGGGATATTACAAAAAGGAAGAAAAATAATTTCAAGGGGATAGAAAGTGTCAAGAGTGTTCATGCTCCAGGGAGTAAAAGAAATGTGAAAACTGAAAAAGTTCATGTATATGGAATTTGAGGCCCATTTGGTATTGATGGAAATATATCTGCTCATTCATCATTGACTTTTTCAGAGCCTTTCAGTCCTCTTTATGTTTTGATATGTATACATTCATATTCCTATTATTGTTGCTTAAAGTTTAAAGTTTAGAAATTCAGTATCAAAAGTGGGTAAAACAAAGCACACTATTTCTAGAAAATGCTTTTTAAAAAATAATTTGTGAGTGAGAGGGTCACTTTGCACTTAAAAGCAAATTGTGTTGTTGATCACTTTGCTATTTCAACCCTAAATCACAATAAATTCCAGCCCCCAAAGCCACATTAGCCTTTCTTCCATTAAAGTATGCATTCTACTCATAAATTTCCTTGAAGGGACAGAGGAGTAAAGCAGAGATTGTGTTTGTAGATTTTTTAGGTGCTTTAGGAAAAACAATATGTATGAAATCTCCTTACACACAAACCTTCCATGCATTTTGGATAACCACAGAATTGAGTACTTTCTTAACTAGACTGGCTTTATAACTTGCTGTTAAACATGTTCTCATCTTTCCTTAACTGTTTTTTTAAACTATTGATTATTTAATTTGATTTTCATTACTTGCATATTGGGCTTCCCTGGTGGCTCAGCTGGAAAAGAATCTACCTGCAATGCAATCCCTGGGTTGGGAAGATCCCCTGGCGAAGGGAATAGCTACCCACTCCAGTACTCTGGCCATGGATTGTATACCTAATATAATTCTACTTACCTTTCCAAATCATGCTTAGGAATCTTGAATAAATTAATATTGTTCTATGTGCACATTTGTAAAATTGCTTTACTTAAAAAATTCTTGCTAGAAAGACTGATAAAAATACTTCTGGTAAAATACCTAACCGGGGAAAAAATAGAGAGAAGAAAGAACTAATGGTATCACACACCATGATCAACTTTAGAAGCTGACCTTGGAAGTTAATGGTCTTGAATAATAATACTGTCCTCATGGCTAAAATCCAAGGATGCATTTAAGTATATAGGAACGGAAACCAATTACCATATTCATGTATTGTTTATTTTTACCAAGCATGATTATTGGTTAATTTCATTAAGATACTTTTTCTTTACTATAAGCCTTAGTATTTATGAAGAAGTGAAAATCTTTTAGAATTTCCACTAGTGTTTGAATTTGAAAAAAGAATAATATATATACACACATAAATATATATATATATTTGTGTATGTGTATCTATGTGTGTGTACGTATACATATATATATATATATATGTATGTATGTATGTATATATGTAAATCTATACCCTGGCTTATACTCATAGACTTTAGTAAATAATTTCTTTAAGTAGATACCTAATTCATATGTATTTGTTCGCTGCATTTGACCATAACCAAAATATATTCATATACAAAAGGTGTACGTATTTTGAATCTCCTGAAATCACTAGTAATTTAATAAATTTTCGTCGAGGCATAATCTTTGGTTGGAGTTATGTATTAGGGAGTGCTTTATAGTCGTGCCTTTATTTTGTCTTATAGATTAGCAGGGGAGAGAGAAGATGAACAGACCATAAGCCATGTGAAATGTGCAGCAGCAGGAATATTTAAAGGCGTAGAGTAGTGTAGGGTAGGGAGTTACTGACTGATGAGGTCTGAGCTAGGCTCCAGCCTTCCTCTTTCTCTGGGGATTGTGGAGATTCCTGTGGTGCAATACTTTTGGGGGGTTATAGTTGATTTTCAATATTATATCATTTTCAGATGTACAATGTAGTGATTCAAAATTTTATAGATTATATCCCAGCTAAAGTTATTATATAATATTGGCCACATTCCCTTGCTGGATGTTATATTCCTGCAGTTTTTTGTTTTGTACATAGGTTGTACCTCTTAATCCTCTGTCTCACCCCTCCTTTACTTCTGTCTCCCCATGAAAATCTAACAATAAAACAAATAAATATAACAAAACAGAAACAGACTCGAGATACAATACATTGTTGGTTCTAAAACATACAAAGTCTTCCAGGGGACTTTGGCAGGGTTTCCTTGTCATAACTAGGGGAAAGAGTGTTAGTAACATCTACTGACTGAAGGCCAGGGATTTTGCTAAAGCTTCTGTGATGCACAAAGAAAGAAAGATTTGACTCGGGATATCAGTGGGAAGAGATCCTGTTCTAAAGGGAGGGAGTTGTTAGGGAGAGACTGAAGATGTTGCCTGTGTAGACAGCAGTGATATTTGATACAGCAAGTTGTCTATGATGGTGAGAGGGGAAGTAGAAAAACAAGTGAAGCAATTGGGGCCTGAAAGAGGATAAACTGAAAGGAAGAATTGCCTCTGTGTTAGAAGTTCTTGTACAGCAGATTGGATGTGGCTGCCATCAAGTTCACACTGGGTGGCATTATTTTCTCTTGTTGAAGTAGGAGCTGAGAGCATCAGTCTCATGGAGGAGAGAGGCCAGTGCCGGGCAGACTTCTGGAGAGTGGTGAAAGGTGGGCAGATGATTGAGAGGTGACACAGGTCCCGTGGAGGCTGTAATGATGCGTTGGCATTGGCTCCAGCCCCTACAGTGCTATGATTTTCTCAGGCAAGGCTCAAGCATTCAGCATGGGAAGCGGGGAAGGCACTCTGCAGACATGCATGGGGATCCTTAAGGCAGATGCCTCGTGTGGGAATGCATGAGAGTTCACAGCACTGGTGGGGGCAGTTGGATGGTTAAGACCTTTGCCTGGCTGGTAAAGGGGAGTATAAGCCTTCATATCAGCTCTTTCAAAAATGATGACTATATTCCTAGATGCTTTCCATTTTTACTTCAGTCTCTGTCAGTGCTGGGATTGCTTTGCTTTGCTTTGCAGATTTTCAGTTCAGTTGCTCAGTTGGGTCCAACTCCAGCACGCCAGGCCTCCCAGTCCATCACCAACTCCTAGAGTTTACCCAAACTCATGTTCGTTGAGTCGGTGATACCATTCAACCATCTCATCCTCTGTCTTCCCCTTCTCCTCCTGCCCCCAATCTTTCCTAGCATCGGGGTCTTTTCAAGTGAGTCAGTTCTTCGCATCAGGTGACCTAACTATTGGAGTTTCAGCTTCAGTGTCCGTCCTTCCAATCAAGACACAGGACTGATCTCCTTTAGGATGGACTGGTTGGAACTCCTTGTAGTCCAAGGGACTCAAGAGTCTTGCAGATTTTAAACACTAGTTTTATCTTTCTCTGTAGTTTATTTTGCCTTCGAAAGATACTCTGAAGCCCCAGACTCCATTTATCTGATAAACTGGAGTGACTGGTAACATGTTTAGTTAGTAATTTTGGCCCATTCCTTTAGACTCCTCTTTTGTTTTCCCCCTCTTGGCTTTGAAAGATCTACTTTCACGGCATTTTTAGATCCACCTCAAAAGCAGCTGGCACCTCTCTAGGTTCCCAGAGACTTCAGACAACAAACTTTGACAAAGGTCCTACAAAGAACTTTAAAGCAACATTTCCTTTGATTACATTAGGGACTATGGCTAGTTATGTAATGATTCAGGGTAGGAATTAGTCTGCATCTCTTAACTTTTGGCATCCTGGAGCGCTGATCTTTTCATTTGGTGCTGCGTAAGAGCTTCTCAGGAAAATCTGTAGACCTTTTTTCTAATTCTTGAAAATGAGGTGCTCACATGTGGTCTGGCGTGTATTCACAAATGCTCCTGTTACACAAATACAAAAGAAGCATTTTCTTCCATTCATAATGATCTGGAATCACTAATGAAAACACTTTAAGGCATCTGTCTAAAACTTGAAGTGCTTAGCATTACACCTTGATATTTTGGTATGATGCTCAAAGGCCATGGCTGTTGCTCAGTTGAAATTGTTAATAAATAAAACAGTATTTTTAGCTTCTGAAGCTAGGCCCAACCTTGTAGGAGGTCCTGAAATGGTGTCCTTTGATTGTTCTCAGCACAGGCTGGTCAGTGCAGCTCTGTAGGATGGAACGGGTGGCTACTACATGCCTCGGTCTGGCAAGAGGCCCTGGGTATCTGCAAATGTGCTCTAAGGATAGCAGGGGACTGCGCCCATCAGCTGTCAGCACAGCTTCTGCTTCTGCTCTGAACAAGAGCCATGTGCCAGGGCAGTAATTATTGGTTGATTTTCCTTCTAAAATAAGTGTCCTAATAATTTGTCAGAAAACCAGCTTAAATTGCTATAATATTGCCTGCAACAGTTAAAATAGAAAAAAACAAGCCTCAGTAAGAAATGTTTCAGTTTACTTCTGCATGCAGTCTATAACTGGTAAAGAGTGTAATTAAAACCTCGTTTGCAGGTTGTTTCTAAAGGTTATTTTTGTGTGGGAAAACCCTTTGTTTTCTTCCTTAATACCCTGAGCTGTAAATTAAAGAATTAACAGCGTTTTGGGCGGGGGGCTGGGGAGTCAGTTGGCAAATAAAGGTCCTCACTGTCTGTGCTCTTTTGGAATACCTCCCATCTTTCTGGGGCTCAGAGAATGTATTCTCTAGAAAAGCATGCATAATCTGCACCAAAATGAGCTGGTACCAGGGGCTGTACTGCCCAGGGATACAAATCAGGGACTTGATATTTGAAGATTAATTCAACTGAAATTCCAGAATATGTGAGTAGTATTACCTTGTATCTAGATTCAGGTGTTATCTATTTTTTTCTTTTAACCAAGAAAGGTGAGATGGATATTTATGTAGATAAATCTGATGCTGTTTGGAAAATGGGAACAAAAGAACTGGCTGGAGCATAACAGATTTCAGTGAGGATGGGACAGAAAAGGTCCCTCCCCCTCCTCTTGTTGGTTTTCTAAATATGTGATATGAATGTGTTTCAGTTCACAGGCAGCAAGAATGAGACATTTCCTCCTCAGTTTGGCATGCTGTCATGGAAATGCTGATAGGGTTATTTGACAGAGATGTAGCATATTAAAAAAAATGTAGATTACATTATTGTATTATACCCTCTTCCATTTTGGACTCATTTTATTAAAGTTCTTTAAAGGTTTATTTTCATCTGCAAACCAAGGAATTGTATCCTATTCTCTTGCCAGGATCCAATTAATATCAACTTGAGTTTTCTGTGTGGACAGGGCCAGTCCATGGCCCTGGGTGATCATCTATTATTATCATTGCTTGCCGGTACATGACTTAACAGCCTACATAGAGCCAGTTGTCATCTTTCCATCTTTTGTACCCCCAAATAGCTCACTGGGGAGAATTTGAGAATGGGCGGGTGACAGGCTACTCTTTTTCAGAATGCAGAGATCAATCGTGGTTGGCAAGATTAAGCTCAGTGAGATATTTTATGGAAGAAACACTTTCCCCATATTCAACTTGCTTATATGGGTGTTAATTTCTGTCTCTTATTAAAAATTTTTTATTTTAGAAAGAATCATTTAATATGTAAAATAAATACCACTTTTGCTTGCTATATGTGCTCAGTTGGAAGGATATCAGATGAGTATTTTTATTATCCTACAGATTGTTACTGGTTCTAATAGTTACCTAATATTGAATGAGTATGTTTGGAATTCTGCAGATCATTGCCAAGTAATTTTTGGCTTTGAGTCCACAGGGAAGTGAATTTTAAAAAACTAATGGAAGGGCATAGATTCATATCTAAATTATTCATATAACTGAAATAATTGTACTTTATTTAAAATGTATCAAATATCTACAATATGCTAGGCATTATACAGAATGAAGCTATAACATAAGCCTTTTAAATTTAGAATACCTTGATCTCTAGCAGAGTATTGGTTCAAATTTGAATAATGCTGAACTTTTAAAATGCATTTTTAAAATCAGTTTCAGTCAAACAATTCTGGTGTATAGGCAAGTCAACTTTTTAATCATTTTTCTTTTTATTTTTTATATTATGTATCCATTATGTGTTTACATGCTTATTAACAAATGTCAGTACCCCTTAATATAAAACACTGAGTTGGAAGAAAATATTTTTAAACAATGAAATTTTAAAATGTTTCATCTTTGGGAACACAAAAAATCATTGCATCATTTATTTGGAAGGTAGTATTAATTATGGACTTTCTTTAGGAAATACTGTCATATTTGTTATAAAACTCTCTATACATTATAATTAACATCGCCTTTGTAATAAAAACACAGGCAGCTCATTTTCTACAATATCCTGTACTAGACAGAGTGCTTCTGTAACATACAAAGACCATGTATCTGTAGAGAGGCTATTTTGTCTATAAACAAGGTTTTCTTATGATACTGCTTCTAAATTTCTCCAATAAGGAGAGAAAATCATTTTGCAATCTGTTTTACCACTAACTGAAAGTATGCACGTGTGTTGCACATATACCCTTTTGTGTTTAGCACCTGGGAATATTTCAGCTATTTATTTCCAAAGCTACTTTACTAACTTACCAGTATGAAATTGATAGATGAAAATTGTGGTCACATTTATTCCTGAAAGATGTATCTATCCTACAAAAAATGATCCAGATCTCTGCCAGTTGTGGTAACATCACACTTTGATTGGAAGATGAGAGTTATAGCAGTTCATACCAGCTCAAAGCTTACGCTTTGCTAAACACTTAAATGACAGCAGTAGGTCTCCTTGGGGAACTGGTTTGCTGCTGGTCTCTAAACTGAAGCCAGTACACATATCACTCTGCTGCTGCTGCTGCTAAGTCCCTTCAGTCGTGTCTGACTCTGTGCGACCCCATAGACAGCAGCCCACCAGGCTCCCCTTTCCCTGGGATTCTCCAGGCAAGAACACTGGAGTGGGTTGCCATTTCCTTCTCCAGTGCATGTAAGTGATAAGTGAAATTGAAGTCGCTCAGTCGTGTCCGACTCTTCACAACCCCATGGACTGCAGCCCACCAGGCTCCTCTGTCCATGGGATTGTCCAGGCAAGAGTACTGGAGTGGGGTGCCATTGCCTTCTCACTCTAGTTCCCCTTAATAATAAAACAAAATTGACATAATTGACTTGCTGGAAATTTCTTAGAGGGGGAGGTTAAAGAATCTGTATTCTGGAATTTAGTAACATAAAATTGAGAAAGAATTAGAAGAAAAAAATACCAAAGATGACATTGTTTTTTCATTTATCCCTTTTTTTGCCACTTTAATTATATCTTTGCATTTTCCTTTTCAAATAAACCAATTACCTTCCCGGTGTGATCCAGTTTACATGATAAGCATCAGGTTAGAAGGAAGAATAAATGATTAGTTTTAATGATGATCAGCAGAGCTGATGTGATAAGTTATAATTAATGAGTAAATGAGCAGTGAATGATGTAAATGAATCTGATTTGAAAACTTAACTATGAAAAGATGCTAAGGATGCTAAGATGATAAGAGTTTCTTTTTTATTAAATATAGTGTCTATGTTAAATAACCTTGTGAGTACATTACCATTTAGAGGAAAGGTGAAAGAAAAACAGTAAATAACGTGTTCTTCACCTGCATCTTTACCAATGAGCAGAGATTGCATGACTTCATCTGTCCATATAAGGGCCTTTATCACTCCATTGAACAAAGATGGATACGCAGTCTGTGTATTTTGAATGCATAAGTAGATGGTATGTGGACCTGGAGGCTTGAAGTGGAAAATGTTAAGTGAATGTCTAAAGAGTGCTGCTGATAACAACTTTTCATTAAGGATGCATGCGTCTGACATAAGGAATGGTAAGAATGGCTCCACTGATTGTATCTCAGAGAGATTCAGGACCACTGGTACAGCCTTTCTAAAGTTTGTGTTCCTAAAGCAGGATTTACAGTGTCTTATACCAAAGTGTATGGTCGATCTTACTAAGAATGTCAGTAGTTCAGAGATGTTTTATGGCCCTAACACGGTGAATGTAGGGGATTGTTTGTTTTGGTCATTATACCCCATGACTGTATATTAAATAATGAGATACAGTGATGAGACCACACAACTTTTACGGTTGTAAAACAAGTGTTTATGGCCCAGGTATTAATATATTTTGAAATAGGACAAATGAGAAACTTATTTTACTACTCTACACTGACTAATTCATGTGAAACTTCATCTCAATTGTTATTTGGAAAACAATTTAAAAGACTAAAATGTACTTCATATCTCGATTGTCTTAAATCAAAAATTGTTTTCTATAACATTTAAGTACTATTTTCAGTAGTTTCAGTTTGATAGATATTCTTCTTCCTTGTCCTCTTTCTTCATTGGCCTTTGAGTATTCACCACTAAGAACTCCTTATATGTTCTTTTGTCCCAAGGGGAAATGGAAAAGGCAGGATTTGAGGAGTATCTGAAGAGGATTCTTTTCAAGGTGTAAATTTTCCAATTTCTTCCTCTCTAAACTCTCCACCCTCTGACCTCTGCCTTCTATCCCTCTGTTTAACTAAAAAGGATGAAAATTTTGCAAATGAGTAAGTGATAATTTTCAGCTTTAGCAATGGTCTAGGTAATTAGACACTCATATATATTCCTCCTGTGAATATGAAGTTTTTTTATGATAATGTGTTGAGATGTATAAAACATCTTAGAAATATAGAATTTTTAAATTCTGTAATTTTACATATAGGAATTCATCATGATTGTGAGTTTTATATGTAGAAATGGAATACGTATAAGAATGACATATGTATAGGGATATAACTATAGGAATAATCACTTAAGTGTTTTTATAACATTAAAAATTGGGAACAACCTCAGTGTTTAACAGTAAACAAAAATATATTTTTATGCTTTATACTATAAAATACTCTTCCATTTAAATATGTATGGGCATAAATATGTTCACAATATATTTTAAGTAAAAAGCAGAGTATAAAATAATCATACAGTGTATCAATCTCTTTTGTAGGAAGTATAAGAGAGCAGACATAACAAAAATCTTCATTCATCAAAGGGATGACCACAGGAAACATTAGAAACCATTGGAAAAAAGCTTTAAAATACCTTCCTTTAATTCATGTTTTCTAATTTACTTATATAAGAATGTACAGTCAGAACAATAAAGTCAATTTATTAAAAACACAAAAAGTGGCAGAAAATAAAAGAGCTCTGTGATAACAATGATGTTAAATGATATTCATGAGTGAGGTGAGATCCATTGTATTAGATTCAGTACATTCAATTCATTACTCAGTTCATACATTGAGTCCTACAGTAGGATGCATGAATCTGTAATTTGGATATGCTGTATTTTGCAACCTTAAGGCCTGGTATGGATCCATTAGTCTCCCACTGTGTCACATTAGTGCTTTGCCATGTCAGTGTACAATATATTACATGAAATTTGTATTTTTCAGTTAATTTATCAAGCTCTAAGCAAATGTAATCAAATGAAAGCAGGATTTTCATGTTTATAGCAGTATTAGCCATCTTAAGTACTGAAAATGTACAGCCAAAGATTAGAGGGTATAGTAACTTGGGAAGCCCTTTATCAATTCTAAGTATGTATTGAACACTTACTATGTGCTTCGTGTGACTAGGAGTTAATGAGACTTCAGAGTTGACCAGGTCACAGATGCTTTTCTCAGGATTCAGTTAATGTACAGAGAGAGAAATACATATGTATAAAAGAGCTGTAATAAATGATAGACTGCTTAAACTCATAGAAGTGATACAGAAGGTATGATAAGAAAGTTTAAAGGATAGTGAATCTTATCCACATGGGAGGATCAAAGAAGATGTCAAGATATTTTATTAGAGATTGAAAAATGGGTAAATTCTATAAGTTTTTAAATGGATGAGAAGGCATTTTATGCAAGGGGACAGCTTGTACCAAGGCATCAAGGCAGGATTTTAGGTTCTTGCTGGGCAGTGGTGGAAACATATTTGAAAAATAGGTTGGCAACAACTCTAAAAGTTCTTAAAGGCTAACAAAATTTCTGGTTTATTTGCCAACAGGAAGTTGTTAAAGCTTGTTTGTTTAGTTATTTTGAGTGGAAAAGGGCTTTAGTCATAGATGCATTTAAAACTCGAAGAAAAAAAAACAAAAGGAAAAGAAGGATCAGCTGTGATGTGAGATATTGATTTCCAAAAAGACAAAAGGCTGAGGCTTCAGGGCTGGGTGTTGGTGGGAGTGAGAGTGCCACAAACACATATGGAAACTTAGGAAGAGAAGTAGGACTGGGAACACAGATGACATGGTGTGTTTTCAACATAATGGTTTGGAGATGTTGTAGATAATCTTTCCAACGTCAGAAATAAGGACCACCTGGCACTGAGGAAAAGTTCACGTGGGGATGCCTTTTCATGAAATAAGTCTCTTCCTGTCTTCTTCTCTTCCTTTCCTCTCTCCCTCTCCCCTTCCTTTCTGTTGTGTACATATCAATCTTTAGTTGCCTTAAATATTGATAGTCATATAGAAGCATAGACATCTCTGTCTGGTGGGAGAATACTGTAGTAGCCATTTTAGTGGTCAGGGATTGGGAGTTGACACCTTAATAAATTAATGGTCTAGACATGCATAGAGTGTATTGCTAAGAAGCCTAGAAAAGGAAGAGAGGGAATGGGTATCAAGAATTTTCTTGTCTCTTGCCATCGTGAACAAATTAAATGTATATGCAGAACAGTACAAAAGTATTCTACCATACTACACTTGGAGCTTGTGTGATTTATTTATGAATTTTGTGGCTTTAATGTTTGTCTTTTGCCCAGGCTTCATACTGAATCTATTCCTGATTTCAACTGGCTACTCAGTTCAGTTCAGTTCAGTCGCTCCGTCATGTCTGACTCTGCAACCGCAGTGTGCCAGGCCTCCCTGTCCATCACCAACTCCTGAAGTTTACCCAAACCCATATCCGTTGGGTTAGTGATGCCATCCAACCATCTCGTCCTCTGTCATCCCCTTCTCCTCCTGCCCTCAGTCTTTCCCAGCAAAAGGATCTTTTCAAATGAGTCAGCTCCTTGCATCAGGTGGTCAAATTATTGGAGTTTCAGCTTCAACATCAGTCCTACCAATGAACACCAAGGACTGATCTGCTTTAGGATGCCCTGGTTGGATCTCCTTGCAGTCCAAGGGACTCTTACGAGTCTTCTCCAACACCACAGTTGAAAAGCATCAAGTCTTTGGTGCTCAGCTTTCCTTATAGTCCAACTCTCACATCCATACATGACTATTGGAAACACCGTATCCTTGACTAGATGGACCTTTGTTGACAAAGTAATGTCTTGGCTTTTTAATATGCTGTCTAGGTTGATCATAACTTTCCTTCCAAGGAGTGTCTTTCAATTTCAAGGCTTCAATCACCATCTGCAGTGATTTTGGAGCCCCCCAAAATAAAGTCAGCCACTGTTTCCCCATCTATTTGTCATGAAATGATGGGACCGGATGCCATGATCTTAGTTTTCTGAATGTTGAACTTTAAGTCAACTTTTTCACTCTCCTCTTTCACTTTCATCAAGAGGCTCTTTAATTCTTCGCTTTCTGCCATAAGGGTGGTGTCATCTGCATATCTGAGGTTCTTGATGTTTCTCCCAGCAATCTTGATTCCAGCTTGTACTTCCTGCAGCCCAGCATTTCTCATGATGTACTCTGGCTACTAGAAATGAGGAAAAGTAACACCCATAGACATTCTGAGTGAACTTTCTCACTTATCAAGTGAAAAATAATTGCTGTAATAAAGCACAAAGTACTCACTAAACCCTTGAGAAAACAGCCAATAGACTTCTTATGGTTAACTAAAACAGACTTGATTTGAAAATATGCAATAAATTGAGTTAAACCATATTGTCTGTGTAGCATCTTTGTGACTTTCTGTCTTCTAATTTGGCACAGCAAAAATATCAGGACTTCACAATTAGATCAAAAGTACATGACTCACTGTAAACCTCAGTGAGCCTTCCTTCCTTTCTTTTTCCTGTTTTCTCCCTGCCTCTTTCTTTCTTTCTAAATGTATGTAGTACTCTAAAGCTTTCTATTATTCTATAAAGTAAGACTGATGGTATAATCTTACAGGACTCTGGTGAACCTTGCATATAAGATATGTAAAATATTCAGTCCAGTGCTTGGAGTTTTTTAGAATCTTGGCACAAGACACCAGGCCGAATGGTTTCTAGAGTGGATGATCTTCTACATAAACCAGGACTTCTGGGAACATCTATTCTATCACATGGAATATGAACTGGGTCACCTCTGACATGCCTTCAAAGACGGTTTTTGAGCCATCTGTGAGATTTTCTTTTAATACAACTCCACTATATTTTAGCTTTTTAAATACAATTTAAGGAGCATTATAGATCAAAATGGGGTAAAGAAATAACTACTTTTCAGTGAATTCTAAGCACTGGACCACACGTTTTATATATCTTATGTGCAATTTCTTCCATAGTCCTGTAAGATTATACCATTACTCCTATTTTATAGAATAAAGCTTTATAGTAATACATACATTTAGAAAGAAAAATGAAAATGAAAGTCGCTCAGTCGTGTCCAGCTCTTTGTGACCCCATGGACTCTCCAGGCAAGATCCATTCCATTGGATTCTCCAGGCAAGAAAACTGGTGTGAGTAGAGCCTATCCCTTTTCAGGAGATCTTCCCAACTCAGGGACAGAACCCAGGTCTCTTGCATTTCATTGATGACTCAGAAATAGTCTTTGAAGTCCATCCTGGCCATGGATGTCAGAGGTGACCCTGTTCAGATTCCTTTTGATAAAATAGATATTCCCAGAGGTCCTGCTTTATGTAGAAGAACATTTGCTTTGGAAACTAGTTCAGCCTATTGTCTTGTGCCAGGATTCTGGCTCTCTAAAGAGTTATACATCAACTTTGGGACCTCCCCTCTCTTCCCTTGTCATGAGCCTGTGCAATTGTACTGCTCTGTTGGCCGTATTTCCTGTTTACTCCAATGAGTCATAACAGAAAATCCATCATCCACACAGACTTTGGCCATTTTGTATGTTTGGGTCAGTGATGGTATAGTGTATTATGCCTGGACAGGAATGTAAAGCCTATGAGAATGGTTCTTCTCCCCCTAAACCTTCAGACCTGGCCATGGCACTTAACATCATCCTAGATTCACCTCCTGTGCTTTGCATTTCTCACTCATGTCTGGATCTCCCTTCCTGAGCTTCCTTTCAGAGCCCTTAGCCTTATTCTTCTAGAGAGAAAAAACAGAGATGAGGTCAGCTGACAGTCTCATAAATTCTACAGACAACTTTTAGGGAGGAAGTGGATTCCTAGAGACAGGACTGCCTATTTATTTTTACTAAACATTTCCTTATCCTCTCCCTCAGTATCATTTAATAATATTATTAACCTTCCCCTTTCAAGATTTTAAGTACATTATTATGACAAATGCAGCTTTAAAAACAAAACTTTTTAAGGAAATGTTAATCAGCTGAAAGAAACAAAGCCAATTAGTTACATGCTGTTAGTTTTGTTTCCCATGTGACAGACATATTTCTTTGATGTCTGCAGAAGTGGCTTATTCATTAGAATTAAATTAGACAAATGGCACAGTTGGCTCATGTCTTCATTTTTGTAGTACGTGGCCCTTTGCAAGGGCCTGCTTTAGAGATGATTCTCAGTTTGCCAATAAAGTTACCACAAATCTGAGTCATTTTTTTAACCTTTAAGAATTTTCATAAATCCTTTCCTTCCATGGATGTTGCTAGGGGTTTTAAATGGTTCTCCGCAGCTAATATCTAGCTCTGTATAACATAACGTACTAAAAGAGGTTTTGCCCTCAATAGTGAGTTTGTTTAGGATGGTCAGAGGCAATTTGCTGGTTTTGGTAGGATCGCCTGAATTTAAACACCTTAAGTGTTCTTTGGGCTGATCATCTTGTCTTCAGAAAGCCTAACAACTATAGACCTGATATGGCATCAGATATTCCAATAATTGCATTAAGGGCACTGTGCATTGCTCGTACTGTAAAAAGCAATCTAACCTCTTGGAAGAAAAAAATCAGCAGCCTGTGGCTCATCTTGACCTGTGTAGGAAATAAAAATCTACTGGAATCCTGGAGCTCCTTTCTGTTCTGTGAATGCATCCGGGGAATGTAGTCTTTGAACAACACGTGGGCATGGCAGACATGTTCTAGAATATCCATCATGCCTCTGTTCTGACTCATACGCATGTTTGGCTTGTCTGTTTTCCATTTAGAAAATAAACTTTCTGGGTCTAACAGTAATCTGACCTCTGCTTGGCATTAGTTTAATAAAAGGTCATACTCCTCACTTGTCAGAACCATCTTGAGCAGGCACGCACAGTGCTGGCAGCTCTAAGTGAATAGCCATGGCAGTTAGCTAGAAACATGGAAGAGTGCTTCTCTGAATATCAGAAACTGTAAAATTTAATTTCTTTCTCACTATCTTTTACAGACTTCCTTGGTGGCTCAGACGGTAAAACGTCTGTCTATAGTGCGGGGAGACCTGGGTTCAGTCCCTGGGTTGGGAAGATCCGCTGGAGAAGGAAATGGCAATCCACTCCAGTACTATTGCCTGGAAAATCTCATGGACAGAGGAGCCTGGTAGGCCACAGTCCATGGGGTCGCAAAGAGTCGGACACGACTGAGCGACTTTCCTTTCCTTCCACTGTCTTTACACTCCTGATATTTCTCTTTTCTTAAAGGAACTGTAGCATTTGTGGTTGTATTTCATAGGATAATCGTCCGGACTTCCATTGTTCAGACCTGAGGCTGACCTATTGTGTGACTTTGCAGTGGAATTCTTTGTTTTGTTCTTTTACTTGGGTTCTCTTTTCTTTCTTCCCACCTTCGGAGCATTTAAGTCTGAGCATGACTCAAATTTGAGTATATCCACAACAAAAGAAGCCAGAAGATGCATTTTGTTTCTTCTGTTAAGCAGAGATACAGAGAAGGGGAGTAGGTGCTTTGTGTTGTCAGATTCCTCCAGGAATAAAGATTTTACTTGCCTCCAGTGTTTGCTGGAGTTATCTTTACTCTTCTTTCTTTCTCCTCTCTTACCTTTTGGCCATCTGCCTAGCATTGACAATGTCACTGTTATAGGCTGACCAACCAAGATTATTATCATCCTAGGATGCTACAGACATGCTTACTGAAAGGATTTACCATATTATCTAGAATCTTAACTTTGTATCGTAGAGTAATGGTTTTTATCCATTCTGTGGTTTGGTGGACAAATGTAGAAAAATTGACATTAGATCCCATAAGAAAGTGATGATTTTCTAGTCTATGAAAACTAATATTTCTATATTTAGAAAAAAATTGAAATAAAAGTTATGTGTGCAAATGCTTGATATGCCTTTTTAAAAACACAGTGTTTTCAACTTCTTGTGTTTGTTTTTAAAGAGTAAATTTAAGGGCCGTTTTTTGAAGAATGCTGAGTCACTACAGTGGTAGGTAGTGGGATATAGGAAAACAGTCCCAGATTTGAAACATCCCCCCACCCCCAAAAATGTTCATAACTCATTAGGTTAACTCTACTGACTTCATCTTTTGAAATAAAATTCTTACAGCATCTACTTAGTAGCTTGTAATGACCTATATGGGAAAAGAATGTAAAAGAGTAATTATATGTATATGTATAACTGAATCACATTGCTATACCCCTGAAACTAGTACAACATTATAAATCAACTATGCTCCAATAACAATTTAAAAAAATTATCAGTTAAATTTAAAAATAAATAAAATGCTTACAGTAGCATCCAGTGATCATATCTTTGGTAGATTCTTATGCTTGTCGGTGTTTGCCTGAGAACTGTAAGGTATGACCAAAAAATGACAAACACATCTGAACATTCTTTTTGAGAAAATGGTAGCTTGCCTTCTCTGCTTTGCATTTAGAAACAAGACTTATAAGTTTTATAGTAATTTGGCTCAGTATCTAGGAAGCACTTTGCTGAATAATTTGTTGTTGTTATTTAGTTGCTAATCTGACTCTTGAGAGCCAAAGGACTGTAGCCCTCCATGCTCCTCTGTCCATGGGGTTCTCCAGGCAAGAATACTGGAGTGGGTTGCCATTACCCTCTCCAGGGGATCTTCCCGACCCAGGGATCGAACCCACATCTCCTGCACTGGCAGGCAGAATATTACCTCTTTGCATATTTTCATAATCTCCAAATTAGAATACAAACTAGAATACTATCCCTTAAAAAAAAATCCCAGTGCAGGAAAAATGGCATCCTACCTTCTTTTTAAATTCAGTTTCTGATTAGTATAATGTATACAACATTGTATATAACAACCCTCTGCCCAGTCCATACATTCTTGTAAGAAATTTCAACTGAAATAGGAGACTGGGTTAAAATTGGTTTTCCAATTTTTAAGCTATGGAGTTTGAAAAATAAAGTACCTAAAAACGATGCTGTTTTATCACTTAATATAGCAATGCAATATGTGTTTTTCAGGGAAAACTCCCTAGGAATTTCAATTCCATAATTATAATTTCCATATTAGATGCTGACAAGCATGTGGTTATTATCCATTTACATTGTTTGGAACAGCAGAATGAAAACATAAAAGTTTAGTGTCTTTTTGTTTGTGACAGACAGTTGACATCAGTATACTGTATTTTTGTTCCTCTCACTATTAGTCAATGTGAAATCACTTTAAACATTACTCACAGTTCTGGTAATCATCTAGTTTGTGTTGCTACCCTGAGATGCTACTGGATGTGATATCTGGCAGCATTGTCAGAGTTCACTCTCATTCCTAGGGTTTCTGAACAAATGGGGGCCTGGGTTTCACCAGAGCTACTATCAAATTGGATTTGCTGATGAAGTGGAGATTCATGTTCCTTTATCAGCATTGCAAATACACTACTCCCCTCACTTCTCCATTCTGTGCCTCATTGTGGAAGTTAATACCTTAAACCTGAAAGCCATCTCTGCAAAATTATTTCTTTCACACTTCATATTTTTATAGTGAAGAAAGAGGTAAGTTTTGCATCTTAAAATGATGTGTGTGTGTGTGTGTGTGTGTGTGCTAGGTTACTTCAGTTGTGTCTGACTCTTTGTGACCCTGTGAACTGTAGCCCAGGGGAGCTGAGAGTGCAGTCTGACTTCCCTGACTTAGGAAAACCAAGATGAGGGTCAGGACACACATCATTGGGCCAGCAGGAGCATCACATGGCAAACACGAAAACAAGGCAGAGAAAATAGTGGTGATGAGCAAATAGTGATGAACTTTGCTATTTTCTTCTTTCTTAAAATCTAAGGAGAGTTTTCAAAATAAGCATTAGCTATGGTTACTTAAAACCTTATCTCAATGACATGCATGTGAACTACGGCAAGAGAGAAGAGAACATTCTTCTTTTCTTTGATTGTAGGGATAAGAAAATAGAAAATAAAACAGTGAGGTTAAATGTTTTTGAGTTAAAAAAATGTCCAACTATAACATAATAGTAAAAACTCAAGGATGCAAGAAAAATGTGAAGAGAAGGAAAAATAATGTTCTAATAATGTTCTAAAAATAATGTTCTAATAGTGTTCTAACCTTCTCCCCACCCACCATTGTTAATATTTTAGCATATTTTATGCCATCTCTTTGGGGGTGTGTTTTCTTTACCTGCTGTCCCTCATGTATAATTTTGTGTGATGCTTTTCTGGCTTACCATTGAATCATAAGTATTTCTCATGGCATATGTTTATAAATAATAATGTTTACTATTTGATGATTATGCCTTAGCTGATCTCACAATGGATTCCTATAAATACCCAAATTGACATGTGTATATTTATAATCTTTGTAAATAAGAGATACGGTGAATATTTTGTCCATAAGCATTTATCTACATTTTATATAATTCTCATTTAATGAATTTCTAGACCTGGAAATATAAGATGGATAACAAACAGATTTTAAGAAGGAAAGTAAATATTAGGAACATTTAAAGGAGATGGAGGGCATTTCAAAAACCTCCCACTTTTAGCCTTTTGTCCTAGAGTCTTGAAGTGTACATTTTCTTTACAGAAATTATTTTCCTTGCTATGACTTTGGAGACTTCTTGACTCATCTTTTTATGCAAATTGTGGAGTTAAGTTTCAAGTAAGACAGCGCACAATATCTGGGTTAGAGTCACTGTACCATTTTCTCCTATTTCTGTTTCTTGCTAAACCTTCTAACTCGGCTGTATTTCCAGTCTCTTTAAAATTTCCTAGAATTTCTCTTAAATGTCACTTATTTTAATAGCTTAGCAGTGGCATTGCTGCTTTCTGGCAGCGTCCTGATAGTGGCATCAAAGCAAAGAGCTAAAATTTTACTCACTTTGATTGATGAGCTCATTTTTTTACAGAGGACAAATTGGATTTTTTTAATACTGGTAATAAAAATTAATGTGTGATGTTGCTTTTCAAATGTTATTGGATCTCTGCCTTAATATGGGTTTCAGCATTAAAAGTGCTAACAGATAACTTGACCAGAAAGTTACCTCCTTCCCCTTTTATCTACCCTCAAATTAAAAGGTGCTTTCCTAATTTTTTCATCCCAGTATATTTACATGTGTATTATATCTGTATTGACTGAAATAGGGTTGAGGGCTGTGGAGAGAGCAGTGTGGTGAGATAATAATCTGTGTTTCAATTTTCCATCTAATTATGATGTCTATTTCTTTTTATTTTAGCACCACCAAGATTTACGCGAACTCCCGTTGACCAGACAGGGGTCTCTGGCGGAGTTGCCTCCTTCATTTGCCAAGCTACAGGAGACCCAAGACCTAAAATTGTCTGGAACAAAAAAGGAAAGAAAGTCAGCAATCAGAGATTTGAGGTATTAGGTCCATTGTTCTGTTTCTCTGGGGGAAGAAGGTATCTGTTGGAGTTTTGGTTTGTATGTTACTTGTTTTACTCTGATACAAGATGTTGTAATCACTGAGATGTGTCATTCTTTATGTTGTTTGGGATGGAAAAGTTCACTCTAAGTGGCTCTGACTTTTTACAAAGAGAATTTGATGGTTCATAAGACTATTGTCCTACTTGTATCAGGGCTCAAATAGTGTCATTAACATCCATCTACACGTAACCTCATTTTCAGACTGTTTCCCCTTAAGATGGCAAGATGCAGTCTCCCATCCTCCCACATCCACAACTAGAGGATGAGTGAGAACTTCCTCTGCTATTGGATCTTTCTGAGTTACATGTTCATCCCAGAAGCAATCTTTGTGAACAGCTGGATGGTACAGGCTGAGTTAATCAGAATCTACCTCTGTTACTGGGAATGAAGTCAGTTCCATTCAACCCTGTGGTTTGAAATGAAGGAGCAGTATTTTCCTAAAGGGAATTCAAGTTCCTGTAATTTAGAAGGAGAATGGATACTGGGCAGCAAGTTTAGTTATCCACTATACTTCACACCTGTGTTTTAAAAGTAGCATGGACTAGAATGAGAACTTTTGATCCAGTGTGTTTGTGTAAAGAACTGCTCTGGAAGAAACATACTCAAACAGGTTGATAGTTGATAAACTTGTTGAAGAAATCAGTTGCATTTACTCAAGAAAGCTCAGTGCACTGAAGATGGTAAAACATACATCAGATATTGTGTCTGTGGGGTGTTTTGAAGGAGCGTTATGATACATAAATTTACTCATTCTGGAGGAGTAAAATAGGTGATAAGCTGCACAGAAGAAAATTAGAAGAAGCATACAACATCATGCCTGTAATTTATAGACTGGCTCTTACAGGATACTGGAATCTCCAGCTAATACTTAATATAACATTCAGTTCCTCCTACATGAGTTTCTGGTCTACTTCATAGACTAATTTACATTTGGCAAATTAAAGTTATTCCCTGTTAAAAGAAATATAGCAGCTACAAAACTCAGAACATTGAGATTTTACTCATTTTTCAACAGTTCTCACAGAGAAATAAATGGACCAGATGCATAAAGGGCCTAATTAATTACACTGGTAAAATTGAAATCTGGACTGTAATTTATAAATTATAATTTAAAATTGTGTTTGAAGATCAATATTTATAATGATTTAAACATAAAAGAATATCTTAATCTTTAAGAAACATTTCCTACATCAGATAGAAAAAGATGTGTACGTATATAACTTCTGGTGCACACAGACTTTGTAGTTTAAATTAAATTGGACTTTTTTGTCAAAGAGAATTTTGACATCAGGCTTTCTAGTAATGATGACTTCTTGACAAACTCTTGTAATAAAGATTAAATTATAATAGTAAACATTTCAATGCACAGATTCTGCCCAGTACATAAGTCCTAATGAGCATCATATAAACACATCTAGAAAAAAATAATCGTTTTAACACAAAGCTGATATATCGAATAATATCGAATCTTGGGCTGTGAATCTTTAGTGTCTGTAACAGTATATTTTCTTTTTGGTTTCACTAGTTTCTGAAGCCCGTGAGAATGTGAGTGAGACTGATTTTGTTATGTCTTCTGTCTCCACTGGCAAATACAGCATCTGGCCTAGAGATGCTATAATCAATACCAGGTGTTAAATAGGATTTTCAAATTGGAAATTACAACATTAGCACCTAATGGGGTGCTAATATGGGGTATACAGTTCGTTTGTTGAACTGTTCAGACCTAAGCCGAGGAAATAGTTCCAAAATATAGTTATACAATGACAGGTAACAATGAATCAGAAGTTATTAAGAGATTAGATACTGAGTTCTCATCACAAGGAGAAAAAAAATTATTTTCTTATATCTATATGAGATGATGGATGTTAACTAAACTTATTGTAGTAATCATATCACTATATATGTAAATAAAACTTTCATTCTATACACCTTAAACCTTATTCAGTGATGTATGTCAGATATTTCTCAATAAGACCAAAAAAATCAAAATCAGAGTTAGTATTAAAAATGTTTAAACCCTTCTCTACATTAAGCCATGGGAATTCTCTCACTATACGCACACACACACACACACACACACACACACACACACACACACACACATACACACATTAAATTATGGCATATTTGACAAAAAATTCAGTCTCAAACTAACTTTGAAACTTTATTCTCCCAAGATGCATAGTAGATTCCTTCTAAAATGTGTGATATTTTTAATAGAGTTGAAACTAAATTCTGGTGCATTGAGAATTGGGACATTTGGCTATCTCTGTGAATTTAAAACATAAATGGAATGTGAAAAGGACTTGAAATGGATATATTTTAAAAACTTTCACTCCCTTTTTCCCCATATGTTGACACTTATACAGAAAATCTGGGATTGAGCATCTTGTAAATATATTTACAAGGCATTCTTTATTCACAGTTTAAGTACATGGATGTATTATTCATAGGGAAATGGAAAAAAACAACAACCAGAATCTCAGTGAAGAGATGAAAAAAAAAACCCATCATAGTTAGAGAAAAGTATAGGACTACAGTTTTGTGTACATATTTATCAGTATCTTCATATTATCATATCATTATCAATATCATCATAATATCCTCAATATCAATGTCATCATCATTTTTAAAAAGTACTACTTGAATTTGGTGACAGATACCTAAAATTTCTTAACTGTTTCAGAGTACAGTCCATAATGATAGTGAATTCAGGCTTACTGTTTAGAACATTAATTTTCCGCCTGCTGAAGCAAGCCTCCATTTTACAGCAAGAATGCCCTAAAAATGCAGAAAATGCTAAGCTAGAACAAATACTGGAATGATTTATTGCAAAATTAATGCATGCCATCAGTCTCTTGGGCTGTGAAAGACATCTCATTGGCTGCCTAAGTACTAGATTTATGCAGTTTCTCTTCATGGTTCGCTCATCTATACTGTTTAGGATGAGACATTTTAAAGCAGAATAGCTATCAGTGGCGGTATGCGTTATCTCTTCACCTTACATTTCAGTTACTGAATGGGTCCACATGTGCATTTGTACTATCAAAGTCAGAATAATTTAAGAAGTTTACCCATCACAGAAGCACATGTCTTGCAAAATTAATACCAAGATCACAATGCCCTAGATACACATACTGGAATATTTTCATGAGTAAACCCTGGATATTTTTTTGTAGTGACAAGAAATTTACATTTTTTGCATATGTAGTTTCATGTCTTTCCATTGTTCAGTATAGGATTCATTACATTAGACCAATTATTCTGTTTCATCACTGTATCAAAGTGTAGTCACAAAATGCTTCTGAGTTTATTGTGAGCCTAACGGCTGGTCCACCACTGCATTAGGAGGTTTAACTGAGACGTAGATGATAGTAACAACACCTGTGACAGCTATTGTTTCCTCTAATAGGTAATAGAGTTTGACGATGGATCTGGATCAGTTCTCAGAATACAGCCTTTACGGACTCCACGGGACGAGGCCATTTATGAATGTGTGGCCTCAAATAACGTGGGAGAAATAAGTGTGTCCACCAGACTCACAGTTTTACGTGGTAAGTATTAAAGTACAAAGCTGCTGCTTGTGCCACTGATGAAATTCTGAACCCCAAGTATCCTTTTGTAGGATCATTGAAAAGACTAGCATTGTCATGTCGCTTAATTGGAAAATATATGGAAGTCAAATACTTGTTAGGGTCAAACTTTAAATAGACAATGGGCGCTTTCTCTCATAGGACTTAAAAACTGCTAGTCAGAGGGAGAAAAAAAAAAGAGAAGTACTGATTTCAAATGTCAGATATCATTTTGATTTATGGTAAAGGATCTCGAAAGCAAGCAGGTTATGTTACTCTTTTTGCCTGTTAACTTCACTCCTGTGTGGATTTTTCATTTATTGGTCAACAACTACTTTTGCAAATTACCAAGACTGACATTGATGCTTATAAAATTAAAAGGATATCTTCTACCTAAAGATGATGGATATTAATGAGAAGAATCATGAATGACAAATATACCTTTCTTATGTCAAAAAACTAGTTTTCTTCCTGATGTTATATTTCTTGAACTAATATCTGTTGGTGCAAAGGGATTGGAAACAGTGTATATACCTTCTGTGTTTCCGGCTATGTGGCTTATGCAGTTTGTCCAAAGCATGGGATGATTTGCCAGCTCTTTAGTTCAGTGTGTCTGCTTTCAAGACTTCCTTTAGAATGGCAGTGGAAAAGAAGAAAGGTTAGTGATGAATAATATTATGTTGTATAAAACACATATAATTTGGTCTTCTGAGTAGAGATAAAGACACAGCCTAATTGGGTTTCAGCCATAGTTGATATTTCTAGATGAACTCTACTGTGCCTTTGTTTCTTCCTTTCTCATACAAACCTGCATTTTTTTCATTTGTTTCCTTTGTATTGCTTTGAAATTCACTTTGCATGACTCCACAATTTAGGAGAATAGCCTTCAGATGAGAATTAGAAAGAAGAGACCATAATTAAATAATCTTAGGTAAACTTATATAGATTAAGAACATTTCTCCTCCATTCTCTCTCCTCCAGCTTTGAGAGATACATTTTCTTTGTATGCTTAAGAAAACCAAAAACATTTCTTTTAAGATCTACTTAGTACCAGAATTAATCAATCTGAGAAGCCTAGAAGAGAAGATTTATGTATACATCCTAAAATGTGTTTTAAGTAATAGGAACATCTTAACTAAGTCTTAGGGGAAATATTGACCAAGTAGATAAATATCTTTGAACTTTGTATAACAAGAATGCTACTTAAAAACAAGCAAGTCAGGTGTGAGGTACATTTCTTGTTATGATAAGCTATGTTCAATATAGAATGTTATCTGTCCTCTATAAACACACAGAGTGGATTCATGTCAATGTATGGCAAAACCAATGCAGTATTGTAAAGTAAAATATAGAAAAATAAATAAATATATTTGAAAATAAAATTAAATGCATGGTTAGGCTTATAAGCAAGAAAGGTATTTCCAGGTACTGAAAACAAAGAGAGAACCTCCAAATAAAAGATAATTTGTAATCTTACAAACCAAGATAATAGCGAAATGGACTATATGATACAGGGCTGGTGATTTAACGCTCCAGTATGACACAGCTCTATATTAAATAGGATGGTAGGAAGAAGAGCTAGATCAGCTTTCTGTATTAGATGAGAATTCTAGCACTATTTCTGTAGTACAATACTTAGAACTCAGAAGCTAATGAAAAAGCTGGTTAGAAACAGTGAATCCCATGGAGTGTGGGGCATGCAGCCATGTAAGGATCCACCCAGTTAAAGACGCCACCACAGTCCAGGACATACAACTCCAGATAAGGTAATTTATTCACAGATGGGCTCATTGGTATCCATTCTAATAAAACACGAATGCCAGTTTCAATACACGAGAGCCAGGAAGCCCAGTTGGTGAGAGTAGAAGTTATAGTCTGTGAAGTGTAGATAACTGAATTCTATGAATGGGTTCTAAAAGAAATGAATTTTGAATATTTGAAAGGGTAAAGAAAAGAGTGAAATCTGTTAGGTGAAATAAGACATAAGGGAAAAAAGAGCAGTTAGGAGAAGCTAGATTTTGGAGTTGAAAGGAATCTTGAAGACTATGTTTATATGTACTATAATATGTACTAATACACATATGTGCACATACTTTTGTATGTTCACATAAACTTAGATGAAAGGTCCGAAGACTGTTGAGTAATTTGGGAGGAATGTTCATATGGGGAGCAAAACCAGATTGATTTCTTTGTCTTTAAAAATTTTAATCTTCTCTTATTCATGTGGTTTATAACTAGTGCTATCATGTAAAAATGTATTACAAATATGCAATCAAGTAAAGTTTATTAGAAACTTTTGTGGATGGTTTCACCTTCTGAGTTTCCTGAACAAACCCCTTAAAAGGAAGCAATGACAGTTGTTTGGTTTGACTTAATCTTTATGTGTTTGATGAAGACATTAATAAGAAATTGGAGGAAACTATCAATTGACATAGACCTGCACGTGGATTTATATCGTCCTTCCTTCCAGCTGATTGGGGTCCTCCCATCTCATCTGCCTTTATCTAGCTAGCTCCCCGTAAAGCAAATACATTTGAGATTTTAATTTGGTCTTAGCTTTCTATGTGAATATCTGTCATATATAAGTACATTTGTATGAAAATTTATGACTCTAGTAAAGTACTTAAACCTTATTTTTCAAAGATTATTTTTAGCAATTTGGAAATGTTTCATGAGAAAAACTCAAAGATATTTTGGATAATGAAAAAGTAGTCTAAACATAACCTTAAAATAGAATATTTTCATGTGTCCTTACAGGATGAAGTAAGTGGGCTTGGGAAGTACCTTTGTTTCTTAGAGTTGCCTCTTTGTTTAAAATTTCTAAATAACTATTGGTAATCTTATTAGTAATAGTCTTTAAAAATATTCCAGTTGGTAAACTGCATTTCTAGACTATGAATGTTGTAAACAGTTAGCTAGATGAACATGAGGAGTTTTACCCTATAGTAGATGGGCACTATGCCCATTTTAAGTTCACTTTCCCTTGAAAATCACGTTGGCAGATACCCAAGCTCTCTGCTCTGCAGTGGGTGGAAACTGCTTTGTACTTTTTACCCATTGCCCCTTGTCTGATGCCCATTTTGTCCACATGGGTCATTTACTTTTTACCCACTTTGCTGACAGTGCCAAAAATGTGCCAGCTGTCGTGATGGGTTTTGTCTAAGTGGACTGGATGGAGAACACTAATTTATTTCACACAGGCCACTAGAGGAACTGATTAATTGGAGATTTAGTCATCTGACCTGTGCAGCTAATGCAGAAGACACTGAAATAATACTCTGACCCACTCATGTGTATCGAAGGGAGTATTTCAGGGAAACTTGCCCTGGTAGCTCATTTCAAATTACCCTCATGCTGAAAAACTGTTTTCATAAGGAAGGATAACTTCAAACTCGGGCAGAACATGCCCCCTGGAATGAGATGTTTGAGCAACTACCATTTATATGAGTAGACTGCAGTTCATAGAAGAAGTAGTGAATGTGGTATTTATAGACTCCAGGTCATTTATTGATTTATTTTGGTTGCCTTGCCTGTGGATACGTAGGCAAATACCATCTCCCCTGGTTCTATAGCACTTTAGGGGCTGAGCATAGCTGTCATACATGTTTCTATCCTATGCAGAACTTTAAGTGGAGGCCTCACATCTCACTGAGAGGTTATTAAGGGCTGAGCCTTGCCTAATGTGGGATTCTACTGAGGACTTTGGATTTGATATTAGACTTCCAGTGAAGGGCAACGTATAGGACCAGAGAAGATGTTTTAAGAAGAGTGATTATCACCTAGATGGAATTGGTTCTTTCTGAATCTTTGGTTCAAGAGCCACCATTTCTTCCTGACCAAAGATATCAAGGGGAAAGCCTGAAAATTTGGGTAATGATAACCAGAGATGAAAATGTTCTTTCAGATGCATCTTATCACCCACTGGTTAGGGAAAATGAGTTATCACCATCCGTAGACTTTTCTTTCCTGTAAGAATCCAGGATCATATGCCTATTTTAGGCAAGTAGAAAGACATCAAGAATCCTTTTCTTACTCACATAGCTCCCCTTCTCTAAGAGAAAGTTCTAGAAAAATTTAGTCAACTCTCTGTGACTAAATATCATGCTAGTTGAATTTAGATTTTTAAGATGTAGTAATCAGAAAATGTACATTTTATCATCCAAAGTTTCATGTACTATGTCATTTTTCTAAATTTAGTGGATTACTTTCTGAGACTTGCCCATTTTGAAATAGTACTGCTCCTCAAACCACCACCAGCACGACCATAACCAAACAGCACGTGTGTGTGCTCCGTCATGTCCAACTCGGCAGCACTCTGGTCTGTGGCCTGCCAGGCTTCTCTGCCTGTGGGATTTCCCAGGCAAGAAAACTGGAGTGGGTTGCCATTTCCCCACTCCAGGGTATCTTCTCAACCCAAGGATCAAACCTGAGTCTCTTGCATCTCTTGCATTGGCAGGTGGATTCTTTACCCCTGCACCACCTGGGGAGCCCCACAACAAAACAGGGCATGATATACAAGATTGTTACTACTAGCTTGTTCCGAGATCACACTCTAAGTAAAATTATTGTCAACAAAAGTTAGCTGACAAAATATGAGACAATTGAGTTGCTTAGTTTTACAGACATATTTTAGGAATTGACACTTACATTTGAGGATCTACTCCATGTTAGTGCATGATAGTTGATGAATGATCACCATCAAGGCATAAGATAATACCCAAAGTCCCCAAGATCAGGTCTCAAATAATTTGAGTCCCAACTCCGGCTAGTCCCGAATTTCTGTGACATCTTGAGCAAACTTATTAACCTTCCTGTACTTGTGCTAATTTATTTATCTTGATGTCATGTGCATGGGGAAGGCATTGAATTGGTGATCTCTCAGATCTCTGCTCTCTGGCTTTCTATGTTTCAGTGACATCCCTTTTTCAACAAGTCAGTTCTTGCAGGATGGCAAAAATATGCTCCCTGAAGGTGACTGTTACTGATATAGTAAAACACACAGCTAGCATTTGGGTGAGACAGAAAAGGCATTTCATTGGGAAATGGAGAGAAATGTTTACATAATATGTCTGTTTCAAAAAATGTAAGCCATTATAGCAGTTAAAAAAAAAAAACAGCTTTACCATCTTTCAGGGAGAAGGCAGTCGACTCTCTCTGCCATTGTTATACTACCCTGTGATCAGAATTAGCATGTTCATTACAGTTTCATTTTATTAATGCCTCTTTTTGAAGATGAACACAGTTGTCCCCGCTGTGAAAATGGTACTTTGCCGTTTATGTTATAAAGTGGTCTCGGCTGGGGATCCAGGCTAGGAACATTAAAGAACAAAGCACAGCTGCTTGACTGTCACACAAAAAGATTTTTATGAAAGACTGAAACTAAAGGAAGGATGGCCAACACAGAACAAACTTGCTGACAGTTATGGTACCAAGGGAAGATTATTTGGAAAGGTTTATAAAGTAGTCTTGTACTTGGAATAAGTTGATACAGTGTTATAAAGCCTTCCTGACTACTGCATTTTCTGGGTGAAAAGAGGTGCAGAGCCATATAAGTAAACAGAAACTTTCGACTTTCAGGAGTACTTACAAATAACTGTTCTTTATGTATCAGTATGTATCAGTGTTAAAGAAGGCAGGCGCCCACATGCACTGTTCTTGGAGACTTTAGGATCGGAAGACGTTAAACCTGATAATATCCTAGAGAAAATGCGTGTGTGAGCTGAAGATGAACATACTCATGCTTCCTTGTGATCAGTCTTTTATGGATCTTCCTGTTGGGGAGGCATATTGCTTTATTTTAATCATTATCATTTGTTTTTCCCTGTCGGGCTTATGTCTTAAAAGGTCTCAGAGAGAATGAGCACACTTGTGAGTTGTTGCATTTATGTGAGAACATGTATATACTTTTGGCTTCATATTATATATTTAAGATAATTTAAAAATGAATATTGAGTCATATGAGCATTTACTGTTGATTGGTTGGTTGATGGAGATGTGGAAATGTCGAGTTGGAAGGAGTTTGGTGAACTGAAGAGAATCACTTATGTCTGATGGAATAAATCAACGTCTAGAGAGTTTGAAATGATTTTTTTTTCTTGTCAGACAGCTAAGATTTCCTTTGGCTTTTACCCAGTCAGAAATAATTCCTGCTTTATTATGTTGTGACAGTGTATTCCAGCCCTTCAGATATTCCCTTTTGAGATATAAGGAGACAATTCACATTGTCCAGGAAGAACTGTGTTCTTCCGGCTTACCAGTCACAGGCAAGCAGATATGAATGCAAATAGTGCTAAACATTCTCTGGATGTGTGAAGTGGGGAAACTCCACTTTGATGATGCATCATGGGGAGGAGGTCTCTGAGTTGGGACTTGAAACCTATGTAGGATTTTATCAGGCGGAGCTAGTATGAGAGGCTGTTAGGGATAAAGTTTCATGAGCATGCTTGCATGCATAAGAAATTGCTAAATATTTGATGGTGGTTGTGGGTGGTATATTAGGGTTCTCCAGAGACACAGAACCAATGTGTTAAGTGTATGCATATTTATACTTATTTTGTTTATGCATGTAAAGAGATTTATTATGCTGCATTGGCTCATACTATTAAGGAGGCTGGAGAAGGAAATGCTAAACCACTTCAGTATTCCTGCCTGAAGAATCCCTCAGAGGAGCCTGGCTGGGTACAGTCCACAGGCTCTCACAGAGTCGGATACAACTGAGCGACTATACAACAACATTACGGAGGCTGACAACTCCTGAGGTCTGCAGGTTGAGTCAACAAGCTGGAGGTCCAGGAAAGCTGATGGTATAGTTTGAATGCTAACAGGCTTGCAACCCAGGAAGAGCTGATGTTTCCCATTTGAGACTGAAGACGGGAATATGCCAGGATACCAGTTGGAAGGTTGTTAGGTCGAAATTCTCTTATGTGGGAGAGGGTCATTGTTCTTGTTCTGTTCAGACATTCAACTGATTGGATGAGATCCGCTCACATTAGGGAAGCCAATCTGCTTTACTGGGTCTTTTGATTTAAATGTTAATCTTATCGCAAAACACTCATATGGCAACACCCAAAATAAGATTTAACAAAGTATCTGGGCGCCTTGTGGCCCACACAAGTTGATACATGAAATTAACCATCACAGGTCAGTATAAACAATAGTAGCTATAACTAGTGTAGAAGTTAAAAGGGCAGTAGTAGAAGAAAATGAGACAGGAACATACTTCATTGGCCAAAGAGATTAAGCTACAAAAGTGAGAAATCATGTGACTAAGTTAATATAAGATCATCTCTACCTGAGTTGAAATTTATGGAGGTTTACTAAAATGCTTAAAGTAGCATACCAAACAATTCATGTTCCTTTACACACAATTGATGTTTAAATCAATACTTTAAGTCTGAATATTGGGTTGTCTTCCACTGATAAAATTTGAACAATTTTTAAAAATTCAATTTTCTGGTTTTCAAAATTAGTTTTATTTTAAGCTACTAATTAAGATGTAGTTTTCAGAGTTGTGCATGCATAATTTATTGGGATTTAGGGCATAGATATAGCAAATGCCTCATCTAGGATTTAATTATGAAAATCCTAATTATGTATCGCCTTAGAACAGCAAGTAGCTTATTTTATCTTATTAAAAAAACAATGACTTGTGAATTAATGCCACATTAAACACAAATATGATGACATACATTCAAGTGTTCTTAATATATTTTATTAAAGAGAGTAAGAAAATTTAAAGACTGTCTTATCTGTGATTTTTCTAGATGACCTTGTGTTTTAATTTATATCTCAAAATCTTCCATGCTTTTATTTTTGTAAATTTAATGTTTATTCTTGATTTTTAATGTTTATAGTTGTATTAAACATGCATATATTGTTTTCACACAGTGGATTTTTTTTTAACTGATAGATTTTGACCACATTATTGCATATTAAATTTTTTTTTCTCACATGCCTGATGATATGTATGTGTTCAGGTAATAAAATTTGATCTCAGTTTGGATTTTTCTAGAAGAGAGTCAATATTTTTCAAAATGTAACACCAGAAGAGTTTAAAAGAGTGAAATTGCATCATGAATGAGACTAGCAAATCAGTAATACAGTTTTCAGATATTTTCTATACTTCTAAGTTGATATTAATACTTCTTTTTGTATAGTTGTTTAATTCCATGGGCAACCACAGATGGATGATTTATCAGGCTAGAATTTAAATATGGTAGAAAAGTATTAGCTCATAAAAACTTGATAGCTTTTAGTATATGTGATTATTATTTATCAATACTTATACCTTGTATAGTTAAACTAAAGACTCTGCTTGGGAAATATATATACACACACATATACATATACACACACACACGCTTATATATATATATATATATATATAGTACACAGTATATAATGTGGTGTGTGTCTGACCTATTTGCTTTGTAACACTTTGCACTATATGAAATTATATTCTTTATTTCTTGAAACTTTCCTTTCATGTGCCCCTCTTCCCTTTGCCTTGTAGTTCCATTATATTTTTCTCTGGCCTAGAAATGTTCCTAGCATTTACTGGGCATTCAACAAATATTTGTGGAATGAATGTATACTATAAAGAAGGATATATAAATATGGTTATATAAATACATTCAATGTAGTAAGAGACCATTTGGGCAGGAATTAATCTCACTTTACATATAATGGACAAAAGTGATCATCATTTCATTAGGCATTATAAGATGGCGAGTGTAACTGAGAACCAGAAAACCAAGACAAATGGAATAAACACTACAAAGAGAAAGAGTGAAATAGAGGGATTCACAATGGAAAGAGAATGCTCTTCATAGGCCAGATAGATGTGGGTTCGTATCAGTAGTCTACTGTTTCTGACTGTATGAGTTTAGACATATTACTTATGTCTAAACTTGAGGCTCCTCATCTGTAGAGTAGAGGATGATCCTAACTACCTTTAAGGGTTATGTTTAGAAATTAATCACAGATAATGAGTAGAACATGTGGTACAGTGACTCAGATACAAAAATTGCTTCCTTCTCTGTTATCGCTCTGAAGCTGAACTCTTTGCTTTGGCCCTCTTATCCACTGCTGAATCCTCAGCATCTAGAAGTCTCTGGCTATGATGATGGCAAAGAATGCTCAAACTACCACACAGTTGCACTCATCTCACATGCTAGTAAAGTAATGCTCAAAATTCTCCAAGCCAGGCTTCAGCAATATGTGAACCATGAACTCCCTGGTGTTCAAGCTGGTTTTAGAAAAGGCAGAGGAAACAGAGATCAAATTGCCAACATCCGCTGGATCATGGAAAAAGCAAGAGAGTTCCAGAAAAACATCTATTTCTGCTTTATTGACTATGCCAAAGCCTTTGACTGTGTGGATCATAATAAACTGTGGAAAATTCTGAAAGAGATGGGAATACCAGACCACCTGACCTGCCTCTTGAGAAATCTGTATGCAGGTCAGGAAGCAACAGGTAGAACTGGACATGGAACAACAGACTGGTTCCAAATAGGAAAAGGAGTCTGTCAAGGCTGTATATTGTCACCCTGCTTATTTAACTTCTATGCAGAGTACATCATGAGAAACGCTGGGCTGGAAGAAACACAAGCTGGAATCAAGATTGCCAGGAGAAATATCACTAATCTCAGATATGCAGATGACACAACCCTTATGGCAGAAAGTGAAGAGGAACTAAAAAGGCTCTTGATGAAAGTGAAAGAGGAGAGTAAAAAGTTGGCTTAAAGCTCAACATTCAGAAAGCGAAGATCATGGCATCCGGTGCCATCACTTCATGGGAAATAGATGGGGAAATAGTGGAAACAGTGTCAGACTTTATTTTTGGGGGCTCCAAAATCACTGCAGATGGTGACTGCAGCCATGAAATTAAAAGACGCTTACTCCTTGGAAGAAAAGTTATGACCAACCTAGATAGCATATTGAAAAGCAGAGACATTACTTTGCTGACTAAGGTCCATCTAGTCAAGGCTATGGTTTTTCCTGCAGTCATGTATGGATGTGAGAGTTGGACTGTGAAGAAGGCTGAGCGCCGAAGAACTGATGCTTTTGAACTGTGGTGTTGGAAAAGACTCTTGAGAGTCCCTTGGACTGCAAGGAGATCCAACCAGTCCACTCTGAAGGAGATCAGCCGTGGGATTTCTTTGGAAGGAATAATGCTAAAGGTGAAACTTCAGTACTTTGGCCACCTCATGCGAAGAATTAACTCATTGGAAAAGACTCTGATGCTCGGAAGGATTGAGGGCAGGAGGAAAAGGGGATGACAGAGGATGAGATGGCTGGATGGCATCACTGAGTCGATGAATGAGAGTCTGAGTGAACTCCGGGAGATGGTGATGGACAGGGAGGCCTGGCGTGCTGCGATTCATGGGGTTGCAAAGAGTCAGACACGACTGAGTGACTGAACTGAACTGAACTGAACTGATGATGGCAGAGAGGATGGGGTCGACAATTCTGGAAATGAGGTTTTGGTACCTTATACAACATTGCTTAGCCCAAAGGCCTGAACAGCAGCTTTCCACATGGAAATAAGCTACTATAATAGTCTGAAAAATATATATGCATTACCAAGTTATTTGGAAAAATTGAAGACTGTGTATTGGTGCAATGTTCTCTAATATGCAACACCTAAGAATTGAACTTCTTTCTTTTCTCCTCATACATTTGCGCTTAATTTTGTGTTAACACACATCCTCATAGTCTTCAGAATTCTTGAATGTTGGGACCCAGCAGTCAATTGCTTGGACTACCTAGTCAAACTAGAGTCATACTTGAAACAGGATTTCTGTTTTGTTACATCTGGATTATGGCAGGTCACAGAATAGACTAAAATTATTGATTTCTTGAACAGTTATGGAAATGAAGCATCATTAGTTATACATTTTAGAAGCAAGAAAATCATACATCATTTCAACATTTAAAGAGGTAGTTGAAAATAATTTTTTCCCTTCTGACTTTGTTTGCTAATACCTTTTTTGTAAGAAGTTATAAAAGGTGTGGTTACAGGTTCAGTTTCTACCAACAGATTTCTGAGTTCACATCCTGACTCCACTCTTTGCCCTGTGGTTTTGCTCACATTTCTCTTAAGCTTCAGCTCCTTTGTCAAGTAGAGATACTAAGACATAGTGCCTAAACTTAAGAGGGTAATTCTAGGAGATGATCCACATAAAGCTTTTAGCAAAATGCCAGTATGTAATGTAAGTCTTTGTGGCGGATATGATTCGTCTCACCAATGATTACTACTAGTAATGCTACAGGTATCAATAATTAATTTTAAATTATTTTAATTAAAAAGCACTACCATATCAGTAAAGTGGAATTTTCTTGCACAGGCAAAACCATCTCTGTAAGGCGAGAATAACACACACTTTATAGTCAGTAAGCTGTGCTGCTTTGGTCCAGATGCACGCGCCACCAATTCGCTGTTGTGGTTCCACAAAATATTGGGTTGGCCAAAAGGTTTGTTTGGGTTTTTCTGTAAGATCTTACAAAATATTTAGTATTTAAAATTTGAATATTATCCTAACATAAGTGATTGGGGAGTATACTTAAGAGAACATGGGAGGAAACTTTTCTTTTATCCTAACCAGAGTTTTCTCTCCATACTTAGCCTAGAAGTGTCATATAGGCAGGACTTTGTTCTGCTCACGATTGAGCACCCAGCATAATGTTTGACATGCTGTAAGTTTTCAGTAAATATTCGTTGATTGAGTGAACAGATGACAAGTTTGACAAAGGTGTTTCTGAATAGTTTTTCTTTCAGAGCTACTTCATTTAAGGTTTTATTTTTAAAAATCAGAAAAACAGTATATATTGCTTCCACATCTAGGATAAAGCACACAGTTGCTGAGAAGCCATTTGTATTAATTCATGAATTTCTTCATTTGCTAATATGGTTCTCTGTATGCCAGAGATTGTGCCAAATGTTGAGAATATAAAGGTGGAAGAGACATTATCACCACCTGCTTTCAAGAAAGCTACAGTCTCTGCTTGACTAGAAAGTGTAATTTTGGTTAAAATGACAAGGCAGTTATATACTGTAGTTGGAGATAATGAAGTCTATTTTTAGAGGTGTGGTCGCAGTAATTCAGCTTATATCTTTCTAAGTTAGTACTTGAATAAGAACTAATGTCTCCTTGAGTATTCCTCATCACTATGACAGTAATGTCTTGAAACGTAAAATGTGTTTGACGTATGAAGCCTCAACTGACAGAAAAATTAAACTTGCCTTTTTTTCCTGATGAGTAAAATTGTACTGAGGAAAAATTTTATTTGTGGAAAGATTTCACATATACTTTGCTTGGGTTTTGAGAAAATTGGTGCAATAAAAATACTTAAATAATTAGCTTGAAAGTAATATCCCCATTTGTTTCTCTCCCAACTAATAATAAGAGGAGTTTTTATTACTGTACCATTTTATATGACTGCTTTTGCACTGTGTTGAGATGACAAAGACTACCTAAATAGGAAATGATTTTAACATGTGCTAATAAAATACCTTAAAACATCATCTTCCTCAGAAAACTTCCTTCAACAAAATTGATTTTCATAATAAAATATTTATGTATTGAAAATGGAAGTTTAGGTGTTTTTACCCATGAGGAAAATCCATTAGCGTATACTTCAAAGTAGGAACATCCTTAGACATGTTACTTCCTAAGGCCTAACAGCTTGGATTAGAGCCCTGTACCCTTTAGAACCTTCTGTTTATACTTGAGTTTTCTGAATGTCATTATATCTTACGATGGTAGAAATGAATTTCCAGGTATTGCCAAGCCTGTTATAAACTGACATCAAATACCACAGCTGACTTACTGGGGATTCCATTAATCTTTGCTGAAGATGTATTAATAAAGTTAACACTTTTCCACTCACCAGCACGTAGAGTTCTCTCATCTCAGCTTATCAATAGATAAATGATTGCCAAGAAGGAAGCGTTCACCCGTACTTAAATTATTTTATGGTAGTTTACCATAAACTGGCTATAAAGAGCCAGGGAGGACATTATATGTTGCCCAGTAAGACTAGGGTTTGGCTAGCCTTGACTTAATTTCCTATCAACATGTTTACAATATGACTATGCTAGCTTAAAAACAAGAAAAATGTTGCTATAATGTGTTTTAAACAAGCCTGGCCAACTGCATGCAAACAGTGTTTATTAAGCCTAGAGGCCCTCTTTTGGGTTTTCCAGGGATGAATCTTTGGTCAAAGGCCCTCCCCAAACCATCACTGTGTCCTAGTGCCAGAAAACCTCTATGGGAATGGTAGAGGGGAAGGCGTCTGATGTGGACTTGAGGTAGGAACATAGATTCACGCTAGAGCCAAAGATGCTTTGCTGTCAAACCCCTCACTTCCATAGTGCCTACCAAAGCCCTGGGAGGGCCTAGAAGGATGTTCAGTTGATTGTTTGTTTTTCCTGAATTTACAGAAGTAGTATTTTTGTGTTTGTTTTCGTAAGGTAAACCTCTAAAACATCCTAAGTTTGAGATATTACAGAACCTAGATCTACCACTAAGATAAAACTAAGATAGAGAGCCATATTTGATATATAATTGATAAAGAATTTTAATTGAGGATGTGAGTCTAACAGATGGGGGACAAATGACTTTCCCAACTCACCCTCCATTGATCAACAGGCTTTAAAAACTTTGCCCAGTGTTTATAATTCTGAGGCCCTAATTTTTGGAGAATATCTTTGCTTTGTTTTAGTGTGCTCATAGACTGAACACAGACTACTATTTCCTTAAGAATGGTTGTATATGTCACAGATGATTCTCCGTCCTACATCTGTTAGTTGTGCTTAATCTGGTAATGGTTTTATTCCTCCATTCCTCCATTTTCTCTTGTTTCTCTTTCTATCTGAACAAACAACACCAATACCATCCCTGGAGCAAAATAGTCTTTTCTGCAAGTCACTGACTGATTCATCATTTTTATTTTAATGTAATTTAGTTATAAAGTTTAGAGTTGTTAATCACCAAAATTCATCAAATGAATTTCTGAACTGACTCTCTGTGACTGACATGTTGCCTTGTATGCCAAAGAAGAGACTAGGAGGAGGACTGGCATGGTGGAGGCTGCTTCCTTGAGTTTCTCTGTAAAATGAATGTTTACAGGATCTTCAGATTTCTTTTCTCTCTGAGCAGACGTTACAGACCCTATTTACATGTTCATGTTTTACAGACAACTGGAAAAGCAAAATAATAAAAATAATGAAAGAGAAGAATTCCCGCGCAGTTAAGAATCATGAAACATGCAGCTCAGCTTGGGGCATGGGTAAAGGCCTCTGTGGGCTCCTGTGTGGCACAGTGGTAAAGAATCCACCTGCCAGTGCAGGAGATGCAGGAGGCGCGGATTTGATCCCTGGATCTGGAAGATCCTGGAGGAGGACATGGCAACCCACACTAAATTCTTGCCTGAAGAATCCTCATGGACAGTGCAGCCTGCCAGGCTACAGTCTGTGGGCTCACAAAGAGTTAGATATGACTGAGCACTGGCGAATGAGCGCCTTCTCTCTCTGAGAGCCTGAGAGGTCCTCAGCCCTAAAAGGCAAGGCAACTCAGTACTTGACTAACTTACCAAGAGAAGATCTATCTGTGCTGTGGAGGATCTACAGGCTCACAGGAGTCAGAGTTTAGAATTTGCTTGACCAAAATTTCATGACTATTAAATGAGGTTGATTACCAAGTGCTGAGTATAAATCCTATGCTGTATTCACTACTTCGTGTTGCCCTCTGATGCTGTGCTGCAAAAGGCACAGTTGGATATAAAGTGACATGGAGAATAACAGGGATTGATGTTTTGGATCCCAAGTACAAGAATGGAACTGTGTGAAAAAAATTGCTTAATGGCAGCAAGCAGGACCACTGGGTTGATAGTTGAGGGGGTATTTTGTCATCAACCTTGAGTTCTCTTATCAGGGGTATAAAAAGAGCTCTGAGGGCATTAAAGCATTGGATGACATGGATATGAAAGTGTTTACTTTAAGGAAGACTTAGGAGTCTCCCAAAAGCTCACTAAAAGGGTTCTTTCCCAAATGTTTTTCTGATGTAACCCCGGGAAGAGAGAAGGTCAGTGCTAGTCATTTTAGTCATGTTGGAACTGAGTTGGGTTAGTGTTTGTGACCTTGTGACTTTCTCTTTCAAACCTCTGTCTCATGGAGATTACCAGCACCTCTCACCCTCAATCTGATAATCTAACAAGAAAATAGTTCTCCTTTATTAAGAAAATTGTTCAAAGAATCTTTGATCTCAATTCAGGATTTTGTATACAGTATATTTCTATGAAAGTGAACAGTCTAGAGTCCAGTTTGTTCTTTTTGAATGTTGTTCATTACTAAAATTGCTGAGTTAATTGGAAAGGACCAAAGCCTTTATATATTTGGTCTTTATTTAATCTTTATCAGGGAATTAGGGGCATGATAATCTCTTTTTCAGAGCTCAGATATCTTATTTTGGGAACATATCCCTTTGCTGCACTCCACAGAGGGTTGTGGTGTGAAGCAAGTATTTGTTCATCGTCTGTCTTAAATAGCAGTTGGTGGAAGCTTATGGTTAGGTCTTATTGTTGAGGCGGTGATTTTAAATTCTTATTTTAGGTAAAAGAATCTGCAACTTAAGACTGCAGAAAGCAGCAGTGAGAAGATCCTAACAGTTCTACTCAGTTGGACAATTCTTCATTACACTGACAGTTTAATTGGGTGTAAAAGAATGGCAATTTAAAACCAAGCACTTTAAGTGGGATAACCTACCAGTTTCAGAGTTAGTATTTTAAAAAAAAATCAGCAAGACTCAAAGACAGCACATCTTTAGTTCTCTGATTAGTTACTTCCTATTGAGTATGTTCTGTGCTAAAACTGCCCTATCAGATGTGCCTTTTAATGGCAACTTTTGCAAAAAAATCTGAAAATGAAGAGAATAAACTGAATTGACCCTTTTATACATGTGGATATATATACATAGAAATACTTGTTTTTATAAAAGTTTATTCACTCAGTTTTATCGTTTCAGCGTGTCCATGACTCTGCCTAATGTTCTAATTCAAAAGACTCAGATTTTTTTGGTCCTTTTAAACAGAAATGTATTTGGTATTACTTATCTCATGAGGATAGGGGTTATGTTTGACTTATCTATCCATGCTTGTATCCTCAGTCCCTGGGCAGGAGAGGTTACAATGTGTTCAAATATTTGTTAAAATACTATGTCAGTAAATTTGACAATTTAGGATTGTCCAAGTAACATGACCAAGATTGACTTTAGCCTAGTAATCAAGACTATAAGTAAATGACCTCCATATTTTAGGCTTTGTACATCCCTTTGATGAGAAGCCATTAGACATTTCTCCAAAATAATATTTCTATTCCTTCTCCTGAGAAGTGTAAGCAATTTCAGTTGCCTCTCAGCTCATGAGATGGGGTGTACCAGAGATCAGCTCTTATCAGAGATATGAGTAGACATTTTCCCTCCTCCTTTTCCCTTTTCCCAAATTTCCTCTCTCTATTGCTTCTTTACAAAGGATTTTAGGTAAGCGTTACTCAGTTCAGTTCAGATCAGTTCAGTCACGTCTGACTCTGCGACCCCATGGTCTGCAGCATTCCAGGCTTCCCTGTCCATCGCCGACTCCCGGAGCTTGCTCAGTCTCCTGTCCGTTGAGTCTGTTATGCCATCAGTTTGCATGATGCCTTTCGTGACATCACATGACATGTATGTTTCATGAATTCTCAGATGAAAATTTCTCTTACAGAGACTTAAAAATATTTTAAAACTATAAAATAGAAATAGATTCACAGACATGGAGATTAGACTTGTCATTGTTAAGGGGAGATGTGGAAAGGGAGGGATGGACTAGGAATTGGGAATCAGGAGATGCAAACTATTCCATTAAAATGAATAAACAAATTGGGCCTGCTGTGTAGCACAGGGAACTGTATCCAGTCTTCTGGGATAAACTATAATGGAAGAGCATATTTTAAAAAAGATTGTATATATGTTCATTTTAGATAAAAGTTACAGAGAGTATGGTTGTGCTCATGTGGGTGTTTGAAAAATGTCATTTTATACACTGATTGTCCCCAGTTAGACTGTTACCAGCTAAATTACTTCTAAATAAGGAATTGACTATGTCTGTGCCAGTCACAGTTCTGGATGAGTTTCGGATTAGCTGGTGAAGATAGTCTTGGCAATATAGAAGACATAATTAACTCCAGAAAGATTCATAGCGCACCAAAATAGTTAGTAGATTTAGCGAGAGTATTCAGAGCCCATAGTTCTAAGAATTAAACTGCCTAGATCCTCTCTAATAGCATCAGTAGTCTTTTATCTTGCACTTGAAAACTGGTTTTGGGTAGGAGGTATCCTTTGAAAAGAGGGTATTTTTACTTGAGAACATCGTCCTTATGTTGTGTATGTGACAGAATCAGTCCACAATCTTTTTTGATAAGAAATGATAAATTCTTCTCACATTTGCTGTTGTTAATAATTCCATTAACTGTAATATGTCATCTGTTTATCATTCTTTTTCAGTCTTCCATAGACTCTGAAATAGAGGATCACTGTGTTCAATTTTGAGATGCTCTATTCTTTAACACATTGGCTTTAAAATTCTGTGAAGATACGGTTGCTAGCAAACATGTAAGGCAAAGTATTAAATATTAAGTAAAAAATGATGTCATGAAGACCGTGTACTTGATGAAATTAAAAAATGGAATTTTGACCTAGCTCATTTACCAGGTTACACTTTAGAAAGTCTCCTGAGAGCTCAACACTCTTGTAGGTTTGAAGGGGGCAGTATTGTCTTTCTGGCAAGTTCCTTGGCCTATTGCAATTCAGTTGATTTATAGTTATCATCCAGTACCTTTGGAAGCCTTAATTTCTCACGTAATTAGAATGTTCAGACATGATATTTGAAGGACAAAAAGGTTAATAATATGTGTCACTATTAAATAAGTAATTTATTTTTATACCTTTGAAGTTGCTTGAGTAAATGTTCTTTATAAAATATTGATTATTATTCATGAATTTTCCTTTAAATTTTGGGGAGAATGTGTGAACAGCAGAAAATGAATTGTTTTAAATGATATTCATTCATTCAAGATTATTTTCTTCATGGAAGTATGATCAAGACTGAATGTAGCACAGACTACCTAATATATATTGATATTTTATTGAAGCTGTAATGACTATTGATTCCATGGTTGAAAACTATGGGCAAGTCTCTAGAATGAGGTCAAGAAAGAAAAAAAAATCATTATTTCCCAGTATAAACTAATTTATTATTTAAGGCAAGCATTTTCTTCTCAAATTGATTTCTTTTTGGATGTGAAATTAGTTTTTTCCTAACTTTAAATTACAATAAATTTATTAAGTAGAAGACAGGAAAAGTCACTGAATGTATGTAGATGCCATGCTGGACTTTCTGTGTAGAAGATTCACTGGGGACAGTCTTGGTCTTATTAGATAACTTTACCCCTGAGGTTAGTCTGTTAAGCAGCATGGAATAATGCTTCTGAAAACATACAGACAAACTTTTAAAACTGAGGAGTGACTCTTTTTCTAAAACATCATGAAAGTCCATTGTCTACACCTGACGGGGATAAATGAAATGAAAATAGACCTAATTTGGACAGCTCCTTCTTCATGTTTAAATAGAAGTGATAGCTTTCTTTTTCAAAGTGAATGCGCTTGATTTTGCTTGAGGACTCAGTGTACTTACTGTGGCCTCCTTGAAAAATTTGGGCCATAAGGTTTAATTGTACGCTCATCAAGCAAACAGACTTGGAGGTATACTCTCTGAGCTGTGGGCTCCCACAGCTCCCATTAAAGCTAATGGGAGTTACACGTGTGTGTTGAGGAGAGCATAATACAGCCTTTGAAGTTGAAGTTGCTAATTGAGTGTTTTCTTCAGCTCTGCTTAGCTTCAGTGGCTAAGCTGAGTTCAAGTAGTCTAAAATGTCATTCTCTATAAGGCTAGCTGATTATCAAAGCAGACTGGCAGTGAAAGAGGCAGCTTTAAAAAAGAAAAGGAAAAAAAAAAACCCTTTCCTTTTCCCAGAATGGACAAAGAATTAGCAGATCAAATAAAAGAAGGAGTAAGAAGGACCAAAAGATGGACACTCCTTTCCTCTAAAGTGGCTTGAGCTGGGAAACCAGTTCAGAGAGTAAGAAAGAGGGCCTCTCCTTCAGGGGAGGTGCCTGCTCTTTGCACAGTTTTTTGCACGTTTTTGTGAAAGGTGAGGACTACTCAGAGCAGAATATTGTGCGGCTCTGCCTTGCACTTTGGCCGCCAGACAGCAGAGGAACTACTTGCCCCTGTAAGTGATTTGATGAATGTAGGGCCATCCTCAAGGTCCATGATCCTACGTTTCCATGCTCCTTGTTTCCCCTCTTTTCCTTTGCATCAACTCTTTGGCAGAAGTTGTCTTTGTAAGGACAGTCTTTGTAGACTTCCATTGTTGGCTTCTATAAAAAGAGAGAGAAAAGCAGCTGACTTGCGCTTATTAAAACATTTAAGTGATGATGTTCTCTAGTAATTGATTCTTATTGTTCATAGATTTCTTGTTTATGAATTCAACAACTTGTTAAAATTTATTTGTAGCTCCCAAGTCAGTACTCGTGGCTCTTTCATGATTATTTCTTAGAGCAGTAAAAATTTATGTCACCCAATGCATGTGTTCCTGGCTGAGGTCAAGTAAAGCAAGTGACTTCTGCAGTTATTGTCAAGAAACTCAAGAGGTCAGAGGTTTGATCATCTTCTGACCAGGTATGGTTTTGTCCATAGTGAGAAACTTTTCGACCTGTATTCAGGCTGACAGATACCACAGAGTTGAACAGATGCTGTGAGGACAGCCAAAGCAAAATTGTGGTTCAGTCAGTGTTATGCTCTTGCTACTTTCTGGAAATTGAATTAACTTAAATGGCGTTTACTAATAATGTATTCATTCACATATTTGTTTCTGAAAGGCAGTATATTAAAGATAATAATACAGTATCGAAAACTAAAAAAAGGAGAGAGAGAAACTCATATTCTCATTAATTGCCTTCTGGATTTACCAAACTACAAAGGCCTTCAATTTTACTATGCCATAGGGGGAAAAAAAAAGTACAATAATAACTATATTCTTCTTTGAATAGGAACTGTTTCTAAGAAGACATACCATTTATTCATTTCAGAAAGTTCTTATTGAGAATGTAGTTGGCTTGAAAATGTAGAAATGTAATTCTTCTGATCCGTCAGGGGCTTAAGAAAAGTAGCACAAACCAGTTATGGAGTTGGTGGCTGCCTCTGTAGACTGTCACATGGAGGAGGAATTACAGTCATGGTGGCCTCAAACAGCCCGGTGAGGATCAGAAAGTGGCAGGGTTCTGGACTGATCCCAGGAAGAAATCGGGAATGATCTCAGCTTCCTGAAAATTAGCAGGGCAGTTTTAGGAGGTAGAGATTAGCAGTTATTTTCTGGGGGTTCTGGAGATGTAGAGGATTGAAGCTTTGGCTAGATGAGAGCATGATGATGTCAGAAGTTATGTGATGCTGTAATATATTGCTCTGCCTTTATTCCCACTTAAATTTATTTTTAATAAAAGCTCACTACAGGAATAGTCTCTAAGTATGGCACAGTCACTAAGTATCGCAGGGCTCTGTTCCCTAGGATAAAGGCATATAGTGTATAGTAATGTTTACATCCTTAGCATTAGGGTCCATCCTTCTCTCTTCCTGCTCTTCTCCCTTCTTCCAGAAATGGATAAGGCCACTGAGACAAAAGAAAGCAATCTGTCCTTTAAAATGTTATCTATGTAAGTTTGTCTTAACATGTATGTAATTTCTACATTTGTTACCTGGTCTTTTCAAAAGCCATGTGTGTTGAATACCTATTATGTGTTGGATGTAACAGTAAACTGAATAGGCCCCACACAGACAAAATATACATAAAATATAAGCCCTTTATTAGAGTAAATCTTAGGACTTTATTATTCATTGAGAGAATGGTAAATCTAAACATGAAAACTTAGCTATTGATGTAACATTAATAATTTTTTCCATGTAAATTTTGAAATCTAGTACTCTGTACTAAGCCTTATTAATGCTAAAGCTAATTATAGAATATTTCATCATTTAAAATTATTTATTCTAATTTTAAGTAATCACACCTGAGATAATTGTTAAACCATCTGAATAATCTTTCATAGAAAATAATGCAAAATTTCCTCATTTTTAATATATTTCTTTTACTTTTGAAACATACATAAATGACCCATAAACACATTCTCTTTGAAAATATTTCAAATCACCTGTAAGACAATGAAAGAGCTCTTCATCACCTCATTGCTAAGAAGTAGCAGATTGTTTTATATCTTCCTAAATCTTTTTCAGTATACTGTAGTTGAATAGTGGTGGAACGCCTACATAGGACCTATAGTTGAGGCTTGTTTTGCTTTAGCCAATAGAATCATATGAACTGTTCTTCAGTTTGGGTTTATTTTTGCAGTACAATATATTGCCTATGTTTCCAAGTCAGATCATATAGATCTACCACTATGAGGCTACACTGTATAATTCACTGTAGTTTATTTTATCCTTAATGATCCTAATCGAAACATGCTACAAAAACTAAAAGATGTCTTTTGAATACAACATTTTATTTTATTAATTTTATTATATTTTTAATTTTTATTGAAGTATAGTAGAGGTACAAAATTATGTAAGTTTCAAGTGTTAGGTGATTCACAAATTTTAAAGGTTATACTCCGTTTATAGTTATAAAATATAGGCTATATTCCCTGTTGAGCACAAGATATCCTTTATATATGGTTTTAATAATTGTTTAGCTTTTAAAAATTTATTTATTTTAATTGGAAGATAATTACAATATTTTGATGGTTTTTGCATACATCAATATGAATTGGTTACATGTATACATGTGTCCCTTCCATCCTGTATCCCCCTCCCACCAGCCTCCCCACCATGTCCCTCCAGATAGTGAATACACCATCTTAAATGTTTCAATTTTCATTTTGTATAATGAAAGTGAAAAGGGGAAAGCACTGTCAACCCTGTGTTTGGCCTGGACTCAGACATTTGCAGGAGGCCGTATGGTATAGGTGCAGCTCTGGACTAAGCATTGAGACCTATCCTAGACTCAGCAGTGTATGGTGAAATGGTGATAACTGAGCACTTTCAGTACTTCACGTTTTTTTTCTTCTGAAGACTGAAATTGATAGTAATGGTCACTTTACTGAGTGTGTACTGTGTTCCACACACTATATTAAGTGCATTATGAAAGTATCTCTTTTGTTTCTCACAGCAGTCCTGTGACGTATTTCTTCTACCTAATGGATGGGAGACAGACCTTCTGAAAGTGGAATGTGTACGCCACTAGTAATAATAGCAACCAACAAAAACAATAGACTTAAAAAACTGTGCTACTGTTCCAAAAGGCTTGAAATGCATATTGTTCTTATACCTAACAAGCCACTTTTTTGGTGTCATTCTTCAGTCGCTAAGTTGTATCTGACTCTGCGACACCATGGACTGTAGCACACCAGACTTCCCTGTCCTTCACTTTCTCCCAGAGTTTGCTCAGATTTATGTTCATTAAGTCAGTGATTCTATCCAAAAATCTCGTCCTTTGCCACCCTCTTCTCCTTGGCCTTCAGTATTTCCCAGCATCAGAGTCTTTTCTAGTGAGTCAGGTTTTCGCATCAGGTGGCCAAAGTATTGGAGTTTGAGCTTCAGCATCAGTCCTTCCAATGAATATTCAGGGTTGATTTTGTTTAGGGATGACTGGCTTCATCTCCTTGCAGTCTAGGACTCTCAACTGTCTTCTCTTGCACTATGATTTGAAGGCATCAATTCTTCACCACTTTAATCTACATGTTAGCCCATGTAATCTCAATACCAGTACTGATGTAGAGAATTTTTTTAATAAGGTGCCTAAAGTACAGTGAATCTTAGTTATTCAGTTCACAGTCTCCTTAATAAGCTTGTCTTATTCAACATTTGTGTTGACATTTTAAATGTGGGAAATATCCTGAAATGTTTTTCTCTGTACATTATTTGTATACGAAAGGAACAGGTATGATTAAAAGAAAGGAAATGCCGAGTGATGAAGAGGGAGATAGAAGGCATTGCATGATGCTCTTTATTTCTGTGACTTTTTGGCAAACCATTTATTGTATGGTTATTTAATTCTCACAACTGTCAAAATTTCTTAGTAAAATAAAATTGAGTTAAATAGTGATGAGCAAAGTTGGATTTTTTGTTGAGTTAATGTATTTATTTTACTTTTTAAGTGCCTCATTTTAGGAGAAAAGCTGCGTTGCTCATGTTTTGTAGATTCTGTTCTGCATGATCAGAGGCCTTCGCATGGTAATGAGAGATACCAGGCGTGCTTTGAACATCTACTGTTTCAGGTAGCATGTCGACTTTTTGTCACATATTAGCCCAGTTTATTCTCGTGATAAGCCCACCAGATGGGTCATATTTTCCACAATCTACAGATGTAAGAATTAAGGTAAGATGAGATGCCCAAAACCCACAAAGTAAGGTGCAGAGTCTGGCCTTGAAAAACTCAGACTTCAGAGCCTGCATCCTTCCCCTGTGCTTACCTTTTGAAGTGACCTACTATCCCTAGTGGCTCAAACGGTAAAGAATCTGCCTGCTATGCAGGAGATCTGGTATGATCTTTGGCTTGGGAAGAACTCCTAGAGAAGGGAATGGCAACCCCCTCCAGTATTCTTGCCTGGAGAACTCCATGGACAGAGAGGCCTGGCAGGCTACAGTTCATGGGGTCGCAGAGAGTCAGAGTCAGACATGGCTGAGCGACTAACACACACACACCAACCATCTAGTCCATTGCTGCCATATTCATGTTTTGAGCTCCTTGACTCAGCCTGGCATATGTGAAATTACAACCTTAACGTGGCTCATTTCCCTTAACATCAATTTTACTCAAATAGAGGAAAGCAACATTATTTTAACATTGAATATTAACATTTAACATTAACATTTCAATCTAGAGTGAAACCAGTTTGGATTTATTAAGGAGGTGACTTTAAAATTATCCTTCATTGTTAAGAGGAGACATCTCAAAGAAATTTTGATGTTGATTTTGTGGTTACCTTGGGTTTTGTTCCTGATGACCTTGGTCCTCCGGCTTTAGGGGTGCTGTGTGAAAAACACGGATAAGCCTGTACTTCACCAGTTTCTTTCACTGAGAATTTATGTCAGAGTCTCTGCAGTATGTGAAATGCGTCAGCCTGTTGACCTATGCTGGTTCTCTTTGGGCTACATATTCCTTATTACTTATGTAGGTAAAGAACATATGACCCCACTCATGATGACCCCTGAAGAAAGGTGCCCATTAAAGCCTCCAGAACTAAGATAATCAAGAGAGCATTTCTCTTCTTTAAAAAACAGTTCTTAGGTTTATTTTATTTTTTCAAGAGACAGTATCTATTCATTAACAATGAACTATCTAAAAGAAATTAAGTAAGCAATCCCATTTACAGTAGCATGAGAAAGAATAAAGTACTTAGAAATAAACTTAAGGCAGTGAAAGACTTGTACCCTGAAAACTGTAAATCACTTATGAAAGAAATGAAAGAAAACGCAAATAAATATAAGGATATCCATGTTCATGGATTAGAAGACTTATCATTTTAAATAGTTTATTTATATCATCCTTTTGCCATCACTAGTCTAATGGGTGTCATTGATCATTCACTAAACCCAGTGGAGATCGGTCTGCTTTCAGGCTAATTTGTTAACTGTGACCGACTAATCAGATGCTAGATGCTGTGCAGCAGAGAAAAGTGACTCAGAGTATGCCAGTCACTTAGGGTGTGCTCTTCTGGGTGACAGCATCCCTAAAGTATACTTTTGTGGGTGACAGGCAGTCCTAAAGTGATGCTTTGCTAAGTGGCATACCAGGATTTGAGACTATCTCATCTTTCCCCTTACCCAAATTCCTACTGGGATACCGTATGCTGTTTCTCCTCTAGCAACAGCAAAATGCCTTGTTAAAATTTTATGCTACAAATTTTTAATTTCTGTTTAAAATAGCTGAACTGGACAATTCAAATCTCCAAATTTTACTTTAGGGCTTAATTAATTTTATTCAATTATTTATACTGCCCAGGTGAATAGGGTAACGGTAAGATCTTCACTTTGTAATTGTGTGGATACATTTTACATTAGAATCTACACAGTTTTATAAGATTTTTGGAAATCCTAAGTTTTGTTCTGAGCTCTGTTTTGAATTAAATAACAGAAAGCATTGCCCTGGGACGTATGGTTACAGTGCAGTGTTTTAAAGACTGACATCCTGTAATCACAGATATTTGCAGTCCAAGTGTGGTAGAAACTCTCCATGTTCACTTGAATCAAGTTACATCTGATGTGTGAACATGCTGCAAAAAAAAAGAAAAAGAAGTTTCTCATAAAGTCAGCCACAACATGAAAATATTCCTCAAGGTTATTTTAGTGCTTCTTTAAAATTACAGATCCTAGATTTACATTACACTCTAATAAAATGAATATTTGCTTATATTATTGAAATAGTTCTTTGACAACAGAAATAGCCTAGAGGCTGATCATTCTCCACTGCAGGTGGCATCATAAGCTGGAACCACACCCCTTCCAATTTATTTCGCCATTGTTTTTATGGATTGTTTTGTTTCAGCCCCTGTCAGACTATTATCAAGTGTTCAGATAGGTGTTTCCTTAACTGAAGCTACTGTCCTCTTTTAGGGTGTGTTTGCCTATGTGCTAAGTCACTTCCCTCTTGTCTGATTCCCTGTGACCCAGTGGACTTAGCCTGCCAGGTTTCTCTGTCCGAGGGATTCTCCTGGCAAGAACACTGGAGTGGGTAGCCATTTCCTTCTCCAGGATATCTTCCTGACCCTGGAATTGAACCCAGGTTTCCTGCATTGCAGGTGGATTCTTTATTATCTGAGCCACTGGGGAAGGACCCCCTCTAGGGTGAAGGATTCTTAAATCAGTCTAAGGGAAGGTTATGACTGTTTCTGTGGAGGAACTTCCCTGTAAAATTTGGATTGAACCGTAGTCAAAGTGATGTACTTTCTGAGTATTCTGAAAGCTTCTGAAATTTAAGTTGTGACCACTAGACAAGGAAAAGAGATTAGGTTATTGTACAGACATTAGAAATGATCTTTGTAAGATGGTGCAGATGAATGGACTGCAGGGCAGCACAGACAGACAGAACAGACTTGTGAACGCAATTGGGGGAAGGAGAACAACTGAGAGAGTAGCCTGGAAACATACATTCCCATCGGCAGATAGTTGTTACTGTTGCTCAGTTGCTCAGTTGTGTCTGATTCTTTGTGACCCGATGCCCTGCCGCACACGAGGCTTCCTTGTCCTTCACCATCTCCCGAAACTTGCTCAAACTCACATCCATGGAGCTGGTGCCGTCCAAGCATCTTGTCCTCTGTCATCCCCTTCTCCTCCTGCCTTCCATCTTTCCCAGCATCAGGGTTAAATAGTTAGCCAGTGGGAATTTGCTGCATGACACACGGAACTCACATCCCATGCTCCGAGAGAATTGGGGTAGGGCTGGAGGTGGAGGGAGGTTCAAGAGGGAGGGGACTTATATATACCCGTGACTGATTCATGTCTCAGTATGGCAGACACCAATACAACATTGTAAAGCAATTATCCTCCCATAAAATATAAATTAAAAAAAAATGATCTTTCTAGAAGAAAATAAAATAAAATTAATATGTAGTATGATCTTGTAGAACAAGGGGTTGGGGGAAGCTCAAAAGAAAAGGGAGAAGGGCAGGATGGATTTTAGAATATCGAGCACCAAGTAGCAAAATCACTCTTGGTCCACTCACCGGCATCTGGGGCTGGTTTTTCTCCTCCTAGAATTATTTATTTACTGCCTGGAAGTAAATTGAAAATGTATTTCATCTCTCTTAAATGTCTTGTGACCTGGATTCTCGATGCCTTCACATAAGGAACAGATGTCTGTACATGTGCTTCACGTCTTCTGAAAGGTTGACAGATCCGCATAAGATGCTATCATTAGGTAACGATTTTCTTTCTCTTTGTCGCTGTTTCCTTCTTTATAAAACGAGAAGGCTAGCCTGAGGTGATTTCTCTTGGATCCCTGCTGACATTAGTATTCTCTAATTACAGAGTAATTTTCTTCAGAATCCCCTTTCTTCTTCCCAGGGTTCAGACATTTCTTTATAGAGATTATATCCACATATATGGACCCATTCATTGTACTTGGTTATATAAAGGCATAAAATGCAAGTGGAAAGACTCATCCTTCTAGGTTTTTGAGGAAGATATAGTTTTCTCTGCACTGCTCTCTTTCCCTGGGAAAGGATTCATCCATGCTATAGTTTTCCTTATGATTCTTAATTTTAGGCCACCAACAATATCGCAGAGGTAGCTATAATAGCAGCTGGATGGTGGACAACTAGTAAGTAGAATACAGTTATGTTGCTGAATTTCATGGTGATGAGCAGAAAGGCTTCTGACTGGGTTATGTTCTGTTGAAGCAGAAAAGCCGTGAGGACTACAGAGAGCAAACAACATGCACTGATGGCTGCATGACACGTGCAAAGGCCTCTGTTCATCTTCACAGTAATCTCGCGCCTTTGGCATCTTTCGTATTCTCAAAGAAGCTGAGGCTTGAGGGTTAGTAACTTGCTGAGCGTCTCATAGTAACTAGCAGATCTGGAATTAAAACCCAGGTTTTCTGATTCTAACCTCTGTGTTTTCCAGCGATCTTCAGTGAAGCTGTTCCCTTTGTGAAATGAAGAATTCCACATTCTTTGACCCGTAGATTTCAGGTCATCCTAGTTGTTTTGGGGAGGTAGAAAATTGCTCTCCACATTTTCCCAAGTTCAGTCGAATGAGCTCAGAGCACTGGTAAATTATGATAATGAAGTTAAATTCACATCCCATTAAAACTAAGCTAATAGTTAAGTCCAATTATGCTTAGCACTTGCAGCTTACATAAATATTAAATTGTCAGGTTTAATAAACTTCAAAATTTGTTCACCCCACATTCTCCCAACTTCACTGTGTTAAGCTGTAGTGAGACATATTTTGTTGACGTGTTATTTCTTGCTGAAGAGGTTGATGGAAGAGTTCCTTTGTGGACTTGAGTTGGAAAATACAAGCACCAACACATTTGACAGGCCAGAGGTTACCTATGGTTATTCAAATGATAGATTTAAAGATAAAAGTTTTGTTTGGGTTTATGAATAACTTAGGAACCCAGAAGCCAGTTGCCATTACTTCTAAATAAGTTGGTTACCTAGCCATGCCTTCTCCCCCTCCCTCTGACCAGTTTTTAACGGTCTGGACCTTGGGGCCCATGTTTCATATATGCTGTCACCACCCCCATGCTTCAAGGACCAAAGTCCCTTTTTTTGTTGTCAATTTTGGAAACTATAAACTTTGTTTTACTGAAGATCATTTACCGTGTATGAGACCTTTCTCTGTATTACTGAGAAATAATTGATATACATCACTGTATATGTTTAAGGCATACAGCATGATCATTTGATATATGTGTGTTATGAAGTGATTAATACAGTAGGTTCAGCTAATGTCAGTTTTCTCAGAGATACAATAAAAAGGAAAGAAAGAAAAAAAAATCTCGTGATGAAAATTTTTAGGATTTACTCTCTTCATTTTGCTGCATATTATAGAGCAGCTTTGGCTGTAGTCATCATGTTGGACATTGCATACCTCGCATATTTATCTTTTAACTGAAAGTTTGTGTCTTTTGACCAGCTCCCTCCAGTTGCCTCTCCCCTTACACTTTGCCTCTTGGTAACCTTAAGTTTGATCTTTTTTTTTCTATGAGTTTGGCATTTTGGTTTTTGTTTTGTTTAATTCCAGAATTCTCTTTGCATGGCTTATTTCACTTAGCATAGTCCTGCCAAGGTCCATTCATTTTGTTGGAAATGGTAGAATTTCCTCATTTTTTATGGTTGAGTAGTATTCCATTGGTGTGTGTGTGTGTGTGTGTGTGTGCGTGTGCGCGCGCGCGTGTGCCACAATTAATTTATCCTTTCCTCCATCAGTGGACACTTAAGTTGTTTCCATGTCTTGATTATTATAAATAATGTATCTATGAACAGGGTGGTGCAGATATCTTTTCAAGTTAGTGTTTTCAAATTTTGAAGGTATTCTTGGAAATGGAAACCCTGTATCATACAATAGGCCTAGTTTTCATTTTTTGAGGATTATCCACACTGTTTCCCATAGTGACTTCTTCTTGTTCAGTCCCCAAGTCATGTCCGGCTCTTTATGACTTCATGGACTGTGTCATACAGGGCTCTTCTGTCCCCTCCTATCTCCTGGAATTTGCTCAAATTCATGTTCATTGAGTTGGTGGTGCTATCTAACTGTCTCATCCCCTTTTCCTTTTATTTGTTTTCTTAGTGGCTTCAGTTAATTATAATCCCATCAATGGCACACATAAGACCAGACTCTTTTTTTTTTTTTTTTCCTATGCTGTGTCCAGTATTTCCAATAGCCTATTGGATCTCAGTACCTAAATATATCGCAGTAATCTCAGGCTAAATTTACACGTTAAGGCTAAACTTACTCACTCTTAAGTTTCCTATACTTTCCATCTCAGTAAATGAAGCCATCATTTTCCTGATTATATGTGCCTGAAAACTAACAGTCTTATTGACTCTTCTTTTGTCCCTTATTCTACATAACTACATAGGCAATAACTTTTGTCAGTTTTACTTCTTTCATTTGATATTTTCTTTATATCCTACCTTTCAATGTCTTAGCTTGGGTACACATTGCTTTGGGGACTTCTGCAAGAGATGTTTTCTGGTTTCTGTTCTTGGTATCTGTTCATCTGTTGCCAACTTTGATATCATCCCCAGTGCCTATAGAATAAAATCCCAATTCCTCAGCAGCCTTTTCTTGGGACGACCCTCATCTCATGTAATATATTTCATGCTATTTTCAGACTGAATTCCTTTCTGTTCTCTACTCTCATGCTCTCCTTCTACGAGTCTCTGTCTTATCACCTGTTATTCATTGTTTACCCTCCTTTCATTCATCCGGTGAATATTTATTGATTGAAAATCTGTTATTCCTCTAAAAAAAGATCCCAACTCATGTGTTTCTTCTCCAGCCATCTCTGCAATCTGATTGTTCACCATGATACTTTGTCCATTGTTTTACTTCTTCCTACATGTATCTCCCCTAACCCCCTGGGTAGATCTTCAGATTAGAGACGATACCCTACTTATTTTTGAGTGTCTTACTTTACAGCAGTACATGGCACTTAGTACATTATCAGTGAGTTTTATTAAAGAATGGATATTCTGGAAACTGAGTTTGAAAGAGCATCATCAGCAGACATTTAATACTGAATGTCCTCAGTGGTGAGGATAGTTGTATTATGTTTCCAGAACAATTGGTAGAGACTTTGATGCACAATTGGTAAAAAATTATTTTCTAGTGCTGACACTTTTTAATTCAAAGCATATGTTGTTATTATAAGGAGCCAGGGAACCACAAAAGCATGCTCTGTGCTTATCAGTGGTCATCCTTCTAATCTGTTAGGCTATTCATTAAGGAATTTCAGTAAAACTTTAATATGCCGATACTGTATATTTATATAAATGTTTGCACTGAAAAATCATGTATAATACTTTGCTCCAGACTCCCCAGAATCTATATAATCAGTATATATTTATTGATAGATTTATTACATCAGTGGACAAGAGTGTTAGGACATGTACTTTATGTCAGTTTCCTTTATAGTTAGCAGCTGTTGTTGGATTTATATTCTAAGTGGGATCAATCACCTAATTGCTTGATGAACTTTGGCGACTATAATTGAGAGCATCTCCTCAAATAAATGAAGTATTTAATTTAGGAAATGGGGTTTGGGGTGCTAAGGTTCTTCTCTCTTTTTATTCAGGTCATGGGCAAATGTTCTCAAATTAGTAAGGAAGCAAACACATTAAGAGGTGGCCACTCGTGTTACAAAATAAACAGTCTTGAAACTAATGACTGGAGAAAGCTGTCTGTAGGGCCACACAGCAGCCTTTCTACCCATTCTACCCTTTCTGCCAGAGTTTAAACCTCAGACTAAGTACACTGTAATATTTAAGAAAAGGCTGATTTTTTTCTTTGATTTTTTTTTCTTTCACAATTACAATAAAATCATCTTTAAATCTAGTTTAATCTGATAATTGCCCACATAGTTCCCTTGCTGATGTTTGCAAGGAGTAATGAATGATTTTACTAAGGCTGAATAAGGCAACTATAAATGGTGAAACCTCCACTGTCAATGCAGTTTCATTAAAATCATTATTAGTTTCTGGTGTAGATTATAAAACTGTCTCCATGGAATCACAAATAAGCTTGGAGGTAGTAGAATGCTATTTATGATTAAAAATGCTCTTTGAAAGCAAAAACTTTATTAAGTTAGACTTTGTTGCTAAATTTTATTGCTGTGTTGTCGGAATCTTTATCTTCCTAAGGTAGCAGTGTGAGGAAAACCAAGTAATTTATTGATGAGTTTGACTAAAGAGGAGTATTTTTGAACAAATATGTGTGTATATATATATATATATACACACACATATATATATACACACATATATATGTGTGTATATACACACAGATGCATCAGTTCACTTCAGTTCAGTTGCTCAGACATGCCCGACACTTTGTGACCCCATGAATTGCAGCATGCTGGGCCTCCCTGTCCATCAACAACTCCCAGATTTCACTCAGATTCATGTCCATCAAACCCGTGATGCCATCCAGCCATCTCATCCTCTGTCATCCCCTTCTCCTCCTGCCCCCAATCCCTCCCATCATCAGGGTCTTTTCCAATGAGTCAACTCTTCTCATGAGGTGGCCAAAGTACTGGAGTTTGAGCTTTAGCATCATTCCTTCCAAAGAAATCCCAGGGCTGGTCTCCTTCAGAATGGACTGATTGGATCTCCTTGCAGTCCAAGGGACCCTCAAGAGTCTTCTCCAACACCACAGTTCAAAAGCATCAATTCTTTGGTGCTCAGCGTTCTTCACAGTCCAACTCTCAACATCCATACATGACTGCAGGAAAAACCATAGCCTTGACTAGACGGATCTTAGTCAGCAAAGTAATGTCTCTGCTTTTCAATATGCTATCTAGGTTGGTCATAACTTTTCTTCCAAGAAGTAGGCGTCTTTTAATTTCATGGCTGCAGTCACCATCTGCAGTGATTATGGAGCCCCCCAAATAAAGTCTGACACTGTTTCCACTGTTTCCCCATCTATTTCCCATGAAGTGGATGGGACCGGATGCCATGATCTTCATTTTCTGAATGTTGAGCTTTAAGCCAACTTTTTCACTCTCTTCTTTCACCTTCATCAAGAGGCCCTTTAGGTCCTCTTCACTTTCTGCCATAAAGGTGGTGTCATCTGTATATCTGAGGTTATTGATATTTCTTCCGGCAATCTTGACTCCAGCTTGTGCTTCTTCCAGCCCAGCGTTTCTCATGATGTACTCTGCATAGAAGTTAAATAAGCAGGGTGACAATATACAGCCTTGACGTACTCCTCTCCCTATTTGGAACCAGTCTGTTGTTCCATGTCCAGTTCTACCTGTTGCTTCCTGACCTGCATACAGATTCCTCAAGAGGCAGGTCAGGTGGTGTGGTATTCCCATCTCTTTCAGAATTTTCCACAGTTTATTGTGATCCACACAGTCAAAGGCTTTGGCATAGTCAACAAAGCAGAAATAGATGTTTTTCTGGAACTCTCTTGCTTTTTCCATGATCCAGCGGATGTTGGCAATTTGATCTGTGGTTCCTCTGCCTTTTTAAAACCAGCTTGAACATCAGGAAAGCTATGATACAGATGTAGATAGATGTGCTTACAGCCTAATTTTACATATATCTATGTTTGTAAATGCACATGCATTCCATAATTTCTTAGTCTGAGTATAGGGCTGACTTCAAAAAAACTAATACAAATGAGTTCATTTAGGTTGAAAGCCTTTTACTCGGGGTTGTCTGGAGTGTTTGAACACATGGGAACATCATAAAGGGAGGTTGAGAAGAGAAACTTTTGTTTTCATGTCAGATGAAACATGCTGATATCTTCTGTAATTTGAATTAGTAGAAAAAACTTTTAAAATTGTGTTTTGTTTATTCTTATACAAGTTTAAGGAATTTATAAATTATGGTTTTGTATCCTCATTCCTGGTAAACTTCATGGTTCATAAACAAAGACAAGGTGATATAAATCCTAGGAATCTTGGGCAGAGAGGAATGTTTACATCAATGTTGTCTGTTCAAAATTCTTTGTGAAAATGTGTTACCAGTTTCGTATTTAGAACTCTCTGCCTAGTTGAACAGGTAGAATCCCAAAATGATCTGTAAAACTCGTTTGGCTTCCTGACTTTCAAACAGTTTATTGGGTATTAGGCCTCTAGATATGTGGAGAGAGAGTTCCCTTCATGTTAGTAATACATTTCTCGCTGCTTTGCATCTTCTGTCTGTAGCCCACTGCTGACTCTCAGTGAGTAGGTATGACTCTGGAGGTCTGCCATCTCCTACTCTTTCTTGTCCTTGCACATACTGCATTGTATCAGCATTGTAGGAACCTCTAATTGTCTTCACTAGACTAATAGTCCTCAAAGACTTGTCCTTTTTGCCTTTTATCTCTAAATTCCTAAACTTAGCACAATGCCTGGCACATAATAGGTGCTTGATATGTGTTTCTTGGCTGATTGACCTAGTTGGTAAATAAATAATTTTCTTAAATTTCATTTTTCAACCTTGAAAATATGTGTTTTTGATAACTTGAATTCTATGTAGTTAAAAAATTTATTCTATTACAACACCAAGAAGCAATTGGAAGAATACCACCACCAATATGATAAAGCTAATTCAAGTTATAATTGTGCAGTGTTCCCCATTAGGGGGTAAATAGTGCAACTCATTCTGAAATTTACATGAAATTAAGATGGACCTGTTAATTTGGAGGAATAATTGAATACGAATGTTTAGGAAAATGTAAATAAGCTGGTACTATTTCTCTTTTATACATCTCAAGTCTCTGTTTAATTTAGAAATATTAAAATGCATTATGCATATAGTGGTTTTCTCAAATGACCAGAGTTAATATGTTAAGTTTTAGAGCATAGTAGTTCATTCAGACACTAATTACAAATTCATTTCTTGAATTAAATTTAAAGCTTATAGCTTTCATTATAAACAGAGTTCCAAAGCTGAGAAAACATAAATAATTGAACATCTTTGGACTCTGTAAGGTTTGTGTTTTGTTAATTTAAGAAGTAGGAATTAAGAAAAGAAACAATAATACTAAGGAAATTATTCAGTTTTCTAGTCTTACAGCTTGCATCAATTCTATAGATATAGCAAGTATTTCATAACTACCTTGTACTTAAATGATTTCTGCTGGTTTTCACATCTAAATACACTTAGGACCTTTTGCGTTTGCTTTTCAATTAAAGGTTAACCTTTTTCTCTTTTTCCCACAAAGGAACAAAACTCTATACTCAAATATTCTTTGCAGTCTTTGCATCAAGATCTTTGATGCAAAGATCTAGACCTGGGATTAATAATTCCAGCGCTGCTTCTAGATTTATAACCTGAACATTTTAACTCCTTGGAAGACAGCAGTTCTATGAGAAGGTCAGACACTGTGGTTTCTTTAGAAGAGATTCTTCCACTGAATGGTCCTCTCCCTTTGGAGGGTATTTCATGGTGCCCTGAAAACGAGCTGGCCTGTGGATGTGATTGATTTTATGAGAAAACTGTTGGGGTTAAAACACGTGATCTGATAGAAGGACCACATTCCTAGCCAGTTTCCTTCGTCTGATGCATCAGTGGCTAAAGTATCTGCTTGCAATACAGGGTACACAGGAGACGTGGATTTCATCCCTAGGTTGGGAAGATCCCCTGGAGAAGGAAAGGGCAACCTACTCCAGTATTCTTCATGGAAAAATACAGGCTACTGAAGCTAGCAGGCTATGGTCAATGGGCTCTCAGAGTCAGACACGACTGAGCACATAAACTCAGCTCAAAAATAGGCTGTCTTCAATGTTAGCTGATAATATATTCCATCTTATAATATTTTTCCAGTACTTTAATATTTTCAGATACTCATTATTTTTTAATGATGCCCTCATTGCAGAACATTTGGAGAACGTAAGAAGGTCTAAAGAAGAAAATTAAAATAATCCCAATCCTATGTATCTAGGATAAATATTGTAAACATTTTGGTGGATATTCTATTCTTACAGGCTTTTTCTATGCATGCTTGTTTAATCCTCCTCTTGCTCTTAAAGAGATTAAAAAGGTTTCTTAGTTCTACCTTATTCCCCAAAAGAGTTATGCTAAGAGGTGATATAAAAATTGCTAATTCATTTGAATTTTTGAATGAATTCGATTGAATCCTTTGTGTCTTTAAACATGTTGGCTCAAGAAATGTGGGTCCATTTTTCTTTCAAATAATAAAAAGCCAGAATCTGAGATAATGGATTATATTTATCACAAGAGTTTAATGAAGAATAAAAAGAATTATCTGAATATTGTTACCAATTCAGACTCTGTAGTTATGTCAAGCCACAGAAGCCTTTGGGAGTATAGATAATACTCTAGCTAGGGTTCACAGTGACCAGGGCCACATTGGATAAAGCAACAGAGCTGCTTGGGAATGTCAGTGAGCTTGAAATTGATATTGATTTAATGCCCGAACAAAAGCTTCAGAAATCTGAAATGTAGTTCTAAAATGTAAACTTGAATGCATTCTGGATTTATTTTCCTTATTTTCTCTTCGTTCTTGTTTCTTCTCCCAATTTAGTTTTTTTATTATTTTTCTCATTGTTTGTATAAATGTAAAGTGCTCTGAATTGTTTCTGGAACAAGGCATGTATATTAACAAATATGTAAGTAAACAGACAAAACCAAGAGTAATGCAGAGTGGGGATAATGTTAGTTTCCTTGAACTGAAAGGTGATTGGTGAGAGGAGAAAACTTACTTTACCGAAAGAGGAATAAGAGAAGTTTAGATATTTGGATATTCTTTTTGTCTTGATGTTTTGTCTCCTTTCTTTCTAGTTTCTTGACTAAATATGGATCCCTGTAGCACTCACAAAGTCTGTTGTTCCAGGATTAAATCTAGTAAAACAAACAAAATTTCCACTTAACCCCTTACTTAGAAAATAAATGAAAAGTAGGAATTGATAATGACAGCAATGTGTAATTTATTATTGTAATTTAGAAAATGCACTTTATTGTCCCTATTACAATTGATTTCTTTGAGCAAAGACATCTACCATTTTTAGTGTAATTAATGGAAGCCATAAATCTTTGCAGGCTGTTTCTGTAGCATTACAGCAATATAGGAACATAAGGTTTTAGGATGACAACTTGTTAGATATTTAACTAAAAATTGCTTGCACCATTTAATGAAAGTGCCAAATGGAGTCCACCCACAGCAAACTAAAACTTAAAGCTATGAAAAGTTTATTTGGTTTCCCAATACTTTACATAGTGAAGCTATATTTTTCTTAATAGTTATTATTAATTTATTTACATTTATAGCTGAAATGGGAATTGAGATATAGCATTACTTAGGTCTTTTAGTCTAAATTTTATTAAATGTAACCTCTGTGTGTAAATTTCCTAGTAGTATTTTATGTGTATTATATATTTCATATAATGTGAGAAAGAGTTTCATAATGTGTATATTGCAGGTACTTTCTTTGAATTGATTATAATATCTTGATAAAAACCTATTTTCTTAAGATGGAAAATTTTTGTATCTCAACCTCATTTTTCAGAATGTTTTAATATTTATGTTTCTCACTTTCTACATTGTTTTGGCTCCTCTGGAGGCCTCTGTCGTATATTTTGTCTTCTCATGCTTCTAAGTAAACAACTACAATCATGAATTTGTAGTTTACATATGGTTGAATAACATCATATATTATTATTTTTTTCATATCTCTCACAGAATGACTTAAAAGTAATTATTGTGTTTGTTTAGTTAATATATTTTTGAGGCAGTATTACTGGTCTCAAATCAGTCTATTTATTTTTTAAATTGCATATTATACTCATTAATTAAGATAATTCATGATATGGAAGATAATATGCATTATTTTCTTCTTTTTCATGGTGATGAGTGACTCACATATGCATAAAGTGCTTCAACAAATTTTACAGTTTTATCAATGGAAGGGCTCCCTTTAAGAAAGTAACAGGTTCAGAATATGATACTTGTACCTTTTTGTTCATATTGAAGCCTTTAAGAGAGCCATCAACAACATCTTATTTTTTCCCAGGGAATTCACCCAGTGGTTATTAGTGATATGCAGTGACAAGTACAACATAGAATTTTTCCTGTTCTATAAGTTTGGGGACTACTCTACTTGAGTACACGCTGATTTGTGTCTTCACAAAAAAGATATACATACATAGGGCTGGAATTTTTTTTTAAATCAATTGACATGGATTAGTTTACCTGTATATTTTACTTATAAAGTAGGCAACAAAAGCAAGAACTTTTGCTGATACATTTTTATGCTTTCTGGTATATTAAACTTGGGAGAGAATAATTTTTTTTGTTTGTTGAACTAAATTAGCATTGAAATACATTTTGTATAGAATGTTAAACTATGTAAGTACAAAAGTCTATCTTGATACTTTCTTAATCTGTTGTTAGTAGCTTTGTCAGATATCGACCTGTTGTATTTCATACATATGAAATATTATACGTATAATTGTAAATCATGACTATGTATAGACATACATAGCAATACTGCATATACAGTCATATGTATGAAAGATCTATGTGTGTGTGTATTGTGCTTCTGTATTCCTAACTTATATCCAGGTGATAGTTAGAGTAAAAGTGTTTAAATACCATTTCAATACTTTTTTTTTTTTTAACTTTCTCTAAACACTGTATACCCTATGTGACACTTAAAAGACCAAACTGTCTTTCTGGACTATAGGTTTGTGGTCTTTGAATCAGTTCTGAATGACCGCATGATTCTACATCACACAAACACACACCCCCAATGTGAATCAGCGTTTATATACCACTGAAATAGCACTGCCTCTTATCCAGATTTGTTAAGATGTTTCCCCTTCAATTATTTGAGGAGTTAGGTGTTTAAAAGGGAAATTTAATATATTCCAAGATATAATATTAATAGTATCATGTGCTCACTTGTCTGGAACTTGCTACTTATTTGAAAGTAGTAACAAGAAGATGAGTTTTCAGTATGCAGAGCAAGAATGTTCATCAGCTCTAAAAATCTTGGCTCCATTCTGGTTCTCTGGCCAATAAAATCAGTGGTCCAGGGAGACTACAGATACATTATGAATTAATAGTTAAACATCTTCCTTATTGGGCTTCTCTGGTGGCTCAGATGGTAAAAAAATATGTGCCTGGAATACAAGAAAACCCGGTCAGTCCTTAGACTCGGGTGATCCTCTGGAGAAGAGAATGGTGACCCAATCTAGTATTCTTGCAGGGAGAATTCTGTGGACAGAGGAGCCTGATGGGCTTTGTGACTGTGGGGTCACAAAGAGGTGGGCATGACTTAGTGACTAACTTTCACTTTGACTTTTATCTTCCATATTAGGTGGTAAAGTTTACTGTCTCATTGTTCTTCGCAAAACTTGACCTCCCCAAAGAGAATAATCAGTTGTGCAAGGCTCATCTTGAATCAAAAGCTATCAGTTGAAAATTTGTTTCCATGTATAATTTTCCAACACTTGTGAGAGTATCTTCATCAGTAAATAGGTCATTTCTTTTAGCATTGGCTTCTGCTAGTCCTCTTTTTCTTCTTTCATACCAGCCATGTAAAACCATCCTTGGTTTCCCAAATGTGCTACATTTATTTTTATTTCTGGGAAATTGCTTTTATATTTGTCTATGTTATCATCTTTTACTGTCTCTGTCAAACTCCTACCCATCATTCAAACTTCAACTCAACTATGACAATCTGTTTTTGACTTTCTTTGGTAGAATTTATTCTCTCCTCCTCCTTAAGTCCATACTACTATATAATAACCCCTTTAAAATTAGCACCCAAAGTTATAATTATTTATCATTAGACATCTAATAAGCCAAGAGGTTTAGTCACATTAGTTATTATGCTATAACATTTTTCTCTGTACCCACTGCTCTGTAACCAGAAAATGTAACATTTGTTGGGTGAATGGAGTAAACACTTGAAACTGCTCATTAGGTATCTGAGATATGTTTAAAGAACTGTGAACTCAGAAGAGTCAATGTCTCTAGTGTATATACCATTGGTGTTGACTCTAATCAAGATGAAAGATGTGCAACCTTTGATATATCTACTCTACAAATGAAGAGCTGAGCACATCCAGAGCTATTCAGGTCTTTGTATGTGAATGTCAAGCACTCACCTAAGAGTCAGGTATCCTTCCTTAGAAACAGTATACGTTATTGTTTATTATCATTGACATACAACTGTTTTAAAGTTTATTCAGCTAAAGAGAACAAGCTGTTGTATGTGATCAAGTCAGCTTTAGTGTTTGAGGGTGATTTTTAGGGAGTGCTTCTACATTTGGGTAATAATTTGATGAATTGAACTAATTAAAAACCAGAGACATTACTTTGCCAACAAAGGTATGTCTAGTCAAAGCCATGGTTTTTTTCCAGTAGTCATGTATGGATGTGAGAGTTGGACCATAAAGAAAACTGAGTGCTGAAGAACTGATGCTTTTGAACTGTGGTGTTGGAGAAGACTCTTGAGAGTCCCTAGGACTGCAAGGAGATCCAACCAGTCCACCCTAAAGGAAATCATTCCTGAATGTTTATTGGAAGGAGTGATGCTAAAGCTGAAACTCCAATACTTTGGCCACCTGACGCGAAGAACTGACTCTTTGGAGAAGACTGATGGGTGGAAAGATTAAAGGTGGGGAGAGAAGGGGACGACAGAGGGTGAGATGGTTGGATGGCATCACTGACTCGATGGACATGAGTTTGGGTAAACTCTGGGAGTTGGTGATGGACAGGGAAGCCTGGTGTGCTGTAGTCCATGAGATTGCAAAGAGTCGGACATGACTGAACGACTGAACTGAAGTGAACTGAACTTCAGAAAGAACCTGGAAAGAGAATATTGTTTCACTTGGAAGAATTTAGCATCAATACAAGTGTGTCTTGCTAAAAGTCTGCACTACTTATTTTTAATTATCACAACAAATTCTTTTAAATTTAAATATTAAACTCATATTTTGATACTTTTGACCTCGTGTCATCTCAAAGTTGTTTTGATAAATATATGATATTATGAGGCTGAACTTTGATTAATTCTGTAAAACCAACAGCCAGCTGTTTAAAATGTGTTTCTTCTCTGCTCAGAAATTTGTTCAGCTTGAGCTAAATCCAAACTTTAGGAGAACTGAACTTGTTACTGACTTGTAACTGACTTGTTAATGGCCAACTAGCTCTTTAGAGTACAGTATGTAGAATTAGAATATTTTTATTATAAATACAGAGTTCAAATTTACAGCTTGATTCAGATTTGTATCCAATGCTTAAGCTGAAATTCTGTGATATAAGTGAGGTTGTTACTACAGTTTGGTTTGCTCTCCAGGCTCATGGAAAGGCAACTTTGTCATTACTCTCAGACTTGTCGTTTTAGCTAACTAAACTTATTCTTATGAATTTGATTGTTAGAGATTCTTAAAATAATCTCCAGTTAAATCACTGGAAAGGAATCCACTCCCTCCCATATTCTTTCTCCTCTTACTCCCATTTTCCATAAATTATTGTTTGATTTTGATTGCAATCAAGCAGGTATCTTTTGAAAATTAAAGCAGGGCTGCTAATAAACAACCACCTTGGATCAGTGGATAGAAAGACACTGAAGTTAAAATTAGGTTTAGTGAATTCTCCTAGCTGAAGAGTGGCAGATGTGGCTTACTTTGAAGAGGTTTTGCCCAAATGCAGAACAGAAGTAAAATATGACTTTCATGACAAAGGTTGTGATTGGCTTAATAGTGCCCCTTCCCCATCAAAATGTCTTGGTCTTAATGCATAGAAACTGTGAGTATATTACTTTGCAAGGCAAAAAGAATTAAGGTTGCAGGTAGAATTAACATTACTCATCAACTGACCCTGAGTTTGAGAAGGTAGTCTAGGTCATCTGGGTGAGTCTAATGTAGTCATAAGGTTTGTTAACTGGGAGGCAGACGATTTAGTGTCAGATTGATGAAATCTGAGGAACACTCAGTTGGCCTTTGCTGTGTTTAAAGCTAGAATTGGGCCACAAACTAAGACATGTAGGCACTCTCTAGAAGCTGGAAAAGGAAACAGTTTTTCTCCGTAGACTTTCTAGAAAGGAATACATTCCCGCTGACATCATGATTTAATGAGAGACTGATTTTGGACTTCAAATGTCCAGGACATAAGGTAATAAATTTCTGTTGTTTTTAAGCCACTGGGTTTGTGGCAGTTGATTACAGCATCAGAAAGTTAACTACTTTCTGTAGTTAACTACTTTCTGTAGTTTTGTGCTTTAATTTTTCTACTATTCAGTTTACAACTTAAGTCCTGATGCAAATCTTTAGTATTATTTGCATATTTACCTTCCATGTGCTTTTTGACCCCTGCACTGATATTGAGAAGGCATTTCCAGAGTTTTTTTGAATCATTCATTTATTTGGAAACATCCATTGAAATCATACCTAATGCCAACCTAATGCCAATTATAATGCACACAGAATCTCTGATGGGCTTAGGTTGGAGTTGCGTTAGGTACAAAATAGCTTTAGTCTTTAAATTTAGAAATAAATCTGGGAAGAGAAGGACATGAAAAAAATGGTAACATATCATCCATATATGGAAAGACTAAAGCATGAAAAACTACTTAACTACCCCACCCTCTAATAAATCTGTTGCATATCCATATTTCAGGATGTAGCATACAGCTGTGAAAGTGTTCTCCAGTAAAATACCTGGAGATAAAATACATGGAAAGCATGATCACCCTACTGCAAAACAAGGCATTATTTTTAAAAGCATTTCAATATCACCCATGTACATCTTAATGTTGTATTAAGAACTTGATTCCTTTTTCTTGAGCTATTTTCTAGCATAGCTTAAGGGAAAGCTTTATCTGTTTCAGACACTTTGACCATCTGGTTTCTAATATCAGCCTTAATAAAATCAATTCCAGCTTACTATGACTGTACAATATCCATATACCCTTAAATATGACCACATTTGGTTTACAAGAATCAATGTTCATAAGCCCAGTAATCTTTGACCAGTCAGTATTCGTTGCCTTTGTGAAAGCAAGTATTATGTATTGTTTCCAGCATGATTTTCTTTCAGGAAATTTCTCAATTTAAATTTCCCAAATTGGCAGCTTCACTTTTGAAATTGCAGCTAGCCACCATGAGATTTTCACAGTGTTCATCATAATTTGCAAAATGTTGTAACAGGTTGTGTGGGCACAGTTCAGGAATCAGAGGAATGTGTCAAGTTTCTCATTCAAACGGAAGCATGACTTTATTGATTTGTGAGGTGGCAGACATGCCAAGCCATCCAAGTACCAGGATTCTATCCAAGGCAGTTTTCTGGAGAGGAACAGCCCATGCTGGGAGCTCTCTGTCATGTACAGAACTGAATTGTGTTCCGAACTCCATGTTCTCATTTTCAAGTCACAAATAGCTTATGGTGACAGTAAATTCCTATTCCACGTATCATTTTTAAAAATATTTTTAGTTAAGATACTTAGAATTAAGTGGGTAGGGTTTTCATATTTTCTTTCTCCACGTTTCTTGTGTTTCTTGAGAATACACTCATAAAAATCAAGATACAGGTCAGAAAATAAGTGCAATTCTGCTGTATTGTTTATTATTCTATCCCAAGATTAATGAGAACTCTGTCTAGAGTAGTTTACTGCTTAAAATGTGACCGCATGAGATGCAGACTTCCAGTGTTTGTCAATTAAAAGTTGTGCTTATTCCAAAGGCAGGAGAGTATATATTTAGCTTCTTGAAAGCACTTTTTATTTGGCAGTTCGATTGATTCATTTACTTTTCCCTACAGTGTAAACGTTAACCAAGGTAAATTTGTCGATATGATTTTTTTCTCAGTAGTACTTGGTAGTAGAAATTCTCATTCTGAATAATGTTCCTTTCATGCAGATGTCACTCAATTTTTTTAAAATACAGCTTTCACATTCCTTATATTCTAGTGTATAGAAACTCAGTAAGAATTACTTGTGTAAAAATACTGATTCCTAAGCTTCTCAATGGAAATTCTAATTCAGTAGGTCTGAAACATGGGTCCAAGTAGCTCTTTAACAATTACCCAGGTGATTCTTATAAACAGGTCAATTGTCTAAAGACTCATCTTCAAAAGTGTTGTTATATCTACTGCTTGATGAAGAAACTAAGGCCAAAAGCAACTTTCTATAGTCACAGCCCAAGTGGAATCAGGTTCCATGTACCCTTTCTATTGGTTGGTGTTACTTGCTGTGTGTGTGTGTGTGTGTGTGTGTGTGCGGGTGTGCGGGTGTGTGTGTGTGTGTGTGTGTGTGTGTGTGTGTTATAGAAAGATGATGAAAATGCCTTTCCTCTTAGTTTTTTTCTTTTATATGAATAGAATGTAAGTTACTATAGCACTAGTTTTTGTATACTGATATATGAATATACTTTTGCCAAAGAATCATTATTTCTATAACAACTGCTATGAAAAATCTGTGGTTAAAAAAAAAAGTATTCCTTTTCCACTGGCGTATGTTATATGTCTTTAGTATTAGAAAATGGGGCTTTCAAAACACATTTTGGTTATTGCAGTTGCCGTGAGCTTAATATGACTGTAACACAAAGAAATGTCAGCTGGTATGATTTCCCTCAAAATATAAAGAGTACAGCTGGCTTCTTATTTTTGTCCATTCTAAAGATATTGCGGCTAGCCTAATTTGTATGGGCCCACTGGATCATGCCTAATTGAGTTAATGAAGCTCTTCTGTAACAAGAACCCTCTAAAGAAAAATAAAACACAATGAAATTTCAAAATGCAAATTAGCCTAGCTTTACTGGGTTTCATTCTCATGGGTAGAAGGCACAGTAAAAGAAAATCCTTAAAGCCAGTTATACCACATATTCAAAGATCAGGTTTACCTAAAATTCTCACATGCATGGTCTATGTGTTCTGGGGAGAAGAGCCCAGTCACTGTTTGTTGTCACTTGACCCTGCCTGGGATACAGAAAGCTATTATTTGCTGCTTAATCCTAGTGGCTTGATTATTTCTAGTGTCTGCTGACATCTTTGAGAATTTATGGTTTTCATCTAATCAATGGAAGGATACATTGAAAAAAATCATTTGCCACAGTGGAAATTTACAATTATAGAACTTTGTTTAAGCTTTGTCCCTTTTCACTAAGTGGTTTGTTCCTTTCTTGTAACACGTGTTTCTGATTTCTTGGTTCCTTGGCTGCAAAGACCACATACAGCTTTCCAAGGCCATTGAGGTCAAGGTATTTCAAAAGTAGCCATGTCTTTATTTTCCTCCTGGGATACAAGAGAACTTTCAGTCTATTGAATTTAATTTGACTTTTCCCTCTCATTCAATTTTCCATTAAAGTTTATGTGATTAGGAAACTTGTAAGGAGTATGATAATAGAATGGCTATATTTTACTAGTTTTACTCAAATTATTATGTCATTACACACTTTCAGATTTCACAAGTGTATTTAACTGCTGCAGTGGCAAAAGCCAATATAAACGTATTCTCTTCCTGGAGTACTGGAAAGAGGTTAGTGAAATTGTAAGAAATTCTGGCATTACTTTAATTGTTTATTGTTTACAAATGAACAGACTTCCTAGAAACCTAAGAAATCAAAGCTGAAATCTAAATAATGATAAGAAATGTGCCAGTGCCTGTAGCTGCTGCCTGTGCTGACATATGGTTTGCAAGTGGTTGAATAACCTAAAATAAGAGTGAAGTATGACCCTGGTCTCTTGCTGTGTCTTAGTTTCAGTTTGTCTGTGGGATCAGATGGACCTCTTTGAATTCTTTGTCTAAGACCTTAAAATCCTGTATTAATATTAAAATTTAAGTGTATATTGGGTCCAACACTAGGCAAATGTTGTGGGAAGCAATAGAAACCAAAAGAATGTGCAGCGATCTTGAGGGGAAAGCACATTGTTTGTTGAGGTGAATAGTGGTTAGAGAGAATTAGAATTCCCTTTCTGATTCCCACTTAATGAGCTCTCTGAAGAGTCACACTGTCTTGGGGACTTACCTTTTGAATACTTAAAATCGAATAATTTAACCAAGTCAGAATGTTACTTTATTTTTTCTATTTTTGGATTAGCTGTCTTTGATCTCAGTCTAGAAGAGGTGGGTGAAACAAGCCCACTAGAGAGAACAGTATAAGTCTCCATTGTGAGGTTGGTAGTACAGACTACTTGTTCTGTGGAACACAAATCAGAGAAGAGTGCACACGGGCTGCTGGAGACTACATGAAGAAGCAGCAGTGTGGTTTGTATGGTCTTTTACTTGATAACCCACAGGACGTTATAAATGATTTAAGAAATTAGTGTCTATTAATATTCACAATTTGTTTACAAGTGTAATTGGTTACAATAAAATTTTACTCAAGTGGATTTATAAGATGATTGGATCTGCCACAACTTCCTGATCTATAAAGTAAGGTTATGGCCCAACCCATAGGACTTTTGAAAAATATAATGAAATAATTCAGGCAAAGACTCAGAAGTGCCTGGTGCATTGCAAGCATTTAATCAACAGAATTGCCTCTTTCTCTCTCTCTCTTTTTTTTTTCTTGTTTATTCAGTTCAGTTCATTAGGTCAGTCGTGTCCAACTCTTTGCAAACCCATGTCAGGCCTCCCTGTCCATCACCAAATCCTGGAGTTCACCAAAACCCATGTTCATCGAGTCGGTGATGCCATCCACCATCTCATCCTCTGTCATCTCCTTCTCCTCCGGCCCTCAATCTTTCCCAGCATCAAGGTCTTTTCAAATGAGTCAGCTCTTTGCATCAGGTGGCCAAAGTATTGGAGTTTCAGCTTCAAAATCAGTCCTACCACTGAACACCCAGGACTGTTCTTTTTGTTTATTTAGGTGCCTTTTTTTTTTTTAATTAAATTTATTTATTTTTAAAATTACAATACTGTATTTGTTTTGCCATACATTGACACGAATCAGCCATAGGTGAACACAATCTCCCAATGCCGAATCCCCCTCCCACCTCCCACCCCCCATCCTCTACTTGAATCATCCTGTGCATCAGCCCCATGCATCCTGCATCCTACATTGAACATAGATTAGCGTTTCGTTTCTTACGGGAAAATATACATGTTTCATTGCCATTCTCCCATACCATCCCACCCTTTCCCTCTCCCTCAGAGTCCAAAAGTCCACTCTATACCTCTGTGTCTCTTGTTGTCTCACATGTAGGGTCATCATTACTGTCTTCTAAATTCCATATATATGTGTCAGTATACTGTATTGGTGTTTTTCTTTCTGGCTTACTTCACTCTGTATAATCGGTTCCAATTCCATCCATCTCATTAGAACTGAGTCAAATTTATTCTTTTTAAGGGCTGAGTAGTATTCCATAGTGTATATGAACCACAGCTTTCTTATCCATTCATCTGCTGATGGACATCTAGGTTGCTTCCATGTCCTGGCTATTATAAACAGCGCTGCAATGAACATTGGGGTACATGTGTCTCTTTCACTTCTGGTTTCCTCAGTGTGTATGCCCAGCAGTGGGATTGCTGGGTCATAAGGCAGTTCTATTTGCAATTTTTTAAGGAATCTCCACACTGTTTTCCATAATGGCTGTACTAGTTTGCATTCCCACCAGCAGTGTAAGAGGGTTCCCTTTTCTCCACACCCTCTCCAGCATTTATTGCTTGTAGACTTTTGGATCGCAGCCATTCTGACTGGTGTGAAATGGTACCTCATTGTGGTCTTGATTTGCATTTCTCTGATAATGAGTGATGTTGAACATCTTTTCATGTGTTTGTTAGCCATCCGTATGTCTTCTTTGGAGAAATGCCTATTTAGTTCTTTGGCCCATTTTTTTATTGGATCATTTATTTTTCTGGAGTTGAGCTGCATAAGTTGCTTATATATCTTTGAGATTAGTTGTTTGTCAGTTGTTTCATTTGCTATTGTTTTCTCCCATTCAGAAGGCTGTCTTTTCACCTTGCTTATAGTTTCCTTTGTTGTGCAGAAGCTTTTAATTTTAATTAGATCCCATTTGTTTATCTTTGCTTTTATTTCCAGTATACTGGGAGTTGGATCATAGAGGATCCTGCTGTGATTTATGTCGGAGAGTGTTTTGCCTATGTTCTCCTCTAGGAGTTTTATAGTTTCTGGTCTTACATTTAGATCTTTAATCCATTTTGAGTTTATTTTTGTGTATGGTGTTAGAGAGGGGTCTAGTTTCATTCTTTTACAAGTGGTTGACCAGTTTTCCCAGCACCACCTGTTAAAGAGACTATCTTTACTCCATTGTATATTCTTGCCTCCTTTGTCGAAGATAAGGTGTCCATAGGTATGTGGGTTAATCTCAGGGCTTTCTATTTTGTTCCATTGATCTATATTTCTGTCTTTGTGCCAGTACCATACCGTCTTAATGACTGTGGCTTTGTAGTAGAGCCTGAAGTCAGGCAAGTTGATTCCTCCAGTTCCATTTTTCTTTCTCAAGATTGCTTTGGCTATTCGAGGTTTTTTGTATTTCCATACAAATCTTGAGATTATTTGATCTAGTTCTGAGAAAAATACTGCTGGTAGCTTGATGGGAATTGCATTGAATCTGTAGATTGCTTTGGGTAGTATACTCATTTTCACTATATTGATTCTTCCAAGCCATGAGCATGGTATATTCCTCCATCTATTAGTGTCCTCTTTGATTTCTTTCATCAGTGTTTTATAGTTTTCGATATATAGGTCTTTAGTTTCTTTAGGTAGGAATATTCCTAAGTATTTTATTCTTTTCGTTGCAATGGTGAATGGAATTGTTTCCTTAACTTCTTTTTCTACTTTCTCATTATTAGTGTATAGGAATGCAAGGGATTTCTGAGTGTTGATTTTATATCCTGCAACTTTACTATATTCACTGATTAGCTCTAGTAGTTTTCTGGTCGAGTCTTTAGGATTTTCTATGTAGAGGATCATGTCATCTGCAAACAGTGAGAGTTTTACTTCTTCTTTTCCAATTTGGATTCCTTGTATTTCTTTTTCTGCTCTGATTGCTGTGGCCAAAACTTCCAGTACGATGTTGAAGAGTAGTGGTGAAAGTGGACACCCTTGTCTTGTTCCTGACTTTAGGGAAATGGTTTCAATTTTTCGCCATTGAGGATAATGTGAGCTGTGGGTTTGTCATATATAGCTTTTATTATGTTGAGGTATGTTCCTTCCAGTCCTGCTTTCCGGAGAGTTTTTATCATAAATGGATGCTGAATTTTGTCAAAGGCTTTTTCTGCATCTATTGAGATAATCATATGATTTTTATTTCTCAGTTTGTTAATGTGATGAATTACATTGATTGACTTGCGGATATTGAAGAATCCTTGCATCCCTGGGATAAAGCCCACTTGGTCATGGTGTATGATCTTTTTAATGTGTTGCTGGATTCTGATTGCTAGGATTTTGTTGAGGATTTTTGCATCTATGTTCATCAGTGATATGTGCCTTTTTAAATTGGCAAAAATTCATGATTTTACTAGAATATATACATTTCATCTGAGCAAGCAAAGACTATCATGAACATTGACATAAACTCTGTTTTCAAAGTAGAGTGATGGTTATGGTGCAGAAGAATCATTGATGTGACTCAAAATGAGGTTAAATCCCACATATCTACTCACATCCTAATGGAATCCAAACTCTGTCTTCATGCCTTAAACATTCATACCTGAGACTCTTCAAAAACAGGAGACAGTGTTGTCTGAATGGCTCAAAAGGAAACCAGTAATAGAGTGACTATTGTTTAGTGCAGCGCGGTGACTAAACCTTGCCAGAGCCAGGTCACAGGAGACTGAGTCTGGACAGTGAAGCTCTTTCACTTTGGAGCCGAAGAACTCTCTAGCCGCCAAGCACTTTCAGTACTGTGCCTTTACTTGTCTCTCCTTTTGTCACCCTGCAGTTAAACGTGTAAAGAATTCAGTTCTCTGGAGTGAGCTAAGGCCTCCCTGATGGCTCAGATGGTAATGAATCTGCCTGCAAAGCAGGAATCCTGGTCCCTGGGTTGGGAAGATTCCCTGGAGGAGGAAATGGCAACCCACTCCTGTGTTCTTGCCTGGGGAATTCCCATGGGCAGAGGAGCCTGGTGGGTACAGTCCATGGGGTCTCAAGGAGCCAGACACTGAGCAACTAAGCACAGCATGGCACAGAGTTGGCTAACTCAATTTCACATTTGAAGACCAATCTTGAAAATTTCACATGACATGCATTTTATTGAAAGCCACGAGTTATTTCCTGCTATTTAAGAAGTGACATTTCTTATATTTGCCCACAACCTACTAGTGTGCTGAGTGTAAAGGCTGAAGGTAAAACACTATTTTAAAATATTGGAAAAAAAAATATAAAAGCTGTTAAATATGTGAAAAAGTGAATGAACAACTTTCCTCTTAAGAGAAAACATCTTAAGGGGATGTATTTTAAGGAGTAATATTTTCCCTCTCTGACATAGTAAAAAGAAATATTATTTTTATTGAGTTCCAGAATGCTCACATGTGAAAGAATGGCATTATCAGGGACAACATGGTTATTTAGGGAAATGCATGTGTGTCTGTGTGTGTGTGATTTTTAGTAACAGAACAAAGCTTCCTGGTGATTCAGATGATAAAGAATCTGCCTGCAGTGCGGAGACCTGGTTCGATCCCTGGGTTGGGAATATCCCCTGGGGAAGGGAATGGTAACCCACACCAGAATTCTTGCCTGGAGAATTCCATGAACAGAGGACCCTGACAGGCTACAGTCCATGTGATCCCAAAGAGTCAGACATGACTGAGAGACTTTCACACAGTAACAAAGAAGGACTATCCACACCAATATATATTATATACACACAAGCAACTGAAAAAGAAGCTAGGATCTGGGATTCTTTTCTGTTCACCATAGTGGACCAGGGCTTCATTATAAGCTATAACTGAAAGTGTTTATAGGTAAGGATTTCTTTTCTCATTGATATGACTGCAGAAATAGTTTAGATTACTATGGTTGAGTATAGAACGTATTTTTAGGGGAAGTGCTGGTAAAATAAACTTTGCTTTCTGAATACAAAATTTAAAAAGTGCAGAAAATAACATAATCGACAGATATCTATTAAATCCTACTGTTGTATCACATTAGATTTTAAAAAAAAAAGGTCATTATTGTTTGTCCATTCTCTTTTTCACTTCTCTCAGCAAAGAACAGAAGTGACCTAATCTTAGTATATATTATCTATATGAAAGTTTATATACCTAATATATATGCATTTGTCGTAAATAATATTTAGCATAAGTTTTCGTGTTTTAAAGCTTTACATAAATTGACATTATAATTTACATAAATGGTATTCTACTTGGTTTGTATGTTCGGTATTACATTTTAAAAATCCATAAAGTAATCAGACTATAAAGAACAAAATTACGTGCAAATGTCAGTTCCTTTGGAGAAAATATCCTTATTAAAACCCATAGTCCAGCTCATTGGTTTTTATTTCCTTAAATATTTCATTGAATTAATAAATCATAGTTTGTTAATCCTTTTTAAGTTAATTAGCCTCTAGGTGATTTCTGGTTATTTTGAGCTCTAAATAATACTGCAGTTCTTATTCTTATATGTGTCTCTTTATTTACATAAGGGAGAAATTCTCCAGGGACTTGCCTATTTAATTTGTGAAACTGAATAGCAAAAAATAAATAAATAAATAATATTAAAAAGAATATTCTTCAACTTTAATAGGTATTTCCAAATTTGTCTCATTAATAGTTTCCATGGTTCCTAATGAAGCTGAATATATGCTTATACTTAATTTGCATTTCATCTTCTGTAAGTTGTTAGTTATTGTCCTTTTCCATTTTTTCCATATTAGATCATTATTCTTATTAGTGTATAAAAGTTCCTTTACTAATTCTGAGTTAGATACGTTTCAAATATAGTCTCTAGGTCTAAGGCTATCCCATTACCTTGTAATGATTTGTTTTTGTTAACTGATTTTGAGTTTTTAATTTTAGTTTAGTCAAATATATCAGTCTTTTTAAATGATTAATGCTTTCTCATTATGTCTAAGAAACTATTTTTGTGCGAAAGATATAATCAACAAGATTGACTTTTTCATATTTACATCTTTAACTCATTCGAAGTTGACTTTCCTCTGGTGAGAAATGGTGATGTAATTTCGTTTCTCTACATGGATACATAATTTTTCCAACTCTATTTCTTGACTAGTCCATTCTTTCTCAATTGAAGCACTGTCTCTGCACTAGAGTGTGTTCCCAAACTTTTATGGGAACCTTTTTCTAGTTCTAGGATCATGGAAAAAGCAAGAGAATTCCAGAAAACATCTATTTCTGCTTTATTGACTATGCCAAAGCCTTTGACTGTGTGGATCACAATAAACTGTGGAAAATTCTGGAAGAGATGGGAATACCACACCACCTGACCTGCCTCTTGAGAAATCTGTATGCAGGTCAGGAAGCGACAGGTAGAACTGGACATGGAACAACAGACTGGTTCCAAATAGGGAAAGGAGTACATCAAGTCTGTATATTGTCACCCTGCTTATTTAACTTCTATGCAGAGTACATCATGAGAAACGCTGGGCTGGAAGAAGCACTAGCTGGAAATCAAGATTGCCGGGAGAAATATCAGTGACCTCAGATATGCAGATGACACCACCTTTATGGCAGAAAGTGAAGAGGAACTAAAAGCCTCTTGATGAAAGTTAAAGTGGAGAGTGAAAAAATTATCTTAAAGCTCAACATTCAGAAAACTAAGATCATGGCATTCAGTGCCATCACTTCATGGGAAATAGATGGGGAAACAGTGGAAACAGTGTCAGACTTTATTTTTGGGGCTCCAAAATCACTGTAGATGGTGATTGCAGCCATGAAATTTAAAGATGCCTACTTCTTGGAAGAAAAGTAATGACCAACTTGCTGCTAAGTCACTTCAATCGTGTCTGACTCTGTGCGATCACATAGATGATAGCCCACCAAGCTCCCCCATCCCTGGGATTCTCCAGGCAAGAACACTGGAGTGGGTTGCCATTTCCTTCTCCAATGACCAACCTAGATAGCATATTCAAAAGCAGAGACATTACTTTGCCGACTAAGGTCCGTCTAGTCAAGGCTATGGTTTTTTCCTGTGGTCATGTATGGATGTGAGAGTTGCACTGTGAAGAAGGCTGAGCACCGAAGAATTGATGCTTTTGAAATGTGGTGTTGGAGAAGACTCTTGAGAGTCCCTTGGACTGCAAGGAGATCCAACCTGTCCATTCTGAAGGATATCAACCCTGGGATTTCTTTGGAAGGAATGATGCTAAAGCTGAGACTCCAGTACCTTGGCCACCTCATGCGAAGAGTTGACTCATTGGAAAAGACTCTGATGCTGGGGGGGATTGGGGGCAGGAGGAGAAGGGGGATGACCGAGGATGAGATGGCTGTATGGCATCACTGACTCGATGGACATGAGTCTGAGTGAATTCCAGGAGTTGGTGATGGACAGAGAGGCCTGGTAAATAATCCACCTGCCAGTGCATTAGACACAAGAGACAGGAGTTCAATCCCTGGGTCAGGAAGATCCCCTGGAGTAGAAAATAGCAACCCACTCCAATATTCTTGTCTGGGAAATTCCATGGACAGTGGAGCCTGGTGGGCTACAATCTGTGGAGTAGCAAAGAGTCAGACATGACTGAGCAGACACACACACATGAATGCACACACACATATATGCATGCATATATTTATATGTGTACACGTGTGTATATGCATCTATATAAATATGTAAAATGCATATTTTATGAAAGAAAGAAAGTGAAAGTGTTACTTGCTGAGCTGTATCTGACTCTTTGCAACTCCATGAGCTATAGCCCATAAGTCTTCTGTCCATGGGATTCTCCAGGCAAGAATGCTGGAGTGGGGTGACAGTTCCTTCTCCAGGGGATCTTCCTGACCCAGGGATTGAATGCAGGTGTCTCACATTGAAGGCAAATTCTTTACCATCTGAACCACTAGGGAATTCCCCATACATATTTTGTAGGGTTAGCCAAAAAGTTTATTTGGGTCTTTCCGTAACATCTTATATGTGTGTTTGTGTGTATAATGATTCTATACAAAGGTCACCTAATCACATGAACATCCCTAGATGGTCATGTTATGTACATGCTAATAAAGTAATGCTCAAAATTCTACAAGCCAAACTTCAAAAGTACGTAAACCGTGAACTTCCAGATGTTCAAGCTGAATTTAGGAAAGTCTAAGGAACCAGAGATTAAATTGCCAACATCCATTGGATCATCGAAAAAGCAAGAGAGTTACAGAAAAATATCTACTTCTTTATTGACTATGCCAAAGCCTTTGATGTGTGGACCACAACAAACTCTGGAAAATTCTGAAAGAGATGGGAATACCAGACTAGCTGACCTGCCTCTTGAGAAACCTGTATGCACGTCAGGAAGCAACAGTTAGAACCGGACATGGAACAACAGACTGGTTCCAAATAGGAAAAGGAATATGTCAAGGCTGTATATTTTCATCCTGCTTATTTAACTTATATGCAGAGTACATCATGAGAAACGCTGGGCTGGAGGAAGCACAAGCTGGAATCAAGATTGCTGGAGAAATATCAATAACCTCAGATGCACAGATGACACCATCCTTATGGCAGAAAGTGAAGAAGAATTTAAGAGCCTCTTGGTGAATGTGAAAGAAGAGAGTGAAAAAGTTGGTTGAAAACTCAACATTCAGGAAACAAAGATCATGGCATCTGGTCCCATCACTTCATGCCAAATAGAAATAGTGGAAACAGTGAGAGACTTTATTTTCTTGGTCTCCAGAATCACTGCAGATGATTACTGCAGCCATTAGATTAAAAGATGCTTGCTCCTTGGAAGAAAATTTATGACCAACCTAGACAGCATATTAAAAAAGAGAGACATTATTTTGCCAATAAAGATCTGTCTAGTCAAGGCTATCGTTTTTCCAGTGGTCATATATGGATGTGAGATTTGGACTCTAAAAAAGCTGAGCACCAAAGAATTGATGCTTTTGAACTGTGCTGTTGGAGAAGACTCTTGAGAGTCCCTAGGATTGCAACAGGATCCAACCAGTCCATCCTAAAGGAAATCAGTCCTGAATATTCATTGGAAGGACTGATGTTGAAGCTGAAACTCCAATACTTTTGCCCCCTGGTGCAAAGAACTGACCCAGTGGAAAAGACCCTGATGCTGGAAAAGACTGAAGGCAGGAGAAGGGGTGGACAGAGGGTGAGATGGTTGGGTGGCATCACTGACTTGATGGACATGAGTTTGAGTAAGCTATGGGATTTGGTGATAGACAGGAAAGCCTGGTGTGCTGCAGTCCATGGAGTTGCAAAGAGTTGGACAATACTGAGCGACTGAACTGAACTGATACAAAGGTGCTTTTGTACAACTGATTATATAACAGCCATTTTCTTGTATTTGCAAGTAGCTCCATGGTCAGTTAGCTATTTTCTGTAATTACACAATTTTGTAAATCATAGCTCACTACTTAGAGCTGAAAATGGTGTCATAATGGACAACTCCCATTTAAGGTTATTTTGTATTAACTTGTCAAAAACAACCTTGAATGTTTGATGCCATCATGTTCTATGTTACCACTGTGTTCAGGTGTTCTTTCCATTTGCAACAATAAGAAATGTATTCAGGACTGCAAGCTGTAGCATATGTTCAAAACTGAAGAAACAAAGTATCTTGGGTCAGGATTGCACAAGGGAAACTTAATTGCTCTCATCACTTCACTTTTTAGGTCTATTAATTTTGGTGATTGTGCCGTGTTCTAAGCTATTTTCTTATTGCTTCAGTGTTTTAAAGTTGTGTATTACTTCAAATCTGTCTTCATTTGCCAGTTATTTCAACTGCAGTGCTTATTTTCTTTGCATAGTATCTTCTTTAGTTTTCAAAGGCAAGTCTACATTTTCTTTTCTCATACCTACTGCTAATGATAACACTTTTGCCTTAAATATTTAGTTAATTTCATGTATTCTCTCTTAATGTCTGACATTATCAGGACACATTTGTTGTTAATAGAAATGTATTCCTCTCTTTACACTGACTTTCTTGCTGTCATTCTTGTAGAATGACTTAAGAGCTCTTTAAGTCCCTGAAACACTTTAAATGTTCGTGACTATAGCACAGGAGTGAAATCTGATCATGTCACTGCCCCATTTACATACCTTTGATGGTTTACCAGTGGGATGAGGAGCAAACTGTTTAGCAGGACCTCTGGGCTCCCACCCTGACCTCTGGCCTCCCCCCGCCCCCCGCCAAGCAACAGTTTTTCCCATCATAAATGCTGTCCAGTCCCACTAAGTATTCTCTATTTTTTCCCAGCATATATATCCACCTGCTATTCCTTCCGCGTAATTCCCTGGTTTTTGTGCACCATCTGGTAAATCTTTCCTGTCTATCAGCACCTGAGTCTTTGAAACCTCTTTTGAAAACTGTTCTTAATGCCTTTGGTAGATATGGTCAGTACCCTATTTTGATGTGATTAATACTTTTATAAAAATACCTTAGATTTGATTAATGCATTTTAATCTGCAACTATATATGTATTCCTTTTTTCCTCTAAAATATGACTTTATTATGGGTTTCTTGTTTTTTTATTGCCTAATAAGTACCAAAATGGTTGATATGAACACATATCAATAAAATCAGTCTAAATGAATGAATTGTGGAATGCACTATCCCTATTGCCACTTTTTTGTTGAGCATATCTTGACACAAAGAATCTTTGTCCAATATGTGATGTATATTTAGCAACTTTGAAATTGTGCATATTATTTCTATTATCTTGTTGTTCAGTCGCCAAGTTGTGCCTGACTTTGCGACCCATAGATTGCAGCATGCCAGTTTTCCCTGCCCCTCACCATCTCCCCAAATTCGCTCAAGTTCATGTCCATTGCATCGGTGATGCATCCAGCCATCTCATTCTCAGATGCCCTCTTCTCCTTTTACCTTCAATCTTTTCCAGCTTCAGGGATTTTTCCAGTGAGTCAGCTGTTCACATCAGGTGACCAGTATTTTGGTCACCTGGCCACTTCTTTTATCCATCTTTCTTTAAAAATATTTTAGTATATTATAAAAAATATATTTTAAAGAATGTATTCTTAGGTATCATAAAGAATGATTCATGGAAACATTAAAATGAATAACCACTTGGAAACATTAGTCAAGCAACACCTCTGCATTTAAAACAAAATGCTGTTCTGTATCAAATGATTTTATAAGGTATTATGTCATAGAATATCTCTTTTCCTCTTATTTCCCTATCATTGTTTGTTATTCAAATTAATATTAGTTAAACTTTGCCCTCATATCCCTCAGAGACATTTATATGATGAGAAGTTGCTATGAGTGAAGAGGCCACTTGTACGTCATGTTTATAAGCCATCGACTGAGGATTCAGTTGTTCAGAAGCCCCAAATTCCTCTATATACTTTGTGTTTATTAAACATAGTTAACATTTGGCCTCTTAGAAGTCTATAATATTAAAAAACTGTAATTATTATTAGATTTCGAATTCAATCCAGTGGTTGCAAGCACGCCAAACTACTCTCTCAGAAAATCTCTGTAGGGTATCAGCACAACAAATTCTGTAGTGAAGAACTTGTAGAGATCCTGGTTATCAGCTATGGTGTAGACATGTGTGGAGAAGAGGAAAGGCTGAAGTTTTTGCCTAAGCAGTGTTAATCAGGATCTTACCACAACAGTTAAAATCTTTCCAATTGTATTTCCAAATGGTGAAGTATTTGAAGTTAGGGCTGGGTGTTACATCGCGTGCTCTGTTTTCCATCCCCAAGTGTGATTTACAATGCCTTTGCACATAGTACTTATTAAATAAAACGCTGAGGTAAACAGGATTACCATGTAATTCTTCCTACTAAATATTTTTAGTAAAGTGGCAAGAATTCCTTTCAAATAATATGGTGTTATTCCTTTAAAAATCAGTTTCTACCAGATAGTAACTTCTGCCTGTATTATGTTTTAGTATTTTCTGCCGCATATCTCAGTTTATAAACTTATTAAACTGGAGTTAATAATCCTGATCCTATGGTCTTGCATAGAAGCAACTTCACAGATTCTTAGTCATTATTCATGGCAAATGTGTCCTGGGATAACTTCTGACAATATTTTGTGTATACTACTGTTTAACACTGATAATCTTCAGATTTCAAAAGAATAACCTATATACAGTGCTTGGATGTGTTAAGAGCCTGTATAAAGTACCACTAAATTTATGATAAAATCCCAAACTAAATGTCAATATATTTGCTCTTATGTTCAACAATGTGCATTGTATATTCAGAGAAAAGGAAAGGAGATGAAAGTCATCAAGGGAATCTCAATTAGATGTAACAATCACACAGAAATCATGATTTTAGTAGGACAGCAGTTCTCAAGTATAAAGATGCATCAGAATCACCTGGTAGGCTTGTTAAACCATAGATGGTTGGGTTCTGTTTCTACTTTTTGATTCAGTAGACTTGGGCTGGGGCCCAAGAATTTGCATGTCTAAAAGGTTTCCAGTGATGCTGAAACTGCTGCTCTGGGACTATCTTTAGAACCACTGTGGTTGAGTGTAAGTAGAATGACAAAGATGAATTGAAGATGCTGCCAGAATGGAAATAGGAGATGATCAATTGATTTAAGAAGTTAGGGAGGCTTTTCAAAGAATCTAACACTTGAGCTAAGGTATGAAAGATCCCATGGAGTTCTCTAAGCAGGCCAGAATTAGGGTACTCCTGGTTGAGAGAATGGCATTTGCAGAAGCAATGTGGTGTATTCACAGAGCTCTAAGTTTTAATAGTGGCAGTTCAAGCCATGTCAGGGAAAGTGGAAAAAGGAAAGTAAGAGAGGTTGGGGTTACTCTTTAAAGAAAAAATATTCCAATCAGGAAAACCCAGGTTGAAGTATTTGCAATTTTGAAAGATGGCTTTTACTGCAGTGTGGAGGCAGAGTTCAGTTCAGTTCAGTCGCTCAGTTGTGTCCCACTCTTCGCGACCCCATGAATCGCAGCACGCCAGGCCTCCCTGTTCATCACCATCTCTCAGAGTTCACTCAGACTCACGTCCATTGAGTCCGTGATGCCATCCAGCCATCTCATCCTCGGTCATCCCCTTCTCCTCCTGCCCGCAATCCCCCAGCATCAGAGTCTTTTCCAGTGAGTCAACTCTGCACATGAGGTGGCCAAAGTACTGGAGTTTCAGCTTTAGCATCATTCCTTCCAAAGAAATCCCAGGGCTGATCTCCTTCCAGAATGGACTGGTTGGATCTCCTTGCAGTCCAAGGGACTCTCAAGAGTCTTCTCCAACACCACAGTTCAAAAGCATCAATTCTTCGGCGCTCAGCCTTCTTCACAGTGCAACTCTCACATCCATACATGACCACAGGAAAAACCATAGCCTTAACTAGACGGACCTTAGTCAGCAAAGTAATGTCTCTGCTTTTGAATGTGCTATCTAGGTTGGTCATAACTTTTCTTCCAAGGAGTAAGCATCTTCTAATTTCATGGCTGCAGTCACCATCTGCAGTGATTTTGGAGCCCCCAAAATAAAGTCTGACACTGTTTCCACTGTTTGCCCATCTATTTCCCATGAAGTGATGGGACCAGATGCCATGATCTTCGTTTTCTGAATGCTGAGCTTTAAGCCAACTTTTTCACTCTCCTCTTTCACCTTCATCAAGAGGCCCTTTAGCTCCTCTTCACTTTCTGCCATAAGGGTGGTGTCATCTGCATATCTGATGTTATTGATATTTCTCCCAGCAATCTTGATTCCAGCTTGTGTTTCTTCCAGTCCAGCGTTTCTCAAGATGTACTCTGCATATAAGTTAAATAAGCAGGGTGACAAGATACAGCCTTGACAGACTCCCTTACCTATTTGGAACCAGTCTGTTGTTCCATGTCCAGTTCTACCTATTGCTTCCTGACCTGCATACAGATTTCTCAAAAGGCGGGTCAGGTGGTCTGGTATTCCCATCTCTTTCAGAATTTTCCATAGTTTATTGTGAACCACACAGTCAAAGGCTTTGGCATAGTCAATAAAGCAGAAATAGATGTTTTTCTGGAACTCCCTACCTTTTGATGATCCAGTGGATGTTGGTAATTTAATCTCTGGTTCCTCTTCCTTTTCGAAAACCAGCTTGAACATCAGGAAGTTAACGGTTCATGTATTGCTGAAGCCTGGCTTGGAGAATTTTGAGCATTACTTTACTAGCATGTGAGATGAGTGCAGTTGTGTGGTAGTTTGAGCATTCTTTGGCATTGCCTTTCTTTGGGATTGGAATGAAAACTGACCTTTTCCAATCCTGTGGCCACTGCTGAGTTTTCCAAATTTGCTGGCATATTGAGTGCAGCACTTCCACAGCATCATCTTTCAGGTTTTGAAACAGCTCCACTGGAATTCCATCTCCTCCACTAACTTTGTTCATAGTGATACTTTCTAAGGCCCACTTGACTTCACATTCCAAGATGTCTGGCTCTAGATGAGTGATCACATCATCATGATTATCTGGGTCTTGAAGATCTTTTTGGACAGTTCTTCCATGTATTCATTCTTGCCACCTCTTCTTAATATCTTCTGCCTCTGTTAGGTCCAGACCATTTCTGTCCTTGATCGAGCCCATCTTTGCATGAAATGTTCCCTTGATATCTCTAATTTTCTTGAAGAGATCTCGTCTTTCCCTTTCTGTTCTTTTCCTCTCTTTGCATTGATCGCTGAAGAAGGCTTTCTCATCTCTTCTTGCTCTTCTTTGAAACTCTGCATTCAGATGCTTATATCTTTCCTTTTCTCCTTTGCTTTTCGCCTCTCTTCTTTTCACAGCTATTTGTAAGGCCTCTCTAGACAGCCATTTTGCTTTTTTGCATTTCTTTTCCATGGGGATGCTCTTGATCCCTGTCTCCCATACAGTGTCACGAACCTCATTCCGTAGTTCATCAGGCACTCTATCTATCCGATCTAGGCCCTTAAATCTATTTCTTACTTCCACTGTATAATCATAAGGGATGTGATTTAGGTCATACCTGAATGGTCTAGCGGTTTTCCCTACTTTCTTCAATTTCAGTCTGAATTTGGCAATAAAGAGTTCATGATCTGAACCACAGTCAGCTCCTGGTCTTGTTTTTGTTGATTGTATAGAGCTTCTCCATCTTTGGCAGCAAAGAATATAATCAATCTGATTTCGGTGTTGACCATCTGGTGATGTCCATGTGTAGAGTCTTCTCTTGTGTTGTTGGAAGAGGATGTTTGCTATGACCAGTGCATTTTCTTGGCAAAACTCTATTAGTCTTTCCTGCTTCATTCCGCATTCCAAGGCCAAATTTGCCTGTTACTCCAGGTGTTTCTTGACTTCCTCCTTTAGCAGAATGGGATGAATTAAGTACTGAAGTTAGAATAGGCTGTACATGATGAGGGTTAGTAGCAGCAGGGATAAAGAGGAGAGAAAGATGGGGTAACTCAAAAGGCAGCATCAGTAGCAATTGGATATGGCCACTAAGGAAAAATAACCCCTGAAGGTACTTTTTAGGTTGGCTTACTTGTTTGATGGAAGCATGTACTGAGATTGAGCCTTCAGAGACTTGCATATATTCATGAAGGTTTGGCGGTGGGGAACAATTTTACTTTCTCTCTGTGAAATGTGCCACTAGAGATGTTCAGGGAAGAAATAGGGATGTGAAAATGTGGATTATTTTATCAGTATATTTAGATATTTATCTAACACCAGAATATTCCTATACTTGTATCTAGCTACCTAGACACAAAAACAGAATCACACATAACACTAAATTAATTATTATGGCCTCAATCTACAGAAATTCTATTTATTTTGACTTTATAATATTAGGAGAATCAGAAATGTGAAATTGTACAAAACATCAGAAAGAACATAAAGTATAATAGGTAATTATTAAAGTTTCAAATCATAACCATAAAGCCAATGCCATTTCCCCCAGCAGACATAATATAGTATGACTCTATTTTGGAAGCCTGTTTGAAATGCAGAATTATTCCAGTAAGTTGGAAGTGGTACTATAACAAAACTTAATATCATGTGTTTATAGTTATTATAGATATTGACATTATGTTTTACAAACACGATAGAATCAGAAATTGCTGCAGGTATTATGTGCCAACAATTGCTTGAAAAGTGTGTGCATTAATATTTAAGAGGAAACAAAAAGGCCTTCAGTAATCTTCCAACATTTTGGGATTTGGTGTTAGAAGAATAGATAAATAGTTTGTGCAAATGTTATTCCATAAGATGCATGCATATAGAATTCTATCCATTATAATATTGGAGGATTAAAAGGCTATTGGGGATATCTCATTTGTAAATATAAGTTGATACAAGTCATTTTTCTGGTAAAATGTTCGTAGCACCTTTCCTGTTAAGCAAAACTACATCCAAAGCTCAGCCTTGTGAGTAACCAGCCCAGGCTAGTCTTTTCTTCCTTAATACCTAACACAGTGCTTAGGGCATGTTAGTACAATACTGTAGGATCCAGGGAACTGAGGATATGTAGATACAGAGGAATCTCGTATATGGGGGCAGACAATAAGTTATGTATGGATTCTCAACTGAGCAGAGGTTCAGTGCCCCAGCCCCCACATTGCTCAATGGTCAACTCTATTTAATAAATGTTTAGAATCACTACATTTATTGCAACCACTTTCTATTTCTTTTTGTGACTTAAACACCTTTTCAAAACCTGGGCAGTTACTTTTTCCCTGTCTAAATTATTCTTGAGCAATAGATACGCTTACTAATTTTTCTTGCATTTTTAATGGAAATTTTGTAGGCTTAACACTTCTTTGCCACTCACAAAATAAACAGGTTAAGTCTACTTTGCAGCCACATTTTTAGAGATGTCAGTCCAGACTGAAATTTTCATCTAATAAAGGCAGATAGGATTAGGAGAAGGACAGAGTTGTAAGTAATGCTTCAGTTCATTCAGTAGCTCAGTCGTGTCCAATTATTTGCGACCCCATAAATCACAGCACGCCAGGCCTCCCTGTCCATCACCAACTCCTGAAGTTCAATCAGACTCACATCCATCGAGTCCGTGATGCCATCCAGCCATCTCATTCTCTGTCATCCCCTTCTCCTCCTGCCCCCAATCCCCCAGCATCAGAGTCTTTTCCAATGAGTCAACTCTTTGCGTGAGGTGTCCAAAGTACTGGAGTTTCAGCTTTAGCATCATTCCTTCCAAAGAAATCCCAGGGCTGGTCTCCTTCAGAGTGGACTGGCTGGATCTCCTTGCATTCAAGGGACTCTCAAGAGTCTTCTCCAACACCACAGTTCAAAAGCATCAATTCTTTGGTGCTCAGCCTTCTTCACAGTCCAACTCTCACATCCATACATGACCACAGGAAAAACCATAGCCTTGACTAGGTGGACCTTAGTCGGCAAAGTAATGTCTCTGCTTTTGAATATACTATCTAGGTTGGTCATAACTTTTCTTCCAAGGAGTAAGCATCTTTTAATTTCATGGCTGCAGTCACCATCTGCAGTGATTTTGGAGCCCAAAAAATAACACTGACACTGTTTCCACTGTTTCCCCATCTATTTCCCATGAAGTGATGGGACCAGATGCCATGATCTTCGTTTTCTGAATGCTGAGCTTTAAGCCAACTTTTTCACTTTCCACTTTCACTTTCATCAAGAGGCCCTTTAGGTCCTCTTCACTTTCTGCCATAAGGGTGGTGTCATCTGCATACCTGAGGTTATTGATATTTCTCCCAGCAGTCTTGATTCCAGCTTGTGTTTCTTCCAGCCCAGCGTTTCTCATGATGTACTCTGCATATAAGTTAAATAAGCAGGGTGACAAGATACAGCCTTGACGTACTCCTTTTCCTGTTTGGAACCAGTCTGTTGTTCCATGTCCAGTTCTAACTGTTGCTTCCTGACCTGCATACAGATTTCTCAAAAGGCACGTCAGGTGATCTGGTATTTCCATGTCTTTCAGAATTTTCCAGTTTATTGTGATCCACACAGTCAAAGGCTTTGGCATAGTCAATAAAGCAGAAATCGACGTTTTTCTGGAACTCTCTTGCTTTATTGACCTATAGTTCATTTTGAAGAATTAAACAGCGCACAGAAGTATCCTTCGGTATAACATGAATGTGTATGTTGGTTGCTACATATATAATTATTTAATGAATTTGCTATACTCTTAGAATGAAATCAGTGTGTGTTTGTTTTTCTGTGGAAATTTGAGGCAAGGTGTTAGGGAGTGAGGAGAAAGTTTAGGAATGTGCCAAAACTCAATTGTTGATTCTGTGAACGAAATTTAGTCAGACCCTCTTTGATATATACAGATAAATAATCACATTCTGTCATTCTCTCTCATGTTCAAATGCAATTTGAGTTACACTCGGGAAAAATCTAAGTCACTCTTCGTAAATTAGACCTGTATTTAAGTTTAAAGTTAAGGCATACTTTAAAACTTTGCCTTATTAAGTTCAGAGTTTGAGATCCTCTACTTTTTTTCGCTATGAAGTATGGAAGGTGTTCTCAGAGTGCAATAACTGTTGTCATATCTGATGTGAGATATAATTGCATCACTTTAATAAAATAGATGACCAGTTTGTTCCTGTAACTTTATGCCTGATGCTGGATTAATTTGCTTTTACCTGTCTTTATTTATATAATAGTGGGTTTTTAAAAAATTTTCAATCTGAGTTTTATTTATTTTTAAATTTACAGTGTTTTATTGGTTTTGCCATACATTGATTAAATCTGCCATGGGTGTACATGTGTTCCCCATCCTGAACGCTTCTCCTACCTCTCTCCCCACCCCATCCCTCTTGGTCATGCCAGTGCACCAGCCCCGAGAATCCCATATCATGCATCGAATCTGGACTGATGATTCGTTTCACATATGATAATTTACATATTTCAATGCCATTCTCCCAAATCATCACGCCCTTGCCCTCTCCCACAGAGTCCAAAAGACTGTTCTACACATCTGTGTCTCTTTTGCTGTCTCACATACAGGGTTATTGTTACTATCTTTCTAAATTCCAAATATATGCATTAGTATACTATATTGGTGTTTTTCTTTCTGGCTTACTTCACTCTGTATAATAGGGTCCAGTTTCTTCCATCTCATTAGAACTGATTGAAATGTATTCTTTTTAATGGCTGAGTAATATTCCATTGTGTATATGTACCACAGCTTTCTTATCCGTTCATCTGCTGATGGACATCTAGGTTGCTTCCATGTCCTGGCTATTATAAACAGTGCTGTGATGAACACTGGAGTACATGTATCTCTTTCAATTCTGGTTTCCTCGGTGTGTATATCCAGCAGTGGTATTGCTGGGTCATAACGCAGTTCTATTTCCAGTTTTTTAAGGAATTTCCACACTGTTCTCCATAGTGGCTGTACTAGTTTGCATTCCCACCAGCAGTGTAAGAGGGTTCCCTTTTCTCCACACCCTCTCCAGCATTTATTGTTTGTAGACTTTTGGATTACAGCCATTCTGACTGGCGTGAAATGGTAGCTCATTGTGGGTTTGATTTGCATTTCTCTAATAATAGTGAGTTTCTAATTAATAAAAGTCCTTCCTCTCTTGGACATGAGCATCTTTCTTTTTTTAATTTATTTTTAAAATTGTGAGTACTTATGAAAGTCAGCATATCACTTGGTTTTTGATAAAGTTTGCTTGGAGTTCAGCAGTGAGTCATTTAACGAGACTGACAATTAATTGAGTGAATGAGTTTTAATAGCTCTGGGGAAAGAGTGCATGTCTGGTGTAAATGTATATTCATTTCACTGAGTGGGGAGACTTCCCTGGTGGCTCAGACTGTAAAGCGTCTGTCTACAATGCGGGAGACCTGGGTTCGAGCCCTGGGTTGGGAAGATTCCCTGGAGAAGGAAATAGCAATCCTCTCCAGATCTATTGCCTGGAAAATCCCATGGACAGAGGAACCTGGCAGGCTACAGTCCATGGGGTCGCAAAGAGTCGGACACGACTGAGCAACTTCACTTCTTCACTGAGTGGAGTAGAGTGAAAAGAACCCACAGGAACTGTGTGTTGAGCTCTAAGTAATAACAAAATATCTGAAAGTTTAAGAAAAATATCTCTTCTCTCAGATATTAACTTTCCTTTTGATATGTAAAAACACCTAATAGAATGTCCCCTTGGTGCTTTCAAACTTCTGAGTTTAAAATGCTCTAATGGACATTTTGTTATTTCATGTCCTTTTATCTTATTTAATTCATTATTCCTTATTGAAATAGTTAAGGCAGTTTTCAGGGCCTTCTAAATATTGCCATCAGGAAATAATGTATCCCCATGAATCTATTGGAGGAGGGAGGTCAGTGTTATAACACCTGTAATAGAAGATAATATCCCAATTGATTACCTTATAGTGATACTTCTTGGGAACTGTGTGCTTCTTGATTGACACCGTCAGTAGCTTTTGTTATTATGGGACACTACTGTCCATAGGCTCGCACAGAGCTGGACACAACTGAAGCGACTTAGCACACACCAGTTACTGATATTTTGATCAGGATGATTTTGGTAATTTAAAGAAGTGGCTACTTTTGTTTTCTTCTAGTTTATTTTGAGATCAGTCAAGACTGGTTTCAATCAGAAAAACTAAAAGGTGAATGGTATAGCTTGTCCTTGGCCGTATCTCTAGACATTAACAGGTTTGCACAGGAGTTGAGATGGCATCTGAAGCATTAATAGAATATGACAGAAATGGTTTTATACTGAGGAAGGCTGAAGTTTGTCTCTGGAACTGCCAAGTATCAGCACAGATAAGGATGAAATGAAATGTAAAATATTCATTAGATTATTTTCTGCTAAGTTTATGCACACATGAATTCTAAAATTATTCTACTAGAATTAAAATATAAACAAAATGTAAATATTAGCCTCATTCATATTGTAGTCATGATATTGAACAGTAGTTAGAAAATGTTTTGCATAGGTGAAAAGTGCAGAATAAATAGCAGTGCTTCCTAAATACTCCTACTAATGTTTTTACTTAAGTAATACAAATTATGCAGCATTTTTAGGGGAGAGAGAAGAGCTTTTATTATTTCCATAATATAGGTAGAAAAAGTGAAACAAAAGCAATTTTCCTGAAGGTTAGAAATATGTTTAGTAGTCAAGAAAGATGGCTCCATTTATTTTGAATGAGAAAAAAAAAAATAACACATTCAATCTGATTTTAAGCCAGTTTTAATCTTAATGGGACTTATCTGGCTAATTGCTACAGACCCAGAATGAACTGACTTTTGAAGAGGGCCTCCAGCTTTGTATGAGATAATTCGGGGGTCTCCCCAGTCTCCTGAAACCCAACAAACTGAACCTTTCTTCATTCTTTTGATGGTGGAAATGTTGTTACATTGTCCTTTAACTGTTTTGTTTGTTTTGTTTTTAAGCCAGAAAGTACACATGTAATTCAGAAGGGGCTTCTCTAGTCTTTCCAATAGGTAGTTGTCTAATCTATTTCTCAGTGCCTCTAATGAGGATGATTCAAGTGCCTCTCTGAGCAGTTCCTCTGTTAACCCCCTTTGTAGAAGTTTTTGTGATGTTTAATCTTAATTTATTCTCTTTTTAGCTGTGGACCATTATTCTTCATCTCAGCCTTTTATTACTATTTTGAAAAAATTTTATGGTCCTTAGCAAATTCCTCATAATTGCTTTTTCCCTAAATGAGGAATTTCCCTGAAGTCATTTCATGTACGTGACTGTCCTGTGGATGTGGTACAGAAAGTCTTATTTCTGCACTGCTATTGATAAGCAAACCCCTCTCTCCTCAGATAATAAACCTGGACCTTTTTGTGTTAAGAGAGCATCATAGAAGATTTGGAGGAGAGCTTGGTTTTCCTGTTTGTTAGGGTGGAGGAGATCTTAGAGATTATTTTCTGACTTTTACTAATCTTTTTGCTTCACTTTCTTTATTTGTAAAATAAAGCTCTGAGTCAAAGCCACACCTCATTGGTGGCTAACTGAAGAGTTTAATCCAGCTTTACTGACACCAGAACTTGCTTATTATATTTAACAAGAGAACTCACAGAATACTACCCGTATCTGTTTATAAATTATGTGGGGGAAAAAGTATTTTGTATTCAAGAGTCACAATTGTTGACTGCTGGGTTTAATTTCTGTATCACCACCTAAAATGTAATTTTTGTTCCCACCAACTTTAGTTCTTTTCTAAGTTTAGCTTTTTCACATAATTTTCTAGTGCCGTATAATCAGCCTGCAAGAGACCGTGAGCAAGAGCTGTCACCAGAAAGTCCTCTCTTGATCCTCAGGATGAGTTTTGGCTTTGTGTTGATAGACTCTTATCAGAGCATGCTCTCAGAGATAACGGGCAATTTCCTCAGCTTACAGAGCAGTTTATACAGTTCCACAGGCTTTACTATAGGGACAAGTCATAGCTGTTAACTATGAGTTTCCCTTAAAACAAAGCAAACACAAGGGGAAGACCCTTATCTATTCATCACATACTGATTTTCTAAATCTGGAAAAACAGATTAAAAAAAAAAATTCCACTGTGACTTTGCTTAATTGTTACTGCCTCAGAAATGTAATATTGTTCACCTAGCAAGGTACATGAAGAAAACTAGTGATTTTGAGTTGCTTCACTCTGCAAAATACTTTTTTTTTGGTATGTTTGTGTATAGATACTATAAGTGATAATTGAAGCTCATGGATGGTTTTTATTTTAGAATTCTCATCCTCCCTGCACCCTTTAATTTCTTCTTAGTTTGCTTCCATATGTCTGCAGTTGAATATTGCAGAAAATAGAGTGCAACTGTTCACTATGAAGCGTTGCTCTTGTTGGAACCAGCTCACCTTACCCCTTTACAGAGACCTAGCACTCACCAGGAAAAGTTGGGTGGAGCAGTAGAGAGTATTAGTAGGAAAGCCTTAAAAGAGTTTACTAATGACAAGAAAGCATATCTTGTTCAACCCTAGCAATAAACAGCAAATAGGATTATTGCTTATGGTAAAAAATAGGCTTATTGCTTAGATGGAGTATGCCATGGGAACCCAGGAAAAGGAGCACTTTGTGCATTCCTGTGGGCTCTTTGTGGCAGCTCGGTGCTTTTATGAGAGAGCTTGGTGCCTTTATGTGTTAGCCTGTGGAAACGATTCTACTTCTGAAATGCTTCAGGAGTGTTTAAGTATAATGGGCTTTGTACCGCCTGCCTGGTCTGTACCCTGTAGAGCGCACTCAGACCATTCAGCTTGAACTCCATTTTATCTAGCTCTTTATCCATTAATTTTCTCCTGACCTTGGGCATAAAATATATGCGCTTTTTATGCTATGGCGCTTTGTGCAGACAAAGAGGAATAGCATAACCTATCCATCACTATTATGAATGATGCACTTTAAAACAAACACAGGTCAGAGACAGATATTTTAAGAGCAGATTTGTATTGATTCCATCACAACACTGAGCTAAAAGGAAAAGAGCTCTGAGACTTTAAGTGATGAAGCGAATTTTGACAAATAGCAGCAGCCATGCAAGTCGACTTAAGAATGTGCCTCACGGGCAGTCATTGGTGAGGAAACAGAATTTGTTATTGTTATTAACATCCACCTCGCTTACATATATTTATTACCATACTTTACACAGCACATTTGAACACTATGATTTTCTCTTCCTCAGTGTCTCCTGAAAGCTTTTTTGTTAAGGAAATGTGAAAGCTTATTAGACTCCTTAATCTTTATTAGGCTGTTGCTTTTGAAATATTCAAACTACCCTTTAACAGTAGGTGGTGGTTTATTTGTTTTGCAAGTTGGTTTTGAGCACATCTGTGGAAGATTTTGCAAGTGTTTGTGTTATGGCAAATAGCAGATTATTGAAGTCTAATAAATTAGGATTAGTGTCTTTATTATCACCTTTACTGTTAATAATCTCAATTCACACATCAAAAGTCCCACTATTTAAAATAACAGTCACATGCATTATCAAGTTATGTAGTCTTAACCCACTTCTCCAGACATTAAGATTCTAATAGACTAGATTTCTGCTATAAGAACAGACATCCTGGTTCTTAAAAGAGACCATACAACTGAAGGAAATATGTATTTATGTTACTGCAATTGTACTTCAGCTACAAATTCACTGGGCAAAATGTTTTTCCCCCTAACAATTTACTGTATTACATACTCAAATGTTATTATGTCAAAAATGACAGTAGATAGCTAGAGAATAGATGCTGAAAGAAAAATCTATCAGGTAGCATATGTCTCTTTGACAGTTCTGAAAGGACAAAGGAATCTGTTTTCTGAGAAGTGGGAAAGTCTGAAATATAAATTGCATTTTCCAAATTCTGAAATATGGCCTTATGGAGGATTTTTAATCAGATAGATTTCTGATGTTTAAAAAATTATCATTTTTATGGATTTTCACGTAATATTGCTACTTATTTCTGTCAGAATTAAAGTGGCAAAAATGTGCCTACTAAGTTTTGTTTCATTCATATTTACACGGGGATTTCAAGTGTGCAATTCTATTTTTGTCTAGTAGGCAGTGTTTCATGCAGTACTGAACCCATCTTCTTATGATAATAATGCTCAGGATTCACTGGTTACATTTTCATGCTTCCACATTGTGTCTCCTGTTTCAGTTTTTGGTTCTAAGCAGTAAATTACTTTTTAGACTTTTCCACATTTCTTTTACTAATTCACTCTTAAGATCAGTATTGAAAACTAAAGAGCCCTCCATTGCAAGTTACAAGATTTTCTTCCAATACTGAATCTGCCATGACCACAGAGGGTCATTATCTCTGCTTTACTTCCCCACTGACAAAACACAGGGTTGAATCATTCACTTCCTCCTTCATTCCCTTCTCCTCTTCTCTCTCCAGTTCCTTCCCTTTTACCCCTTGTATGTAAAATAACTTCCACTATCCAATTACCACTGGGTTTTCTAAGAATTAAGTAATAATGTAGGAAAAGGGACTAGAGCAGCACGTGCAATGTAAATTCTGCAATGACTGCTCAGTAAATGGTATCCACTATTTCTTCTGTTTTATTTCTCTTTGCCCATCATTTATCTTTGTCCTAACCAACCTGCTATGCATGAGGGACTTCATTTTCAAAGCACAGGGTTAAGTGCACTGTGAATGATTTGCTAAACCTGTCCAAATAGTTTTCATATTCTAGTAGAGGGAGAAAAACTGCTCTTATACAAATTAACTGTTTTAGGTTCATTTACTTATAATATTAATTGAATAGTATCATTGTGGCCCCCCAAATCAATAATCTTAACTCATTTTCTTTAATAGATTAATTATATTTTATTCATTGCTGGTTAATTAAATTTTATCCATAGACTTGCATTTTATCTAGCTGTAGTGAAGATTTAAAAAAATAAACCAAGAAAATATTTGCTAGTATTTTTAAATTAAGATATACACTATTAACACAAATAAAATTTAAGTATAGTGGGCTTAATTTGAATGTGAGATGACAAGTGTCTGAGACCAAGTCATGGGATCTCACAAGATCAAGCTGTCTGTTGCTGTCCAGTCCCCCAGTCATATCCAGCTCTTTGAGACCCCATGTACTGCGGCACACCAGGCGTTCCTGTCCTTCACCATCTCCCAGAGGTTGCTGAAACTCATGTCCATGGAGCTGATGATGCCATCCAACCATCTCATCCTCTGCCATCCCCTTCTCTGCTGTCTGTAGCTGTTAAAGTGTGAATAACAATGTGTAGGACCCAACATGGTCTAAACTTCACAATCAGATAACAACTTAGGATAGTGAGAGACGAGGGAAATATTTGTTCTGAGGCAAGTTTGAAATTCCTGATCGAAGACCCAGAGAAGGAATTCTAGATGCCTGAGTAGAGGCACGGGGGCCTTCTGTTCTGTTCCTTTTCCCTGGTGTCAACAATTAACAGTGCAGTAATAGCTCCTCTACTGGGGCTTCAGCCTCACAGAATTGCCCCTTGGATGGCAAGAGGATCCCTTTCAGATAGAACTGTATGCAGACCCAGGCATGATATTCCGTTACAGAGCTGCTTGGGAAGAGTGTCTTATTCAAGTCATGGCTCTATAATTTGTCAGGAGTATGACAGAAACAAAAGGCCAAAAGAGCAAGATGGGATAATGTTACTGTCTTTGTGTTATCTTAAATTATATATGTGAGTGTTCACCCTTGGGGTTTCTGTGTAATATATTATTGTAAATTTGTACTGTAGTCCAGTGTCCAAAGTTAGACCATATATATTGGTTTCTAAGTTCTATGCAAGGTGCAGGATGCTTGGGGCTGGTGTACTGGGATGTGGGTACCCAGAGGGATGGTGTGGAGGGGGAGGTGGGACGGGTGTTTGGGATTGGGAACACGTGTACACCCATGGCAGATTCTTGTTATTTTTATTCTAAAAAAAATTTTTTTAAAAAGAAAAAACAACAACAAAACTATAAAATCTCTAAAATGCTTTTAATCATATAAAATATGATTCATAAAAATCATTTAAAATACTATCAGTTGCATTTACAGATCATTTAATTAGAGACAGTGCTGCATTCTTAGAACAGGCCTGATTTTTTTCATCTTGACCTTAATGTTTGAACTATATTAACCTAAGTTTTTATCATTGGGGTCTGCTTTAATTTGACTGGCTGTGCTTATTTTTTTTGTAAAATAAGAGGAAACCAAAGTAAAAGACACACATTATTGCCCATAGGGTATTGTACAAAGAAGAGCCTGCCTGTAGGAAGTGTTGCAGTAGGTTTTTAGTCTTAAATGTAAGGAAGGCCCTTGTGGTCCAACAGTGGTGTGTGAATCAAAGTTGATATTTTCAAAGTGAAAAGCTACCTATAGTACAAACTACTGACTGGCAAAGCCAGTCACGTCCAGAAGCATGATATGTAAAATATGCGAAAATAAGGGCTTCTTACCCCCAAAGCTCCACAGAGTCACTTCCTGAAGTAAAACTTTGCTTCGTCTGCGCAGCTTTCCTTATGCTAAAGAAGAATAGAGTCTAAGCATATGTACAAAATAATCATAACGAACCAAGAGGGATTATAACTTGAATCATGAGCCTTTATTATCAAACCTATTTTATCCTCCTATACAATCGATCCTTGAACAAAGTAGGGGTTAAGGGCGCCAACCCTTCGAACAGTCAGAAATTCACTAATAATGTTTCATTTCCTCAAAACTTAACTACTAAGAGCCTACCGTTGACAAGAAACCTATAGATAACATAGTCAAGTAACACATTTTATGTATTATATGTATTATGTGCTATATACTTGCAATAAAGTAATCTAGAACAAACAAAATGGTATTAAAATCATAATCATAAAATACATAATGGTATTAAAATCATTTTCTCATAAGGAAGAGAAAATGCGTTTACCGTATATATACATGTTTATTGGAAAAGTCTACATATAAAGTAGACGCCTGTTGTTCCAGTGATCAGTGAAAAGAGATAGAGGAAAACAATAGACTGGGAAAGACTAGAGATCTCTTCAAGAAAATTAGAGATACCAAGGGAACTTTTCATGCAAAGATGGGCTCAATAAAAGATGGAAACAGTATGGACCTAACAGAAACAGAAGATATTAAGATGTGGCAAGAATACACTGAAGAACTATACAAAAAAGATCTTAATGACTCGGATAACCACAACGGTGTGATCATTCACCTGGAGCCAGATATACTGTAGTGTGAAGTCAAGTGCCCCTTAGAAAGCATCACTACGAACAAAGCTAGTAGAGGTAATGGAACCCCAGTTGAGCTATTTAAAATCCTTAAAGAGGATGCTGTTAAAGTGCTACACTCAATATGCCAGCAAATTTGGAAAACTCAGCAGTGACCACAGGATTGGAAAAGGGCAATTTTCATCCCAACCCCAAAGAAAGGCAATGGCAAACAGTGTTCAAACTACATCACAATTTCGCACTCATCTCGCATGCTAGCAAAATAATGCTCAAAATTCTCCAAGCCAGCCTTCAACAGTACATGAACTGAGAACTTCCATATTCAAGCTGGATTTAGAAAAGGCAGAGGAACCAGAGATCAAATTGCCAACATCTGTTGGGTCACAGATAAAACAAAAAAGTTCCAGACAAACATCTATTTCTGCTTTGTTGACTATGCCAAACTTTTGACTGTATGGATCACAACAAACTGTAAAAATTCTGAAAGAGATGGGAATACCAGACCACCTGACCTGCCTCTTGAGAAATCTGTATGCAGGTCAGGAAACAACAGTTAGAACTGGACATGGAACAACAGACTGGTTCCAGATAGGAAAAGGAGTACGTCAAGGCTGTATCTTGTCACCCTGCTTATTTAACTTATATGCAGAGTACATCATGAGAAATGCTGGACTGGAAGAAACACAAGCTGGAATAAAGATTGCCGGGAGAAATATCAATCACCTCAGGTATGCAGATGACACCACCCTTATGGCAGAAAGTGAAGAGGAACTAAAAAGCCTCTTGATGAAAGTAAAAGAGGAGAATGAAAAAGTTGGCTTAAAGCTCAACATTCAGAAAACAAATATCCGGTCCCATCACTTCATGGGAAATAGATGGGGAAACAGTGGAAATAGTGTCAGACTTTATTTTGGGAGGCTCCAAAATCACTACAGATGGTGACTGCAGCCATGAAATTAGAAGATGCTTACTCCTTGGAAGAAAAGTTATGATCAACCTAGATAGCATATTTAAAAGCAGAGACATTTCTTTGTCATCTAAGGTCCATCTAGTCAAGGCTATGGTTTTTCCTATGGTCATGTATGGATGTGAGAATTGGACTGAGAAGAAAGCTGAGTGCCGAAGAATTGATGCTTTTGAACTGTGGTGTTGGAGAAGGCTCTTGAGAGTCCCTTGGACTGCAAGGAGATCCAACCAGTCCATTCTGAAGGAGATCAGCCCTGGGATTTCTTTGGAAGCTGAAACTCCAGTACTTTGGCCACCTCATGCGAAGAGTTGACTCACTGGAAAAGACTTTGATGCTGGGAGGGATTGGGGGCAGGAGGAGAAGGGGACACCAGAGGATGAGATGGCTGGATGGCATCATTGACTCAATGGACGCAAGTCTGAGTGAACTCCAGGAGTTGGTGATGGACAGGGAGGCCTGGTGTGCTGTGATTCATGGGGTTGCAAAGAGTCGGACACAACTGAGTGACTGAACTGAACTGAACATTTGCTTGGAATAGTCCTTCATTTGTTTTTGGAACTGATTCATCTCAAGATATACACAGGAAGAAAATTTACAATTTGGACAGAAAAAGGAGGATAAAATTAAGGGGATAAAAGGTGTAGATTGCTTTTTTTTTCTGTCTACTTTTTGCTTGATAAAGCATATTTGATGGAATATTTTTTAATGTAAATATCTTCCTTATATCCAGAAGTTTGCCTTATCTTGTACTCTTATATATATATGAAAATGTGTTTGAATATTCTGTCAGTTTTAATCTTGATTTATAATTCGAGTAGGAATTGTACAATGTTTCTCATTAGAAGCCTTGGTCTTTTTGTTTTATGAACTAGTATCATCCTTACGTAAAAGCGGTAAATTTTCTTTGATGGAGGAGATTCACAAGTTCTTTTTAGAGAACTTTTTTTAGCATTGGGAAGTTTAAAGTCTCTCCTAAGAATATTATGTGACTGCTCAGTTTTAGTAAATTAAAAAGAATGAACAAGCCAAACAACAAGGTGTGAGTCTTCTTAATTTTTATCCTTTCAAAATGACTTGCTCCTACATAAAGGGGATTGTAGATTCACTAGTAGTTGTGGGTAGAGAAGGAGATGGTTGATAATTAGAGAGCTCAGTTTTTCTTCCAATTTTTATAGGAAGTTATATCAGAGATGTTCTTTAAAGAGCAAGAGAACTTTTCAAAAGGAGAAGTTAATAAAGATCTTTTCTTTGCTGGTCTGCAGCAAGGACCATAAGCATTTTTATTTTACCATTAATTTCTGTAGATCCAAAACTGTAAATAAGTTGGAGGGTAATTGACTGCCTGATAGAATTTGGGCAATGTTGAGCAGGGTAGACTATTTTCTGCTAAATATTAGTCCTGTTGCCTGTAATTGGACTGTTACAGTTCTTTCTTCTGGAAGTCTTGAGGCCCAAAGAGATTATAACTCTTGGGGTAGGGGGTCAGATATGTTTTCAACTTAAGTTTGGGAAGCACATTTACATGTAGTGAGATGATATAAGTGTTTGTACTGCTGCTGCATCTGACGTGTTAGATTTGTGCTGATGACATACAAAAACTCACCAGGAGGCTAATATTCAAGTGTACTTTAGGAAGTACCTAGAACTGAGAAGATTAACATTTTAGAAACTTTCTAAATATTAACATTTCTTCTGAATTCTGTGGAAAATACAGTCCTTTGTATGACTCTGAAATTGTGGAAAACTCTGATATATGCTAGAATTTTTCACTTGGCTTTTGATTTTAAATTCGTTTTAATTAGTGATTATTTTTACCACATTAAAAATAATCTCGAATGTCTTATAATGGTATAGAAAAACCAAATCTACCTAAGACATGTAGTCCTGATCTTCTCTTTCTCTATTCAATCTGTGAATCAGTCTACTGTGTTCTCTTATTTGTGTTTTACCAAAGGTTAATAATCAGCCTTTCAAAACCACTTGGTTCACAATGCCTTTAGCCCAATTGTCTCTAGCAGCCTAATTACCAATTTCTTCATAGCTGATTTAGGAGAGATAGGGATGCAGGGTTCCAGAGAGATCCACTCTGAGTCTTTATTTTCGACAGGTAATATTCAAGTAGCTGTCACACTGCTTTAAAGTCACTTTGAGCAGGAAGAGAGAGAGGTAGGGAAGGAGGGACCTTCTATCTTATTCATAAAATTTCTGGTCCTAGTTTAATACTTTTGAGATTTTCAGGCCCAAGTGCTAACTCCTCATGATGCTGATAAATTATATTGTTTGTAATTTAGCACCCCCAAAATCTATGGAACCCTTGTACATAAAAGATTTTGCTGATTAAGTAAAAACCTGTTGTATTTCAAAGTTATTCTTAATGGTTCAATTGCAGTACTTTGAAAAGTACTGCTGTTTCTTTTTTTTTTTCTTTTTTTTTATTTTATTTTTTTATTTTTATTTTTATTTTTATTTTTATTTTTTATTTTTTATTTAATTAAATTTATTTATTTTTTTAATTACAGTACTGTATTTGTTTTGCCATACATTGACAGGAATCAGCCATAGGTGAACACAATCTCCCAATGCCGAATCCCCTCCCACCTCCCACCCCCACCCTCTACTTGAATCATCCTGTGCATCAGCCCCATGCCTCCTGCATCCTACATTGAACATAGATTAGCGTTTCGTTTCTTACAGGAAAATATACATGTTTCATTGCCATTCTCCCATACCATCCCACCCTTTCCCTCTCCCTCAGCTGTTTCTATTTTAACGAATTACATATAACTATCAGGCCTTCATAGATCCTAGGAGAGTTCATAAGAAAAGGTTGGCAGCAGCAAGTTTATTAAATTTTCATGAAACTGAGGTCTCATTTCTGAATATCTAGTCAGTGATGACTGCTTATAGCTTAGTGTTCAGATATGATTAATCATTCATTTGTTCATTTTATTCAGTCATTCATTCAAAAATGTCAAAGACTTATGCCTAGATCTTGATTCCATGAATAAATTGATGTAACTTAGCTTGATCTTCATATCTTCTCTGTGAAAGAGGCAAGTTGTATCTCAAGTATCTATAATTACTTCTGGCTTGAAAGTTATATACTTCATTTCTTCATTGATCAGGTATTTTGAATACCTGCTATGTACAAACATATTGAATTAGGAATTTCTTGTCCTCAAAGAGCTCACAGTCTAATACAGGTGATACATAAATACAGATGGATCTGTGTATTCATAAAATGGTGAGCAACCACTATGGTGCCTGTTAAAGTGATGACTTTTTGATGACTAAGGTGCCGTCCCTTTCTTCAAGGGTCTTGGTTCAGTGAGAGTCATTTTCCTTTTTAATTGTAGCATACTTAATAAAGAAGGAGATGTGCTCATGCTGTTATGGAAGCATATGGGTGAGTGCCTAATTCATCTGGGACTGGAGATACCGAGGAAGTCAGGGAAGATAATTTTCAAGAAAACGACTGAGGGAAGGGGCAGAATTGAGGGCTAGTAATGATATTTTAGGCAAAATGAATAGAATGAATAAAAAGTAAGAGCAGGATAGAAACTAAATGTGTTCATTATGAATTCATCATGAAACATGTCCTCATTGCTTTGTAATTTTTCCCTAGATTTTTAAAAATTGAATCAATGTGAAACACTCCTGAAAAACTACTTATAAAATATTGTATCATTCAAAAAATTGAGAAATTACTTACAGCAAGAATAAACAGGAAAGGCTCACTGGTGAAAGTAGTATTTAAAAGAGATGGTTATATAGAATTTATATGGGGAGAGACATAGGAAATACATTTAGAGAGAGACTATTCCAGGTGATGAGAAGACCCCAAGGCAAGGATGACATTTTACACAAGACCTAGAACTGAGATGATCAGAGCCGTCTACATAAGGAAGTGCTGAGGCTGGAGACTTTGAACGTTATAGCCTTAACATTCGGCTTTTGGAAGCCACTCTGGAATTTCAACAGAAAAAGGCTGAACTATGTTTCATAGTCATTCTTCCTCTTAAAATGTTATAGTTTCTAGGCAGTTCACATCACACACAATTTTTTTTTGTAGCCCCCCTTTCATTTTATAAATACGTGCAAAGTACTTACCGTGTTTTAGGATCTGTGCTAGGCATGTAGGATACAGTGGCGAATTAGGCAGTCCCTGCCTCAAGAAGCTTCAGATACTGAGGGTTACTGATGGCTTACTCAGGTCTGTTCTTTCAGATCTTCTCATCTTCAGACATGGAAGTATGGCCTTAATGATTCACCCTTGGGACCAACCTCTGTCATTCACGGAGCTGTTTTCAGTGGGCATATTATCAACATAGTAGGATTTGATCATCAGCTTTTTATATGCTGTTGTTATTCTTATATTTGAACAGTAAAGTTAGAATTCATCTCCCAAACTTGCCAGTCTGTAGAAACATGATTGAAGAAAACAAGGGAGGCTCAGCTGTTCCTACGGATTCCTAACCAGTGATTTCTTGGCTGACTTCTTTCTTGAAGTAGAAATACACCTAAACCCTAGAGCAAACAGTACGCCCACATGTACCCTTTTTCATAGGTTTGTGACAGTAGTTTTAAAAATGGCCTTTGCCAAAGAGAGTGTATTGGTCTATGAATGAAACTTGCTATATATACATTTTACATTCACTGTATTTCTTTTCAGAGGAGATATTTTCAATTCCTATTCCACTGGTTCTATATTCAGCTTTCCTGGGAACCCTGGTTTATAACCTTCACACACATGATCTATAATCCTTCAAAGCTAGTCCTAAAGAACTCAGAGTCTCATAAAGTTTGTCTTCCAGTTTTCTCTCTGTATACAAACAGCAGCTGAACTGAGACTTTCTATTTCTGTCGTATACTCCTGTTTCCGGAGATAAGTGTTTGCTGATAGTGCTATTAATGACGAAACTGCAGTGATTAACCTGCCCGACACTTCATGATATGTATTCAGACACCATGCAGACCAATTACTAATAAAGCTGAAATATTTTAAGATGTGATTAGCAGTTTAAAAGTATATTGAAGGGAAGGAAATACACATTCTGTATTTTCTTCTTCCTGTTGATAACAAAGCGGTGTAATGTACTCTGTGTTTGTAATTTTTGTTAGGTCAAGCATAATATTTATTCCCAGTGTATTTAGAAAAAAAACTGTTTGTATTTTCTACATCTTGGCAATATAGATTTAAATTATAAAGTGTCAAGAAGAGAAAAATGTGAGAGGGAAATGCTTCCTGGAACACTACCCATGCTTAGGAATCACATTTCAAATTCAAGTCTAATGCCATGTGCTGCACTTAATATTTGATGAGAAAATAAATCTCATCCTTTTTTATGGGTAGTGAATTAATAGCTTATTACTTAAGCAACCAAATGTGGTTCTCATACAAAAACAGTGGTGTAGGAAATTACTATTCTCAGAAATAGTCACATGTTTAAATAGCAGTTCAGTGATCACAGAAAAGTGTATAACCTCAGGGTAAATATCCAAGTGTGAAGAGCTGTCACATCTGCAGTGTGAGCTTGCAAGTCCTCCAGTCCAGCCCCTTCTGGGCCTCCTCTAAGTTCACATCACCATGGTTTCTTGCGCTCCGGGTCGCCACAGTTAGCGCAGAACTCCGTCAGACCTTGCTGCCACATTCTGATCTTTCCCCTCTTATATCAACTTTTTATTTTTGTCTTTTTAACTGTAATAGCTTCAGAATTATCTTCGATGGCATTTTCCAGTGACATATCTATTATACTTATAGTGACAAGAGTTTCCTAAAGGTTTTCATCTAACTAGTTGCTAAGTGTTGTTGATCTCATAATTTTCCTGAACCTTCTGACTTGCGATATAACTCAACAATGAGGAATGTAAATGTGATTAATTAAATGATCACTATTTATATTGCTTACATTATTTAGATCTGTTTTTAAACCCTTCTTCAAATTCTTCTCTCAGGAAGCAAGCTTGCAAAGCAACCAACCACACTTAACCACACATTTAGATGAACAAAAATTTTCTAAAGATTCTTGCCTTGTTGAGAACAGTGTGACATGACTGGACTGTGAATGTTAACTATTAAGAAGCACTTGTTTATATATTCCTGTTTGTGTGAATGTATATGCATATCTAATGTGTGTTTATGTCTCTTGTTGTTGAGTTGCTGTGTTGTGTCCTACTCTTTTGTGACTGCATGGACTCTAGCCCTCGAGGCTCCTCTTGTCTGTGAGCTTTCCCAGGCAAGAATACTGGATTGGGTTGCCATTTCCTTCTGCAAGGAATCTTCCAGACCCAGAAATCAAACCTGTGTCTCCTGCATTGACAGGCAGATCAGATTCTTTACCACTGAGCCACCAAGGAAGCCCGTATATATCTGTTGACATACAATTGATATGATATGTTGCACATATTAAAGACCTACAATGTGATAAGCCTTAGCATATGTATATACCTGTGAAACCCTTATCACATTTGTAATTCCTCCAACTTGGTCCTCCCTCTAATAGTTTGGCTCTCAGCATTCCCTAAGCAAACACTGATCCTCTCTGTCACTATAGTTGATTTTTTAATGTCTAGAATTTTATACGAATGGGGTCATGCAATATATATACTTTTTGCTTGTTTTACATAAAGCATAATTATTTCAAAATTAATCCAGGTTGATGTGTGTATCAATAGTTAATTCCTTTTTAGTGCTGAATAGTATTTCATTGTATGTCTTTATCAACTTTGTTTGTCCATGCAATTTTCCAAAAAATGGTACTAGAAAAGGTGCATACCCATATGTCAAAAAACAAAACTTTGAATCATATCTTGCTCCAGATACAAAATGAACTCATAGATCATAAAAGGCATAAAACCCATAAAACTTCTGAAAGAAAGTATAGAAGAAAATCTTTGTGATTTGAATTAAGAAGTATTTCCCCATAGCCACAAACCCATAAAACCACAAACCTTACAACCCCAAATCACAGTTTCTAAAAAATTGCATTTATGACTTGAGTATTATCAAAATTAGCTTCACTTCAAAAGATATTGAGTGAACGGGAAAAAAAAATCAAGCCATAGATGTTGAATAAAGTTTCAAAAATATTTAAATTTTAAAGCACACTGAAAATGTACAAAGAAGAATATAAGTAATACTTACATGAGATTATTGTAGAGTATGTATTTGGCTTAAAGTTTGAATAAGCTAAACACACTGTCGAATGAGGGTTGATAGCCTGTCAATAAGCCCTGAGTACTTTTAACTGTGGAATTTTCTGTCAAATCTGTAACCAGCCGAAGTCCATAGGAAATGCTGATATTTGTCACCCGAAACTGAAAAATGGGGTGTTAAAATATCTCTATCTTTGATTTCCTCTTGTTTCCATCTAATAGCAATTTGCTTTAATGTAGTTTGTTCACAGTTAGTTGGTTCAGTGGTTTAAAAGGAGAAAGCTGCTTTTGAAACTCTATAAAGTATATTAGCAACCCTCTGGTGCCCCGACACATGCACTTTTTCAAAATGCACCTCTTTTAATGCAGTTGTAGTTTTGCTAAGTTTCTGGCTTGAGCATTGGAAACGTTTAGATCATTAAAAATATATATATTTAGACATTGCCAGTATCACCCTTCCCTGTCTATAAGAGAGCCAACATTGCTTTCCAATCTTGCATTTCTTAGACTTTGTAAAAGTAATAAACCCTTGAGATTTGAACCCATGTATCACTGAGACTGTTGTATCCATGACCATAAAAGGAAGGAGAAATTCTGCATCTTTACTTGTCCTTGGGTAGGGCATGCTGAAGAATTTATTTATCATCTGAGTCCTATCAACATTAAACTGAAAAAACACTAGTGGAGATCCCCTTCTTAAGTACTATTTAACTCTGTATTGAAGATTATTTTATGCTTGTCTTACAGACACAGCATACTGAGTAATAACTTTAAGAAGCCATGGCTTATCTTAAAGCCTTGGAAGGGTATTGTTGATTTGATGGCTTGAGGGAAGGAGTAACTATAAAAATATTTTTATCCTTTTATCCTATGCTATGTTACTGATTGACTAGTCAGCTCTTTTCTAGGGTTATATAGACACTCATCTTAACTCTTAACATGAAAGAGCCTCAATCGCACTGAAACAGTATATGCATATTTAAAGTTTATATTGACCACTGTCCATGTAAATTGTTTCTGTCTAAATTACCTAGTTTGTTTATTCCCCATTCCCCATTTTACATTTGGCCTTGTTATCAACAAAGTTTTAAACTTTGGTCTATACAAATACAAAATTTACTTTGATTCTAAAAGTCCACCTCTTCTTTTTAACTTGATTTATTTCCATATATAGATTATAATTTACTGAATTGAGAGATTATAATCTATGAAAGTGAGTATAATCTATAGTAAATCCTTAAAAAGCAAATTTTAGCTCTACTTTTAAGGTTATGCAAATTGCTGCTGCTGCTAACTCGCTTCAGTTGTGTCCAACTCTATGCGACCCCATAGACAGCAGCCCACCAGGCTCCCCTGTCCCTGGGATTCTCCAGGCAAGAACATTGGAGTGGGTTGCCATTTCCTTCTCCAAGGAATGAAAGTGAAAAGTGAAAGTGAAGTCGCTCAGTTGTGTTTGACTCTTAGCGACCCCATGGACTGCAGCCTACCAGGCTCCTCCTTCCATGGGATTTTCCAGGCAAGAGTACTGGAGTGGGGTGCCATTGCCTTTTCCGTATGCAAATTGAGTCATGCTTAAAACAGAATCTTTCCCTCACTGAAAAGAGAAGTCGCATCTGCTTTGCAGTTTACACCTCCCTTGATATCCACCTATCTTGCTTGCTTGCTGCACATAGGCTTTGCCTAAGAATTTCCTGTTGTTGATAACAGTCGAAGAAAGTAGAAATGAAATCAGTGTACTGTTACTTTGTTGAAATAATTGAAGTGTTGTCAGTGAAGACGTCTACAAATTCATGTTAATTGCTCTAATATGATTTACATTCACATAGGCAATGTGTTTTGAAAGTCAGAATGGTATTCTTTAAAACCAGCTGTTCCTGGGGCTGTCAGTAATAACTTTGAGAGTTAACCAGGGGGATCAAGGAGTCAGCATAGGTGTTACTTTGAAATATGATGGGAGAATTTCTTTGCAGGACAACTCCACAGCACATTTCTTAAAGTTGTGACTGAAATGGGCACTGGAATTATTGCCAGCATGGTTTTTTGAGCAGAAATGGAAGGATAAATCTATTAGGCTTTGTATCCGGTCCCATCACTTCATGGCAAATAGATGGGGAAACAATGGATACAGTGGGGGACTTTAACTTCTTGAGCTCCAGAATCACTGCAGATGGTGACTGCAGCCATGAAATTAAAAGACACTTGCTCCTTGGAAGAAAAGCTGTGACCAAATCAGACAGCATATTAAAAAGCAGAGACATTACTTTAGCAACAAAAGTCCATCTAGTCAACGCTATGGTTTTCCTGGTAGTCATGTATGGATGTGAGAGTTGGGCTATAAAGAAAGTTGAGTGCCAAAGAACTGATGCTTCTGAACTGTGGTGTTGGAGAAGACTCTTTAGAGTCCCTTGAACTGCAAGGATATCCAACCAGTCCATCCTAAAGGAAATCAGTCCTGAATATTCATTGGAAGGACTGATGTTGAAGCTGAAACTCCAGTACTTTGGCCACCTGATGCAGAGAACTGACATTGGAAAAGACCCTGATGCTGGGAAAGATTGAAGGTGGGAGGAGAAGGGGACGACAGAGGATGAGATGGTTGGATGGCATCACCGACATGATGGACATGAGTTTAGTAGGCTCTGGGAGTTGGTGATGGACAGGGAGTCCTGGTGTGCTGTAGTCCGTGGGGTCACAAAGAGTCAGGCACAACTGAGCAACTGAACTTATGATTGATAACTGAAATTTATTATATCATGTAACATCTACAAAGGGTAACTTCTGTCTTCTCTATTCAAATAAAATAGGCATAAATATTGCCCCTGAACAATTTTTAAAGGGAGAAATCTTTGTGTTAAATATCATGTGATAATAAGTGATTCAGTATAAATATTTGAATTATTCTGTGTTTTTCCTCTTTTATTTTTTTTTAAAGAAAATCCATTAGGAGTTACCAGTGGCATTTCAATGTGAATAAAAGCCAGTTTGGCTTAAATGTAATAGAAATACCTGTGGCGGATTCATGTTGATATATGGCAAAACCAATACAATATTGTAATGTAATTAACCTCCAATTAAAATAAATAAATTTATGTTAGAGAAAAGAAAACAAAGCAAAACTTTACTATCAAATTATATATTACCTCAGACCTATCATTCTGTTTTTGGAAGCACTGATACCTCTTATGAATATTATTACTAAATCATTAAATTCCTTATCTTGGACCTTTTGATATTTAAATATTTTCATCCCCAGGCACTACTTTGTGGCCATCTACCATTTTATTTTGGTTTCATTATTGCATGTAAGCAAATTAATGATTAGTCTGAAGTAAGTGACCACAGCAAAAATAAAACGATGTATATTTTTGATTAGGAAAAGTTTTGTACAATAACCCAAACCAGCTGATTTGATAGATTCAAGGTTTCATCTGGCCCATCATAAAAACTGTTTAAATATAACTTTCAGAGAAGTGAAAATTTGACAAAATTTAGAAGGCTTTTTCTGGTCTCTCCATCAGAGTAGGCCTGAAGATGTGTCGGTTATGTAGAGTTTCTGGGAGGTGCTTGATGGAGAAGCTGAGGTTAGAATATGGCATAGCTCTTTCATGTGTGTGGGTAACATGCCCTGACGGGGAGAAATGGATGAAGTGATTATGTCACTACTACTTGGAAATAAATCCACAGTAAGAGAATAGTGCAGGTGATTCAGCTCATGCTTATTCTTCCTGGCAAGGCTAGATGAAAAACAAAAAGGGGAGGAGATACAGGGGAGGAAGATGAGGCATCATTAGGTTGTTTCCATTTGCTTAAGGAAATATCTAGTTACTGATCCTGGGGAAATGATGAGTATTCAAAATTTGAAGTTCAAAACAGTCAAACTTCAGTAAGAAGAAGAGGAATAGTTTTTCTCTTCCTCATTTTTGGCATTGTCTTAAGCATGTTGCCATTACTTCAAAATTGGTAGAAGGCAGAAGTAATAGATTAGTTATAATCTAATTATAGATTATAGTTATATCTGTTCTCCCCAGGTATCACACTTTATAAACTATAAAGTTTTCCTAAATTTAAAATGTTGGCATGGAAGAAGCTAACTGTATTTGCTTCCCTGATGGCTCAGAGGGTAAGCATCTGCCTGTGATGCAGAAGACCCAGGTTCGATCCTTGGGTCAGGAAGATCCCTTGGAGAAGGAAATGGCAACCCACTCCAGTATTCTTGCCTGGAGAATCCCATGGACAGAGAAGCCTGGTGGCCTACAGTCCATGGGGTCGCAAAGAGTCGGACATGACTGAGCGACTACACTTACTTGGGGATAGTGGTCTTTGCTTTGTTTCTCTAGCTTTTTTGTTTGTTTATTTAAATATATATGTATTATCCACATAAGTATGTTATGAATATATGAAATATATTTATAGATTTTTATAAATATGTTATAAAACAAATTTATGTACTACAAGGCTTATTTTTCAATTTATTGGAGTGTACCTTATTTACAATGTTGTGTTAATTTCTACTGTTCAGCAAAGTGAATCAGTTATACATGTATGTATATCCACTCATTTTTTAAAAATTCTTTTCCCATATAGATCATTACAGAGCTTTGAGTAGAGTTCCAGATGCTATACAATATAGTCTTATTAGTTACCTATTTTATATATGGTAGTGTGTCATATATATGGTATACGTCCAGTCCCAATCTCCCAATTTTTACTTCTCTTCCTTTCCTCCCTAGTAACTACAAGTTTGTTTTCTACATCATCTGTGACTCTATTTCTATTTTGAAAATAAGTTCGTTTGTACTAGTTTTTAGATTCCATGGATAAAGCTTAATCTTATAACAAGGGAAACAAAGATAACTCACCTTTGTGTGGTCAGTGACAGACACAGGTTCAGGTCTGTGATCTGTACCATCTCTGTTAGCCACCTTACCAATACAGTTGCTTTAGCTGCAGGTTTTTCAACCTTAAACCCTTAGTTTTTTAACCTATCAGAAATGATTATTTCCTACATTCTAAGCCAGAAGCACTTATGACTATGTGCATTTGAAAGTGGCCCCAGATACACTGTAACTTTGTATGTATATGTAGGAGTGGAATTTGTTAGACAGGAAGTAAATGCATGCTTATATTAATTGAATGCATATTTATCCCAACAGATGTAATTATCAAATACTCGTGTATAGATGCAAGACACATATATACAAAACATCTTCAGTTTTGGAGAAATTTACAAATACATTTGCTTCAGTGACAATAGTATAAGAATGACTGAAGTCAAGCAGAGTGAGAGAGCTTGGAATTCTTGCCTTCTATTCTACGGAAACCCAGATGTTTTCCCAAAGGATAACATGCTCTGTCCAGATTAGCCCAGACACATTCTTTACATCCATCTTTCCCTGTTCTGTGTGAGAAATGAGGATGTGTTCACAGATCTGCAGGTGCCCTGCCCCACTTCTGTGTTCCCGTGCTCTTCTGAAGGCAGAAATGAGAAGTCTAGGATGAACGTTCCCTGTGTCCATTGGAGTGTTTTTCCGTATTCTTGACTGGTGCCCACATTTTGTCCATTAGCATTTCTGTGCCCAAGGGCTTCATCTGCACATGTAGGCTCTCTAGGAAGTGGACAGGGCATTCTTTCCTCCAGCTTCAGATTTCACTGACAACTTCACGGTCCCTTCAAGAGCATTAGGAGCTGCATTCTAAGTTGTGTCTGGAATAGAAATAAAACCCCGATTTTGGGAGGTGTCCAAAGGAAGATGATGGGAACCCAGATGGCAGCAAGCCTTATGACACTCCTGCTGTTCAAAGCCAGTGCTTCCTCTGAGAAATGTGGATTTAGGATTTTATATTCGATTTCTCCAGGGGGAATATAGCAAGGAGGGAATTCATGCAGTTAAAATAAAAGTCTTCCTGACAAAAGCATAGTAACTTCTTTTATATTAACTCTCAGCTTGCTGAAACTAAAGTATGGGGGTGATTACCACGTAGAAGTTTTGTTTGCTTTTTTTTCTCTTTGAGTTTTAAATTTGAAAGAACTGTTTTATTCTGGGAGTTTAATATATCAAAAGAGAAGAAATCATATATTTTGATATGTTAAGTTTTAGCATATTTAAAGCTATTGTCTTGAAGAAGCAATGATGTGTGTGTATGTGTTAATTTATAATTACTAAGCAATTGAATCTGTCAAAAGATAAATCATGTACTCATTCGTGTAATGAGACTTCAGTTTCAAGATGATGAACTCTGATCTTGGATCATTTACTCTTCTCACACCAAAACCTGTAAAAATGATAGAAAAGGCATAAAAACTCAAATATGTTTGTTAAGAGGTTTGTGGACCTAAATTTCCTCCTTGTAATCCACTGACTCCTCTACAGTATTTATTCCAACAGGGTCAAATGGACATCTGTTGGATAATGAATGGATTTCTATCTCAGGGTTAACTTGATTTATTAACATAATGTTTGTAAAATTATATTTCAGTGAATACCTAGCCATAAAAATTCACCTCGTTGTATGTTACAGTTGATTAGCCTGCGACTCAGTGTCCATATTTTAATCTATTGAAGAACATGCATCACCATTGCCCTATGGGTGGCTTCTTTGTCAGTCAAACCAAACTACCCATTGGTCTTTTTCTAATCTGTTCACATACCTCTTTGAGTACCCGCCACATAGTATACTCCAAATTTAAGAACTTAGATCAAAGGTTATCCATGGCTGTATTTAGGTGAATATGAAATTTTTCTCTACTTTATATTTTTCTATCTTTGAAAATTCTCTATATTAAAATATATTTCTGTAGTATGAAAAAATGAGAAATTGATCCTTCTCCTCTGTTTCCAATAACATTTGATTTTTTTTCTATTCTTCAAAGCCTAACTCAAAATCCTCCCTGTTAGTGAAGCTTTACTTTTGTAATCTTCCACTTCTTGACTATAATTTATGATATTTTCTTTTTAGAAATACTTAGGAGCCCTGCCTTTTCCTCTCTTGTATCTTAGTGTACCTATCCAGTCCTCTTCAGAAGGATAGAATTTGGGTCAGACCTGATTAAAATAGAATCATGAAGCTTCTCTGAATCTATTAATACAACTGTAAGAATGATGGTTCTTACAGGGTTTCTGGCTATTGAAATGAATTGTACATTTTACAGTGCCCAGCCTTCTACCTATCATAAATATACACCTCAGTTCCCCTCTTCTACTTCTTTTCTAATCTCGTTTATTGTGATTTCTCCTTGTAGGTGGTATGTATAGTGGCTTGCATGAAGTATGTGTCTAGTGAATGATTGATGAATGAAGGATTGAGCTAATTAATTCAGGATGGAATGAATACATTCCACTTCTTCAACTCACCAGAAGATAAGTTAAAGCAAATTGTTCCTTATTTTTGTACCACCTCATGTGATTTAGTTCCCCTGTTTGAGTTGTTCCATATCAACCAAGGTCAAAAGGACTCTACATAGATTATTACCTACTTTTCCAGAAGGCTTTCTTATATTCATACATTTATCTTCTCCTAACAGTTCTGTAAGGAAACAGTTGTTAAATAAGTTTGTCATAGCATTTTTAAGTTGATTCAGGATCAGAGTGCCGTTGACATCTGTGAAATGTTTGCAAAGCAGGGCATTTGTGTTTTCCTCAACTCTGGTTACAAGAAGATAAACGTGGCAGCCATTCTGATAATCTTCCAAATCCTGTTATTCTGTTGGGTGGTTATGTTAGTCTGGGCCAGTTTGACTGAGTGATGCCAACTGTCTCTTGCATCTGTGGTCATGCGGCAGGATAACTGATGGTTGGATGATGTGGAGTGTGATCATTCACATGTCTGGGGGTTGGTAAGCTATTGTTTCTCGCAACAGAGGCAATTGGGCTACGTGTCTCTGGAGGTCTTTTTCACGTAGTCGCCAAGGTCAGGTTCCCCAGTGCACAACGAAGTATCTGTTTGTGGCATACTTACTAATGTCTCACTGACTAGAGCGAGTTATATGGCCAAGTCAAATTGAAGACTTGATGGCCATTTTTCTATCTACCACAAAATGTTGGGGAAGGGGAAGAGAGAAAATACTTGAAGAGTGTAAGATTCAAAACCACCCCCAGATATGGTCTTATTGATTATGCTTTTAAAGGAAATTTGTCATTGAGGTATCATGGACATACCAGAGATGAAGTTTATTCAGCCTTACTTTCAATCCAGAACTGATACTTGTTCTTGCTTGTGGTGAATAATCATTATGACAGTTTTAGAATAAGCTTACTATCAAAGGCAGGCCCATAGAAGGAACATTCTTTTCATAGCCTGTTCAGATGCTGCTTGCTTCGTAGCTAAATTTAAACAATTGTTGCTTTTGAACTGTGGTGTTGGAGAAGACTCTTGAGAGTTCCTTGGACTGCAAGGAGATCCAACCAGTCCATCCTAAAGAAGATCAGTCCTAGGTGTTCATTGGTAGAACTGATGTTGAAGCTGAAACTCCAATATTTGGCCACCTGATGCAGAGGGCTGACTCATTGGAAAAGACCCTGATGCTGGGAAAGATTAAGGGCAGGAGGAGAAGGGGACAACAGAGGAGGAGATGGTTGGATGGCATCACTGACTCAATGGACATGGGTTTGGGTAAATTCCAGGAGTTGGTAATGGACAGGGAGGCCTTGCATGCTGATTCATGGGGTCGCAAAGAGTCGGACATGACTGAGCGACTGAACTGAACTGAGTTATAGAATGTTGACTATAGTTTTAATTTTCCTTTTTACCTGAGACAGTATTATGGTATTACTAGTAAACATTAAGTGTTTACTGTATGACACATTAAATCATTTAATATTAGCAACACTTTGAATGTGAAGGTTATATTGTATGCGTGTAAAATAAATGTGCTAATGTTAGAGAATCGAAAATGTGTATATCATCTTATTTTAAATAGTAGAACAATATATAAGCCTTTAGAACATCAAGAACACGTACTTGTGTAAAAGAACTGCTGCTGCTACTAAGTCGCCTCAGTCGTGTCCGACTCTGTGCGACCCCAGAGATGGCAACCCACAAGGCTCCCTCGTCCCTGAGACTCTCCAGGCAAGGACACTGGAGTGGGTCCTTCTCCAGTGCATGAAAGTGAAAAGTGAAAGTGAAGTCGCTCAGTCGTGTCTGACTCTTAGCGACCCCATGGACTACAGCCCACCAGGCTCCTCCGTCCATGGGATTCTCCAGGCAAGAGTACTGGAGTGAGGTGCCTTTGCTCTCTCCAAAGAACTGCTAGTTTATATTTTTAAACAACATAGATTGGGCCTTCAGTTTTCAAGTTTATAAAAATAGAGTAAAAGTGGGCAAACTCCATTTGTCCCCCTCACCTCTGACAGATTTCCATTCTGGTTTTTGCTTTGGGTTTGACTCTATTCATGTTAATCAGTGATGTTTGTATTGACATAACACTCCTAGGTTAACTTGCCTGGCTCTTATTAATCTCCTTTCAGATGCTTCACATAGTGTGTGAATGGAGATCTGAGTATAGATAGACTAAATGAAAATGTTTGAAACCTTGGCGCCTTCTTTGTATGATTTATGTCACTGAAGCAATTGTTGAAAAAAGCATACTTCTTCCTTTTGAATGTTTAAAAAAACAGTTGATTTCACCTTCTAAGTTAACATTAGAGGTTTTTGCTGTTGTTTTCTGGCTGATTTACAATTTGAATAATTTTATATTGCCTATTTAAATAATTTCCTATAGATTTTATTTCTCATTTATTTTGTTTTACTTCCTTTTCTCTCATAGTTTGCATTGTTTTCTCATTTGCCTCTCCTTATGAGGCAGATATTCATATGTATTTTTATCTATGTCTACATAATTCTAAAGTCTCCAATCTTGAAAACTGTAATTACTCATAACATTTGTTGATATTTAAGAGGAATAAATAAATATGCTATACTGTAGGGGAAAAAATACTTGGAGCATTTGTCAACAGATTACTTGATTTACATGTATAAAAGTATTGCACATGATATAATGGGTCAGGTATATACAACAAATTAGAATCAGCAAAGCAAATCATTTCATCATGCAACACCCTTAAACATGGTTATTTCCCTATTCTTCTCACTGTAAATTCTTCCTTGCATCTACTCATCCATCATAGAATTCCAACTATTGTTTTCGTATGAATGATACTCAAAACTTACATTTTAAATCATGAGCTTTCCTTTTGTCTTCCTGTGTCTATTATATGGGTGAAATCAACCATCCTTGCCTATCCACAGTTGTTCACCAAGCAACTAGGAGACTAAAAACTTGAAACTCACTTTTACCCTGTCTTCTTCTTAAATAAAATAAATATTTTCTACACCTGTGAAACATTTCTCCAATGTGTATCTAACTCATTTCTTCCATTCTCTTCTTAGGAATTGTATACATTAAATTTCATCATCTTACATTAAAACAAATACATCAAATTTCTACTGATGTTGTCTTGTCCCTCTAAACTAAACTTACTTGACAAAGACTGTATTTTAGAACAAGAATACTGCGTTGTTACTTTCTTGATTTAAAAATGTTTGGCTCCATACTTCCTACCAAATAGACCCAGCAGCCCTTTCAGTTTCTCACACTCACCGAGCTGACCCTCTCTTTGTCATGCTGCCACATAAGTTGCCACACTGGCCTCCTCATCCTGTCCCCTACATGTACCCAAGCAGGAGCCACACTTCACTCTGAATATACTATCTATTCACTATCCCTGTGTGTGTGTGTCCGTATGTGTGCGGGCTAAGTCACTTCAGTCGTTATCTGACTCTTTGCAACCCGTTGCACTGGAGGCTGCCAGGCTTCTCTGTATGTGGCATTCTCCAGGCAAGAATGCTGGAGTGGGCTGCCATGCCCTCCTCCAGGGGATCTTCCTGGCCCAGGGATCAAGCCTGCATCTCTTACATTTCCTGCATTGGCAGGTGAGTTCCTTACCACTAGCTCCACCTGGGAAGCCTTGCACCTAGATTTTACTCTTCCCTGTGCCTGGAAGCCTTCAAATTATATTCATGCTGTTAGTCTTGGCTTCCCTGATATTATACAAAGTTCATTACTCATCCCACGTGCTCTCTTAGCTATTTTTTTATTATTCACCTCTCATGCTCTTTTAGCTATTGATTCTTTCATTTATTTCCTTCTGCTCACATGTACATTTCCACCATTGTACTGTAAAATTTTGAGGGACTTTCTTGGAGCCCTCCAGTGCTAAATTGTGTTTCATACAGAGAGTCTGAGAGGTGTTCAGCAAATGTTTTCTAAATTGAACAAATAGTACTATAACTTAATGTGTGTTAAATGTGAATATAATTATCTCCAAATAATGTAAGAATGTTCTTTATACAAATGCATGTGGGGAAGTTATACATATATCTCCATAAGATACATTTATTTAATTTTATCATGGGGTGAATATTTAAAAATGATTTACCTAAAATAGAAATAAAACACTTATATAGTCACTTTGTTCTTTTGACTCTCTCAATTTCTTTTTCCCTTTTGTCCTCCCTTCAAGTTACTGTTCATTAAGTCAAAAGTTTTATGCCCTATTTCTCAGAAACTTGTTCACTGAGCTCACTGTTTTTGATTCATCATAACTGTATGCAACTGACATTTCTCATAGACTGTTGTGGGCAGTGAGGATTGATTTGTTTGGATGTCTCTTGATGCCACGTGGATTATCTCTTTTGTTCATTGTATATTATTATTTATAATTGTTCTTAAAATGTATTTTATTTATAATATATATGTGTCTATAATAGCCTAGCTTCAAAGGGATGTATGACTAGGTTACAGAATGTTTACTATGAATGTTTACAGAATGTTTACTCTGATGAGATAAAATGTGATGGCACACAGGAAAACATGGCCTTGAGAGAAGTTAGTTGTCAAGAGTACAGCTGGAGCACATAGCCCTACCATGGACTTCTGTACCTTGGCTAGAAGAAAGTCACAGTTTTAGCTCTAAGAAAGTTGAAAGTGTTAGTCACTCGTTGTCTGACTCTTTGTGACCCCATGGACTGTAGCCCACCAGACTCTGTCCTTAGAATTTTCCAGGCAAGAATACTGGAGTGGGTAGCCATTCCCTTCTCCAGAGGCTCTTCCTGACCCAAGGACCACACCCAGGTCTCCTACACACTGCAGGCAGATTCCTCGGAGCCACCAGGGAAGCCCGTTAGCTCTAAATCTCCTAACAGCTCTGGAAATGAGAAAGAACAAACCAGTGACGTGTACATACATTATCCATAAAATAAAAACAAATCTGTTCTTCAGAAGAAAAAAACAAATCATAACTATTCCTGAGACTGAAACCAGTGGGGGAAGATTCCTTACATAGTTCAGAACAAGGACATTGTCATGTTGTAAAGAATATTCTCTTCTTCATTTCCATGTTTAATTCTCTGCAACTTCACAGGACACTTGTTGATTAAAGTCCCTCAGTGTAAGCTGGGGAATAATACCCAAGGAAAACGTAGGAAGATTTATTCTCCAGCAATCGACAGAAAATTTTTCTGGTATCCTGGCCTCTGATCCTCTTGATAATCAAATGATTATTTTTATGTTATGTGGAGAAATAGATGAAGTTGCATTCTTTTGGCTAATTATCTACAGTCATTGCCTCCTGGTCAGCCTGTCATAGGCTTTGTCCATCAGTGTGAGGTTTGAAGCCTTGAGTATAGTATAGATTATAGTATAGTACAGAGTAAGTATAGATTAAAACAAGATGATCTGGTTGGTTAAGTGAAGTTTCAAATTCTAACACTGCCCTCTGTAAAAGCCAATTTTGCCCATCTTCTTAAGAAAATCAGGAAGGGTGGTAATAAGTTCTTGGATAGGTCAGCCACCCTCCCTGTTAAAGCATATAGAGTGAGCACCCATAATTTCAGCTTGGGTTTATATGAAGTAGGTTGGATCTCTCTTAAAATAGGATTCGTGAGAAATTAAGGCAAGTAACAATCTGTGCCATAAAGTATGACTATCAAAACTTGAACCTGAAAAACAAGTAAGAATTTATAGCAAGTATCCATCCTACTTTTAAATTTTAAGTTTAAAACAAAAGACCTCCACACAACACCATTTGATCCGTCATCATTGAAGCACATGAGCTCTAGTAATTGAATGAGGTAATGTCTATAGAAGCAGTCACTGAAAACAGTCAAAAACATCAGAGTATCTACCAAAAGATATGACTTTGACTTTAGTTGATCTGCTTAGCCATTTTCTTCTGAAAATCACTCTGATAAGATTTGTTACAATTGACTCTGTCATAGGGGTTAGTATCATATATTTTATCAGCATGACATAGTTCCCCTGAGAATTATCTAATATTCTACAATTCATAAATAATTTTAGTGAGGAATTTTCCATTTAATGTCTGCCTTTTGAAAAATAACCCAGAAGGAAGACGTTTTTCTCATTAACACAGTAGGGATTCTGCAATCCAGGTACCTTTCACGAACCCTGCCATGGGTTAAACATAATGACTAGCAGTTAAATGATCAGTCAGGAATGCGTCACCTTATGTTTGAACAAACAGTAGGCTTCTTGACATATGTGAAAAATAAATATTAAGACAAATATTTCCAGGTATTCCCTGGCAATCAGTGATTATGACTTGGTATTTTCACTGACAGTCTCTAGGTTCGATATCTCATCAGTGAACTAGGATCGTACAAATCGCAATATGTGGCCAAATTACAAAGAAAAAAGTCAAATATTATCTGCCAGGAAATGAATTCAAAATATGAAGGAAGAATTTATCTGGGAGTAAAAGAGAGGTAAAGGTGAGCCTACCTAGTCTTAAATTTTCTGCTTTACTTCTTTGTCTTAAAACAGGAGAAACATTTCAAAAACAATGGTAGTGTGTGCTTGGATGTTCTTAAATCTCAATCATATTCAAACCCATCAAGATAACTGATATCCTAGAAAGCTTTTTTTTTTTTTTTGCAAGAATTTCACTCATCATGTTTCAGGAAATTAGCTTAGGCTTATGTAAGTGTCATCAAAGATTGTCTTTACTGTGTGACTTAGCTGCTCTTGGCAAAGGAGCAAATCAGTCAGGATTCCAACAGCAAAGTTCCTCTGCTGTGCCCCATTGGTACTCAGTAAACAATGGTCTGTGTACTTTCAAGACCAAGTCACAAGCACTAGAGGCAAGGGCTGTGATAGCTAGTAGAAAAAAAAATGAAATGGAAAATATATCCCCCCACTGAGTAAACACTTTTGATTATATTTTGTATGCTTCTGAATTAATTCCTGAAAAGCTATAAAATTTGCCAATTTGCTTATAATTTGCCCATAAAACCTGTCATGCACGTTTTACAAAGCTGTTTTGTATATTATTTTCTCTCTATAACAATAAGCACCTAAATTGTGCTGCTTATTTTAGGGATCAGTGGCTGAAAGTACACATTCTCACTTCCTTTTGTCAATGCACACACATTATTTACTCAGCAGCCTCATAGCCATTATCACTGAGCAGTTGAAAGAGAATTTGCCTTGCAGTAAACATAAAACCATCCACTTGTGCTGTGCGAAGAACTGGAGGATAGGTTGGCTTTCTATGCTAGTGAATTCAAAACTGAGATAACTTTTTCACTTGTCAAGTTGCTGTCACTTTGTTAAGGAATTAGAGACTGTATGTTTCTTAAATTTATACCAATATGTCAGTCTCTTGCAACTAAATGAAAATGAACAACTCTGGGTTGTTTTCATTATATAAGAAAAAGGTTTATTGTAATGCTAGTGAGTATCTTGTCATAGGAAACTAGTACCTGTTTAATTGATGTGCAGTGTATTAAAATGCAACAACTCTAAGTTATGTTTAAGACAAGTCTTAATGGTAAGTCTTCATAGGAGTGTAACTCAAATTGCTTTCCCTTTTATTCAAAGGACATTGACAGTCATACTCTGATATTTAATGAATTTCTTCTCTGACATGCTCGTCTGTCTTGTTTGCAGGGATTGAGTTGGTGAGGGAAATTGATACAAACCATTTATATCTCCAACCCATTCTAGACTGATGCCAGGGAGCTACCAGTATGCTGCTGGTGAGAGGGCTGAGCTCGTGTGTGTAGGCAGACAAAGTCATTTATTGCCTTTCAGTTCAGTTCAGTCGCTCAGTCATGTCTGACTCTTTGCGACCGCATGAATAGCAGCACACCAGGCGTCCCTGTCTATCACCAACTCCCAGAGTTCACTCAGACTCGCGTCCATCGAGTCAGTGATGCCATCCAGCCATCTCATCCTCGGTCATCCCCTTCTTCTCCTGCCCCCAATCCCTCCCAGCATCAAAGTCCTTTCCAATGAGTCAACTCTTTGCATGAGGTAGCCAAAGTACTGGAGTTTCAGCTTTAGCATCATTCCTTCCAAAGAAATCCCAGGGTTTATCTCCTTCAGACCCTGAGACAAATGACTTAATATACCAGCCCCTTCTATCAGTTCATGAAACTGAAGGTGTGTCAGTGTTTATCTGGGGAATTTAGTTACTCTGTGATTGGTGCTCTGCTCCACCCCAGGGGTGCCTATACTGGAAGAAAAACCAAGAGTCTAATTTCCAGGGACAGCTGCTCTTGCATAGGTCCCTCAGATGTTTGCCATTGTTACCTAGGGGAGAAATGCCTGGGAACCTATTACACAAATCATCACTTGTCTTTAGAAAACCAAACTTGATAATTCTTCTTCATCCCTCATCCTTTGAGTGTCACCAAGCCCTGTAAAAATTGCCTTCTGCCTCTTTCAACTCTCACAGTGTATGCCTATATCAAATATCATAATGAAGTACACTTTAAATATCTTATAAATTTTGTCAGTTATACTTCATCATCAGTCCTTCCAGTGAATATTCAGGGTTGATTACCTTTAGGATTGACTGGTTTGATCTCCTTGCAATCCAAGGAACTCTCAAGAGTCTGAAAGCTTGAAAGTATCAATTCTTTGGTGCTCAGCCTTCTTTAAGGTCCAACTCTCAAGTCCATACATGACTAATGGAAAAACCATAGCTTTGACTGTATGGACCTTTGTTGGCAAAGTGATGTCTCTGCTTTTTAATATGCTGTCTAGGTTTGTCATAACTTTCCTTCCAGGGAGCAGCATCTTTTAATTTCATGCTGCAGTCACCATCCACAATGATTTTGGAGTCCAAGAAAGTAAAATCTGTCACTGTTTCCACTTCTTCCCCAGGTATTTGCCATTAAGTAATGGGACATGCCAAACCAGATGCTGTGATCTTAGTTTTTTGAATGTTGAGGTTTTTTTTTTTTTAATTACAATACTGTATTTGTTTTGCCATACATTGACAAGCCAGCTTTTTCACTCTCTTTGTTCACCTTCATCAAGAGGTTCTTTAGTTCCTCTTCTCTTTCTGTCATTAAGGTGGTATCATCTGCATATCTGAGGCTATTGATATTTCTCCTGGCAATGTTGATTCTAGCTTGTGATGCATCCAGCCCAGTATTTCACATAATGTACCCTGCATAGAAGTTAAATAAACAGGGTGACAATATACAGTCTTGACGTACTCTTTCCCAGTTTTGAAACAGTCCACTGTTTGATGCCTGATTCTAACTGTTGCTTCTTGACCTGCATACAGGTTTCTCAGGAGGCGATACAGTGGTCTGGTATTCCCATCTCTTTCAGAATTTTCTTTTAGAATTTTCCAGTTTGTGAGCCACACAGTCAAAGGATTTAGTGTAGTAAATGAAACCCAAATAGATGTTTTTTCTGAAATTCTCTTGCTTTTTCTGTGATCCAGTAGATGTTGGCATTTTGATCTCTGGTTTCCCTACCTTTTCTAAATTCAGTTTTTATATCTGGAAGTTCTTGGTTCAAGTACTGTTGAAGCCAAGCTTGAAGGGTTTTGAGCATAATCTTGCTAACGTGCAATGACTACACTTGTGTAGCAGTTTGAACATTTTTGCCATTGCCCTTCACTGGGATTGGAATGAAAGCTGACCTTTTCCAGTCCTGAGGTCACTGCTGAGTTTTCCAAATTTGTTGGTAAATTGAGTGCAACAGTTCATCAACGTCATCTTTTAGGCTTTGAAATAGCTCAGCTGGAATTCCATCACCTCCACTAGCTTTGCTGGTAGTAATGCTTCCTAAGACCCACTTAAGTTCATACTCCAGGATGTCTGGTTCTAGGTGAGTAATCACACCATTGTGGTTATCCCAATCACTAAGACCTTTTTGTACACTTCTGTGTATTCTTGCCACTTCTTCTTAATGTCTTCTGCTTCTGTTAAGCCCTTATTTCTGTCCTTTATTGTGCCCAACTTTGCATGAAATGTTCTCTGGCTATCTCTCATTTTCATGAAGCGATCTCGTCTTTCCCATTCTATTGTTTTCCTCTATACCTTTGCAATGTTCACTTAAGAAAACTTTCTTATCTCTCTTTGCTATTCTTTGGAACTCTGCATTCAGATGGGTAAATTTTTCCTTTCCTCCTTTTGACTTTAGCTTCCCTTCTTTTCTCAAATATTTGTAAGGCCTCCTCAGTTCAGTTCAGTTCAGTCGCTTAGTCGTGTCCGACTCTTGCAACTCCATGAACCATAGCATACCAGGCTTCCCTGTCCATTACCAAATCCCAGAGTCCACCCAAACCCATGTCCATTGAGTCAGTGATGCCATCCAACCATCTCATCCTCTGTCATTCCCTTTTCCTCCTGCCCTCAATCTTTCCCAGCATCAGGGTCTTTTCCAGTGAGTCAGCTCTTCACATCAGTTGGCCAGCTTCAAAATCAGTCCTTTCAATGAACACCCAGTTCTTATCTCCTTTGGGATGGACTGGTTGGATCTTCTTGAAGTCCAAGGGACTCTCAAGAGTCTTCTCCAACACCACAATTTAAAAACATCAATTCTTCTGCTCATAGCTTCCTTTATAGTCCAACGCTCACATACATACATGACCACTGGAAAAACCATAGCCTTGACTAGACGGACCTTTGTTGGCAAAGTAATGTCCCTAATTTTTAATATGCTGTCTAGGTTGATCATAATTTCCCTTCCAAGGAGTAAGCATCTTTTAATTTCATGGCTGCAATCACCATCTGCAGTGATTTTGGAGCCCAGAAAAATAAAATCAGCCACTTTTTCCCCATATATTTGCCAAGAAGTGATGGGACTGCATGCCATGATCTTCATTTTCTGAATGTTGAGCTTTAAGCCAACTTTTTCACTCTCCTCTTTTACTTTCATCAAGAGGCTCTTTAGTACTTCTTCACTTTCTGCCATAGGGTGGTGTCATCTGCATATCTGAGGTTATTGATATTTCTTTGTCCCGGCAATCTTGATTCCAGCTTGTGCTTCCTCCAGCTCGACATTTCTCATGATATACTCTACATATAAGTTAAATAAGTAGGGTGACACTATACAGCCTTGACGTACTCCTTTTCCTATTTGGAACCAGTCTGTTGTTTCTCCAGTTCTAACTGCTGCTTCCTGGCCTGAATACAGGTTTCTCAAGAGGCAGGTCAGGTGGTCTGGTATTCCCATCATCTCTTTCAGAATTTTCCACAGTTTATTGTGATCCATACAGTCAAAGGCTTTGGCATAGTCAATAAAGCAGAAATAGATGTTTTTCTGGAACTGTCTGCTTTTTTGATGATCCAGCGGATGTTGGCAATTTGATCTCTGGTTCCTCTGCCTTTTCTAAAACCGACTTGAATATCTGGAAGTTTACCGTTCACATATTGCTGAAGCCTGACTTGGAGATTTTTAAGCATTATTTTAGTAGAGTGTGAGATGAGTGCAATTGTGCGGTAGTTTGAGCATTCTTTGGCATTGCCTTTCTTTGGGATTGGAATGAAAACTGACCTTTTCCAGTCCTGTGGCCACTGCTGAGTTTTCCAAATTTGCTGACATACTGAGTGCAGCACTTTCACAGCATCATCTTTCAGGATTTGAAATAGCTCAACTGGAATTTCATCACCTCCACTAGCTTTGTTCGTAGTGATGCTTTCTAAGGCTCACTTGACTTCACATTCCAGGATGTCTGGCTCTAGGTGAGTGATCACAGCATTGTAATTATCCAGGTCATGAAGATCTTTTCTATACAGTTCTTCTGTGTATTCTTGCCACCTCTTTCTAATGTCCTCTGCTTTTGTTTGGTCCCTACCATGTCTGTCCTTTATTGTGCCCATCTTTGCATGAAATATTCCCTTGGTATCTCTAATTTTCTTGAAGAGATCTCTAGTCTTTCCCATTCTGTTAGTTTCCTCTATTTCTTTGCATTGTTCGCTGAGGAAGGCTTTCTTCTCTCTCTTTGCTATTCTTAGGAACGCTGCATTCAAATGTGTATATCTTTCCTTTTCTCCCTTGCTTTATGCTTACTCTTCTTTTCACAGCTATTTGTAAGGCCTCCTCAGACAAGCTTTTTGCATTTCTTTTTCTTGGGGAAGGTTTTTGTAATCGCCTCCTGTACAATGTTATGATTCTCAGTCCATAGTTTTTCAGGCTGTCTGTCTATCAGATCTGATCCCTTAAATCTAATTGTCACCTCCACTCTATAATAATAAGGGATTTGATTTAGGTCATACCTTAATGCCTAGTGGTCTTCCCTCCTTTCTTCAGTTTGAGTCTGAATTTTGCAATAAGGAGCTCATGATTTAAGCTACAGTCAGCTCCCAATCTTGTTTTTGCTGACAGTCTAGAGCGTCTCCATCTTGGGCTACAAAATATATAATCATTCTGGTTTTGTCCATGCATAAAGTCATCTTTTGTGTTGTTAGAAGAGGGTGTTTGCTCTCACATCCTTTTTTTTTTCTTATTTTCTTCTCTCTCTCTCTCTTTTTTCTACACCATAATGCATTTTTCACACTGCAGTTAAAATGGTGGTCATGAAGATTTGTTGTTAAACAGCATGTCTACCCAGTACACATCTGCAAGCACTTGAGTGCCAACTCACTTCAGCCAACCTTGAAAACTTTTCTTTACCTTCTGCTTCTTTTAGGGAAAAGACCATAGTTTTTATATATGTCATCAGTTTTGCCTGAAACCCTTTTTCTAACTTTAATGAGTTTAACTCTCTATTAAGAAAAAATCAATATTTAGAATTTTGTATATGGAAGCCTGCTTTCTCTTCTAAGAACAAAGACTATGAGATTTTATTCATGTAAAATTTTGTTGGTGGTTTTGGCCATTTTTTGAATTCCAGATGTCTGACCTTCCACTGAGTACTATTGTATTTTTGTTATTTCAGAACTATTGAGTAATTAGGTATCCTATGTTTGCATTTAAATGTAATGTTACTTTATATGATAATTTTTTATTAAGAGAGATAAAAGCTCAAAAATTGAAAAAAAAGAAAACAGTTTATCTATCTATCTATCTATCTATATAGGCTGTTTTCCCATATTGACAGCTTGTTTTTCCAAAGACTTAAGACTGACAAAGATATAAGTAGTTCCTTTTGGTAATTCTTTGGTGTAAAATTCAGGCTCACTTTTGACATAGAAAACGATTTATATTTAGGGGGAGAGTTCCTCCATAGATAAATGATACATTCTTGAAGCACACATCCTATTTTAAAGATTTCTTCATGTGCCCTTGTAGTTTTTATTATTTACAGTGAAATGCCATATATATATTATTTTTTCCACAATACCCTACAAATAAAACTGCCATTTACCTCTGTTTGCAGAATCTGTCCTCTCCAATAAATACTAGCCACAGATTGCTTTTAAAACTGTGAGAAATACCACTGAGTAGAGTTAAATGATAAAATAGTCTCTTCAGAAAATTTATTTATACATATCTGAATCATGTTATTTTTGTGCTTACTTTTTTTGCCCCATTCCCATACATGATTAAAGATGGCAGGATGATGAACATCTGTCTTTACCGTGTTGTAAGTCCAAGGCGGGAACTGTGAAGAGGTGGAGGGAAGGGCAAAGGTAATTTCTGAAATACTGCAAAACCCTGGCTCAGGAAACTGCTCTTGGATTTTTGAAACAACTCTGGTTTTTAAGTTGGTGATGTTTTAATTGGAAGGAAACTCATCAAAAAATTCATCTTTTATGTAAAACTTTCTCACACAGGTAGGGAAAATGTGTTTGGTAAGCTTATATAAGGAGTGCCTGTATGTCTGCATATGCACACTTACAATATTTATTTCTGCATTAGGATGCAAACCATGAGTTCATACTGATACCTCTGATTTGAATCCAAAACCACACAGTTCATTCTACTTTTCTTATTTATGGAAAATTTGACTACATAAACATTTTATTTATTTTTATTTGCATTCACCACAATACAGTGAGGCAGCCAAGATGGATGTTTTCCTTGGCTTTATTTGATTTGAACTCATTAGAATTCCTAACTTTACAAAGCCAGCAAAGAATGAAGACAGGAGCCAAACTGAATTCTGTTTCCATGTTTACTATGCCTTTGTCTAATTTCTAAAAGCAAAAACAGCAAACAGGAATTCAGTTCTTGAACCTTAGCTCTATTATACAGTTTTGCTTTTTTTTTTCTTTAAAAAATTCCTGGTGCGATTTTAATATAAATTTATAAGTGGTTAATTTAGTGTTCAAAATAGAGAACAATTTGGATGAAGTAGAGGATGAATATCATGACAAGAACTAGTTAGTAAAAATAAATTATTAATAATAGAAAGCAGTGAGGTTTGTGAAAGTGGATGTTACTGGATTTAGTAAGATTTGCATTGCCAGGAATAAATACATAACCCTGATTTCTAAATATTTACTTAAATATCCAAGTATTAATAGAGTTGCTAAATAGAAGACCTTTCTCCTTCTCCCAACTCTCAATGCATTTTGGATCACAAAGAGTATTATCATTTGCTAAGACTAGGCACTAATAACAGTGGGGATTAACATAAAGCCATGTAGAATTGCAGCTACTACATTCATAAAAAGGGTAATTTAATCTGAGTTTGTATTCTGCTACAAAGGCAGTAGATATTACTTTGCAGTTTATAGGATAATTGCATACATTGCTTCTAAATAAGTTTGCTTACTTTGTGCCAAGAATTCCTTACACTCTCCTCTATATGTGAAGATTATTTCAGAAAATGAAGCTTTGCTCTGGAATGCCTGTGTGTTGCTTGTTAGTATGTTGAATATTTAGTAGCTGCTAAGGAGACTCCTATCAGCTTATCAGTATCCAATTTCCTATTCTTGCATGGCATAATTATCTGAGAAATCTTTGGAGATCCTTTTCCCCAGTAACTATCCTTAAGAGATACCTAAATCCACTAAGAAATAAAAGCTTTTCTGATTGATTTATAGCTGTATTAACACAAGCATACCCCTCTATACATAGTAATTTTCAAAGAGGATCTTCATTGTATCTTGTTCATAATTACTTTGGCAGACTAGACCTTATATTTATATTTATTATTCCATTTGACATATAATTTATTAACTGGCAGTTTCTTCCTGCTTTCAATAATTTCTTTCTGACTTAGAGTAGCCTTTTACTTATAATTAGACACCATTTTGGAGAAGGCAATGGCACCGCACTCCAGTACTCTTGCCTGGAAAATCCCATGGACGGAGGAGCCTGGTGGGCTGCAGTCCATGGGGTCACTAAGAGTAGGACATGACTGAGCGACTTCACTTTCACTTTTCATTCATTGGAGAAGGAAATGGCAATCCGCTCCAGTGTTCTTGCCTGGAGAATCCCAGGGACGATAGAGCCTGATGGGCTGCCGTCTGTGGGGTCGCACAGAGTCAGACACGACTGAAGCAACTTAGCAGCAGCAGCAGCAGCAGCAGACACCATTTTATTTTTATATATATTTTCAGTTTCATGTGTATGCATGTCATTTTGATAGTGGCCAGAAACCTAACTTTGCTAGGAAACATCGATTTAACTTTTAGTGCTTTTCCTTTTTACTTTTCTGTTTTCAGTGTCTTACTCAATTCACTTTCAGGAAGATTGATTTTGAATAAAACGGTCATGATGTCAAAACAGTATAAATTATATCCTGCTTTCATCTGAAATGGTGAAAATAGAAGCCTTTACACTGCTTTCTTTAAAAAAGAGTAATAAATGTTTTTCCCCCTCTTCGGGAACTGTATTCTGGGGGAAAAAAAAAGTTGTTCTTGTTTGTAGCCTGAAAGATTTTGACTTAAAAACTCTTGCTGTTCAACAAAGTAGCAAATACTCCAAGTATTAACCCTTCAGCCTTCCAGCCTCTGAGATAGGATCTGTCTCCTCTCCCAGACAAAGCCATTTTGGGTAGTCGTTCCTAGTCCTGTATTACAGAGGAGACTCCTGTGTGGTGTTAGGTCATAGGGTTGATCTGCTGAGTGTAAATCTGGCTCCTTCTCTGGTTTGTGTACTCTCTTTGGGTGTCTGCTCAAACGGAATTTCTGCCATTTATAACCCTTTGTAGATAACTGAAATAGAAATTATAGAAGGGCTAAAGACATAGGCACAGTGCTGAATCTGAGCTTGGTAGTGAAATTGACATTTATCATCATTTTCATAATCTTCCATTTCTCCTCTATATTTTATTGGCTAATACACATAACAGAATTCTGTTGCTACCTGGAATCAGTGCTAAAAAATGAGAAGTCAATTGATATATATTAAAGGATGAATCCTTTTATATGAAAATACTATTACATCTCATGAAACTTTAGTCGTTAGTGCTTTCTGTTTAAAAAAATAAATAAAAGATGACCAAGTATTTGGAATTATTTTTGTTGTGTTTTTCATTATGAGTTGACTATAACTGAGTTATGGCACTGTTCATGATGAATATTTATTCAAAGAACAGTAATTGCCATAGAGAAAACATGATGCATGATGACGTAAAAATACACCGAATCTTAGAATTAAAAGAAATGAAAAATTATTTTTTACTGTGTATATAACCAAGACCAAGTAGCAATTTTGCTGAGTCTTTGCTTTGTGTCTACGAAAAATGGTAATTATTGTATCACCCTAGCCTACTTCAAGCAACCCTAGTGAGTCTCCAGTGGTATCAGTACTTCCAGTTATTAACAACAAAGCTTTGCTGTCCCAAACATTTAGTGTTACTTTTTAAGTTTGTTTTGGGGAACAGATTCAGTGACAATATGATTTGTTTTATTTGTTCTGTTGGTTAATCAAAAAGCCTAAAATCTTGTTCAGAGTGAGAAATGAAATGAGCTAGCTTTTACTACCTTTTAAGAAGTTATTTGGCACAGACACCACCCTCTAAATTCACTTGTATGTCTATATAATCCCTGTTTCTTTATGATTCTTGTAGAAAATTTTTTCCATTTAGTTTATTGCTGCAGTGCTTGTTATAGCAAGCCTTACAGTCACTTGCTTCTGTTCTATTTAAATCTTTTGTGGGAGCTTGGGATAGAGTAAGTACATATAAGCTGGTATTTTACTAGATGTCAGGCACTAGTGCCAGGCAGTACTAGGAATATTTAATGTATTATCTCGTTCAATCTTCCAGTCTATGAGTCGGGTTCTATTTTTACTCCCAAAGAATCTAATTATCCTACAGATAAAATTAAATCACAGCAATATAGAGATTCTCTAGATTACTTCATACCCGATGCCTGATCCAGTCTTTGCACAAAGTCTTTCAATATGTGTAGAATGAAGGACAATCTATTGACTGTCCAGTAGATTTTTGAAACTAGTAGTTCAGAGGTCTTTTTCTTTCAGCCTAATGCAACTTTCATAAATCTGAAGATACTTTCTTATTTGTCTATCTTAAGACTAATATATATTTACATTTTTCAAGTGAATTTTTTCTATCTTAGATAGTACTGTTTCTCTAACAGGTGGCTATAAATTTCAACATATATAAAGGGTATAACACTTTATTTAAGAAAATATTCTCCATACTATACATCTACTATGTAACTTAGGTTAAGAAAAACTTACCTTATGCAACTGTTTCATCCTTCAAAAAGATAGTTGTGCTTCTATAACATTACAAGATGAATGCCTAAAGCTTGAAAATATCCAGCCACTGTGAAAAGTTTGATCCTAAAAGTGAAAGAAGACGCAGCATCTGCCTCACATTCAGCTGACGGATTCACTTGAATATTATCGTTTGTTTGAATATCAAGAATCCTATTATTCTAAAGATAGGATAGCACTTCTATTGTGTTCTTTTGAGTTTCATCGTGTTCACACTTAAGGTTTTTGTTATGTGGTTGCCATTTTGACTTGTAGGTACTTACAACTAACATAAGAAGGAAGGCTTCCTGTAAAATTGGGCTTCCCTGATGGCTCAGATGGTAAAGAATCCACCCTACAATGCAGGTGACCTGGTTTCAATCCCTGGGTCAGGAAGATCCCCTGAAGAGAATGGCCACCCACTCCAGTATTCTGCCATGGAGAATTCCATGGGCAGAAGAGCCTAGTGGGCTATAGTCCATGGAGTCACAACAAATCAGACATGACTGAGCAACTACCACTTTCCCTTTCGCTTTCCTGTAAATTAAGAAAGCAGGATTTGAACCGTGTGTTTCCCAGTGCAGCAACTAAATTAAATTACTGGACTGCACTAAATTAAAGGAATGCAGTTCAGTTCAGTCCCTCAGTCATGTCCGACTCTTTGCAACCCCATGAATCGCAGCACGCCAGGCCTCCCTGTCCATCACCATCTCCCGGAGTTCACTCAAACTCACGTTTATCGAGTCAGTGATGCCATCCAGCCATCTCATCCTCTGTCGTCCCCTTCTCCTCCTGCCCCCATTCCTTCCCAGCATCAGAGTCTTTTCCAATGGGTCAACTCTTCATATGAGGTGGCCAAATTACTGGAGTTTCAGCTTTAGCATCATTCCTTCCAAAGAACACCCGGGGCTGATCTCCTTTAGAATGGACTGGTTGGATCTCCTTGCAGTCCAAGGGACTCTCAGGAGTCTTCTCCAACACCACAGTTCAAAAAGCATCAATTCAAGCATAAATTAAACCTCTCAAATGAAAGTTGTTTGCTAATTAAATAAAACCTATGACTATAAAAATGTGAATATTTTGTGAATTTGTAAGTTTAGTACTACTTAAGACACTATAGATGCAGTGATAGTGTCCACCTGCAGGAGATACAAGTCTGACCCCTGGGTCAGGAAGATTGCCTAGAGAAGGAAAAGGTAATCCACTCCAGTGGAAATCCCATAGACAGAGGGGCCTAGTGGGCTACGTATGTACAGTCCATGGGGTTGCAGTGAACACTGCAAAAGATAGTTTTGCCTCCTAGATTATATTTAAATTCAGAAGATCAATTCTATATCCCCAGAACAATTAAATAACGATTAACTGTTTAAATAGGTGCCACTGAGACTTCCCTGGTGGTCCAGTGGTTAAAACACCACGCTTCCAGTGCTGGGGTGGGTGCTAGGGTATGTGTGGGGCTGGGTTGTGTTTGTCTCTGGTTGGGGAATTAAGATCTCACAGGTCCTGTAGTAGCCAATAAATAAAGTTACTTTATAAAAAGTGTGTGTTTTTTTAAAGAAAAAGTTGCTGTTAAATAAATCCAGTAGAAATTCAGAGATATCACATGAATGAATGCAGACATGGTTGTCAAAATTTCCTAAGCCTGTCTAATTCTAAGTGTTTATGAATACTGTAATGGTTAAAAGGAAATAACATATAGCCATGTCCTCTGTGAGTTTTGAAAGCATTTAAGAGGGCTACTATGAACTGTTTACTCTGTATTGTCAATTACATCTAGACAATCAAGTATATTTGACATATCTTTTAATATGTCTTTTGGAAGAGCGTACTGTTGATATAGAAGACATGTTTTTTCCTTCATAAACATGTTTGCGATAAATTCATAACTTAGAAAAGTGGCATCATGGTAAACAGCCTTTTAGATAACTTGGGATCAGAGTCAAAGCGCCTGTCTGATTGACTTCGCTGAGTCCTAGCAAAATTAGGCAGGAGGAACTACTTCTGGCCACCTCGGAAGGAGGCTGTGGTCTTAGCAGGCAATTCAGTTTTGTGTTTCCTATCAAATGAGAGAGATTGAGTGTGTGCAGAACTGGCACAAAAATAAAGCATCGTTAAAATTATTTATGGATGAACAATGAAAGCAGTTTGAGCAAATTATGCAAAAGCTATTACTTGATCATTCACAGATATCTGAAGCACAATTCTTTACCAAAAAAAAAAAAGACTCTTTTCCTCTCATCTTCCTTTCAAGTTCTGGGGAGGGCAGGGCTTTTTTAACAAAAGTTCCACAGCATTGGGAAGTTAACTCTGAAAATCGCTGATGTTCATTTTTCTCTTTCCTTAATGGAACTGAAAGTTTCATATCAGCATGTTCCATTAAGACCCCAAACAGATTCAAAAATGTGCTATATCTCTAGGTCTATTATAGCTGCCATTCCAAACAAAATATGTATGACTTCTACGATTCACTAAGCACAAGTATGTAGTAATCTGCCCTTTAATGGCCTCTCAAAATGACAGAGGGAATGGCTTTGTGAAGGTCAAGTCTGATTTAAATTGTTGATGAATTAGTAGCTAATTCTATGTGATTGAATATTAATATGGAACAGTGATAAGTAAGGCATTTTAAATCTTAATGAGCACTTTAATGAATAGGACAAAATGTTTTCTTTTCAACTCATGTAAAAGTTTAAAGTGACTAACATAATGGCAATTTGTTAATTTTTGATTCTGTATTTTCCTATAAAGTTCATGTGGTTAACATATAAAGGGTATTGGGTTTTTCTTTTCTCAAGTTTCTGGTACTGTACATTTGATGATCTGTCAAATTGATGTAATCAAATGGCCAAGGTAGTTTTATATAAATTACTAATAAATTAGAGATGAAAAAAAAAAAAAACAATTAACGTCTTCTAAACTACACCCACTGAGATAAGCATACCAATTAGAAATTTCATCATTTCTACCGTTCATTTTATGTTGAATACTGAATTTTATTGCCAAATACCTGACAGTCAGATTGAAACAAGCCACAACTGTCAACGTGTAACAACTCTGGCTATGTAAATCTGTTATATTGTAATGTTTCTCATGAAAATTTAATGAATGTGCATTCAAAGGAGTTTTGTGCAAAAGGGGGATGGATAGAATTTAATTACCCTTATTAAAAATAAGAAAGGCGCCCTCTTTACATTCTCCGTGTGATTAGGATGCAAGAATCATTATCTTTGTTGTGCACTGTGTCTATGGAAAGGGAGCTCTGGAGTGTTCTTTAAGAGCCAAGAAACAAAAGAAAGGTCATGCAGACGTTTTCGCCTGCTTTCCATAGGGCACAAGTCGGTTTTATCAGTGCTCCCCAAGGTGAGGTCTTCATTTTTTATAAATGGTTATTAATTCTAAATTTCTTCGATAAGAGCCTTTAGTAAGTGGCTCAACAATCTCAAGTCTTTGACACTTGCCACTGATGGGTATATAGAATACTAGCGTGGTTTTCTAGAGAGAGAAGCTTGTTGAAGAACAGTAACGACTGGTAGAGCAGTGTTCATGCATGCTGTTGTAACTAGTAGTTAGATGCCAGTGGAGGAACTCAGTGCCCTGGGGAAGACAAGAACGGCTCCAGGAATCCCAAGGTAATTGTTGTATTAACAGAAGTCAGTTGCTTTAAATATGGAAATTGACAATAACAAATTCTAAGAGCTTTAGCCACCTAGTTGACTTAAGGGCACTTAAGGTAAATTATTCTATACTTTGAAGCAATCCAGACCAATGGCTGCCAAGTAAGATGTTTAATAATGTAATGTGTGTGGTGCAGTGGCTTTTGAGCATTTTTCTCCATAATAACATTAAAACTAAGCTTTAGATTTACAAATACACTGAATAAAGCTTTAAAGCTATTAAAAAAGAAAAAGCCTGATGAAATTCAAGTGGAATAGAGTATTAAAAGTATGACTTCCCTGGTGGCTCAGACAGTAAAGCATCTGTCTACAATGTGGGAGACCTGGGTTTGATCCTTGGGTTGGGAAGTTCCCTGGAAGGAAATGACATTAAAAGAATCATACTCTAATTTTCAAAATACTCTTTACCTGATTTGTAATTTTAAACTTTCCTTGGAGCCTTGAAAAATCATCTTGAAATTCCATTCTTAACCGCTGTTTCTGGCACTTGTCCACGGTAGATATGGGTCTGGCTGACAACGTACGAGCATTCAAATAAACAGAAGGTATTGCTGCTTCCTCAAAAGAGCCATGTCTTTCAACTTAAGTAAAATGTATAATAGCTCATCGAAGTTAACTCTTTTATAGTCCCTGGCCATGGGACAGGAAAATATTCTCTTGTGAATCCATGTGTCAAACCCAAATGCTTCAGCAACTTTTTTGGACTTTTCGTAGAGCACACTGTAGGACAACTAGAGTCTACTTTTCCCCGTTAACTGCTGATTTTCTCTTATAGTCACCCAGGTTTAATGTTCAGGATACTATCCATTTTGGGGGAGCTTTATTCTTGAGTAGTATTTGACATTCTTTTATTATTCACGATCAAAATCTCCTTCCCTCGTTCTGAACTATTCCCTCTGATGAACTTTTACCATAAATTGTTTTGTACCACGTGTAGTAGAAACCTTTATAATCACTGTGATATATTCATATTTAGGCTTGGGAATCACAGATTTCTCAAATTCTGTTAATTCAGACTAGCTTTATGGGAAGGGATTTGGATACAACTGAGGCATGGAGAAATTTGTGTTGTAGAAGGATAAACTGAGGAGATAAATTGGATTCCCTGGTGGCTCATACAGTAAAGAGTCTGCCTGCAGTGCTGGAGACCCTGGTTTGATCCCTAGGTCAGGAAGATCCCCTGGAGAAGGGAATGACTACCCACACCAGTATTCTTGCCTGGAGAATTCTATGGTCAGAGGAGCGTGATGGAGTATATAGTCCATGGTGTCACAAAGAGTCAGACATGACTAAGCAAATATACATATATTTAAACTAAACAGTATTTTAAAAACACAAGACAGTGCATCTAGGTACTTACTACTACAGTTAATCTGAGGAGGAAAAGATTAAGTCTGTTTGAGTGAGTTTTGAAAAGCTTTATAATGAAGATTTTTATTGTGTGGCTTTCTCAAGACACAGATGGAGTACTCATTGGATATGATTTGTATAAGGAATGGTGAGAATTTCAGTGTGGGCAGAAGAAATGTTTCCTTTGAGGAAGGTTATCCATGAGAGGCTGAGAAAAATGGGCCGTGATTTTAAAAGACTTCACTAGCCAGATTTTGCAAATTTGATGTATCCTTTAAGTATTGGCAACCCACTCCAGTATTCTTGCCTGGAGAATCCCATGGATGGAGGAGCCTGGTATGCTACAGTCCACGGGGTTGCAAAGAGTCAGACACGACTGAGCGACTTCACTTCACTTTCACCTTCTTTCACTTTAAGTATTGAGACAGTAGAGAACACATAGATTTGATCAGCAAGGCAGTGGAGTCATCAAAATGTAACCTTATTCCAGCAATTGTCGGGGGACATCCAAGTGGAAGATAGGTATCATGTCTGATTGTTTCTGTTTGTCTCACTGGTTGTGCTTTTGAGTCATTTGTAATTGGTGGCTGATGACAGTTCATCAAGGGTCATGAGAAAGTGATGATTACATTAACTCCAGGGTCCAATTGAAAGTCAAAATGTTTCATAATAGTCTTCAAACAGCCAAATTCTAATGCAAATATTATTGCCCATACAACTAAAATGCCTTCAATGCCTCAACAGAATATACCTTTATAACACTGACTGGAAGAACTGGTCATATAGGATATCAGCATGGGTCTTGCTTGAGGGACTTAAGAGGGACTTTAGTTTCTCAAGATCTAAGATATGGAGAAATTTTGATTAGGGATAGGGAAATGGCAACCCAGTACAGTATCCCTGCCTGGAAAATCCCATGAACAGATTAGCCTGCTGCTGCTAAGTCAGTTCAGTCGTGTCCGACTCTGTGCAACCCCAGAGACGGCAGCCCACCAGGCTCCCCAGTCCCTGGGATTCTCCAGGCAAGTACACTGGAGTGGGTTGCCATTTCCTTCTGCGATGCATGAAAGTGAAAAGTGAAAGTGAAGTCGCTCAGTCATGTCCAACTCTGTGCGACCCCACGGACTGCAGCCTACCAGGCTCCTCCGTCCATGGGATTGTCCAGGCAAGAGTACTGGAGTGGGGTGCCATTGTCTTCTCCGACAGAGGAGCCTAATGGGCTACAATCCAGGGGGTTGACAAAGAGTCGGCACGAGTTAGTGACTGAGCATTCATACAAGGGAGAAATGAACTTTGGATGAGCTGAAGACTCAAAATTGATCCATTTCAACTTTTTAATGACTGAAAGTGGTTCAGGACTTCGGAATGGAGGAAGGTATTCTCTCACCCTAAGGAATGGATGTTTCCGTGTTGTACTCTTGAGTTGCTTTTGTTCTTTTCTTCTTTTGTAAGGGCAACTTTCAGATACTTTTCTGACAATTAAAACTCTCTACAGAGGAATTAATGCAAGTTGAACCTGTACTTGGGTTAAAAAAATACATAGAGTTTTGCTTGAAAGTTAAAAGAAAACCATAATAGACTAAAATAGGAATAGCTTAGTCCAGCTAACCTGCTTATTCTCCATGCCCTTCTAAAACTAGCTGTGCTACATCAGTGATTTCCCCTCAAGGAAAAGTTTCCCTCTGAATATTTGTACTTCTGATGTGCCTTTCTTTCTGGCCAACTTGACTTTCCTTTAAGAATTTTCCACAGTTTGATGTGACCCACACAGTCAAAGGCTTTGGCATAATCAATAAAGCAGAAAAGATGTTTTTCTGGAACTCTCTTGACCTGCCTCTTGAGAAATCTGTATGCAGGTCAGGAAGCAACAGCTAGAATTGGACATGGAACAACAGACTGGTTCCACATAGGGAAAGGAGTACATCAAGGCTGTATATTGTCACCCTGCTTATTTAACTTATATACAGAGTACATCATGAGAAACCCTGGGCTGGAAGAAGCACTAGCTGGAATCAGGATTGCCAGGAGAAATATAAATAACCTCAGATATGTAGATGATACCACCCTTATGGCAGAAAGTGAAGAAGAATTGAAGAGCCTCTTGATGAAAATGAAAGAGGAGAGTGAAAAAGTTGGCCTAAAACTCAATAATGGATGAGATGGTTGCATGGCATCACCAACTCAATAGACATGAATTTAAGTAAACTCTGGGAACTGGTGATGGACAGGGATGCCTGGCATGCTGCAGTCCATGGGGTCTCAAAGAGTCAGACACAACTGAGCGACTGAACTGATACAGATTCTGACTTTCCTAATGGCTCCTTTCATAGCTTTCTTTTGGTGCTCACTGACCTTCTCAGACACACGTTGTATAATGGCTGCTTCCGTGCTGCCAGAGAACTTGATTCATCTCCTGGTGGTGGTTTTTAATCACGTTTGAGCTATTTGTTAGGATTTCGGCCTCTTCCTGGACTACACTCCTCTTGCCAGGAACAACACTGTTACCATATACTAACCTAACAGTGCAAAGCTACTTGGATTGTGTTCGTTTTTCAGCAAATGGGAAAGGTCAACAGTCCGAGCCTCTTGAATCTTGAGTATCTGCCTTCATGACATGTCTGTATCACCTTTTGTCTTGCAGAGGATCAAATTCCCCGGGGCTTCCCCTACTATTGATATGGGCCCACAGCTGAAGGTGGTGGAGCGTACACGCACTGCCACCATGCTTTGTGCAGCCAGTGGGAATCCGGATCCAGAAATCACTTGGTTCAAAGACTTCTTGCCCGTCGACACGAGCAACAACAATGGCCGTATTAAGCAGTTACGATCAGGTAGGGTCTTGTTACTGTTTCCATGATCTCCTAGAGAATTTTAATTTTTCTTTTTAGTTTTATCTCTATTTTTATTTTCATTTTATTTATTTTTATTTTTTAGGTATTAATTTTTCTCCCTCTTCTCTTTCTCTGTTATTTAATGTGTTGTCCACGTCTGTGATGTCATAGCCTGTTTCAGAGTCCGTCTTTCTTCTCTTCTCCGTGTTCTGCAGCTTCTGTTTAATCCACATTGCTCACTGCTGTGACTGTATTTTTGATAATTTATTTTTTAGTTTACTGCTCTTCTGCAGTATTTGATGGATTCATTTTCTCCTGTTTCTTTCTTATTTCTGTTTTCTTTTGAAACAAATTTATTTCAACATTGGACTTCATTCGAAACTTGCAAGGAGTTCCAATGATTATATCCATTAAAAATCAAAATGTTCATATTAAACACTAAAATGATTCCGTTTTATTAAAGTGTGTTTCTCTGTCTTCTCTACATTTTAACTCATCAAACTACCAACGTTTAGTAAGTTTGGGCACATCTACTTTCTTTTCACTAATACATAAAACACAGAAATGTTGTCTCATAAGTATCCAGATGTATTTTTTTATAAAGTCCTTTTCAAAGTACCAATGAAAGGAGGGGATTTTTATTAATCTTATTATAATATTATTATGAGTGAGTATTTTCTACACATTTGCCACAGTAGTGTGCACCCACACTAAAGATTTTTAAACCCTCCAGTGACTGGATCTACAGAAGTCTGCTTTTGATTGGTGTAGACTCCAGCTTTTGCTTCTCTCTCTTTCTTCCTACTCTCTCTCTTGCTACCTGTTGCCCTTTCTCCCTCTCCCATCCCCACCCCAAGTTTATTCATTTGCTCTCTTTAGACTAAAAGTAGAGATAATTCTAAATCTGTTAATTTTTAGAGCCTGTCCCTAGGTAATTTCACAGGGATGTATACTAGTAAGCTGTTTATTTTGGCATGGGTAGTACTATTGATAATATAATTCTAAGCTGTTTAACTGCCTGTCTTCCCAGAATTCTCAGCTTTTGACCTGTCCTGTGATGTTAAAGCGTCTTGTTAACTGCCTCTTTTGCTTGTTGTCAGCAGAATTGTGTAGATTAGCATTCTGTTATTGTAAATAAAGAATTAATTATTCACCTGTAACATAGATGATTTAGTATATAAAGCTTTAACTCTGAAAAATTTGTACCAAATTATAAGGAATATAATAATATTTTTATGCTGTCTTTCTTCTCTCCGTATTTAAATCTCCAGAATCTATTGGTAAGTGCTTAGTTCTGAAGCGCACTTCACCCCCACTAATTTCCATATTCAGATTACTATTATTATTAATAAAATGCATGGCATGCATTTTACTAACTGTCAGTGTAGACACAAGATTTCCTTAGTGGCGTGCACATTCACACATCCACGGAACTGTTGTTGTAAGAACACTATGTAGAACAATAAAATAATACACAAGTTATATCACACAAATGTAGCAATGTAAGTAGTGTAAGATATATCCAATGAACAGTGTTTGTTTCTAGTTAGTCTTTAGTATTTCCTGTAACAGTATATATATATGCATATCTATATATATACTTAAATAGATTAGCCAGTATTTTCCCCAGTTATGTCTTTAAAAATATTGTTTAGTTCTTTTTTTAAGAATATGAGGCATATATGATATAATTCTAACCCTGTATAATCCCAGACCTAAGAACTCATTTGCTTCTCTGATAAAGGCAATGCTGCCTATTGTGGTCTTTGCCCTCTGTGGTATAATGCAACTTGCTTTTATGATCTAATAATACTATCTAATATATTCCTGTTTTACCAGTAGAGTAATTCAAGTTTCTTTTAAGACCTTATTTAATTCTGTAAATCTAATTTAATTCTTCTCCCCAGCCCTAGCCTCCTTCTTCTCGTACTAATGCTTCTTCTTTCTAATCTTATTTGCATTCATATTATCCACCCAGGTGGTACACCAATAAGAGGTAAGAGTGCTGAACTAACGTTCACAGAATGATCTTGCTCATTCTTACTGTCCTTTCATCACTCTCATCTTTGTCCTGTTTTCAAACTCATTCCAATAATGTCCATCAACTTTATAATTTTCCTTTGTACTGTTTGGTTACAATTGGTGACTCTCATCTTGTGAGTTTTCCTTTTCTTTTCCTTTTTCTCTTTGTTTTGTTCATTTCTTTCTTTATGAAAATGATTCTTTAAGTTGTGATATGCTTCAAAGAAAGCATATCCAGGTCTTTAGACCACAGACCAGTCACAGCGTACCATCTGTCCCTCTTTTTTTCTTTTCTTCTTCTTCCTTTTTCCTTTTTTTCTTTTCTTTTTCTTCTTTTTCCTTTTTTTTTGTCCAACTGGAGAAAAAAAAAAAAAGATCATTTTTTTCTTCCTTAGCTGTTCTTGTTCTGGACCAAAGTCAAGATGGTCTGGAGAACAGTAGCAGACATGCAGAAGACAGCCTGGAACACCTGCTTTTGTCTTTATCTTTCAAAAGGTTTTTGCTTTTGTTCTTCAATTCTTTTTCTCTTACTGTCTTAAAAGTCAAAGAATGACTCCCCCTTCCACCTGATCACACTCGCCTGCAACCTGACAACAGTGCTTTTTCCCCCTCCCACTTCTTTTTTTTCTTGGATTACTCGCCTCTGGATTTTTCGAACTTCTGTCCTTCAGGCTCTGGAGACAAAAGGTGCTGAGTATTCTTGGTGTTATGTGGTATTGATGGTTTTTCAGACTTTGACTCCGTGTGCATTTCTTTTGTAATTCTTGTTTTGTATTTTTCTTGGGGTTTTGTGACACCACACTGCTAATCCCACTGGTGGATTTTGATGGGTGTCTTAGGGGATCTGTCTCGAGGTCCTCAAGCAGTGGTTGGTTGGCTCTCCGGGCTGGCATAGGCCGTGTTTTTAACTTTTTTAAAACCTTCTAATTCAATTACTCTTTGTTTTTCAGCAAACGTAATAAATGATTGTAAGTCGTGGCAAACTGGTCTTTCTTTTCTTAAAAATCTGCATGTCTTAAGGGAGTTTTGTTTCTTTAAGTAATATTTTCATGATATATAATGACTAATTTTAATTTTTTTGCTTCATGCAGCCTTTTTTGTGCTTGCTGCGTATTTTTGGCTTTCTTCAGCAGAAGACTTTCTTGAAAACCCGGCCTGGTTTTTTTGAGAGTACCTCTCTTTTGCGCCACTTTTGCTACCAAAATGAAACAAAACAAAAACCAAAAAAATTAATCTTTTGTTTGATTTAAAAGCCATACTTCCTTGAAGCAGTCTCACCCATCTTCATTTTATTAGTCTAGGAAATAAGCGTATTAATTATGAGTAGAATTCTTGCTTGGGAAAAGATAAGTTTTTATTATGCTAGCGTTGATGATGTAAAAATTTAAAAAAAGAAGAAATAATCTTTGTATGTTTTTCTCATCGCATCATTTCTGTCTGTGCACCTTGGCAAGAGATTGAATCGACGTTGAGCGGATCTTCCTTTGCAGGGCTTTTCATATTGTTAAGAGGTTTAGCTTTCTGCTCTGAGAAAGCTTTCTCTGACCATCTCTTTGGCAATATATTTTATATCCATGCAGGAGCCCTTCAGATCGAACAGAGCGAAGAATCTGACCAAGGAAAATATGAGTGTGTTGCTACCAACAGCGCGGGCACTCGCTATTCTGCCCCTGCCAATTTATATGTCAGAGGTAGGAATGACGTAACGTGGCGTCGCGTGTCCATTCAGGCTCAGGGGAATTGAGATATCCACAGGATCTGTATGACTATGTCAGGACTTAATCAGCTGATGTGCTAATAATGACAGTAGCTGAAGCATTTTAGTGGGTAGAGAATTAAATATTTTAAATATATGGTTAAAAAAAAAAGATGGACCACTCTTGAGTAAATTCTATCCTGAGGCTTGAAGTTTGTAAGTATATTTGCATTTTGACATCTTGATTATTACTTTAAGTGCATTGATTGAACTGTGTTTTGCATTGGTTTGAGGTTTTCTTTTCCTTCTCCTTTTTTCTGTTGCTGTGACTCTTCTGTTTCCTTATCAAACCCTGAGATAATTGCTTGGTGTGCCACTAATCAGTTCTCTGTGCATCTCCAAGCATAAAGGTGTTTTTGTCTTCATGACCTCTGCTGCAGAGTTGTAAGGATATAGCTGCTAATCTATAAAAAAAAGAAATAGTTGCCACATGCAAGTGGCACAGCTGTATTGTCTTCTTCCTTTTTATACTTATTTATAAACACATAGTATTATCACGTGCATATGCCTATGCATATATATATATATATATATATATTTATACATACACACAAGGTTTCTTTTTAATTATTCACTTTCTGAAAAGTTTAATCTCTTGATTGCCAGGAAACAGGGATTGTATTTTAAATCATGATATCGTTGTCCTTGGGAGAAGAATGAGTGAAGATACATCCATATTTTCTTAAAAGTAATAGAAATGATTAAATTTTGAGCTTATCAATGGCTGTTCCTTTCATTTCAACTAGAAAGAAATACTTCCTCTTCCCTGGAGTTCTCAAAGCTGCTTCCTGTCCTTTTATTGTCCAGTGAAAGCGCTCTTATTCCTGATCTCCATGCCTATGAATAACCACAAAAGGTGTGGGTGGGGGGTGGGGATATGTAAAAGACAGGAAAGGCTCTAAGTTACAATAAAATGAGTTCCCTTAGGAAAATATCTAGCTTGATTTTGAAATTTTTGTTTGAGATAATTTTGTTTCCTTGGGGATGTTTTTCTCTCTTGTCATTCTCTGGAGTCTGGGGTGGGAGAATATGAAGAAAAACTATTTCTTCTCCAAATTCTTTGAAAGCCCCTTGATCCTTTTTCTCACAGTGGTGACCTCCTTTGCTGCATGAGGCATGTGTACCTTCTTCAATGGAAAAATTTCAAAATGATGCTAGCTATTCTTTCTAATACTGTTGTGTTAGTCCTTGAAGTGTTGCTAACTTTTTCAGCTGAGGTAGGAAAGATTAAATAAATCAGATAAAGATGTTCAAGTAGCAGTTGAAAGCCTTGATATGGCCTTTTACTCTCTCTGTGTTTCCCTTGTTTTTCTCCTTTCCTCATTTCATTGTGTTCTGCATCAAACCCCTACATCCCTCAGAGCTGCGAGAAGGTTGGTGTGTTTTTACTTTTTACCCACCTTACAAAACTATTAATTAAACCAATAACAAAGAATACAAATGAAATGAATGTAGCTGCATTGTGGTCTTCTTTTGGTTAATGGTATGTTCTAGCAGAGAATGCCCTTGGCCATGGCTTCTGGTGCTTGCTGGTGGCTCCTAACTGTGGTGCATGATGGGAGAGAATGAACCTGGGTGCATGGTGACGGGTAACACTTAACTCTCAGGTCCGAGGAACTTGGTCAGTGTTCCTGCTTTCCTTCCTGCTCCACTTTTCCCGTCTCCTGCCCCACATTTAATTTCTGTCTCACAAAGATGCCTGCTGCCCATAGAATGACTTTGTAGTGGTTCCGCTAATCCCAAGCATGAAGACTAAACTCCTCCATTTTTCTTGACATGTTATTTGACACCTCAGAGTCTACACCGGCTCCTGTCTGCTTTGTGTAACCTGTGAATTGGCTGCAGGAGGCATGCCTAGCCCTCTCTTTTTCTTCTCCTATGCCTGTCATTCACCCGTGAGGCCAATGCAGCAAGCCCTCTCAAATCCACGGAGGTTTCTCTCATTCTGAAGGATAGCCAAAAAGTTGACAGACAGAATGACTTACTATCTTGGGGTTATGTGGTTGTTTATTTATTAACATTTATAATTTTAATAATCATTTGATTATCCATATTTAAGGTATGCTCTAAATGATTACCTCTGAACCTAAAATGCTCATGGTATAATGTTTTGCCAATAAAAGCCCAAGATGCATCCTATGTCTCTTACCCTCTCCTTGTACCATGTTTGAGACACATGTACTTAAACACACATAAACGTACAGATTATCTGAAGCAGGAACACTGAACTGTAATTGCTCGTTTTCTTCCGTGTTGTATTGCTTTAATATGTTCTACTGTCTTCATGTCATGTCTCACTGTGTGGCTTAGATCCATTGTCCCTCAGTTTGAATGTCGGCATAAAAAGCCTCCGACTAGATTTTTGTGTCATCACCTATATTATTTTATCTTAGATATGAACTGAATGGAATCTTGAATGTGAACTCCCCAGCTCCCTTCCTGAATTTGCAATCCATACCTGTGACAACCTGCCTTCATCTAATATCTTCTTCCTTGTAATCCTACTGTCCTCCCCTAAATCTCTGTCTTAGTCACTGTACTTATCCCTCATCCCTTTGTGTTTAGTTCTTTCCCTGTTATTTCCTTTGCTGCCATTGCTCCTGGATGCCAGGCATTCTCCCGTCATCCTAAGCATGGCCTTGAGATTTCACCTTGTGCATGCCTTGCATGTCCCAATCCAGTATCTCTACTGGCATTGGCTTTGTTTCTTCCATGACTATAAATTGATATGTGTATATATTTCTGTGTTTGTTCTGGTGTTAGTGTGAGGTCTTAAGGCTGCACCTCCTCTGAGTCTGAAAGCAAATAAATTGCATTTTCAGTGTACTCTAGATGATGTTTTCCAGGACTGGGATGTGACAGTGTGGTCCCACACATGCATTCACATCACCTGGAAGAGCATAGCACTGAAGTCGGTCTTGATACTCAACATAAACCTACTGATGGCCTTCCAGCCCACTTTCCTGCATATACATGAATGCATAGAATCCTTGTTATATGCATGCATGTATATGTTTTTGTGTTTATCTTATGCATGATGTTTGTGTATTGTTAATTTGTAGATAGTTTTTTTGTGGGGCCCTTGTAGGTCTGAATCAACTTTCGTATGAATGTGTCTAAGATATCAATGACTAAAATAATTTTTCTGTGTATACACATACCATACTTGTATGGTGTGTATTATCCACAGTTTTACATGTTTTGTTTTTGGACAATCCACAATATGTTTCAATATGTGTCTGTACAGTGCATGTCATGTGTTGAATCAGCCTGCTTTTTCTTGCCTTGTATATTTTATCATCTTCCTTTGTCTTTTGTTCCAGTTCGCCGTGTCCCACCAAGATTCTCTATCCCACCCACTAATCATGAGATCATGCCAGGTGGAAGTGTTAATATCACCTGTGTGGCTGTGGGGTCACCAATGCCTTATGTGAAGTGGATGTTGGGGGCAGAAGATCTGACACCTGAAGATGATATGCCAATAGGAAGAAATGTCCTAGAACTGAATGATGTAAGACAGTCAGCAAATTACACCTGTGTTGCTATGTCAACACTGGGTGTCATTGAAGCAATAGCACAGATCACTGTCAAAGGTACGCTCGGCAGTTCGTGCTTGGAGGGCCTGCGTGCCCTCACATCAACTGGCTAATGCCCCTACAAAGCCTGTTCTTGAAATCCTAAAATGAATCAGTTCATTGGGCAGTGTTTCACATTTGTGGTATCACGTTAGATACACATATCTAGGTAAGCAGATTCTCTCTTAAAAGTATTGACAACCTAAGTCTTCAAAATATTTAAGTGGTAGCCAGGCTCAGGCACTAACAGGCCAGGATGAGGAATGCTCAACATGCTCAGCTGAAATGGTTGGGATGTTGTATACTGGTTTTATACTCATCCAGAATCTTGGGAACAGGTACGTGACAGAAAAATCCAAGTAAGTGTTAATAAATGCTCAAAATCCCAGAAGACAAAAAAAATAGAGTTGAAATCAACATGGTCTAATAATAGATGCTTTAAATTTTTGATAGACCCTGCCATTAAAATGCAAAATGCAAGTGTGATTATATTCTGTTTTAGCTTCATCTCTCACCTTGTGTAGGTGAAGTGCTCAACAATTTTTTTTCTTGAAATAAGGGTACTGACTATAACCAAAGAATTATATGCCTTGGTTACTTTTGAATCAAAGGAAGGGAAATGAATATGTGAAGGAGCCAGCTGTTTTTACACAGTATTTATAGAATTTTAGAAAACTTTCCTAAAATGAGTCAGTATGAGAGTAACTTTAGATTTCTGCCAATGTCTAGAACTATTGCAAAATGAACACAAATTATCTTCCCCTTCTAGGATTTGTGACCCTAAAAAAACAATGGACCACACATAATGTAATCAGTGCCATACCTTTGACCAAATATATATATATACTTACTATATACCATATAAAAACAATAGTGTGACATAAGAACAAGGTACACACCATTTTCAATATTTCATGATTTAACATATTAAGAGTAATGTTTCATTACATATAATTACTGTACTAAGCATACTATTACAGACACAAAACCTGTACTGTATAATCGGCATCACTTAGTGAAACTGAGAGTATCTGTTAAATACCAGTAAACACACACCTTTGATTAGGAATATTTTTACTTGCCTCAAGAATACAGAAAAGCATCTAGGGAAAATTCAGATTATCCAGTTTTTACAAAATGCCAGACCAGAATATTTAAACAAATGTCTTTTTATTATTATTTTCCATAAAATCCCTTGGCCAAATATTATCATTCCTTGGTTCTTAGAATCGTATGCAAATATTGAATCACCTTTCCCATACTAACCACGTCAGCTTTAAATATTTGAAGATTTACTAAAGACCTTCAGGAATGCAAAAGCAGGAGTCACGTTAAACTAATATCTTGTTCAATTTTTCTTATCTTTGTTTTACTGACTCTTGCTACTTCCCTACCCCCTCCTCCTCCAACATAAATAATAAAACATGAGGGTGAAACTTGACGGCAAAAGGTGAATCGAAACTAAAAGCACCTTAGAGAAAGGACTCATTTATTCAGGTAGTCATTTCACAATGCTTCTTAAAAACCTACTCAGGTCTGGACAGTGTTCTAGGTATTGTTGATGTAACAGTGATTAAGTACAAGTTTGTTATTCTTGAAGAGTTACCATTGTAAGGAGTGTTGTATTTTCTTTAAGTTGAAAAGGAAAGAAGAGTACTAATGAGCTGTTTATAGGAGTGTTATCAGCTTGTGAAATTCTCCTTTCTTCCCTAACATCATACCTTTCTGAATCACTGTCCAGGTGAGGTGCTTAAATATGAGGCCACTGGCGCAGATGGCTTTTATTCTTAGTAGCATTTTGAGTTGTGCTTTTTTCTTAAAAAAAGAACATGATTTCTAAACTATGAATTTAATTGAAATGTTTTTCATGTAGCTGTAATATGATATTACTGATATTGGATATAGAATATATATTATGACAATAAAATATTTTAAAAAGAGATTTCTGGATAGGCTTTAATTAGTTCCTTCAGCATATTTTGAATAGTAAGTAAAGAGAGAGCATGAATTTGATTAATTTGATTAATTTGAAATTGTTATTCTTCGTTAACCTTAAAATTATTAGTTAGATAATTCATTTAAAAAATTATAATACTGTTGTCTATGTCATACATCTTGAAAACATAATGAATACTCATAGCAATTGAATACCATTTTATTATATTAAAAATTTTGCTCTTTTCAATGTTTATTAGTATTTAGTTGTATCATTTTTTTTGAAACGAGAATCTCATTGACCAAGCTTTAGGTTATAATAATTGTAATAACTGGAACCACTGTTTTCTCAGGGTATCAGATACATTCTAAGAGCATTACTGAATTAGCTCATTAATCTTCACCACAAACTCATGAAATACAGTTACCCAACTGTACAATTCCAATAATACATTTTTCCTATTTTTCACATGAGAAAACTAAAGCAAACTGAAATTAAGCAATGTATCCAGAATCTCATAGATAATAAGTGGTGAATTTCGTTATCAGCCCCAAAATGCAATGCTATATAATACGCTTCTGGTCGCCTGGGGTTTGCCACCTACACATATGTTACTGTACGTCCTGACCACTTAGAAAACTGTACTTTGCTATGATTTCATCTTATTAAATCTTCGCTAGATATATAATGTCATCACTCTAGTACTAGAGTTATGGAATCTTGTGATTTCTTAAAGATGACGGGTGTTCATGGCCTTTTGTCTCCCTCAAGCCTTACCCAAACCTCCAGGAACGCCTGTCGTGACTGAGAGCACAGCTACAAGCATCACGCTGACATGGGACTCTGGGAACCCCGAGCCAGTCTCTTACTACATCATCCAGCATAAACCTAAAAATGCTGAGGAACCTTACAAAGAAATCGATGGAGTGGCAACGACACGCTACAGTGTCGCCGGACTAAGCCCCTACTCGGATTATGAGTTCAGGGTCGTTGCTGTCAATAACATTGGGCGGGGGCCTCCCAGTGAGCCCGTGCTGACGCAGACCTCAGAGCAAGCACCGTCCAGTGCCCTGCGGGATGTCCAGGCACGGATGTTGAGTTCAACCACCATTTTGGTACAGTGGAAGGAGCCTGAAGAGCCAAATGGACAGATTCAAGGATACAGAGTTTATTATACAATGGATCCCACTCAGCATGTCAACAACTGGATGAAACACAATGTAGCCGACAGCCAAATCACTACTATAGGCAACTTAGTGCCCCAGAAAACGTATTCTGTCAAAGTTCTGGCTTTTACCTCAATTGGAGATGGTCCTCTTTCAAGTGACATTCAAGTCATTACTCAGACAGGAGGTAGGTCTGCTTCTCAATGGGGAGTAGGGTGGAGAGAGTTGGTGCAAAGAAATGGCAGGGGCAAAAACAAAGAATAAAGATGGTAGACGGTTTGGTTTTTGAGATTTAGAGCTTCTAAGTAAGGAGTTAAGGCATGTGAAAAGGAACAGGCATGGACACTGAAAGACTATAAATAATACAGTCCTTTGAAAAGAGGATGTATTTAACATCTTTTTTGTTTGAAATATGGTTGCTGTACAATATTACATAGGTTTCAGGTGTACCATATAGTGATTCACAATTTTTAAAGGTAATGTTCCACTTATGGTTATTATAAAATATTGGCTAAATATTGCCCATGTTGTGCCATATATGTTTATAGCTTATACCTAATAGTTTATATGTTTATATGTTTATAGCTTATACCTAATAGTCTATAACTCTTACTCTCCTACCCCTATATGTAGCATCCTTTCTTTTGGTATCCAAATGACTTGAAGCCTTTCTGCAGGAGATGGATGAATGCATCCACCATGCAGCATTTAGAGAATAGAAGAACCGTGCTTCTTTGTATTAGCAACTCTGACAGAATAGTCCCCAAATTTATTTAATCTGTGGAGGAGTGGATAATTCAAGATAAAAGTTAAAACTAAAACCCTTTGTCACAAGGCCTTGGATATTTAAATGGCTTATATTTGCCAGGAAGCAGCTTGCTTAAAAATTAATATTCTGTTAATGTTTTTATTTTTTTTCTTTATATGGGCTCATTGGTAAAGACAGTTACCAATATCTGAAATCAAACTTTGGGGCCTTATTCACCCATTTTACTGGATGTTAGAGCAGACACCAGTGATTTTATGAAGAAAAACTTGGCCCTTCTAGTAGTTTTATTTTTATAAGAGGATATCATATTTCTGTGGTCTTAGATTCAAATTGATCAGTTCGTCATGGGATGAGTTTTGCCTGGGAAATCCCAGGGGCAGAGGAGCCTGGTGGGCAGCAGTCCAAATGGTTGGGCATGACTGAGCATGCATACACATACACGGGAATAAGCTGTACTGGGTTTCTTTTTAAGTTTATTCTTAAATATCTGACAACTGTTCATGTGACTGTTTATTGTGTTGGAGCTTCTTAAACTTGTTATTGGGGCTTCCTGGTGGCTCAGATTGTAAAGAATCTGCCTGCAATGTGGGAGACCTTTGTTCAGTCCCTGGGTCAGGAAGTTCCCCTGGAGAAGGAAATGGCAACTCACTCCAGTATTCTTGCCTGGAGAACCCCATGGACAGAGGAGCCTGATGGGCTACAATCCATGGGATCACAAAGAGTTGGACACAGCTGAGTGACTGACACTTTCAAACCTGCATTAATCTGTGATTGTCTTGGCGGCATGCCATTGGTCTGTTTTGAGAATCCACATATGGACCATATAATTGGAGATCCTGTCTAAAATCTGTAGTCATAGCTCATGGGTAATCCTGAGAATGAATTATTACATTTTCTCAGCTGTCAAAAGTCGATAAATTTATGTTTAACCACTGACTTGTTTTTATGTTGTGGACTTTCTGAATCTTGTGGCTGAGAATGGTCGCCTTGGCTACTAGAAATCTAGTATGTTTATAGCTCTCCTACCTTTATTTTCATACTATTATTTGATTCTTATTGGTTTGTTCATGGATTTATCACTAAAATATCAAAAAGATAACTGTAGAAGTGTTTTATCATAGTTATACTAAAAATCGTCCATATATCTTCTTGATTTGGCTTTTATCGTGTTCACAGTTCTTCTGTGTTTGTTATGTTAATATGTGTGAAAGTATTATGGAGTAAGTTTTTCATAAGTTTCTCATTGAAAAATGTAGAAATCAGTGAATCTCATTCTTTTTCTTGACTGAAAATAGTCAACTGTTGAGATTATTTTTTATTATACTATTCTAGCAGTTAAATAACCATTAAAGATATAAGAAAGTATATAAGAAGAATATATACCTATACTCTTGTTCTAGGTTTTTAGGTTTTTCAGCTTTTAAAAGAAACGCTGATCTTAATGTAACCAAGGTTTGAATCCGTAAGTCCCATTTTTAGCTCTGTAACCTTTGACAAGTTACTTCATCTCTCTGAACTTCAGTTTTATCATCTAAAGTAATAACCCCCTTATAGAATTTAGGGGTAGTAGTGTTTTTTTTGTTTGTTTTAATTTTCCTAAGGCTGCTGTACAAAATGCTACTTCCTGGGTGGCTGAAACAACAAAAATGGATCATCTTTTGTTATAGAGACTAGAAGCTTGAGAACCAAGTGTCAGTAGGCTTGGTTCCCTCTGAGAGCGGTCAGGGCGGCCCTGAGGCTCACTCCTAGCTTTCGGTGGTTGGCTGGTAATCTTGGCTGCCCCTCAGCTTGTAGAAGCATCACTGTGATGTCTGCCTACATTGTTCATGGCCTTCTCCCTGGGTGCATGTTTCTCTGTCCAGATTTCCCTTTTTTATAAGGTATAAGTCATAATGGATTAGGGCCCAACCTAATGATACTATGTAATCCTGATAATGACTGCTGCTAAGTCACTTCAGTCATGTTCGACTCTATGCGACCCCATAGACAGCAGCCCACCAGGCTCCCCTGTCCCTGGGATTCTCCAGGCAAGGATACTGGAGTGGGTTGCCATTTCCTTCTCCAACGCATGAAAGTGAAAAGTGAAAGTGCAGTCCAACTCTCCATTGTGATAGTTTTAGGTGAGTGGTAAAGGAACTCTGCCATACCTATACATGCCTCCATTCTCCCCCAAACTCCCCTCCCATCCAGGCTGCCTCATATCATTGACCAGAGTCTCATGTGCTATGCAGTATGACCTTGTTGGTTATCCATTTTAAATATAGCAGTGTGTCTGTGTCCATCCGAAACTCCTAACTGCCCCTCCCCTGCTTCCTTACCCCTGTCAACCCTAGGCTTGTTCTCCAGCTCTGTGAGTCTCTTTCTGTTAGGTCAGTTCATTTGCATTATTTCTTTTTAGGTTCCACTTATAAGGGATGTCTTAGGATATTTCTCCCTCTCTGTCTCACTTACTTCACGTAGTAGGACCTTCTCTAGGTTCATGCATGTGGCTACACATGGAATTACTTCATTCCTTTTATTGGCTGGTTATAGTCCATTGTGTATATGTACCATGTCTCTTTATCCATTCCTCTGTCAGTGGACTTTTAGGTTGCTTCCATGTCTTGGGTATTGGGTATTGTAAACAGTGCTGCAATGAACACTGCTGAACATATATCTTTTTGTATCTTGTTTTTCTCCAGATACAGGCCCAGGAATGGGATTGCAGGGTCATATGGCAACTCTGTTTTAATTTTTTAAGAAAACTCCATACCATTGCTGTACCAATGTATATTCTACCAGCAGTGTAGGAGGGTTCCCTTTTCTCCACAACTTCCCTGGCATTTATTGTTTGTGGAATTTTTCATGATAGCCATTCTGGCTGCTATGAGGTGATATCTCATTGTGGTTCTGACTTGCATTTCTCTAATAATTAGCAACATGGAACATCTTTTCATATGCCTGTTGGCCATCTGTATTCTTCTTTGAAGAAATATGTATTTAGGTCTTCTCCCCATTTTGAGTGGGTTGTTTTGATACTGTTAAGCATCATGAACTATTTGTCAATTTTAGAGACTAGTTCCTTATCCCTTATCCTAATACCAATTGGTAGGTTGTCTTTATTTATTTATTTATTTTTGTCTCCTTTGCTGAAGTACCATTGTCTTTTAAATTAATAATTTACAAATGTCTTTTTTTTTTTTTATGGTTCCTACTGGGTTTTTGAACAGAGGCAGGAAATACAGGGTTTCAAGTATTGTATCCAAGAATTAAGTATGATTTACTTCTGAAATACTTGCAGTAGCTATTCGATTATCCCAGTACAGAGGTACACTAAACCATTTAGATAGGAAAAAATATATATTTATATAAAAGAAGAAGGAATACCTTTTTATTTGGAGGTTATTATACTAGATCACTAAATCTGGTTCTTAATTTTCTAACTACAAATTTTAGCATGAATATCAAAGTGTCTTATTTTTTTTTCTTATGACAGGAGGATTTAGCTAAGAAACCAAATAGTTTCTGAAACTAAATTCAACCAAAACATAAGAATCTTTACTAATCATGAGTATCCTTATCTTAAGAACATGGAATGGCAGACGATAATGCTTTCAGTCAACAATTTAATGAAAGATATAGAACTGATGTTTCAATAGACCATATTTTGATTTTCTGTATTACCAGGGGACATATGTAATGTAACATAAATCATTACTCAGTGAAGGTAATATTGTGACAGGAGCAATTGAGTTAATATGATCCAGGGACTCTGTACCTAAAAAAAAATCTAGATGAATGCATCACAGATGCATTAGAATAGCTGTTATCAATTTCTATTTAACTTTTTTTTTTACATTAAGGTATTTCCAAGAACCTTGCATAATAGTTGTGATTTTAATAACCATTGATTGAGAAGATATATAATGACATGATGACTTGTGCCTGCCAAGATCAATAGGCTAAGAAAACCTTCCGAAATGGCACAATGATTTGATCTGTTCTCCAGACTTAATTAACAAAGGCCATTTGATGTTAGTGGACACCTGCCAAATTCAATGATGTTAGTTCTGATACAATTAATGCTCAGATGCTCTTGATTAGCTAAATCATAGAACCATTGCTCAGCAAAACATAAAGCCATTATAAAATATTATTTTAGTTAGGTTATATAAAATTTAAGTTTATGATTATTCTCACTAATATTTTGTCTTTTCCAAACCTAAAAAAATTCACAGGTCAGTAATATAGCTATATGAACTTCTCAAATATATTTTAATTTTATATCCAGATATATATATATATATATATAGTATATCTACTTAATCAGAAAGGTACATTCATTATATTACCGTTAATTCCCTGACAATAATATTTCTGTTTTTGTTTAAAATCAGACTCTGCAGAAACGGTAATTAGAAATAAAGTGAGTTTAAGAGAGACATTACTACTTTTGATGTTTTCCAAGAGTTGATGTAAATTTGTAATTTCTAGTAATAATAGACACTCAAAATATCTACCTATTGTTGTTGTTCAGTCACTTAGTCATGTCCGACTCTTTGCGACACCATGGACTGCAGCACACCAGACTTCCCTGTTCTTCGCCATCTCCCAGAGCTGGCTCAAACTCATGTCCATTGAGTCGGTGATGCCATCCAACCATCTCATCCTCTGTCATCCCCATCTCCTCCTGCCTTCAATCTTGCCCAGCAAAAGGTTCTTTTATAATGAGTCAGCTCTTTGCCTCAGGTAGCCAACCTGTTGGAGCTTCAACTTCAGCATCAGTCCTTCCAATGAATATTCTGGGTTGATTTCCTTTAGGATTGACTGGTTTGACCTCCTTTGAGTCCAGGGGACTCTCAAGAGTTTTCTCTAACACCACAGTTCAAAAGCATCAATTATTTTATGCTCAGCCTTCTTTATGGCTAACTCACGTCTGTACATGACTGCTGTTAAAACCACAGCTTTAACTGTAACTATATGGACCTTTGTCAGCAAAATAATGTCTCTGAATTTTAATAAGCTGTCCAGGTTTATCGTAGCTTTTCTTCCAAAGAACAAGCATATTTTAACTTCATGGCTGTAGTCACCGTCTACAGTGATTTTTGAGTCCAAGAAAATAAAATCTGTCACTGTTTCCATTGTTTCCTCCTCTGTTTGGCCGTGAAGTGATGGTACCAGATGCTATCATCTTAGTTATTTGAATGTTGAGTTTTAAGACAGCTTTTTCACTCTCCTCTTTCACTTTCATCAAGAGGCTCTTTAGTTCCTCTTTGCTTTCTCCCATCAAGGTGGTGTCATTGCAAATCTGAGGTAGTTGATATTTCTCCCAGCAGTCTTGATTCCAGCTTATGCTTCATCCAGCCCAGCATTTGGCATGATGTACTCTGCATAGAAGTTAAATAAGCAAGATGACAATGTGCAGCCTTGACGTACTCCTTTCCCAATCTGGAACCAGTTCCTTGTTCCATGTCTGGTTCTAGCTGTTGCTTTTTGGCCTGTATACAGGTTTATCAGGACTCAGGTGAAGTAGTCTGGTATTCCCATCTCTCTTTAAGAATTTTCCAGTTTGTTTTGATTCACAAAGTCAAATTTTTAGTGTATCAATGAAGTAGAAGTAGATGTGTGGTTTTTTTTTTTTTTCTGGAATTCTATTGCTTTTTCTATGATCCAAAAGATGTTGGCAAGTTGACCTCTGTTTTCTCTGCCTTTCTAAATCCATCTTGACCATCTGGAAGGTCTCAGTTCACCTACTGTTGAAGCCTCGCTTGGAAGATACTGAGAATACTTTGCTAGCCTGTGAAATGAGTGCAACACTGTGGTAGTCTGAACATTCCTTGGCATTGCCTTTCTTTGGGATTGGAATGAAAACTGACCATATCCAGTCCTGTGGCCACTGATGAGTCTTCCAGATTTGCTCGCATTTAAGTACAGCACTTTCACAGCATCATCTTTAGGATTTCAAGTAGCTCAGCTGGAATCCCATCACCACCACTAGCTTTGTTTGTAATGATGCTTCCTTTAGCCCACTTGACTTCACACTCCAGGATGTCTGGCTCTAGGTGTGTGATCACATCATTGTGGTTATCCAGGTCATTAAAATCTTTTTGTTTAGTTTTCCTGTGAATTTTTGCCACCTCCTCTTAATATCTTTTTCTTCTGTTAATACCATACCATTTCCTTTATTGTGCTCATTTTGCATGAAATGTTCCCTTGGTATCTCTAATTTTCTTGAAAGTTCTCTTGTCTTTTTCAGTTCTGTTGTTTTCCTCTCTTTACATTGTTCACTTAGGAAGGCTTTCTTATCTCTCTTTGCTCTTCTTTTGAACTCTGCATTCAGATGGGTATATCTTTCTTTTACTCATTTGCCTTTCGCTTCTCTTCTTTTCTCAGCTATTTGTAAGTTTCCTCAGACAACCACTTTGTCTTCTTGTGTATCTTTTTCTTGGGTATCTATTTATAGTCAGTAATATAGTCTCTTAATTATGAATATTAGTGCAGATGAAACTATCACATAATCTTTAAATGATTTTAAATATTAAAAGTTTTGGTTAAAATGATTATTTTCTAAATGTATGGATTAATCATCCAGAGTTTACATCGCTTTAACTTCTGGCATTATAATTACTTGCAACTAGTTCACCTTGAAAATATGTCGACTGTATGGTCATTGACAAGGGAAGTATTTGCGTTATGTTGGAAAAAAACTCTGCAATAGAAAAACGCTTCCAGAAAAGATGTCTGTTATAGTTTTCTCATGTATGTAATTATATAAGAATGTAGGGTAACTATATTTTACAAAAGAAGTAGAAATAAAACTCTTCTAAAGAAGTGTAATAAATTAACACCTTAAACCTGTGCACTGAAATCAGTGTATGTTGTTCATGCTAATGGGACAATCATAAGGCTGTAAAATCCTAATGCATGTCTTTTCTCTGAACTTTCTTTAGAAAACACATCTGACCTCTAATTCTTCTATGCACTCAATAAATTCTTAGAGAAAGTACTGATTTTTATGTGCAGACCTTAATAGTATAGGTCTTTGAAAGGAAAATAATTATATGCATTTACTAAGTAAATATTAATGAGTAATATCAACTTTAAGTGTTTCACAGGAGCAAAATTGTTATAGAACTACAACATTTTAGAGACATTGTGCTTTAGATTTTCAGAATTTTTAAATCATTTCATTACTATTAAATATATATCAACAAGTCATTATAGGCAAATTTAAAAAGACTGATTTCCAATAACAAAAATTTAAGTGCTTTTTATGGATTATTTTAGCAATGAGTAAAGGAGCATGGCTATAAATACAACTGTAATAAAATTTAACTTTTTCTTATTGATGTTTAATGACAGTTGAGAACAAGATTCATGCAGGTGCATGTGTGTTAAGTAATACTTTTGTCAATAATATATCTGTAGCACTTAGAAATCTGACTCCTTGTTTGAATTTGGTTTTGTTTTACCACCACTATAATTCTGGCTGTTGTTTTATTGTTGTTGTTACCATTTGTCAATATGCTAGATACTCACATTTTAAAATATGTACCTTATTAGAGCACTAGCTATTTTAACAATAAGTTATTTGAGTTTTTGTGTGTGTGTGTGTGTCTCTTTGGTACGTTTCATATTTATACTATGGTGAGGTAAAATTATTTTTAGCCAGCTTATATGTATGCTAACCTGTTTCTCTTCTGAAATCTACTGAAATTTGATATCTTCTAATTATCTGTTTAAATGTCATGCAGATTTTCTTTTCACTTTTTATTCATTCTCTTTAAGTTGCCTTCAGATATTTGTATTGAGTATAATTGTATTACTATGCAAATATTTTACATTTCTCAATGAGTTATAATCTTATTTTAGGGAATTGATAACCCATATTTATATTTCTTTGTGGACATTAAATAAGCAATCAAGAAGAAGGATATAACAGCAACACTTCACCAAATATAAGGATTTGTTAAATATAATTTTAAAGAAAACTATTTTTCTACGTTCTTTTCTCTTGCCACATGTAAATTTTTTGGTTTCTGGTCACAGTTACTACACTTACATTTCTGGGTGAGTTTTGTTGTTTTTGTCATTGTTCTTCTTCTTCCATATGTTTTCCAGAATCAGATTTCCCATAAAATGAATCTTAGGTCCTTTAGTGAGAGAAATGGTACAAAATAGGGAAAGCTCTTAATAAAATAAAAATTAAATATACATAGTCTAACATGAAGTAAATGAGATAAAAGAATATCAGTAAGTTCGAGATGTAAACATTGTGAGAGTATTTATATATATATATATATATGCTGCATATATATAGATTATATGCAGCTGCATAAAATATATATCTTATATATAATATATATTATATTATATATATATGCTGCTGCTGCTAAGTCACTTCAGTCGTGTCAACTCTGTGCTACCCCATAAACGGCAGCCCGCCAGGCTCCCCCCGTCCCTGGGATTCTCCAGGCAAGAACACTGGAGTGGGTTGCCATTTCCTTCTCCAATGCATGAAAGTGAAAAGTGAAAGGCAAGTCGCTCAGTCCTGTGTGTATAGATACATATAGACATGTACATATCAAGAGGGAAAGTGGAGAGGGAGGGAGACAGTCTGGGAAGGAGAGAGAGGGAAAAGGGTGTGGAAGAAGACAAATGTAAATGTTAATAGAGCCTCTGTAGCATTGTATTTGGTGTAAAATTCTGACCAGTGATGAAATTTCCCTGTGTCTCCAAGTGGCACAGACAAAATAAATATGACAGTTGGGAGTCCACTGAAGTGTTTTCTTCTAAACATATATTATGATCATTAGGACTAATTTGTTGGTGAATATATAAATAAATGCATTGCTATCATAGCTTTTTTTTTTCTTTGAAGCCTCAGCTTCATTGTGGATGTTTCAGCACTGACTAAATGATACTCAGGAAGCAATATCTTTATAAGATGAACCCACAGTTCCCTGGTGGCTCAGACAGTAGAGAATCCACCTGCAGAGCAATAGACATGGGTTTGACTCCTGAGTTGGGAAGATCCCCTAGAGAAGGGACAGGCTACCCACTCCAGGATTCTTGGGCTTCCCTGGGAGCCTAAACGGTAGAGTCTGTGTGCAATGCAGGAGACCTGTGTTCAACCCTCGATCGGGAAGATCCCCTGGAAGAGGGCATGGCAACCCACTCCAGTGTTCTTGTCTAGAGAATTCTAGAGAGAGCGGAACTTGGAAGGCTACAGTCCATAGGTTTACAAAAAGTCAGACAGGATTGAGTGACTTTCACTTTCAAATTCCCTAGAAAGTCTGAGTAGTATCACCCTTCAGACACATGTGGGCACAGAGCCTGATATAACAAAAAGATCTTTTAAGCCCTGGTCCATATGCTAGATTTTGTCTGTAGACATCTTTTGCCCAATACAGTATTTTTTATTTCATTTCAACTGTTTCAGTTTATTTAAGATTATAAAGAAGTTGAAAGATTTTACCTAGAAGATTCATTATCAACTTCTGCTGAAAAATCAGAAGCTTGGGCAAGACTGAACCCACATCCCACAAGGCAGCAGTCTACTGGCTCAGAGCATCACTGACTCCTTCTGGTGGCCCAGGCACTCCCATGACCCTGTGTCCATATGGCCTTCTCATCCGCCTGGCATTTCTAGGCACTGGTGTTTCTACTACAAGTTTACAATCTAATAAATTATCTGCCAGCCCACTTCAAAAGAAGATGGTGAAAGCAGAGCATTATGTAGCAGAAGAGGACAACCTCATGGTACTATTTAAAAGTCTATCCAGTTGCATGATCACTACTTACTTACTTTGTGCAAGGATAAAATGAACATTTACACCCTCTGAGACTTTGATGTAGCTATTTCATTATTTAGAAAGAGAGGGCTTTGAATAGAACCAAACAGAATTAGGGGATTAAAGGAAGTGTATGGCACTAAACAAGGATGAAACATTGGGACCTACCAGGAATTTGTTTGAGACAAATTGAAAGCAAAAAAAGTAAACAGTTTAAGAAAAAGTTACTTAGATTCCCACAATGTTTTCAGTCACTGTCACTCAATTTATTATTAGCATTAGCAGGGAGCAAATATATAACCAGCAGCCTTTCAATACTGTCTATGTTGTTAATTCTTGACAGTACTTTATTCAGTTTGGATTATGTCAGAAGTTATCACAAGGTGTTCTTTCCCCGACTTGTGGAAGTTGGAATAAAACTAGAGAAAAAGAAGTGACTGCATACATATGCATAGGCATGTGTATTTTTAGGTTGAGAAAACGTTTCATCGTCTGAATATTAGAATTCAAACATCATTGCCCCATCTGTCCGATCATTCTTGGCTTCCACAGTTGCTCCTGCCTGTGATATTGGTATTTTCCTTTTAAAAATAATGCATTTTCTCTTTGATTTGCGATTTGCCTGATTGTTTTCTTATTTCCCTGTTCTACCTTCTCTTGCTCTTGATCTCTTCTTTGTCCCCACTTCTCACCTCTCAGTGTGGATGATTGTGTTAGGTCACCTATTGGGCAGGTACTTTAAAAAAAAAAAAAAGATATCCAGTTCAGAAAGTACATTCCTGGAGGGATCAAATTAATGAGTATCTCAAAGCCTGTGGTACAACAGGGGAGAAAAGAAGATTAATTAGAAATGTGAAGCACTGATTATTGGTGGCCTTACGCATCAGTCCAGACATGAGTGTGTGCACTTGTTCACACACACACACACACACACACACACACACTCTCACAGGTTAACAGACCAGATGAGGAATGAAATGATAATTAAGGATCCCAGAAACCATTGTAGGTCCTTTTAAACTTGAATCTCTTTTTCAAACAAAAGGCAGTTTTTAGTCATACTGCAGAGAGATGTCTACAGAAAGAAGAGGAAGCATTACATTTTATATTTCCAACAACTAACTTTCTGAAAATGATGCTTTAATTATTGTTTAAGAAACTGATGCCATACATCAGCTACAAGTTATGTTGTTTGCACATATTTTTGAATGCTTACGCTCATTTGCCAAAATTACTAGAGGTGTTCTTTTCCCCTCGGATGTGGAGTATTATTCTTGTCTTTTTAAATTTAAATATACATACAATTCTCATGTGAACTTGTGGGCATACAGACATATATTCAGATATGGCACTTTAAAACATACCATAATATCAGGAGTAATGATCAAAGTATTTAATGGCCACAAGACATGGGCATCAGCCAGAGCAGATATTGGGCAAGAACAGCGTAAGTAAGGGTAATCGTGCCACTGATGCCTCAAGTGCATTAGCCTTGTATATAATGGGTAGAGGACCTTGTGGGATTAGGTGCTAACTAGGAGGTTGGTGTTGGTAAAATTTATTCTAATTCAACATTTGTGTAAGGTGTTTTCAACTAGATCCAATTCTTGATTTCATCTGATATATAGCTGTTCCAAATTGTCTATTGCATGGACTACATGACCAAGGTACAAATTATAGATGACCTCCATTAAATTCCTATGAAAGTGAAAGTGTTAGTTGCTCAGTCATGTCTCATTCTTTGTGATCCCATGGACCATAGCTTACCACACTTCTATGTCCATGAAATTCTCCAAGCAAGAATACTGAAGTGGGTTGCCATTCTCTTCTCCAGGGGAGCAGCTCAGCCCAGGGATCGAACCCTGGTCTCCCACATTACTAGCAGATTATTTACTGTCCGAGACACCGGGGAAACCTATATTAAATTCTTATATTTGTGATTGTAAGTGTAGTCTATAACTTTTAACTTGTGTAGTAATTTAGCTCTTTCTCACTTGGGACAATATTAAATTTATATTGGATCTAGTGTATTAACTCTAAATGAGGTTAGAAAGAATTGTCAGTGTTAGGTTTTTAAATTCTCTTTATTTTACATCTGTTTAAAAACAGGTTGGTAACAAACAAAAAAAAAATACTACTCATTTGCTTGCCTATAGATTGTGCTAATGGAGTGAAGGTGAGATTTTATAAACCTAATTGGAAATTGTTTTGAAAGTAAACTATAGTACTAAAAATAAGTTCCTCCTAAGTTGTAAAATAGCAATAGCTTTTATGTATTTAACATTTTATGTGATTTAGGCAATATTCATTCCAAGTATTCTATATAAATCATGTTTATTGCTTACAATATCATCACATTTATTGCTTATAACAATATTATAGTAAATATTATCCTTAAAGTTCAATTCAGAAACTGAAACATTTACATTTGCTAATTCTGCATCTTACATATATATTAAACCACTCAAGGACAAGGACAATATTCATAACATTGTCCTTATCCCTTAAAGGAGAAAAAGTGGGCTTTGTATTCATAGGTTAACTTGGACAATGTAAGAAACCTTCAGTTCAGTTCAATTCAGTTGCTCAGTCGTGTCCGACTCTTGCGACCCCATGAATTGCAGCACGCCAGGCCTCCCTGTTCATCACCATCTCTCAGAGTTCACTCAGATTCACATCCATCGAGTCCGTGATGCCATCCAGCCATCTCATCCTCGGTCATCCCCTTCTCCTCCTGCCCCCAATCCCTCCCTGCATCAGAGTCTTTTCTAATGAGTCAACTCTTCGCATGAGGTGGGCCAAAGTACTGGAGCACCTTACTCTCCACTAAACTAATACATGTGAACACTAAAAGGTTAAACAGTTAATGCAAGAATTTCTGATTATTTCTGGTGACAATGAACTTAATTCTTTGCCTTCTTGTTTTTAGTCCCAGGGCAGCCACTAAATTTCAAGGCAGAACCTGAATCTGAAACAAGTATTTTACTCTCTTGGACGCCTCCACGTTCAGACACCATCGCCAACTATGAACTGGTCTTCAAAGATGGGGAGCATGGAGAGGAGGTAGGGCTGCGCTTCTCACCTTGTCACCAGTCATGGCATTGAGACACTACTCTCATTCTGTTTACTTACCCAAGTTCCATTAAAAGGTCAGATAGCTACTAAGGACATTGGTGGAAAAGATTTATTCATAAAAAGAGAAAACTGACCCAAAAAAAGAAAGAGTGTTTGGAGACTTGATGGGGTAGGACAGAAGAGACAAAAAAACAGCTATTGTCTCTAATGGATTTCTTGTTTTAAATTCGGGTTTCCAAGATACTTAGGGAAGTTCAGTTCAGTTCAGTCACTCAGTCGTGTCCGACTCTTTGCGACCCCATGAATCGCAGCACGCCAGTCCTCCCTGTTCATCACCATCTCTCAGAGTTCACTCAGACTTGCATCCATCAAGTCCATGATGCCATCCAGCCATCTCATCCTCGGTCGTCCCTTCTCCTCCTGCCCCTAATCCCTCCCAGCCTCAGAGTCTTTTCTGATGAGTCAACTCTTCGCATAAGGTGGCCAAAGTACTAGAGTTTCAGCTTTAGCATCATTCCTTCCAAAGAAATCCCAGGGCTGGTCTCCTTCAGAATGGACTGGTTGGATCTCCTTGCAGTCCAAGGGACTCTCAAGAGTCTTCTCCAACACCACAGTTCAAAAGCATCAATTCTTCGGCGCTCAGCCTTCTTCACAGTCCAACTCTCACATCCATACATGACCACTGGAAAAACCACAGCCTTGATTAGATGGACCTTAGTCAGCAAAGTAATGTCTCTGCTTTTGAATATGCTGTCTAGGTTGGTCATAACTTTTCTTCCAAGGTGTAAGCATCTTTTAATTTCATGGCTGCAGTCACCATCTGCAGTGATTTTGGAGCCCCCAAAAATAAAGTCTGACACTGTTTCCACTGTTTCCCCATCTATTTCCCATGAAGTGATGGGACCAGATGGCATGATCTTCGTTTTCTGAATATTGAGCTTTAAGCCAACCTTTTCACTCTCCTCTTTCACCTTCATCAAGAGGCCCTTTAGCTCCTCTTCACTTTCTGCCATAAGGGTGGTATCATCTGCATATCTGAGGTTACTGATATTTCTCCTGGCAATCTTGATTTCAGCTTGTGTTTCTTTCAGTCCAGCATTTCTCATGATGTACTCTGCATAGAAGTTAAATAAACAGGGTGACAATATACAGCCTTGATGTACTCCTTTTCCTATTTGGAACCAGTCTGTTGTTCCATGTCCAGTTCTAACTGTTGCTTCTTGACCTGTATACAGATTTCTCAAGAGGCAGGTCAGGTGGTCTGGTATTCCCATCTTTCAGAATTTTCTAAAGTTTATTGTGATCCACACAGTCAAAGGCGTTGGCGTAGTCAATAAAGCAGAAATAGATGCTTTTCTGGAACTCTCTTGCTTTCTCCATGATCCAGCGGATGTTGGCAATTTGATCTCTGGTTCCTCTGCCTTTTCGAAAACCAGCTTGAAGTTCATGGTTCACGTATTGCTGAGCCTGGCTTGGAGAATTTTGAGCATTACTTTAACTAGCATGTGAGATGAGTGCAATTGTGCGGTAGTTTGAGCGTTCTTTGGCATTGTCTTTCTTTGGAATTGGAATGAAAACTGACCTTTTCCAGTCCTGTGGCCACTGCTGAGTTTTCCAAACTTAGGAAAGTATTGGGTTATAAAAGAACATACTCCTTGATATTTGGAGATTTCCTTTCTTTGTCTTTTGCATTAAAGTACTTAAGTCACAGTTAACGCTTGACTAAGTGAGCTCCAAGGCTTTGGGTAGATGAATTTGTCCCAACTGGTTTCAGAGAAAGATGTCCCAGAGCAAATGTTCATTTGTATGCCATTGATTGTTTGATATGAGTGTCTATGTATCTAGATCTAGATCTAGATCAACACCTATTGGCTTCCCAGGTGATACTAGTGGTAAAGAACCCACATGCCAATGCAGGAGACACAAGAGATGTGGGTCCAATCCCTAGGCTGGAAAGATCTTCTGGAGGAAGCCATGGCAACCCACTCCAGAATTCTCTAGTAGAGAATCCCCATGGACAGATGAGCCTGGAGGGCTACAGTCCATAGGATCGCAAAGAATCAGATGCGAATCCACTTGGTGCACACACACACTTATGCACACACATGTAATTTGATTATGTTATGCAAATAAGTATAGAAGGCTAGTAATTGTTAATAGTTACTAAAAAGAGAAAAATCAGAATAACATACATTTATAGGTACTATAATAAGGGTTTCACACATATTAACTCAATCCAACAGTAGTACTTTGTCTCAGCCTCTATTATTAATCTGTTTCACATATTAACAAACTGGATACAAAGAAAAAAGTTGAAGTATTTGCCCAAAGCCTCATATAGACAATTTCCAGAATCTATTCTCCTGACTTCATGATACACAGGCCTGTGGATATACTTTGAACAGATTCCATAAATCACTATTAAGGTACATCTAATATTTTTAGAAACAGGATATATGACAATAATATATATTCAATTTATCATGAAACTCATTAGGTAACATCAGGACAAAAAAGTTTATAAAACTGTATGTGAAAACTCGATTCACCAAGCCATTTTATTATATCTCTTAGCATTCTTTGTCTTTAAAAAAAAGCCAACTTCACAAAGCAAAACAGCCCTGATTTCTAACAAAGAATACTTTTTTAAAAGACTCACAAACACAGTGAACTATTACCAATTAACTTGTAGCTCATCACTTTGAATGTTATAAACAGTTAATATTAATAAACCTGTTCTATTCCATCTCTGAAGTGAGCAGGTTCTAAGAGCAGTGCTTTTCGCTTTAGCTAACAAAGCCAATTCCAATTAATAACTCAAAAAATTCTAGAACTAAAGCGCTGATGTAAGTACTCATGTTACAAATGTTTGTAGTACAACATAAATTAACATTAAATTGTTTAAAATCCTTCAGTTCAGTTCAGTCTCTCAGTCTTGCCTGACTCTTTGCGACCCCATGAACTACAGCACACCAGGCCTCCCTGTCCATCACCAACTGCCGGAGTCTACCCAAACCCACGTCCATTGAGTTGGTGATGCCATCCAGCCATCTCATCCTCTGTTGTCCCCTTCTCCTCCTGCCCTCAATCTTTCCCAGCATCAGGGTCTCTTCAAATGAGTCAGCTCTTCACATCAGGTGGCCAAATTATTGGAGTTTCAGCTTCAACATCAGTCCTTCCGATGAACACCCAGGACTGATCTACTTTAGGATGGACTTGGTGGATATCCTTGCAGTCTAAGGGATTCTCAAGAGTCTTTTACAATACAACAGTTCTTTGGCCCTCAGCTTTCTTTATAGTCCAACTCTCACATCCATACATGACTACTGGAAAAACCATAGCTTTGACTAGACAGACCTTTGTGGACAAAGTAATGTCTCTACTTTTTAATATGCTCTCTAGGTTGGGCATAACTTTCTTTCCAAGGAGTAAGCATCTTTAATTTCATGGCTGCAATCACCATCTGCAGTGATTTTAGGGCCCCCAAAAATAAAGTCAGCCACTGTTTCCACTGTTTTCCCATCTATTTCCCATGAAGTGATGGGACTGGATGCCATGATCTTCATTTTCTGAATGTTGAGCTTTAAGCCAACTTTTTTCACTCTCCACTTTCACTTTCATCAAGAGGCTTTTTAGTTCCTCTTCACTTTCTGCCATAAGGGTGGTGTCATCTGCATATCTGAGGTTACTGATATTTCTCCTGGCAATCTTGATTCCAGCTTGTGCTTCCTCCAGCCCAGCATTTCTCATGATGTACTCTGCATATAAGTTAAATAAGCATGGTGACAGTGCTTTTCCTGTTTGGCATACTCCTTTTCCTGTTTGGAACCAGTCTGTTGTTCCATGTCCAATTCTAACTGTTTCTTCCTGACTTGCATACCCTATTAAAAATAAGAACAGTTATGAGACAGGTGGTCTTTTGGCAATGGTTGGATACTTGACTGATGGCATCCCTACTCTGCTTTACAAATGTTTATTTAGGAAATTCCTTTTTTTCTTATTATTTGGTAAGTAAAATTTGTGAAAGCTTTTTATTTGCAAGCCAGAACACCCTAAGGATGTTTTCTCTAGTTTTATATTTGAATTCCCCTTCCCTGATTTCTGGTTTGTGTGAACGCCAAACGCTGTTTCATAAAAGCCTTGTAAGATTATTGATGCCATTACAAGATTACTTATTGGTATGTTTTTTAAAGTCTGCTGCAGACTCATGTTCAATCTGAGATTGATTAATAAAAAGCCTTGTAAGATTATTGATGCCATTACATGATTACTTATTAGTATGTTTTTAAAGTCTGCTGCAGACTCATGTTCAATCTGAGATTGATTACCCGTAGATAGCTATATTTTTACTAAAATGGCAAAGGCAGATTTCAAGCATGAAAATAAGAGTTACAACATTCAATTAAAAAAAAACAACACTTATTTCAGAAGCCCTTTTTGATGTCAGGTTATAGAAAAATTTGTGATTTCTTTTTCCTTCCTGTAGGCCCTATGATGCAGCGAGCTCAAATCTGGTGCTCTGTGACAACCTAGAGGAGTGGGCTGGGGTGGAAGGAGTGAGGGAGGTTCAGGAGGGAGAGGACATACATCATACCTATGGCTGATTCGTGTTGATGTAAGGCAGAAACCAACACAATATTATAAAGCAGTTATCCTCCAATTAAAAATAGCTTAAAAATTAATTTGAAATCAACCTAGAGTAATGATATGGTTTCATATACATTAGTCAGCTTTCTTCAGTAACTAACATCTGATTTTTATCCTTGCCAACCTTGGTAATTTCAGATCTCTTTATAACACTGTCATGTAAATTGTATGCCAGTTTACCTTGTTATGTTACTTCTGGCCATATTTTCTTTGCCCATACTTGGGTTTCAGGCTGTCATGGGAAATGAGCTAGACATCTCTTCAAATGGACTGTTGGGCATAGCCACTGTCAGGAATGGGTGTCCGTTTCTATTGTGGACAATGTCACAACCACACACATGCCTTAAAGTTTAAATGCCTTCATGGGTGGTGGCCTCTCACTGCCCCTTATCTGATGTATTTGAAACACTGTGTCATCATTAAATAGATCCTTGACTTCCTTTTTTCTAGTTGTCTTACTTGTGGAAACTTACCACTCCACTGTTCTTGCCTGGGAAATCCCATGGACAGAGGAGCTTTCTTTTGGCTACAGTCCATGGGGTGGCAGAGGCTTGACACAGTTAGCAACGAAAAACAATCTTCATTATGTGATGCCCTTAGTGGGGTTCTTGATACTCACTGTTGATTCTGTTTGTGATATTTTGATAACATTATAACCCTCATGACAGAAATCTGATGTTCTGAGCAGTGTGATAAAATACATGCACAGACCTTAATGAAAATGATCAAGTTTCCTTCTTACATATCCACAGCAACGGATCACCATTGAGCCAGGTACATCTTACAGACTGCAAGGGCTGAGACCAAACAGCTTGTACTACTTCCGTCTGGCGGCACGCTCTCCCCAAGGCCTGGGTGCTTCCACAGCTGAAATATCAGCCAGAACCATGCAGTCAAGTAGGTGTCTCTCTTTGCTTACTTTCTGCCCCTTTTTTTCACTAGGCCGTGTTGCTGGCTTGTATCCTCACCAACAGACTTGCTAATTCATATTCTTTTAATAGTTGGTAGTCTCTATACCAGCAAGTGTCCAGTTTTAGAGATTAGAGTTATTAAGACCTTGGTTTTCAGGCTGGGTCCAAATGACAGATCCCATTCTCTCACTTCTGGAATCGAAAGTCATTTAGAGTAGTTAGGAAACCTCCTGGAGAAGGCAGTGGCACCCCACTCCAGTGTTCTTGCCTGGAGAATCCCAGGGACGGGGGGAGCCTGGTGGACTGCCGTCTATGCGGTCGCACAGAGTCGGACACGACTGAAGCGACTTAGCAGCAGCAGCAACAGTAAACCTCCTTGAGAATAATGGGTAAAAGTGTTGGATCAGGCCCCAGTCAATGAATTATAAAGCTGTAAAGCAAAATTCAAGTTGAGAACACTGCAAAATAATCAGAGTAGGGCTTAGCAAAGATAGTGAAAGACCAAACTTTCACCTCTTTTAAGGACACAGATTTTAACTTTGCTAGTGACCAAGTCTCCATGTCACGTATTTGTTCCTAGTTTGTTGTTAACTTTGCAAGCAGTTCATATGGAAATTTGAAACATTCACAGAAGATCTGTATTTGGACAAATTTAGGAATAGTGGAATAATCACAAGTATAGTGGCAATCCTAAATTGTATTTTGTTTCCCCAGGTTTCTTTTCATTTGAGGACTATTACTCTAAAGCATAGTTGTGTTTATCACAACGGAGTTCATTGTATCTAGGGAGGACTGTTCTGTATAATGTGTTATATGGCAGGTTGTTTTTGATGGAAAGTCTGGCGGCTTATATACTACGACTGTTTGCTCTTTATTAATAAGTTTCTATAATTTATTAAACAACCATTTTTCTTGAATGGTATTTTGGAGTTTCCTTAGATTTTAAAAGTATTGTATATTTTATGTGATTTGTGATATAGTGACATAGATATGTGTAAAATGAATATGTGGAATTTCATAAAGAGGATGTTCTATTGACCTAATTTTTAGACCTATCAGAAAACATGAAATTTACAGTTTTTTAGAGAATGAGTTTCCTTTCATATAAGCAAGTCTTTTAGAATTTCATTTTCTGTAGATAAATCTTTTCAATTTTTGATGATAAAATTCAGTTTTCCTCAACACAATTATTCATATGAAAAGTATTAGTATTCTGTTGCTTAATCCCTTACTGATTATAGCTTATTCCTATAACATTCCCTTTCTTCTAAAACTGAAACATGTAAATCAGTGTAGTACTGTATGTCTTCTTTGAGTTTCAGGCAGGCTAATAAGTAATATTGCAGAAGATAACTCTTAAAATCAGACATTTAATTAACAAGAAGGTGACACACTTTATTATATTTTGCATGTTTTTTACAAACTCAAGTTTTTTTGTATATATACACCTAATGTATACATACATGCTTCCCTGGTGGCTCAAATGGTAAAGAATCTGACTGTATTGCAGAAGACCGAAGTTTGATCCCTGAGTTGGGAAGAACCCCTGGAGGAGGGCATGGCAACCCACTCCAGTATTCTTGCCTGGAGAAGTCTGTGGACAGAGGAGCCTGGTGGGCTACAGTCCCTGGGGTCCCAAAGAGTAGGACACGACTGAGCAACTAAGCACAACACAGCAAATGCATATATAGATAATTACATACAAAGAGACAGAATGGACTTCTTGTAACCACATCAAAAGCTTATCTACTCTTTATTAGAGTTTCAAGTGGTGTTGCATATACTCTCACAGAATAGGAGGTCTGAAGGTAGGAATGCAGTGAAAACCAAATCAGTTTTTTAAAAAGAATTACAAATGAGTCTTTGCTGTTACATGAACAACTCAATTTATTATGAATGACAGAGCATATGAAATAGTTTCATAATTTGAAATATAAGAACCTATAGTCAGAATCAATAAAAATGGTGTTCTTGTGATTTTGCAAATCTTATACCAGATTTACAAGGCTGTTTAATGATAATTTTCTTTTTGTCTGTACAAAGATCTTTTCATTTTGATTGCCTATAATGAAGAACACAAGACATGTAAATTAAGAAAGACTGATAATTGTCTATATAATAAGATATACGTGACACTACATATTATTAAGATTCACAGAATATAAAGAACTACTTAAACTACATGTTCAAATACAAAAAAAATAGAAATGTTTTACTCTTCAATCATATATATTGTCTTATATATATATGCATACATATTTACATATATTTCATCTAAATTCTCTGTGCTTCTTTAGGAATATATATTGCTAACTTGAAAAAGTAACTTATAATAGTAGTCACATTGTTCTTTCTGGCTTTTTATCAAATAATGATATGTTTGATTTATTTGATGGAAAATAATTACTCAGAAGATGACTAGTTTATATTAGAATGGGCATTAAGAAAGTTTATCTTTTAACTCTCGTGTAAATTCTACTTTATATGAATAATTATGTACAAAATGAAAAAGCTACATTCAAATTGGAAGATAAGTCATATCTTTCCCAGGTGGTTCTCAGGATTTTTTAAACAGTTCTTTTTAATGGCTGTGTTATTGACATTTTATAAGGGATAGATGATTTTTATTGATTTTACCAAAATTTGCTGGTGGGATCTAATTCTTCACTAGCAATGATGTCCCAAGAAGAGTTAATTTTTTTTTAATAAAACTGGAAGCTGACATAGGGTAAGTACAAGTTACAGTCAGAATCAACCAGCCTGACATTTACCCTCGGGTAGGTAAACCTTGGACTGCATTTTCATCCTTTATCGATCTGCATGCTCACTGTATATGGGCTATGATCAGTATTAGGCTAACACTTCTCATTAGAACTGGTCAGAATACTGATTTTCAGATAGCCAGAGGGAACGCTTTTATGTTTATTGGGCTTTTATTTATTTCTCTTTTAAAAATTTTAATTGGCAGAAGGGCATCTAACAGTTATTGCCACTTTTCACACTGAAGAACCTTTTTGCAAATAAATACTGTATATGAATCAGAGCACAGTTCAGTAGCCAAAGCTTGAAATGGTATCTCTTAAACATCATCAGATTCTCATGTAACAAATCTTGTACTGTTTGCAGCTTTTTATGAAGTTCGATAGTCTGTAAATAGGGCTGGGGAATACTAAGGGATTGTTTTAGAAGAAGAATTTAAATTGCAGGTAGGTAATTTTATTTGAGGCTCTGTTATCTTAAGATTTCATTTTCACATATTCCCCCACCCATTATTTAACAATTATTTTTGGTCATTTATTCATTTTTGGTTTATTCATATTACTAAGCCAAGGTTCATAAGTTTATCTTTAAAATTTTAAGTTTCAAAGTCTTATTTTCATTTTGTTGCCCTTCTTGTTCGTCTATTTATTTTCGCCTTTTCTTTTGTTTTATCATTTTTTTTTCCAACCACTCCTGTCCTTTCACTCAAACCCTCCTTTAACTCACTACCAAAATAAGAGCCGTCAGCTCCTCCTCAAGACATTAGTTGCACGAGTCCAAGTTCCACTAGTATTTTGGTAAGTTGGCAACCTCCACCAGTGGACAAACAGAATGGCATTATTACTGAATACTCCATCAAGTATACTGCAGTGGATGGAGAAGATGACAAACCTCACGAGATTTTGGGAATCCCTTCGGACACTACCAAATACCTTTTGGAACAGCTGGAAAAATGGACTGAATACCGGATCACTGTGACAGCCCACACCAACGTCGGCCCTGGCCCTGAGAGCTTGTCCGTGTTGATTCGAACCGATGAAGATGGTATGTTGCCTCTGCTCCATCAGTTTGCACCCTTCTACCACGGTCTTGCTCTGCTGTCTTAGGCTAACAGTAATGTGCTTTTCTCTGCTCATCTTTTTTACCCAGTGTCACTGTAACTTCAGCAATTTTTGCTAAAGACCTATCTTTGCTACAGCCTGGGAATGATTTTTTTGTTTGTTTGTTTTTAAATCTCAACACAGTCATTTGCTTCCTTTTTAAAGAACAGTTTGCTCCTGTGACCTTGCAATCCAGGCCCTTCTCTGTACCTCCATCTAATGTCTTCTGCGTTTTTCTTGGCTTTTTGTAGTCGCTACTTTTACATTTTGATGTTAACTTTTCAAAAGCGCCTTCTTATCTTCTTGTTGCCTTTTGTCTTGAACATTTCAGAGACAGTGATGCTCGACATTCAATTTTGGCATCTGTTGTATGGAATACCTTTGATATGAGAAAAAAAAAAAGAAGAAAATCCATATAATCAAGAATCTTTTTATTCTGCTAAAAAAGAAACCTAAAAACACACACAGCAATCAACAACCAGTTTTTGTTATTATTTCAATGCTATACTTCTTTGTGCTTTAATGCTTTGAACCTCAAAGCATCCTCCTTGGCTTTTGTACATTTTTACATGTTTTTCTATTTCTCTGATACTCTTTTTTTCTTCCATTTTTTTTTTTTTTTGGCATTGGTCATGCTTTTGATCTTTTCTTAAAGGTAGAGCAGATTGGTTGAGCATTTTCATTGGTTGAAAATGTTTGTATTCCACAAACAAACATGGTGGGGTCTACCCATATTTTTTTTTTTAAACCTAAGTAAAGAAAATGCTCTGACTGGGTGGGACAAGTGCCTATAATTTTCTTTTATCCAATGATGTTGTTCCAGTTCCTAGTGGTCCTCCTCGCAAAGTCGAGGTAGAGGCTGTCAACTCAACATCTGTTAAAGTCTCATGCGCTCACCTGTGCCCAATAAACAGCATGGCCAGATAAGAGGATACCAGGTGCATTATGTGAGGATGGAAAATGGTGAGCCCAAGGGCCAGCCCATGCTGAAGGATGTCATGCTGGCTGATGCACAGGTAAGCATCTGAGAAATTATATAGATATACTTTTATAGGATACATCTGTTTTAGCCTGTACCATAAAATGGGCCTCGTTTTCATTTTTTCTTTGATATTTTAAAATGTCTATACAAAATTCTAGATTTTTAAGAAACTTGAAGTATAATTGATTTGCAGTATTGTGTTAATTTCTACTGTACAGCAAAGTGATTCAGTGATACAGATATAGACAAAGATACAAGGTTTGCCTCTGCTAATCCGTCTCTCACTCTATCCTTCCTGTACCCTGCATTCCACTTAGCAGCTAGAAGTCTGTTCTCTATGCATGCAAAGTCTGTTTCTGTTTTGTAGATAAGTTCATAACATTCTAGCTTTAAAAACACACGATCCATATTTATCTTTTCAGTCAGAGTTGACTTCAAGGGAGGAAGTGAATTGAAATGACACATCTGATTCAAAACACAGAACATTTTTTTTTTTTTTTAATACAGATACTTGGCTCTCTACAGCTATTTCTCAGCTTGCCTTTCTGACTGAAAAAAATGACTTAATTAAATCAAAGGGAAGAATTTTAAACAGCAGTTTTGCTTATAGTCTACTTTCTGCTGTGCTAAAAGTATTTGAAACTCAATTAATCTGTAATTTCTAAATGAATGCCTTCTTTCACTGAAGAGTAAACATTTTTTGGGGGAGAAATGTATCCAGACAGTATTTTTATCTGTCATTTATTTACCAAGTTACATATTTAATTAAAATAATTATTTCATTTCCCAGAAAATGAAGATAATGATAATGACAAAAATTATAGAATTTCCCAGGGAATTAATGAGATCCTGTATGTTGAGCTAGTTAAAATTATTAAGTGTAGTTGAGTTTGTGAGAAATTCTTTCAAGCCAAAGGCAGTGATTTATAACCATATAGTCAGAACTTGGTTTTGTAATAAGTTATTTAAAAGAGGACTTTATATTTTTTTCCATTTTTAAAATAAACTAGAAGTGAATCAAAAGCAATACCATAATATATCTACCTGTACATATTTTCCTGAAAAGGAGAGGAAGATTGTAATTAATAAGCATCCTGTTAGGGATTATCCCATGGACTAGTTTACCTTGTTCTAGTAGTGATGGGGTATGAGAATGGAGTGTTTTGCTTATTCAGCAAAATTGGTAGCTGGGCCTAGAAATAGATAGGATTAATGCAAATTTGAAATTCAGTTGAATTCAGTCGAAAATTCCTTCTTTTGTATGAAAGTAGGGAAGATTATAAACAAAGTGGAAAACTTGTACTGAATTGCTACATTTTGCCTTCTTTTCTCTGTGAAAATAACAAGGCAATAAATATCCCAGCTTTTACCCCAGAGTCTTTACTTCGTATTTATCCCAAAGTCTTAACTCACAAAGGTGCTTATTTGCTTTAGCTATAAAGCATTCTAACTAAAGGGATCTAGCTTAGTGACTTACTTACCTCAAAATCCAGTTGTATGGTTTTTGTTTGAAGGATATTTCTATAAATTTATTTGGAGAGTCATAGTGTTCCATAATATTCTGGAGAAAGCACTATTGATTTGGCTTTTAATAAATATTTATTTTGTACTACCTGTAAAACAGAAAGTTTGTATAAAGTATAGTATAAAAATGCTTATGTTTTATTTGGTGCATCTGTAATTTTGAAAAATAAAGTGATATGACCATCATGTTTTGATGTCCTTCCTCAGTTCTTAGATAAGCTTGCATTATGGAGCAGTAGTTCTTTTGCTGTTTTCATTGGGAATATGGTAGTCAATGAAATTATATAATACAAAATGCCATAAATGTCAGCTCAATCTCTTTTTCTCTCCTCTTCTACTTTGGCTTTTCTTTCTTATTTTGCTAATTTTCCTTGTGTTGTTGTTCTGGTTTTTGGTTGATTTGTTTTTACTCATCTCATGTTCTGATAATTCATTGAAATTTTTTTTACATATAGGACTCCATTGATGTACATTTTCAATATAATGAAGATGCTAATCTAAATAGTAACTTGAATTGCATAATCTAGATAGAAATAAAAATAAATGTCACAATGTAGTGTACATAGCATTTTGTATGTCTTATTGATCTGTTCCAATGAACTACATATTAAAAAAATTAGTTGGTTTTAGTGATAACAATATAGAGTATATTTACTTTAAATTTCTCAGTTAAGAATGAAAGTGGCAGCATAACACTCATATACTGTTTGGGATTTTATTGTACACACCTCTTCAGTTGCTTATTTTTTCTATTTTTTTTTTAGTCTAAGGAGGGCACCATTGCCTTTATCAGGCTACAAACTTCTCTTCATTTCTTTTATTTTGTTTCCCTCCTCCCCAACCTTCTTAATCTCAATCAGTGGGAATTTGATGATACTACTGAACATGTGAGTAATTTTTGGCTGCTCTGTCAAAACAGATTATAAATGGTTGTTTTTTTTTAACTGATACTCCCCTTTCATTTATTTGTACTGTGACATCACAGTTTGCTTGGATGCATGAACTAACAAATTATTTTTATAGTGTTTTCACTACATGGTATACTTATTTTTAAATTTTTTTCCCCTCGTTTTGTGAAATTGATGTGGTGCTACTGATTACATAAGAAATATCATGAGTTCATATGGTTTGATGGCTGTTACTAACTCTGCCTTGTGACGCAGTTAGAGGAGGCATGCTTTAAGTGGAGGTATCACAGACTGGAGATGTCTAGTTTGTTCTGGGCTGCTCATAAATCCTGCTCCAGGGTTGCATATTCAGTACATAATATGATCTAAATCTGGCACCAATTAACTCTATCTAGAAATGGCAGTTCTCTGTTGAACCCATACAAATTTGAGTGAAATTGCGTGAGTGGAAACACCAAGAAGTAGGAGGTATCGTACTGAGTGAAGAATTCTTTAAAAATACTGTAATGAGTGGACTGTGTTAGTCTGTTTGTTTTTATATTGTTGTTTTATATTGGATGACACTGCCTACTAAGTGCTTACAGTCTAGGTGGCTAGGAAGGATGTAAAGTTCAGAAAAGTTCCATGAATACAATCAATGTGATGCCCTCAAGCAAGGGTATGAATAATTAGTATTTAAATGACAATATCAGTTAGAGCTGTGAGCTTAGAGACAGAGCACCAGGATGGTAGACATCCTGAAACTTATGTGAGAATTCATCCTCGATGAGTAGGGATTAAAGAGGTAATCCCTGGGTGTCTGTGTATGTTGTGGAGTTGGAAGTGAGAATGTACTTATTGAATTACATTCTGAACTCAGCAGAAGAAAGTCAGCTGACAATGAGCTTAGCGGTTTGACAGAACTGAAGAGTTCGAGTTATTAAATACATTATATTTTAAAATGATGTTGGAAAACTCCAAAGTGAAAAAGTGAAAGTCGCTCCATCTGGTCTGACTCTTTGTGACCCCAAAGACTGTAGCCTGCTAGGCTCCTCTGTCCATGGAATTCTCCAAGCCAGAATACTGGAATGGTTAGCCCTTCCTTTCTCTAGGAGAAAATATCTAAAGTTTGAAGCTAAAGACTTGATCTGTAACTCTTCAGTACTTGAGAGTTTTTTTAAGCTGTTAAAAAGAGCAATAAGATAAAGACTGGTAGGAGGTTTTCTTTCATTTAGTAAATAAATATTTTTCGCCAAAACACAGGTCCTTTATAGGGGTTCTTGGTACATATGATGATCAAGTTATCACTTCTCATGAAATTGACACTGTAACAGTGTTTTATAAATTTCTTTGATCATAACCCATAGTAAAAAATGCATTATTTGCCATGACCAATGCATGTATATGTTTAAAATAAAGGTTTCACAAAATAATACCTTACTTTTAAATATATTCACATTTTAATGTTCAAGTATATCCATTTGTTTAAAAAACGCTGGTCTTAAATGGCTAAATTCATTTCATCAGTTACTAAATGGGTCCTTACCTGCAGCTTAAAAATCAATAACTTCATGGATAGATTAAGAGAACTAAAACAGTTGATAAGGAAACAAGTAAATAGTTCTTTTCCTAAATCATGAAGTGATTTTTTTTTTAAAGTTGAGTATCAGAAATGAAAAAGGGAACGTTATGATCAATATTTTAAAGGAAGAATGAACAGAACCATACTAACTAGCTAAGAATTTGAGGGAGACCAAAGATTGTTGATAAGTTTTGAAGATGCTTCATCATTCATTACAATATGGAAATATTTTATGGAAGAAGGGGACTCCACTTCTGGGAGAAACATGTGCTTTAGTTAAGTTAAATTTGAGGTACCATTTGACAGTTAAGGAAACTGTCCAGCAGATATTTCCAATGTATATACTACTGGGGCCCTGGGGGAAAGTCAAGGCTAGAGAAGAATTTAGGATATAGACAGACAAAATTCTCTAAGTTTTAGAAATGAAGCTAGTGGTTTTTTTGTTTGTTTGTTTTTTTTTCTTTAGGACTAGGGAGAAAGGCAGCAGATACATGACTGTGTCAGGACATTTGGGAATGACAGCTATTAGCAAGCAGGGGCAAGAATTAGGGTGCAGAATGGAATAGGAGGATACAGAGAGAGGAATAGTGGTTATGATGTCAGCTAGAGAGGGTGTGTTAGTATAGCCACAGCTTCAGGAAAGTGATTCAAGCAAAGAGAGGTATGCTAGAGATTAGACCACTGAAGGTCTGAACATTTGGACTGGCACTACTTACATTATCCAGTCACAGCCTGTGTGTAAGGAAAGTCATGTGCAATTGGTTAACTTCAATTTTATAAATGAGAATCTTAGAGAAGGCTCAGCATTTGTAAATTACATGCCTCTCAATTTAGTGATATAATCAATCTTCACTTCTTTTTTCTCCCCAACCTAGCCTGTTTTCATCAGTTAGTTCTGTGACACGAGGGAGACCTTGGAAATAATAATGCTGAGATTTACCCATCCTAATTTTTGGAATTTCCAGTGTGCCTACCATAATTTTAAATGTCACTCTGGAGTGGTTCACTTAATTTTTATATTCTCTGTGATGTTGGTGAAACCATTCCTGAAGATACAAATCTATCTCTCAAATTTAGTCTGTTCATCTGATAGAATAATTTTTCCTGTGTCTCTTCAGGATGGTATCTGAAATTTTGAATTCCCACACTGGTGAGATTCCTACTCTTTCAGAAAAGCACATTGTCAAAAGCTGTCATCCCTGGGTTCAGATTCAACCATTGATTTCTATGGTGCCCTTACAGCCTTGCACAAAAAATGTCCCACAGTTTTCCATTCACACAATGAAATCCACTCACTAAACTCTCACATTTGGCTCAGAGGTTAAAGCGTCTGCCTCCAATGTGGGAGACCTGGGTTCGATCCCTGGGTTGGGAAGATCCCCTGGAGAAGGAAATGGCAACCCACTCCAGTATTCTCGCCTGGAGAATCCCATGGATGGAGGAGCCTGGTAGGCTACAGTCCATGGGGTTGCAAAGAGTTGGACACGACTGAGCAACTTCACCTTCAAACTCTCACGTGCATTGTCTTTAGATGCAAAAGATGACAGTCAATATTTTCTTTAAATTATCCATATTGAATTTGAAAGCATAGCTGTACCAGAAATCTGAAAAGTTACTTTTTAAGTTGTTGTGCGTGTGTGTAGCTCCAAAGAAAATACCAAAACATTAACAGCCAGCACTCTATTTAAAGAATCATGTAACTTCCAATTTGGAAGAATAATTCTTAGACTGTCTACTCATAACCATCACAGCTTTGGGTCCTTACTAAAAAGAAAGCTAATAGTTTTCATGAGTAGTTTGTGGTATTTAACATTTTCAGAATTGATTGAGCATGTATCCGTGATGTGATAGAACAAGATCCTCATATGTGGTTTTATGACAAGGCCTCAAAATCTATAGATTGTTCTCCTTAGTTTATAATAATTTTAGTTCATAACCTATACGACTAACCAGTAATACATTATTTGAGTCCTGAGAAACTTCTGTGGCTGTCCAGGTCCAACAGACAAGCCACTTGGCAAGATATCAGTATTTATGTGATTAAACATACTGTTTGGCATCAGCACCACTAACAGTCTGAGGACCAAGCTACGATGGAAGCACATGGATTGTGGCTGGAATATCATAACAGCTAGAGTAGGAACTGCTCACTACAAGCCAGACATTGTTTTCAGTGTTTACCTGGTATAACTCATTTAATCCTTTCATAGCCTAGAGGGTCCTAGCATCCCAACTTTCACATGGAGAACTGAGGCACAGATGGGGCGAACTCACTTGCCCTGGGTCACCAAACTGGTAAATAAGGAAAGGCAAGTTTAAATCCAAGCATTCAGGCGGTCTGACTCCAGTTTTTGTGGTTTCGATTATTACCCTTAGAGCTGCCTCTGAGGACGGCTGAAGACCCCATTTCATTGTCAGCATGAAGACCGATCTTCCACAGCATGAGCTCTCGGCATGATGCGTCCAGTGCTTGGCATGGCTGCAAGGAATGTTCATGCATGCACAGCATGAAGGCGGATGCCTTAGTTTCCCCCAGGGCAACTGTAGCATAGTATTGAATCATTGTTATTTTGTTGTATCATTTCAGGACATGATTATTTCTGGGCTACAGCCTGAAACTTCCTACTCCCTCACTGTCACAGCTTACACCACTAAAGGAGATGGAGCTCGCAGCAAACCCAAGCTGGTGTCCACCACAGGGGCAGGTAATCACGTCTATGCATATATATGTCTTCGATATGTTTCAGGCAACAATAATAATTTTCCAAATGGTGTGGGTAGCTTCTATCAGAGGGGAGAATGGACTGTAGTCAGCTTTTGTGGATTTTGATATATCTTAAGTAAGGTAAAATAATTGAAGAACCCGCTTTGCCCAAATTATTTAATCACTCATTCACCAAATATTATTTGAGTACTGACTGTGCATCAAGAACTATACCGGTACTTGAAGACCAATCAAAAAAAAAGAATCTGGCCTCCCGAAATTTATTTTCTGACTGAGATTGGCTAATTAACAAGTGAACAAATGAGTCTTATAATAATAAAATGCCGGGAAGTGATAAATTATGACAAGAAAGATATGCAGGCATACCTTTAGGCAGTTCCTAGGGCAGTTTTAGGAAACAGTGATGTCTTTTAGAGGCAGGAGATTTGAGCTGAGACTTGAATGGTGTGGGGGAGCGGATCCCAGGAGGGTCTGGAAGGCAGAGCATCTAGGGAGGAAAATCATGTGACAGCCTCAGCATGCCAACCCCCCCAAAAAAAAGAACAAACCTTGTTAGAAAAGCTGCCATCTTGAGCTGGGTTGATGACTTAATATTTTATTTTTGTCATTTTCTCCTCCTGACCCCTTTGTTCTGGGGTATCAAAAAGACAACAAATTGCACCAAAATGGGAAACAAAAAAAGAGAATGAAGAAAGCAGAAAGACTAACATAGATTGCTCCTTTCTGAAGAACAAAGCTTCTTAGTGCTATTGAGACTTACACATTGGTCTGCCACGTTAGGGAAAGTCAGCATGAAGGAAGACCTGACGTTGTAAAACCAATAAATTAAGAGATAATTACAGAAGGATTCTCCTTCAGTCCCTTTATATAGAAATCTCCCATGGAACATTTAAACTATGATTTGATTTACTCCTCCCGAATCACTTCTGGCACAACTTTTTAGGAACACACCTCTGTCAAGGCATAAAGCAGAGAACAGCTGTGATGCTGAGTGCCCTCCTGGGTGCTGTGCTCACTTCCAAACTTGTCTAAATGTCATAAGATTTGCCTCACTCATATCCCACCACCTGGAACTGCCTCAAGCAGCAGGATTACGGATGGCAGAGCTCCTTTAAGGCAAAATCTTCTAGGCCTTATTTTTTTTAATACCATTGTATCAAGTTAATCCAGCACCCTGCATAGGAGATACAGTACATGTTAAGTGGGACATGCTGACTGTCTAGCAATGGAACCAGCTTCTCCTGGAATGTAGCCAACTAAGAGTGAACCCCTAAAACTGAACCCCAAAATGAAAAATACACTTCCTTCACCCATATTTTTAATTGTGTCTGAAGGAAACTGAAGTGTCTTACATGAAGTATCAACCTCCTATTGCCCATAATATGGGGAGGAATGTCTTATAATGAGGATGAAAAAAGTAGAGGATTTATCTCCAAGGGATGTGAATCCTAGAACAAGAATGCTACTGCCTACTTTAACGTCACTGAGATTAACTCGTCACTTTTTAGTCACTGTACAGAACATTATTTACAATTGTGGATCTTACACACAGAATTATTTTGCAGTTTACATTCGTGATTTCAGATCTTTCTTAATCAATGGAAACTTCATTATTAAGGAAATGCTTATAACTTAAATTTCTGCATGTTTATTTTCTTGGGATCTCCTCACTGTTCTTGGATTGGAAATGGGAGAATCCATCTGAAGACTCCATTTATAATCTTCTGGATTATAAATCCAGGAGATTGATAATCCTTCAAAGAGAAAAGCTCTAGTGTCTTTTTTTTCTTTTGCTGCCAACCTGTAGTAAAAAGCATTCCCTAGTCATTAATGAACAGATTAATTTGCTTTGTTTTGTATACTATTTTAAAAAGACCTTGTATTTATAGGACTATGAAGAATTACTGAGTTTATCTCACAGATGTGAACTCCTAATAACCATAGTTATAAAGATTTTTAATTATAGCTTCCATTGAAAATTCATAAATTCCCATTAAATTTTACTTTAATCATAAAATTCCTGGTTTTAGGATAGGTTTATGTATAACACATTGTTCCTAGAATATGGGAACAGTCATATCTTTGAAATAAAGAGTACAGGCCATAACTTAAGCAATCCACATAGGATTCATGTAACCTGAGGGCTGCTTTTTAATAAAATGTTGGATTTTATGTTTCAGTGATTATGACATTTTTGTAGTTTCTTTGTTAATACTCCTGTGCTCTGTGTCATAATAATTAGTCTACTGCCTGAAATCTTGCAGTTGTAGGCAAATTCTTTTGTTTGAAATTTTCTCTGTATTTTTACATGGATTTCACTACTGTACTGACAGCTGTGTTTAAGGATGAGAGAAAAGTGATTATGATATGGAGAATTTGAAAGTAATTCTAGGCTTAGGTCAGTCAATTATGATTGTTGCTACTTAGGTGCTAAGTTAAATTGAAGCTTAGTTTAGAGCCATTGGGACTGAGTGCCTTGAGGGATCTCCAGTGATTGCTGTTACTAAGTAATAGTGGGCAGCAGCGCATGTGTGCCATTTCTGAAGCCCTGACAGCTTTTTAAGAGGGAAGAATAAGCAAATAAGAACTCAAAAGGCAAAAGGGAGAATGGATTATACATCGTGACTTAAGAATTAGCTTATTTGCTCTACAGAAGGACCCTCTCTGCTTATTCTAATATGCTCACTGCTAAAAATGCCCTCCAATCTCCTCAGAGTATTTAAGACGCTTTTCCAATCCTCCAGCATCTAAACTGGAGCAAGCAGATCCATTGAGCAAGCAGATCCATTGTGCTCAGTCGTGTGTGACTTTTGTGACCCCATGGACTATAACCCGCCACGCTTCTCTTGTCCATGGAACTTTTCAGACCAGAATACTGGAGGGAGTTGCCATTTCCCTCTTCCAGGGGATTTTCCAAACCCAGGAATCAAACCTGTGTCTCTTGCATCTCCAGCATCTGTAGGCGGATTCTTTATCACTACTGCTACATGGGAAACCCTGACTACCACTGGATGGCCTTTAAAAGTGGTCCAGATAGTAACTCTAAGGCATCACAGACCTTGAACCCAAACTCCACACGTGCGGCACCGTCTTACCGGTTGTCTTCATTTCTCTACTTTGAGTATGCACTGCTCAGAGGGCAAGGTCCCTACATTACCCATCTTTCATTTTCCCACCCAAATGCCTGTGTGCCAGTATATAAGTCTTTCCACAAAGTGAGTAGTTGGTAAATGTTTTCTACCTAGAACTTCTGAAAGCAAGAAATGGAGTGGGTTCCATTGCCAATATGTACAGTTTTGTAGAATTCTTTTTAATCACACATGCAATGTTATAGAATTCTCCTCATTCCTTTTTCTTCTTTTCTGCCATTACTCCCTGGATGAAATACCATGACTGCCCACAGTCATTACCCTAGCTGATTTATACTGTGTTTACTGTTGACACATTTGGGGAGATTTCAGGTATTCTTTTCTTGTGTCTAGCCTCTACGGAGCTTACTCAGACTCATGTCCATCAAGTCAGTGATGCCATCCAACCATCTCATCCTCTTCATCCCCTTCTCCTCCCACCTTCAGTCTTTCCCAGCATCAGGGTCTTTTCCAGTGAGTCAGCTCTTCACATCAGGTGGCCAAAATATGAGTTTCAGCTTCAGCATCAGTCCTTCCAATGAATATTCAGGACTAATTTCCTTTAGGATGGACTGTTTGGATCTCCCTTCAGTCCAAGGGACTCTCAAGAGTCTTCTCCAGCACCACAGTTCAAAAGCATCAATTCTTTGGTGCTCAGCTTTCTTTATAGTCCAACTCACATCCATACATGACTACTGGAAAAGGCATAGCTTTAATTAGATGTACCTTTGTTGGCAAAGTAATGCTTTTGCTGTCTAGATTGAGCATAGCCTTTCTTCCAAGGAGCAATATCTAACTTACTTTTAAGTTATGTATTTAACTTAGTTAACTAACTTATTTAACTTAGTTAAAGTAGTTAAAGTAACTTACTTAAGTTAGATAAGCAATATCTAACCTACTTAACATGAAAGGAAATTATGTACTTATGAGAAATGAGCCCCTTGCCACAAAAAGCTTAATATTCTGATTATCAATAATAATTATTATTCATGAAATATAAAATACTATTCTAAGGCTTTTACATGCATTTTCTTATTTAATATTCATAACAACATGGGGTGGGTCTTAATATAATTCCCGTTCTAGTAGATGCAAAACTTGATGAGGATGACTGGCGTGGATAGTCAAAAAATTGCAAATTAGATCCACAGAAAGTCTAAGCAACATTTTGTATTACCTTTTTTCTTCCTAACTTATAATCAGTATAATAGTTAACTGTTCGGCTATGGAGTCAGATACACCTGTGTTTGTCTCATAAATTTCTCACTTATTGCACATCTGACTATGCAGTTTTCCATTTCATTTTCTTATGATGCAAAGTGAAGATAACAACTAATCACATAGTCAGGAGTGAAGAGTGTACTCAAGTGAGATACTACAGGTAGTGCTCTTAGTATAGTACCTGATACACTGCATATACTCAATGATTAAATATATTTTGATTATTATTCTTATTAGCTGTATGTTACTGGCTAATCCTTACTTAGCTTCATTTCTGTGTGGCATGAACCTCTATGTATGAAGAGTTGAAATGTGATGATATTTTTAAAAAATCTCCTTAAATTATCATTTCAGTAATATTTCCTATTTTCTCTCCATTATCACATTCTAATATTCACCCTACCTTCTAGAGTATGAGAAGGAGCATGTTTCCACAAAGGCTTATATACCAAGCCTTGGACTTTTTATAATCGAAGAAATGGGAATGCCTGTGGAATTACTTGAAATAAAGTAATTTTTATTAGTAAGAACGGGAATGCCACTCACTCCAAGGGGATTCCCATTCAACAGTGATTGAAATATGGACATCTGTATAGGTTGGTCTTACCCCTCCATCCCGTGTCTCCAGTTCCAGGGAGACCCCGGCTCGTGATCAACCACACGCAGATGAATACAGCCCTCATTCAGTGGCACCCCCTGTGGACACATTTGGACCCCTCCAGGGCTACCGTCTAAAATTTGGCCGAAAGGATGTGGAACCGCTTACTACTCTTGAGTTCTCCGAAAAGGAAGATCACTTCACAGCGACAGACATCCACAAAGGAGCGTCGTACATCTTCAGGCTCTCGGCTAGAAACAAAGTGGGCTTTGGGGAGGAGATGGTGAAGGAGATTTCCGTTCCAGAAGAAGTTCCAACTGGATTCCCTCAAAACCTCCAGTCGGAAGGCACCACAGCGACCTCCACCCAGTTATCTTGGCAGCCACCTGTCCTGGCCGAGAGAAATGGCATCATCACCAAGTACACCCTTCTGTATAGGGATATCAACATCCCTCTTCTTCCAGTGGAGCAGCTTATTGTTCCAGCTGACACCACTCTGACACTCAGTGGCTTAAAACCAGATACCACATATGATGTAAAAGTACGTGCTCACACGAGCAAAGGGCCCGGGCCATATAGTCCCAGTGTCCAGTTCAGGACACTGCCTGTGAATCAAGGTAGGATTTGTCTGCTTACGGCCTTTCTCCTTTAAAGGAATGTCGGTCTTTGGAAATCAGTATTTTGAAGCTATAGATAAACTGATCGGCTCATTCATATTCATAGGTTCAGCAAAAGCAAAAAGGTAAGGTATGTAAAACTTAACATGTTTTGGATGCCTTAGATTTCAGTTAGAGAATGCCAAGCAAGTCTGGCTGACAGCACCCCAATGTTCCCAGGTAAGGAAAACACAATAGAGTTGACTCAATTGGAGAGAAAGGAGAGATCTTGGTGAGAATGAGGTAGTAAAATGAATGCTTTTAACAGGTAGGCAAATCACACTTCTCTCTCTGATCAAAGTAGATGGAATCTAGCTTAAGCCTTCTTGTCCGTGGAAGAGGACTGGTCGAATGTTTTTAGGAGTAGTTTAAATACACTGTTTTTCCTTTTCCAGCAGTGTTTGCAAAAAATTTTCATGTCAAAGCAGTAATGAAGACTTCGGGTGCTGCTATCTTGGGAGATTCCAGAGAATTATAATTCTGCCATGCCTTTCAAAGTAAGTTGTTTCCTAATGTGTAAGGTATCACGGGTAAACGTGGAGGGTGCAGGTCACCCGAGGAAATCCCATAAAAACCACACAGACTGCTTTGATTCAGCCACACGTATGTACTGTTCTCTTTTGCGGCTTTCATATCATAGACAAAGTCTGGTTCCAGACAAAGTCTGGAAAGGCCAATGTGACCTTTCCCCTCTCAAAAGGAAGCAGGGCCTGCATTCCTTGTGGGTAACCTAGCTCTGCCAAGTTGAACTTTTACATCTGAACTAGTGCTCTTGATTTTTCATCAGAAAATGAAATTTACATGGTTTCTACCTATTTATAATGCAGCATCCTGGGATTTAAGTAATTTGTTTATTGGCATATTTTAAACTTTAGTTTGCCATAAAGAGATACTGAAAAGTATTAGCAAGAAGTACAGGTCTGTGAAATAAAGAATAGAGAAGCATCTATAAGAGTAAATATATATATATATATATATATATATATATATATATTTGGGAACAAAAATGGAAGTGTTTGGGAAAAAAAAATGGTGTGTAAGATGCATTGAAAACTTAGAGCATTGCTGCATATATTCCCTGAAGATCACAGACAACTGACAGGCCAAATATTGATAGGTTATTGCACATTTGTGTTTTTGTGATAGACTTATAAAACATATTAATATACAATAAGAAAAAAAGAAAGATTGATGCCATCTCTAGAATTTGGGGAGCACTTACAGGCTTACAAAATGCCCCAAATTAGAAATGACCCATATGTGTTTTCCGTAAGCAGGTACACATTAGTTTAGGAAATATTCCTTGCCTGACCGAGAGCCAAATCCTTCTGATTGGTTGTATCTCTCTAGATTCTTTATGATGACGGGAAAATGGTAGAAGAGGTGGATGGCCGCGCCACCCAGAAGCTAATAGTCCACCTGCAGCCTGAGAAGTCCTATTCCTTCGTGCTGACGAATCGCGGCAACAGCGCCGGGGGGCTGCAGCACAGGGTGACTGCTAAGACTGCCCCCGACGTCCTCCGCACCAAGCCTGCCTTCATCGGGAAGACCAACTTGGATGGCATGATTACCGTGCAACTGCCCCAAGTACCTGCAAATGAGAACATAAAGTAAGTTGACTGCAGGTCAGGGCTGAACTGCAGAAATGCATGTAAACACGAAAAAAAAGGTTACATCTTGGTGTTATGTACTTATAAAAGAATGTGTAGAATATATTGCCGTATATACACTGAAAGAGGCTTTTGCATAGGCTCACAGTTTTATTATTCATGTTCTGTTGCATTTTCTAGAGTTCATTTTGACACAGATTCTCATTAATGTTGCGTTAATGAGAGTGTTTTATGAAGTGGAAATTAAATCCAGTCAATTAAGTAGTTTGTTGGTTTTATATAGCTAGTTGATGGTAGCCAGTAGAAGAAAATAAGTGTTTTCACCAAAGTGTATTAAGTATGAGTATTGTGGTAAACCCTGGGCGGAGGGGGAGAGGATATTGTCCCTGTCTTTAGTTTACCATAGGGTGACAGGTACAGAGAAACAGAAAGATGTAATACATGCTAGTGATAGAGTCTGGGTCAAGAAAGTTTCTGAATTTAATCTTGATGGACAAATAAGAGGTGTACAAAAAGTCAGACGGAGAAAATTATACACAAAGGCTCATGAGTACAGGAAGCAAGCGATTCTGTAAGCAGGAGCTGAGAGAGCCAGGGCAAGAGTGGTGAGAGGTAGGTGTGCAAGAGCCAAGTCATGCTCCGGAATCTAAGGCTTGATGATTTGAGATGGAGTTGATGTAATAATAATAGAAATAAAGTGTACAATACATGTAATGTGCCTGAATCATCCTGAAAGTATCCCCCAACCCCTGGTTCATGGAAAAAGTGTCTTCCATAAAACCATTCTCTGGTGCCAAGAATGTTAGGGACTGCTGCTGTAGACAGTGAAAATCCATTAAAGGATTTTATACAGCAGAGTGACATGAGATTGTCTGTGTCTAATAAAACCCAAGTTTCCTTTATTACCATTTTAGGAAATATTTATTGTGTGTCTGCTGCATATTAGAAACTATGCTCCCAGCTTGGGATAAGACTAAACCCTTTGTCATTTCTTCTATTCCACATGATCAAGTTTGGATGGAACTTGCTGTGAAAGGTTTGAAGGTCAAGCAGAGGCGTTTAGACATGGTTTATGGATGGCTGGAGCCTTTACATTTCGTAGCAGTCTGGTGACATAATTGAGGACCGTTCTTAGGGAGGATGGCTCCTGAAGGCATATCAGAAGACTGGAGCACCGCAGAGCAAAGTTTAGAGCAGTCACTGGGCAGTTAGTTGCTGCTGTTGCTGTTGCTGTTCAGTTGCCAAGTCGCGTCCGACTCTTTGTGACTCTGTGGACTGTAGCGCACCAGACTTCCCTGTCCTTAACCATCTCTCAGAGCTTGCTCAGACTCATGTCCATTGAGTCAGTGATGCCATCTAACCATCTCATCATGTGTCGCCCCCTCTGGCACGCAGTTAGTTATTTCTGGACAAATAAGATTCTGAAATGAGATGGTGATGCTAGAAATGGGATATAGAGGCAGGCAGAGAAGTAGGAAATGGCAACGGCCTTCATGGAGCAATCAAGGGAGAGGAGAATGTCATAGATGGCTTTGAGATTTGAGCTTGGATAATGAAATAAATGGTGCTGCCATTCATCCTGAAGGCTGAGAGATGAGGAGAAAATTAATGAGTTTAAGTCTGTGTACATTTTACATGAGGTAAAAGTGAAATCAGTCTCCATTTTTATTAGTCTCCATTTTGTCCATTATTCTTTTTCTGTCATTTATAAAAATAGAAACAAGAACGGACTATTACTGTGATTTTTCTTCCAGCAAAATTTAATATGAAAATGAGATTATTTATTTGTTTAAATAGCCTGTGAATATTACTTGATCCCTCACCCTAGTGCCAGACCGTGTTTCATGGACTCAGTGGAGATGATGCAGACTTTCTCACGGCTCTTACACAGGGTAGTTAATTGGGGAATTTGGACAAGTAGAGAGTCAAGTGGAGTGGAGTCCTATGATACCAAAAATTAGATAAGGGAGGCCACGGGAAGAGCTCCCAAATCCAGTTTAGTAGTTCAGAAAAGAAGTCCCGAACATCTAAGCTGAGGTTTAAAAATGACAAGCTGGTCTTGGGGTTTAGAGGGGGAAGACACTGTTTCAAGCAAAGGACAGCACATGTAATATTTCACAAACAACAGGAAGACTAGCACCCGTTACTTAGCCATATCTTACCCATCCCCTGAGCCTTTTCAGCTGACATCCTACAAACATATTTTAGACATACTGTATTGCCAGCGCTAGGTCTAAGAGTAGGAAGATGATTGAGATAAAACCCTCCCTTACAGTGAGCAAACAGATACAGGGAATAGATAATTAGAATATAGTGGAGCAAGTACTGCCAGGTACGGTGGAAACATAAATACAGAATTCTAGCCCAACTTGGATGTCAAGAGAGAGATCCAGAAGGAGCTGATAGCTAATGAGTCTTGAACAATAAGAAAGATTTAAAGAAGGTAAAATAGTTGCAAACAATAAAGAGCTATAAACAATGGGCTATGAATTCAATCTGTTAAAAATATGTACTGTCTATTCAGGGAAAGAGTAGATGAAAGATAAAAACAGTATCATATAATCTATGGTTTTAACTCTTAAATGCCAAATTTTTCTTTATATAGTTTAAAAAAAAATCTCAATGCCTGTTTACCAGATTAGCTGAGCAGAATGTCTTAGACATCACTGGAATGACATTTTAGTCCATGGTAACATATTTCTCTTTCATTTTCCAATTTCTGAGTAAATTTATACTACAAAATCGAGCTTCTCTCTTAGTATTTTTCTTTAGGTAGTAACATTTGAAATGGGAGTCAGGAAAAGGGATTAAAATGTTTGATAACAAAGATGAGAGACTATTACAGATCAGAAAAGAAAGCAGACCATTATGAAGAAAAAAATATGCTCTAGAAATTTCCATAAATATATTCTAAACACTGGGGAAAAATAAGAGCAAAAGACAAAACTGGGGAAAGGTATAAGAACCATAGGAAATGGAAAGCAAATATGTTAGCAAAAAACTCCAGATAATTCCTATTCATTATGTTTCCTAAAGGAGCAATATCATAAAGTTACCCATCTAGTCTTCTAGGTTGGTTCATGTGGCATCATCAGATATGACAAAAAGCTGTGTGCCAGGCTATGCCACTTGCAGTCATTGGTAAGTTCAGATATTAGAATGGAGGTTTCTGTTAAATATTCTACAGGAAAAATGAGGGACGAGAAAAGAATTGATTCCAGAGTTCTGGAGCAGGTTGTTAATTTGGATTTATGTAAAAGCTAACTACAAAAATGAGTCCAATTTGTTTTTCTATCAAAATACAATTTCTTTTATTGAAAGGCTGTTTTGTTTTATCAACAGAAACTGTGCTTTCCTTGTTTCTGGCCAAGAAAACAGAGATCTTAATCCCCAGACCTGAACTCCTTACCATCTAAACATAAATCTGTCTCTTGTAAACATAATGCAGGTAGAGCTCCTTTCTTCTGGGATTTCACACTTGGCTTTTGTGTGGAGAAGCTGAGCAATCCTTTAGGGAAAGGCCAGATTTCTTGTGGAACAGCCATGGGTGTACCGCAGGTTCTAGGATTAGGGATTTTGTGGGACTTCAACCTTCTGTTTGAATACACTAAGGGGACAGAATGCTGATCAGGAACTTGAGCAATGCCACCATCCTACAGTAGCAAGTTGTGGTAACAGAGGGGACTTCTGTGACTGTGTGGAGCAGGACTTTACTCTGGTTGGTTATAAAAAGAAAGAAAGAAAAAAGCACCACACAGATTGTACTCAGAGAAAAGGCTGCCAGAAGGTACCTAATGTAAATTAACTCCACAGCAACAATTTCATGTTTCTGAAAAATAAAAATGAAGAAAAAGAGCATTCTATAAAATTTCAAGTTTCTTTGATCTTACTGATTTGGCTTTCAGATTATCTTTCTTTACAAAAATAAAAAGTAGACATTCTTAGAAGCAAAATTGATTCATGACACATGGCATCACTAGTAGCAGCTTAGTGTTTTAATTTATAAGCTATTTAGTATTTAATTGATTAAACATATTTTTGTTATTGACATGGTAAAGGCTTAAATACGTATAGCACTTTACAATTTACTGAATGTATTACATCATTTGACTTAAGTTTCCCACCTATAAGGTAGGTGTTCTCCCCTTTACAGGTGAGTAAGGTGACACTCAGAGACACTAAGTGGCCCAAGCAAGATCAGAGTTGCTACTGCTAATAGTTAATAAGGACAGAGAACTTCCTAGGTATTCTTCAAAGGACACTGCACACAGTGATTGCTATAATCTTCACACCAAGGGCCCTCATCATTTTACAGCTGAGGAAGCTATAATGTAGCATACTATTGAGCTGGCTGAAAAGTTTAGGCTTTTCTGTAAGCTGTTACAGAAAAACCCAAACAAATCTTTTGGCCAACCCAGTGATCTGTCCTGGTAACACGATAGCAGAGAGGAAAGATTTGAGCTTAGGCAGTCTGGCCTCCAGAGTCTACATGTTGAACCACAACTGTGCCTCTGACCATAAAATGTATTGACCAAACAAGGACATTTTCCCCTAAGACCATCATAACCGTGTTAGAACTCCATGACAGTTAGGCATCAATAGGACGGCCCCAGACACACCTCAGAATCAAGAGGAATCAGTTACAAATGCTCAGGCACAGATTTTAGAAAAATATGTTAAATGTGGAACACTAAAATTGGTAGGTTGTCATGTGAATTTAGAGGCAAGAAATAAAGAGGCTACCCAAAGGACAGTACTATCATGCACCATTTTCCAACTGATGAAAATGGAACTTAAGGCAATTAATAATGTCTGACAACACATAGCTTAAAAGATTAGAAACCTTAATTTAAACATAGAAACTGGAAAGATCATTCAGACAGCTTTGGTTTTTCTGTGGTTAATTAATTTGAGTTAAACAGTATATATACCCAAATGACCATAGCAAAAAAAAAAAAGTTATAAATCAAAAAATTATGCAAGGCATGACATTCATCATTAAACTCTGAGACAAATTTTGACCTCCTAGTTAAATAATGAGTTCAAAAATGCAATATGGACTGTTAATACAAAAGCTTTCCTCAATTTGAAGTGGGACTTCCACAAAGACCAGAGCTCACCTTCCCATATAATTATATGGAGCTAGGCCCCTTGATGATAACATATTAAATAAAATTAGTAAAACTTTACTTAGTATAATTAAAATTCTGAAGGTTAGATTTAACTTACCTAATTAAATCTAATATACTGGGAAAACGCAGCTTGCTTTATAAGTAGTCCAGGGCTTTCTCAAATATATTGATTCTCAAGTTATTTATTTTTCTATTAGTTTAATAGTTAAGATCTATTTTGGAAAGAGTATTTGAAGGCTAAACTCCAAGCCTGAGTTAGACAGGCAGAGTGTTTTCACTGTTGTTGATGTGTTAGTGACTCAATTGTGTCTGACTCTTTGCGACCGAATGGACTGTACCCCACCAGTCTCCTCTGTCCATGGCATTCTCCAGGCAAGAGTACTGGAGTGGGTTGCCATTTCCTTCTCCAATATAAAGCTGATCTATATCCAAAAGCAATTTTTTAATTTCATTTTTATTTTTACTTTACTTTACTTTACAATACTGTATTGGTTTTGCCATACATTGACATGAATATGTCATGGGTGTACATGAGTTCTTACTCCTGAACCCTCCTCCCACCTCCCACCCATATCGTCTCTCTGGGTCATCCCGTGTACCAGCCCCAAGCATCCTGTATCCTGTATCGAACATAGACTGGCGATTCATTTCTTACATGATAGTATACATGTTTCAAAGCCATTCTCCCACATCATCCCACCCTCTCCCTCTCCCTCAGAGTCTAAAAGTCCATTCTATACTTCTGTGTCTCTTTTGCTGTCTTGCATACAGGGTTATCATTACCGTCTTTCTAAATTTCATATATATGTGTTAGTATACTGTATTGGTGTTTTTCTTTCTGCCTTACTTCACTCTGTATAATTGGCTCCAGTTTCATCCATCTCATTAGAACTGATTCAAATTTATTCTTTTAAGGGCTGAGTAATACTCCATTGTGTATATGTACCACAGCTTTCTTATCCATTCATCTGCTGATGGACATCTAGGTTGCTTCCATGTCCTGGGTTTTATAAACAGTGCTGCAATGAACAATGGGGTACATGTGTCTTTTTCAATTCTGGTTTCCTCAGTGTGTATGCCCAGCAGTAGGATTGCTGGGTCATAAGGCAGTTCTATTTGCAATTTTTAAGGAATCTCCACACTGTTCTCCATAGTGGCTGTACTAGTTTGCATTCCTACCAACAGTGTAAGAGGGTTCCCTTTTCTCCACACCCTCTCCAGCATTTATTGCTTGCATTCTTTGAGTTCATATGATTTGGTTGTTACAAACTTGTAGGGACATGTAAGTTCCTCATTTTACTCTTCCTATCAGTTATCTTACTTTCCTTATATCCTGTGAGATTATAACTAGGGTCACAACTTTGCTGTATCAAAAGAACCTTTGCAGTAAGGAGTTATATATTTTACAAATTCTGTTCAGGTATGTTGTTGCTGGTCTGGATTGAAAGAAGCTTGATGAGGTTTCAAGTTGGAAAGTTCTAGTGCAAGAGAAGAGTTCTAAAATGTTTTTGACTGCCCTGATATAGGAGAGGCATAAATCCCCAAGAATTACCTGCTTTACTCACTTCTACTTTTCAGTGAAGAATTCAATGATAAAATGGCAAAGTCAACAAATTTGGGGAATATATGTATATCTGTTTTAGGAATGCATTTTGAAAAATGCAAACATGTCTTAAACATAGAAGAAAATTATCAATTTAAAAAAAATGGTTCCTTAAAGACCATATAGTTGCGGTCATTGATCTAATCAGAGGTCAGGAAAGGTTTCAATCTGGCAGTAAAAAATGAGTTGCTATCTGAGAAAAGAGAAGAGTTAACTTGGAATTGTTGGGAGTGACAGAAGGTTCTAAACAGACAGTACAGAATGATCAAAGCTGGAATGGACCAAAGTAAATTCAAGAAACTAAAAGCACAGCAGGGTATAGCTCACAGGACACAGAGAGATAAATTCCAGGATCCATTGAAAAGTTTTTTAAAATGGAAATGTTACAGTTGATTTTCTATTGTAAAATATTATAAAATTTCAGAGATTGGACTAAAGGAAGTTAAATTCAATGGAGAGAGAAATTTAGGAGTAATCCAAGCATGAGACAATGGAATAAAGCTGAAGCAATGGCAGTAGGGAGGAGGAGAAATGAACGCACTATAGAGAGTTTGGAAGTAGTAGAGTTTGATGGTAACTTGGGTATGAAAGAGGGAGAGAGTTAACACAGATTGTCACTGATAACACCTAGGTTTGCAGCATGCACTAAAATGGATCACAGTGCAGTATTGACAGAGGATTTATTTTGGAACCATATTTTTTGTTGTTGTTTTATTTTAACCACAGTAAATTTGAGGTACTATTGTGACATAGAAATGGAAATAGAAAGTTGGAATGGGAGACACTTGTGGAGTTCAGAGGAGCACTCTTGGCTGAAGATACGAATCTGTAAATGATCTGCATTGAGGGGTTAACTGATTCCCTGAGCTGGAATGAGATCACATGGCAAGAAATGAGGAAGGAAAGAGAAATATTTGGCCAGATCCTTGAGGAATTCCACCCTTACTGAAAAGCTGGGTAGCAGATAATAAATCCTGTTAAAGACATAAGGTTAACATGGTGATAGATCTTAGTAGAAAACTAAGAGAGTTGGATACAGAAGAAGAACTGAAAATATTTCCTGTAGGGTCTTATGAATACTCAGATCAAGTAAGAGAGTCCAAAACTCTCCTTTTGATGCAAGCTTGAGGACCCTGGTGAAGGTGGTGAGGGGGCAGATGGGGCAGAAGCTGGAGGACCGTTGACTGGGGAGTGAATGGAAGGTAAAGTCCTAGACAGCAGCAAGGACTGTTCTTCTCAGTGCTGGGGCCACAGGATGTAGGAGAGAGTGATGACTGGAGCAGGATGTGGTTTGTTTTGTCCTTCCAGTGACTGAAAGCTAATGGATAGAATCCAGTGAGGATGGAGATATTCAGACATATGGGAAACTAGAACCAGTCAATCCTAAAGGAAATCAACCCTGAATATCACTGGAAGGACTGTTGCTGAAGCTAAAGTGCCAATACTTTGGCCACCTGATGTGAAGAGCCAACTCACTGGAAAAGACCCTGATCCTGGGAAAGATTAAAGGAAGAAGGAGAAGGGAGCAACAGAGGATGAGATAGCTAGATGGCATCACTGACTTAATGGATATGAGTTTGAGCAAACTCCAGGAGACTGTGAAGGACAGGGTGCCTGGCCTGCTGCAGTCCATGGGGTTGCAAAGAATCAGGCACAACTTAGTGACTAATCAATAGCAGCAAAGAGCATGAGGTATGGTCAGCATCCTAAGAGTGAGATGTGGGACTCAATTCAAGAAAAAGTAACTGACCTTGAAAAGTGGAGCCAGCCGTTCTACTGTACCAATGAGAAAGACTACAGTTTGCATCCAGATATAGGTGGTCTTGTAGTTTGTTAGGGAGGGTATTCTTGTCTAATTTTTTTTTTTTTTAATTTTCTCTGTATATAAGACATAAAGCCATATTGTAGCAGAGAGGCAGGAGCATGCAGGATTTGAGGGCAGGAAAGAAAGTTTGAAAAAGTTTCTGTGAATATTGAAACTGGGTAAGTGGTGGTCATATTGACAAGCAGCATTGAACTTCTATTTGAGTTTCCTGAATATGAACTTATAGCATCATTCTATTCAAGAAAATTAGAGATATCAAGGGAACATTCCATGTGAAGATGGGCTCGATAAAGGACAGAAATGGTCTGGACCTAACAGAAGCAGAAGATATTAAGAAGAGGTGGCAAGAATACACGGAAGAACTGTACAAAAAAAGATCTTCAAGACCCAGATAATCATGATGATGTGATCACTCATCTAGAGCCAGACATCTTGGAATGTGAAGTCAATTGGGCCTTAGAAAGCATCACTACGAACAAAGCTAGTGAAGGTGATGGAATTCCAGTTGAGCTGTTTCAAATCCTGAACGATGATGCTGTGAAAGGGCTGTACGCAGTATGCCAGCAAATTTGGAAAACTCAGCAGCGGCCACAGGACTGGAAAAGGTCAGTTTTCATTACAACGCCAAAGAAAGGCAATGCCAAAGAATGCTCAAACTACCACACAATTGCACTCATCTCACATGCTAGTAAAGTAATGCTCAAAATTCTGCAAGCCAGGCTTCAGCAATATGTGAACCATGAACTTCCTGATGTTCAAGCTGGTTTTAGAAAAGGCAGAGGAACCAGAGATCAAATTGCCAATATCTGCTGGATCATGGAGAAAGCAAGAGAGTTCCAGAAAAGCATCTATTTCTGCTTTATTGACTATGCCAACGCCTTTGACTGTGTGGATCACAATAAACTGTGGAAAATTGTGAAAGAGATGGGAATACCAGACCACCTAACCTGCCTCTTGAGGAATCTGTATGCAGGTCAGGAAGCAACAGTTAGAACTGGACATGGAACAACAGACTGGTTCCAAATAGGAAAAGGAGTACCTCAAGGCTGCATATTGTCACCCTGCTTATTTAACTTCTATGCAGAGTACATCATGAGAAACACTGGACTGGAAGAAACACAAGTTGGAATCAAGATTGCCGGGAGAAATATCAATAACCTCAGATATGCAGATGATACCACCCTTATGGCAGAAAGTGAAGAGGACCTAAAGGGCCTCTTGATGAAGGTGAAAGAGGAGAGTGAAAAAGTTGACTTAAAGCTCAACATTTCAGAAAACAAAGATCATGGCATCCGGTCCCATCACTTCATGGGAAATAGATGGGGAAACAGTGGAAACAGTGTCAGACTTTATTTTTTGGGGGCTCCAAAATCACTGCAGATGGTGACTGCTGCCATGAAATTAAAAGATGTTTACTCCATGGAAGAAAAGTTATGACCAACCTAGATAGCATATTCAAAAGCAGAGACTACTTTGTCGACTAAGGTCCGTCTAGTCAAGGCTGTGGTTTTTCCAGTGGTCATGTATGGATGTGAGAGTTGGACTGTGAAGAAGGCTGAGCGCCGAAGAATTGATGCTTTTGAACTGTGGTGTTGGAGAAGACTCTTGAGAGTCCCTTGGACTGCAAGGAGATCCAGTTAGTCCATTCTGAAGGAGATCAACGCTGGGATTTCTTTGGAAGGAATGATGCTAAAGCTCAAACTTCAGTACTTTGGCCACCTCATGCGAAGAGTTGACTCATTGGAAAAGACTCTGATGCTGGAGGGGACTGGGGGCAGGAGGAGAAGGGGACGACCGAGGATGAGATGGCTGGATGGCATCACGGACTCGATGGATGTGAGTCTGAGTGAACTCTGGGAGATGATGATGAACAGGGAGGCCTGGCGTGCTGCGATTCATGGGGTCTCAAAGAGTCGGACACAACTGAGCGACTGAACTGACTAACTGATTCTGTTCATTATTTTTCAAACTGTATTCTGCTCCTTGTGTTCAGGATTCAGGCACAGAGAAAGGCAATGCTGGATTTCAGCTAAGGTGGAGTGGAGGATGTGGGGTTTGGAACAAAAGAGTTCAAGGAATTTTGAATCTTTGGTGGTTCATGGGCCAGCCCTCTGAAGGGTTAAATCACCCAAAATGATGGCAGAGTTTGGAGGGGGAGGGGAAGACCATCAACCCAGGGTGGGTGGGTGGAGAAATGTCCACATAACGAAGATTCTGAAGAAGTTGATAGATGGCAAAGATCTAAAAGAGAAGACCATAACATGGCTGAATTGTATAATCTTCCAAGAGAAGGGACTGGTTTTTTGGGGGTGGGGGAGGGGTGGCTTCCTAGGTGGTGCAGAGGCAAGAATCCACCTGCCAATGCAGGAGATGTAAGAGATATAGGTTCAGTCCCCAAGTCAGGAAGATACCCTGGAGTAGGAAATGGCAACCCACTCCAGTATTTCTTGCCTGGAAGATCCCATGGAGAGAGGAGCCTGACGGGCTACTACAGTCCATGTTGTTGCAAAATGTCAGACAAGTCTGAGCATACACACACACATGCATGCACATTGTATTTTGTAGCAAAAGGGTGGAGGGAAAGACACCTGCAAGAAACAACAGGGAACTAGGAAAGAAACCCCAAGCCCTAAACGTGAGGTTCATGGCTGAGGAGAGGGGTAAGTTGACATGCCACTACTGGAGAAGTCTACAGTGGAAGCAGTATCCTGAGGGGACAGTTAGGCTTCAGGAAAGGCTAATGGGTGGTAGCTTATGAAATTGTAATTGCTGAGAATACAAGTGAAATGTATGGACTTAGGCCCAGGAGTTCCAAATTCCCGCCGCCTCATTTCTTCAGGAGGTGATAGCTACTTTGAAGCAGGTCCCACTTTGCCTGCCCTCGTTGAATGCTTTAGAGATCTTGGAGAGAAAAGGTTATGGATATCTGGCCACACTGTTAATTAATTGTTATGGGGGAGGCTGTTCAATTCTTATCTGAGCCACAAATGACATGGGTAGTCGAGGAGGCTGCAGAAAAAGAATGAATTCTTTTTCATGTACAAGAATGACAACTCAGAGTATGAAAGCAGAAACAAAATTAATAGAATTCATCAGCTTAACCTGGATTTAGAAGATTCTGAAGGAAAACAATGGGAACTCCCTGATCACGTGCAGTATCATCGCTTTAGGCAAAGAGAAGCTGTTCTGACTTTGGGCAATTGGTAGTGAAAAGCAAGAGTTTCCCTGACAAGTGTGTTTATCAAGCCCACCTGCAGTGTCATTTTGTACGCTAGGTTGCAGCCCCTGTCATTCTTCTCCAAGCTGATTTAACATGATGGACTTGTTTGGCAAATCCTTCAGGTGGTGGGAGGACAGGAAGAGGAGGAAGCTTACTCTGGATCATAAAATAAAAGATATTGGCCTCGCTCATGTCCTCTTCTCTTCCTTTTCCTTACCCTCCTTGCTCATCAAGATTATTTGGAGTAAAGAAAACGGATGGCTAAGTGATGTGATTCCATGAGCCTGCTGATGAGTTGTTCAGAGCACCATGGAGAGAATGCAGCTACTGCTGTCTGGTTTGACCTGAATTTCTAGGACAGGGAGAAAAAAAAAAAGTTTGATAAGTCCTTTAGTCTGCATCTAGAGAACGCCACTGTCCTCCTGTGTCTGTGTTCTCGTCCACCTCCCCTCTATGATGGTCGGTGCCAGCCAGTAGCAGCTGGCTTCTGTTAAGTGCTCTTTGATACACACTGTTCTGAGCACTGTGTGTCCATTTATTTTCCCTCAATAAGTCTGATATTATTTACTCACATTTTCAGAATGTGCAGCTGAGATTCAGGGATGTTAGATGATCAGCCCAGTATCACACGGCTTACTAGTGGCAGAACCTACATTCTGGGCTAGATGTGTCTCTAGATGCCACATTCTTTACTAGAAACACTCTAGATCTGCACAGGCCAGCAAATGTAATGAGAGCCACATGTGAAATATGACACTTTCTAGCAGGTATGGTGAAAAGTACAAAGAAATGGATGTAATTAATTTTAATTACATATTTCATGAAGCCCAATATATCCAGAATATTATCATGTTAATGTGACCATTATTAAAAAATATTGCTATGATATTTTACATTTATTTTTCATACTAAGTTTTTGAAATCCATTGTCTTGTATAGAGCATCTGTCAGTTCAGACTAGCCACATTTTAAGTGCTTGGTAGCCACTGGAGGCTAGTGGCTACCATCCTGGACAGAGTTGCTCTAGACTCTGGTTATGGAAATGGAGTTCTTAATCACACAAGATTTGCTGAGTTTATTACAGATTTTGCTTTAAGAACAATGAAGGCTTCTGTGTGTGTAATTAATCTCTGTAATAGAATGTGACACAAGCTTAATGGAGCCCATCCTTCTCTCATTCTTTTCCTGAGTGGCAGCCTTCTCTTCTAAAGGTGTGTGTTCATTTCCACAATAAATTTCCACAAAATGTATAGAGTCTAAGAAGTGCTTTATGATACAAAGTAAATGAAACAAAAGCAGACTCTTGCCATAGTTTATAAACACACACGCACGTACATACACACATACATACATACATACACACACATACGGGCTCCCCCCAGTGGCTCAGTGGTAAAGAGTCAGCCTACAGTGCAGCAGATGTGGGTTCAGTCCTTGAGTTGGGAAGATACCCTGGAGAAGGAAATAACAACCCACTCCAGTATTCTTGCCTAGGAAATCCCATGGACAGAGGAACCTGGCGGGCTACAGTCCATGGGATTGGAAAGAATCAGACACGGTTGAGTGACTAAGCACAGCCCACGCACACACACACACACACACACACACACACACACACACATATGTAAATATATGTATGTAGGTATAATATATAGGTTTATTTCCCCTTGTGCTTCCCTTGTGGCTCAGCTGGTAAAGAATCTACCTGCAATGCAGGAGACCTAGGTTTGATCCCTGGGTTGGGAAGATCCCCTGGAGAAGGGAATGGCTACCCACTCCAGTATTCTGGCCTGGAGAATTCCATGGACTTTATAGTCTGTGGGGTCGCAAAGTCAGACATGACTGAGTGACTTTCACTTATATCCCCTTACTGTTTTATCTTGAGCAATTATTCAGTCTCTGTGAATTTTATTTATTTGGTCAGTTACCTGTTCTTAAAGTTTGTTTTGTTTTTTAAAAAACAAGGCAACGTGAAATTATGCATTTCCTATGATACATGAACAGTAGGAAGTGGTTAATATGCTGTTATTATACATTTATGTACAAAGTCTTTGTATAGGAACTACCAAAAATCAGTATGAACAGAGTCCCCGTGAATACATGAGCATGGTGTACACTATATAGAAGTCACAAAATAATTTTACAAATAACCTGTATCTGTTTGGGGACAGGTACTGTTATACATAAAATGAAGTTGACCATTCTCAATGTGAGGACTTGCTTATTAATCTTTTTGTCTCTTCCTGTAAGTGTATTATATTGAAATCTAATTTGAAAGCCTCAGATAGTGACTGTCTCAAAATTTCTCCTGTTCTTCCTTAAGATGCACAATTTGATGGGTAGAAAATTAGAACCTTTATGCCTTTACATATTTAATAACTGTGAGATGACAATTTTATGTTTTTATTTTTTCCAAATAAAAAGTACTTATATGGTGTATAAACAAAATCGTCATCATTGTACAGGCATTTGTATGAGCTCAGAGTAATTTTTGAGGAGAGCGTGGCAACCCACTCCAGTATTCTTGCCAGGAGAATCCCCATGGACAGAGGAGCCTGGCAGACTATAGTCCATGGGATCGCAGAGTCGGACACGACTGAGCAACTAAGCACAGCACAGCACAGAGTAATTTTTATTACACATCTTTTAAAAAAAAAACACTCTTATAAATTAATGTCATAGAAAATTCTTGGCTCAACAGCCTGTGGTGGTGGATTTCAGTATACCTACCTTGCATGTGTCTAGCAACAGGGTACTAACAAACTGTTTCTGTTCTGTTTATGATACCTAATAAAGGGCAGTCAACTATAGTAATATTACCATTCGAGATCATTGAAGTTACACATAAATGTCTACCCATGTTGTTTTTAAAATTGAACGAACAGGTAGTTATTTGTCATTGATGGACAGGTCACTCCATATTCGTAATTTGCTTTCAATCTCAATCACTGGTCTGTGGAAGATTTAAGGATATATCCATCTTCTTTTCCCTCTGAACTAACCTTATTTTTGTCTGTCTATTCTCGTGCAGAGGTTACTACATAATAATTGTGCCTTTGAAGAAATCTCGTGGGAAATTTATCAAGCCATGGGAGAGTCCAGATGAAATGGAATTAGATGAGGTAAACTGTGTTTTGGGTGGTATCTTTCATTAGTTACTTAATTTTAAAAATAAATGTCTCCTCTCTATGGAGACCTTTCAGCATCTGATCTGGGCAGATCAGCTCCTACATGGCTGGCTGGCTGGTCAACTGCCTAGTTGGATGGTTCAGTGCTATTGGCGTGTTAACCTCTTGGGATCCCAACAAAGAGCTTTTTCTTTAATTAAAAGACATTAAGCTGCTGTAAAGCTTACAACCTATCTAATCTTTGTTGGCTTTAATATTTTGCCCCTTGCTCCTTGTAAAACATAATGCAGAGGTGTGGAAGGAGAAGTGAATTGTCAGCAAAGACTTAATCACCACTGTTAGGAATTCCAAGGTCCACTTCATTAGTGTAGTGGTAGTTGAGGTTGTTAAAAATGCTAAGTTACAGTTGGCACCAGAGTTCAACACTTGACCTACTATGTGTTCTTGACCAATTGCTGACAGAATTATGCTGATTAGCACATTTTTACCACTTTCTGTGTTTTATAGGATTTCAGAATCAAAAATGCATATAACTTTAGGAGCAAACAAAACAAATCACAGAATTTTGAGCTGAGCAAGAAATATGGTACAAAAGTACCATAAGGTAGTATGATTTTAATTTCTAAATTCTTACACTAACAACAGTAAGTACATTGGTATTGTTTTTGCAAAAAGAACTTTTTTTGAAAGTGAATACATACAATACAGAACAAGAGCTAATTTTTCATACTTCCATTTAGATGAGAAAAGTGTGATCGGAAGGGTTAAGCCAGACCCTCAGAGGACCACAGCAAATTAATGCTGGGGTTCACATTTTGAAATACCATATAGGAGAGACTTTATGATTTTAATATGATTCTAGTCTGAATCAGTTCCAAAGTCAAATAAAAAGCCAAAAGTCCCTATTTGGGGAAATATGATATTTTAATGTACTGAATTTATTTACAGCATGTTGTACATCTTATAACTCAACCTGTTATTCTTAGCTATTTTCTCTCCATCAAATTAGTTCATACAAAGCAAAGAAATGCAGAAATTTCCTAACTGCATTACAGGGAGATGATGTTTATTTCATTCATGTCTATACCAAGGAGACTATGATCTTGAGAGATAAGGACTGTTAACTTCTTTTGGCCAAACATATGTCATCCCTAGAAGTATGGTTCATCATCACCCATTTCATTTATCTGACTTCAAGTTGATCAAGTTTGGAATGGGAGATGAGTTCAAGGTTAGGACTGTGTTTTGTGTCAACGTGTAGTGATTAGATAAGCATTGAAGGAGTGTAAAATGAGGCACATTTCTATAATGTCAAGTAATTTAGCCTTTATATTTTACATTTATTTTCTGCTGATATTAAAGGAACTAAACCCTTTTATGCTGTCCGAGGAGTCTATCTGAAAATGCCAGTTGATGTTCTGTAAACATTTTGAAGCAAGTCATGGTTTACTTGCAACTGATCAGTTAATCCTAACATATTCTTTATTATTTTAATCAGTTCTCAGCTAAAATACAGAATCCAGTTGGAACTGGATTTAAAATGGAAAGGCAACTTATAAAATCTGACTCTATCTATTGAAAAAAACAGTTTCCAAGGAGTTAAGATCCAAGCCAAAAATGACATCAAATACTTAAAAAAAAAAAGCTTTTCTTAGAAGTAGAGCCATTTGATAGTGAGTAATAACAGGCTGATTCTCTTTTATAGCCAGGTTTTAACCTCCAAAATGTACAGCAATTCTAATGGATTAAAGTATAGAGCTATATGACATTGAACTTTCTTGCAATTAAATTCTATGGGTCTCTGCTGCTGATTCCCATAACAAAGGGTCATTTTAATCATCCCACAAGTTGTGGTGCATTAATCTGTATAATAGTTCGATAAAGAACATTTATTAATTCAAAATTTTGGGGTCAGGATGGGTTCTTTCCCACTTTTGTTACTGATATAATTGAGACCACATTGTAGAATTAATGGTGGAAGAAATAAGATATGCACTGACTGGAAAATGAAAATTATTTCTGAGAAAAACTAAAGCCCTTGATATATCTTCTGGAATTACCTCCAATACATCTTGTAACTATTGTGGAGGGGAACAAATGAAAGTAGGCTATGGCCTCACTTTGTGCTTACTCATCCAGTTTCTGATTCCTACAGACAGGTTTTTTTTTTTTTTTTTCCCCTACCATGGATAATAAAAGCATTGTAGTAATTTTATCTAGAGCTTGGTACTGCCAGGTTTGACAAAGCTGTGTTCCTCTCTTAAATGTATTTGACCAAGTGATTTTTAGAAAGGCCTATAATTCAAATCACTGAAACCCTATCATCGAATAGAATGGTAGCCTAAGGGGATTTCCACGTGTGTGCTTCACGTCGAGGCCCATAAAAAATGGAAAGAGGCTTTCTAAACAGAGTCACTCTCAGTATTGTCTTCTGAGCTCATTTATCCTTTTTCTGGGGATAATCTTCACATAATAAATTCATAGACTGGAAGTCTTAGTTGTCAAGGTCAGACTGGGCAGAGCAGACCTTGATAGTCAAAATGAATTTTGGACAGAATGACTCCTAAAAATATTAGTTATATTTAATTCAGGGCAAGTCTTGTAATATATCATAAGCTTTTCATCGCACTGTACTTCAAAGGCTTGCTATAAAATAATGTGGTCATTTGTGGTTGTAACTTGAATGCATTGGCTTACTTCATGTCATCTGAGCACAATTGACCCATTTAAAGTATAACACAGGAAACATCCCACAGAGATTAGGGCAGTCTAAGGTTCCAGGTTTGACCTTAGGGAATGGCAGCATTGGGTCTAAGGAGGACCAAAACACTGAAATATTTTAAGGTGCTTCCTGTAAGTCTTCTAAAGAAACCCCAGCAAAAGGTACTCACTCATGACAGTGATATGGATGAATTATGACAGTTGCCTACATCTGAAGTATGAATAAAATCGAGGTAGGGTTTGATCAGTGAAGTAGAAGAGGGGACACAGTTGCATAAACAACTGATGGTAAATGTTTCTGATTAACCAACTTCAAAAAAGCTTTTCAGCTCATCTGTACTGCATTTGTCCTTCTCAAAGTAATGGCCCTTCATCTCCTACATATCAACAAGAACCTGTGTAGTGACTTTTCAAGTATATATTAAACATTTACATCAGAATTTTTAAAAATATTTAAAGAATCCAGAAAAATAAGAAAGTATGCATTTTCCTGTGTTAATGAAAGCAGATACACAAAAATTATATAAGTATAGACTCAGTTAAAACAATTAAGAGTATTAGTTTAGCCTAACGTTGCGTTTGTGTTTCTTTAATATTGTGCAGTCTCCAAGTAAACAAAAATATGGTTGGAAAAAATATCTTACAAATAATTTCATCTTACCAATTGAATCCAATATTATTACTTTCTATTGTGCCTCAGTTTCCTCATTTATATAGAGGTAATAATAATCTGTCTTATAGAGTTTTTATGAGTAAATGAAATAAGCTATGTTTAGTCTCTTGAGAATGGTGCCTGGCACCTAGTAAGTGCTTAACAAATACAATTATTATTGCCATTATCCTTATTATAAGAAAACATAAATTTGACAACAGGATTGAAAGTTAGGGCTATATTTCTAGACTAGCTTTATTTTAGGCCAGCTGGTCCATAACTGATCAGTCTATCTGAATTTATCATCAGATGGTCCAATTTTGCTGAAGAAGTCTACTGTGGTTTTCATAAAGAGCTTACATGTTAAATAATTTTAATTGTATCAATAAACTCAAATTTTAACAGAAAATTTGAGAACATTATAAATTAAATATTCAATAACATGGGCACAAATTATATATAATAATTACAAAAGAGTAATTTTTACATTTTTAGGTTGTAATTTTGACCAGCTTAGCACATTTACAACTTTGTGTTAGAGACAAGTTTACCATCAAGTTCCTAACAGAAGCTCTTGGTATTTGCCGTGTATATAGTTTGCAGCTGTTGTTGTTACAGAAGCCTGGCTTTCATTGTGTAGGGTCTCAGAGAAACAGTCTTCTCTATAAAGGTAGTAAGATAAGTCAGCATTCTTTCAAAAATACAGTTAAGTTGCCTCTTATATTCAAAGGCATCTCGGACTGCTATAAACTTTCCCTAAGCCCAATAAAATATCAGTATTTAATGGGAGCAGTGAGAACTTAGTCATCATGTTGAAACTGTCATATCGTTAACATGATTTTCTCCAAATAGTGACTACAAAAACAAGAGAGTATCAAACCATAATTTGTACTTTTCTTTTTCCTTTCCAAAATACATGAAGGATTTGTATATATGCATGTTTATGTTTGTTTCATTCTGGATAATATAATTATTTTATCTCTAACCTGCCTTTATCACCTAGCTAGATAATTTAATATCTCCAGAGAGCTGTCAGCTCTGAAAAAACTTGCTGTCTGATAAATGCAAGGAACTGTACCCTAAATGGTTAAGCAAGGAGACAAGTCAAGCCAAAAATTGTTAAATAAATGACAATGTCTGTTTAAACAGTTAATTAAAAATTGATCATCAAAGTCTATTTTATGCTTATTTGAGGGACTATACATCATACAAATTATGTCATTACTAAAAGCAGTCTAACATGGTACTAATCTCTTCAAAATGTTGGTCTTTGACTTTATCTGAGGTTAGTACTTGTTTAATAAATCACAGTGATAAAGCCTGCATGACAGGCTTTTGTGAATCAAACTGACTTTTTTTCCATAGACAAGTTGTAATGCTTTCTTTTCCCTTGAAAGGATTTCATTAGAATGGACAATGATGTGAGTTACCAGTAAAGGATCTAATTGCTCTGTGTTTATGGCCTGAGCCTTACGACTGCAATACGGTGTCTTACCTTACCAGCAGGACAGGCATTTGGAAGACAGACTGAGAGTTAGTAATGCTGACACGCACGAGAAGTGGACACATTGTATTTGGGTTGTTCCCAGCCCTGAATTAATTTCCTTATTAAGCTGTCATTAAGTTGGGTTATTGTTGTTTACATTTCTTTCTCTGTTTCCCACTTTTTTTCTTTAAGTTGCTTAAAGAGATATCTAGGAAACGCAGAAGCCTCCGTCATGGAAGAGAAGTTGAATTAAAGCCATATATTGCCGCTCATTTTGATGTCCTTCCCACCGAGTTCACCCTGGGGGATGACAAACATTATGGTGGATTTACAAACAAGCAGCTCCAAAGTGGTCAAGAGTATGTCTTCTTTGTGTTGGCAGTGATGGAACACGCAGAGTCTGTAAGTGAAATGCGGTGGCATCCATCTTATTTTCTATGGTATTCTTAAATACTCTCTTCACCAGAATGTGGGGATATGGAGCTACATGCATCCTAATTGTTTCTCATGAGATTTAACTTAAAGGTAGTAACAGGCTGTCTACTCTTTGACTGTTGCTGAGTAATCTGCTTGTGATTTCATTACAGATAAGGCTCTGTCTCTAATCACAGGACACTTAGGTGGTTTTCTAGTTTATGAAGTCCAGATCAATAATGCATGGTGCCGTTCGTTTCTTATTTGTTTTTTTCTTCTTCTGGCGTTTGTCTCTTAATCCAAGACCCCCATCTTGCCCCAAGTCCCTTCTCACCCTCCACTGGTAATCACTGCTGCAGCTGCTGCTATGTCACTTCAGTCGTGTCCGACTCTGTGAGACCCCAGAGACGGCAGCCCACCAGGCTCCCCTCCCTGGGATTCTCCAGTCAAGAACACTGGAGTGGGTTGCCATTTCCTTCTCCAATGCATGAAAGAGAAAAGTGGAAGTGAAGTCGCTCAGTCGTGTTTGACTCTTAGCGACCCCATGGACTGCAGCCTACCAGGCTCCTCCATCCATGGGTATTTCCCTGCGAGAATACTGGAGTGGGTTGCCATTGCCTTCTTTGTTCTTTATATCTGTGAGTCTGTTTCTGTTTGGTATTCCTTAGCTTGTTTTATTATTTTAGATTCTACATGTAAGTGATATCATATGGTATTTGTCTTTTTCTTTCTGACTTATTTCACTAAGTATGATTCTTCCTAGGGTCATCCATGTTGTTTAAAATGGCATAATTTTTTATGACTGAGTAATATTCCATTGCATATATATATATATATATATATATATGTCATATTTTCTTTACTCATTCACCTGTAATGATTAGAGACATTGAACATCCCTTCATGTGACTATTGTCTATATGTCTTCTTTCAAAACCATGTCTATTCAGGTTTTCTGCTCATTTTTAACTGGATTATCTTTTTTTTTTTAATATTAAGGTGTATGAGCTGTTTATATTTTGGATAAGGTGAGGTGAGGTGGAAGTCGTTCAGTCCTGTCCAGCTTTTTGCAATCCCATGGACTGTAGCCTGCCAGGCTCCTCTGTCCATGGAATTCTCCAAGCAAGAATACTGGAGTGGGTTGCCATTCTCTTCTCCAGGGAGTCTTCCCTACCCAGGGATCAAACCCAGGTCTCCCACATTGCAGGCAAATTCTTTACCAGGGAAGCCCTATATTTTGGATATTAACTAGTTAGCAGTCTTGTCATTTGCAAATATTTTTTTCTCTTTCAGTAGGTTATCTTGTTTTGTTGATGGATTTCTTTGCTGTGCAAAGTTTGATTAGGTCCTTTTTTCTTTTTACTTCTTTTGCCTTAAGAGATTTTAAAAAGATATGGTTTGTGTATTTCCTGCCTTTACTCTCTTCTAAGAGTTTTCTGGTGTCAGGTCTTACACTTAGGTCCTTAATCCATTTTAAGATTATTTTGGATATAAATAAGGGAGGGAATAAGTGAGAGATTGTTCTAATCTCATTCTTTTATATGTAGTTGTCTAGCTTTCCTGAAAAATCCTATGGATGGAGGAGCCTGGTAGGCGCGGTCCATGGGGTCGCAAAGAGATGGACACAACTGAGCGACTTCACTTTCACTTTTCACTTTCATGCATTGGAGGAGGAAATGGCAACCCACTCCAGTGTTCTTGCCTGGAGAATCCCAGGGACAAGGGGTCCTGGTGGGCTGCCGTCTATGGGGTCGCACAGAGTCAGACATGACTGAAGCAACTTAGCAGCAGCTTTCCCAGCACTACTTATTGAAAAGACTATCTTTTCTCTATTATATATTCTCACTTCTGTGGTAAAATAGTTTGCCATAGGTGCATGGACTTATTTCTTGAGTCTCTTTTCTTTTCCATTGATCTATTAGTCTGTTTTTGTGCCAGTACCTTGCAATTTTGATTACTACAGCTTTATAATGTAGTCTGAAGTCAGGGAGCAAGATTCATCTAGCTTTGTTCTTTTTTTTCCTTAATATCATTTTGGCTTTTCAAAATCTTTTGTTGTTTCATATAAATTTTAGAGTTATTTGGTTTTGGATCTGTGAAAAATGTCATGGGTAACTTGATAGGGTTTGCATTAAGTCTGTGTATTACCTTCGGTAATCTGGACATTTTATAATATTAGTTCTTCCAATCCAAGGACAGGTGACATCATCCCAATTCTTTTTATCATTTTCAAATTTTTTCATCAGTGTTTTATAGGTCTTCAGAGTATAGGTCTTCACCTCCTTGGTTAAGTTTATTCCTACATTTTATATTCTTTTTGATGCAATTTTAAACAGGACTGTTTTCTTGCTTTCTCTGATAGTTCATTATTTGTATATAGAACAGCCACAGATTTCTGTACATTAATTTTGTATCCTGCAAATTTATTGAATTCATTTACTAGTTCTAATTTTTGGTGGAGACATGAGGCTTTCTATATATACTATAATATCATCTACATATAGTGACAGTTTTACTTCTTCCTTTTCAATTTGGATGCCTTTTATAGGAATCTAAATATGACACACATCTGGATAGAAAGGTGACAGCTATCATTGCTCATCTCTTTTCTCATTGCTCATCATCTTAAACTGACTGTTCTCAAATGTGTGTGTGTGTGTGTGTGTGTGTGTGTGTGTTTAATACTAGGTAGGTATGTTGTTGCAAAATACCTAATAGACCTTAGCCTGTGTGATTACAATAGGAACTAACAAATTCTGAGATTAAACATAGTCTATTTCCAAGTATTGGAAAAGATCGACTAAGAGGGGAGAGGTGATCGTATGCATTTTATTCTCCTAGAACTGCCAGTGAGCCCACAGTGCTTTCTGCCCGGATTCAAGGGAAGTTCTTTCTAGGAAAAGGCAAGCATAGCCTGTATCTTAAATCATAGCAATTTACCAGTGACTTTATCAGTGAAAAGCCAAGGAAGCTGGAAAATAATTCAATAAAACAGAGGATTCCTAAGGCACTCTGAATAACGAGCTGTCTTCCTTTGTGCAATTCATCTTGCTCTTATGTTGTTTTGTGCTTCAGTTGCTTGAATGTTAAAAAGACAGAGAGAGAGGGCGAGAATGTAGATGCGAGGGAGGGAAGTTTTGAAGTGGCTGGTCACATTAACATTTAATATATAAATTCTAAACTGTATCTTCTTTGGGGGCCTGAAACTGACAGGTATGGCAATTAGGTAGGGCCAGGCCCTTCCCCTCTATAGGAAGTCTAAGATATATCAAAGATTTCTCCACATCTGGTGTTAGCATATACAGTAGGGCTTCTCTTCAAATGACTGAAGGAATTCCCTTGTGGAAAATCAAAATACAAAAGTAGCCTTTCTGCCTGGTTTACCTTTTTGTGCACAGGGTGTCATTTGAAAACAAAGTGACAGGCTTCCTGGAATTTTAATGTAGGGATAAGCTTTCTCTTTCTAGTTGAAAGTTTTAAGTCAGAGCATGGGATGCTGGAGTCATATTCTTATTTAAAATTATTTTTAGATATTCGAAAGAAATTTTCTGTAAATAGTTCTAGGACATTTCCTAAAGCATATTCAGAGCATTGAGGTAGATCAGAGACTCCAACGGAAAGGAAGTTCATCAGATCATGCACTGTCAGAGACTCTGGCTTCTAATGTCTCCCAAATGTTTCTACTAGTATTGGAAAGTATCACCATATGAATAAGTTATATAATTAGCATTTCCTTCCAAATGTAAATTGTCTAAATTGCCCCTTTCTTCATCATCTTTTTCAACATCACTTTCAAAACTAACAGTATTTCCTTTGTTTTCTATGTGTTCATGTCAGCATTTGTTAGAAGAGACTTGCATTCAACTAATATCATGCTCTTGTAGGGATACAGTCTTTTGTAAACTCCAGATTTTCATAAGTGATGAAAGGATGGGATGGTAATTTGCATACAGAAAATGTCTACCTTCCCACCAGTGACATGAGCTGTCCCCCAATTAACTGCCTCATTAAGAGTATCAAAGGACTGGTTTAGAATGACTAACATTTAACCTTTTCCATTACCCCCACATACTGAACAAATTCTGCTTTTCATAAGGTTGGTATAATTTTACATTTTTCTTTTCATTTTCACATGTCTCTTGTTTCCTGATTTGGGTTGGGAATCAATGTACTTTGGGAAAAATCTCTGGTTAGATTTCTGTCTTGACTAACCAAGATTATTACCTCAAAGGCTCTTGGTAGAGAATTTCACATCACAGAGTTTTGCTTACTTCAGTCTCCCAAATAGTTTGAATGTGACCTACAAAACAGAGGAAAATTTAAAAGCAAAACAATTATATAAAGAATCATGTTTCTTGGATATAAAATGTATTTGCCAAGTCCTTTGTGTAAATCCTTAAACTGTACATATCTTTACTTTTTATCTACTTCTAAGAAGCTTTGGAATATATTGAGTTTTTAATCTTTTGATGCCAATAGAAAATCTGAAAGTCAAGTCAATCTTTTTCTTGGACATATTAAGGAACATGGGAAAGGAGACTAGCATATATGCATTTAGTGGGCATGTATTCTCCAGAATGACTGCTGAGCTTGTCCTACTTAAATTCAGAAAGTATGCCCTACTTTTAAAAAATGCAGGATGAAAATAAGTATATTTACTGATCATGGAAAAATAAGTATACTGTCTCATGTTTTAATAATATCACTCATTTGACAAAAATGAGCATTTTATTCAGCAAAGATTTTCTGGGAACCCACTAAATGCAAAGTTCTGTACTGGCTGCTTTAAGCATACAAACATAAATTTTATGTAAATCTGTACCTTCAAAGAGTTTATAGTTTCATTAAAGAAAATAAGGCATAAACACAGATCAAAACACAATATAGTTTGACCACTACCATTAAAAAACAAAGAGGATTACCTCAAATTGTTAAAATTATTTTACTTACATTTTGTGAAATGACTGATTATTTCCAGTTAAAGAGAGAGAGCGTCAACTGAGGCAAAATTTAAATGAGGTGTTGAAGATGAGTTGAATTTCAGGAGCTAAATGTTATGGAACTGGAGACAGCTAAGAGAAAATAGAGCATTTTGGTAGTAGTAGCAAGACGTCTAATTTTATATAATATGTTAAAGCAAGAGAGTTCCAGAAAAATATCTATTTCTGCTTTATTGACTATGCCAAAACCTTTGACTGTGTGGATCACAATAAACAGTGGAAAATTCTGAAAGAGATGGGAATACCAGACCACCTGACCTGCCTCTTGAGAAACCTGTATGCAGATCAGGAAGCAACAGTTAGAACTGGACAGGAAACAACAGACTGGTTCCAAATAGTAAAACGAATACGTCAAGGCTGTATATTGTCACCCTGCTTATTCAACTTATATGCAGAGTACATCATGAGAAACATTGGGCTGGATGAAACACAAGCTGGAATCAAAGATTGCCAGGAGAAATATCAATAACCTCAGATACACAGATGACATCACCCTTATGGCAGAAAGTGAAAAGGAACTAAAAAGCCTCTTGATGAAAGTGAAAGAGGAGAGTGAAAAAGCTGGCTTAAAGCTCAACATTCAGAAAACTAAGATCATGGCATCTGGTCCCATCACTTCATGGCAAATAGATGGGGAAACACTGGCTGACTTTATTTTCTTGGGCTCCAAAATCACTGCAAATGGTGATTGCAGCCATGAAATTAAAAGATGCTTACTCCTTGGAAGGAAAGTTATTACCAACCTAGATAGCATATTAAAAGGCAAAAACATTACTTTGCCAACAAAAGTCTGTCTAGTCAAGGCTATGGTTTTTCCAGTAGTTATGCATTGATGCGAGAGTTGGACTATAAAGAAATCTGAGTGCCAAAGAACTGATGCTTTTGAACTGTAGTTGAACTGTAGTGTTCTAGAAGACTCTTGAGAGTCCCTTGGAATGCAAGGAGATCCAACCAGTCCATCCTAAAGGAGATCAGTCCTGAGTGTTCATTGTAAGGACTGATGTTGAAGCTGAAACTCCAGTACTTTGGCCACTGATGCAAAGAGTTGACTCATTTGAAAAGACCCTCTGATGCTGGAGAAGATTGAAGGCAGGAAGAGAAGGAGATGGCAGAGGGTGAGATGGTTGGATGGCATCAGCAACTCAATGGACTTAAGTCTGAGTAAACTCCGGGAGTTGGTGATCGACAGGGGAGGCCTGGCATGCTGCAGTCCATGGGGTCACAAAGAGCCAGACACGACTGAGCAACTGAAGTGAACTGATGTTATATATGGTAAAGTTAAAAATATATACATTGTGGAGCCCCTTAAGAATCATGCTAAGATGTCTGATTTTTATTTAGTAATCACCAGAGCCAGAGAGCCTCCTACGGAGAAGGCAATGGCACCCCACTCCAGTACTCTTGCCTGGAAAATCCCATGGATGGAGGAGCCTGGCAGGCTGCAGTCCATGGGGTCGCTAAGAGTTGGACATGACTGAGCGACTTCCCTTTCACTTTTTACTTTCATGCATTGGAGAAGGAAATGGCAGCCCACTCCGGTATTCTTGCCTGGAGAATCCCAGGGATGGGGGAGCCTGGTAGGCTGCCATCTATGGGGTTGCACGGAGTCAAACACTACTGAAGCAACTTAGCAGCAGGAGAGCCTTCTGAAGGTTTTACAGCTGCAGTTTAGGATAATAGCTCTAGAAGCAGTAGAGACTGCTAGAGGAAAGAACTTCTTGGTATGGTTTGGGTGAATATGAATGAGGTAATGAGAAAAGCGGTACTGTGACAATGCAAAGAGGACCTGAGGGCTGAGACTAGAGGGAACTGATCAGATAAAATCATTAAGTGTTCATTCCTAGATGTTGAGAGGAAAGAGAAATTAAGTTAGCAAGTCGAAAAGAGAGTATATCTGGAAAGCGGAAAAATAACCCGAAGTTCTTAATTTGAGGATAGATTTAGGAATCTCTAGGAACTAAATTTGGAAATAAAGGTCTGGGACTTAGCGGAGTTACTAAGTTAAGGACCATTAATGGGGAAGTAATCTACATGGTGGTTGGAAATTAAAGCTGAGGGTCACCTTGCTACAAAGGAGTGAAAAAGAGATGGCAGAGAATAGAATCTAAGAATACTGGCTCATAAAATGGATTCAGAGACAGTTAATAAGACATAGTTGGAAAGATCAAGAAGGGATCTGTTCAGTATAGAATTAGGAGAACCAAAGAAGAGTGTTTTTATTTTTTTAATTGAAGAATAGGTAATTTACAATGTGTTAGTTTCAGTTGTATAGCAGTGATTCTGTTGTACATATCTACATGTATCTATTCTAGTCCAGATTATTTTCCCTTATAGATTATCACAAAATATTGAGTAGAGTTCCCATCCCAGTCTTTGTTGGTTATCCGTTTTATATATAATAGGCCCTAACTAATTTATCCTTCTGCTTCTTTCCCCTTTGGTAACCGTAGGTTTTTTTCTATGCCTGTGAATCTATTTCTGTTTTCTAAATAGGGTCATTTTTATAATTTTCTTAAAATTAGCTTCCATGTGTGGAATGGTATCATATGATATTTGTCTTTCTCTTTCCAACTTTCTTCAATCAGTATAATCTCTAGGTCCAGCCATTTTGCTGCAAATGGCATTATTTTTATCTTTTTTATGCTTGAGTAATATTTTGATGTGTGTGTATATATGTATTCTTTGTTATCCATGGACATTTAAGTTATTCACATGTCTTGGCTATTGTAAATAGTGCTGCAGTAGACATTGAGGTGTATGTATTTTTTGAATTATACTTTTCTCTGGATAAATGTCTTAGAGCAGGGTCACTGTGTTATATGTTAGTTCTAGTTTCAGTTTTTTAAGGAACCTGCACAGTTCCTGTTCTCCACTGGCTGTAGTTTACATGCTCACCAACCAGTATAGGAGTGTTTATTTATTTGTAGACTTTTGGATTATGACCATTCTGATTGGTGTGATGTGATATCTCATTCTAGTTAAGATTTGCATGTCTCTAATAATTAGCACTGTTGAGCATTTTTTTTCATGTGCCTCTTAGCCATCTGTATGTCTTCTGTGGGGAAATGTCTATTTGGATCTTCTGCCTTTTTTAATTTGGTTGCTTGTTTCTTTGATATCAAGCTGTATGAACTGTTTAATTTGGAAGTCACAATCCCTTGTCAGTCACAAAGGAAAAAGTTATTTAAAAAGGCTTGGTCAACTGTGGCTAATCTGGATGTGTAAGAACTGTATAAGGTGAGATTAGCAAATGAGAGAATAGCATCTATGGTGGTGCTCGAGTGAGAAGAGGAGAAACAGGTTTGTTTTTTTTTTAATTGAAATAATAGTTGATTTAAAATGTTGTATTAATTTCTGCTGCACAGCTTGTGCCTCAGTTACATATATAATGTATATATGTGATATGTGTGTGTGTGTGTGTATGTGTATGTATGCCGGGGTCTAGCGCCGGTGGGTCCAGGGAATTCAAGCGGAGATGGCGTTGGCGAGGAAAACTGATTTATTTATTAATATAAGATTAGATTAGGAAGAAATAGTGTAGTATGAAAATTAAGTGGAGAAAGAAGGCTGAATAACTTGGCTTGCAGGGAAGGCCAATAAAATCTCTGGACAAGAGATTTGCACCATCTACGTGGGGCCACCGGCGCCTGCTTGAATCTCTAAGGGTGCCCCACCTTGGGCTCCCTTTCACGTGGGGCTTGAAAGCCGGGGCAAGTAAGTAGACCTGGAGAGCCCCCTGGTCCAGATGGGAATTCAGCCTGCAATTAGAGTGAAGAGGACAGGAAAGAGCACACACACACACACACACACGCATGCACACACGCACGCGCACGCACGCACACACACACACACACACACACGGGAAACCAGTCCAATGACTAGCTTCGGCCTCTATTGTTCAGAAGGCTTTTTATGCTTTTGATAAAACATGAAGGTCAGTGGGTACACAGTTATGCAGCGTTAACAGCCCTTTTTTTGATAAGAGTTTGTCAACCAGAAGACTTGTTTGTGTTGATCTTCCCAAGGTCTGGCGCCACTCTCAGAAAAGCACTAAACAAAGTTATATTCTTACATAGCAAAGATACAGCAACTTATAACAAATAAAGGGAGTACAGTGATTTACAGCAAAAGAGAAGCAATCAACTCAAAAGTCTAGTGTTGCTAACATCAAAGCCACTACATATCTTTTTCTACGTCCTGCTTACATTGAGTAACATCCTCCCAGGTGCCTAAAAGATAAAGAATATGGAGGTCTGGCAGCAATCCTTGAGTCAACAATGAAAACCCGTCACCAGTATGATTTTTAACTCTTTAGAAAAGGCTCTGTGTCTTTAAGAGGCTTTGTGCCTCTCGCGGCTGGGGGGCTGTAAACAATTCACAGGCTGTAAGAAGTCTGGGGAACCTGTTAGGCAAGCTAGAGAGCTATCAGAGGGGGTTTAACTGAAACATCCCTTTCAAATGCAGAAGACTAAAGCCCTGAGTTGACTTTTTTTCTCAGAGAATATTGGAAGAGTGGAAAAGCAGAGTGCAGAGGCCAGCAGATTCTTATTTTTTGCGGGGTGGATGCTCAGGAAATGCCGTGGGGAACCCCTGAAGTTTGATCACACCCTGCATATGCCAACTTCCTTCCATGTGACCCTGTCACGGGTGGGATTCCTCACACTGGCTCCCGGCGTATATATATATGTGTGTGTGTGTGTATGTGTATGTATATGTGTGTGTATATATATATATATATATATATGAGAGAGAGAGTTGTTGATTAGTTGCTGAGTCATGTCTAGCACTTTGTGATCCCATGGACGGTAGCCTGCCAGGCTCCTCTGTCCATGGGATTTCTGGAGTGGGTTGCCATCTGCTTCTCCAGGGCATCTTTCCAACCCGGGATTGAACCTGTCTTGCAATGGCAGTTGTGAATGTATATACATATATATATATATATTATATATATATATATATAATATATATATGTATGTATGTATACACACACATATGTACATTCTGTTTCATTATGGTTTATCCCAGAATATTGAATATAGTTCCCTGCTGTATACAGTAAGACCTTATTGTCTGTCCATTCTAAATGTAATAGTTTGCATCTACTAACCCCAAACTCCCAGTCCAGCCCTCTTCTCCTCCCCTTGGTAAACACAAATCTGTTCTCTGTGTCTGTGAGTCCATTTCTGCTTCATAGATAGATTCATTTGTGTCATATTTTGGGTTCCCCATATAAGTGCTATCATATGGTATTTGACTTTGTCTGACTTATTTCACTTAGTATAATAATTTCTAGGTCCATCTATGTTGCTGAAAATGGCACTGTTTCATTCCTTTTTCTGGAGAAGGGCATCGCAGGCTACGGTCCATGGGGTTGTAAAGAGTCGAACACTACTGAAGTGACTTAGCACATTTTTTTTTATGGCTGAGTGAGATGGCTGGATGGCATCACCGACTCGATGGACATGAGTTTGGATGAACTCCGGGAGTTGATGATGGACAGGGAGGCCTGGCGTGCCTTGATTCATGGGGTCACAAAGAGTGGGACGTAACTGAACTGAATATTCTATTATATATGTAGCATTTCTTCTGTAACCATTCCTCTGTTGATGGACATTTAGGCTGTTTCCATGTTTTGGCTATTGTGAATGGTGTTGCTATGGACACTGGGGTGCATGTGTCTTTTGAAATAGTTTTTTTTCCGAATATGAAGGAGTGGGACTGCTGGATCATATAGTAATTCTATTTTTAGTTTTCCATGGAACCACCTTACTGTTTTCCATAGTGACTATTCCAATCCACATTCCCACCAACGGTGTAAGTGGGTTCCCTTTTTCCACACTCTTTCCAGCATTTATTATTTGTAGATTCTTTTGATGGTGGCCATTCCGATCGGTGTGAGGTGATAGCTCATTGTAGTTTTGACTTGCATTTCTCCAGTAATTAGTGATGTTGAGCATCCTTCCATGTGCCTGTTGGTCATCTGTATGTCTTCTTTGGAGAAATCTCTATTTAGGTCTTCTGCCCATTTGTTTATTGGGTTGTTTCTTTTTAAGCTGTATTAGCTGTTAGATTATTCTTAAGATGTGGAGAAGCTCATGACTGTGGACTGGTCTCTATTGGAAAAGCCAGTATTTTACAGAGGGGCAGAATCAAGAGAATCTTCTGAGATCATCTAAAATAGGACAGAAAAAAGCTAGATATTAGAGAAGCAGAATTTATGTATATTCAATCCCTTTCTTCACCAAGTAATTTTTTTTGCATATATCTTTCCAATGGTACTGAGGACTAATTGCCAAATATAGTGGTACATATTTAAAATGTACACTGTGATTTTATGTATTTATTTATATACACATACTGTGAATGATTGCCAAGATCAAGATAAGTAACTCCTTTGTGTGTATGGTGAGAAAGTTTAAGATCTACTCTCAGTAACTTTTAGGTATATGATACTGTCTTATTTACTATAGTCGCCTTGCTGCACATTAGATCCTCAGAACTCATATTGTAATATGTATTTCTCTGTTTGGCTTATTGTACTTAGCATAATACCCTGCAGATTCATCCCTGTCATTGAAGATCTTGGCAAGATTTTCTCCTTTTGATGGCCAAATAATATCCCACTGTGTACATATGTATATGTGTATATGTAATCACAGTTTATTTGTCCATTCATCCAAAGGAAACTTTTAGGTTTCTTCCATGTGTTAGATCTTGTGAGTATATTGCAGAGAACACAAGTATGCAGATATCTCTTTGAGACAGTGATTTCATTTCCTTTAGATATAAACCTAGGAGCGGGACTGCTGGGTTATATGGTAGTTTTATTTTTTATGTTTAGAGGAATCAAGAACTACTTTCTATAATACCCCTCAACAGTGTATAAGGTTTTCTTTTCTCTTTATCAGTTTTCTGTTGGGAATAATCATATCAACCTCTGAGCAGTACTGTAATAAAATTATATAGAAACTGCTAAATCCTTTTAAGTCCTCAAAATTTTATGTTCTAGAAAGCCATATTATCACTTTCATATATATCTTGCATCTATATAATTTGAACACTGAACTTTTCTTTTGAAGTTTTAGACTTTAATGTGCAGTACTTAGGACTGCACCTATAAATATAATATTATATATAATATATATATTTCATAATATAGTATTTAATGAAATACTGATTTTTGCTGTATAAGTATTTACTGAGTGATGATATCTTAAGGGTTGGAACTATAATATTTTTGTTTATTTTTCATATTGTATGTAGTACATTGGCACAATGTAAGTTGCTCATTGAACATTTTGTGACTGGTTTAATTTACTGGTACTTATACTTCATAAGATCATTTACTATTCCAGTATATAGATCCCAGTGAAAAGGTATCTATGAAAATGTATACCATCAAAAATTATTTTATTATGAAATACTTTAGATTGCAAAACCTCTTTTTTTCTTCCTTTCTCTCCACCTTTTAAATAGTTTAAAACTACTATCAGATCCATAATGTCTTGAATCTCTGCCTTTTGTAATGCTAAAGATACTGTCTAGAAAGTCATTATTTTGTAACTAATACAGGCTCTCTTTTTCCTCAGAAGATGTATGCAACCAGCCCTTACTCTGATCCTGTTGTGTCGATGGATTTGGACCCACAGCCAATCACAGATGAAGAAGAAGGCTTGATTTGGGTTGTAGGTCCTGTGCTCGCTGTGGTCTTTATCATCTGCATTGTCATAGCTATTCTTCTTTATAAAAGGTAGGTTTGCCCTATGCCTCTGTTGCAGTCTTGGGGGCTGCCTTGACTTTATCATCCTTCCATGGTCATCATGTGGTTGATCTTGGTAAAAATATTTCCAGTAATCACTGGTGGGAGAAATGTATCCATTAGTGTTAGAACAAAATACAAAGACTGAACTCATTCAGTGTGTGGTAGAGACTCTGCTGCCCAGCAGGCATGGATCCACTCTCCATCTTCTGAGGTACTTACACATATGAGTTCTTTGCATGACAGTTGAGACGTTGTTACTTTCCCAAGCAGATAATCCTAAGCAAATTAGATCATTAATTGCTCCATGTCAGCATGGATTTTGAAACACTATTAAACTTGCCCAAGTACTGAGATTTTTTTTCTGTAGCTATTTCTCAAAATTTAGCAAAAGTAGCTAAACATTGAAGATCAAAGAAAGGAAAGAGAGGAAGAAGATGAACTTTTTCCCTTTCCCATTTTTCTTCTAACGCTTATCCCGCATCTTCAGTATTGAATTCTCATTTGTGTCCAAGAGGAAATCCAAGGTATCATTTTCCTTCTTAGTGTCTTTGACCACAGGTGGGATGCAAATAATCCACACTAACCCATATTTTCCAATGTACTGTTTTGTCAATCCTATATCTGTCTCCATTATATGTAAGATTTTGTCCCCTAGGTCACTGCTTAGTTGGGTAGAAAACACAGTAATTATTTTTCCTCTAACTTCTTCCTGAACTAAAAATACGATATTCAAAATGACTGAATTCCCTTCCTTTATATCAGTTCTCTTCCAATCCAAATTTTATTTTCATGCACTTCAGTCTATGTTCCTGTTTTCCTATGTAGTGTGTCATCTTTCAGAATGCTACTGTGAAGGTCCTCTCTTCCTTCTTCTGCAAGATAATTTTTCTCTTTGAGACCCAAGTTTGATTCCTGGATCAGGAAGAGCCCTTGGAGAAGGAAACGGCAACCCACTCCAGTAAAGTCTGGTGGGCTATAGTCCATGGGGTTGCAAGAGTTGGACACAACTTAGTTACTAAGCCACCATCCATCACCATAACCTTGACCTTCAAAATTAGATGAGAGTATCTTCATTGTGATTCTTGCTTACCTGTTTAATCTGACAGTCTTATCTTCATTATTTCATTCTCCTACTCCTGTAACTCCTTTCATTGGTTTACATTAATTATTCCTACCTGCATTCCTTTGTTCTCTGAATAGATCTCTTTTTTTTTGTTTTTTCCTGGCTCTTCTCTTGATTCAGAACAGTACTTTTCAAGACACTGCTCCTTTGAATAAGTCTCTTCTGAGGCTGTTTTCCAATTCCATTCCAGGGCTGAGGGGGGAAAAACACATCAAGTTGAAGAAGTTTATAATCCTAGTGCATTAAATTACCTATCCTCTTTCAAAATTACAAAGAATGAAGAAAAAAATCATTATTTTTCCTAATCATTACCATTGCTCAATTGTCCACCCCCTACAATGACTGAAAAAGCAAATGATTGAAGGCCAGAATATCTTAATTGATGGTTTCAGTCTCTGCCTTCCAGTTTGTATCTTATCAGTGTGTATGGTAAGGAGCCTGTTGTATTTGATCACTTGTGTCTTGTGTAGGAGCTAAGGCCTGAAAGCTCAAGGTTCCCACATGCCCCAGAACAGTAAAAGATCCTATGCGAGTCCAAGGGGCCAGAGCTAATACCCTTTGCTTTCTTATGTACTGCACTTATTACCAGAAGAGCATACAATAAGAAAAAAAGTAAAAATACATGTTTTACAGAAAACAACTATATGCTGACATCCTGCTGTGGGGGTCAGAGCAGAAAATTGCTTGTTGACAACTGCGTTTCTAGATCATATCACATGACATTTGTTATTACTCGGAATGACCAAGATGCTTACCTTTTTAAGTTGCATTTCATTAGGATCTATTTGGTTATCATTAAGTCATGCCACTTAGTAGATATGTGCATGGCTTTGTAAACTAGTTACGTAAATATGGAGAATTAAGATTCTAACCTTGGTAATTAATTTTCTTTATCCACATGTGCTTGAAAAATAACAACTCAGTTATTTTAATTTTTCCTAATCCTACAAAAAAGGCATCATATTTAAAGATACTATGGCTATTTAAGTTGCATTTTAGTGTATGCATATGTGAGCATTGTCTAAAGCAATTGTTGGGAAATGCACACACCCTCAAATGTTAAGTATATTTAGCTAACCATCTGAAAGCCCATGAAGCATTTCTGAAATAGAAATGCTTGCTTCAGCAGTAAAGAACATTCCTGACTTGAAACTCAAGTAGACCCAACAATGTCCTTCCTGATTATCATGAAATGGTTCAAGAGGAAATCTTCTGTAGGCGGTGAATAGTGTCTCTAATAGCTTGGAATCTGAGCAAAGAAAATTAAATAACAAACACTATACTGCTCTTTTTAGGTGCTTTTCAGTTTATACACAGGTCATTAGTAATCACTCAGAATTGATTATCATCATTACTATTCTTAAAGTATTTTACTTCCTGTATGCAAATAAAACTATATAAGGGGGAATGAGTATGTAATACTGTTGACCCCACAGTATCTTGATAATCCTGTTGGTAATATACACCTGTTTACAAGACTACTTTTGTTGGGAATAGGTCTATAGCTGTGGATGGTTTGTCCATATAAAAAAATAAATCTGAGTTGGTTGAGGAGATTTACTCCTATTAATTATAGTAATATGGAATAGCAGTTATTTTCATTTTGCATTCTGTTCATTTGGCTTTGTTTTAAATGTGCTAAAACCCATAATACATTGATAATCAATAACAAAACATATCACTGAGGTGTTGTAAGGGTCTTACAGGGCCATCAGAATAGTATTAATGAAATGTTTGGTAGGTTTTGTTAATTACCCTGCACTAAGATTTTTTTTTTTTTTTTAAATTCTGGACTGTGTGGTACATGTGCAATGATGGAACAGTTTAAACTTCAGAGAAAAAAATGTAGCAAGGTTTATAAAAAAAGTAAATTAGGAAGCAGGAAACCTGAGTTCAAGTCCCAGCTTTGTAAACTAGCTGGCTATAGGGGATAGAAAGTCATGCTAACACTCTAGGCCCTGGTTTCTTCACTTCTAAGACAAGTACATAGATTAGGTAACTGACATTTTTTAAAATATGAAAACCTAAAAAGTCAAGAAATAGAATTAACATTGTATTATTTTTACCTTCAGCGCATGTGTATGTTTTCTAAATGACTTTGTGTTGCCCTTCCCCTACAAAGAAAAAAAAGAATTCATAAAGTAACTGAATGTTCTTTGATGTTCCTCTACCCTGCACATCTGCTCCATCTGTAAGACTTTTCAATCGTTCGTTCTAAAATTGTTCAGGAATTATTTCTATAGAAAATATTCTTTAATTTTTACTTTATTTTACTTTACAATACTGTATTGGTTTTGCCATACATTGACACGAATCCGCCACAGGTGTACATGAGTTCCCAATCCTGAGCCCCTCTCCCACCTCCCACCCCATGTCATCTCTCTGGATCGTCCCCGTGCACCAGCCCCAAGCATCCCGTATCCTGTATCGAACATAGACTGGCGATTCATTTCTTACATAATAGTATACATGTTTCAATACCATTCTCCCACATCATCCCACCCTCTCTCTCAGAGTTCAATAGTCCTTTCTATACATCTGTGTTCCTTTTACTGTCTTGCATACAGGGTTATCATTACCATCTTTCTAAATTCCATATATATGTGTTATTCTTAAAATGTAAATCTCTGAAAAGCATTTCAAGATGGATAAGTAACCCACTCCAGTATTCTTGCCTGGAGAATTCCATGGACGGAGGAGCCTGGTAGGCTACAGTCCACGAGGTCGCAAAGAGTCGGACACGACTGAGTGACTTCACCTTATCCTATGAAAGGGAAAAATGGATTAGGATGTTAGAAAGCACTAAGGCATGGTCTAGGCCAGATTATCATTCTTGACTAGTAATAGTCTAAAGTGAATGGACACTGTAGAGACTAAATCATGTCCATCCCCTCCTCTGCATGTTCCTGTGTGAAGACCATGAGGAGATGTGACTAAGGTAGAGACCTTTCCTATTTCCTCCTTTTCCCAGATCCGACAGTGGCGCCCTGTGGATGCTACCTCTTTAATCTTCTTTTGAATCAGCCCTACAGGTATTTCCATGGTATCATCAAGGAAAAAAATAGAGTCCAGAATATTTTGAGATGCTATGAAGAAATAGGCATCTACACTGGGCTATGCCTTCTTGCCTTTGAGGAGGTCCTTCCAAAAGCCTTTCTACTCATTGCCCAGGCACTTGACCCAGCAAACTCTCACTCACCCTTTAGATCCACTTACTAAATGAAAGCCTTTCTGAGTGTCCACCTCATGTCCTCTTTTAGCAGTTAAGGCTGCCTTAGGGTCCCCTTCTCTATGCTTCTAAAGCACTTTCTGCTTATCTTTATCATGGAACCTACTGCATTACTGCCATTGTCCATTTCCTTGGCTTTCTGCGCCCACTAAACTGTAGGTCAAGTACTCCGTCTTATCCCTCGTGGTACTTCCTTGTGCCAAGGTGAGTGCATGGTGCAGAGGGCTACTGAATAATCAAATTTATAAGAGTCAAATAGTGATAAACTTCCCTCCTCTTATTTATTCCATCTCTCATTATCACCTTCCTCTTGACTGGCAAGAGCTGTAATGAAATCCTTAGCCTGCAATGTAAATTCCAAAAGATTTTAAACTTATAGATATTTGCACAAAATATGTACCCATGTGCAGTAAGGCTGACATTTCTGCGGCAGAGGAATGAAGTGGAGAGTATGCACTGGCTCATTCTAGTATTCAACAGCCTTTCCGTATACAAAACTGGCAGTTCACGAAGTATTTCACTCTGTCAGAGAAATAGGTTTTCTTACAACAGATTCACTGATGACTTCACTGATTAAAAATAAGCCAAGTTAGGAACACTTGTAGGATTTTTTAAAACTTGGTGTAACTAGCTAAATTACTTTAAGAATCAAAAGAACCTGTGTGTCTGATATTATTTCATTATTCACTTTGTGTGTGTGTGTGTGTACAGTTTAAATGTGGACTTTGTACTTTTCAAAAGCTATGGACTGGATTACCTTAAGGGAAGATATTGTAGCAATATGGGTGTATAGTTCGTTGGCAATGAGGTAGACCTGGTACCTTTGTTTCTTGCAATTGAGAACTCACAAAATATTTTGGAGTTTGCCGCAACATGAAGACTATTTAGATGAATTCTTTTTAGGTGAAGGTTATACTTTCTGCATGAAGAACATGGTTAAACAGCCCTCATTATCACAGGTGAAAGTGCCAATGAGAGTGAGCTGGAAGTGTTCACATACAGTAGTGCCTCTGTGACTAGGAAAATATGGGTCATGTCAGTGGCTGATAATAAATTGCTTTTCTGGATTAGCACAGCTATATAGATGGGTTATGCTCTGTAGATATAATGATGAGTATTATATTTTCCAAAACTGAAAATGTATTTAAGCTTTTACTGGAAAAAAAAGATTTATAATCACCTTACTTGCCAAAATGTGTTTGAAGAACTCATCTCTGCCACTTCATTACCTTGTGGTATATTATACAGTTGTGCAAATTTTTCTGCAGGTCAGTGCAATTTGCAGGTATTTTAAAGGAACAATGTACCTCTTAACAGAAGACTGTTTTTAATGAACTAAATTTCTTATATGGGATGATGTTATTTTCCCATTAAGTACATTAGTTGTTGTCTCATGGCATGTTTTTTTAAAAATCAAATAATATCTCCACCATCAAACCCTTCCTAGGATATAATTGTGGCAGCGTTTTGTAGGTTGATGAATAAAAGTGAATCTGACATTAATACACACACAAATGCTTTGCTTAGCCATTTACTCGCATGTCCTGCATTTGCTTCATGATTAGAGGCCTTGAAATATTTTGATATGCTATCATTTTCTAATGTGTGTCAGTGTATGTCCCTAATTATGAGCTGTTCTTGGTTGTCATGGTTACTCTTGTTACCATTGGCCAACTAACATTTAGCCTCTCTTTTTCTTTTTTGCTGCATTAAATGGAGCAGTAAACCTGACAGGTGAGGAATAGAGAACAAACCCCTTTAATGCTCAGTACAAAAAAAAAAAAAAAGGTAGACTTTGGAGGTATTGAGGGGGTAATGGTGGAGGCTGGATATAAAAGATGAAACTGGCAAAGGGAGCATGGACAAAGCCTAGGTGTAAAAAGTAATCTTGATATTAAAATGATTCAGGAAGAAGTCTTATCTATATATGATGATAAAATAGATTATTTAAAGGTAGATTTAGAAGGTAGTAAAACCTGTCTCTGAGTTATGTTTGTAGTCAAGGTTAAATGAGCATTTGTATGTGTTAATGTGAATCATTTTCGTTTTGTTTTGTTTTTACTGAAAGTATGATCTCAAGACCCTCTGTACAGGAATACTAACATTTTTATACCCTGCTAATATTAATGGCAGTACTTTAGTAAAAATTTATATTTAATTCCAAATTATTTTCCCTGTCCTCCAGCCTTGAAGAATAATAGCAATAATAATCATTCCTATGTTGCTTGCTTATTTACTGATCAGTCCAAGCTAACCTTTCAGCTTTCTAACACACACACACACCTATATATGAATTCCTGGTTAAAATTAAGCAAAGGATCTCAATGCCCATCTAACCTGCCTCCCTTCCAGTGTTGTCTCCATAGAGAACCACTGGAATACAAGTAGCAAGAGCATCAGCATCACCTAGGAACCTGATAGAAATACAAATTGTTGATCCCACTGAACTCAGACCAGTTTCTGACCTCAGAAACTCTGGGGAGTTGGTCCAGCAGCCTGTAGTTTAACAAGCCCTCTTGGGTGACTCTGATGCACACCGCTACATTATTTTCCTTAAAACCACGTAACACTGGTCAACAAGCTGTGTTACACTTTCACTGACAGCAGACTTTGATTACCTCAGAGAAGCTATGCTTGTCATTAATCCAGCAGAAAAACACATGCAAAATAGTTTTTTAAGGCAAAAAGTCAAAGCAAACACTTTGAATCCATTTAATATGCTCAGAGATCTACCTCTCACTATAAAACTGTCCACATTTCACAATTTCATCATTGTGAACTGATTTCTTTGAAATCTCTATTAATAGTAAATAAACACATTTCTTCCAAAAGCTTGATTGTATGTGTCTGAATATTTTTGTTCCAAATACAATAGATAGGATCTTCCACACAATGTCCCTGCGTTTTTGCTCCCCACTTTACATGTAGATCAGGTGAGACTAGATGAAAATAAAACCCCACGGAGACCATAGAGCAGCGGTTTTGTTGTACATTATTCACAGCCCAAATAAACACATCTTTTATACAATTAGCATTTTCTGCCATATCTGAAATGTCATGTGCTTTTCTATTTTCTTTTCACACAGATAACACCTGCCCATGTTAGATACTTCTCACTGTGAGAAATAAACTTACCCTAGGAATTTATAATTCTGATAGAAAACATAGCAAGGCAATATTCAGAATCTGTTTCTAGTCACTGTTTATTTTTTTCTAGTTGAAAATAATGAGATCTCCGAAAACTTAGCAGAAAAATAGAAATGTCACTCTTATGTTCATACTGGGCTTGATTTAGACCATTATGCTGCTGCTGCTGCTAAGTCGCTTCAGTCATGTCCGACTTTGTGCGATCCCGTGGACTGCAGCCTACCAGTATATGCCATTTAATACTTTGTAACAATAAACTTCATTTTAAAAACGATCGTTATTTCTGATGATGATCAAACTCTTCATCCTGCAAATCTTCCTTAGAAATTCTTTGTTAGAAAACTCACATTTTAACATGTTTCTGTTTAGAAACCATGCGGTCAAGTGTGGGCAGTCAGAATTACCCGTGTGGCGATCATCACTACTAAATGAAGCAGAATGAAATTTAAACAGCTGATTTTCCTAACCGGCTAGGAGTTTTGGAAACTGGTTTCTTAGAGATTATCTTATTTCGACAGATTGAGGGACAAGTTAGTTATTAAATGTCAGGACACCCTCCCACTTATTACAAGAGTGACTTGTCATTTTAGTCTCATGACATGGGTTTTCCAAGACTCACCAGATAGGATTTTAGCTTTCCTGTTACCAAAGAAATTGACTAAATGTCTTGACAGAGTGTTCTTTTTCTCCGTCTGCCTCACCGCCACTCAATCTGTCCTCATGGCCACAAAAGATAAGGAGGATGTCCCCTAATACCTGTAATAGTGTCTTGCCCAGATATTTCTTCATGTGGCTTCCATAATACTGCAAGAAAGACTGTAGAGCAATTCTGAAAAGGGATACAAATTCAGATTTTAGGCATCGGTTCTGGCACATAAGTGAAAAAAAAAAAATGTGCCAGACTCTGAAAAGATCAAAACCTGAGAAGGCTACTGGGCTTACTTGGGAAAGACGAACCATATGTTTTTTACACTTGAGATTAATTGGCGAAACTTGGTGGTGTTTTGTTAACCAATTTATCTTCGATAGTAAAGCATGTCTCTGTATCGTGAGGCTAATACCCACAGCATAAACACCGTCACATTTCCTGCTCTGCACGTGGTTGTCCTCTCCTTTCACATTGCTTTCTTAGCTCCTTTTCCTCTTCATGCTCATCCATCTCTCAGCAGCTTTCCGTCTCTTCTTTTTCTCTCCTTCTCATTTTCCACTCCATATAAATGGAGCTGCCAATTCCTCTGACACGCCTCCAATTCACTGCTTTCCCTGACTGGTAGTACGTTTGGCAGTATACTGTGTCCTAAGGCTATACTTGAGAATTTTAGGTAGAAACAGTAAATCCTGAGACAGGTTAATCCAAGGTTCTGAGAGAACAACGTGTCTAACAGGACTCACCCCCCCAAAATTCATCCCACTGAGAACGTTTTGCCAAAGGCATTGCACTTGAGCAAATCAAGTATACTTTCCCTTCGCATCAATCTTCCCCTTCATCCTCTGGTTGGTTTCCTTCTATACAGATGAGCAGAGATGGGAAGAAGGGCTATTTAACAGGAGCCCTCTAGCTAACCATGGAACAACCTGGGTGGCACTGAATGAGAGCCCATTGCCACAGCAACACTAATGAGCTGTACCACAGTCATATCAAAAAGGGCCAGAGAGAGTTCCTACTCACTGCTGCACCCTCCTCCCAGATAAGAATGTCTTTAGCTCTGAGCAGGATGAGATGCTTTGATTATGACTCCAGCCTGGAGATTGCTGGAATCTGTATAGGGAAGAAACCACTGTTTGAAAAGTTCTCCCTTAGTTAAGTGAGTTTTTAATCTAATTCAACCTTAAGGAAAATATTTAGGTACCACTCTGTGATTATTTGTCTGGAAAAACAACATGGATAAAGCAATCTTACGAAAAACCTGACATTTGTTGCATAGACGTTTTTAAAAATTACATCATGACACCTTAAGCAAAGATACTTACCTTGACACCATAAACAGGCAACATGGCTTTTTCCTTGGAATTTAAAAGAGAAAAAGGATGTTGGTTTGGTGTGGTCCTGATTCTCCTTCCAGGTATTACGGTAACTTGAACTGTTAGAAATAAACTTACTGTATTTATCTGCTTATGGGAAAATCCAATGCAGGTCTCCTTTGTAGTCACCTGTCATGAATCCTGCAGGAAAAAGGAGCAGGGGCAGATTTAGCTGTTTAGCTTGAGGCCAAGTAGCTTCTGAGTGTATTTCCATGGTAACTACAATCATAGTATTGGTTATTAGGGTTACTCTATCCTTTTCCTCCCAAAGAGAACTAGTAGACAAGGAAGAAAAGCTGAACGAGTTTCCAAACTCATCTCACCAGCACCTCCTTAGAAAGGCAGAGTCTCTGAATTATTTAATTCTAGAGCTAAAGGAGGGACTTAGAGATCATCCACTTAAGATTTTCAGACATGAGGAAATACTGTAGGCCAGGAGAGAAAAAGTTAGCTTAACAAAGTTGGAAAGGTCAGAAAGTTTTCAAACTACAAATGGGGACGGGGGGCAGGAGTGGGGAAGGGTACGGTGGCAACACATGCATAATTGTTTGCTTTTTAAATCGGTTTCAGTTTTTTTGGTTGTTTTATTCTTAAATTTTTATTCTCTCCCTATAGGAAGAGGGCAGAATCTGACTCTAGAAAGAGCAGCATACCAAACAGTAAGGAGGTCCCTTCACACCATCCAACAGACCCAGTAGAACTGAGGCGCCTTAATTTCCAAACACCAGGTAAGAAGCACGACTCATCTTGTCCAGAACACAGTGTTTCCTGAAAGTTTTATAGCCCCAATGACATCGCCATGAGAGGTGACTGTATCACTTTATTTCAAATAGTGGTTTATCTTCCTTCTTTATTATTACTGAGACTCAGCAAAACATATGTCTTGAAAGGAAATTATATTCTTTGTGAAAATATGAGGTGGGGTGGAAAAAGGAAGAAAATAATTTTCCTTCTAATTTTGGAAAACCTAAAGTCTTAAAAATATTTGCCATTTTTATGAGCTTATTATTAGCACAGTTGATTATTTGCAGTGACACCTATCTGGAAAGAATCCAGTTTCTTACCTTATAAAGTGAATGAGTGGATGGATGGAATGTTACCTTATTCGTCTCATTGGAAAACAATACATTTTTAAAAATCTATTTCCCTATTAATTTGTGTCTGTGTTATTCTGAAAGAAAGGGGAGAGGAAGAGAAAAACAAGGGAAAAATGTCTATGTTACCTTTACTAAATTTCACTAACCAGTTTAGGTTTCTTGCTGAGGAGATGCTCAGAGTGATTGAGGACAAGAAATATATGCTTGTTTCTTAAAGAACATTAAGTGCTTCAACAGAGGAAAAATATTATTCCTGCTGAGGGGTGTTTTGTTCAGCATTGTTAATGCAAGGCTAACTCCATTTTGCCTTTTTCACCTAAATCTTATTTATGCCAGAATGATGAATGGTAGAGAGAGCTAAACTATACAACTGAGTAGCACTGTGTCAGTACCTAATGAAAATGAAAAAAATTAGAGAGCTGATCTAAGAAGTCTATTGATGACAATTTGATGGTAGTATTGTATCCCAAACTGTTTGAAAGTTTTCAATGTCAAATGGATATTCTACTCATTATGGTATACCACAGATTTACTAAACTACACATTTTCAGTGAATTGCTTAGAATTGAAAGGGCACAGATTACTGTATTTAGCATATATGTTATCTTACATGTAGATATGCCGTAGTAACTAGTAACTATCCAGTTAAAAGAAATGCCTGGAATTTTAAATGTGGCTCTACCAATCACCATAGATGTGGGCTTTTTAAAAAAAACTATCTCAAATGAGGTTTATTCTTTGAAAAGCAAAGATATACCTTCGTCAGCATGAAAGTTAAAAGAAATTTTCCATATAACTAAATTTCTCCTGATGGGCATTTATTTAAGAGGCTTAGTGTAAAGGCAAGGTTAGCAGCAAAATAGAGCCAGTGGGAGTGCTATCCCTCATCACCCCAGCACCAAGAGAGTGACACTTGAATGGCTACCATGCAGAAAGGGGTACTAGCAGAGTGCTGGTGGCTACAAGGGAAATACCAGTGCCTTCAACCAACATATCTCCATGTTCAAGAATGCTAATAAGAATCTAATTTCCCCAACGTATGTGGGAATATTAGATCCCTTTATAGAGTAGAACATGCTAAGTTCCATATAAGTCACTAGAAAGAATGAAGGGGGTACAATTGAAGAAAAATTGCTTTTATCAACAACAGCTTTAACAAAATAAAATGGGGACTTAGGCTTATGGTTAGTGTTAGTTACTTAGTCATGTCCAACTCTTTACAGCCCCATGGACTGTAGCCCGCCAGGCTCCTCTGTCCATGGAATTCTCCAGGCAAGAATACTGGAGTGGGCAGCCATTCCTTCCTCTAAGAGATCTTCCTGACCCAGGGATCAAACCTGGGTCTCCTGCATTGCAGGCAGATTCTGTACCATTTGAGCCACCAGAAGATATCATTTAACTAAGATTAAACTTACCTCAAATGGATAGTGGAATAAAATGGGCAAACAGTAAAAAGGAGAGAGGTGGTTTAAGAGGAATAGAATAAAACAGGAGAAATTGTCCCAAGATCCTAGCACGTGTATTCACCAAGGCAGCGCTACATGTCACCTCCTGCTCAGTTAAGCAGTCTAGTTAAGTCTTGGTTTGTTAAAATAGCATGTGTGCCTCCCAAGCTCTAGAATGTGGCCTGCCGTCCTGAAAATCTGACCAGTTAACAAAGAAAATAGACTCATGTGTTAATGTGAAATTCGTAGAGAATGTTTCAGTTTGCTTCAGCCAGTGTGGATTCTAGCCAGTGGCTATGAAATTAATTACTTGCTGATAGGATAAGAGCGGAAGTTGGGATTGTTAACCAAGTAGCTTTATTGTGCTAATCCTCCCTGATTTATACATAATCAAGGGCTTTGTTGGATGATCAAATAAAATGATTCTTTTATTCTAAAACACTTTTCTTAGGTATTACACAGGAAGCAATTTTAATTTTTACTTATATTTTTGGATTTTAGACTATTCACCCTTACAGTTTCTGAAATGTGCTTTTATATACATCAAAACTTTGTGTATATAGTTATGTACAACTATTATATAATATGACAATGTTACTTAATGGTATATATAAGTAGAGACTTAACAATCCATGATTTTCAATGAAATCAGAAACCTGTGATTGATGTAACCAGCCCCTAGCACAGAATTTGATCTTGAAAGCAAACTGATTTCTACTTCTGATGAGTCTCTTGTGGATGATAAAATGTCAAACTAACATTATCATTTGAAATTCAGTAGGTCTTTCAGAAGGTAAAGGAAGCTATTGCTTAGTTTACTGATTCTTAATTCTACTTTCCTTAAAAAAATCATCTTGGAAATTAAAAATCTATTTACATTTTGAGTTATTTATTTTTGTTGGCGTGTCTGGGTTTAAAGAGCCAGATCTTTTCCCAAATTCTGCTTCATATTCAAAAGATATTGAAACATACATACAAAATTTCATATAGATACAGTATGTGGCATTAAGTTCTTCAAAGAATTATTTCCCTAATTGTAGTACCACAAACACATATGTCTCTGGGTCTGGAAAGGAAAAAGGGTCAGAATTTTGTCTCTAGGCACTCAGCTGGGCACAAAGTGAAAACAGAGAAATCTGTTCTTCTCATGATACTGTCTCTGTGAAGTTGTAGTATGTGGAGAGAAACTTTGCTTTAAGCATACTTGCCAAATTTGGGGTGATGATCGGGTGCTTCTGTTTGTTAAACACTGTATTCAAGCATCTAGATGGGATTAGAAATGCTCGCCTTTGCAAATTAAGAGCAGGTACCTCTGCTTGTAGGTATTTTCCACGAATATATTTATCTTTTAAGGATTTCAGATGGCAGTATGCAGCCAGGTTGTAACTGTGAGAACCTGAACTACCTAATCTCTTAAGAGACTATGGTTTACAACAGTGACATCACTTAATGGTCTACAGGGACAGTCAGAACTGGTGTGGAATATGTCAATTAAAGGAATCATTTAGCTAAGATGAGACTTACAACCTCAAGTGGATAATGGAATAAAATGGACACAATGAGTAAGTGAGGGAAGAGATGTAGTAGAAGAATGTTCTAGAATTAGTAACTAGTCATCAATTTTTATAAATCTTTAAGATCTGTGAAGGAAGGGAAGATAATACTCACTTATAAAAGGTGCTTTTAATGAAACCCCTATTTAAGCCTTACACATCTCTGTGGACAGTGGTAACTGGATATGTGTTAGGATGACTGATGGATGAGTTACATGTTAAACAAAAGTGAACTACTTTTTTGGTGGGAAGAAAGCTTTTTCTTATTAAAAAAAAATCCAAGTTACTTTATAATCGGCCCATCAATATTTCTTATTTATAAAAGTGGCACATGTTTACTGAGGAAATTTTTTTTTAATAGAAAGTAAGCTTAACAATGGGAGAAGGCAATGGCACCCCACTCCAGTACTCTTGCCTGGGAGATCCCATGGGCAGAGGAGCCTGGAAGGCTGCAGTCGTGAAGAGTTGGGGTCGTGGAAGAGTTGGACACAACTGAACAACTTCACTTTCACTTTTCACTTTAATGCATTGGAGAAGGAAATGGCAATCCACTCCAGTGTTCTTGCCTGGAGAATCCCAGGGACGGGGGAGCTATGGGGTTGCACAGAGTCGGACACGACTGAAGTGACTTAGCAGCAGCAGCAAGCTTAACAATAGTTATACTTAGATTATGGCTATATGGTTGTGCAGTGTATTATTTAAATTTTGTGTGTGATCTTTATAAGTTGTAAAAGGCAAAAAAAAATACTTTCAGAAAAGAAAAACTACTCTTTATCTCACTTTTTCTTCTTTTAACATATTTGAAATAAAATGTAAATGATTTCCTATACTCCCAATTTTACTCTCCAGAAATATCTACCATAAGGAACTTCATGCATGTATTTCCAGAATTTTTGTGTATACAGTTCTTTAAATGATAATATATATAGCAGGTATATAGGTACAGATGCATTTACATGAAATTTCCTATTTTAATATTTAACTACATATTCCAAGCTAATAGATGAAGTTTTATCTCCTTTAACAGCTGATAGTATTGATGATATTCTGTTCAACAGATGTTACAAAATATATCATCTGAATCCTTATTAATGGAGGCTAACTCATTTCCTGCATTTTGCTCTTACAAAACATACTATACTGAGCAGTGCTGAGCCCAGACCTTTTCACATTGCTGTTATTTCTGAATGATGGGCACCTGGGAGTGTGATGGCTGAGTCCTAGGGCAGGCACAATTTACTTTACCATTTTGATAGAGATTGTCAGTGATGGATATTTTTGAAATACTGTAAAAAGCCTTACTTACTGAGTAGCCCATCTGGGAGGTGACCTCTAGAATTGGACACAATGACTAAAATATAATATTGTCAAAAGATGTTGGTTTCTAAGAAAACCAAAACATTACTGGTATGTGGTCCTATTTCTATTTTTTCCAACACAGCAAATTTAGAAGTTCAGCATCTTAAAGAAATAAGCTTTCTTTCTAGTATTAAGAAAAATGTAAAGGAACATGTAACTAATACCATCATGTGGCATGCTAGTCAGCATCTTTTTTGTGCCTGCAGACTTCTCCCTTAGGCCAATCCACTTTGGTCTGAATTGCTTAAAATTTTTTATTTTTTCCTAAAAACTTCTTTCTTCCAGTATCTGTACCCCTTACTTAGAATCCTCTCTCCCCTACTCCCAATTTTTATTTTTTTCCACACAAAAACAAAACTCTAGACTTTGTACTTGCACCTTTTAGGAAAAGAGATTTAAAAATTGATCAGATGGTACAATGTAAAAACCTCATTTTCATTCCATGAATGACCTTAATATGTTTTTGCCCTAAAGCATACATGGACGGTAGGTGATTGATGAGCTGTGAAAAACAAAAACAAACTCATAAAATGTTAACGTATCAGAAATAGCAGTATCAGCAACAGAAATGTCTGCATAGCAACTGAGTGATTTTGAAAGCTCTTGGGGCATCTCTTCTGATGCACTAGTAGTATTAACTGGATCAGTGCTAAAAAAATCAATTTTTATATGTATCTCCTTATATTTTATTTTTGTACTATAGGAAATGTAGACATATACCTAAATGAATAATAGTAGATATACTCTTTTGTATTTCAGAAACATTGGTTCTTTGCATCTAAATGCTAAATTTCTGATATAAAGGAACATGGTTGGTTCAAATCCTGCATTTTGAGAAATCCTACATAAAAATGAATTTTAATTATGTCATTTAGTGCTTACCTGAAAAAGCATTCTTGGAGTACCTTTCCCTTAATGATGATCCTAGTCATGGATTAAGTCAAAATGTCATTGTCGTACTAAGAAGCAATTATACCTTACAAATCAATGTTCTCTTTTGTCTTTAATTCACCATTCATTTGTGAGGCAAATTGTAAACATAGAGTATTTATAGTTATTGAAGTTATGCTAAAAAGTAGTTCATAAATGGTGTGAAAAGCTGTCAAATATTTTGTAAACTAAGTTGCTATGATTTATTAAGTCAGGTAGGTATAATTCTGATTTGATGAACAAAATAACATTTCTCTGTTCCATGGCCACGACCTGTTCTTCAGTCTTTATCACAATATGTTAGAAAGGAAAACCATGAAGACAGTGTTACTACATTATCACACATGAACATTAACAGCAAAGTCATCTAAAAGATGTTCCACCACTACTAGTGACCCCAAAACCTCCAGTTAACAAAGTTGTTATGAAGTTTTAAAGCATCTACTGGCATTTAATGCAGTGTTTAAAAAATAAGGCAAGTATTTGATAAACATTTCTCTATATATAAAAAATTCATTTGAAACTTAATATTGGTTAGCGTACTAGCCTCATAAAATAGGACAATTGAAAAGCAAAAACATGATATTTCAGGGGGTTGAAAACATGTGTGCTGAATAGCACTACAGTTTTTAACATGAATTAAACGTGTACATGTAACATATTTTCATGGAAGCTCACAATGTCTTGGTAAGACATAAAAATACAGGTGTGTGTATGAGTGTCCTTTACTTGTTCCCCACCACCAACACAAGCGTACCTTCTAAATGAAGCTAACACATGACTGACACAGTTTCTCAAACTGAGAAAAGTTTATGATATTACTGCATGAACAGTCCAGTTTCACAAGTCCATATTTATGTATGTGACACCACTCTCCCAGGGATGTTCAGTGATTTGAGAGATAGCATGGCATAATGAGAAGTTCCCTAATGAGAACTGGGAAGGTGTGCCATAGTTTACTGATAATGATGGCCTTGATCAGGTCCTTCTCTGAGCTTCATTTGCCTTCCTAGTGGACTTAACTGGAGAGGAGTGGGGATAGAGGGTAAACCGTGGGGGAAGTACATGTTGCCCAGTCGCACACACAGTACTCAGCGTCTCTCCTAGTGACACAAATATGCTGCCTCTCACTTTCAGCATTCTTAGATTTTAATTCACATGCCAAAGGAACATTCCGCTCTTCTAAAACAGAGGTCACTGTTAGCCAAATGTGGCCCCCAAAGGTCTTTTCTTTGATCCCCACTGGATTTCAACAAGATTTTTAATCAATGGTGAAAATGGAGGAAAGCAACATAACTGTCTGGGTTTTCAGCTGCTGCTGAAAGTCTGAGAAGCCTCACCCTCTTGGCTCTGTAGTACCACTTGGAAGGTATCTGCTGGAGCTTTCCAACCTTCTAGAAGCTCTCCACAGTCTATAGCAGCCCTAAGGATAATCCTGACACTGAAAGAGAACATCAGTTGCCATTTGTCACAAGTGTATTTTTTTAAATAGGGAAATATTTCTCTTTCCTGGGACTTCATATTGAAAGTAGAGAAATGAAGAACAGTCCTAGGCGATTCCTAGTTGCACAAAAATGGGGAGGAGTACATTTTTTTGTGAGTGTTTACTATTCAATATCTGTTTACACTTTTACTTCTTTTCCCATCTGACTTGGGCCCTTTAGTACTAGAAACTTTGCCCCCTGCTTTAGAAGATCATAACTTCAATTCCAGAAATAAAACAGTAGAAGAATGCCAAAATCACATATGATTTTGTTACTTACTATGGGCTAAATAATAATGGGCTAAAATATACAAATCACTTAACTTTCCTAGTCTTCAGAATTCTTTTATAAAATGAAAATGCTGGACTAAATAATGTCTAAGGCACCATTATTTTTAAAGTTTTACATCTTATAAGGAAGCCATTACACAGTTACTATCAAAAAAAAAAAAAGTAGACATCCTGTTTTTTTCCTCCAACCTAAGGCAGATTTCATTGACTACATCTGTCATTTTTCATGTTGACAGTGTGCATTGTTGATATCATAACTCCATAATGAAAACTCTGCTCTGATGCAATAGGTGCCTTTCTTTAAAATGCATTTATGTTGTGCATTTGTAGCTTTGAACTGATGAGGTCGAGACCCTAGCAAGTCCTCATCAGCTGTGAGCTGCACTTCAAGTTCTTGGCTGCTAATAATAACTAAAGCACTAAAGCTTCCTAATGGAGACTTAGAGCAGATTCAAGGGTATCACCAGGAGAAAGCTGATCTCATTCTTATATACTCTAATATGATTTTGAATGAAAAAAGTTACAGGCTCCCCCAAAAAAATCCCCAAAGGACTGGGAAGGTATTACTGGGGAATTCTAAAAATGTCAATGTCTGGCTCCCATACCCCAGATATTCTGAGTTAATTGGTCAGGTGTGCAACCTGGAAAGAAGGGATTTTAAAGCACCTCAAAAGATGCTAATATGAAAACACTGTTCTAATAAAAACATTGGTTCCCAGACTGTGTGCAGTGACCAGGTTGCCAAACAACAGTGAAAAAATACTTTGGTGAGGTCAAATTCATAATTTTCTTAGTGTCTCCTGTTTCATTCAGATTGTAACATACTTGATTATATCCTGTAAACTTTATTTCCACATTGGACAATGGAGAAGTTTAGGGAGAATTATATAATAGCATTTTGCAACAGGTCCTTGGTGTTTATTTTCTGAAATGAGCTAAAGAGTTTAATGTTAAATAATAAATGCTGGAGAGGGTGTGGAGAAAAGGAAACCTCTCCTCCTCTTGGTGGGAAAGTAAATCAGTGCACTATGGCAAACGGTATGGAGGTTCCTTAAGAAAAAGCTGAACATATATCCAGAGAAAACTAATTCAAAAGACACGTGCCCCCCCGATGTTCATATAGCACTATTTACAATAGCCAAGACACAAAAGCAATCTAAAATGTCCATCGACAGATTAATGGACAAAGAAGACGTTGTGTGTGTGTGTGTGTGTGTGTGTTTGTATCATACACACACATATACACATTGGAATATCTTTCTCAGCCATAGAAATGAATGAAATACTATTCGCAGCAACATGGATGCACCTAGAGATTATCATTGTACTAAGTGATGTCAGACAAAGACAAATATCGTATCACTTATGTGTCAAATCTAAAGTATACAAATAGACTTATTTACAAAACAGAAACAGCTTCACAGATATAAAAAGCAAACTTATAGTTACCAAAGAGGAGAGGATTGGGGAGGAGTAAATTAGGAGTTTCAGTTCAGTTCAGTTGCTCAGTCGTGTCCGGCTCTTTGCAACCCCATGAACTGCAGCAAATGCACACTCGCTCAGTCGTGCCCCACTCTTTGCCACCCCATCCAGCTCCTCTATGCATGGAATTCTCCAGGCAAGAACACTGGAGTGGGTAGCCATTCCCTTCTCCAATGGCTCTTTGCAACCCACGGTTGAACCTGGATCTCCAGCACTGCAGACAGATGATTTTACTGACTGAGCCACCGAGGAAGCCCAACATGCAAGCTTCTACTCTATAGCACAGGGAACTAAATTCAATCTATTGTAAGAAACAGTAAATGGAAACAATGCAAACAAGTATATATACATGTATAACTAAATCATTTTGTTGTGTACCAGAAACTAACAGAACACTGTAAATCAACTACACTTTAATTTAAAAAATAATAATGAAAATAAATGAGTTTCATGTTAGAGGAGTTTCATCCCAGATCTATTCTTTAGCATAATTTTAGGTTGACATTTACTTATTTTGAATACATACATGATATGCATATATATACATCATATATTCTTATAAGAATTTGGCTAGCTAAAAAAATGTGCTAAACTTCATTCAAAAATGACAATTCAACTGCATAATTTTCTACTTTGTAGACTATAAATGTTCCTCACCCCTCAAAGAAAAGATACAGTTACATTTAAAACCTTCACATATGAACTACCTCCATGAGACCCTTCTCAACTCAGAAATCCTGAATATTTTGAAATGAGTTATAAAGAAGTGACTCCAGAATTTATCTAGCTCCCTACTTTTATTTTTACAGAAAAAGAAATTTAGGTGCTTGATAACAAGAGGCTTGTCTCTTATTAGTAGATGGCAGGCCTAGAAGCAGAACTCCTATTGAGTATACTAGCCTAGGATTTCTTCTCCTGAACCGTCAGATTCCCACAAGCTCTCTTCTCCTTTCTGTGGAACATCCATATTGACATTTTTACTTGTCCTAGTGCTTTGGGGCAATATTGCCAGATCATAAATAATGATTCTTGAATGCCATGATATCTTTGCCTGTGATATATACATATGCTGAATTCGAATGTAATGGATCAGTACAGATTTGCTTGGATTTCTCTGTCATTAGCTTCCAAAGTAATACATCCAGACCACGTGCCAGTGCATGCCAGAAGTAAATATTGGTTGATTATGATGGTCTTCTACTGCTGTTATACTAATGCTTTTCCCATCTCCAACTGGCTTTACTTTTGCAGCTTTGAGCAGTAATTCAGTCCCCTACGCCTCCCTGATTGGCTCTGTGTCCTCCCTCTCTAGCCAAACCACCACTCAGTCCATATATGATAATAACTCTCTCCCACGATTCGCTCGAAAAGGTCTAAACATCTTTGTCTCTATTATTTTCTCTGTTAAAGCACTGTAATGGATGTCCACATCATTTCATCTCCAAACAAGCCTACAGTCTCTTGTGCCTTTGCATTGCCATTCTTGTCTTTGGGGGTGCCTCATCTGGATAAGATCACTATAATTATTAGATCACTGTCACTCAGCTGCTCACCCCACAAAATGTAGATGAGTTCAGTGCTACCATCTACAGGGAAACATCCTAGAAACGGCTTCCAACATTTAGGTCCAAATGCATAATCACATCAGCAACAAGAGTTTCTCCTTCCAAGCTGACTCATTTTTATTGGATCTTCCGGATAGTAAAGTACTGCCTATCACAGCACAGTGCTAAAATGATTGTCTGGGAGAAGCAAGATAGTTTTTTTACTTAACTTACCAAACCATTGATAATTTGGCATTAGAGACAAAGGAACTCATTGGCTTTCAATATCAGTACAATATTTAAAATACCCATAAAGTAATTACAAAGTAATTGCATGTTGTGCTGACTTAATGGTCACCCCTACCTCAGCCTGACAGCCTCCAGAGAGTCCCAGGGACAGCAGAGTGTCCACAGGGACAGGGTTTCCAGCTTGAGCCCCTCCCTTACTTTTTTTTTTTTTTTTTTTCCACTTTAAAAGCCTCCTGGTGGCATGCTAGTTCAAGTTTTTCTAGTCAGCTGGAATTTGCACCTAAACATGAGTCAGCAGTGGTCTCTTATGGTGCTTTTGAAAAATTAATCAGAAGTAAAATATAAATCATATGAAAAATGAAAAATCATTATAAAGACACTGGAATCACCATAGTCAGTGGTGGTTTATTTTTAACAGAATCGATGAATACCTTCAGCTGGCAGACTGAACTAAGATGTATCACCCCCCATGTCACTGCTTTCTTTTACCACCTTCTTTTTCCTCTTCATCCTTTCCCCGTTTGCTCCCTTTCCTGCATTCAGTTCCCATTAGTGGACAAAGATGTTTACACCTGAAGTAGATTGTAGGTTTGCTAGGGGTTGAATAATGGGGACTTGGGTCAAAATATCACCAAGCTGTCAGTGTGGCCATTGATAAATGTCCAGGAGAAGGCTGCAACCCCAACCTCTACAATCTGCTACTAGTGGAAACATTTTTGAAACTCAGTTTTGTGTCTGATTTTGTCATCGGTGATTATTGTCTATAGTCTGTGGTGCATGTCATTCTTTGTGTTCATGTTTGCATGTGAATGTCAGTCACCTACAGGTTTGTGAAATACTAAAGTGATCATAATCTACTCACAGTGTATATGAATCCTGTTAAAACCTGCAGCATTTTTATTAGTGCTATTTAAAAGTATATCAGGCTATCCATTTCTTTTTTTTTTTTTTTTAACAAATTTGTTGTTTTATTTTATTTACACCATCATTTCCTTTGCAGGTTCAGATGATTCCGGTTACCCTGGTAACCTTCATTCTTCAAGTTAGTTTTCCTTGATTCTGCATAAGTCACTTTATGTTTCCTATCAAGCTACAACTCTTTCCCTTTTTAGGCCTTTCTCAGTGTGTGTTTTCTTAGTTCACTTTACACCATTTAATTCCACACAATTTCCATTTCACACAGTGCAGGAGAAGGAGTTTGAAATGACATAACAGTCATTACTCAAAGCAGAAGTTGACATCAAGCCTGACTGTCAGTTTCTCCACTAGCTAACTGCATTGATTCATAGCACAATAACACTTTCTTTCACATTAGGAGTGTTAGTTTGGAGATTATGCTTGGTGACTTTTCATTTGGCTACAAAATTCATCCTTCCAGAGCATGTCCTGCTTTGAGTAACCAAACTATCTGCCTGCTTCTTCACATTAAACATCTTTACTACTCACGTATTTTCAGGCCATTTCTAACTATAGTATTCTCTGTATTTTGGAATAGTTAGCATTACTTTCATTTGTTTTCAAATGTCTGTATTCTTTCCTTTTAATAGGTATGGCTAGCCATCCTCCAATACCTATCTTGGAACTTGCAGATCACATTGAAAGGTTGGAAAGCAAATGACAACTTGAAGTTTTCCCAGGAATATGAGGTAATTCAATGTGTTTATACTTGACAGTATTTTCAAGAATTGTCCCCTCTTCTTTCAGATCATATCCATCAGTTCTTTTTCCTTTAAATATGACTCAGCATCTGATACAAAGTTTACAACAAATAGCCAACTTAAAAGTATCTGTATAATTAATGGAATAGTTATACTTTTAAAAGTATCTAATTTTATACATTTGTTCAGTGTTATTTAATGAGGCTGGTTTAATCTTTCCTGATTTAAAGTTAATATACTGAATGTATAAGCTTCTCAGTATACCAGTGAGTGCCAGATACACTAAATTATGGTGAGAAAGCTTACTGAAAAAGCAATTACAGAGAATAAGCAGATTTCCCAGTGCTCTTGGTCAGTTTACATGGCCTGAAAACTGTAATTATTAAGTACATGCATATGATTTTACACTCACATTTTACATGATGTATTCAGTATAAAATAATATTTGAGCTAATATTAAGATAGTACTATGTTCCCAGACTGTTACATGTTTCTGAAGCAGTGGTGACCTTAACAGTATCTTACATTTTCAGAATCCGTAATGGTTTTGTGTTAATCCTTGATGAAAATGAATTTAAAAAAGTGGTGTATATGTGTGGGTATTTAGATATTGTGTCATTTATCAAGCAGAAGAGTGTGAAACTGAGTGTTTATCATATTCCTCAGAAACAGGGACCCATAGTGGAACTAATTCATGGATTATGTATAACTGAATGATAGTTTATCTTTTAGATCAAGTTTAACTAGCATTAGAGTAAAATGTCCAACTAAAATCTTATAATTATGCCAGATAACAAAACTGAACCTGTTCAGTTTCTACCATAAAGAGTTTCTTCTGGTTTACTTAATGGGAATCTTAAAACACATCTTTGTCATTGCCCTTGATTCCTCTATTATCAGCCTGAAATGAGGCTGATGAACTGGATTTCTGTCAGTCTCTACCAACTCTAACATTTTGCCCTGTCATATTTGGTTAGAAAACTCTAAGAACAACCCTAACCTCAAGTGGCTAGAGAGTTATCAACCACGTGAAGACGCTCCATGTAAGAGAATGTGGAGCAGTGGGGCCTGTGGCAGTCTGGACATTCGCATGGATTTTCTAGTCTTTAAACATTCAAGTTTTGATTATTTTATTGTGCTTCCTAAGCAAAACATATCTGTAGCCCCATATACATTCAGTCTCAAGAGCTGGTAACCTTTTACACAATTTACATATTCCAACATCTTTGTTGACAGAACACAAAGGAGATTTTGTTTGCTCACTCATTGGCTAAATTATATTTTTATTCTCTTTCAAGCATTTAGGGAATAATTCAGTTTTAGGGGACACATTGGATTGTGAATTATTTTCTAAATGGTCTGCTTCTTATTTCTTTCCTATTCTTCCTCTTAGTCATAAAGGCTCTCTTACATTGTGCAGTATTCTTGAAAATAGTTTCTGGTTTGAGGCTTCAGATTGAAAATTGAGTTTTACAAAGAAAACAAGGCATATGATAAATGCTATTTGGGACAACATAAAATCACATAGTTAAGTGTTAGCTTTCATTAGCCAGAATTTTTAACACTGCCAACCTGCTCTTTATTGTTATCATGAATGTTGTTATTGTTATTCTTAGTGTGTTTCTATGTGTGATATTTTCTTCATGGCCTCACTTTAACACATTATGTGTGGTTATGAATGATATGATGGGTCACAGAAATACAATTGATAGCAACTTGTTAACAAGCCATTAATTAACTTTCTACTCTTATAAGTTTAAACCATTAACAATATCTGCATTATTCATGCAGTCTCAGTTGTATGCATTGACTAGAGTAACTTGCCTCCTTTAAATACAAGATTTCTCTAGAAATGCTGCATGTAAAGATACTCTAATGACACTCATTTAGCCATTAGATTAGAAGTGCTCCTTGAAAGTAGTTATGAACTTCATGCTGGCAGCACTCCCATTAAGAACTCCCCGAGTAGCCGCGTGACATGATAGCCCACACTGACTTCACCGTTTATCATGACGATGATCTGTGATTAAAGCTCCCTGGGCATGAATTGACTCTACTGTGCCTTAACAGCCATGAAGGGGATATTTAAGTGTTGTGTTCATCAGTGATAATATGATAAAGACTTCTGCATAGTATTTTAGACCAGAGAACAACACACTGAAGAAGTTATTTTTATCATTTTTTTTTACATATTATCTCTATGTAAACTTGAATAGATTTTTCACTGTTTTTCAGTGAAGAGAGACAACTCATATTACTTTCAAGCATAATAATTTTAGCATAATCACTATGGATTAATGTTTACTCAGACCTCTCAAGATGGGTGAAGCTAAATCTGCTACTCTGATTCTAAAATTAAAACAGGAGTTAAATGCATGAAACCTGTTTACACTGATTCGGAAGCTAGACTAGGAGGAAGTGAGCTTAAATTATAAAGCAATATTATTAGATTGTGTGAGAGACTTCCTTTACTATGAAGAAAATTGAAGACAGATTCATGACAGTTGGAAGGAGGAACCTGAGGAATTAGTATAACTGCATCTTGAAGGTCTTTACAGTTACTTTAGGCTTTTATTTTCTTCAGTGAGACTGTGAAGTCCTACTAGAATTTAAATGGCCAGAATATGAGGATAGCATCTAGAATGCAGAGAAATTAAATTTGGTATCACTGTCAAAAGTCAGTACATCAGGGTGGTGAATGTTTCGACTGATTTAGAATAGATGTGTACATCTTGTCAAACAAACTCCTAGCTACTGTTTACATATGGATCATTTGGAAGCCCAATTAAAATCTGAATTCCTTGTCTGAACTTCAAAAATTGTAGTCTAGTAATTCAACCATGCTAATTATGAATGTTTATCTTTTTCTTTATCTCAAGTTATATTGAGACATAACTGAAATTTAACGTGATTTGATATATCATACAGTGTGATTTGATATATGTGTATATTGCAAAATGATTACCACAATAAATTTAGTTACAATCTATCACTTAACTACAAATTATTTTTTCTTGTAATAAGAACTCTGGAATATCTATCCTTAACAACTTTCAAATATACATCACGTTATTGTTAAATAGCCACCATGTTGTGTATTACATCCTCAGGACTTATACAGTTAACCCTTGAACAACATGAATATGAACTGCACAAGCCCATTTATACATGGATATTTTTCAATAGCAAAACCCAGTTATAAATTATAGTATTAACTGCTGCATTGTTCAAGAGTCAGTTGTAAAATGGAAGCTTATACCTTTTGACCACTGACTCATTTCTTCTATCATCCACCCTATGCCTCTGACAATGGCCAATCTGTTTTCTGTTTCTGAGAATTTGTTTTTTTAGATTCCATCTAAGTAAAGTCATACAATATTTTTCTGTCTGTTTTATTTCTTTAGCATGATGCCCATGCCCTCAAAGTCCATCAGTGTTGTTGCAAATGGCAGAATCTTATTTAAGACTGAATCTTAAGACTGAATAATAATATTATAATAATAGTCATCATCTAATTAAGACTGAATCTTATTTAAGACTCTGTGTGTGTGTGTATGTGTGTGTGTGTGTGTGTGTGTGTACAATACACATATGCCCCCTCTAATCTTCATTTCATCATTTCCTCAGATGGCAAATATATCTGTGTATGAGATCAATTTGCCAGCCATCACAGTCAGCATTATCAATATCATATACATGAATCCTGTTTATATTAGATTGACTGTAAGTAACTAGACACAGGTTTGATCCCTGGGCGAGTAAGATCCCCTGGAAGTGGAAATGGCAACCCACTCCAGTGTTCTTGCCTGGGAAATCCCATGATGGGCACAATCCATGGGATCACAAAGAGTCAGACATGACTTAGCGACTGAACAAGAACAAGAAATTAACTGTAGCTCCTAGAATCTGCTTAAAGGAAAATAAAGGGCCATTTGTTGTATGTATGGTATATCATCTATTATACATGTATTATAAATTATTTATATAGAAGCAAATGTTATCCATGCAATTATGCTTCAAAAACTTTTATCTGAAGTAAGATAAATATCATATGATATCACATAGGTGGAATCTAAAAAATGATAGAGATGAACTTATTTACACAACAGAAACAGACTCACAGACATAGAAAACTTATGCCACCAAAAGGGAGCAGGGACATAAATTAAGAATTTAGGATTAACAGATACACACTACTTATAAATAAAATAAATAAGATCCTACTGTATAGCACAGGGAACTACATTATCTTGTAATAACCTATTATGGAAAAGAATCTGAAAAAGAATATAGGTAGATATAGATATATAACTGAATCACTGCTGTACATTGAAACTAACACAATATTGTAAACCAACTACAATAAATTAAATTAAAAACAGAACTGTTATCTGACACTGGAAGACTGTAGAGATTTCCACACCCCTCTGGAACTCTCCCCCATAGTGTTTTTTCTGGGCTGCACTGTTCTTTCCCCTGTACATGCTAGCTTCTTCTGTTTCTCCCACCCGCATACAGAAAATAGACCCTTTGATCATATATTCTTTTACATAGAGAATCCCTTAAAAGAAAGATAATTTTTCTTGTCAAATTGCAAATGCCAGAAAACAAACTGTGAACTTAAATGGACTCACTGGGTTGTGGAGACACATTTTAGGACATAGCTCCTAATAGCTCATCCCTCTATATCTGATTCCTGCCTTGGATCGAAGAGACAAAGTTACTTCTGAGCTGGAGGGAAACCAATAATTATCCACCATTGTGCTGCAGAAAAGCATCATGCTAAGTACTGAGAAGAATATAAAAGTCACAAGAAACTTCTATTTTAGGATGTCAAGTAGGCAATGTTAGCTATATACCTACTCCCCACCCCACCCCAAAAAAAAACTAATAAGAACATCTAGAAGCTAATCCATAGTACGTATGCCATGTTGCTGAGTTTCAGTAAAGGGAGAGAGTCATGACATAAAGAACTGGAGAAGGTACTGAACAAAAGGTAGTACTGATAGTACATTTCATGCAAAGTTGGGCAGAATAAAGGACAGAAACAGTGAGGACCTAAAAGAAGCAGAAGAGATGAAGAAGAGGAGGCAAGAATGCACAGAAGAACTGTACAAAAAAGATCTTCATGACCCACATAACCACAATGGTGTAATCACTCACCTAGAGTGTAACAGAAGCGGAAGATATTAAGAAGAGGTGGCAAGAATACACGGAAGAACTGTAACAAAAAAGATCTTCTGACCCAGATAATCATCATGATGTGATCACTCATCTAGAGCCAGACATCTTGGAATGTGAAGTCAAGAGAGCCTTAGAAAGCATCACTACGAACAAAGCTAGTGGAGGTGATGGAATTCCAATGGAGCTGTTTGAAATCCTGAAAGAGGATGCTGTGAAAGTGCTCCACTCAATATGCCAGCAAATTTGGAAAACTCAGCAGTGGCCACAGGACTGGAAAAGGTCCGTTTTCATTCCAATCCCAAAGAAAGGCAATGCCAAAGAATGCTCAAACTACCACACAATTGCACTCATCTCACATGCTAGTAAAGGAATGCTCAAAATTCTGCAAGCCAGGCTTCAGCAATACGTGAACCGTGAACTCGCTGATGTTCAAGCTGGTTTTAGTAAAGGCAGAGGAACCAGAGATCAAATTGTCAACATCTGCTGGATCATGGAAAAAGCAAGAGAGTTCCAGAAAAACATCTACTTCTGCTTTATTGACTATGCCAAAGCCTTTGACTGTGTGGATCACAATAAATTGTGGAAAATTCTGGAAGAGATGGGAATACCAGACCACCTAACCTGCCTCTTGAGGAATCTGTATGCAGGTCAGGAAGCAACAGTTAGAACTGGACATGGAACAACAGACTGGTTCCAAATAGGAAAAGGAGTACGTCAAGGCTGTATACTGTCACCCTGTTTATTTAACTTCTATGCAGAGTACATCATGAGAAACTTTGGACTGGAAGAAACACAAGTTGGAATCAAGATTGCTGGGAGAAATATCAATCACCTCAGATATGCAGATGATACCACCCTTATGGCAGAAAGTGAAGAAGAACTAAAGAGCCTCTTGATGAAAGTCAAAGAGGAAAGCAAAAAGTTGGTTTAAAGCTCAACATTTCAGAAAACAAAGATCATGGCATCTGGTCCCATCACTTCATGGGAAATAGATGGAGAAACAGTGGAAACAGTATCAGACTTTATTTTTGGGGCTCCAAAATCACTGCAGATGGTGACTGCAGCCATGAAATTAAAAGACGCTTTACTCCTTGGAAGAAAAGTTATGACCAACCTAGATAATATCTTCAAAAGCAGAGATATTACTTTGCTGACGAAGGTCTGTCTAGTAAAGGCTATGATTTTTCCTGTGGTCATGTATGGATGTAAGAGTTGGACTGTGAAGAAGGCTGAACGCCGAAGAATTGATGCTTTTGAACTGTGGTATTGGAGAAGACTCTTGAGAGTCCCTTGGACTGCAAGGAGATCCAACCAATCCATTCTGAAGGAGATCAGCCCTGGGATTTCTTTGTAAGGAATGATGCTAAAGCTGAAACTTTAGTACTTTGGCCACCTCATGTGAAGAGTTGACTCATTGGAAAAGACTCTGATGCTGGGAAGGATTGGGGGCAGGAGGAGAAGGGGATGACAGAGGATGAGATGGCTGGATGGCATCACGGACTCGATGAACATGAGTCTGGGTGAACTCCGGGAGATGGTGATGGACAGGGAGGCCTGGCGTGCTGCAATTCATGGGGTTGCTAAGAGTCGGACACGTCTGAACAACTGAACTGAACTGAACAGAGTGTCCAGACATCCTGGAATGTGAAGTCAACTGGGCCTTAGGAAGCATCACTACAAACAAAGTTAGTGGAGGTGATGGAATTTCAGCTGAGCTATTTCAAATCTTAGATGATTCTGTGAATGTGCTGCACTCAATATGCCAGCAAATTTGGAAAACTCAGCAGTGTCCATAGGACTGGAAAAGGTCAGTTTTTATTACAATCCCAAAGAAATGCCATGCCAAAGAATGTTCAGATTACAACACAGCTATACTCATTTCACATGCTAGCAAGATAATGCTCAAAATTGTTCAAGCTAGGCTTCAACAGTATGTGAACTAAGAACTTCCACATGTACAAGCTGGGTTTAGAAAAGTCAGAGGAACCAGAAGTCAAATTGCCAACATCCATTGGATCATAGAAAAGCCAGGAATTCCAGAAAAAGCATCTGCTTAATTGACTATGGTAAAGCTTTTGACTGTGTGGATCACAACAAACTGCGGAAAATTCAAGAGATGGGAGTACCAGACTACCTTACTTGCCTCTTGAGAAACCTGTGTGCAGATCTAGAAGCAACAGTTAGATCTGGATATGGAACAACAAGGACTGGTTCAAAGTTGGGAAAGGAGTACATCAAGGCAGTATAATGTCATCGTATTTAATTTATATGCAGTGTACGTCATGCAAAATGCCAGGCTGGATGAAGCACAAGCTGGAATCACGATTGCCTGGAGAAATATCAATAAGCTCAGATAAGCAGATAATATAACACCCTAATGGCAGAAAGTGGAGAGGAACTAAAGAGCCCCTTGATGAAAATGAAAGAGGAGGGTGAAAAAGCTGGCTTAAAATGTAACATTCAAAAAAACAAAGATCATGGCATCTGGTTTGATCACTTCATGGCAGATAGATGGGGAAACAATGGAAATAGTGACAGACTTTATTTTCGTGGGCTCCAAAATCACTGCAGACAATGACTGCAGCCATGAAATTAAAAGGTGCTTACTCCTTGGAAAAAGCTATGACAAACCTAGATAATATGTTAAAAAGCAGAAACATCACTTTGCCAACAAAGGTCTGTACAGTCCAAGCTATATTTTTTCCAGTAGTCATGTATAGATGTGAGAGTTGGACCTTAAAAAAGCTGAGCACTCAAGAATTGATGCTTTCAAATTGTGGTGCTGGTTAAGACTCTTGAGAATCCCTTCAACAGCAGGGAGATCAAACCAGTCAATCCTAAAGGAAATCAACCCTGAATATTCACTGGAAGGACTAATGCTGAAGCTCCAATACTTAGGCCACCTGATGCAAAGAACTGAAAAAGTTCTTGGAAAAGGCCCTGATGCTGGAAAAGATTGAAGGCAGGAGGAGAAAGGGGTGACAGAGGATGAGATTATTGGATGGCATCACTGATTCAATGGACATGAGTTGGAGCAAACTCCGGAAGATAGGAAAGGACAGGGAAGCCTGGTGTGCTGCAGTCCATGGAGTCACAAAGAGTCAGACATGACTGAGTGACTGAACAGCAATAGCTGATAGCATAAATAGGAAGAGCAGCAGTGAGGAGCATTTTGTCAGGGGACAATGTACGTCAGGTACGTTATAGAATCTATACCTTTGTTTTCTACATTGAGGAAATCATCTCCTTTTAAAGGTAGTTAACTCAACTGATTTCAAAGTTCCGAGCAGGTGACTTACAAATTACTTTTTGGGCCACAGTCCATCTGCCCATGGCAGTTACATAGACATAAATACTTATCCAATATCTATTATATTTTCAAATTTGTCATCACTAGGCCTTTTGTGGTATCATCTTAAATAGACACACATTGTGCACACACACACACACATACACACACGTACATACGTGTGTGTATATACGAGTTAGAGCAAATTCCAGGAGATTTTAAAGGACAGGGAAGCCTGGCCTGCTGCAGTCTACAAGGTCGCAGAGTTGGACACAACTGAGTGACTGAACAACAACTATATCTATATGTATACACACACACACACCCTGAAACTACTATATCCAATACCTTATAATAAACTACAGTGGAAATGAATCTGGAAAAGAATATGTATAGCCCTTGCTGTACACCGGCAAAAAAAATCGACTATACTTCAAATAAACAAATGTAGAAAGAAATAAAGCTAAACTATTCTGAATGGGCATTGATAAAGAATCCATCAGTTAATGCAGGAGACACAAGTTCAATCCCTGGATCAGGAAGATCCCCTGGAGTAGGAAATGGCAACACACTCCAGTATTTTTGTTGAGAAATTCATGGACAGAGGAGCCTGGCAGGCTGTACAGTCCACGAGGTTGTAAAGAGTCAGACAATGAGTGAGCACACACACACACCCTCTGAAGATCAAGATTGTTTTGTTTTTGCTGCAGTCGGAGAAAGGTGAACACCTGATTCACAGAAGGCCTATCAGAAGGATACCTTTGACCTATTTTGTTGCTGCCTGGTCTAGTCCAGGATCCTTTGCTGCCATCTGTGCAAGTATATTATCTTTAATCTCAGCGCCTGTGTGCCCTCCAACATTTAGCATCCTAATGTGCTGAGAGTTTCTTCCTGTACTCATGGCAACTCTCTCACATCTCCAGTCTGGGCAGAGGATAATGAGCCCCCTTATCTGAAACATTCCAGATAACAGTGCCCTGTCTTTCCATTTTAATGACAGCATGTATGTGGCACCTTTGTCTAATCGGTTAAAATCTTCACAATACTGGTGAGACAGGTACATTAAAAAGATATATTATTTCCTCATGAATGATGAAACATATCAAGAGATGCCAAGATATATAGGGATGTTAAAAAAACATTGCTTAGATCCTATTTTTAAATGGCTAGAGCTGGAATAGACCTCAGGGATCATGTAGTTTAACCTTCTCATCATAGGGGTAGGGAACAAAAGACTGAGAAAGAGCAACTTATTCAAGGTCACACACTGGGTACGTGGCTGAAGCAGTCCACCAATTCATGGCTTCCTGTTCTAAGAACACTATTTTAACTCACCTGCTCTAGGCGCCAAAGATTTCACTGGTGTTTCTTATGTGTTGGTTGCAGAATCCAGAAACCTAAGTCTTCAATGATGTCAATATTTATGCTAAAATTTTTATAAAAATGTCTTAGTCCCCAGTTTGTGTTGCATCATGATCCCTGGGCAAATCCAGTGGTTTTTCCTTTGTCCTTTTCTACATTCTCCATAGATGTTTCTTCATCTCTAATAGTAAACTTTGTCTTTCTCCACAGAGGGACAAAACTATCTGTCATTAAAGCAAAGATCCCCAAAGAAAACATTTCTGTTTTCTCTAGAAAAAGGCTGTAGATGTATCTGACCGTGTTTGTGTGCCAGAGTGCATTTGTAGGCAGAAAGCCTTTATTGCTCATGTTTTGTAAACCTCCAAACATTCATAATGCAGAAACTACTTGTCATATCTGCTTTCAATTAATTTATAATTTGTGTAAACTCATGACAGTGGACATTCATTAGGGCATTACAGAGATGTAAACAAGAAACCAAACACACATATATGCACATTTCTCTGACTTTTTGTCTAGCTTTCAGTGCACTGAATTTTTCCTCAGAGTGGCTTCCCTGCCTTTCTCAAGTAAAAAAGTGGTGGCTGACAGATCTATTTTCATCTTTTATGCAGAGCTTATGAGTAAAATTGACCAGGGAAAATTTTTAATTATGTTTTGACACATGAGTCACAGGGATAGAAAGTGTTTTGTCTTTTTTTTTTTAACTTTGAACACATTTTGGTGATTTGTGTAATGAATGAGAAAATGAATGATTTTATAATATAAAAACTAGTATCCTTTTCATACCTGGGCTGGATAAACCAATTTAACCTCCTTTGGGAGAGATGAATGGCTAAATTCACTATTCCAAAGTGGAACATCCTGACTGGGGGTAAGAATGCGGGAATAATCACCTACTCTTTAAAAACACAGTTTTCCTGTTTCAGAATAGGTCCAAGGCCCTGTGCATGCCACTCGGAGCCTTGTACTCCTTGAGCTAACAGTGGGGTGGGAGGACACCAGTGGCTGAAATCACAGCTCGTGGAGTCAGGCTGTTTGTCTTAAGCTGTGTGACCTTAAGCACATCACTGAACCTCTCTGTACTTTACTTTTCTCATTTCTAAAATAGAAGTAAACCTACCTCAAAGTTAATTAAAAATAAATATATACATATAAAATGCTCACAGAGCCCCTGAATCAAGTGTTCAGCAGTCTGAGTAGGTCCTCTTTCATCAAACAGATGCCATCAATTTTAAGATGCCCCTCGATTTCAGAGATATTAAAATGTGAAAAAAAAGTCTTTGAATCAATGAAACACTGGCCTCTTCCATCCCTGTCATTGATCTTACCTGTAGGGCTTTTTCTGAACTCAATAACAAAGAAAAAAAAGTCATCATCATCATCAAGAAAAAAAAAAAAGACAACTTGCTAACTTAAACCAATGCACTTAGCACTAGGCTGTTGTTTCTTTTATTCTACTCATCTCCTGCATTCGAGTATTAACTTCTCCTGGTCAGGTGTTAGGCCTTCTCTATGCTGTTGGCCACCCAGCAAACCACTCACCACTGGCCCCACAGCAGATGATTAACCAAAGTGTGTGTCTGGATCAATTTCTAACTGAATTGACAGTTCATGGAAGCTCTTTGTTGTGGTCAAAATTGCTAGTAGGAACAACAGGAGCAAACAGAACAAAGAATGTCTTTCTGTAAAAAGAGCTGCTTTTCTCATCCCCACCTGACTTATCAGCAGTTGAAACCTTATTTTCAGACCCTTTACTCTCAGAAAATACACTGTTATTATCTTTAGACAGTACAGAAGTGAATGCGTTTTAATGCAGACCCCTCAGCTTTAACTCAAACGCACCTGCTGGGATTAAACTCCCAGTGCAGTGTTTAGAGTAAAAACAAGCCTGCCCGCTGGCAGTCTGAGAAGATACTTTCTTTGTTCATAGCTGAGGACTGGCCCCATCAAGTAAGATATGAAGGTGCAGAGAGTCCCTTCCCAGCTGGCTGCCATTCTGCATTTTGTAAACAAATCTGGTAGGACACAAAGACACAGCAGCTCACCTTAGAAGTTAATGTTGCATCCAAAACCAGGGTGTGTAGATATGTGTTTATAGACTTTTATTCTTGCTGTACTTTTGTAGCTGTTAGAATTCAAACTGCAAGCGAATTCTCAAGTTCCAAAACTTACTTGAATTTGGACTTCTTTAATGTTCACAGACCCACTTTTTTTTTTTTTTTTTTAAACCTTAGACAGTTTCCGTAGCAAGATTAAACTCCACATCTTTATACTTAAACTTTTCATTTTTTTCTTTTGGGAGTCATAGCAGCATTTGGGGAGAATCTCATGTAACTTCAATTTTCTGTCTCTCAATCCTTATTCTCACACTAGCCTGCCCTAACTGATTGGTTTCTCTAACCATCGCTGGACATTGTCCAGGCTCTTTCTGCTGCTCCTCTGTGGAGGCCAAGGCTCTCAGGAAACAGTTAATCCTGAAGTGTCTCTACTTCCAAAGCAAGCTTTCAACTTCAAAGGATCAATAGCGAGAGAGAGACCACTTTGGAGTTTTATTTTGATTTTTAAATGAAGTTGGGGTTTTAGGGCCTGAGTGATAAGTGTGTACTTTGAGGGTTACAATAGCAGATGCAGGAGAGAGCTTGGAAGTCAGGGAAAACAAGGTTCCTATTTTCACTCTGCCAATTAGCACTGTGCCGCTTGACTTGAACCAGTTACTGCACCTCTCGCGGCCTTGCTCTCTCTTACTTAGAATATTAGTCTTTACTCATAAAGTTGGTATGGAGGTGAATATATGTTAGGCACCTGCACTGAATTTGTTTCAGAGCTCATCTTCTCTGCTGTAACATTCCTTTCTTCCTCCAAAAAGCAGCTCTGTGAAAGCAATTAGAAGGTGAGTGGTGATGAAGACAGCATGGCTAAGTTCTTTTGGGACAAATGGAGAGAGTAGCATTGAAACATACACATATGTAAAATAGATAGCCAGTGGGAATTATCAGCATGACCCAGAGAGCTCCACCCTGTGCTCTGTGACAGCCTAGAGGGGTAGAATGAGGTGGGAGGTGAGAGGGAGGGAACGCATGTATACCTGTGGCTGATTCATGTTGATGTAGGACAGAGACCAACACAATATTGTAAAGCAATTATGCTCCAATTAAAAGAAATACACACACTGCTATGTTATAGATTGTATAAAATAGATTATCAAAGTAGATAATCAGAGGACTACTGTATAGCAGAGGAAGCTCTACTCAATATTCTGTAATAACCTAAATGAGAAATAATAGATATATGTATATGGGAATCAAGTATACGCTAATATAAAATAAAAAGTGAAAACAAAGGAACAGTTTGAATGCCTTCATCTGTTTGACAAAAGATTACTTGCAAAACGATCAATGTTCAAGTAACATGAATGAGTCCCTTAAGAACCACTAAGTATCACATAGATCAGGAGCTCCCTTCCTTCTCATTGTGCTCAAGCCCTACCCCATCCCACAGACTTAGAACCAAATCTGTAACTTAGAAGTGCAGGCATGGCTGAAGTGATTGAGAAACTGTAATTAGTACAGTTAACGAACTTTGAAATGCTGTCTCCTTTGTATTAGGAGCAGTTAGGGTGTCACATTAGTGACAGTGGAAAAACTTGATCCCATTTCCTGCCCCCTGCCAAGGTAATTAATTGGCCTCCTGTCATCAGTTGAGACATGAAGAGAAATAAGTTTCAGCCTGAGCACTGGAGTTGGTGGGTGTTGCTGTGCAACCAACTGGGCATTGATTTCCTTTTTTCTTCCTTTTCTATTCTTTCCATATTGATCCTTCTGTCACAGCTCAGGAGTCTCCCATTATCTTAGAAAACAAAAAAACAGAACACTGTCCTAAAGTTTCAGAAGTTTGAATCTAGTGTCATAGAATTCCGCTGGGAATTATATTTGAGGATTTCAAAAATCTTCAAATCTAGTCTGTGGTTTCACTGAAGAGGTGACATTTTCCCAGAGGTTAAGAGATGTGGCTGAAGTCACTCAGCCAGTTTCTCGTCTGACATTAAAAACAGCTGATGTTTTCTGGATAGACTCCTAGATACAAAGACTTATATTCACAAAACAAAGCACTGTACAATACTGCAAACAAAAAGTTTTGCTATCTATATGAGAACCCTAATTATAAACACTGCTATATATTCAGGAAGCTGTCAGCGTTTGTGGTAAAAGAAGTTGTTTTTATTTACTGGAAGAAATAAGGTGCTCTTCGGCCAAAAGGAAATTTCTCTGATATATTTTGTGTATTTTTCTTTATTATTTTGAGAGAGAATTGATATATTATAAAGTACAGCTTTGAAAGTGAACAATCCACTGGGTCTACTTCATATTGAATATAGATGGATACATTATCAAGAGTCAAGGAGACCTAAACTTTTTCCCCCTCATTTTTTGTGAAGATTTATGCTTCATTTGTTTGTATCACATTTAAACACCTGACAGAGGGAGCTCATGTCTCTGTGAAGTTGTTTGAAAATACTCCCTGTCCGAGTGAGGGAAGCTGGAGTAAAAGGCCGGGTGTTAAGGTAGGACAGCGCCTGTCACTGTGCCTGTGGCCGCTGACTGACTTCACCGCGCTTGAATCCACAAGGGATCACAGTCTTTATTGTTTTACTTGCGTGCCTTCCACTGGAAGCAAAGCTTTTTCGGGGCAGGGAAAGTTGCTGTATTTATTGGGGTATCCTTGTGACTAGCAGATAATATTGGACTATTAGCCTATGACTCGCATGATAAATGTTTCTGGGATGAATATAGGAATATGTGTAAAACATGAAGCAGGAACATAGTCTGGTCTTCACATCTCACTCTTCCCAAACATAGTCTCACAACATACATCAAGATGGACATCATTTATCAGGTCATGAGTAGAGGTGCTTCATTCAGTTAAAATGTTCTGTAGTGCAGCACAGATCCTGTGGGAACAGGACAGCAACTTCACGGCCAACAGTCCTCTATCTAGGTGGAAAATCCACCTTTGGCTTTCCGTGGTGGACCCCTCATGGGTAATAGATTAGTGGGACGGTACAGGAGATCGGGGGCTTCCCTGGTGACTCAGCGATAAAGAATTTGCCTGCAATGCAGGAAACAGGAGTTCGACCCTGGGTGGGGAAGATCCCCGAGGGGGAAGGAAATAGCAACCCACTCCGGTTTTCTTGTCTGGGAAATCCCATGGACAGAGGAGTGTAGCAGGCTACAGTCCATGGGGTCACAAAAGAGTCAGACAGACTTAGCAACTAAGCACCACTACCACAACAGGAGATCAAGTAGCTGATGGGGATTCTGTGCAGAGATAGGGGAGCCATTCATTTGTTCATTCATTCCTGTGCCTGCCATAAGCACAGAAGAATGCTCATTGCAGAACTCTTCCTATTTTCTATATCTGTAAAGAAAAATGATCTGTGCTATTTATCTCTCAAGGCCAACTCTGGGCAGGGAAATCATCTTTCCTCAAAACTAAAAACCTGCCAGCAAGTTTCACAAAGACTAGTAGTTTCAGTATTTATCTCTCTCTAGTTTTATCATAAACACATTTGCATGAAAAGAACGTCTTTGTTTCCTTAAGACTTCATCTGTTCTTGCTACTCATTTGCTCTTGAAAAGGGATATAATCTTTTTGTTTTGATCTATAATCATTCCCACAACAAACAATTGTGGTGCTGCAGAGCGAGGATTATAGTTTTCCTTAGAGAATAATCAAATGAACTCTGTGAAACAAAGCTGCTCATTTCTTCCGAATATCCCTGTGAACAGTGGAAGACCAATTCTAAAAATATTGGCTAGCTCTAAAAAAAATTTCCAAACACATGAATGTCCATTCCTTTAGAGGTCTATCTCCCCTTCTAGCTTTATATTCAGTTCATCTCCTATTACAGTCATTTACTGAATTCTTCCTGTGTACCAGGTACTTTGCTAAGCTCAGGGGATACAAAAACTAATGATACACAATCCCTGCCCTTGAACTCTGAGTCTAGAGTTTCCTTCAGTTTATTACCTAAATTTTTGACCACAACTTCAACAACTGGATTTTGCCAAGATTCCAGTAACATACAGCTATGGGTTTTACTTCACTGTAATAGGACTTGGTTTTTTGTCTAATTTGTTATATCTACCATGTGAGGAGACATGACTTTTTTTTTTTTTTTTTTTTTTTTTTGCTTTTCTAACATTCAATAAACTTCAGGATTTAGAAATCCAGTTAGAGTTCCAGAAGCTATCTAAATTTATTTTTCAAAGTCTATATTTGCTAATTTCTTGGACTGAAAAATAAATCCTTTAAACTCATAGGTTTTTGGACCCATTTTAGAGAAAGCATATTTCCTTTTCTCATATTCTGTTATTTGAATGTATTTAAATAAGATTAGGAAACAGAATTTGTTCTTTATTATGTTTCCTATGACAGAATTTTTAATGTTTCTCTAAGCAATGGGAGCAATTATCAAGCACAGTATTTTGTGTTACCATTTTAACCAAAATTCCTGAATGGGATGAAATACATACCTCAAGGAAGTAGTATGAGCTACCAAAATGTCATATAAACTTTTTTTTTTACTCCCTCATTGTAAAACCTACTTGCTTTATATTGTATCTATATCATAAAAGAGATTATATCTGCTAGTACCTTTCCTTTGTGTTTGGTACATTACCCATATTGCTATTTATAAGACTGTTTAGTCTCTTTGTATTTTGTTTACTATCTTCTTAAACTATCAAAGCATACCTCAAGTTGGAGTAAATAAGATTTGTGCAGTGTGATAAAATGAATGTACAGTATTTTCATAACAATGGATATTTTAAATAAGCACATACATAATTATCTTTCAAGAATAAAGCTCTTGGATAGCTTGATTAATAATATCTTTACTTTGGAAAAAATGATCTTTTCACAGTAACATCAGTTGTAAATAGACATACACAGATCCCCTATAAAGGGTGTATCTATTCAGCTTTTTCCAGCATTAGATAGGAAAGTATCTTGTTATTCCTCTAACATACTGTGGACCTTGTTTAAACTGTGCGATTTTATGGACCATAGCTTATCCATTAGGTTATTTTTAGTAGTCTTTAGAATCAATATAGATTGTTGTAAGGTCAATGAATTTACAGTTTTCAGCTTTGATGAGGAGATTATCTGAAGAGGGAGGGCATCAGCCTGTCACTTCCAGATTCAAACTATCTGTATATATTTACTCAGCATTATAAATCAGGATGAAAGTATAATTACAAAAGAAATGACTTTCCTAATTTCAAAAGACTTTCACAGCAACTGAGACAAAAAATTGTTAAAATTATACCAATATATTTTACTTTACCTGTCCTAGGCAATCTGTTTTATGAACTACAAAGAAAAATAGTAAAGTGTATTTCATTCAGTAACTTATACTGGAGATGTAAAACTAAGGAATTATTAAATGAGAGGATAATTTACAATACTGAATTTTAAAAACTTTAAAAGAGGCAATGCTATAAGACTAAGCATAACTAATTGTCAAATGTATAGGCAATGGTGTAACATACTGATGGTTCATCTGAAAGCACAGAAGAGACATCTCCAGGTAGCAAGGAATAGAATTGCAGGATTTCAGCTGAACCTTGCAAGAAAGTTCGGTTCAATTCAGTCGCTCAGTAGTGTGCAACTCTTTGCGACCCCGTGAATCGCAGCACACCAGGCCTCCCTGTTCATTACCACTCTTCGGAATTCACTGAGACTCACGTTCATCGAGTCCGTGATGCCATCCAGCCATCTCATCCTCTGTCGTCCCCTTCTCCTCCTGCCCCCAATCCTTCCCAGCATCAGAGTCTTTTCCAATGAGTCAACTCTTTGCATGAGGTGGCCAAACTACTGGAGTTTCAGCTTTAGCATCATTCCCTTCCAAAGAGATCCCAGGGCTGATCTCCTTTAGAATGGACTGGTTGGATCTCCTTGCAGTCCAAGGGACTCTCAGGAGTCTTCTCCAACACCACAGTTCAAAAGCATCAATTCCTCGGGCGCTAAGCCGCCTCACAGTCCAACTCTCACATCCATACATGACCACAGGAAAAACCATAGCCTTGACTAGATGGACCTTAGTCAGCAATGTCTCTGCTTTTGAATATACTATCTAGGTTGGTCATAACTTTTCTTCCAAGGAGTAAGCTGCCTTTAATTTCATGGCTGCAGTCACCATCTGCAGTGATTTTGGAGCCCCCAAAATAAAGTCTGATACTGTTTCCACTGTTTCTCCATCTATTTCCCATGAAGTGATGAGACCAGATACCATGATCTTTGTTTTCTGAATGTTGAGCTTTAAACCAACTTTTTCGCTTTCCTCTTTCACTTTCATCAAGAGGCTCTTTAGTTCTTCACTTTCTGCCATAAGGGTGGTATCATCTGCATATCTGAGGTTATTGATATTTCTCCCAGCAATCTTGATTCCAGCTTGTGTTTCTTCCAGTCCAGCGTTTCTCATGATGTACTCTGCATATAAGTTAAACAAACAGGGTGACAGTATACAGCCTTGACATACTCCTTTTCCTATTTGGAACCAGTCTGTTGTTCCATGTCCAGTTCTAACTGTTGCTTCCTGACCTGCATACAGATTCCTCAAGAGGCAGGTTAGGTGGTCTGGTATTCCCATCTCTTTCAGAATTTTCCACAGTTTATTGTGATCCACACAGTCAAAGGCTTTGGCATAGTCAATAAAGCAGAAGTAGATGTTTTTCTGGAACTCTCTTGCTTTTTCGATGATCCAGCGGATATTGGCAATTTGATCTCTGGTTCCTCTGCCTTTCTAAAATCAGCTTGAACATCAGGAGTTCACGGTTCACGTATTGCTGAAGCCTGGCTTGGAGAATTTTGAGCATTCCTTTACTAGCATGTGAGATGAGTGCAACTGTGTGGTAGTTTGAGCATTCTTTGGCATTGCCTTTCTTTGGGATTGGAATGAAAACGGACCTTTTCCAGTCCTGTGGCCACTGCTGAGTTTTCCAAATTTGCTGGCATATTGAGTGGAGCACTTTCACAGCATCCTCTTTCAGGATTTGAAACAGCTCCATTGGAATTCCATCACCTCCACTAGCTTTGTTCATAGTGATGCTTTCTAAGGCCCACTTGACTTCACATTCCAAGATGTCTGGCTCTAGATGAGTGATCACATCATCATGATTATCTGGGTCACAAAGATCTTTTGTACAGTTCTTCTGTGTATTCTTACCACTCTTCTTAATATCTTCTGCTTCTGTTAGGTCCAGACCATTTCTGTCCTTTATCAAGCCCATCTTTGCATGAAATGTTCCCTAGGTATCTCTAATTTTCTTGAAGAGATCTCTAGTCTTTCCCATTCTGTAGTTTTCCTCTATTTCTTTGTATTGATCGCTGAAGAAGGCTTTCTTATCTCTTCTTGCTATTCTTTGGAACTCTGCATTCATATGCTTATATCTTTCCTTTTCACCTCTCTTCACAGCTATTTGTAAGGCCTCCCCAGACAGCCATTTTGCTTTTTTTGCATTTCTTTTCCATGGGGATGGTCTTGATCCCTGTCTCCTGTACAACGTCATGAACCTTTGTCCATAGTTCATCAGGCACTCTGTCTATCAGATCTAGGCCCTTAAATCTATTGCTCACTTCCACTGTATAATCATAAGGGATTTGATTTAGGTCATACCTGAATGGTCTAGCGGTTTTCCCTACTTTCTTCAATTTGAGTCTGAATTTAGTAATAAGGAGTTCATGACCTGAGCCATAATCAGCTCCTGGTCTTGTTTTCATCGACTGTATAGAGCTTCTCCATCATTGGCTGCAAAGAATATAATCAATCTGATTTTGGTGTTGACCATCTGGTGATGGCCATGTGTAGAGTCTTCTCTTGTGTTGTTGGAAGAGGGTGTTTGCTATGGCCAGTGCATTTTCTTGGCAAAACTCTATTAGTCTTTGCCCTGCTTCATTCCGCATTCTAAGGCCAAATTTGCCTGTTACTCCAGGTGTTTCTTGACTTCCTACTTTAGCATTCCAGTCCCCTATAATGAAAAGGACATCTTTTTTGGGGTGTTAGTTCTAAAAGGTCTTGTAGGTCTTCATAAAACCATTCAGGTTCAGCTTCTTCAGTGTTACTGGCTGGGGCATAGACTTGGATACCTGTGATATTGAATGGTTTGCCTTGAAGATGAACAGAGATCATTCTGTCGTTTTTGAGCCTGCATCCAAGTACTGCATTTTGGACTCTTTGTTGACCATGATGGCTACTCCAGTTCTTCTGAGGGATTCCTGCCCACAGTAGTAGATATAATGGTCATCTTAGTTAAATTCACCCATTCCAGTCCATTTTAGTTCGCTGATTCCTAGAAGGTCGACGTTCACCCTTGCCATCTCTTGTTTGACCACTTCCAATTTGTCTTGATTCATGGACCTGACATTCCAGGTTCCTATGCAATCTAGTCACACTAGGACCACAGCCTTGTCTAACTCAATGAAACCAAGCCATGCCTGCGGGGCAACACAAGACAGGCGGGTCATGGTGGAGAGGCTGACAAAATGTGGTCCACGGGAGAAGGGAATGGCAAGCCACGTCAATATTCTTGCCTTGAGAACCCCATGAACAGTATAAAAGGCAAAATGATAGGATACCAAAAGAGGAACTCCCCAGGTTATTGGGTGTCCAATATGCCACTGGAGATCAGTGGAGAAATAACTCCAGAAAAAACGAAAGGATGGAGCCAAAGCAAAAGCAATACCCAGCTGTGGCTTTGACTGGTGATAGAAGCAAGATCTGATGCTGTAAAGAGCAATATTGCAAGAAAGGTAGGACTTAAAAAAACAGAAGTGATAAAAAGTTCTCTCCAGACAAGAAGTATTCTACTATTTTTAGAGAGTCAGAATTGCAAGTCTCTGACAGAGAAAATGGAGCCAAGGACTGGAATTGGGGGCCAGAGGTGGCATACACAGTGAGGAACACAGTATGGCAATCCTTTACTCTAAAGAACTTTAAGTCAGTACAAGAAATAAGTCAGTGTGAAATAATATGGGACAAATGCAGAAATGGTGCTCGAGGCACTCAAAAACTAAGAATTCAATAAGCCATTTCAAAAAGAACACCGGTCAGTCTCTAGAGTTTCAGTATTCACACACCTGTGTGTCTGGATGACAATGACTGTTTCTACTTTTTCCTCATACACATAATTGTGAGCTTTCTGTCCTGTTTTATTTAATGTCCACTGCATCTCTGTAGCATAAATATATCTCTTTTGCTGACAGCCTACATTTTGAGCATGTAGTTGTCTATCTCACAGTAGTTAGAATAGTCAATACAGTAAGACAGCTGACATAATGCTTCTGTGTCCAGATGCAGTAAACTGTGGTTATGTGGTGAAGCAGTCCAGTTCTCTGTAATGAGAGATTTATTGAAGATGAGTTTACAGAAGAATTGCACCAGAAATGTTGTTAAAGTGCCATCTATTAGACTGGTCATTAACAGTTATTGCAGACTTGCTATTCATGAGTTATTGGTCTCATAATACTCTCGGTCATCTCTGCTAATACTATTATGGTCTTTGCTCCACTGTGGTTATTCACTTCCAAGGAATGAACTCTCTTCATTCTCTCTTTCTTGAGAATGTATGTGGTTGTGTGCATTGGGGGTGGGAGTAAGGGGCTGTATGTAAGACAAAGGCACAGAGAGAAGGAAAAGGGGCATGCTTGGAAGAATGGAAACCAGTATCCTGTGTCTCTGTGTTCTTAACTTTATAGGGTGAATATTTAAGATTTCTTTTAAATATGATACGAATTGTGTTAAAATTAAATTATAGAGAAAGCTATAGCTTTTACATTCAAAAAGTTTGGAAGTGAAAAGTAAATAGGATGAAAGAATCATTAAACCAAACTGACAGGTATATCTGGTGTTTAATCTATTTTCTTTACTGTCCAGAGTTTCAAAATAAGGAACTCAACTTCATGATAGTAAATTGAAAGTCATAATTTATATATATGCACTAGAGTATAGTAGCTAACAGCTCAGACTTCAAAGTCAGGAAACTTTGATTCAAGTCTCAGTTCCAATTCTTTATGGACTGTCAGCGGGGTGGGAGTGGGGGTGTGGGAAAGGGGGCAGTAATCTTAACCCCTTTAGGACTCCATTTCTTTAAATACACGCATAACAGTATCTCACAAATAGCTGAGAAAAGAAGAGACTGAAAAGGCAAAGGAGAAAGGGAAATATATACCCATCTGAATGCAGAGTTCCAAAGAATAGCAAGCAGAGATAAGAAAGCCTTCCTAAGTGAACAGTGCAAAGAAATAGAGGAAAACAATAGAAAAGACTAGAGATGTCTTTAAGAAAATTAGAGGTATCCTTCAGGGATACCTGTGAAGGGAATACTTCACACACAGTATGAGCACAATAAAGGACAAAAACGGCAAGGATGTAACAGAACCAGAAGAGATTAAGAAGAGGTGGCAAGAATACACAGAACTGCACAAAAATGATCTTAATGATCCAGATAACCGTGATGGGGTGATCACTCACCTAGAGCCAGACATCCTGGAGGGTGAAGTCAAGTGGGCTTAGGAAGCATGACTACCAACAAAGCTAGGGGAGGTGATGAAATTCCATCTGAGCTATTCCAAATCCTAAAAGATGATGCTGTGAAAGTGCTGCACTCAATATGCCAGCAAATTCGGAAAACTCACAGTGGCCACAGGACTGTAAAAGGTCAGTTTTCATTCCAATCCCAAATAAAGACAATGCCAAAGAATGTTCATACTACCACATAATTGCACTCATTTCACATGCTAGCTAGGTAATGCTCAAAATCTTTCAAGCTAGACTTCAACAGTATGTGAACCGAGAAATTCCAGATGTACAAGCTAGATTTAGGGAAGCCAGAAGAACCAGAGATCAAATTGCCAACATCCTATGGATCATAGAAGAAGCAAGGGAATTCCCTAAAAACATCTACTTCTTCTTCATTGACTATTTGAAACCCTTTGACTGTGTGGATCACAACAAACTGTGGAAAATTCTTAGAGAAACGGGAATACCAGACCACCTTACCTTTCTGAGAAACCTGTATGCAGGTCAGGAAGCAATAGAACTGGACATGAAACAACATGCTGGTTCCAAATTGAGAAAGGAGTACTTTAAGACTGTATATTGTCACCCTGCTTATTTTAGTTACATGCAGAGTACATCATATGAAATGCTGACCTGGATGAGTCAGAAGCAGGAATCAAGACTGTTGGGAGAACTACCAACAACCTCAGATATGCAGATGATACCACCCTAATGGCAGAAAGCAAAGAGAAACTAAACAGCCTCTTGTTAAGGGTGAAAGAGGAAAAGAAAAGGCTGACTTAAAACTCAAAGTTAAAAAACGAAGATCATGGCATCTGGTCCCATCACTTCATGGCAAATAGATGGGGAAACAAAGAAACAGTGACAGACTTTATTTTCCTGGGCTCCAAAATCACTGTAGATGGTGATTGCAGCCATGAATTTAAAAGACACTTGCTCCATGGAAGGAAAACTATGACCAACCTACACAGCATATTAAAAAGCAGAGACGTCACTTATGTAACAAAGGTCCATAGTTTAAGCTGTGGTTTTCCAGTAGTCATGTATGGGAGTGAGGGCTGTAGCATAAAGAAGATTGACCATGGAAGAATTGACACTTTCAAACTATGATGCTGGAGAAGACTCCTGGGAGTCCCTTGGACTGCAAGGAGATCAAACCAGTGAATCCTAAAGGAAATCAACCTTGAATATTCATGGGAAGGACTGATGTTGAAGTTCTGAAGTTGAAGCTTCAGTACTTTGGTCACCTGAGCAAAGAGCTGACTCATTGGAAAAGACTCTGATGCTGGGAAAGATTGATGGTAGTAGGAGAAGGGGGACAATAGAGGATGAGTTGGTTGGATGGCATCATTGACTCAACGGACATTAGTTTGAGCAAACTCAGGAGATAATAAAGGACAGGAAAGCCAGGCCTGTTACTGTCCACGGGATTGCAAAGTCAGATAGGACTTAGTGTCTGGACCAATAGATCTACCTAAATTTGTTTTAAAATTACATGAGATTCAATGCATAATGATGATGCTCTCATCATAATCAAAATCAGAACCACTTTAACCTGATTACTTCTGGAGTGCCACTCTCTGATGAGGTTAGAGGGAGATGATTAAGTCCTGTCTTGGCCCTTTCAGTGTTTTTTTCTTGGTTCTAAGTCTACACTGAGGACTTTAACTCCATAGATGGCCATAGAAGCCAGCTGAAAACTTAACATCAGTTCAGTTCAGTTGCTCAGTTGTGTCTGACTCTGTGACCACATGAACCACAGCACGCCAGGTCTCCCTGTCCATCACCAAATCACAGAGTCCACCCAAACCCATGTCCATTGAGTCGACCATCCAAGCATCTCATCCTCTGTCATCCCCTTCTCCTGCCCTCAATATATTCCAGCATCAACTGACTCATTCCACTGAGTCTGAGTGAGATCTTCACATCAGGTGACCAAAGTGTTGTAGTTTCAGCTTCAATATCAGTCCTTCCAATGAACACCCAGGACTGATCTCCTTTAGGATGAACTGGTTGGATCTCCTTGCAGCCCAAGGGACTCTCAAGAGTCTTCTCCAACACCACAGTTCAAAAGCATCAATTCTTCAACGCTCAGGTTTCTTTATAGTCCAACTCTCACATCCATACATGACTACTGGAAAACCATAGCCTTGACTAGACGGGACCTTAGTTGGCAAAGTAATGTCTCTGCTTTTGAATATACTATCTAGGTTGATCATAACTTTCCTTCCAAGGAGTAAGCGTCTTTAATTTCATTGCTGCAGTCACCATCTGCAGTGATTTTGGAGCCCAGAAAAATAGTCAGCCACTGTTACCACCGTTTCCCATCTATGTCCCATGAAGTGATGGGACCAGATACCATGATCTTCGTTTTCTGAATGTTGAGCTTTAAGCCAACTTTTTCACTCTCCTCTTTCACTTTCATCACGAGGTTCTTAGTTCACTTTCTGCCATAAGGGTGGTATCATCTGCATATCTGAGGTTATTGATATTTCTCCTGGCAATCTTGATTCCAGCTTGTGCTTTCTCCAGCCCAGCATTTCTCATGATACTCTGCATATAAGTTAAATAAGCAGGGTGACAATATACAGCCTTGACGTACTCCTTTTCCTATTTGGAACCAGTCTGTTGTTCCATGTCCAGTTCTAACTGTTGCTTCCTGACCTGCATGTAGGTTTCTCAAGAGGCAGGTCTCCACAGTTTCTTGTGGTCCACACAGTCAAAGGCTTTGGCATAGTCAATAAAGCAGAAATAGATGTTTTTCTGGAACTCTTGCTTTTTCAGTGATCCAGCCGATGGTGGCAATTTGATCTCTGGTTCTTCTGCCTTTTCTAAAACCAGCTTGAACATCAGGAAGTTCTCGGTTCACATATTGCTGAATCCTGGCTTGGAGAATTTTGAGCATTACTTTACTAGCATGTGAGATGAGTGCAATTGTGCAGTAAGCTTGAACATTCTTTGGCATTGTGCAAGAAAAAGAAATGCAAAAAGCAAAATGGCTATCTGAGGAGGCTTTACAAATAGCTGTGAAAAGACTGGAAGCGAAAAGCAAAGGAGAAAAGGAAAGATATACCCATTTGAATACAGAGTTCCAAAGAATAACAGGGAGAGAAAAGAAAGCCTTCCTCAGTGATCAATGCAAAGAAATAGAGGAAAACAATAGAATGGGAAAGACTAGAGATCTCTTCAAAAAATTAGAGATACCACAGGAACATTTCATGCAAAGATGGGCTCAATAAAGGGCTAATATGGTGGGGACCTAACAGAAACAGAAGATATTAAGAGGTGGCAAGAATACACAAAAGAACTGTCCAAAAAGATCTTCACGACCCAGATCATCACGATAGTGTGATCACTCACCTAGAGCCAGACATCCTGGAATGCAAAGTCAAGTGGGCCTTAGGAAGCATCACTAGAAACAAAGCTAGTGGAGGTGATGGAATTCCAGCTGAGCTATTTCAAATCCTGAAAGATGATGCTGTGAAAGTGCTGTACTCAATTTCCCAGCAATTATGGAAAACTCAGCAGTGGCCACAGGACTAGGAAAGGTCAGTTTTCATCCCAATCCCAAAAGAAAACTTGACAGATTTCACAAAACACCCTCCAGAATGTTGAATCCTATAATCTGTTGGTTTTGCCTCTGACTATAGTAAGAGGAAATCAGACATGCAGTTGTAAAGAATGTCCTTCAATACCCTTTTCTTCCCATTTTGGACATAGTACCATGCTTACAAGATGAAAAATTTAAAAACAAAATAAACATAAAATATTACAATAATTACTGTTAAATGATAAACAGAGATACATTTACAATTGTGAAGAGTTTGAGCTAAAGTTTATGCAAATAGGGCAGCACCAAACCAAGAGTGGTTAGGAACACTCAGTAGGCGGCAGCTGGGCAGAGACAAACAAACAAAAGAATGGAAGCAAAGTGAACAAATTATTGATGCGCTGTGGCCTAAAGCCTCGATGGCTGTGTGTGATTGGTTTTCCCTAGTATTTTGATTTCATAACCTTAAAGTACATAGTTTAGTCACTCAGTCGTATCCAACTGTTTGCCACCCCGTGGACTGTAGACTACCAGGCTCCTCTGTCCATAGGGTTTTCCAGGCTAGAGTACTGGAGTGGGTCACCACTTCCTTCTCCAGAGGATCTTCCCGACCCAGGAATCAAACCCGGGTCTCCCACATTGTAGGCAGATGCTTTCCTGTCTGAGGCACCAGGGAAATCTTTAGAGGCTTAGATTTTGGTTTACTTATGTAGACTACCATGGGTTTAGAGCCACGCAATCTAATTTCTTCCTTGTTTAATTAACATTATCTATCCTCACCTCCAAGAAATAAGTGCTGGTAGCATTGATGTATAACATTCTAGCTTTTTATACTGATCTATGTATTTGTATCCATATCTGCAGTGTGCATATATAAATTTATATATTTTAATAATTTGTTTGTGATTTAGTTGCTCAGTCTTGTCCAACTCCTTGTAACCCCCGGACTGTAGCCCACCACGCTCCTCTGTCCATGGCATTCTCCAGGCTTATAATACTGGAATGGGTTGCCATGCCCTCTTCCAGGGATCTTCCCAATGTAGGGATTAACCCCCATCTCCCACATTACAGTCAGATTTTTTTACCATCTGAGCCACCAGGGAAATCCAAGAATTTTAATGATAGTACTGTTTTATAGTTTATTTTTTTAAACTTAGTAAAAGTGGACATCTTTATGTCAGTAGATATAGAACATTTCAGTAGTTTCATACTTTTTAAAAATACCGTAAGTAACCATCTATTATATATTAAAACTATTACCTATTTTTTCCTGTTGCAAAGGACTATATAATGACTGCCCTATACATTTGTCTAGTAGACAAACATGTTTTTCACTTTCAAGGCATTTAGGCAGAGTTTAGTGCCTGATAGTGTCTCTAATGTCTAACCCTAGGAGATGATGAATCAGTGACTAGCTTAGTTTGAAGAAGGTGCAGGGTAAGATGAATGGGAATCAGTTGAGGAAGGCAAAGTGATCCTAAACTAATCTTCCAGGTCATGAAATTTGGTACCTTTGATAAAGTCACTTTACTCCAGAGCCAGACTCTTAGTTTTCTAAACTTCTGATTGTTGACTTATTTCCAGGGACCTCACCTTCATTAGTTGTGTGATTTTAACAGCCAAGTCATCAAGCTGTGATGACTGGATGCCACCATCCTTCTGAGAGGACCAGCAAGTCATGATTGCCATCCTCTCTGATCCTCTATTTTCTATGCATCTATAACTTAATTTATCTACCCCTGACTTATAATTTAAGTATGTTAATGCAGATTTTAAAATATGTTAATGTATGTTCTAATACTTTAAAAGATGTATTATTTGAATATGTGATGGTGGAATTGATAGTCAAGCAACAGAGTAAAACTATGATTCCAGTTATAGAGCATAAAAAAAGAAAGTATAGCTAATAATACCTGTTTTCATAATAGTTTAAAAATATATGTTAGACACAAAAGATTAAAGGTTTGTATGGAATGATCAGTGTATAAAGTCAATTCCTTAACTCCGTTCTTTTCCTTCACAATTGAACACATGTCCAACCAGCTTATCAGGTTTCTCCCTTCTGCCAGCCTGCCCCAGTATGTATGTGTGTATATGTGTGTGTGTGTGTGTGTGTGTGTGTATATGTATATATATACACACACACATATAAAATCTGAATAGGCTAAATTGCTGGACTAGTAGAGAGCAAGGTAAATATATATTAAGAATCAAGTTCTGGTTGTTGGTTTTGTTTTTTTTTTTTTCCGTGTCTTCTGTGCAGTTTCATAGGAATCACTGGGTCAGTCCAGCACTTTGTATCATTCTGGTTTTCATATCCCACTCTTATGTAAACATAGTAAATAAGTGGAGTAGCTCTTGTTCTGCAGAAATTGCTGTGTTTACTTTTTCCACGTGATAATTTGTATGTGAACTTAGCAAGCAGACTTGCCATCTGTCTGTTGTCTCTCTTTCCATATATATGCACTCCCCAGGCTGTGATGGTTATAACACTGTATCATGAAAGTCACCAAGATCCCAAGATGTAGATGTGGTTGTAGATGTGGATGTGAAGTGCTTAGAGCCTGCTCTAACCTTATAATTTATTTCTCAAAGTGAGAATGAACACAATAAGGGTGAAAGATGGTCCTATTGATAGTTAAACTGGGATAGCTGGTATAAACTGGGATAATAAGATGCCCCTAACTGAAACTCATGTTTGTACATAAGTCAGTGGGTAGAAACACTTATCATTTCTTTTAGTGATAATTTTGCACCAGGTGTCTTAAACATTTTATTTTACTTACTACTTTTGCATCTAAACAGATGTGTCAACATTTACAAAGAGTGTTGAGAAATAAACGCATTCATCTTGTTAATTCAGTACCAAAATCCAGTGCTCTTTTATTCATGGAAAAGAAATGCCACTGTGAATTACTCAGTTACATGCTGCGCATCAATTGCATTTAGTAATTTTGTTTGTTACCTATAGACAATTCTCTTTATAAACATTGTAATTACTTTCTACCAATTCAATCAACTTTATCTCTTTAATCAGAACACTTAATATATTTCTAATAACATTTTCTTCCCCCAAATAGTCTGGAAAATTCTAAATTCCTTTTGTTTTCCAAATAACATCAGAAATTCTAGTCTGTGAATCATAAAATGATTCTCCATGAAGCTCTAGTCTATAAGATCAACTATAATTGTCCATCCCCATTTATTATTATTATCATTCAGTTTAATTTGAAGCAAGCAATAAATAGCTGAAACCGAAAACATTTGGTTTAAAGGTATCATTTTTTTTTAATTTGGGCTTCTAATTCTTTAATGTTAACACTATATCTTCATTTTTGAACTCCTGTTTGAAAGAGTCACTCAAAAAATCATCTTCCAGAGTCACATATATCAAGAGAAAAAAATGTATCTGCATACTTGAGATCACAAAGCTTTGTCCTACTGAGTGAAAAGAATCCAGTATTGTTGTTATAACTGTTTTTGTAATTTTGAAGCCACAGTAAATTTGGGTAAGTTACATGTACATGTAGAGGTAAATGCTATCCTCAGGAAAAAAACTAATTCAACCTCAAATATTTACTCTCCTAATATTGCTGAATGTTTACTATAAATGTGCTTGTATTTAGTCGCTCAGTCATGTCTGTCTCTATATGACCCCATGGACTGTATCCTGCCAGGCTCCTATGTTCATGGGGAGATACTTCAGGCAAGATACTCGAGTGGGTTGCCATGCCCTCCTCCAGGGGATCTTTCCTATGCAGGGATCGAACCCAGGTCTCCTGCATTGCAGGCAGATCCTTTAACATCTGAACTAGCAGGGAAGCCCTACTATAATATATCCTTTATGCTTCTCTACCTATCAACTGTAATAATGTAAATAAAGACATTATTAGTTGAGGTAATTTTCTATAACTATTTGTTACACAATATGTTATAGTCATAATTTCATTTCAAATCTTTAGGCAGCATTTAAAGTTGTACAGTATTATCACTTAAAGAAAAAAATTAACTATATACAAAAAACACCTGACTGAAACACTTTTTGATTCCTCCAATGAGTGTGGTATGTTTATAAATTATACATACTTCTACTCTTAAAGGGAAATACCAACATCCATTCATTAGTTAATAATGAGAGCCTTGAAAAGTCCCTATTTCAGTCCTTCGGACTCTGAACAGTGGCCAACATGAGATGTACATTTATAGGAAAAGACTTAGGAAGTTCTGTTAAGTAATTAAAGAGAGAAAATGAAGGCACAAACATGATGCTTGGCTGACATTAACTGAGAAAAGGAACACAAAGCAAACAGGCCCAAGTACATGATGTGCCAAAGCTAACTAGGGTCAAAGGAAAAGCAAGCACCCTAGATTCTGAATCCTAGACTCTGCTCATTACCATACTTTCCACCCCTTCCTCACATTTCAGTTTATAAAGTATCATTAGATTCAACAGAACTCACACTGTTTTCTTTGAAGCAAATACTCATTATGTCGATTGCAGCTCTCTGCTAATTGTGCATAATACAGTCCTTCACAACTATGTGAACATGGGTCTTTTTCAAATGGATACATATTAATTTACTGTTCTCAAAATGGAAAGAAAGAATATAAATGCATGAGAATTTTAAAAACAAGGTTTCATAAATGGCACAATGTATTTAAAGTGATGAAAGGTAAAAACCTACAATAGAGAAAACTCTACCTACCGAGGCTCTCATTAAGATTTAATGGAGAAATCAAAAACTTTGCAGACAAGCAAAAGCTAAAATAATTCAGTACCATTAAACCAGCTTTAAAACAAATGTTAAAGGAATTTCTCTAGGCAAAACAGAAAAGGCCACAACTAGGATGAGAAAATTAGAAAAGGAAAAAGCTCACTAATAAAGGCATACATGCAGTAAAAGTAGGAAATAATCCACACACAGAATATTTAGATGTGAAATATGATATCAAAAGCAGTAGTTATAAGCAGAAGAGAGTAGAAATACAAAGTATTTAAAAATGCATTTGAAATTAAGAAATCAGCAAAGTAATTTTGTACAAACATGCACACACACACACATATACACAGGGCTATAGAAAAACCTCATGGTAACCACAACCAATGTCTGTAATAGATATACATACAATCAAATGAAAAAGGAATCCAAACATAACACTAAAGATAGTCATTAAAGCACAAAAGAACAAAAAATCCAAAACAATTAACAAAATGATAGTAAGAATATACATATAAATAATTACCTAAAGTGTACCTTAAATACAGACTTACACCATGATATATTAAAAGTTAAAGATACAGAAAGGATTTTAAAGGCAACATAAGAAAAACAGAATTAATAACAAGGGAACCCCATAAAGCTATTGACTGATTTCTCTAGAGAAATATTGCAGTCTAGAAGGGAACAGCAAGGTATATTCAAATCCCTGAAAAAGAAAATCCTGCAACCTAGGATACTCAGCAAGATTATCACAGGAGAGAGAAAGAAATTCTAAATCAAAAACTAAAAGAATACGGCAGTATTAACCCTACCCAAAAAGAAATATTGAAAGGTATTGTCTAAATAAAAAAGCAACAAGAATCTATAGGAAAGAGAAAATCACAACTGGAAAGTAAATCATTTCAATAAGGCAGTACACAGAATTCAAATACGTATATTGTGAAAGTGATGATAACTGTAATGAATAGCAAAAGATATAAAAGAGGACAGTAAAAACAAAATCATAAAATGTGGAGGAAGGGAGTGAGAAAATGTAGATTTTCTTTCTTTAGTTTTAAAGAATGTGTTTGAGCTCATATGACTACCACTCTAAAGCAAGTAAATGTAATAATGGGTTAACATGCTTGAAAAACCACAGTAACCACAAATTATAAAGACAATATGTTCACAAAAACCAAAGAGAAGAGAACACCAGCATAACAAAAAAGAAATTACCTAATCACAAAAGGAAAGGGGAAAAAAAAAGAAGAAATATAAATTAACTGGAAAACCTGTAACGCAAATAGAGCATTCAACAGGGGTCCTCTCTAGCTACAAGAAGTAGAATATTGGAACCTAATTGGAGAATCAAGTAGAAAACATCCTCGTAGTCACTGTAAAAAAAAAAAAAAAAAAGGACAGATACTGTTACTGATTGAAACACTCAAAATTCAGAGTATATAGATATCCTGCCCTTAGAGAGAGGGCTACATAGAGTATCCATGGAATCCCCCAGGCCAGAATACTGGAGTGGGTACGATTTCCCTTCAGGGGATTTTCCCAATCTAGGTCTTCCACATTACAGGTGGATTCTTTACCAGCTGAGCCACATGGGAAACCCAAGAATACTGGAGTGGGTAGCCTATCCCTTCTCCAGCAAATCTTCCCAACCCAGGAATTGAATGGGGGTCTTCTGCATTGCACGAAGATTGTTTACCAGCTGAGCTATCAAGGAAACCATAGAGAGGGGGCTACAGTATGGAAAAACAAAGAAGGTTGGGGAAATTTTGCATTGCATCATTGCATCCCAGAGACTTAGCTGGCAAAGATTTGGCCTTTGGGATTTTTCCACTTGAAACCATTAGACAAGAATCTGTGACTGGGGACAGTATCTCCGAGAAGCAGCACAGGTGTTGCTTTCCATCAGGACTTGATGTGGAGCAAGATGTCCAGTATCCACAAGAGAAGGAATAGAGGCTACCATGATTACATGATTACCATTGGAATGAATGACCACTCTGGGTACACACAATGGGTGTTATACACACAGCCTGATCTATGCAGGACTGTGTTAAGGCAGTAAGAGATTTTAAGTCTACATTAAATAGGAACAGAGCTTGTGGGACAAAACATAAACTTGTAGTTCCTCAGGAAATAAGCTTGTATATGATTAGGATGGGTGATTTCAGACATAAACAGTAAAGCACAATTTTTTTGTCCTTTTAAAGTTAAGGGTACATTCTGGACAATTTCACAAAGTCCAGTAAAATTACCTACAAACAAACCAGACACAGTTTCACTCAATGGCATCATGATTTGAAATACTTAAGCATGAAGTGACTTCTTAGGACTTGACCCCCACATATTTGTTGCCATTTCATTCCTAAGCTCAAAATGTAAGGTACTATCTGCCCTTTAAAAAACTTGCAGATGTTGACTTCTAGTTTTTCTCTCGTGGGTAAATCTCATTTAAAATGACTTAGTGAATCTCGAAATTCTTTTACTTGTAGTGATATCTTGCCTGATTCGTTTTGGTTTTTGTTTTTTCCTGATCGACTTTCTCAGGATTGTTAATAAAGAGGCAAAAGAGAAAAAATTCTGGTCACTGATCTTTCCTAGTGGTGTAAATGGGTGACTTAGTGTATTGATTCAAGTGTTCTGGACTTTCCTCGTATGTTACTGTTAAATATTGACAAGAACTTTAGGTCTTGAAAAATTTCTGTAAGTCAACAATAACAAACCTTGTTTGGGGGATAATGGAATAAGTGGGCTTCCCTGGTGGCTCAGCACTAAAGAACCTCTTGCAATGTAGGAGACACAGGTTAGATCCCTGTGTTGGGAAGATGCCCTGGAAAAAGAAATAGCAACCCACCCAGTATCCTTCCCTGGGAAATCCCATGGACAGAACAGCCCGGCTGGCTACAGTCCTTATGGTCCTTAAACGTCAATGGGCGAAATGCTCCAACCGAAAGACAGAGTGGCAGTTTGAATAATAAAACAAGAGCCTACAATATGCTATTTACAAGACCACTTTAGGGCAAAAGAACAAACATAGATTTAAAGTGAAGGGATAGAAAGAAAGACATTTTATGCAAATGGAAATGACAAAAAGCAAAGGTGACAATATTCCTATCAGACAAAATAGACTTTAAAACAAAGGCCATAAAAAGATAAAGAAGGACACTGTGTATTGATAGCAGGATCAATACAAGAAGAGGATATACATTCATTAACATATAAGCACCCAATACAGGAGCACCTAAGTAGATAAGCAGTTGGCAGGAATATGGTTATACCGGCAGATATTAACAGTCCATTACATCAATGGACATATCATCCAGACAGAAAATCGGTCTGTCATTTATCTCAAGATATTTTTTAATTTCCCTCTTTTTCATCATTGATGTATTATTTTTTGTTTTTAGTAGCATATTGTTCAGCCTCTATTTTAATCGTTACTACTCCTTTTTCTGTGGTTGATTTCTGGTTTCATGCCACTGTGGTCAGAAAAGATGTTTTAAATAATTTCTACCTTAAACTTGCTGTGGCTAATAAAGGCTAACAGAATTTTGACAAGGGAGTGCACTGGTCATAGCAAACACCCTCTTCCAACACACAAGAGATGACTCTACACATGGACATCACCAGATGGTCAATACTGAAATCAGATTGATTATATTCATTGCAACCAAAGATGGAGAAGCTCTTTATAGTCAGCAAAAACAAGACTGGGAGCTGACTGTGGCTCAGATCATGAACTCCTTATTGCCAAATTCAGATTTAAATTGAAGAAAGTAGGGAAAACCACTATACCATTCCAGTGTGACCTAAAAAACTCCCTTACAATTATACAGTGGAAGTGACAGATAGACTCAAGGTATTAGATCTGATAGAGTGCCTGAGAAACTATGGATGGAGGTTCATAACATTGTATAGGAGGGAGTGATCAAGACCATCCCCAAGAAAATGAAATGCAAAAAGGCAAAATGGTTGTCTGAGAAGCCCTAACTGAGAAAAGAAGAGAAGCTAAAGGCAATGGAGAAAAGAAAAGATATATGCATCTGAATGCAGAGTTCCAAAGAATAGCAAGGAGAGAGAAAAAAGCCTTCCTCAGTGATCAATGCAAAGAAATGGAGGAAAACAATAAAATGGGAAAGACTAGAGATCTCTTCAAAAAAATTAAAGGTATCAGGGGAACATTTCATGCAAAAATAGGCACAAGAAAGGACAGAAATGGTATGGACCTAACAGAAGCAGAAGACAGAAAAGGTGGCAAGAATACACAGGACTATACAAAAAAGATCTTTATGATTCATATAACCATGATGGGGTGATCACTCACATAGAGCCAGACATCCTGGAGTGTGAAGTCAAGTGGGCCTTAGGAAGCATCACTGTGAACAAAGAAAGTGGAAGTGATGGAATTCCAGTTGATCTATTTCAAATCCTAGAAGATGATGCTGTGAAAGTGCTGCACTCAATATGCCAGCAAATATGGAAAACTCAGCCATTGACTGGAGTTTTGGACTGGAAAAGGTCAGTTTTCATTCCAATCTCAAAGAAAGGCAATGCCCAAAATATTCAAAATACCACACAATTGCATTCATCTCACGCACTAGCCAAAGAAAGAGAAAGTAAAAGATGCTCAGTCATGCCCGACTCTTTGCAACCCCATGGACTGTACAGTACAAGGAATTCTCCAGGCCAGAGTACTGGAGGGGTTAGCCTTTCCCTTCTCCAGGGGATCTCCCCAACCCAAGGATCAAACCCAGGTCTCCCACACTGCAGGTGGATTCTTTACCAGCTGACCCACAAGAGATGCTCAGAATTCTTCAAGCGAGGCTTCAACAGTACATGAACCAAGAATTTCCAGATGTTCAAGCTGGATTTTAGAAAAGGAAGAGGAACTGGAGATCAAATTACCAACATCTGTTGGATCATACAAAAAGCAAGAGAGATCATAAAAACATCTTCTTCTGTTTTATTGACTGCCAAAGCATTTGACTGTGGATCACAAAAAACTGTGGAAAATTCTGAAAGAGATGGGAATACCAGACCACCTTCCCTGTCTCCTGAGAAATCTGCATGCAGATCAAGAAGGAACAGTTAGAACCGGACATGGAACAATGGATTGGTTCCAAATTGGGAAAGGAGTACGTCGAGGCTGTATATGGTCACCTTGCTTATTTAACTTATATGCAGAGTACATCTTGTGAAATGCAGGGCTGGATGAAGCACAAGCTGGAATCCAGATTTCCAGGAGAAAAATCAACCTCAAATAGTCATATGACACCACCTTAATGGCAGAAGGCAAACAGGAACTAAAGTGTCTCTTGATGAAAAGAAGAGTGACAAAGTGGGCTAAAAACTCAACATTCAAAAAATGAAGATCATGGCATCTGGTCCCATCACTCCATGCCAAATAGAGGGGGAAACAATGGAAACAGTGACGGACTTTCTTTAGTTGGTTTCCAAAATCACTGTAGATGGTGACTGCAGCCATGAAATTAGCAGACACTTGCTCTTGTGGAGAGAAGTATGACAAACCTAGACAGCATATTAAAAAGCAGCAAAGATCCATCTAGTCAAAGCTATGGTTTTTGCAATAGCCATGTATTGATGTGAGAGTTGGACCACAAAGAAAGCTGAGCACTGAAGAGTTGATGTTTTTGAACTGTGGTGTTGAAGAAGACTCTTGAGAGTCCCCTGGACTGCAAGAGATCAAACCAGTCCATCCTAAAAGAATCAGTCCTAAACTGACTGGAACAACTGATGCTGAAGCTGAAGCTCTAATACTTTGGTCATGTCATGCAAAGAACCAACTCATTGGAAAAGACCCTGATGCTGGGAAAGTTGAAGGCAGGAGAAGGGGATAAAAGAGGATGAAATGGTTGGATGGCATCACTGATTCAAATGGTCATGAGTTTGAGCAGACTTTGGGGTTTTGTGATGGACAGAGAAGCCTAGTGTGCTACAATTCATGGTGTCGCAGTCAGACACAGATGACTGAACTGACTTTGTGTCCTAGTATGTGGTCTCTCCTAGAGAACATTCCATGTCCACTGGGCAACTGAGGCCCTAAATAACACAATAGAGCAGTTTGACATAATTGATATTTTCAGGACATTGCATCCAAAAAGTAAAAATAAAATACATATTATTTTAAGTGGACATGGAACATTCTCTAGGAAGGACCATATAGTTGGACACAAGATAAGTCACAACAAATTTTAGAAATTATTTCAAATATCTTCTGATCACAGTGGCATGAAACTATAAATTAACCACAAAAAAGAGGAAAAAAAAATGAATACATAGAGACTGAACAATATTCTACTAAAGGAAACAAAAATAGTGGGTCAATGATGAAAAAGAGGAAATTAAAAATATGTATCTTGAGACAGATGGCAGTGAAAACACAAGACAGACTCTATGGGAGGCAGCAGAAGCAATCCCTAGGGGAAGTTCACAGCTACAGCAACCCCTCCACCCCCACCCCCAGAAAAACTGCCCTACCACCAAAAAAAATTAGAAAAAGTAGCAAACAACCTAAAGTCAGCAGAAGGAAGGAAACAATAAAGATCAGAGAGAAAATAAAGATAGATATTTTTTAATGAGAAAAAAATAAAATCAAGAACTATTTGAAAGGTTAAACAAAATCAACAAATCTCTGTCTACACTCAATAAGAAGAAAAGAGAGAGGACCCAAGTAAGCAAAAAATAAGAAATGAAAGAGGAGGAATAACAACCAATGACATAGAATCACAAAAACCATAAGAGAAAACCATGAGCAATTAAATACCAATTGGACAAGCTAGACTGGACAAGTTTCTAGAAATATTTAGCCCACCTAAAACTGAATCAAGAGGAAAGATAGTTTGAACAAACTTATCACTAGAAGTGAAATAGAATCTAAAATTAAAAAAAAACTCAGCAAACAGAAGTCCAGGACTAGATGGCTTCAATAAGGAGTTGTATCCAACAGACAAAGAACTTATACTTATCCTTCTCAAACTCTTCCAAAAGAGTGGAGAGGAGGGAACACTCCCAAAGTCATTCTATGAAGCCACCATCACCCCACTCGATACCAAAACCAAAGATACTACCAAAAGGCAAAGTTACTGACTAATCTTTCTGGTGAATATAGATGCAAAAAAAAATTCTCAACAAAGTATTAGCAAACTGAAACCAACAACACATGAAAAGATCATATACCATGATCAAGTTGGAGTCATCCTAGCATCACAGGGATGGTTCAACATACATAAATCAAGCAATAGGATACACAACATCAATTAAACACAAAACCACATAATCATTTCAGTAGATGCAGAAAAAGCATTTGATAAAATACAACATTCACTCATGATAAAACTCTCACCAAAGTGGTAATAGAGGGAGCATATCCTAACACAATAGAAGCTATTTACAACAAACCTACATCTAACATAGTACTCAATGGTGAAAAACTTAAAACCTTTCTGCTATAATCCAGAACAAGACGAGGATGCCCACTCTTCCCATTTTTATTCAACATAGTATTGACAGTTCTAACCACAGTGATCAGACAAGGAAAAGAAATAATAGGTATCCACGTTGGAAGGGAGGAGGTAAACTTGTCATTATATGTTGACAGTAGGATAATATATGTAGAAAATCCTAAAACCTCAACACAAAAAATACTGGAATTGATAAACAGACTTAGCAAGGTAGCAGTATATAATAACATACAGAAATTGGCTACATTTCTTTTCATTAACAACGAAATATCAGAAAGGGAAAGTTAAAAAAAGATCCCTTTTAAAAACCAGAATAAAATACTTAGGAATAATCCTGACCAAAGAGATAAAAGGCTTATATACTGGAGAACTATAAACACTGATAAAGGAAATTAACAATGATTCAAAGAAATGGAAAAATATAGCATGCTGTTGGATTGGAAGAATTAATATTGTTACAATGGTCATACTACCCAGAGCAATCTACAGATTTAGTATGATCCCTACCAAATTACCCATGACATTTTTCACAGAGCTAGAATAAATAATTCTAAAATGTATATGGAACCATCAAATATCCACAATAACCAAAGCAGTCCTGAGGGAAAAGAACAAAGTTGAGGGCATAATCCTGCCAGACTTAAAAGAGTACTACAAAGCTACAATAACCAATGGTGGTATGGGCTCACAAATGACAGGTGGATCAATGGAGCAGAATAGAGAAATCGGAAATAAACTCACACCCCTATAGTCAATTAAACTTCAGCAAAGAAGGAAAGAATAATCAGTGGGAAAAAGAGTCTCTTCAGCAAGTGGTATTGGGAAAGCTGGACAGTGCAAATACATACATGAAGTTAGAACATACCCTGACATCATACACAAAAAGACATAACATGATAAAACTCCTGAAAGAGAACATAATCAAACATTCTAAGGTAAATCTTGGCAATATTTTCTTTGTTCAGTCTCCCAAAGCAATAGAAATAAAAATAAACAAATGGGATCTAATCAAACTTGTCATCTTTGGCCCAGCAAAGGAAACCATAAACAAAATGGAAAGACAGCCTATGGACTAGGAGATGAAATTGTAAGTCCTGTAACCAATAAGGATTTAATTTCCGGAAATACACAACAGTTCATACAACTCCATAGCAACAATAAGCAACCCAATAGAAAAATGAGCAGAAGACCAAACAGACATTTCTCCAAAGAAGACATACACATGGCCAAGGTGAAAAAATGTTTGGCATTATTAGACGAATACAGATCTAAACTAAAATGCAGTATCACCTCACACTGATCAGAATGGCCATATCATTAAAAAGCTCACAAATAATACATGCTGGAGAGAGTGTGGAGAAAAGGGAAATCCCCTACACTGTTGACAGGAATGTAAACTGGTATATAGCAGTATAGAAATTTCTTTTTTTAAAAAAAAGGGCTGCTATATGATACAGCAATCCCACTACTGGGCATATATCTGGGGAAAAAAAAAAAAACTACTTTGAGAACATACCTGCACTCCAGTGTTCATGATAGCACTATTTACAATAGCTGAGACATGGATGCAACCTAAGTGTTCATCAATAGATAAATGGGTAAAGATGATGTGATGTATGTGTGTGTATATATATGTACACACACAAACATACAATGGAATACTACTCAGCCACAAAAATGAGAATGTAATAATGCCATTTGCAGCATTCCGTGTAGACCTAGAAGTTATCATACTAAATAAAGTGAGTTAGACAAAGACAAATATGACATCATTTATATGTGGATCTAAAATATGATACAAATGAACTTCTTTACAAAACAGAAACTGAATAGAAAACTGAATCTGGAAAAAGAATATACCTATGTATAACTGAATCACTTTGATATATACCTGACACATTTTAAATCAACTATATTTCAAGTTTAAAAAAGAAAGACATGCCCCAAAGAGAATTATATTAAAAAAAAATAAAAAGGCTTCATTGCAAAAATATATAGTCAATGGCAGATTCTTCTTCTAAACCTCAATAAATAAATAAATAAATAAGTAAGTAAAAACGTGAGAATATCTGGGGGCAAACCACAGTAAAGACCAAATGAACCTGTTGATGGGGAACTATGTGGAAAGATAGTATTTTTCCGAAGGTTAAGGTCAATGAAAGTTCACCTCCCTGTATAAAGGATACTTAGTCTGACCCATAGTTTGGCTAGTCAAGTAGCTGTTTTTTAGTTCTATATAATTAAATGTTGTTAGTTTCAAAACTTACAAAAACAGGATGTATCTTTTTGTGGTTTCTCTTTGAGTTTCTAAAGGGAATATTTTGAGGTTTTCTCTTGGTGGAATGAGAAATGAAACACAGAGCAACTTGTATGGTGTTCTGCACATGTGAATTATATTTTTCTTCTGGATAGAGAAGTTGAAATTTTAAACCATATTTAAGAACTTTGCTGTAAAATGACTTCAGCTTTGTCAAAAAAGGTCACTCTCATATCAAGATGTAATTTTACTCAATGACTGTAATCTGATTTGCAAATTTATGAGCATTTTCTTTTTTTGAATTTAAAATTATAAATACAGATCAGAAGCACTACAGAAACTTTTGTTCCTAGACTTCCCATTGTGTTTCAGGAGAACAATTGATAGGCATGTGTGAAGCAGTCCAGAGCCTTTTCCAACTTGGCCAGAGACACATATCACGGTGGCTAGTCACTCAGATGAGGGCAGGGGAAGGGTGCGGGTGCAGAACACCTCGGCGCCGAATCTAAGTTCCTTCCCTAGTAGCTGTCTGAAACTGAGAAAGTAATTCAACTTCTCTACACCTTAGTTTTCTCATCATCAGAACTGTGATAATGATGGTAACTACTTTCAGAGTCTTTGCGAAGAAAAATGATGGGAGATAGGTAAAGCACAAAGAGATGTAAATGAAAACTAAATGTCCCATTCCATAAGTGTTGTTCTTCAGTCACTCAGTCGTGTCCGACTCTTTGCAACCCCATGAATCACAGCATGCCAGGCCTCCCTGTCCATCACCATCTCTCGGAGTTCACTCAGACTCACGTCCATCGAGTCCGTGAATCCATCCAGCCATCTCATCCTCTGTCATCCCCTTTTCCTCCTGCCCCCAACCCCTCCCAGCATCAGAGTCTTTTCCAATGAGTCAACTCTTCGCATGCAGTGGCCAAAGTACTGAAGTTTCAGCTTTAGCATCATTCCTTCCAAAGAAATCCCAGGGTTGATTGCCTTCAGAATGGACTGGTTGGATCTCCTTGCAGTCCAAGGGACCCTCAAGAGTCTTCTCTCCAATACCATAGTTCAAAAGCATCAATTCTTCCGCGCTCAGCCTTCTTCACAGTCCAACTCTCACATCCATACATGACCACAGGAAAAACCATAGCCTTGACTAGACGGACCTTCGTTGGCAAAGTAATGTCTCTGCTTTTGAATATGCTATCTAGGTTGGTCATAACTTTTCTTCCAAGGAGTAAGCGTCTTTTAATTTCATGGCTGCAGTCACCATCTGCAGTTAGTTACAGTATAAAATACTTAAATATTTTAATTCTAACTTTTCATCAAGAACACAGGGAAAATGGTAAATCCATAAGTTAAAGGTAGACTTTATCTCCACTTACATATATATTTCTCTTACCTATTTTAAGACAAAGTTACAGTTGATTAAAGAAAAAATTAGAACTTTTAGACCATCAAGTTAAAGACTGCATAGATTCAAAATATTTGATATTAGCAAGTGTTTAGTTGGTGTTTTCCCATCTCTAAGTTACAAGGAGATTTTCCTTTTATTTTGTCACTTTTTCTCAGTATGGTTAAGCCGTTGAGTTGAAGGTGGCTAGCCATCTTCTGTTAGCATTAGAGTGATTCAGTAAAAAACTATTAAGATCCTCAAAGACTGTTGAGCATCCGTCCTGACACTCACAGGAGTTTCCTAGGTCTCCTGGTCACTCTGCCAGTTGTTGGGCTGCACCTGGCAGGCCCGCCAGACCTGTGCTTGCCTAGCCTCGAGACCAAAGAAAGAGCCCAGAGTCAGTGACAGAGACATCAGTGGTTTAATGGATGGAGGACTTACATGTCTGAAGGGGCCTGTGTAATTTACCAAGTGTGCAGATAGGGAGGCAGTGCAGAATGGTTTGGCATCTTGGTAAAGTTTTAGATACCACATAGGGTTCAACCAGCACACCTTGAAGAGCCATACTGGTTTGGAGAAACAAATATTATGAAATAGCATTGTTTATAAATTCTGTGACAATGTAATGTCCACATTTCATACAAATTATTTAAAAGCCCATTAATCAGCTTTGGGCTGAATACATCTATGTTTCTTCTTTTCCAACTTGCAAAACTCTTAGGAGGATGATGATGACCTGGCCAAGATTTTGGTTCAAGAGGGTAGAATTTTGGACTGAGTACCAAGAAGGAAGTGAACCCACTCAATGTCTGAATAAACAGACACAGAAGGAAGTGGAAACATTTGAGAATCAAAACCAAATACTCAGGAAGTAAATCTAAATACAGCAAGAAATGACTGGATCCATTAGGAACATTAGGAACAAGGGTGCTTATTTCAGATTGTTTTGAATAATGTTAGGGAGACCTCAGCCTAATTTTATAGCAGGTACGTGTGTGGTCATGATAGATTAGCCAAGAAATAACTCCCGTATCACTTAAGACCTATGTTGTTCTTGTCCACTTGGCCATTTCATTCTTCCTTGGTAAGATCTCAACCAGAGAAGCCAGAAAACGAAGAAGCACAACAATAGTGTCATCCTTTAGCACTAAGGAGAGCCTAAACATTGGGTTTTGAATATTAGAGTCCTATTCATCCATGATATATTTGCTTCATTAACATGGATAATTGAAATTTGACTTTCCTCACTTTTTTTAGTATACAGTCTCTTCTTATACTTCATCTACTTTCAGTAGTTATGCTTTTTTACTGAGTTTACTGCTCTAGGCATCCTGACAAGCTCCAGAATAATGACCTGGGCTGTGTATTGCTGAACATTCAGTCAGACAGACAGATACAGATGGATGAGTGTGTGTTGCACAAAGACAAGTCAGCATTATTTAATCAATGTTTGTTTGATCCGTGTAAAATGAGTATAAATGTAAGCCGCATCCCATCTGCTTTATCATCCATGTGAAGCCAGCCTCATTTTTAAAACTTGCTCTCTTATGTAATTGCCCCAGAATGACACTGTGGGGCTGCACCCTGCACCCTGCACTTGCCTACAAGGCCTGTACTCGCCCCACTTCAACACCAAAGAGAAAGCCCAGAGTCAACAACAAGAGATATCAATCAATTTATATATACACTTAATTTCTCTTAATCCAGTTAAACAGCTCATCCACAAACCAGTCCTGACCATGCCCTTTAGAGGCAGAGGCCCATTTCTAAGGTACACACAGATATATATCTATATAGAAACAGATTTCACAGGTTTCCAGCCAGCGTTTAAAAAGGCCTCTTTACTTTTATTTTTCTTCACTCTCAGGGATCAGATGATTAAAGTTCCTTTGAACCCAGGTCCATTACTTAATATCAAAGGAAAAAGAAGAGAAATACCAATTCCTTCTAGAAAGCTAACTTCCTCTTACCACATACGCAAAACCAGTTTATAATGTCAAAAGAATCCCACCTTGTACATTTTCAGGCACTTTTTGTTTGTTTGTTTATCGGTTTCGAACTAACCAGTTCACTTTAAATTAATAGCAATAATAGACAATAATATGTATCATTCTCTCACATTCACATGGCTCACTTTTGAGAGGAACTCGAATCAACACTTAAAGTTAACCTTCTACTAGGCTGTTACCTCAGCCTCCTCGACTTTCTGAACACAAAAAGCAGTAGCCAGCCCACAGCCACCCGCCACTGTTAAACCACTGTAGTAGGACCCAGGACCTCCCCAACAGCCTTGGGGTGTCTGTGAGTTCTGTACTCTCTTGGTGGCTCCCATTTGTCAACAACAGCTACCACAGGGCCCCACAGACAGGTGGAGAGGCACCCCAGAATCACCCCTGCAACTTTCAGGCTCCCCATTAGTGGGCAGCCACCCCGGGACCATATCTGCAACTTTGAGGCCCACATATCAGGAGGTGGGCCCACAGCTTCCCATTCCCAGGCCTGTCTTCCTGGCTTCCTGGTACTCGCAGGAGTTTCCACAGTCTCCTGGTCACTCTACCAGTTGTTGGGTTTCACCCCGCAGGGCCGCCAGACCTGTGCTTGCCCAGCCTCAAGATTGAAGAAAGAGCCTGAAGTTGGCAACAGAGACATCAGTGGTTTAACGAATGGGGGGGACTTACATGTCCGAAGCAGGGTCCTGGAGCAACACCCCACTGACTGCAGATGGCAGACAGTAATGGGCAGAACGTGGCAGCAGCCTTCATGATGGGGGAAGGGGGTGGTAACTAGTTAAGGTGAACTGACTTGAGGTTGCCAGGGAAACTAGCAGAGGGGCACGCCCCTAACCTTCTCTCTGATAAGCCATCAGGTGGAGGTGCTCTGATCTGAAGATTAGAACAGTCACTGGCTGTGGCCTGGGGCAAGCGCGTAGAAGGTCAGACTCTAAATAGGGGTAGATGAAGCAGACATTGGTGGATCAGGGAATATACAGAGAGCAAGAGAACAGACATCTTGAGTGGCCTGGTCATACATGCAGGATGATCAGTTAGAAAGAAATATTTGAACTGATAAGATAAAGGGTCGGCTTCTTTACTTTGCAGTGGCTTTCTAGATAGTGAAGTGGTGCCATGGATTGGGAATTACCAGCTGTTAATCATCAGTGGATTTTGAAATCACCCAAACCTGGGTTACAGGGTTAATGTATGGAATTTCACCATGTGACCAAATTAGTTAACAACCAAAACGCCTGCCTCAGAGAAGTCCCTCAGTAAATTGATTGAATTAGTCTTTCTTTGCTTCCATTTCCTTATCTTCATAACAACAACAAAAAATACTAAACCTATTAAAACTTGTGAAATTTAAACAGGATACTGCATGGAAAAGCATAATCACCTGGCAGGTATTACTATCATTATCCTGTTGCCTACAAGTCTTCATCTCATGGGTCTCACTTTAAGCCTAAATATATTAACATACATGATATACAACTTATGTTTCCATTACCAAGTTGTAAACTTTACAAAACCTTTGACTGTGTGGATCACAACAAACTGTGAAAAATTCTTCAAGAGATGGGAATACCAGACCACCTGACCTGCCTCCTGAGAAATCTGTATGCAGGTCAAGAAGCAACAGTTAGAACTGTACATGGAACAACAAACTGGTTTCACATTGGGAAAGGAGTATGTCAAGACTGTATATTGTCACCCTGCTTATTTAACTTATATGCAGAGTACATCATGCAGTATGCTGGGCTGGATGAAACACAAGCTGGAATCCAGATTTCCGGGAGAAATATCAATAACCTTAGATACGCAGATGACACCACCCTTAATGGCAGAAAGTGAAGAAGAACTAAAGAGTCTCTTGATGAAAATGAAAGAGGAGAGTGAAAAAGCTGGCTTAAAACTCAACATTCAGAAAACTAAGATCATGGCTTCCAGTCCCATCCCTTCAGGGCAAATAGATGGGGAAACAAACTGTGAGAGACTTTATTTTCTTGGGCTCCAAAATCACTGTAGATGGTGACTGCAGCCATGAAATTAAAAGATGCTCCTTGGAAGAAAAGTTATGACCAATCTAGACAGCATATTAAAAAGCAGAGACATTACTCTGCCAATAAAGGTTCATCTAGTCAAAGCTGTGGTTTTTCCAGTAGTCATGTATGGATGTGAGAGTTGGGCTATAAAGAAAGCTGAGCACCGAAGAATTGATGCTTTTGAACTCTGGTGTAGGAGAAGGCTCTTGAGAGTCTCTTGGACTGCGCAGAGATCCAACTAGTCCATCCTAAAGGAAATCAGTCTTGAATATTCATTGGAAGGAGTGATGTTGAAGCTGAAATTCCAATACTTCGGCTATCTGATGTGAAGAACTGATTCATTTGAAAAGACCCTGATACTGGTAAAGATTGAAGATGGGAGAAGAAGGGGATAACAGAGGATGAGATGGTTGGATGGCATCCCCAACTCGATGGACATGAGTTTGAGTAAGCTCCGGGATTTGGTGATGGACAGTGAGGACTGGCATGCTGCAGTCCATGGGGTTGCAAAGAGTTGGACATGACTGAGTGACTGAACTGACTTAACTGACTATGTAGGTATCAAATAAATCATGTTGAGGGCTGAAAATATGTGGCAAGAGTGGAAATGACCGTGAATTCACAGTGTCTTTGAGTTGACAGATGCATTTTCACTGGTCTAATTAAATGCATGCCATTTACACATATGAATGACCATAATCTGAGTAACAAGGCCATCAGAGGGAGTTATGTCTTCCACCAAAGGAATGTCTGTGTAGCAGTGAGTTTAAGAACTTCATGGAATATTTGGAGAATACTGTGTAAAAAGCTTATGTACTCAGTAATGCTCATCAGTGTAAAGTGGAATATCAGTAGTAGTTGTACTTTCATGATCACATTCGTAATTACTAAGTCATATGATGATGAATATTAAAGTATTAAACTAATTAATACATTGCACATTGCAGTCTCCAAAGTCTGTTCTCTAACACTCATGCTATAAAAAAGAATTACTCTATGATTTCTCTCTATGAACTTTTCTCAGCAACATTTTTTTAAATTATTGAACCATTTATTGAGCCATCTTTGTAGATACAAAGATGACTAAATGTGTCTAGGTAGGATGGTGGCTAAAGGACTTCAGAGTTTTAGCCGAAGGCCACCCAGAGTCTGTGGAGAGTTTTAAACGTGGTCCTCACCTATTCAGATCTGTGGTTTAGAATGTCTACTTCAGTATAAAGAATGGATTAGAGTGAGAGTTTAGGGAAGACATCAGCTACTGAAGGGCTGTGACTTAGGGAATGGTAGACTTGGGATGGAGTTGAGAAGGTTTTAAGACAGGGCTTGGTCGCTAAATGGACCTGCTTTGTATGGAGAAGGCACAGAGTTAGGGCATCTGAATGCTTCAGCTCCACTTAGCTCACAGCATACTCAGAAAGGAGTACATTCTGCAGGGAAGATGATGAGGTTCTCTGGAAAAACAAACTAGAAGAACCCCTAATGTCTTTATTCTTTAGACTTTTAAGACATGGATAATTATTTTGCTGAATACTGTTCAGTGACTGACTAGTTTATATACAGATTAGCACAGGCTAAGAAAGGAAAAGGGATTTTATAATCTGTAGTAAATTAGAGGCTGCAATCTATACTGCTGAGGATTTCTGTATGTTTAGAGGCTATTCCTGACTGTTAATAGGCTTTACTCTTTACACTTGTGAGTTTATTATTGTGCTGAACTCTATCCATCATAATACAAAATGTGTGCATCTGTAATATTATTAGAGCTGCTGGATATATTTTACTTTCAAGTTGTAGATATCAACATAAAAGCATGGAAAATATCCAGTATCGAAAATAACTGTTAAAAATTATATGAATTTAGCAAAGTGTTTTTGCTTTTTAAAGAATTTCATCTTGGGAATGTAAACCTAATATATCATTAGTTCCGAAAACTTGATTTTGGTCATTTAAAATCATGTTTCTATAATTACTAAACTCATGTTTCCACATACCATGAAATTATATCTTAAAAAAGTGTCAGTATGCTATGATGAAAGAAAAATAGTTTCATTTCTATAACACTGCAGGACATTAAAAGTTTCCCAGTATTTTATAATCAAAGCCTGAATTCAGTCTCAAAATAATAGTTCTGTATAAAAAGAAATTTATATATCATTTTATAGCTATGCAAGATATATTTTATAGAACAACTTTGGTTGAATTAAGGCATCAGGAAAGGCATTAAAAATCAGAAAAAATAAGTTTAAAATGAATAAAGAGCAAACTTTGTAAACATAATAACATATAATAAGTTAAAAAGTGATTAGATCCTATCTGTATTAAATTATAAATGAGTATTCTAAGATGATTATTAGATTTAACTGACTTTCCTTCTTACTGTTATTCTTACCTGTTTTAATTGTACAAATTGCCTTGTGATGGTGGTCATAGTATGTTACAGAGACGCAGACAAAATTCTAAGTTGCCATCAAGATGTACACCTGCAGGTGAAAGAAGAGTTTGTGCCCAGTGAATCCAGTGAATGTTCTGTCACCTTAAAGAGTGAGGTTAGGTCCAGAAAGGAAAGAATAATAAAAAGAATCAGGATAAAATAAGGTTCACAGAACTGGAAGGAATATTGAACCAAGATAACTTGTAAACTACAGCAACAGAGAAGAAAATTGAAAAGTTTAAAAAAAAAAACACCTGCCTTTTCACTATTAACAGAACATCTGTATTGATTTTCTTCCCCCATTTGAATCAATGTTGGTGACTATCACTGTTTTTTCCAATGACTAATCACTTCATCTTATGCTGGTTGTATCAGTGTTCAGCCTCACAGCTAGGATCATCTTGATGAAGTGTAACTTCAAAATTTTCTTTTAAATCTCGTTTGTTACTTGTGATAAATGCCTATAATCTGACTTTATTCAGTACTGATTTTGTGTATGTGTGCTGTTTTTCTTTAAAGTCAATTGACCCTGGCCAGCAGTTCACATGGGAGCATTCAAACTTGGAAGTAAACAAACCAAAGAATAGATATGCAAATGTAATCGCTTATGATCATTCCCGAGTTCTCCTATCAGCAATAGAAGGTAAGGAAATGCAGATGATATTTATACCTTTATTTCCGTGAGTTTAATCTGTCCTGGAAAATCCCATGGACAGAGAAGTCTGGTAGGCTACAGTCCATGGGGTCGCAAAGAGTCAGACATGACTGAGCGACTTCACTTTATTGTCACTTTTTCATACAAATATACCAGTACTGGAGCACACAGTATTCTTGACACAGGGCATCCTTCAGTACCTTCTTGCTTCCACCCTGGATGGAAGGCTGGTCATTTAGTTCATGTTCGTATACGAGAAGCAGATTGAGGTTGCCTGTTGCACTAATGCCTCCTGATGGTTATGCATGAACAGATGATTATCAGAAGATGCCCATAGACTGTAACCTAAAAATGGTGAGAAGCTTGTTTGCATATAAATCTGGATAATCACTAAGGGCAATCAAAAGGTTAGGAATCGGTGGTGTGGTGATTAATAAAACAAAGCACATTAGAAATGTCTGACTCATCTATTTGTGGACTGCTTGTAATCAGTTGTACTAAGGATTTTATCCCAGAAGGAAGGATTGCTCCTAGATGAGGATTACTCCTCAAATATACCTAGCTGCTCTGAAGATTCATGAGAGTATTATCCATTCATCTTTTTCTAATAATAAATCCTTCTCACATGGCATATTAAAAAATACCTAAGAGCTTGTGTTCAGCACTCAGCACTTTGTTAGTCTTTTGGCTGAAGCACTGCATTGGATTGCTATTCTTAAAAACTAGTTTACAATGTCACTTAAATCCTTCCCTCTGTCATAGCAGCTAACCTGGACTGCCAACTGCCACATACCACATTCATCCTCACTGGCATCCGAAAGAGCGTTGTGGCTTTTTCATACTTAAAAGTTCACTGCTTACTCTCTTCCAGATGTTTTATAAAACATTAAATAATACCAGCTTCAGACCCAGTCCTTTTCTAGAACAGTACAACTGAAATATTTTCACCTGTAGTTGTTCAAGTATCTTTCCCTGTTTTCTGCTTCCAAAATCTATGATGGCCACCACTTTGTCTCATAACCCTGACCAAGTCCTACCCGCCTCCCTAGTATCCAAATTTAATCTGAAAATGAGTCTCTGCTTAAAAACTTTCCAAGTCAGCACCAAAGGCAACAGCACATTAAATTCGAGTTTTAGAACAAGAACTATTATATCTTTTAGCATTTGCGCAAGTCCATACCTCAGTCTCCTTTTCTCCAAATGGTATTATGTGGCATAGATATAGTTTGTAAAATTCTCACAATTGATTTTACTTTTGATGTTGGAAAATGTTCTAACCAAACAAAAACAATAAATAAAAAATCTTTTTGTGGAAATTAAAGATACTAGTTGCTCAGGGGTTAACCTTTTTCATATTGAGAAAAAAAATGATCACTTCTATCAAAGTTTCACCAATGCTAGTTCAAGCAGGATAGTTTCACACTGGTAGCTGCTGCTTTTGAGGTCCTGGTTAGAAACTGTGAATGGTATATGTGGATGATTACCATGTAGGGCTTACACTTTACTTCCCATTTTAAAATGTGAGAAAAAAAAAAACAAACAGCAATTTCTTGTCTCATGTCTCTTAAATTATCTTCATGGTAAATAGAAACTAAACCAAGTCACACATAGAGGAGAAAAATCTTTTTGTCATCAGTGAAGCAACGTAAATGGTAAAAATAAAATAAATGAATAGAAATGGAGAACCCATTTGGCATGATCTTGGCTGGAGAACTTGTCAAGCTGCCTTTGTTGCCCTGAAGCATTGTTTCAAACCACTCAGAATTAGGTCACTCAATACTTCCAGTTCCTATGCTTTTGTCTGCTATGTCATTATTTTCCTTAACCTGTTATTTTCCACCATCATAACAGTAAAGTCCGTCAAAGGACAAAGAATAGTCCTCCTTGTACCTTTATTATAATAGTTGGAAACTATGTACATTTCATTCCCATGCTATTTTTACAGTATAAGATCCAAAGCATTTGAATCAGACTAAAATGTGCCTTTTATAGTTTTGTGTCCACAAATACACCCTAAGTCTAGAGCTGACCTAGAAACCAAAAGTTTTTTCAATTTTTAGTGTTATGCAAAAGGTTAGAAGCATTTAATTGAAGTTTATGGGCTATACAGAGAGCTTAATCTAGATTACAAGCATGAACAGAGTTTTATCTTAGACTAAGCCCTAGCAAGCAGATATTTAAGGGGAAAAGCAATCATCCTATATCTTAAGCACAGAAAAAATGCCAGCATCTGGAACCACAGAAGCAGTAACTGAGGCTTGTCCCGTAAAGGGATCTTTGATAGCTCAGAGCCAGATTTTTAGACTATATTAAAATGCTATGAGACTTCACGTACAATTTGTAAAATTTAATGTGCTTGTTTTGGGTTTCACCCATGGTGATAACTTACATGACTGTGGTTGAGTGTTTTATATGGGATCCATTTGTTATTCTTCCCTCAGTGTTTCTGATGACTCTGTTTGTATTACTTTACAGAGAAAAAAACTGGGAGTTGTCACAGTGATTTGTGTTGTCTTTATCTTGGTTTAGTAAAGCAAAACTTTTAACATTCTTCCATTGAGAGATGACAAGAAAAATTTAAAAGAATAAGTAATTGTGTATGGGCACTGATGTGCTTACTGAACTCCTTGAAAATACTGACATTTCATGATGTGTATTTCCAAATTACAATTATTTTATGTATGCTGGGAAAAATGCAAAATAAATTTAAGAGAGTCCTAATTACAAAATGCTCACAATTATTGAATTAGATGGTAAGCAGTATGAAAACACAATTGAATTTCTGACCAGTGCAGTTCCTGTTGGCATCCCAACATGTTTAGGCAGTACTTAAGAGAAAATAATAATTCCTGAAAGAGAGATATGATAGGACTTACTTCAGTGACTTAAAATATTGTCAAAAAGAATAAATGGAAATTAATATTTATATGTGCATAATAGAATATATCAGAGAGGCAATGGCACCCCACTCCAGTACTCTTGCCTGGGAAAATCCCATGGACGGAGGAGCCTGGTGGGCTGCAGTCCATGGGGTTGCTAAAAGTCAGACACGACTGAGCGACTTCACTTTCCCTTTTCACTTTCATGCATTGGAGAAGGAAATGGCTACCCACTCCAGTGTTCTTGCCTGGAGAATCCCAGGGATGGGGCAGCCTGGTGGGCTGCTGTCTATGGGGTCGCACAGAGTCGGACATGACTGAAGTGACTTAGCAGTAGCAGCAGCAATAGAATATATAATAACATGCTTAATCTTATAGACTCCAAACTTGTCTAGAAAGCATAATTTCATTAAAGTAGGAAAAGAGAAAGGGGCCAAACCAAATGTAAAGAGCAAGGAAGTCTGGGTCTGGGTCACAGCTCTTTCACTAACTCGCTATGTCACCTGGACTTCTCCGAGTATCAGTTTTCACAGTGCTAATGTCTTTCACTTTTGAGTTCTCTAAGAGTTAGCGCTATGTAGTTTTCACATCAACTATCTTATTTACTATACTCATAACAGTCTGATGAAGCAACAGTATAAATATTTTATTGGTATAGATAGGTATCCATGTTTAGAGATGAGAAAACTGAAGCTCAAACAGAGAATCAGCCCTGAGTCTCAGTGCAAAAGATGAACAACTAATACAGCTTACATTTGAATTGAATTCTTCTGATCCCTCGATCAAGGCTTCCATAGGCCCACATCACTCATCCTGCTTTCCTGCTGATACAGGATGTGACTTAACTAAGTAACTTAGCATGGATGCCAACACCCAGCCTTGCCTTTCTGACTAAAATAATCCATTTTATCATCTCATATTAACACAAAGTTCACATTTTAGTATTTCTTTTCTCTTTTTATGGTCTAACTTTCCTGAGGCTATAACATAAAATAGGGAATCATCAGTGACCTGAATGCATCAGACTCCTACAGCTGCAGAATGTTACATCTGTCCCTAACAGGTGATCTTCTTAGCTCAAATATCTTCTTATGTATCTTAAACTTCTTGTAAGTTCAGGGGTATCAGTTAGAGGCAGATTATTTATTGTAATGCCTTGTATGTAACTATCAATCATAGTCCAGAATAAAAAGTTTTTTTTCCCTAAACTATGATTCTTCACTGCTGCCAGTACTACATTTCTATTAGTAGGATTATAATTAGCATTTCACTTTAAACCCATGTTGACATGGAATTTTTCTTCAAGTCATTGTCCAGGCCTATGTCAAGAGCAAAATTTAAAATTCTCCTTTTAAATTAAACAACAAAGACAAGACATTATGATAGACATGACTGTCTTGGTATTTACCATCTGTTGGGCATCATGTCTTAGATTTTATATATAGTGTATAAAATCATGTATAGATTTTATTGATAGTGTAGAACAACCTCGAAAGCTAGTCATTATCATACAAAATTAAGAGAGGAGGAAACTGTTAAAGGTTTTCATGTCAAGTAACTTTCTTATAGGCATTAGCTAGTAACTGGCAGAGCCAAAATTGTCACATATGAGTCAACTGGACTCAAGATGGCTATTCTCTCCAAAAGGCAACTTGAGACTATGGCCACTTTTGAATCATGATAATAGAGCCTTTACACGTCAACCTAACTCAAAAACTGTCCTTTTGACTGGGAAAACTGTCCAGGAATTTTGAAATATATATTTTGAAACACTTATGGTAGAAATCTTAGAGCCAGAGTTCTTCAACTGTGTTCTTAGACTTAAGCTAAAGTGAATTTTTCCAAAGAATAAGCAACTTATAAAAGGCTTTCAGGTGGATTTTTTGTTTAATATTACTATCTTTTTAGAGGTATCTTAAGAAGAAAGAGAAATAAGACTGACGACTGGAAGCTAAATCCCAGTTTTAGCAACAGGTTTTACTTCAGTTTGGAGAAGGCAAAGGCAGCCCACTCCAGTACTCTTGCCTGGAAAATCCCATGGATGGAGGAGTCTGGTAGGCTGCAGTCCATGGGGTCGCTGAGGGTCAGACACGACTGAGCCGACTTCCCTTTCACTTTTCACTTTCCTGCATTGGAGAAGGAAATGGCAACCGCTCCAGTGTTCTTGCCTGGAGAATCCCAGGGACGGGGAGCCTGGTGGGCTGCCGTCTATGGGGGTCGCACAGAGTCAGACACGACTGAAGCCACTTAGCAGCAGCAGTTTACTTCAGTTAACCCTTTGGGGGAGCTGATTCCTTCTTAGAATGTGATGAACATTTCAAATTCCACTTGCAGACAAAAGGCACCTACACACATCTGTATACTAATTTCATAGAGGTCATGGACACACAGTCTCTTTGCAAGTGTATTCTTCAATTTAGGGAGCACTGACTTAGTGTCTGTCGTTCTGGTTCTACTTAAAATGAGAACGTATACAATTGTCCCTGCTCTTCCGAAAAATTATGAAGGTTGATTCTAAATCCAAAGATCATAGATAAGTATTAAATCTTGGACATTAAGAAATTATTAGCTCTTTTGAGTGGGGAGGGGGGGCACATTTAATCCAGAGGGTTTACCCAAATAGAATTATTGGCTCGTATGTGTCTCTCCTACAAAACCAGGTTTAAATGATTTTATCTAAGAGTTAGAAGTGACAAAGAATAAAGCACTTCATGCCATATGCATTTTTAACACAAGTGTTTGTAATCTGATAAAAGCAACTTAGTAAAATATGGGTTTGTTTTATTTTTTCCTATTTTGGAGGGAATATATTTAGTTTCAAACCATTCATTCATCATTATTCACTTCATCTCTGTAACGCATACCTTCCTACAAGGGCCTGTGTGTATTTCTCAAGAACTTTTTCCTATTAAAGTATCCCAGGCTCTTTTTGCTTCTGAAAAACTTGTTTGGATAAGTTACTGTGCCTTGGTTTCCTCATCTGTGCAATAGAATTAATAATAATAATGCCTGCCTCCTAGAATTATTAGGAGAATTAATGAATTAATGCATATAAAGCCTTTAGATGAGTGTTTGGCAAAAAGAAAATGCCTAGTAAATACTGGGAAATATCATTATTGTTGCGAATTTTATTACTACTATCAATAGATCCTTTTATCCACAGGTGGAATATCTTTTGTTTATGATCTATGGAAAAATTAATACTGTCCAAATGAAAAAGCTGCATATATCTGCAGCACTCTGTGAAGCAAAAGAAAACATTGGTGCTTGATAAATGAAAACCAGATCTATAATAGCATTACAGATTTCAACAAGGGGAGGAATGTGTTCTTTTAAATGGAAACCAAAATATATTGTCTGCTATTTGATTTGCATGATGGGGACAACTCAAAAAAAAAATTACAACTGTAAAGAAAATAGATGATGTTACAACAACTTGATTATTTGTGAGATGGGCAGTTTAGCACCTTTAAAATGAGAGAGCAGCTCTCAGAATCACTGCTCCTATGATAAATCTAAATTTAAAAAGTAAAAGAGAAGAAACTACTGATACTCCCCTGTACTGTTGATTGCCATTTGCCACCACACTTGTGCTCTACATTTAAGCCCTATCTGAGCCTCCTCTGTACAGTGTTAAATGGTAAATGTCTACTCATTCATTCAAACAGCTGTTAGCACATGGTAACGTTCTCCAGTTACATATCTTACCCATGCTGGGGTTACCTTTTCTTTTTTTTTTTTTTTCCTACAGGCCATATCTAGTAACCATATATATTTTCAATAAGTAAAAATAACTAAAAACAAACACAAGGAAATCAATAGCTGCAGTATATCCAAAGTTTTCTAATAAATGTTTAATTATACTGAATATAAATGTTCCATTTGAAGTATCTACATTAAAGAATTAAAATCGTTTTCCTCAGTCAGGAATTCCTTTAATAGCTGTCATGTGGTATTTCTCACATCAACTCAATTAATATGATTCCTTTTCCTCTCTCCTGGTTCATTCTCTCTCTCTCTTCCTCACTCCTCTCCTCCCAAACCCCAGACACTAATGACTAATTTGTGGGCAGCTGGGTTTGTTTTATTTTGCTCTTGAAATTCTGCTTACACCACTGAAAGAAGTTGGTTAGAAAATATGCCTCATCTTAAAACACACACACTCACAACGCAAAAACTTGTCTAGTCTCACCCCATATTGGTTGAGTTCATTTTTCTCACATTGTTTAGAACATCAGTCACTGAGTTAGATCCATTTCTTTAACATTTTCAGTCTTTCCATTTTCAAGTTAATTATTTACAAGCATGACAAAATTTAATCCTTTTATTGCAGAGTGATCCTTTTTTTAATAAATAAAGACATCTTTCTTTTTGAGGAACAGTGCACAGTCAAATTTTTATAGCTTAATTTGTCTTAAATTGAAAGCTAGATGGGATTTAACCTCTGGAAACGTGGAACGGTTTCACAAGGTGCTTGCAGCCTTCGTAAAGACTAATTGGAGCTATTTAAATGGTGTCTCTGTCCTGTGGGCAGCAGATCAAGTGCCTGGGGGTCTGTCATTCCCAGCACCTGCCTCAGCCTGCCCCTGTGGGCGCTTCTTACCCAGAAAGGAGAAAACATTTCTAAGGAATGGTTGGTTGTGTTGGTTTTTCCCTGTACTTTCGGTCCCAGTAAGCTAATCGAAGAGTAAATCAGAAAGCTCTGAGTTTATTTTTATCTCCATTGTCTTTGTTCAGTTATTGGGATTTTCTTTTCATTTGTATGGTACATCTGTGCAGGTTGTGCTAACGAGCTACACTCCATTACTCTAACGCTGCAGAGAGACCTATGTCATCCGTGGTATGGCTCTGTTTTTAGAATATAGGCACAGGTTGTCCATGACTGGAAAGTTTAAAAATGACTCTTTTTGTCCGTTCCGTTATTTTTTTTTAACATGTGAATAGGGAAGAGGCCTTCCCGATTTGCAGTTTCTTTTTGTCACTGTAGTATTCAGAAATAAGTAGGTTTATTTCATTTTTGTTAATCATATCGATCATAAGAATAGCCAGTATCCAATGTGTATTTTAGATGTTTCAAATTAATTGACTCATTTGAAACTCTCACAGAGGTGTTGGGTAAGGATGTTATGATAGCGCTGCTCATATATAAGGATGTAGATGAGGAGACGGGCACTTTGAGTGTCCTACAGACAGAACTCCTGCTGATACTCTGCATTTGATTTTAACTACTTCATTGTGAAATAAAACTCTACAATAATTGTAGTTCAGTTGGTAAAGAATCCACCTGCAATGCAGGAGACCCCAGTTTGATCCCTGGGTCGGAAGATCTGCTGGGGAAGGGAAAAGCTACCCACTCCAGTATTCTTGGGCTTCCCTGGTGGCTCAGCTGGTAAAGAATCCGCCTGCAATGTGGGAGACCTGGGTTTGATCCCTGTGTTGGTAAGATCCCCTGCAGAAGGGAAAGGCTAGCCACTCCAGTATTCTGACCTGGAGAATTTCATGGACTGTATAGTCCTTGGGGTCGCAAAGAGTTGAACATGACTGAGCAACTTTCATATATGTATATGAACTAGAAATGAGTCCCTTCTACCACAGTACTGAGAAGTCCCCAACATGTGTCTAATCTTGGAATCCTTCTCTATAGGTACTCTCATGACCTAGCCTCCTCAGCAATGCCAAGGTATAGAAAACCAAAGAAAGGAGAGTGAAGGCTGGGTTCACAGACTCTATGAAAGTATCCATTCCTCCATAACTCAACAGTGGTGACGAGCTGCAGTACCCACATAGAAAGGCACCCTTCTAAAAAGAATCACCCTGCATTTGGTAGAAACACGGAGGGTCATTGGCCAAACTGCAGTCATATCCAGGGAGACTTCTGCAGATAATACCCTGTGCCTTTGCAAGAAGCATTTGTTTTTTCTGGTATGTTGCAAAGAGAAGCCTTCATTTTGTTAGTTCTGATGCAGCTGTGAGTGGCTGCCATGGTGTAAGTTGAAGGAGAAGGAAGGCCTGTGTCCCTTGAAATTAAATACATTTACTAGTAAATTATTATTTGATTTTGTTTATGTGGTTTTGCCGGTGTTAGCAAACAAAGCAAAAAAATTTTTTTTTTTCTGAATTTTGGTTTGCAAAAATTATAGTCTAGGTCTTAACTGGCAATTCATTGTTGTTACACAGTTTTTCTTTTCTATTTGTGTATTGAAGTGGAGCAGGAGACTTTACTGATTAAATGAAAGGTAGCTTTTGTGCTCTAGTGGGTCTTGAGTACTTCTTTCTTACAACAGGAATAAACTGCTTTACCAAAAAAAAAAAATTCTTTGTCGCAAACTTCACAAAGGGTTTGTAGAAGTGAAAGGAAATGAAAGAACTAGAGCTTTGATGCCACACTGTGAGCTGGAGCAGAGCCAGGCAATGAGCTGAAGTTCTGGTCCCCGCTCTGGGTTGCTGCAATAGTTTGTCGTCTAGAGCCACGAGTGGGTTCCCCACCTTGCCTCTAACTCTGCCTTTTACTCATTCTCACCTCCACAAGTCAAGAAAAGCTGCTTTTCCTGAATAGACCGTGTGCTACCCTAGTCCTACCACCTCCTTATGCTTTTGAATCTGTTTATTTTTCACCCTACCAGGTTCTAGTCAAGATTTAAAGTATCAATCACACCTATAAATCTCATCACAGCTCATCAGAGGTAAAAGAAGTAGGAACCAACTTGAATGATCATCAGAGTGTGTTCCTACCTAATCTGACAGCCAGTGAAGGCTCTATATAGCTGAAAATCACTTCACAGAGATTTCCGAATCCAAGAAGTTTAAGAACACCACAGAGACACAATCTTATTTTAGAACTTAAAGGGACTTGAGGAAATCTATTTGTCCAGCACACCTTGTTTAACAGATAAGCAGTCAGAGGTCTGGACAAGTTGAACCACTGCCCAGATGTCAAAGAGCAACTTCCCATCAGCCCTAACCCAGAGTTTCAGTTTCCTGGTCAATGTCTCTGAAGTCTTAGCATGTTCTTAGTATTGCTTCATGAATCACAACTTTTATGATACAGAAGTACACACTTGGCCTGTATGATTACTTACTTTCACATTAATAAAATAATTTATGTACATTTGGGGTCCTATTTTTTCACTGAAGAGCATAAGGCCTTATTATTAACATTTTATAATTATAAACACCTCTCAACAAGAGAAATCCTCAAATCAAATTATCTACTGACCTAAAAATCGAGTGCAAAGCAAGTTGTTTATTTATTTTGGTTTTTTTTTAATAATGAGACCCACATGACCCAATTATTTCTCATCAAATTAAAAAGGGAAAAAAGAAAAAGTATTTTAACCTAGTCAGTACAAAACAGCTCAGATAGTATGTTCTTTGACATTTCAACATGCTTTCAAGGTTTTAGCGCCTTTCTCAGTATAAGTTAATTATTCATCAAGAATATTCTTTCAAACCAAATAGCTTCATCTTTCCAAGAATTCCTCTCCATTTGTTAATATTCAAACAATATGGGAGAAAATCATTATAAAGCTCTAAAGTGTTAATCCCATGCTTAAATGAAGAAAAATGGCATTTCCTCTGCATGTTGAGCTCAAAAGTTCTCAGAATTTTTCAGACAGAAAAACAAGGGAGCCCAAATTTCACACCCAGGCTTATTTTTCCACCAACAGTGTAACTAGCAATTCCCAGTAAATAAAAGGAGAGCCTAAACCTGACCCAACCATGTTTGAATCACAATATCTCTTAAAGGCTTGAGTTGTATAGCTCCAAGTTAAGTTTGTCCAAAACACAAAGACCCAGTGGAAAACACGTATGTAGTGTTTTTAAGTACCACATAAAATAAGTCCATTAACTGATGAAACAGACTAGAAAATAGGAATGTGGAATATAGTGGGGTAAAATATGAAGACAAGATCTAGCCTGTTTTCTCACTTATTAGATGATTAGAATGACAACTACTATTGGTATTGGAATTGCATACGTGACTGTTATTAATTGGAGAATACACATGAAACAATACATAGGAGATCAGGACTTCCGTGGTCATCCAGTGGTTAGGAGTCTGCCTGCCAATGTAAAGGACCCAGGTCCGAACCCTTGTCCAATATCTTACCTTCCTGCGGGGACAAGTAAGCCCATGTGCCACAACTTCTAAGCCCACACTTCGGGAGGCCTCAGGCTGCAGCTGCTGAACCCATGCCCCGTAAACACTGAGGCCCGCGTGCCCCAGAGCCTGTGCTCCACAACAAGGGAAGCCACGGCAGTGAGAAGCTGGCACACCTCAGAGAAGAGCAGCCCCCCACTGCAACTAGAGAAAGCCTATATGCAGCAGTGAAGACCCATCACAGCCACAGATAAATAAATATTTTTAAATGAAAAAAAAAGCCTAGAAAATCTTGAAAACTTACTTTTAGAAATGTAGTAAAGCCATGGATACCTAGGAAAGGACAAGGTCTAGTGCTAAGCTGTTCTTGGACAGTGACCTTAGAACCAATTGTGCCTACAGGACCTAGGACCAAGAGAGTGCCTACAGCAGGACCAGTCCTAAGATTCTACTTATGATGAGTTTCAGACATCTTTTTTCAAGTTCTTGCCATTTTAATAACTCTTCCCTCTCAAAAGGAAAAAAGAAAAGGCTAGGCACCATTACCATAGTTTTGGACAAATCTTCACAAATCCAAGAAATAAAAGCAATCAGCTGATTGACAGTAATACTGTATTCTTTCAGTTCTGCATTTTAAGTTAGATTTCTACTTAACATAGCCCCAGAATTCAGTTAATTCTTACACACTTCTCATGAATTAGTAGTGCACACTGATTTGCACTGCATTAGAGGAAAGTCAATATAGTATGTTTTTTTTTTCCATTGGAGTTGGCTGAAAAATCATTCTAAATATGTCAGATTGAAAACGGAGGTCTTGTCTACTCAAAACACACTATTCTTTAACCTTAGCTTTCAATCTGAGGTTAATGGTTTTTTAGAAGTACAAGCCACCATTATTTCTCAGATCTTTTCTCATTCATCTTTCTGCACAGCTTATTATTTTGGGTTGTATGAATATAAGACACACTTGGTCTTAGAGCTGCTAGAGAACACAGTAGTCTCTCACTACTCCACACTGCAAAGAACATGTGATAGAACTTACTGGAAGTGTCTTTCTGTCAGAATGTGTAAAGCAGTTTGCCAGGAGACTTTTATTCTAGGTATTAACTACTTACAGACAAGTGTCAAAATATATAAATAGGATCCTCACATTATTTTCAGGATATAAATATTACCCTAACAATTAGCTCTCCTAGGTGTTGAAGTATTGTTTTCAATTCTCTTCTTTGCACAATATCAAGTCCCAAATTCTTAAAGCATTTGGTGATACAATATGGATCCAATAACAGTTTTCAAGCAGAATTTTTGTATTTTTGTCCAAACTCTTATTGAGTATCAACCTATTCCCCATAAAATATAATAACAACATATTGTTCAGACTTGAGCAATACATCAAAAAAACAATTCATTATGTAATAGCTGATTAAAGTTTATACAAGAATGCAGGCTAGGTCTGATTCTGCTTCTTTACATGTGTGTCTCACATTCACCACCTCTGTCCTCAGATGCGTTGTTCAGACACATTTGTTACCCCTGATAAGGAAGAAATGGCACAGTGCCCAACTGATGTATTTTCTGAGTCATTAAACCAGATTTCTCCATTTTTGAATTTTCTTGGGAAAAAAGTTTTCTGTGTATTGGTAGCTGAGTGAGGCCTTAGCCAGAATCTTTTCTATCATTTCTTTAATGTTACCTACTAAATTAAATTATTTAAAGTGAGCTTTCCCTGTGTTATAAAGTAGACTCATTGTTGGCTCAGAACCAAATCCTGCAGACATGGAGATGTGCATGCTTCCCAGTGGCTGTAACCTGAGCACTTTATTTAAACTGTCCTTTGAATCTGCAGTAATGTGGTGTCAGGGAAGAACAGGATCTTTATCAACAAAGGGCTGCCAGAACCCCAAGAGCTTCTTGAGTAGCTGTAATAGATGAATAATGTTACAACCAACCGTGCATTTCAGTTTTTGCTCAAAAGGCTTTTCACTGATGCTGCTGGTATTTCATATCCATGTGTTCATCTTGGAACCCAGTAGCCTCCATCTGACTTTCATTACTTTTCTTGAGAGGATCGATTTTACAACTGGAATCAGAAAAGCAGTCAAAGTAATTGCAAGTGGCAATCACTGAAATATAGTAATCTTAGCTTGGGAACATATGTTCCATTATAAAGAATATATATATATATATATATATTTTTTTTTTTTAATAAATCCAAGACTCATATTTTCCCAAAGTAAGAAGGGACCATGTACAGGTTCTATTGCTATCTCCTGTATCATGCTAATATCCCAATAAGGTGTTCGTTCCGTCAGGAATAGGCAATTCATTACATCTGGAGGAAATCTATACCCTTTCTGATAATGACTATATGAAAATGCTTTATTATACTGGAGATGAAACTCACTCTCTGTAGTTACATCCTTCAGAACTGAAAGATTTGGGTCTCAACATAGTAATCCTCAGCCTCTCTTGACTCATGGGCAACTCTTATGTCCAACTCCTATTTTTTTGCTGGGTTTTAATATATATTCCTTTCTCATACGAAATAGCTTTGATTTCCATCATCATTCTGGTCACTCTTCTTCAAAGTTAGACTTCCCTGTAACCCTTATAAAGGCACTGTGCTGACGGAAAATTAGACTTTTAATCAGAATATCTGTATTATGTTACAACTTTGCTACTTATTCAGTGTTGGAACTTGGGCAAATTATTTACTCTTTTTGTCACCAGGGATAGCGAAGGTAAATAAAAGATATGTGGTCTAGAGGCAAATGACACAAGCAATATGCAAATGAACAATTAAATTTATAATTACAATGTTGCCAAGAGAGTTCTGAGGTCCCAGGGTATGAAGAACAGAACCCCTGAGATGGAGGCTCAGTGTTTTCTGATGGGAAAGAGACAGAGAGTGTGTTGTAGGAGGTGGGATGGCACCAAGCTAGCGGAACAATGTTTTCTAACAAAGCCAGCATGTAGAAGCAGGACAGGGTCTAGAGACTGGAAAGTGAGTAGATGAGTCGACAAGATGAGTTGGAGAACTACAGAGCTTTGTAGCCATTGTTGAGAATTTGGATTTTATTTAAAGTATAAGGAGAAGCCATTGTTGGGTTTGAAGAAGAGACATTCAGGGTCTGAAATATATTTTTATAAACTGCTCTTATCGAAATAGAGAACAGACTGCAAAGGACATAAGTAGAAATGGGACAACCAATTAGGAGGCAGTTGTCATCATCCAAAGAGCGATTTGTGTGATTCAACAACCGGTTGAAGTTTAAGGGAGAAGCAGTACTCTACAGAGGTTAAGACACAGATGTAGCAGACTGCCTTCCTGTAGTTAGACCAGACTCCACCAATTCTGGCACATTTTTGCATCTCTGTGCACCTTAGTTTCCTCCTCTGTGAAAGGAAGATCATGACTGAACTTCTGAGAGTTGTTGTGAGGACTGAATGAGTTTATATATGAATTCCCTGTTAGCTAAATCTGAAAGAAGTTTTTACTGTTGGGACATGTTCCACCCTATACTGCATTTTCAGACTCAGGCATTGTTTCATTTGGTTTTTGTCTGAGAAAGAAGAGAATGAACGTAGAATATGACCAGATAATTGCTTTTCAAGCTATATTTTGCTGATGCAATGGAGAAAACATGTGAGAGAAAAGGCATTCCATGAACAATCAATTGTGTTTTCCTTTCTTTGGAGTCCACCTTGTCATGTCACAAAGATTGAACACTTCAGACATTGTATTTCTTTAATGTGACGGTCCCAATAAGAACCATTTTAATCCTGTTTAAGACCCAAACTTTAATACAGTGTGAAACATAATATAACACTGTCATCAGGCCATGTCCCAGGCTGTTTCCTCTTGTGATATGTTCACATAGTTGCATAACACTCCTTGCCTTACAGGTATCCCAGGAAGTGACTATGTGAATGCCAATTACATAGATGGCTACAGGAAACAAAATGCCTATATCGCAACACAGGGATCTCTACCGGAAACATTCGGGGACTTCTGGAGAATGATATGGGAACAACGGAGTGCCACAGTTGTTATGATGACAAAACTAGAAGAGCGATCCAGGGTAAGGATGAATATCCACCTTCTCCCTCTTAAAATCTTCCCTCAGGTAGTTCTGGTCAGAATCTAAGATTTCAACTTTTGATTCTTTAACAGCCACTAAATATGAATATCAACAGCTTAGACTAAATCATGCTTTAACATTCTTTTGTATCTTTCAAAAAGGAAATGATCTCATGATGTGTATGATCACTAAAAGGAAAAAGAAATAGCACTCGAAGAAGTAGGCAGCTTGGCTAGATAAATAAATATCAACTTGGATATCTTTTAAAATTCACATTTAATAGGAACTCACAGACTTTGGGGGAAAACCCCAATAATATGTACTTCCTGACATTTTCAACTTTTTCTTTCTCATAATCTGCAGTGAAAATCTAAAATTCTGTGAAAGAGGGTCCTTTCAAAAATTATTCAAATTATCATAAATTAAGTCAGGGCAGCCAGAAAAATGATGTGGGTTAATACACAGCTGAGAAAACATGTAAATGTAGAGGGCATTTTGCTAGTTTAGCCTACTCCAAAATGAATAGGTTTTAATAACAGAGTCACTGCTTAGTAAGGTCTAAGAAAGGGATTTTATTTATCATATGGATCCAATATTATGAAGCATGGCATATTGGTTAAATGCTCTCGATTTGCAAAACTAGAACGTAATGGGTAAGCAGTATCCTCATTCCCAAGTGTACATGCAAATATGGTAGCCATTTGATGAAAATCAGTCTGTAACCTTGAGAATTTAAGGAACAAGTCTGACAAATCACTGAAGACAGCATATACTCTCCCTGAACTATGGGGCATTTGGGGCAGAGTTTGAAATTAACAGTGAGAGGGCTCTTTTACTAGGGTCACAGTATTCTCAAAAAGGATATTTAAAATGAAGTCAAAGCCTGAGTCCTCATTTGTTGTGTGACAGCCAGGTTTTAAACATTCTTCTAAGCTCAGTACATGGCAGTTTCTCTTAGCCCCAGTGTGTCTATGAGAGAGGAGTTGAAAACTGCCCAGGAGATCCCTAAGGAAAAAGCTCAGACTTCGGAGAAAATAAAAAGTCCCAGCAGTACTCTTGCTTTGGAAAATCCCATGGACGGAGGAGCCTGGTGGGCTGTAGTCCATGGGGTTGCTAAGAATTGGACACGACTGAGCGACTTCACTTTCAGTTTTCACTTTCATGCATTGGAGAAAGCAATGGCAACCCACTCCAGTGTTCTTGCCTGGAGAATCCCAGGGACGGGGAGCCTGGTGGGCTGTCGTCTATGGGGTCGCACAGAGTTGGACACGACTGAAGCTGACGCAGCAGCAGCTGTTACTTTAAAGCTGGTAAATCAATAAACATGGAACACAACTGGTTTAGCAAAGCTAAAAAGCAATCGGATCTTTTCAGAATGTGAATTCTACAAAAATATTGTCTGAAATGAATTTAGATTTAAAAAACTTGTATGACTATGAAGATATATATATGTTACACATTACATTCAAATACCATTTGAAAGATGTAAATAGATCTTTTATTGACTCATACTCAGGGTAAACTCTATATAACCCCTATGTATAACTAGCCCTTTCCTTAAAGCAATTCCTATCCAAATGATTCTTGAATACAATTGTTAATAATTTTAACAATGTCTAACATATATTGGGTACACTGATATTTTACAACAATCCATGAGATAAACACTACTATGATATCCACTTTATATATGAGTAAACTGAGGCCAGGACATTCCAGAAGGTCACCCAAGCTCTTCTCCACAACACATGTGCTTACCCACGAGGCCATACTGCCTGTTAGCACTTCTGTGAAGCAGAGGCAACTGAACTATTATGTTACAGTATGCATATAAATCCAACCTACCCAGACTGCTCTGCCTAGAGATACTGGCTGGTTACAAGCAGTCATTTGCAAAAGCTGTTTTCAGTAAAACACACATTTTTATCTTGACACTGCAGGCTTTCATTAAGCCATGCACAGAAACTTGTTTTGAAATAACCAAATGAAATTCTGCCCTTTTTCTCCCTAATTGCTTCTAATAATAAAGTTAGTTCTAACTGGCCCCACTGCCAGTGCAACATGTGATGGTAATGAGCAGTTCTTGGTGGAAGGCACTGTGACTTAAATACCCACAGTTTATCTTTCTGTTGCAGGCTACCTTTTTTTCTCTCACCTCAGACAGAGAAGCTTATTCGGAAGTTACTAAATGAACTCTGTTTGTTCCCTCCATTAATTACTCTTTGCTCTTGCAAGTTAGCTCTGTCTTTTGTTAAATGACCCGAGGAGGCCGAATAAAGTGCTGCCTTGTGCTTTTTACTCTGTGATAGTTCAGTCTTTACCCTAACTTATGATGACCCACATAAGCCAATATTGAGCGATCTCAATCATCATCAACCCTGGCTATACCAATGATACTCTGACCCCCAAAGCCCCAAAGCCTTTGTTCCTCAGTCTAGAATACTTGAAAATAAATGACCAAATGCCCTGGAGAGATCTAGCAAAACACTGAACCCCCAAATTATCTCACATGCTCTTCATCTTCCTCCCTCACATCCTCCCACCTCAATTTCCCTGTATACTTGCTCTTTCTCCTAAAGTCCCAGGGAGCAAGAGGAAAGCATGCCTGGATTTTCAAAATAATGACATAGGTTAAATTTTGCTATACAAACAGTGTTTTAAACAGTGGTTAGTTGTTGCTGAAATATATAGTTCCATACTTGGCGAACTTTTAGGGTTATGTGGGCTGACCTGCAACTCACTGAATTCTCAGTTCCCAGCAGCCAACTTCAAAGCAGTCATATTAACTACTTGGCTTTATTTAGAAACTGCTGTAGTCTCTCTCATAAAGGTCCAGGCAGCTTAAACAAATCACTTCTCCAAGGGCTAAAGCTTAAAATTTCATTATTTTGATGAAGGCTTGCTTGGGTTCCTAAAATAAAATTCATCCCCTTGGCTTATTAAAAAAAAAAAAAGCATGTGTATGTGTGTAAACACTTCTGTGCATTACAAATAATCAGGAATACCTGTTAACTGAAGTGGGAAAGAGAGAAGAATAGGAAGAAGAGATTGCATGATATTGCACAGAATTGCCTGGGGACACCACCATCAGAGGAAGCTACCTGACAGAGTTCCAAGCAGGGGTGCCTTGCAGTCACATGTCTGGGTTTAGAGCCCAGCTTTAGTGCATACTAGCTATGTGACATTAAGCAAGCTGCTGGACACCTCAGTCTCCTTTCTGGATTACATGGAAACGTTACTGTGGATATTACTTTAGATAAAGAATGTGACAAGGTGTCTCAGTGAGTCTACACTATTATTTTTTGGTTGAAATAGAGAAGTTAGAGGCCTTACCATTATAGCTTTAGTTTCTCCTAAAGCTGGCTTCCAAATAAATCAAGTTTTGTTCCCAAATGAAATGAGTCTGTTTCTCTGTGGTTGTTGGCGAACCGTAACCAAACACAAGAGTCACTCTGCATAGGCAGTTTTGTCCCCTGTTCCCAGTCCAGGTTTGCACAGCCATGCATCCTAGTCAACAGGAGAGTGTAGCTCAGAACATGGGGTGCCTTTGCATTTGCCTTTGACAGAACCTCCAGAATGGAGACCCTGACACAGGAAGTGTTAATCTGCCTGTAAAAAGTCTACAATAGAACATTCTTGCGGCTTTCACTTATCTTGAAGCAATACAATGTGAAAATAGTGTTATTATGAACATGAGTTACATGTAGTAATAATTACCACTAAATATAGTTTTGATACCACATTTCCTTTTGGTTCAGCTTTTCATTCTCCTTCCCTTTCTTATTTATTTATGATAATAGGGAATTTTCTTCTCAGAACCAACCTCCTTTGTTTTCTAGCCCTCTACTGTGTGGTTGACACAGCAGCAGGGCTTGTAACCCTTGCTGAATTAGAACAGTTCACTCAAGAAAAAATTTACTCTCGCATGTGTTAGACATTTCCCTAATCTTTTGTTAGAGAACTGACCATTACTCGCACTTGGAAGGCTGACAAAGGCTTACAAGTGTAAGGTAGGGCTTAGGGCTTCTGGGTGGCCATTTGAAAACTTCAGTTCTTTGATTTTTCAAATGCCATCAGTCTCCTTAAATGTGGCCTTGCAAGAATCCCAAACTTAAATCTAGAGACTGTTTGCACAGTGTATACATGCATATATCAAACCTGAGGAGAAAATGTATAAGTTGAATATTTTCTATGAGTTTCATTAAGATATATTAAATATATATATATATATATATATATATATATATAATGCTAAAAACTAGAGATTTTGAAGTTGAAGTTTGATTGCTGCCTGAAAATGCACAAATAAATTTAAAGACTTGTATACTGTGTGACATGAGATATGGTTAGTGGGTTTTATTCCACAGTTTCCATCTTTTTTTTGCCAAATCGTCTCAAGTTCTGCGTAGTTCACTGACTCTGCAGCAACTTATTCCTGTGCCCCAAAATGTGGTCTCTAATTGTTTCCATGTTTCATAACATGCCAATAAGCACATGAATCGGTCTGGGTAACCACATGGAGGGAAGAAAGAGTTCGGAAAAAATGAAGCACTGGTAGGAGAATAAAATGTATACAGCTGGGATTTCCACTACAAGGGTGTTATTTGTGGGCAACTGGGATGCATGGCTGGCACGCCTAGGTTGAAGAATGGGGGTCTCCAAGGGAGGATTCTGCAAAGACCATTCCTGGCCCAGGAAGCTCTATTATTTGATGGGTGATTGTTCACTTTATTCCTCCTTTATCTCTCTGCTTTGAGGTACAGAAGGGAACGTGTAGGCCTATCGTTGACAAATTCTTGAGCAACCTTGATTAGTTTTAGAAGGTGAAATGGATTCAGTGAGGTTAAGGGGTATTTGTCTTTCACTTGTCCTCCCAGCCTGCCTTCAGTCAGTTCCCATAGTTGACACTTATTGTTGCTTCATGTCTCGCAAACTTTATAGTGGGAGTTGATTCACTTAAAGAGTTAGTATTGTAGTGGGACTTAGTGCTATAAATGTCAAGGATGAGAGTAAAATTTTGACACACCCTAACATGGGAAATGATTTGAATTGTCATCATCCAATATGGGCCACATCTCTTGTGGTAAAAGCATAGAATAAGATGTGAAGTCCGTACTCAGTTTCCAAACTCTCTAAATCTCATTTTCTGTTCCCAAATAGATAACCAGGGAACCTGGTTAATGGCATCCATTGCTAGAGCAGATCAAACATTTTGTGATCTTATTTTATGATAGGCCAGGAATGGGAAAATCCATAATCCAGTAAATTCGGTTGTTAATGGATGGAAATTAGATGATGTCAAGGCCGAAGGGATCAGGGCTGGTGTTAACTGCACTATGCTAACGGTTTAGGGAGTTAAACCTGACACTTGGCCACTGGAGCACTTCAGACCCAAAGACCACTCACTCTTCCTGTGTCCTCTCCATTCCTGAATGTCACCATAGTAAATTTACCCCAACAGAGAGTGACAAGTGAGATGGAGACATATTTCGCTTGCTCCTGTAGCTAAGAGGGAAATTCTGGACAAAAAGCAGCAAGAAAGGAGATTCTGATCAAACATTTTCTTGTTTTTCTATAGAACAAAGCTTGAGATACATTTCAGATTGTGAGGTCCTTTGGGTTAAAAGTTGGCAGAATCCCTTTGAAGATTATAAATGGCAGTGTTATTGTTTTCATTGTCGTTATCAGTTTTGGAAGGCCCAGCCTTGGCTGGTGGCTGACTAATTCCTGGCCCCTCTGGTTTGTCAAGGTTCAGTAAGTTTAATGGAGAGCAAATGCTTTCCAAATGCCAGGTCTGTGTCCTCTTCCAAACAGAACTGGAAGCACCAGAGGCCTTGAACATTTAATTTCTCAAACTATAACCTGAAGCACTGCCTCTCTAGAGCTATAGAAACAGCTTTTTCCTTAAGCAACTGTTGTGATTGCAGCACAAACGTTGCCTTTGGAGTCTGCATGATGTATGGGATTGTTTTTAAAAAGCAATGGATACTTAATGTATATAGGGAAACTGGCAACAAAAAGAAAGATACTCATGTTGGCAGCCTAAAGGATGTTCGGGTCCTTATCTAGCAAGTTCCGCACTCTTGGTTTTCTTTTGTCAGCCGTGTCAGATAACAGAGAAAGGATCCCGCCAATTTCTTACTGTCTGTTAGCTTCCTGGAATTTCTCCCTTCTTTGTCCATCCTACTTCCTCTATTTAGGATGGAAGACTACAGATGGTGGCTCAGAACATCCCGACTGAAGTGAATTATAGGCAGCACAAGCTAAGGAATGAGAAAGAGATGCAGCTTTGCTCCCAGTGACAATGTGCAAAGCCCCCGTGAGTCTTTGCAGTCATGCTTACAGTGCTCCGGGCTGGTCTAGGCTATTTCTAAGATTTTGAGAAGTGCGAGTTAATCTCTGTGCCCAGGCAAGGCAGATATTCAGCTGGTATGCACCACTGTAGTTTTACTGGGAGTTACTATATTGAAATGTATCCATATTGGCTGGTATACAAACATTATCTTTTTATTGAAACTTTAAGTCACATAAGGATATCGCTCCCGTGTCAGTGACACTGGAGCACTGCTGGAACACAGGCAGCCACCGGGCAGACGAAGGCAGGTGCAGAGGTGATAGTAATTCTGTGTGGAGTGCCCAGTCATTGCCAGGAGTGACTGGGGCTGAGGGGCAAATAGACTCCAGTCATGAGGGAAGGCCTGGTATGCAAGTGCCATGACAGGGACCTTTTCCTCAGATTACAGCAATGGAAGAAGTCATTAGAAAAGCTGAGTGCAGCTCCATCTGTTAACACCTAGCAGATGCTTTTGTCTTATCCTGTTCAGGTCGCTATAACAGAGTGCTATAGACTGATGGTTTATATCCAACAGAAACTTAACTTCTTACAGTTTAAGACTAAGGTGCTGCTTTCTGGTTCATAGAAAACTGTCTGTACAATGCAGACGTGAGAGAGCTTTCAGGAGTTTCTCTTCTAAAGCACTAATTCCATTCTACCAGGCCTCCACCCTCTTGACCTAAGGGCCTCCTCAAGCCCCCACTTCCTAATACGATCACATAGGGAATCAGATTTCAACATAGTGCCAGGAGAAATATCCACAACCTCAGATATGCAGGAGAAATATCCACCCTAAATTGGAAAACTCAGCAGTGGCCACAGGACTGAAAAGCTCAGTTTTCATTCCAGGGCCAAAGACAGGCAATGCCAAAGAACGTTCAAACTACCGCACAGTTGCACTCATCTCAGGTGCTAGTCAAATAATGCTCAAAATTCTCCAGGCTAGGTTTCAACAGTACATGAACCAAGAGCATCCAGATAGTCAAGCTGGATTTAGAAAAGGAAGAGGAACCAAAGACCAAATTCCCAAATTCGCTGGATCATCAAAAAAGCAAGAGAATTCCAGAAAAACATCTACCTCTGTTTCATTTACTACGCTAAAGCCTTTGACTATGGATCACAACAAACTGTGGAATATTCTTAAAGAGATGGGAATACCAGACCACCTTACCTCCTGCTAAACCTGTATGCAAGACAAGAAGCAACAGTTAAAAAAAAAAAAAAGAAGCAACAGTTAGAAACAGACACGGAACAACATACTGGTTCCAACTTGGGAAAGGAATACGTCAAGGTTGTATATAACCACCTTGCTTATTTGACTTATATGCAGAGTACATCAGGTGAAATGTCAGGCTGGATGAAGGACAAGCTGGAATCAAGACTGCAGGGCAAAATATCAATAACCTCAAATATGCAGATAATGCCACCTTTTGGCAAAAAATGAAGAAGAACTAAAGAGCCTCTTGATTAAGTTGTAAGAGGAAGTGAAAAAGTTGGCTTAAAACTCAACATTCAAGAAACAAAATTGTGGCATCTGGTCCCATCACTTTATGGTGAATAGAAGGGGAACCAATGCAAACAGTGACAGGCTTTAATATTCTTGGGCACCAAAATCACTGCAGATGGTGACTGTAACCATGAAATTAAAAGATGATTACTCTTGTGAAGTGAAGCTATGACAAACCTAGATAGCATATTTAAAAACAGAGACATTACCAACAAAAGTCCATCCAGTCAAAGCTATGGTTTTTCCAGTAATCATGTATGGATGTGAATCTTGAACCATAAAGAAGGCTGAGCAAAGAAATATTGATACTTTTGAATTGTGGTGTTGGAGAAGACTCTTGAGAGTACCCTGAATAGAAAGGAGATCAAACCAGTCAATCCTAAAGGAAATCGATGCTGATTATTCATGGAAGGACTGATAGTGAAGCTTGAATACTTTGGCCACCTGATGTGGAGAACTGACTCATTTGAAAAGACCTTGATGCAAGGTTGAAGGCAGGAGGAGAATGGGATGACAGAGGATGAGATGGTTGGATGGCATCAAGCTCAATGGACATGAGTTTCAGCAGGCTCTGGGAGATAGTGAAGGTTAGGGAAGCCTGAAATGCTGCAATCTATGGGATCACAAAGAGTCAAACACAACTTAGTGACTGAATAACAACAACATGAATGGAGGGGAGGGGCACAGATATTCATTCTATAGCACACATCAAAAAAAAAAAAAAAGAAAATGAATACCAAGTTTTTAAATTAATAAATGGTTTAGTTAGTGTTTAAATGGTTCAGTGAACTGATAAGCAGCAAAATTTGGTTTATTTAGAGAATAATATTTTTGACATTATAGTTTTATTTATGAAAAGCTATGACTGTACTGATAGTCAAATGCTTTAATATCACTCTCATTTCAAGGACTCCATTGCCTTTGATCCTTCACTAAATAGTGGTCAGCAAAGAGAAAACGAAAGAAATTCATAAACCAGATAGTTTTGCCATCTGAAAATAGATATGACTAAATATTAGTTGTATGGAGAGAATGACACTTTTATTCAAAGAGAAGAGAATCATTGAGAATTATCTCTCCTGATTTCGGAAAATCAAGTATTAAATCTGGTCTTTTAAAAATGCCAAAAGAGATATAATAACCTACAGAATCAGTTTGGCGTGTAATTTTTCTGTCCACTAAAATATATCCTAATAGTTACCTGAAACTTTCTTTCATTGTATTCTTCTTATTAAATGTATATTTAGTCCTGGTAACATTTCCTTTTTCCCAAGAACAGCCTTGATTTGCATTATCTAATGTTAACATACTGTCCCCTCTTTACAGTAGAATCCTTTGCCCAAACTTACTAAATACTGATTTCCAAATATCATTTATTGTCTTTCTTTGACTAAATAACCCTAACCAGGCTTTCTCAAATACTATGTGGCGAATGTGTTTGGGTTCAGTATTGCTGGGACTCTTTGGAGTATTGGTTTGTTACATTTGGAATTCTGATGCTTTCCGCCATGCTGCCAGGCTCAATAAAGCTTTGTTAAATTGAAATGAGGTTTTGTTTTCATAAAGTTTTAGGCTGTTTAAAAATAAGCCAGCCTAGACCACAGTATAGTTGATTATAAAGTTGGCTTGCATGTGTTGAGTGCCCTTAATGTGCCAAACCATGTCCAAGATAAGCCATGTGGAAGTGAAAATGAAACAAGGAGAGCATTTCCCTAAAGCACAATCAGTAGACCTGCTGGATCAAATCCTACGAGATATTTCCAACACTGAGTTCTCTTTGAATACATTTAAATATGTTCTATCATGCCATCAACTTACTTTTAATAATTTGCCATGAAAGGGAAAAAATGAATGAATTCCACAGCATACATGTAGCAATCGTCAACCCAGTCTTTTCCATAATTTTGGAAAAATGAAAGCTTACCACATAAAGGGATTCTTTTTGTGATAATACAAAGAAATATCTCCCCTATATTCAGCCAGGAATCTGAACTGTCTCATTCAATTTGGGCCTCAAGTAGAGTTACAGGGTGATGTTTCTAAACCACAGCCTGGTTCTGCTTTTCCTTTTCTACTCTGATTCTAGTACATTCTCTCTTCACAGCCAGTTGGGGCCCAGGTCCATTAAAGGACTGTTTGGAATGTCACAACTACCTATTTGCTAAACCAGGAGATATAAGCACCCCTACATATTTAGTCAGTATGGCTGATGGACTGGGGACAGGACTGTTCATTGCCACTGGCACTTCACCTCCCATCTAGAAAATCCTAAATACATATCTGCTACTATTAATAATATATTCAGTTTTTCACATTCAGAATGATTTCAGTGATTTATAACAACAAACACAAAAAGCTGATAACTTGGTTAACTAATAATAAATATTCCCACTGGATACCTATTTGTGTTGGCCATTGGGTTCAGATGGAGAAGGCAATGGCACCCCACTCCAGTACTCCTGCCTGGAAAATCCCACGGATGGAGGAGCCTGGTGGGCTGCAGTCCATGGGGTCACTGAGGGTCGGACACGACTGAGCGACTTCACTTTCTCTTTTCACTTTTATGCATTGGAGAAGGAAATGGCAACCCACTCCAGTGTTCTTGCCTGGAGAATCCCAGGAACGGGGGGAGCCTGGTGGACTGCCATCTATGGGGTCGCACAGAGTCGGACACGACTGAAGTGACTTAGCAGCAGCATTGGGTTCAGAGTTTCAGGTATACGATTTCCAACCCTTATAATAAACCTGTCATGCAGGAGATAATCATTCCCATTTTATAGAAGAGGCCACAAAGCATTGGTCCTGGAAACAGAGAAGCAGCTTACTAGTCAAACAGTGAAACTGCCTGACCTTCCATGAATCAGTCCTGAAGGCCACTTGTAGTCACTTCAGAAGCAAATAAGAAAAGACAGACATCAGTATTTGTACTGAAACTCCCACCTTCTGTATACCCCAAAGGGAGCCTTCTGTACAGCACATCTTAACTCTCACACTCAGCTCTATGCATGAAGCCTAACAACTAGTAACTCTCTAGATTCTTCTCTGAGATTCTTCTCTCAGGGAAAGAATAGCTGGTAGTGGGGGAGGGTCATTGTCAAAGAAAATATTTCAAGAGAGGAAACAGCGATCCAAGAGTCTACAGGCAGTAAACGCTGGGGAGGGTGTGGAGAAGAGGGAACCCTCTTCCACTGCTGGTGGGAGTACAAGCTAGTACAGCCACTGTGGAGAGCAGTGTGGAGAGTCCTTAAAAGACTGGAAATAGAACTGTCTTATGACCCAGCAATCCCACTGCTGGGCATACACACTGAGGAAACCAGAATTGAAAGAGACACATGTACCCCAATGTTCATTGCAGCACTGTTTATAATAGCCAGGACATGGAAGCAACCTAGATGTCCATCAGCAGATGAATGGTTAAGAAAGCTGTGGCACATATACACAATGGAGTATTACTCAGCCCTTAAAAAAGAATACATTTGAATCAGTTCTAATGAGGTGGATGACACTGGAGCCTATTATACAGAGTGAAATAAGCCAGAAAGAAAAACACCAATACAGTATACTAACGCATATATACGAAATTTAGAAAGATGGTAATGATAACCCTGTATGCAAGACAGCAAAAGAGACACAGATGTATAGAACAGACTTTTGAACTCTGTGGGAGAGGGAGAGGGTGGGATGATGTGGGAGAATGGCACTGAAACATGTATAATATCATGTAAGAAACGAATCGCCAGTCTAGGTTCGATGCAGGATACAGGATGCTGGGGGCTGGTGCACTGGGATGACCCAGAGAGATGGTACGGGAGGGAGGTGGGAGCAGGGTTCAGGATTGGGAACTCATGTACACCCGTGGCAGATTCATGTTGATGTATGGCAAAAACAATACAGTATTGTAAAGTAAAATAAAGTTTAAAAAAGACAATAGATAAAGGTAATAAACAGCATTTTATATTAAAAAGGAGAGAGAGGAAAACAGAGCTAGCTCATTTGTATTAGCTGGTTAGGAAAATATATATATAATTCATATTATTATTCTGTATTCTTTTAATTTTTTTCCTCACTAGACTTCTGACTCTCTCTCTAACATTACTATCAGAAATTATTTGTTTAATGTATGGCTAATAATACAAGGCTTAAAGGAATATTTGTCAGTAAGTCTAAGACCTTAAATTTGGCCTTCAGGATGAAACCTATGCAGTCTACTCAGAGAATGAGGTGGAGAAAAGAAGTGTTGCAGAGTCCTTGCACTGAAGGGAAGCCTGTGTTGCTGCTCGGAGCTCAGGCAGCCCTTCTGATCCCACTGCTGAGACTGTACGTGTGAATGTGCACATACATTAGAACATTTATTTTTTCATAAACTCCCTTGCAAAATATTTCTTGAGAGAAAGCACAGATGTTTAAATATATTGACTTTTTAAAAAGTTGCTCCTAATTTTTGCAGTTTCACTTAAAACATTTTAGAGGGTTTTTTTTTTTAGTAAAGAGTAAGGCTAGAATACATTCTTTAAAATGAGTACAAGAACTATTTCTTTATTCTTTTAGCTAAAAAATGTTCACAATATTTACTCCTTATAGTAATGTTTTGTGGAATTTTTTTTTCCTAAAGAGGTCAGAGTCTAACTAAGCCAAAAATAGTTGCAGTTCTCAAACTTTAAAATAATGATTATAAGTTTGGGTTTTCCTACATTTTAGGGATGGAGTGGACTTGTAGATGGAAAGTCACTCAATAATGGAGTCATATTTCCAGAGGTCACATAAAGGCTGGCTTATAGTTCTTTTCTTGTTTTCCTTTGTCTTACCTCACCAAAAGGTCTAAGGATAACCATTCTCCAGCACTGAAACATAATTACATTAAATTGGGTATTTTATTGCATTAACTTGCTGTTTTTGTACCCATCATAGTGGTATTTGTCCTCCTGGGATATGACCTGTTGGTTTTGATTTGAAAGGGCTCGTGTTCAGCTCAAACTCTTAAATCATGAGTTTTGAGTTTCTCTATTGATTCCTAAATTCAGTGCATTGTTGGCATCCCTTCAAATGTTGCAATAAGAGGCCTCCAGTTTCTTTTGTCTTTTGCAGCAAGACATCAACTTGACATCTATTTCATAGTTTAGAACAGATCCTCTGACTTCATTTTTGTGATTTTTTTTTTTTTATCTGAATTAGGGTTACTTAAGTAATGTTGGCTCTATGAGGGTAGTAGCCTTTGCTGTTTGTCCAAGTACAACTTAGGTTTTAATGGATGGCTATGGCAACCCACTCCAGTACTGTTGCCTGGAAAATCCCATGGACGGAAGAGCATGGTAGGCTACAGTCGATGGGGTCTCAAAGAGTTGGACACAACTGAGTTACTTTGCTTTCAGAGAATACACAGAGGTACCCAAACCTGGTCTTAACTACATCAATATTCTCCTTAAAGAACTATCCCTCTTTCCCATGTGTTATTTTTAAGCTAGAATATATGATAGAAATATGAAACAAAAATATTTGGTGCATCTAGAAAATGCAAGCATTAAAAAAAAATCTTACTAAGACACAATTCTCCATTTTTATGTTACCACTTTTGTTCGTTTTTCTTGAAATAGATAATGTTTGTCTCACAGTTGAGATAAAGGCATAGGAGCAGACCTTGAGAATGCAATCTCTGCCTTCCTGTGTAACGGTACCTTTTCTTTTATCTTGTGTAGGAAACTGTGTAGAGGATTAACCTTCTCCCTTTTCACAAGGTCTGATACCTACACAGAAAGAGGCTAACTCTGAGCAGCAAATGCTTTAGTTGTGAAACAGAAAATTACAGTATTATTTACAGAATGGTAATAATATTTATATTCAACATAGAAGCAAATGATTACCTATAATTCTATTTACTAAGCCAAAATCCAAGTACCTATGATAATGCCTCATTGCTTTTGTTCAAATCCAAAGATCATAATTTTCAAGTATTTTTCAAGTAGAAGATGTACTAATATAAAATAGTACTAGATTTCTTTACCTAGAGACATGCATTTTAATTGGCTTCAACTAAGAGCTACTCCCATTTTTTTCTTTTCATCTGAGATGGAAAAGGGTAAATATATTCTGATGTATCGTCTTACTAGAAAATACAGTGCTATCTTTGCTATTTTTCATTATGCTTTTTAATACTCAAAGGCACATTCAGTAAATTCGAGGCATACAGCAGATTTTGAATTATTCTTTGTTGCATATTAAACTAATTGCATTGAATACTTTTGACGTGCTTTTCTTGTCCAACTTCACAAAATCACTGTAGATTATTCATCTGAAATGAATGGGTTTTAAATTATTTAAACTTTGCCACTGCTAATGTGTGACCCTCCAAGACTTTTTAAAGAACAGACAGCTCTTTTCCCCCAGACTTTACATATTTCATTTGTTTTTGATATACATACACATTTATCTTGTATTAAAGAAAAATGCTGTGTTGTTTGTTATACTTTGACAGATTTACAAATTATTTCTACTCTTCTTTAAACAAGCATATTTCGAGATAGCTCAAGATGAAATCGTTTGTGCCTTTTAAACCTTGATAGATGAACACTAACTATCTCACCATGTCATTTAAGTGCCTAAGTGTAATCTTTCTGAAGCAATTCTTAACGTCTATCCTAGAACAATTTTGTGTTTTCTTTTCAAGTCCTCTGAAGTTTCAAATACCTCTCTCCTTATTCTACTTGGCGACAATCTGCAATTTATTTTCTCCAGGAAAATTGAATCTGTTACTGCTTAGTATTCCTACCAGTTTGAAAAATGTGGTTTACATTGGCATCAGAGCACTAATTTACATATATTGGGATAACAAGAATGCATGCCAGAAAAAGATCAGCATAAAATGAAATGCAGAAAAGCTGTTTTCCTTCAACAGCAACTCAAAATAAAGCTAATAGAGAAATTGATGAGGATCTGGCCTGAATGTGTCACTTGTGTCTTCTAGGTGAAGTGTGACCAGTATTGGCCCAGCAGAGGCACAGAAACCCATGGGCTGGTCCAGGTGACGCTGCTAGATACGGTGGAGCTGGCCACGTATTGCGTTCGAACATTTGCACTTTACAAGGTTTGCTTTCTTCCCCCTCTCTTTCCTCTTTCCATTATTTAAAGAAAGCTTCTTTTGAGAAATAAAATATTTCAAGGCTTTACTTGAATCTTGATTCTACTGGCAGCAATGAAGAATGAAATGATTCTTCCATTATCGCTCAGCAGTGTTTCTCCTTGTTAGTGATTTGTCAATAAATATGGAACTCTTGCTCTGAATGAAAGTTTCCGAAAATGAAGATTGGCTGAAGAAGAACTAGTTCTTTCTGTAAAATATGACAGGAGCACTCCTGATAGTTACGCCTGAGAAATGGAATGCTTCTCACCTGGGAATTTTGTCTTCCTGAGCAAATATTTGTCATTTTCAAGTAGCTTGTAGTTATAACTCCAAAGAGTATTTCTTCCCAAGGAATACAGGATAGGGGAAGGAATTGAGATAGCCCATGTGCATGTGACCTTTCCCATGCTATTACACATCATACACCTTGAGAACACAGCATTTCAATCACTGTTCTTACTTCATAGAATGGTTCAAGTGAGAAGAGAGAAGTAAGACAATTCCAGTTCACAGCCTGGCCTGATCACGGTGTTCCAGAACACCCAACACCTTTTCTAGCTTTCTTACGGAGAGTCAAAACCTGTAACCCTCCTGATGCAGGTCCGATGGTTGTACACTGCAGGTAAGAACCTCTGAGAGCATTTTTCTCACAGTCAGAACATTTGTGGGGAAACACAAAACAATGATTTCTCACTGGATATTCTCTTTCTAACCTTTTGATACTCTGGGAGAGTAACTGCCTTTATAAATGATACAGGGAGTATTTTTTGGTCAAATGAGGTCTATACTAACATCAATAGGAAGGATTTGATAGAGTGCATAGCTGACTACCCAACCCTGGGAGATAAAAGCAACTATGGTTCATGCTGTTTTCTCTTTGGAGAAAACATAAATACATTCTTTTTAAATATATATATATATATATGTATGTATGTATATGTATATATATACATATGTATATATACACACACATATATATATACAGAAATTATTGTTTCATAGATTCTTGTGGGCTGGGCTGATACAAACTTTTTTCCTATTTATAGGGAAAAATGTTGAACAAAATAACATTATAAACATACAAGCTTACAGAGATCATTTCTTGCTGCTTAAAGATGCCTTCTGCATATTAGTATTATCAAGTTACATACAAAAATATCCTATTTTGAGTTTTAAATTTTTATGTAATAAAATATGTACAAAGACCTATAGTTTGGAAGAATTTTTTATGTACTCAGAAGTAATGAACCTGCATTTTTCTTAATGTATAATTTATTATTTTGTACTTAACTCTAACATTCTCTATATCACCACTCAGATTCTACTATAAATGTGTTCATACATTTTTAATACTAAACTGATTTCTTCCAGCTTTCTGAATTCCCCTGAAGTACCATTACTAACAGATTATTAAAGATATTTGGTCAGTTGTTTATTGCTATATAAATTACAGTTCATGTAACTTCATAGTAGTCTTTGTAACCTAAGTAATTCAAATACTTAGAAACTATATAAAAGAAGAAAAGGAGCATCTATCATAAACCACTTTTATCATGACTTAATAGTATAACTTTCATTCATGTCCCATATTATACTATAGCATAATACAGTAGATTTTAGAAATAGGGTCTATTTTTATAAAAAGCTGGATACCATGGATAGGTCAGAATAAAAACAATAAAATTTACCTGACTAACCCATGCTAGAGGAGTGATGTTAAACGATGGCCCGGCAATTTCCAAAAAGATAATGTTTTATTTCTCTTTTCCAGCATTTTTACCCTAACAAAAGCTAATAATAACATTACTCTTTATTCACTGAGTAAATCACTGCACCATGCTTTACTTTTACTGTTTGATGTTCTTAGCAACAGTATATCAGATCAAGAGATGAGAACATAGAGTTTGGTTTAAGTAAGGTAGTTGAGAAGTTGGAGGTGCAATCAGCCTCACCTTATAATCAACTTCTTGCTCCTCTTTAACAAGAATAGGGGTCTTTGAAAATCTGCTGCTATGTTGAAGTTGTTGGGTTTTGGTGTGGTTTTTTTGCATGATTCTGAACTACTATAATTTATTGTTATTAATTTGAGCAAATTAGTATTAATTGAGAAAATGCTTTTATATCATGAAATCAGATTTCTGGTTGGTTTTAGCAGGCAGTCTGTGTGTTCTGTTACACAAACATCTTTGCAGACCTCAAAGAGCCATTGAAACTGGTTGCATGGTGCCCCTGCTTGGCACAAAATCAATTTAATTATGAAAACCACACATGAAACATTTGTAGATGGAGTTTGGCCGCAGCAGAGAAAACAGGAAGTTTGGCCTCACTCAAGAAAAGTTGCCCTCACAAGTCTCCTGGCAGAAATGCAATTCACACAGATGCATACATACATACACACAGATGTATACACTTACACACACAAAAAAAAACACATACATTTATATATACAAAATAATAAAAACAAAAATTAGAGAAACCTCACATGTATGATATCTTGGCCTCTTGATTTAGAGAGTCAGTATCCACACAGCCTACTTCCAGAGCATTGTGAATCTTTGACTTGGTTCAGTTCAGTTCAGTTGCTCAGTCGTGTCCGACTCTTTGTAACCCCATGAATGGCAGCACGCCAGGCCTCCCTGTTCATCACCACCTCCCAGAGTTCACTCAGACTCACATCAATCGAGTCCGTGATGCCATCCAGCCATCTCATCCTTGGTCGTCCCCTTCTCCTCCTGCCCCCAATCCCTCCCAGCATCAGAGTCTTTTCCAATAGGTCAACTCTACTCGTGAGGTGGCCAAAGTATTGGAGTTTCAGCTTTAGCATCATTCTTTCCAAAGAAATCCCAGGGCTGATCTTCAGAATGGACTGGTTGGATCGCCTTACAGTCCAGGGGACTCTCAAGAGTCTTCTCCAACACCACAGTTCAAAAGCATCAATTCTTCAGCGCTCAGCCTTCTTCACAGTCCAACTCTCACATCCATGAGTTTCTCACATGGAAAAACCATTGCCTTGACTAGATGGACCTTAGTCAGCAAAGTAATGTCTCTGCTTTTGAATATACTATCTAGGTTGGTCATAACTTTTCTTCCAAGGAGTAAGCGTCTTCTAATTTCATGGCTGCAATCACCATCTCCAGTGATTTTGGAGCCCCCAAAAATAAAATCTGACACTGTTTCCACTGTTTCCCCATCTATTTCCCATGAAGTGATGGGACCAGATGCCATGATCTTCATTTTCTGAATGTTGAGCTTTAAGCCAACTTTTTCCCTCCTCTTTCACTTTCATCAAGAGGCTTTTTAGCTCCTCTTCACTTGCTGCCGTAAGGGTGGTGTCATCTGCATATCTGAGGTTATTGATTTTTCTCCCGGCAGTCTTGATTCCAGCTTGTGTTTCTTCCAGTCCAGCGTTTCTCATGATGTACTCTGCATAGAAGTTAAATAAGCAGGGTGACAATATAAAGCCTTGACGTACTCCTTTTCCTATTTGGAACCAGTCTGTTGTTCCATGTCCAGTTCTAACTGTTGCTTCCTGACCTGCATACAGATTCCTCAAGAGGCAGGTCAGGTGGTCTGGTATTCCCATCTCTTTCAGAATTTTCCACAGTTTATTGTGATCCACACAGTCAAAGGCTTTGGCATAGTCAATAAACCAGAAATAGATGTTTTTCTGGAACTCTCTTGCTTTTTCCATGATCCAGCAGATGTTGGCAATTTGATCTCTGGTTCCTCTGCCTTTTCTAAAACCAGCTTGAACATCAGGGAGTTCACGGTTCACATATTGCTGAAGCCTGGCTTGGAGAATTTTGAGCATTCCTTTACTAGCATATGAGATGAGTACAACTGTGTGGTAGTTTGAACATTTTTTTGCATTGCCTTTCTTTGGGATTGGAATGAAAACTGACCTTTTCCAGTCCTGTGGCCACTGCTGAGTTTTCCAAATTTGCTGGCATATTGAGTGGAGCACTTTCACAGCATCCTCTTTCAGGATTTGAAACAGCTCCACTGGAATTCCATCACCTCCACTAGCTTTGTTCGTAGTGATGCTTTCTAAGGCCCACTTGACTTCACATTCCAAGATGTCTGGCTCTAGATGAGTGATCACATCATCATGATTATCTGGGTCGTGAAGATCTTTTTTATACAGTTCTTCTGTGTATTCTTACCACATCTTCTTAATATCTTCTGCTTCTGTTAGGTCCAGACCATTTCTGTCCTTTATCGAGCCCATCTTTGCATGAAATGTTCCACTGGTATCTCTAATTTTCTTGAGGAGACTTGGTTACCTGTATGTTAAAACCCACAAGCATAAATTTTTTGATGGAGTAGCCGAGGATAGTCATTTTAAATAGCAACTGCTCCTGTGGTATTCCAGCAATGCTGGTTTAAAAAGCTTCTCTAGGCAGGAAGGAAACTGTAGAAAGTGACACTATCCATGTCACAAAGGGATCCTGATTAGTTACCATGAGCACTGTTGCAAATAATCACAGAAAATACTCTGGAGTTTAAACACTAAACTTCATGATTGCTCTTATGATGGACTTGAATTTTTTTTTTTACTAAATGATGAAGAAGTAGTAACAAACTCAAAGTAAGTCTAAGCCTTCTGCCAAACAGATCCTGTGAGAAAGGAGAAGCTTCTGAAAGAAGACTGGTGGCAGAAAACAAAAATGGGATGGGACTGGAAAAGGAGAAAATTAATTTCCCTTAAATAGTTTTGTCCAGGCAATAAAAGTGGCAGCACTAAAAAATCATGACGAGTAAACTAAATTCTAATGATCAATAATATAAAGGACTTATGAGAACAGACTAGTACAAGCAGAGACAAGACCTTAGAAGGTCAAGGAGACGGACAGATTTAACAGCATTCCTAAAAGAGCTAATCTCTGGTTCAACAAGTATGGGGGAAAAAAAGTCACTTCATACAGAACAGATAATCTCCACAATGAGAGCGCACACTCTGATCTTGGGAGCTAAGCAGGGTTACTACTTGGATGGGAGAGTGCACACTCTGAGAGAGAGCCTGCCTGAGTAAAAACTCTGGTTTGTTCACTTATTGGCTGTGTGCCTCTGGGCAGTTCCTTCCTATCTGTGATCCTCTGTTTCTTCATCTGTAAAATGGGGTAACATTAGTCTCAGCAGTAAGAATTTGACGAAGATTAAATGAAATGATAGGAAATGATACACAAAAAGCACTCTGGACAGAGCATTTTATAAAGTGTGCAAGAATGTTATTCATACGTGAATTGTGGAGTGTTTTCAAAGATATATGTATATTTCTAACTTTAGGGAGAAAAATTCAACAAGAACTTGGATATTATCTATATGATATGAGTCATTCATCCTATGAATAACCAGTTGTTTATAAATATTCAACTATTTAATTTAATAAAAATTTAGATATTGTCCATCAAAGAAATACCATCAGATATTTCACAGTGACAGAGAACTTTACTGCTATGGCTTTCGAATCTTTGATAGTAATAAATATGTTTTCAAGAAATTGAAACATGTATACTTTCTTGTAAGAAACGAAGCGCCAGTCTATGTTCAATGCAGGATGCAGGATGCATGGGGCTGGTGCACAGGATGATTCAGGTAGATGATGTGGGGTGGGAGGTGGGAGGGGGCTTCGGCATTGGGAGATTGTGTTCACCTGTGGCTGATTCATGTCAATGTGTGGCAAAACAAATACAGTATTGTAATTTATTTTAAAAAGACCAAAGAAACCATTGAACTCTTCAAATGAAGCTGTTAAGGATACATAGAAATTAATCCTGTGGTTCTAAAGGCCTTCAAGATAAAGACTGAACCTCTTAGTATTACATTTATCATTGAGGCCATTCTCACCCTTAGTGCCTCGTTGTTCACTCTCGCACCACCCACCACTAGATATTTATTTCAAGCATAATACTTTCATCTCTGACTCTCAGCAAATGATTTTATCCACTCTAGCATTTTACCTGTTTCCTTTTTCTACCTGATGATGTGTAACCTTACTTCATAAACTAACTTACATCTTACATAGCACTTAACTATGTTATGGCAAAGGCTGCAGACCGGCCTTGGATGATCCTGATACATGATGATTTTTTTTCTTAGCTTTGAACTTGATTAAGCTGGCATGCACTATCCAGTTTTCCAAACTCTCACCACTCATTTTTTTAACACACAATTCAGTTGATCTATTTATAAGAACTGTTTCATCTTATAGACATTTGAGTTGAAACCCTGGAGAAGAATTTTAAGCTCATTCCCCACTCCTCTGCTCATAGGAAAAATTGAACCTTTTATTCTCTGAGCTCTCATAAAATAGGTTCACACTTAGCTTATTCAGCTCTATTTGCAGATCACATATGGCATGCCATCACAGGGGGCATGGACTATGTGGATTATGCATGACCATATCTCAGCTTTTACATTGTAGTAGGTGCTAATAGTTGCTTGATGAAGTTAATTGGATTCTATATGGCATTTTTAGGAATATTTACAGACAGAGTATGATAATTTCAAAGCTGGACTGTTTTTGGTTTTTTAACAGGAGACTATATTTTTGTCTCATGTTGGAGTAACTTTTCAAAGCTTAATTATTTTAAGTTGCCTGTATCTTTCTAACACAGATTTCTGAATCCCCTTTTCTATTGCTGTATCCTTTATGTTCTTCCCCACATACCCTTTCATTCTTCAATTAAATACAGACACAGATCTCTGCTTTTTAGCCACACTAATAGTTAAGGATATTGAACCATTCATCCACATCAGATAATCTTCCCTCTAACTGAAGAGGCCTTTCTCTAAGTGCTTTTTGTGTGTTTCTGTATTTTTCTCCTTATCGTCTACAGAGGTAGGAATGCTGATTCTTCCCTCACACATATACAAAAAAAAAAAAACCCACAAGGCAAGAAGAGTCAACTTAATTGTCTAAGCTCTTGCCACTCATGGTGCCAGAGACATTATGTGCCCCCAGGGTTACTGGTCTTATAAATCAAGTAACTTTTCCAGTTTATCCATTACGTGATTGTCCTCAGCTTCTCCTTTGGCCAACCATATGGAGGGCATTTCACTTTTAGACTCATCCTGATGACTTGGTCAGCAGGAGACACTTCTTCCTTTCTGACTCCACATCACATTAAAAGGCTAGCCTTTATTTCGCTCTTTCCATGTGAAAGGTGATTGCTAGCAAATGAGTTTCTTCTACCACTTAATCTTCTTAACATAAACACAATATTACAAATTAGTGCACCATTACTATTTTCCAAGTAACACTAAGCCCTTAGGTGTTCACTCATTTAATCTACTAAACAGTATATTTTACTTGTGAGTCATATTTAAGCACAGGGAAGTTATAAGTAATTTGCCTAGAATCAAACAGCTCATAAACTAAGGCCATATTTCAAAGTCCATGACCTGCTTGCTGCTGCTAAGTCGCTTCAGTCGTGTCCGACTCTATGTGACCCCATAGACGGCAGCCAACCAGGCTCCCCTGTCCCTGGGATTCTCCAGGCAAGAACACTGGAGTAGGTTGCCATTTCCTTCTCCAATGCGTGAAAGTGAGAAGTGAAAGTGAAGTTGCTCAGTCATGTCCGACTCTTCACGACCCCATGGACTGCAGCCTACCAGGCTCCTCCGCCCATGAGATTTTCCAGGCAAGAGTACTGGAGTGGGGTGCCATCGCCGTCTCCGCCATGACCTGCTTACCCACCATTATATCCAGTTCAGACTTTTTCTTGTCGAGTTTACCTTAGTTCCCCATATTAAATGTCTTGTAGATATCTGTTGACCACATGGTTGCCAGGTGGATATTTGCAATTATCTCTACAAATATCTTCTCAGTGTTAGAGACATGCCATATTTTTTTCCTTATTTATAAAATTTGGTTTTGAAAGAGACTAAGGAAGGGAAGTTTCAGGATATTTCATAAAGTTATACATTGCATTTAAGCATACCATATTATTTCAGTCATCTTTTTAGGAAATAAAGACACTTTCTTTTTCCTTTTTCAGCCCTATTTGTGTTGTTTTTTAGAATTGGTGGTTTATTTCTGTTGGTATCAAAGGGATACAACCGCTGATTTTCTCTAAGTACTTGTTTCTTGTTAGTTCAATTCAGTTCAGTCACTCAGTAGTGTCTGACTCTTTGCGACCACATGGAATACAGCACACCAGGCCTCCCTATCCATCACCAACTCCCAAAGTTTACACAGACTCATATAAGTTGCTGATGCCATCCAACCATCTCATCCTCTGTCGCCCCCTTCTCTTCCCAACATCAATCGTTCCCAGTATCAGGGTCTTTTCAAATGTCACTTATTCACAGGTGGCCAAAGTATTGGAGTTTCAGCTTCAGCATCAAACCTTCCAGTGAATATTCAGGGCTGCTTTCCTTTAGCATGGACTGGTTGGGTCTCCTTGCAGTCCAAGGGACGCTAAAGAGTCTTCTCCAATTCCACAGTTCAAACCATCAATTCTTTGATGCTCTACCTTCTATATGGTCACATCCATACATGACTACTGAAAAACCATAGCTTTGACTAGATGGACCTTTGTGGGCAAAGTAATGTCTTTTTTTTTAATATGCTGTCTAGGTTGGTCATAACTTTTCTTCCAAGGCAGCAAGTGTCTTTTAATTTCATGGCTGCAGTCACCATCTGAAGTGATATTGGAGCCAAAATAAAAAAATAAAGCTTGTCACTGTTTCTACTGTTTCCCCATCTATTTGCCATGAAGTGATGAGACCAAGATTATAGGGAGAAATATCAATAACCTCAGATATGCAGATGACACCACCTTTATGGCAGAAAGTGAAAAGGAACTAAAAAGCCTCTTGATGAAAATGGAGAGTGAAAAAGTTGGCGTAAAGCTCAACATTCAGAAAATGAAGATCATGGCATCTGGTCCCATCACTTCATGGGAAATAGATGGGGAAAGAGTGGAAGCAGTGTGAGACTAGTCAAGGCTATGGTTTTTCCAGTGGTTGTGTATGGATGTGAGAGTTGGACTGTGAGGAAAGCTGAGTGCTAAAGAATTGATGCTTTTGAAGTGTGGTGTTGGAGAAGACTCTTGAGAGTCCCTTGGACTGCAAGGAGATCCAACCAGTCCATTCTGAAGGAGATCAGCCCTGAGATTTCTTTGCAAGGACTGATAGTAAAGCTGAAACTCCAGTACTTTGGCCACCTGATACGAAGAGTTGACTCATTGGAAAAGACTCTGATGCTGGGAGGGATTGGGGGCAGGAGGAAAAGGGGACGACAGAGGATGAGATGGCTGGATGGCATCACTGACTCAATGGACGTGAGTCTGAGTGAACTCTGGGAGTTGGTGATGAACAGGGAGGCCTGGCGTGCTGAGATTCATGGGGTCACAAAGAGTCGGACACGACTGAGCGACTGATCTGAACTGAACTGATGGGACCAGATGCCATGATCTTAGTTTTCTGAATGTTGAGCTTTAGGCCAGCTTTTTCACTCTCCTCTTTCACTTTCATCAAGAGGCTCTTTAATTCTTCACTTTTTGCCATAAGAGTGCTGTCATCTGCAAATCTGAGGTTATTGATATTTCTCCCCGCAACCTTGATTCCAGCTTGTGCTTCCTCCAGCCCAGCATTTCTCATGATGTACTCCACATATAAGTTAAATAAGCAGGGTGACAGTATTCAGCCTTAATGTACACCTTTCCTGACATACTACCAGTTTTTTGTTCCATGTCCAACTGTTGCTTCCTGACCTGCATACAGACCAGATGTCTCAAGAGGCAGGTCAGGTGGTCTGGTAGTCCCATCACTTGAAGAATTTTCCAGATTTTGTTGTGATCCACTCAGTCAAAGGCTTTGACATAGTTCATAAAGCAGAAATAGACATTTTTTCTGGAACTCTCTTGCTTTTTTGATGATCCAGTAGATCATCAAATTTGGCAATTTGATCTCTGGCTCTTCTGCCTTTTCTAAAACCAACTTGAGCATCTGGAAGTTCATGATTCACATACTGTTGAAGCCTGGCTTGGAGAATTTTGAGTATTACTTTACTAGCGTGTGAGATGAGTGCAATTGTGCAGTAGTTTGAGCATTCTTTGGCATTGCCTTTCTTTGGAATGGGAATGAAAACTGACCTTTTCCAGTCCTGTGGCCACTGCTGAGTTTTCCAAATTTGCTGGCATGTTTAGTGCAGCACTTTCACAGCGTCATCTTCCAGGATTTGAAACAGCTCCACTGGAATTCCATCACCTCCACTAGCTTTGTTCGTAGTGATGCTTCCTAAGGCCCACTTGACTTTGCATTCTAGGATGTCTGGCTCTAGGTGAGTGATTATACCATCATGATTATCTGGGTCGTGAAGATCTTTTGCATATAGTTCTTTTGTGTATTCTTGCCACCTCTTCTTAATATCTTCTGCTTCTGTTAGGTCCATACCATTTCTGTCCTTTATGGTGCCCATCATTGCATGAAAATTTCTTTTGGTATCTCTAAATTTCTTTAAGAAATTTCTAGTCTTTCCCATTCAATTTTTTTCTTCTATTTCTTTGCATTGATCACTGAGGAAGGCTTCCTTTTCTTTCCTTGCTGTTCTTTGGAATTCTGCATTCAAATGAGTATATCTTTCCTTTACTCCTTTGCCTTTTGCTTCTCTTCTTTTAAAGCTATTTGTAAGGCTTCCTCAGACAAGCCTTTTGCCTTTTGCATTTCTTTTCCTGGGAATGGTCTTGATTCATGCCTTCTATACAATATCATGAACCTACATCCATAGTTCTTCAGATACTCTATCAGATCTAATCCCTTTAATCTGTCACTTCCACTGTATAATCGTAAGGGATTTGATTTAGGTCATACCTGAATAGTCTAGTGGTTTTCCCTACTTTCTTCAATTTAAATCTGAATTTGGCAATAAGGAGTTCATGATCTGAGCCACAGTCAATTCCCAGTCCTGTTTTTGCTGACTATATAGAGCTTCTCCATCTTTGGCTGCAAAGAATATAATCAATCTGATTTCAAAATTAACCATCTGGTGTGTCCATGTGTAGAGTTTTCTCTTGTGCTGTTGGAAGAGGGTTTTTGCTATGACCAGTGTGTTCTCTTGGGAAAACTCTATTAGTCTGCCCTCCTTCATTCTGTACTCCAAGATCAAATTTGACTGTTATCCCAGGTATTTCTTGACTTCCTACTTTTGCATTCCAGAATAAATTGGGATGAAGCTATAATTTCACTGAGTCTACTTAAAATCTTGACTCATGATACTTAACTCTGAGTCATAGTAACCCCTTTTAGGATCAAGGGAGTATACTTTCTTCATAGGAGAAATGTATTCATTTATGAATAAATATGAAAAAAGGTTAGATCAAGACCTCTCTGCATCTATCTTTTAAATGAAACAATTCCCAAAGAGAATAAAATAGAACTTCTGAGAGTAATTTAAATCTTTCACATCATAGAATCAAACCAGTCTTCAAAACTGGTAGGAACAGGAACTGTGGGCCAGATGTAGCTAATGTCCTGGAAGCATCAATGGACCACAAAAGGTGACCCAGTAAAAATCAAATGACAAGATGGGATTGGAACAATTCCTCGGATCCAATCTTCATAATACTTTCTGACTTTATAGGTGAAAGCATAACCAAGAACTACCTAGGTCATATTCATAGCATAACCCTTTACTCCTAATTCCTACCCAGTTTGATTAAAAAAAGCCTTTTCAAGGTCAAAGGATTTTAGAAGGTATTGCGTATGAGCATAAAAATAAAAGACGTTATAATCTAAAGGGGCTAAGAGTGCTATGGAAAATTATTTAATCCAGTTTTAACCATTCATTCTAAATTTCATCCTTTATTCTTCCTAGTTCCATTCAAATATCTCTTTAGATCAAAGCCCATAAGTATTGCCAAAGCAAGTGATATTTTTGAGATGCTGACAAGTATGAACCATAGACCCATATTTTCCTTAAAGCTGGGATTCATTTTCACATATAAATTAAGTAATAAGAGACTCTAGCCTTCTACAGATGAAAGACTGGATTGTTAAAAGTACCAACATCTCTGGATTAAAAAAATGGATAGAGTATACAAATGTATGGAAACATTTTAAGGAGAGAAGAAATAATTATGCCATGTGAAAACTATTATGTCAGATTCTGTTCTTATATATCAATAATTCTGCATTAAAAAGCAAAATTTTAGCTAATGAAACAACATGGTGATATAAAACAGGAGGCCAGATCCTCCATACTGTGATGGCACAATCCTGTAAGAGAACAACACCTTGCCTCCCTGACGTAGTTTCAAAATAAGTGAATCAAAAGAAAGCATTAAAGGAAATTATATAGTGGCCCCATAGACATAAAATTTAAAACACAGACTGAAGGAGTTTGGGGTACTGGCTATCTAAAATGGAAATTTTGCTTGAAAAGAAGCATTATAAAGGCAGTAGAGGAATAGTAAAACCAATATTACAAGGAACTAACTTCAAAGTCATACATTAGGGTTTATAATGTAAAAATGCCTTCCACGGCAACTGAGAAACTATCACCTTTCCATTCTCATTCCATGCCCAGGAACAAACAAATCACTTTTATGTAGGTGTGTGACAATTTACAGAGCATCTCCCACTATTTATTCAGTTTAATTCTAATAAGGAGAATGGTAGATTGCAATATTACTATCTACACAGCTAAGGAAACTGAGACTGAACAGTCTTAATTTGCTAGAGTGACTTGCTGTATATCTCATTTTTAACTAGTTAGTAGAAAATCTAGGCAAAAACCAGTATTTTATGATTCCAGGTCTTCTTTTGTTTGTGCCTTAACTGCCATTCTCTATTTTGCTCAATTTTTGTTACACATGAGAGCAGACTTGGCCCCAGCCAATAACAGAGGTGGCTTTTAGCAGATCTGAAAGCCCCTTTGGAGGCAGCATTGCATGATGATGAGTACTGTGCATTTGAAATCAGCTTCCTGGAAGTTCAAATCTCAGCTGCACCATTTACTACACCTGTAACCTTCGGCAAGTTAATTAAGCTAAGACTTGACTTCTGTTCAGTAAAATGGGATGATGATAGTATAGCCTTCATAGTATTGTCTATCAAAATTAAATAGGATGGTATGTGTAAAGTTTTAATTAGCCACCAACCTGCCTCTTTAGTCAATAAATGCTTATCATTTTGATGTTTGTATTATCATTAAAACACATTGTGTGTTTTACCCTGCAAAAAATATGTGGTTATTTAAATTGACTTTATTATTATAAAACAAAGGAATACTGTCAAACAACAAAAAGGAATATGAGCTTGACTTCTAGGTACTTTGTGATCTAGATGAGTAGAAAATGAATGTGTATGTGTAATAACCTAGAAAGTGAGTAACAACTAGAATATTTAATACTAAAAATGCAGAAGTCCTATAATAATTATTTCATTGCACCAAAAGAAACTTATTAGAACAGATTGTGACTATAAGACCAGTTTTCTCAATTCAACATTGTTGAGATTTGAGTCATGCAATTTTTGTTTTGAGGAACTGTCCTATTCATTGTAGGAGGTTTAGCAAAATCCCTGGCCTCTGCCCACTCCCTACAGATGCAACAACCAAATATATCTTCAGCCATTGCTGAGTGTCCCCTTGGGGGTAAAGTCAATCCAATTGAGAACCATCGCTATATGGCAATGAAACTGATTTTTGATTGTAGCAGAATATACGCATCCAAGTGATAGCCCACCTCAAAGCTTTAAATCTTGAAAACTCCTCTCTTATTTTAAGCTTTAGGAGACTTAAGACTCTGAGACTTACATTAAGAATCACATTTTAGCTTTTACAGAGAACTAGACTAATTACTTGAAAAATCATCCAACAATACTCCCTACCTTGATCACCAACCATACATACCAAGACTTGACTGTAACTGTCTCTTGGTACTTAAAAAAAAAAAAAAGTAGCCAATTCCAATATCACTAATTATCAGAGAAATGCAAGTCAAAATTACAATGAGGTATCATCTCACACCAGTCAGAATGGCCATCATCAAAAAAGTCTATAAACAATAAATGCTGGAGAGAGTGTGGAGAAATGGAAACATTCCTGTGCTGTTGGTGGGAATGTAAATTGGTATTGCTGCTATGGAGAAGAGTATGGAGGTTCCTTAAAAACCTAAAATCAGAACTACTATATGATCCAACAATCCTACTTCTGGACATATATCCTGGAGAAAATCATAAATCCAAAAAGGTACATGCACCCCAGTGTTCACTGCAACACTATTTACTATAGTCAAGACACAGAAGCAACCTAAACGTCTATTGACAGAGGAATGGGTAAAGAAAATGCAGTACATATAAACAATGGAATATTACTTAGCTTTAAAAAGAATGAAATAATGTTACTTGGAGCAACATGTATGGGCCAAGATATTATACTAAATAAAGTGAAGTAAGTCAGACAGAGAAATATATCATATGTCATATGTGGCATCAAATTTTTTAAAAAGTTATAAAAATGAACTTATTTACAAAACAGAAACAGACTTACAGATATTGAAAACAAAGTTATGTTATCAAAGGGGAAACATTGGGAGGAGGGATAAATCAGGAGCTTGGGATTTACATACACACAGTACTATATACAAGATAGATAACCAAACCAAAAAGGACCTACTGTTTAGCACAGGGAACTCTGCTCAATATGCTCTTTTTCAGAAAAGAATCTGAAAAAGAATGAATATATGTGTATGTATAGCTGAATCGCTTTGCTGTACACCTGAAACTAACACAATACTGTAAAACAGCTAATTTTTTTTTAATTCTACCTTCAAGGACAAAAACGTGCCACCATTAGGCAATTCAAAAGAGCAGGTGATAGGCCCTCAGCTCTGTTGCCAAAAAGGAGACATGGCAACACAGCTGCAATCAATCTTCAGGCTCCAAAGGTTGCTACTTTTATGGGCTATGCTGATCTTTCTTGCTAGGATATCAGTCACATTGCTTCATGCCCATGCTTGGTATGAACGTCCTGAATTCTAACAGTTCAAAACAGTAAGCCCTCGAAATGCTCTTAAGTGGCCTATGACTCAGTGGCTGTCCCCCTTTTTCAAAAATCTAATGGAAGCCAAAATAAAACATTAAATGGATATTAGAAAAGTGAGTCATAATGTCAGACCCCCTGCTCAAACTTGCAAGTCCTGAAATCCCTTGCTCTTTTTGGGCGGTAGATATTTCTGGGACAGCATTCTATTTTTTTAAATCATAGATTTTTATTGAAGATAAGCTTTTTGTAAAATAATCAAATACTTTTATTATTTTCTCTACCTTCTTCCAAGGGGACCTGAGAAGTCTCTCCTCATCTTACCTCCCTTTATAATTCTCCTCCCCTTCCAAAAGTCCTTTGCTTTCAGTCCGCTGAGAGAGGGCCAGTAGCTGAGACTTTACTGGCCAAAGTGGAGCTTGTAGCACCTATGGTTTCTGATATAAAAAGAATTAGATGAGATGGGGCGGGTTTAACTGTGGTTCCTTCACTTTAATGATAAAGGCTAAAGACCTTCTTGTTTAAATTTAATATTTTAAAGGAGAGGATTATGAAAATTATAATTATTATGAGAAAGTATTCCTTTTCTGTTCTTTTATTTTTTTTTTCAGATTGGGTTGGTTTCAAGCATTGAGCTTTTTTTTTTTTTTCTCCAAATTGTAACCATATTTCTGTCTGGTAACTCTGTGTGTCTTAGGAGCTGGCATCTTTTCTGAAAAGGAGAGTATATCTATCACTTAACCATCACCGCTATAATTACCAACCCAAACTTACAGGGTTAAAACCACCAGAGCCTATCAGTTCTCATTGTTCTGTGGGTCCCCTTGGGGCCTGGGCGGCAGTCCTCTGCTGGTGTCTCCTGAGTTCTCTTGTGCAGCCAGCTAGAAAGGCTGATAAACGGGGCCTTTATGTCCCCAGGGCCTTTCATCCTGGTCTGTTTCTCTTGGGGTTCTGGGAATCAAAGGAGAAGCTTCCAAGGCTTTTTGAGGCCAAGGCTTGAAGGTCACCTATCATCCCTTCCACCACATTCTTTTGCTCGGATGATGAAACAAGACTCTACTTCTTGAAGCAGAGAGAAGTAACAAGTAATGTGTGGCCTCATTTATCCCACCACTGAGTACTGCCTAGCAGAACCTTTTGTCTTGACTGATGGAGCTCTTCTCTCTCCTCTTACCTCTCACAAGCTTGGCTAAGTCCACTGTGGATTTCCCTCCCGAGGCTGGATGGAAGGGGAAAAAGTACTCCCTCCCTCCACCCTCAACTCCTGTCCACCCTAAAATACAGAGATTTTTAAATATATGAAGTAGTTTTTTGCCTTTTTTTTTTAAGTGGAGGAAAAGTCAATGTAATTTGTTTCACAACTGCAACTGATTATTTTTGCTGAGATATCAGCTTGTGTGGTGGGAGAAACTCATATTCTTGACTCCCATTTCATCCTGCCTCAAAAATATTTCCCTTATATCTTCCTATAATTTAGGATTTATTTGCATTAATAGGCTTCTCCTTAAATTCAAAAACTAAATGAGCATTATTTACTCACAGTGAATTATAGATCTGGAAAAGATATTTCAAGCCTCCCAGACACTCTCCACTCCTTTCTCTCTCTGCCTCCTTCCTCTCTCTCTTGCCCTTCCCACTCTTCTTCCCTCCCTACTTCTCTTTAATTTCAGAGGTAGGAAAATCAAATGACCTCTAAGAAGGCTGACAACTTTCCCAACTTACTGGACTCAAGTCTGCCAACTGCTAAGCCAATATGTTTCCCACTGCATTATGGCCCTTTTAATTGCATTCAAATCAATTTAATTAAGGATTCCCCAGCTTATTTTCTAGCTGAGTTAGGAACATAATCAGAAAGCACCTGTATAACTTATGTAATGGCAAGGAGGCGCTATGGTGCCAACTAAGATGATCATGAGTAGATAACTTGGACGCGCTAAGAGTTCATTAAGTATCACAGATCTTCAAGGTTGTGACTGATTGAAAAAAAGGGGCAGGTGCATACCTGGGGAGTACCCTGAATGTGCTCAGGACCCAGGTGGTCAGTAAGGCCAGAGCAGCAGAAGATAGTAGAGGGAGGCCCAGAGAGGCGAGAGACTGTCAGAGAGGAGCTTATCCAGCTGTGAAGTGCGGTCTGGAGCCGTGATGGTGGGAATCTCTTCAGGCCACTGAGAGTGGCTCTGCGTGCTGTCTAGGCAGCCCTGCTCTGGTTGGCAGTGGCTGCCTGTGTATGTGCTGCTCCCATTGGAACTCTCACTTGGCTATGCCCACGGCTGTAGTCTGAGCTTTTATAGTGGCCATATGCCTGGGAGGCTCCTCATCTACAATTTCCTCATTCCAGGCTCCAGCCAAGTACAGCAGATGCTATTGTTACCTCTTCTATTGAATAAAGTAGGAAGCAAAGAGAGAAAGAAATTTGTCAATATTGTTTTTCTGCTGGAACTGAAATAAAAACTGTGTGTGGTATATTGTCCAATAGCAGCCCATGTGTCAAATCCCCATTTTGTGTAACACACTTAAAGAAGATAAGAATCTGCCCTTATGTTTCTTAACATAATGTAAATGACCTTCCTCCTTCTACTGTAGATGTGTTACAGTTATAGCCATTCAGACTCCTCAGCTTGGATCTGTGTGTGCAGTTGCCTGCATTTGCAAAGCCTTTGCCTCTGACCATGCCATCTGCTGGGATCACTCATGTTTCCTTAACACACTCATGGGGTTTGTTGTTTGCCTGAAATCTAACTGTGCAAAACTCTGAAATCTTCCATATAAATAAACAAATGTTTAGCAAGTATTTTTAAACCTTTGCTTGATAAGTAACATTAACAAGGTACATTTGCATTTCTAAAGTCAGTACAGCTGCTGAGAGAATTTCTTGTTGCAGAAACATGAAGTGACACCAAAATCAGAAGAGAATCCCTTTTGAAATAAAAGCTTGCATGGAGAAATGCTCTCTATGCTGAAGACAAAGCAAACAATAGTAAATTAAGCTAACAGAGAGGCCCTCGTTGGAATAGGACATATCAGGTTAGGGGTGGGAGGATAGTCTTAGACTCTATGTCACTGGACCCCCACCACATGCTAGTATTAAACCTTTCTTTCAGCCTAAATATAAAATGGATGGGCCTGCAAAACTCCTGTTGATGTCCTGTACAATTGTTGCTCTGCTCTCAGCAGCCTAGTTAGGTGTAATGTGAATTTCTTTCACAGAATGGGATAAGAAGAAACCCTCAAATGTAACCCAAAATACAGGTTCGTTTTACCAATCTATGAAATAAGTAAGAAAGCAGACAAAAAGGGCATTTAATTTCTTGCAGAACTGCTACCTGATTTTTTGCCATTGTCTCCTGTTTTTCTATTTTCTGACTTTTTTTTCTCCTCTTGAATTCATAACTACCCCAAGATTTGTATGTAAGAGATGCAGGTTGGAGTGTCTTTTTCTATCTGTATTTTTTGACCTAACTGCTGTGGTGTCTGGCCATAAAAAGCAATGCTAAGTGGTCAGCGCTAAGGTCATTAGGTCCTTCATGCTACTGAGGTAGGATTGTTACTGAGATTTACCCTACATTCTACTGCCTGCCTGAAAACATATTTGAAGATGCTAGGAGTTTGAGTACACTATCCATTAAGATAAGATTCAGGTTGGGTATTTTAAGTGAATACAGAAAGTAAATATGCAAAAGATGCAACCTTAGTGGTTCAGTATGCTAAGCCTCTAAATTTTATCCAGAGCCAGGGGTGTTAGATTGTAATATAAACAAAGGTGGACCATGAATCATCTCAAAATATGAGGTAGGTTTCGTATACATCCTGGAACCCCAGATGGCACCTCTTCCTAAAGTAATTCATACATAGCAGCAAATTTAAAAGTGCAAAGTAACAAATGAAGGTCCTGGAGCTTAATGCTTTCTTGGTAAGTGTGTGCTACTAAGAAAAACCAGAATTCAATGACTTTCACCACAAATTTAGCTTTCAGGCTAAGAAATGGAAATGGTGTACACAGAAAATTTGCCCTAAAACTTTGAGATCGCAAAGAGTCGGACACGACTGAGCGACTGAACTGAATTGAACTGAACAGTCTCTTACCTGAGTTTCTACTTCTCTAAGAAGGTGGAGAACAATCTAGTCATTTGCCAAAAACATCTTATCTACAAGGGAAAACTGCATAAAATTTGGTAGATTAAATGCTTACTTATTCATGGTTATGATGACGAGAAGCAGGAGGAGGAGGAATTTTGGTCTTATTGAAACCATAGTAACAAGTTTTATCTGACTGCCTTCAAATTAGTCCCAACTTGGTTCACAGGTGATCAGTCATTCTAGAGAAAAACAAATACTGTAAGATCTCTCTCATATGTCAGAAACAAAAACAAAATATCACAATGTCATAGATAACCAGAACAGATAGGTGGTGGCCAGAAGGGATGGGGGGTGGAAGTTGGAGAAGTGGATGAAGGGGGTCAAAAAGTTAAAAAATAAATGAAAACTCCAATTTTAATCAATGGAACGGAGAGCCTTGCTAAGTCTGGACCCTTGCTCACCACTTATGTTTGAAAACCCATAACCAATCATGTTGCAAACCACAAAAATTCTTTATAACCTATGGTTAACATTTCATCCTTCCTTTGTGTGTCTGGAAATGATTGACTGGGCTTCAGACTATTTTCTCTGATGTACTGCAGCCTGAAATCCAATTGTTATCTTGGTTCAATTAAACTCAAACTTATTGGTTTGTAGGGCACAATAGTAAAGCCCAAGCTTAGCAAAACCTTTTCAGAATTCAGTAAGAAACTCTGTGAATGCAGTCCAGTTACCAGAGCTATGTATGCATGCCTCTGTTGTTGTGTTTCTATTTCCTAAAGGCTTAGGAATAAATGTATTTTTTAAAAATCTGAGATGACAGTTCTGCATGGATGTCATATTAATAGTGAATCTTTGTGGCATACATAATGTACAAAGGTACAACAATTCCTAAGATGGTCATCATGTCTTTTGCTGGATTTTCTGCCTATATTTCATAGAGATAATCTTATCGTGGAGCATTTCTAGAATGGTCACTTAGCTCATATTTCCCTTTAAAGGTACATCACATCACAGTTTGGCTGTAACATTAAAAACTTAGGTACAGTCTTAGCTATTAGAACTAGATTAATGGTTATCAGCACCATCTTTTTGTTGTTATTTCTCTCCCTTAGGGATCCTATATTTGGAGGGGGAGCTTTATATTAGGAGGATAAAAAGGGGGCTATTTCCTACTCGTTTTTAGTTTGGACTTTTCCAACATACCCAAGAGTAGAGAGAAGGTATAATGAACCCTCAAGCACCTATCACCCAGCTTCAGTTATCAGCATTTCAGGCAGTGTTTATTAAATGGTAGTTCATTTTCTGTTTTTTTAAAGGAAACTCATTACAAAACTGCCATTCAACATTTGAGGTTTTAATAACCTGAGCAGCCTTATCTCAGGCAAATGCTCAAATTCCATGGACAGATTTAATGTAAAGGGCACTCATTACCACTTTCTCAGCTTCATTTTAAGTACTCCTGGACTGTATCTCTTCTGCTAGTATAATCTGTTACTCACTCTGCTTTTCTAAGTCTAGAGTCATATGGCATCAAGTTTTAAAGTGATTCCAGACGATGAAAACCATGTCCCTCCATGGAAAACTTGTTCCAAAACCGTCGTTAGCAAATTTTAGCTTGTGGACATTTTTTTTAAGAGTTTTTATTTTGAAATTAATTTTTTAAAGGTTCAGTCCATCCTAGGACCTACCACTGTTATTTAACATCTATGCTTTATACTCCCCTGATGAAAGCTGACTTCTTTTGATCTATGAGAGTAGAGCTGAATTCAGAAATGATTAGCTACCTTATTTAGAAAAAAGAAAACAGAAGAGAACTATAAACAGCAGTTTTATAAATCCAAATTTTGACCAGTTCCCAAACAATTATTGGCATATATAATCTGACAAATGATTTTCACACTCAATCTGGGTTTTATGAGAAGTCTGAACAGAGTCTACAGAAACAGAATTATGATTTGAACATAAAAAAGCCAGTCACTCAGAAAATTCAAGAAACCTCATCAAGGTATGTGCACTCTGAACCCTGATTTATTACCAGATGTTATGTGGAAGATATTTTCAATAGGCAAATTAAAACTATTTTATAACAGAGTTTCTCAACCCTATAAAATATAATTTTGGGGGATTTCTGAAACCTATTTAAATATGGAACTCTTCCCCTTCCCCTTGGGTTTTCTCAAAGTATTCTAGGAAATGCTATCATAAGAGATAATTTGGCTCAGTGATAAAATAGGACCATGGACATTAAGAGTAATTGTCTAAGAAATCAGTAAATACAATATATAAATAAATATAAGAAATATTTACTAAAAATAAACAATGCAAAGATTCAAACTATTGAGTATGGAGATGAAACAATGTGTCATCTTCCTCAAACAGCTTATAATAACCTATGGGGAAGATGCCTAAAACAATCAAGCCCATTCACAGGAAACCTTGGTATATATATCAAGAAGTCTAAGATATCACATATTCAGTTATTAACTTCAAATGCATAATTATATATTATATTAGTTCATTAGTTTTTACATTTAGGACTAAGGACTTTGAGTATGACATGGTTACTAGACTAACATTTTCAGTTTCAAGAACTTTGAGTGTGACATACGGTTAGTACAATTAGTCTATTTAATATAGACAACATTCAATAACTTTTCAACAACTTACATATTAGAATTCTTCTAGATTTTTATAAACTATTTTCCATTTATTTATAGATATCTTACCAATGCCTATCTCAACTGTACTTTTAAGGGGACAATAGAATGTCTTCCCAAAGCAGTTAATTTAGCTTTCATAAAAACAACTCTTATTTTATAATCATATCTTATTATTTAATATATGCTTCAGCCCGGCTAGCTCAGTCGGAGGAGCATGAGATTCTTAATATATGCTTCAGTTATTTCACTAAAATAACTGACTGTGTTGGAATAAACACCATGGCATCAAAAAGAATATGGCTATCCTAGAGAACAGCCTCCTAGTCTTTGGCAGACCTGGTGCAGTGAGCGCTAGATGGACTTTTCGGAGGAAAGGGGAATTTGGGTGGCTTGGTTGGTAAATGGAGATCAAATAAGAAAATGTATACAGGTATCTATATGCATATATGAATATGAATTAATTAGTAGTAGGCCATATGCACATATTAAGGAACAGATGAAGGAACAAACAATAATCAGTACTTGCGATAAGGGAAGTGTTTTGCATTTCTACCAGATTTGCAGATGATGCTAATGTGGCTGATCATGAGACTGCACTTTGAGAACCACTGGACTGGATCATCTTTAATGTCCCTTCCAAGTCTCAAATCTGATTCCATTGTATATGACTGTTCCCCCCACCGAAGGATAGAAATCTGGAAATGAAATGGAATATTAGTTTCACAAATTTATAGTGTTAAATCTTTAGTATAACCATGCAAGAATAGGAAGGTTGCATATCTACTCTACCATTATTAGGCCAATTGATTTCAAATATTCAACTCTAGGTCCTCAATTCATAGGAAAAGGAAGTAAGGAAATTAATATTTATCAAGAATTAGTTAAAAGACATTTTGCTAACAGTAGCCGTATAGGAGCCTTAAGGAATGCTTTTACATTTTACATATGAGAAAACTAAGCCTCAGGGAAGATAATAACCAAATATCATTTATCTACAGTTGGAAAAGCCATTTGCCAAGCTGACTCCTCACAAAACAAACATATCACAACAGATTACTTTCCCTATCATGCCTATGTGAAAATAAAGTGTTTTTTTTTCTTTCAATTCAACTAATACTTTATGTTTAAATTATTTTAACCAGTAAAAAGTGAACCTTCAAGGGAAGAAAGAAACGGTATTTCAAATGTGGTATTTACTTTTATGGGCAAAAACTCAATTTCTTCCCCAGACTGTAGTGTCCAAATCTAACAGCTATAAGGTGAGAAATGGTGCCTAGGAGTTCACCATTGCGTCCTTCTTTCCTAGAGCTATGTCTACGTGAAACATATACTCAGTAGGTATTCAATGGATAAGTGGACATTGAGTGAGAATGTCAGTATCCAAAGCAATTCCATGGGCAAAGCCATACAAGAATGTGAAATGATATAATCTGTTTACACAGGTAAAAAATACTAAGAAAGCGTAGTGGCAGTATTTTTAAGTGCCAAATAAAATGTTTTCCATTGTTACTGGAGGAGAGGCTGGGAATAGGCTATGGGGTCAATTTTTGTGGGTACTCAGCTCCACAGGTTACTTTACATTCATCATGTAAGGCTTTGTAAATGTTGACTCTGGGGTTTGCACTCTAATTAGCATTACATCTGGTGTTCATGGAAATGTATGCTGCATCCTGGAGAGTTATTGGGTTAATCAGCAACCCGTTCCCAATATCTTCCTCCCTATATGAGGTAGATTAAGTCTGAAAAGAGAAGCACTTATTGCTTCCAGAAAGGGAAGCGCCATATAGTATCCCTGATGTTAAGAAAAAGTGCATTTCCCTTGAATGGGTTCCTTACTAAGGAGCAGTTTGCTCATCCCTCATCATCACATTCCCTCCGTCTCCAGAACCAACAGACAGGAAATAAAACGAGCTATTGCTCTTCTCAAATGCAGTATATTTGCAGCTTATATGGTCTCTACTGAAACCAGCCCTTGCTTTTCCCCTCTTCAGGGGATTCCAGTCCACTAAGGAAGGCAGCTTGGGGTGCCCAAATTGGCCTAGATTTCATGAGCGAGGCTGCCGAGGCGTTTGATGGAATGAACATTGCCAAGCTGTTCGTGTACCTCTTGGGGAGCTGCTAAAATGGGGCATTGCCTTTGAACAGAATCTTCCAGAGGAAATAGCTCTGATTTCAACAAACTTGTATTCCTCTTCTGGTAAACTTAAAGGAAAGCAGTTTGTCCACAGCAGTGATTGGAGAGCAAGGAAAAGAGTTGGTTGTTCCCAGAAACTCTCCCCTGCAGAAACAGGATTATCTCTACAGCGGCTTCCCTGGTAGCTCAGTGGTAAAGACTCTGCCTGCTAATGCAGGAGATGTACAGATGCAGGCTGGGAAGATCCCTTGAAGTAAGGGATGGCAATCCACTCCAGTATTCTTGCCTGGAAAACCCCATAGACAGAGGAGCCTGGTGGGCTGTACTACAGTCCATGGGATCGCCAAGAGTTGGATGCGACTTAGCGACTGAAAGACAACTAAAGTGATCTCACAGAACGTTTGATTCCTCGTGATGGGCGCTGATTATGGCAGGCTTCTTACTTCTGTGGAGAGAGCCTGATAGATATCCCTGAGCTGATCCTTCAGTACATTAAATGCCCTGTCAGTTACTCAAATGTAGTAATTTATAAGTTTCTTTAATAAAAGGATAAATCTTCAGATGCTGCCACTCATCATCCCTATATTTGAATGCTTGTGAATATTTCTATATAATTATATTTAATACTCTAAATTGTAAATGCTATAATTTCCTTTGACCTATGTTGCAGTTAGAGATATTACTTGATCAGTGCTCTCAATGCTTCATTTTACGTGCACGTATTTAGTTAATTGGTTATTTTTTTTCCTGCCTGTGTTTATATGTAATATACACTATAAGGGAAAAAGAAATCAGTCTGCTCACAGCTGAGTCTAGTAAAAGAGCAATTAGGTTCTATCAGAACAAACAGTTGTCAATAATGAGTTCTGAATTAAAATTACTAGCAAAGAAAGGAATCTAGACATCTGCAGGAAATGTGAAAATATTTTTATAACCAAATAGCTGATATCTGGACAGGGGTATCACTGAGTTTTCCCAGCTGTACCTGCAATGTATTTTGAAATATTCCCAGACTGAAAGAACACTGAAATTCACTGCATAAACGAAGCTGCATATTTTTTAAATGTTGGCTGCCTTTGAACAGTGTGTATTTTGATTTCATGTAATCAGCATGAACACTTTCTATTTCAAACTATTTTGCTGTGCCCCCAGTCATAAAAGGAAGCTTAAAAATAGTTCTCTTTGTATTGTGTCTTTCCAATCAGGGTTCTATTGCTTGGATATTTTTCTTTCTGTCTTTGGAAGAGATACTTTTGGGTCTTATTACCTGGTAACTGATTTCTTCTCTTTTTTCCTAAGAAAACTTGCAAGGTGGGCTTCTGGCATCCGAGCTTTATTACAAGATAATTTCATACATTTGCAGATATCTGGAGATAGTAAAGTATTTGGCCTTTAAAAAAAAGGCAAACTGTACATTTTTGAAAGCAGACTTTGTGTTCCCTGTTTGCACTGAAGTTTTAAGTCAATGAGGTTAAAAAAAAGAACAATTATTAAGAATGGAGTTCAAGATTTTTTTAAGTATATATATGAACACACATACATACACTCATGCATAGATAATTAGTAGCAATATATTTGATACATCTTTTGGCCCTCATTTACTTACAAAAATATTGGAAGAGGAATACCTCTGGAGCATTGTTACACAAGGTATGGCCCATGAACCAGCCTATCAGCATCACGTTGGAGCTTGTTGGAAATGGACAATCTTGAGTTCTACTCCACACTTACTGAATTAGAATTTCTGGGGGCAAAGCCCAGGAATATATGTTTTAATACTGCCTAGGTATGTGTACAGATTACTTGGATAGACATATAATGCCTAAATGCCTAGGGATACATCACATGGTGATTGAGATCTTAATACACAGAAGAGGGATCTCTCTGAATTTATTGAGTTAATGAATATTACCTTTCATCTCAAATATTACCTTTCATCTCTTTGGTGTCCCTGTCTTGTGCCTGTTTTCCATCTTCTGCTATTACCCTGAATAAGAGGCAAACCTCTCCTTTCTACTCCCATCCTCAAACATGACCATTATGGCCTCCTAAATACACTTAATACTGGCTTTTATTAATTAGTTAGTTATCATGTATGAATACTATACTTAATGAAAGTATTTCATCCATCTGTCTCAAACAGAGATGTCATCAATCTAACTAGTTAGTACATAGTCAGGTACATGACGATCTATCTTGACGATGCTTGAAAGCTACTTAATTCCTTTCTCTTTGGGTAGTTGAATAGCGTGGGAGAGCTTATGTTTTATTAATAAAGGACAGTTATAGGCACAACATAGACCCTTTTAGAACCAACATTGTTGTGGCCTAAATTGATGGAATCATGGTCCTTGGGTCTATCCAGGGAGCTCAAAGGAAAACTATAACCTTGTTTTCAATAAAATCCCATTGGTGGAAGCATGAGTTTGGGAAGAGTAGACAGAGACCCAAGTCTTTGCTCTGCTAGTAACAGCCACATTTCAGTTTCAGTCCCGTTGCTCACTCATGTCCGACTCTTTGCAACCCCATGGACTGCAGCACACCAGGCTTCCTTGTCCATCACCAACTCCCAGAGCTTGCTCAAACTCATGTCCATTGAGTTGGTGATGCCATCCAGCCATCTCATCGTCTGTCACCCCCCTTCTCCTGCCTTCAGTCTTTCCCAGCATCAGGATCTTTTCCAATAAGTCAGTGCTTTGCATCCAGTGGCCAAAGTATTGGAGCTTCAGCTTCAGCATCAATCCTTCAGTGAATATTCAGAACTGATTTCCTTTAGGATTGACTGGTTTGATATTCTTGCTGTTGAAGGGACCCTCAAGAGTCTTCTCCAACACCACAGTTCAAAAGCATCAATTCTTCAGCACTCAGCTTTATGAGAGTTGAACAACTCTCACGTCTGTACATGACTAGTGGAAAAAGCATAGCTTTAACCATATGAACCTTTGTCAGCAAAGTAATGTCTCTGCTTTTCAATATGCTGTCTAGGTTGGTCATAGCTTTTCTTCCAAACATCTGCATACTTGGTTAAATTCCTAACCCAGCCTAGGTCCTCAGTTTCCTCTTTCAAAAATCTAAGTAGGTAGAGGAATCAGAAGAGGCAGTGAGCAGTATTGATGCATTAATTCAGAGTTTAAGAAGATCGGGCCCTGGGAACACCAATGCAAAGGCCTGCTGGGGTTCTGTGGAGTGATACTGATACAAACAAGTGAAGCAGACCCTGGAAGCTGGTAAACTGTATTTGGATTGTGGTTCTCACTGCCTTACAGGAGCTTGTTTGAAGTGGACAAAGGACTAAATAAAACAGAGCTATCAGTCTGTGGCCTCTGATTAGAGCCTTGAAAACCATTGGATCATTTATGTTTGTATGAAGATAATTGCATTTTAAAAATAAAAACACCAAAACAAAATTCCCTGAATCTTGCCCTTGTGGGAAAGCACAGATACACTTGGCAAAACAATTGAAATAAAGTTTCTAAAGTTTCAGTAATTTTCAAATATCTTTCAGTAGCTCTTCTATTGCTACTGAATTGCAGCATGCAGCCTGTGTAGTTTTATCTGGCAAGGCTGGTTAATGGCTGTATCCACTCAAGATGTGGATGATTTTGTGTCATTTTAAACAAAATTTAGAATATGGATTGAACTGATATGGTTATTTCCAAAGAAAACTTCAGTGAAAATGATATAGTTCCTCATAATTCCATAGCATCATCCAATTGACCTCATTCAGATTCAAGTCAGCTACCAATAAGGGCCAGCTGGGTCTGTTTTATCTCTGCCCAATGGCCTCCTCTATCTGTCTGTAAAATAAAACCTGCTATGACATATTCAGGTGTTCTTTATATAAATATATTAGCCTTCTACTTTATCTTGAGCATCACATTTTAAGAATAATAAGGAATGTATTTGGCAGATAATGTTGGGACAGAGCCAGAAAAGTCTCTGGAGGATTTTTGAGTCAATATATTGGGGGACGGAGTGGGTAGTCAGATTAGGCCCATGTGGATTTTGTTTTTACAGGCTTAATTCACTTTAAGAAATCCCCCTTCACCCATCTGGAGAAATTAAATGCCCCGAGGAAATAAGATGGGAACTGACCTCTCAATATGCTGAACTAGGATCCTTGTCAGATCAGTTGTTCTCTGCTTAGTCTCTAAGCATTCTCCTCTCTATGCTGTCTGTCTTCTTTCTGGAGTCCACTCCATAAAGGCCAGCGCATGATGGCAGGATCAAGTCCAGGCTGCAAAGGCCCAGTATCACCCTATCGTCTCCTGAGAATCCATGTCTGGGAAGTATTCCCAAGCTAGAGTGAATGAGATCTCACCTTCTCTCTCTACTTCTTTGAGTCCTCAACTATTAACTGATCTTTCATATTTTTATAATAGTAACTTTTAAAATCTATTACATTAAATGTCTTTTTAATTCCATTATTACTGGTTATTAATATATTGTCCTTGCTTAAAAAAAAATCATACATTTCAACTAAAGTGAAAATCTTCCTTACCACCTTTATCACCAATTCCATGCTTCATTAAGAGGTTACTATTGGTATAATTTGTGTATCTTTGCAGATCAGTTTCCGTGCATCAATAAGTATGCATATAAAATATGCTTAATTGTATTGTGTGGACTTGTAAAAAAATACGTTATCATGATATGTATATTGCTCTGCAAAATATTTAGTTTGTTTGGAGGGATCAGTACACGGATTTACCTCATTCTTTAAACTGCTGCATAGTATTCTCAATATTTATATGCCATAGTTTATTTAACTGTTTCCTAGCTACAGTACTTTGCTATCTCAAATAATGCTGAAGCAAAGATCCCTTTCTAACATTCTCTCCACACTGTTGTTTAGTCAAAGTCATGTCTGACTGCTTGTGACCCCAGGGCCCTGCCAGGCTCCTCTAGGATTTCCCAGGCAAGACACTGGAGTGGGTTTTCATGTCCTTACCCAGGGCATCTTCCCGACCCAGGGACTGAACCTGCCTCTCATGCACTGCAGGTGGATTCTTCACCACTGAGCCACCTTGTAAGCACCTCTGTGCATATGTGTACATATATCTTTATGAAAGTGTTCTGGAAGTGCTGTGTCAAGGGATCGGTGCAGATTTAAATTTTTATGAACACTGAAAAATTTGCTCCCAAACAACTCTTAATAGCATAGATACATTCTACTGCATTTCACTGACAATTTGTTGAAACATATTTTTACATTTTAGTTCATAATAATATATAAAAGCTGATTAGTCAGATGAATACTTATGTATAAGGAATCTATATAATTTCTCTGTCACTCAAGGTACAAAAGATGCCAGAGGATGTAAAAAATAAAATGGTTATGTGTCTATTTTTGTATAAAGTCCTAAATACTCTAGAGATGCTCAAGTACAGCTGTATACTAAGTTAAAAGTTAATTTTTGTCAGAAAAGAAAGAGTTTCAAAATGGCAGCCATATCAGGATCACATCACAGTTTCATCAGGAGAGTCATCTCATTAATCTTATAAAACTCAGTCATAAAACCCATTCTATTAGATTCCTTTTTAATAAATAGTCTTGCAGTTCATAAATGCCATTCTTGTTATAGATGAACTATAATATCCAATCAAAGCACAAGCTGATATATGTACAAAATCCTCACCATGATTTCTGCATCATATTTCACTGTCTTTGCACCCAACTAAATGGTCTATAAAATCTTCTAGTTCTATTCTTTCTTTGCCAGATCATTGAAGTATCAGTAAAGGGTCAGCATTTAAACTCCACCAGATTAATCAGAAAAGCCAACTTTTAAGCACATACCCAGAATTATTTTAGTACAAAATAGCCCCCTCATGCCTCTTAATGTTTTCCTTTTGCACATTACTACTGTATCACATCACGGGACATTAAGCATATTTCAACTCGTGGGACTAACTCAATCATGTTTTTAGAAATTGAAAACAAATGTTGTAACTGGATGGATGATAATATTGAAGTAATAACAATTTCCTAGTAGGGATACTTGTTTAATGGATTGCATAGTTTTTCAGCTTGTAAACACTGGAATGTCTATCACTCTCTGAAACTTTTTTTTTTTTTTTTTTTTAATCAAGGCAAAACTTTGTCAGTCACTTGGTTTACTTTAGTGGAATTACTGTCTTCACTAGAAAGTAACTTAGAAAGTTGGTTTTACTCCAAGGGTAACAGAGACCAACCTAATCCTAGACTTGAGTTAAAAGTGCTGTCCTCTTCCCTTTTTGCTGGAATTTTCTGTAACATAATAAATGTACCAAATTGTGCTGGCCTCAGCCTGAAGCACAGGGTTACGCACTCTTTTTCTTCCCAGAGATATTTAGAAAAATCTGTCTTTGTGCTTGGCAACTACTCTGACAGAAAACAGATAAAAATAAGGGTGGTTTATCAGTTTTGCTGTTCTTATCATGTTTCAGGTTGAAAGCTGTTGAAATGATGAAAAACAAACAGCACTAAATAGGGTTCCGTCATTATTGCTGCTATGAGGAGCTAAGTTTTTCAGGATCAAAGAAAAATGCATTTGCTTTTAGAACTACAATCCTTCACTTTGAAAGGTGCACTGCACTCAGATACTGATGGGTGAAAACTGGAGTAAATTGGAAAAGGAAGTAAAATATGTGTTGCGGCGGGAACTTGGAAATTCAAACAAAAGTAGACTGACATTGTTTTCAAAGCTCTGAATGTACAGCGTTCAGCTTCTTAAGAAAAATGTGGTGCCTCGAGTCTGTTATTTCTGAGTAACTGGAGTGCAACATAAGCACAGGCAGTTTCCATCTCATCAAATTACAAGAACTCCCTTTATCTGTGTAAACATGGACCCGAGGAATTCCCCATGCATTGTTGGCGCTAGTGGTAAAGAACCCGCCTGCCAACGCAGGAGACATAAGAGAAGCAGGTTCAATCCCTGCATCAAAAGATTCCCTGGAGCAGGCAATGGCAACCCACTCCAGTATTCTTGCCTGGAGAATCCCATGGACAGAGGAGCCTGGTGGGCTACAGTCCATGGGGTCGCAAAGAGTTGGACACGACTGAAGTGACTTAGCATGCAGGCATGAATCCAGGGAATATCCCCAAGCAGGGGCCTTTGAGGGAATGTTCCTGTGAATGTCATAGAAAGTCCAGAAATAGACTTAATATTTTTTAACTTATGTTTTTAAAAATTTTGCAACTCAAAGTGAGTGCCTCTGATTTCCCTGGCAGAGAAATTGACAAGAGAAATTGTCAAACGCAGTAGAGACAAGGAAGCTGTTGTTCTTCCCCTCAAGGAGCTTAGCAACTTTGCATAAAGATAATAAACAGAAAACAAAAATAAGGTATGGCAGTTACCAGTAAAGAGGTATAAACTGTCATAATGATACAAATAGAGATAAACCAAGGACAAAGTCCAGATCAAGGATGCAGAATGTGAGATGAGTCTTGAAGGAAGGCAGATATCAACACATATATCTTAGGAGGAGGACACAATAAGGAGGAGAAGAGTCTGGTAGCGAAAACCCAGAGAGGTGGGAAAGCTATAAATGCATCTAACTTCCCTGTAGCTGAAGGAAAGCTGTGACTCTTAAAGCAAAAGTATTATCTGAGAGCCATGTGGACTTAGTGATGAGACTGGTGCCTAAATCACATCCAGATATTTTTGAACTTTTAAGTTAAAGAAAAAACCCACACGTATTTGGGGTAAAATTGCTACTGAAAGACCAAAAATAAGACTGGCCTATTACTTCTTCAAAATACAAAGACAAACTGCGGGGCAATAGATCTAGAGTTTGAGCAGATAATATTATAGCCCAGTAATCATGCACATAGCCAAGTTGTTGGCCCTATGTAAAGGCAAATAAAGAACTTCTCAGGAAGATATCAGAAATAACGCTAGCAAAGATGTATGCTAGCAAACCAATAATTGTATCAGAATAAAGAACTCAAAAATAGATGAGCCATGTCATAAAGGTAGTCTATGAATAAGTAAAACAATTATTTTAAATAATTGCTGTTAATAGTTATACATATAATAAAAATATTAAACAGTCCTTAAAATGGAAAATAAATAAATAGAAAAATAAATATGTCTTTTTCCCTCACTGCCTTCCAGCCACCCCACCCTGGCTTTCTTTTCATTACTCCAATATTCCAACCTATTTTCCATTCCAAAGCCTCTTCTTGGGATATTTTTTTCTCCTCAGAAGATTTCCCACCCTTCTTCACTCTGCAAACCACGTCTTATCCTGTAGGTACTGTATTAGTTTACTGCTGCTGCTGCTGCTGCTAAGTCGCTTCAGTCGTGTCCGACTCTGTGTGACCCCATAGACGGCAGCCCACTGGGCTCCCCTGTCCCTAGGATTCTCCAGGCAAGAACACTGGAGTGGGTTGCCATTTCCTTCTCCAATGCATGAAAGTGAAAAGTGAAAGTGAAATCGCTCAGTCATGTCTGACTCTTAGCGACCCCATGGACTGCAGCCTACCAGGCTCCTCCGTCCGTGAGATTTCCCAGGCAAGAGTACTGGAGTGGGGTACCATTGCCTTCTCCATATTAATTTACTAGGGCACCATAATAAAGTGACATAGCCTAGGTGCTTCAAATAATAGAAATTTATTTTTTCATAGTTCAGGAGGCCAGAAGTACAAGGCTGAGGTGCTGTTAGGGTTGGGTTTTGGTGAGACCTCTCTTCTTGGCTTAATTTAACATGATCTCCTTCTAGCTATGTCTCTGCACAAGCTTTCTTGTGTACATGTGCACAGAGTGCAAGATCTCTGGAGTCTCTAGGTCACCAGTCCTCCTGGACTAGGGACCCAGCACTATGACCCCATTGAACCTGAATTACCTACCTAAAGACCCTAGTTTTGAATAGTCACAGTGGGGGCTTAGAACCTCAACAAATGAATTTTGAGGAGACACAATCCAGTTCATAAAAGATATCAATTTAAATAACACTTCCCCAAAGGTTCTCTGCCAGGATTCTACACATTTACCTCACAACAGTTGTTGGGACTTCTAATTATGTATTTATTCATATGGTTATTAATATCTGACTCCCCCACTGCACTGTCATCTTCAGGAGGGAAGAATCATGTTTGTTTTGTTCACCAATTCCACGATATCTTAGCACATGATAGACACTCAGGAGATATCTGTGGGATGACAGCCTGCAGAACGAAAGAGCAGTATAGCAGATGTGGATGGAAGAACAAAGTAATGAGCGTCTCCTGTCTGCCCCAGGGTGGTGGTAAGAATGGCTGAATTAGGATAATCTGTGTGCTGATAATAAGTAGCCACCAGCTCGGGGTGATGGGGAGTGGGTTGGCTGTAGCCAATAATATTTGTCAATTTCCTTGGTGTAAATACTCCAGGCTATAAATGTGACATCACTGAATCCAAAAGCTGGGAGAGATACTCAGTCACACACCATTAAATAATAGTTTCACCTGAAGAGCATGAACATAAGATAATTAAGAAGCAATGCATTTTGAGTTTACCTTCATTTTTAATTTAATTGCTTAAGCAAGATTTCTGAGAATTCAGCAATTGAGTTTTGCCAGCTCCAGCACACCACTGATGGATAGTTGAACAAAACTGTAGAAATTGAATGTGCAGAAATTTATAATTTGTTATTGGGCAGAGCAAAAGGCAAGAACAATGCAAGATGATCCTTCAGTTTTAGATCTGAATGACAAGGAGGAGCATGACAGTGGGAAGAACAGATCTGAGCAGAGATGTTGATGATTCTTGGGATATGTTTATTTCTAGAGAAACCTGAGAATGGTTTGAAATATAAGTATCTCTTATGCTCAAAGAAAGAGCAATTACTTTAGGAATCATTTGTTTGAAGATTATTGCTGAACCATGAAGGAGAATGAGAGAAAGGAGGACAGAACTTTGGGGACATTATGTACATTTTGGGGCCTGGCAAAAATATGTAAATTAGAGAAAAGAGTTCAGATGGAAAAATCCAGAGAGGAAGAATAGCCAGCACAGGAATCAAATAGAAAAAACAAAAAACATTATGTACTGAGGCACAGTCTGAGAGCTGCCTATAGATTTCTGAAGATGACATTTAGGATTGATCTTTGATTTTGGTTTCCAACTTGAGAGAAATTCTACCCTGTCATAGAGACAATGGAACCATTACACACAGGAATCAGATCTTTTGACTGATTTCATATGCTACATGTTTCAGGCTATTTTGTATTTGATATCATTATAAAACCTTCTCCCTTCCTGCCATCAACCCCAAGAGGAGTATTTGATATTCCCTGTAATCTCCCAATTAGCATCACAGAAACCGAAGAAGAGAGACTTTTTAAGAAACCTTCATAAGGATAGTTAAACACTACTAAAGGAACATTGTTGGAGAAGGCAATGGCACCCCACTCCAGTTCTCTTGCCTGGAATGGATGGAGGAGCCTGGTAGGCTGCAGTCCATGGGGTCAGACAGAACTGAGCGACTTCACTTTCACTTCTCACTTTCCTGCATGGGAGAAGGAAATGGCAACCCACTCCAGTGTTCTTGCCTGGAGAATCCCAGGGTTGGGGAGCCTGGTGGGCTGTCGTCTATGGGGTCGCACAGAGTCGGACATGACTGAAGTGACTTAGCATAGCATAGCAAAGGAGCATTGCAGAGGGGTAGGTCACAAAAAGTATCCATTTTTAACCCAGATGGCTGAAATGGTGATGCCCTATTGAAATGTGGTGCTAAAGCTCAGCATCTCAGAACCTGCATTTGAGTCTCTATTTGGCCGTTTACCATTAGCTGTATGACTTCAAAGAAGTTCCTGAAAGTTGTGAATTGCTGAAGGGGAAAGGAAACTGACAGATATGTCACATGCCTCCAGAATACCCAGCACTGTGGTGAGAGGCCCTTCACGGCCATCTCATTTACCTTGAGAATAAATGCGAAAGCACAAACTTCCTCAAACATAAGGTATTATTATTGGAAATTGGGGAGAAAAGGAAAAACAGCTAGAGGGAGTAGTTTAAAGCAAGATTTTGAGAGCTTAATCGCAAATGATCCTGTGGTGAGTCTATAAAAAATTTCCCGGTATTAACATTGCCTGTTTCTTGTTGTCAGTTTCGGAGGTAGAATCTTTAAATGGAATTTCTACCTTCAAAGCAACTGCATCTTCCTTTATGTTTGCAAAGCAAACATGTTTAAAACAGTCTTAAAACTTAGTAGATAATTAACAAGTTAATTAACATTATAACAACAGAAAACCCAAGAGAGATTAAATGACTTTCTCAAGGACAACCCAATCACTGGTATCTGAAAAAAGGTATTTTGAACTTCATAGTCTTGCTTAAAGCTAAGAGACACCTCCAACATTTAAAACCTCCAAGAAATCTTCACCTTTGAAAAGAGGTAACATGTTAAGTTCCAAGGAGCACTTTCTTCCTCTCTTGCATATAAACAGCGAGATTGGACTGTTAACAATATTTTCTGTTCAGAGGAGAAAAAATAGCTTTTGCACAAGTCAGAGCCTCTGGTTCTGTTTTGTTTTCTTCCCACAATTCATGAGTTAGACACAGGCACATGTTTTATTATTTTCCCTCTTCATTTTTATTTATGAAAAAATGCATTATTACCACCATGAAGAGACTGAAATTGTTAGGATCTGTAGTATCTTTCTGCCAGAATACAGAGCCAGGCAACATTCAGCGATTAGGAATGGCCTCTGATGTATACTTCGAGAACATATTCCTGTTGTTGTCTAGATCTGACTTGATACATCATTACAGTTATATGGCTTACAGTATAGCTTCCATTAGGAAGAACTACATGATATTGTATCTAGTTAGAAGCAATGAACAGTTAGGATGAAAACAGTTTAGAAAGATAGCACAGGGAAAAGGAAAAGATTTACTTAATCTTAGGACCTACCAAACAAGGGGGCCTGCCTCCCTTTTCCAGGCTGTCTTAACCTAGTTTCTTTTCATTGCAATGCCTTGGCTCATCAGGAGACCAAGATGTGGAAAACCACTCAAAGCCTTTCCTGTCTCCCTCTTCCCTACCGGACACTTTGTGAAATCGTCTTCAGGCATTCTTCGCACAGTTCTGAACCTGTGTTAAATGTACGATTTCTTTAGCTGACTGAGGGGTCTTGTTACCAAACCTGGGTGGGCTGCTCATTACACAAGGCCTCTCTCATGCCAATCACTAATTCGTTCACTTTTCCACACACATTACTGCACACTGACTGCATGCTTGGTGCAGAGCAGAGAAAGATAACAGAAAATGTTGTTCCTGCTCTCAAGATATGCTCATTATTTGTAGACTAACTAATAACACAGCGTGACTTAGACTGCAGGGTGGTATTGAAGAAAGGGATCTGGGACAGAGAGTGGGGCAGACAGTGCCTAGGGCCTGGAGGAGGGACATGGTGAGGTGTGACGGTAAACACCATCTTACTGGTTTCTTTGGTAAAACTAAATAAAATGGAACTCCATGGATCTCATGCATCAACCTTCTGATCATTCTGTGCTAAGAAATGTGCTATCATGTCTCAGACTCTGTCCCGGAAGGCTTTTGCATTACATCTCAATGTCATGTCACTTTGTGGTTTAAATTCTGAATGGCGTGTCTTAGAGTCAGTATGCAGAGGTTCTCTAAGACACTGACAGTTTCTATGTCTAACAGAACACAAAAAAAGTAAATATTTTTAAAATAGTGGTTATACCCTATTTCCAACTGTTTATTAGTGTACAAACCACAGGACTCCTACAAGCCCAGGAGGCTGGGTTCAATCTATACTGCTCAGCAGTTAAATAAAGGTAATATATGTTACAAAATGCTCACTTACTACTTGCAGCCACTTGGCAATTGAATCAAATACCCTTTTGCTCATTAAGCTCATTTATATAAAGTTTGGTACGTTCCTTACACTGGAGCTTCACTAGGTCTATGAAAATTTTACATGCAGCTCCCAGAGGCAGTGGTATGACTGCAAAAGCCACTCTGTTTCTTCTGTTATTCTGGCCTCCTCAGTTCTTCATCCTTCCTGTCATTCAAGACCAAGTTCAAATGACACGTTACCCACAAACCAGCACATCTTTTTTTTTTTTCTTGTGTTGTAAATAGTTATATAAAGTATTATCTCTATCGATAGTATGAGCTCTAGGTGGGATACAAGTCACCTTTAATGTTGTATCTCATATGTTAGTTATCAGAGTATGTCACTGCTCAGTTGAATGAAGAGATGGATATATCAATGCATAGATAGACAAATGAGCACAAAGAAATACAAAAGATGGGAAAGAGTGGCACAGAGTGAATGAAGGAGGTGTCTGTTGCCTGGTGTCTAAGGTGCTGATATATATTTATATTTCCATCGATTACATGTTTCCTAGCCATGTTTCTTCCATGATTGGAAGAAAAGCATGTTGGATTCAGCCATACTTGACACAGAGACAAGTAAGGGCTTACCCTGGATTTCAGGACACAGATGTGTTATTTTGTTAGTATTCTTTCCCACACTCAAGGAAACTCCAGTGTTCCCACCATCTGCCTCTGTAATTTAGTCAGTGAATTAGATTGTCTCCTTGGAGCAGCAGAACTTGTCACTGTGTGTTGTTTGATCTTTCACCTCCTCTTCTTTGAATCGGTTTCCACAAACTGGAAAACAACCCATGAGTCCATGAGTAATAGAGTTTAAAAAAAAGCCTCAGAGCTTCTCCAGTAACAAAGATTGAAGCTTTTATTTTCCCACATAAGAATACTTGAATTTAACCTGAAATTCCAAAATACATTCAACTCTGGAAGAAAAAGGAGTAAAAGCAAGAAACACACCCACACTCTCTAGTGATTGCTTTTTGTTAAGAATGTCTTTCCATCGAGAATACACTAGCTATTTTGAGTATGCAACAACATGTTAACATTTTAATTATATACTTCTCACTAGGTTAGTTTTAAAACTTCTTTGCTGAGTTTTAGATTATGAAATGTTTCAAGTTGAATGATTTACTAGTTTTGTTTTTTTCCTTTTTTATAAATTGAACTAAAATAGACTGAAATGGTTTGTAAAAGATAAGTCTAGTTCGATCTTGACTAGATTTTTTTTTGATACCTTTAATGTAAAAAGCGTAAATGTAACTTTTTCATGATTTCAAAATAATACTACTTTGTGTTACATGATCAAGGAGCATAGTAATTACAGATTTAATATTTTTATATTTTGAAACCAGTCAAATTTTATTTGTTAATTTGTTCCCTGCCCTTTGGTTTAGAATGCTCCAAAACCATCACAATAGCTATGTGAGTAGAATTACTGGGTTTAAAATTAAAAATAATCAAAATAATTTTATGATGTGTTGATTTCTCAATAGATTCTTTTGTACTTTTCTCTCTGTCTCTCTTTTTTTTTTTCTTTCCTTTTTGTTTTCCTTGTAGCGCGGGAGTTGGCCGGACTGGGTGTTTCATTGTAATAGATGCCATGTTAGAAAGAATAAAGCATGAAAAACTGTAGATATTTATGGCCATGTAACTTTAATGAGAGCCCAGAGGAATTACATGGTTCAAACAGAAGATCAATATATCTTTATCCATGATGCGCTGTTGGAGGCAGTGACTTGTGGAAATACCGAAGTGCCAGCTAGAAACTTGTATGCCTACATTCAGAAGCTGACACAAATAGAAACAGGAGAGAATGTCACAGGAATGGAGCTCGAATTTAAGGTATGATATTGGATGTGATGTGGTGATTCAGAAGCAAGTCATTCTGGAATTGTCTTTCTTAACCTTTCAAATGGGTGAAGTTACAAGATTCACTTGACCTTCTCCCTCAGGTGTCTGACTATAAAACACTTTCTTCATCTTTCCCTTTTCTATTTTTTGCTTCCTCATAATACCTTGAGCTCTTTTGTACCCTAATTTAAATTGAGAGAACATATTCTTAGAACATAATATTTAAAACTTCCTTAGTCTATATGGAGTCATTAGGTAGAAATGAAAAGCAGTGCAGTTGGAAGAGTGACTGGGTTAAAAATAAACAGAATCTTTGTATCTAAAGAGAAAATCTTGGGTTCACTGCAGTTACACCACAGGCTAAAATTAGCTTTGTTGGATTTTTTTTTCTTTTGTTGTTTTTCTGTTCAACAGCGTCTAGCCAGTTCTAAAGCTCACACCTCAAGATTCATCAGTGCCAATCTTCCATGTAATAAATTCAAAAATCGCCTTGTTAATATTATGCCATATGAATCCACAAGGGTGTGCCTGCAGCCTATCCGAGGTGTAGAAGGATCTGATTACATCAATGCCAGTTTTATTGATGGATACAGGTATATACTCTTGCTCCCCTGACAGCCCAAACTCTTGGTATGTACATGTGCCCTAGTTTCATAGCCAAATGAATTTCATCTCAACTTAAAAGGTTTTCTGTCTGCATTGGTCAGCATTCAGTCCCTTGATATTCATTTTTTGTTATTTCGGATAGGAGTAAGAGGAAGCAATCATGGAATTTATAATCTGCACTCTTCTTTTAGAAACCATTTGGATATGGAAGGAGTTAATATAGAAATTGTTTTGAACCAAATTATATAAATGTCATAGATTGTATGAGTCATTTCTACAAAATGAAGCTGCACAACTGCTTCTTAAGTGATTTATATGAGACATGAAATTGAACTATTAGCATTGCTTAAAGTTTAAATAACAGTGATAAAGACATGCATCATAATATTAACAAAGCAATTTCTTCTGCAAAATTTCTAAAATGTCTTAAATGTTCTTATTTGATTACATAATCTTAATGGGAATTTACTGCAATAGCATTAATATTTTCATTTTTATTACCTGGATTTGATATTTACATATCAAATGTGAAGCCTTTGCATATTTTCTGATTAACATGCTATCTGTGATTCAGACAACAGAAAGCTTACATCGCTACCCAAGGGCCCTTGGCAGAGACCACTGAAGACTTCTGGCGGATGCTCTGGGAACACAATTCCACCATTGTTGTGATGCTCACCAAGCTGCGTGAGATGGGTAGAGTGAGTATCTTCACATAAGACATTCACTCCACAAAGAAATGAGGATTTCATTGAAAAAAACCCAGTGCTAATGTCGTTTCTTTGAAATGTTGAGTACTCCATACATGTTGTGGGTCATTCATTACTGTATGTTGGTTTTTAACTTGCAAAGCCACATCAAGTTCTTTCAATTTTGTGTTTTGAAGAAAAACAGGTACTTTATTTCCAGTGTAGCACTGTCATAGAGACTGATAGTGCTGATTTGTTCTGATTCTCAATGTAGTCTTACTTCCCTATGCTCTTAACGAACCATAGCTTAGGTGCCGTCATTACTCTGTATGAAGGAATTTGACTTTCTGTCATCTCTGAGGCAAATTTTTGCTTGTTCATCTTCCACTCTGATTAAACTATTGGAAAGTTACATAGTTTTTCTATGAATAAATCTGATAATCTCTGCTCCACTTAAAAAAAAAAGGTTATTCTGAAAAATACCATGAAATAGTATTAGAGCCACCTAATTGATAATAGTATTAGAGCCACTTAGATTCAGCAGATACAAGCACTCTGCCATAGTTGCTTAAAAGCTTTTTTTTTTCTTGTCTTTGTATAAATTCAATGGTAGAGATGCATCTAAAACCCAAATTTTAGAACCCAGACAGAGAGTAAAAAATACCAAACTGAGAAAGAAACTTGACTTTTTTGATTTGGTTACTGAAGTCACTAAAACTGCATGTGCTCCAGGTTCTTCAGCTGACGAAGGAGATTGGATAAGTTCAATTCAGAGGTTTCTTTCTGTGTTCACACTTGACGGTTGTCTTCATTCAAAACCACAGTGGTGAATGTCAATACATGATTGACATGGCTAGCATTATGCCTGAGTACTGATGTGATTATTTGTCTAAATTAAGTATGAAGATGCTTACCCTATTGAAGTAGCCAGTTCAGCTTATGTATATTAGGCATCTACTGTATGCTAAGTACTCTGCTTGGTACTGTAAGCAAATAATGACCCACACAATTTCCCTATCATGAGGAAACCTATGCTTTCAAAGAGAAGATGAGTCACATGTAATGGAATGGTCTTAAATTCTAAAATGGTCTTAGTGAAAGAAAGACATTAAATACATAGACGGATGATAAACAAAACTCTATTTATACTTTACATAGCTCGTCATTAATCTTCATTTTTCTTAGGAGAAATGTCACCAGTACTGGCCAGCAGAACGATCTGCAAGATACCAGTACTTTGTTGTTGATCCCATGGCTGAGTACAACATGCCACAATATATCCTAAGAGAATTCAAGGTCACAGATGCCAGGGTAAGTTGGCATAGTCTTATGCTCTTAAACATTAGCTGAAACACAGTCTAAAAGACATCTCTGGGAGAAAACATTTGCCAAGCGACCATATTCCCAAACTAAAAGAAATCACCTATCTTGGAGATTTTTTTTTTTTTAATATAAGAGTAATTTGCCTGTTTGGCAAGTTTTCTCACAAACCCAGGCTTGGCTCACATTCAAAGGGAACATCTGGCAGCCCAACTTTGGGGACGCACTTGGTGAATGTGTGTGCCGGGAAGCATTTACTGATTGGTTGGCTGCGCTTACATTCACCTTCTTAGCTCATTCTCTTTGGAGATTTTTTGACTTCTTCATTACTTGAGGCTGTAAATATGTTGTTGTTTTGCTAAGCCCTTTAGGTCATGTGGGCTTGGAGGTTAATTTGGTATGATTTTAAAACTGCAGAGCAAATGACATTCTTTAGAAGAATCTGACAAGCTTTGCACATTCTAATTTGATTCCTGGCATGGTTTATTCCTCCGTGTGCTAATGTGTCTGTCCATGAGAGCTGTGCACCCACGACCCTTCTTGGCTAATTTTCATCCTGCATTTCTGATCTAGATTGCTGAGTCCAAAGTTCAGCCCTGATGTAAGATGTTCTATGCATAAACTTTAAAATCCTTGCCTTTGGCCACTTTTAAACCATGATTACAAACATATCTAAGGAGAGATTGGGTCAGTGTAAAGCCCTGCTTTCTTTTTGGAACTGTCACAGTGGGTGGGTTGAATAAAACTATAGGGTAGAACTATTTACTTGATCCATTGTTTTTTCTGGAAAGCAGCTTTCTCAACCAAGACTCATGTTTAGAGATTGTCCACTAATCCCCAAAGCCTGGCCCTGGCTGTTGACCTAAAGTGAAGGAGAAATTGGTTAGCAGGCTGCTTGGCTCAGGTGACAGACCTGTTAATCCTAGAAAGTCTGAAGTCTTAACTACTCTGAAGGTGACTATACTCAAGACAGTAGTTAAGCCCCTAGGTCTCGTTTTGAGTCCTACTCTGTGTTTAAAAAAAAAAAAAAAAAAGAACACACTTTCAGAATTTGAAGCTAGATATCTGAGAGAAAATTTTGAGTGCTTTCCAAGCAAACACACCAACCATTTCTGACGAAAGTATAGCAGCAGCCAGGCACCACAAACAGCAGAGACAACTTCTTTATTACCCAAATTAAATCTGACCATGATAAGTAAAAGAAACCTTGGAGGAACTTGTTCACATGCTTTGTTTTGAAGGCTCCCTGTGACTGTATCATTTTTTTTAGCTGCCGTAGCATGTGCTATTTGTGCTCCTAATGTGTTTCTAATCTCAACTTTCCAGTTTAAAAAGCAAGTTGGCACTTGAGAATACAGTCTCATTAAACAGGTAGCCTTTAAATGCAGTCAGGTGGTCTCTCTTCCAAATCATAAAGGTTTGTACACATGACTTCTTGCTGCTAAAAGCAACTGTGGTCAGAAATGAAATCACCAGGACAGTCAGAGAAGACAAATCTGCATTACCTAGCCACTGGCTTCCCTTCCTGTGTTTTTCCAACCCTTTTCAGAAACCGAGGGAAGTCAATCATGGTTCTGTAGTAACAATCCATAAGTTAGTTACGGGGCCAAGCAGTTATTTTTATATTCCTCAGTATTCTCACAAAGTTGATGTGATCTATGTGTTTTATCTCAATTCCCAAATGATGCCAGTCAGGAATATGCCCTGTTCCTATGGAAACCACCAGACTTGGTGATGTGTCCAGCTCGAGTTGGGCCATGCTTTCTTCTCCATACAACTCAATGAGAAAGATTGGGTCTCTCTTTACTTACTCAGAGGGCTTCTCAGGTGGCGCTAGTGGTAAAGAACCCACCTGCCAATGCAGGAAACATAAGAGAAATAGGTTCAGTCCCTTGGTCAGGAAGATCCTCTGGAAGAGGAAATGGCAACCCACTCCTGCATTCTTGCCTGGAAAATGTCATGGACAGAGGAGCCTGGCGGGGTATGGTCCACGGGGTTGCAAAAAGTCAGACACAAAACAACTTAGGATGCATGCTACTTAACTCAGAATCTTGGGAACATGAATATCTGTATCAAAAACCACTTTATTGAGGAGAAAGTTATTAAAGAAGTGGAAAGAAGAACCACATTGAAGCCTAAACTAGGAGCAGGGCCTCCTCAAATGGGATCCACCCATCTGAAGTTGGAATTTGGATTATCTCTGTCTCTGTAATTCAGGGAAGAAAGTTAATGGTGATAGTTGTTACTCCTGCTTCAATAAACATAGAGTCCCTTCTGCTTTTGTTATCCTTCCAAACTATAAAATTCCAGAATGAATCCAAAGTCTCTTAGTATTTTCTTTTGAAGCCATTTATACTTCAGAGTACTTCTGCCTAATCACTTGAAAGAAAGATTGCTTCTGCATGTGGCTTTTGGTTTGTCTGTGTTAAAGCGACGCACGGACACCTCAGCTTCTGTGGTCAGCCAGAAAGAGTCCTTTTTCAGAACACAGCATTTAGTCATTAATAATCTCTCCTATCTTCTTGAGGGACGCCTCACTTCCTGCTCAACGGCATAGTCACCTGGTACACGCTGTGTATACTGCCTTGGCTAGAAATAGTATACCTCTGAGACGTGGGGCATCCAGGTTAACAGCCACTACCCAATTTGTGTCATATCCTTTCCGTGTCACTATTTGTCATCTGACAATGCTGCAAATAAGCAAGCACAGCAGATGTGACGGTGTCATGACCATAGCAGAATCTCTGGTTTGGATGACATGCCTGGATGTTCCTGTCAGCATTAAGAGGTTATTGGATTCTGAAAATTTTGAAATGGAATGTCTTTGTTCCATTTTGGTTTTGAAGACAATCTCTGGGGCTCAGAAGCATTTCCTAATATGAGAATGAGGCGGCTCTTTTTGAGAATTCTGGTTTTTAACTGGGCATTGTGAGAGTAAATCAATTTGCAATTTAAATAAATGTGAAATGTAGACAGTGTTAATAGCAGGTAAGATATGAATGTGACTGATTCTCTAGTTAAGCATGTTTCTAACTTTCTCTTTCCTTTTTGGAAAAAATCACACCTGCCCTTCTGGCCTGTGCACTGGCTGTCCTCCTGGCGTCCTCCTCTGTGGCTGGGTGTGTGGCTTTCGTTCTGAAGGACGGGCAGTCCCGAACCGTGAGGCAGTTCCAGTTCACTGACTGGCCAGAGCAGGGGGTGCCAAAGTCTGGAGAAGGATTTATTGACTTCATTGGCCAAGTCCATAAAACAAAAGAGCAGTTTGGCCAAGATGGACCCATTTCAGTCCACTGCAGGTGAGTTAAGAGTCAGGACTGCTGAGTTTCCATTTGTGCTTAATGCAGTGATAGCTTTGAAAATATGCGCTCTTGTCTGTTCATTATTGGTACCAGTTTTCTGAGAGTCTGCATAATCCAGGTGTTATTTTTCTCAGAAATATATTGTAAACCCTAAAGCAAGGACTCATTTCTCTTTCTTTCCACAAAGTGAAAATAATCAAGGAAGATTTCTATCTTCAAATTTTACCTCTTGTAGCAAAGAACCAAACTATGTGTATCCTTGCCTGTTTTACCATATCAGGAATTATTGGTATATTCCTGAGTGATAATTTGCTCAGTGTATCACTCCTTAGCTTTTTTGCTTTCATAGCATTACCCTGATCATTATCTTTCTGTATCTTTCTCCTGTGTTTGTCTTCTTGAGAAAACCATAAATAGTTATTAAGCCTTAATGACAATACTAATTTCTTGTCAGTCAATAAGTGATTAGAATGGTGCCTCAGTTGACATTGCAATGTGCTTGAAAATTGTTGCTATATCAGAAAATGAAGCACCTTCAAGTTAATTATTTTCAATAGTTTCCATTGCATTGTATAATTCAAATCATTGAAGTTAATAGAAATAGCAAGTAAATGGTTCAGAAAGGACACTTGCAATAAATGTAGTGTTTTTGACGTTCCTATGCAAAAACCTTCTAGCAAAAGGAATTAACTCATTTCTTAAAAAAAGTCTCAGTTTGAAATTCTTTAGAGTCAAAATCTTAAAAGACTTTATTAAAAATGTATTTGCTTTCCCCTGCCCCAAATCCAAAACTACATTTCTTAGTGATGAGGGTGATAGTGTGTCAAAATAGGAGAAATATTACACATGGGCTTCAAAATACCTGAGCTTCAGTCCCACTTCTGTCATCATGCAATAGCTCTGTGACAAAAGGGAAACTTCTCTAAACCTCAGTTTTCTAACTGATCTCTGTGACCCTTTCTAGCACATTGTTTCCCAGGCATGGCATATTACGTGAGAAGCAGACCTCATTTCTATGTATTTGCTATGTGTTGAGTTTACCCAGAATCCTGTGCTCTAGACAACCAAACAGCATGTAGGAAATGATGCATGGACTCAATATTCAGACTAAGTGGATGGTATACACTGGACTTGAATTACCTGGATACTCCCCTTGATTTTCCACTTAATTTACCAAAATCCTAATTCACATTTTCTAATATAAACTATAAAGAAAAGACTATATTTAACCCATTTTTCTTTACCTTTAGGCATTCCCATAAGTATAAATAAGCGTGCATATGCCTGTTACTTTTCGTTGCTTTTGTCACAAAATTATTTGGATAAAGAGAATATACAAAGACTCCTTTAGTAAAATACCATGACGAGTTATTCACATTCACATATCTTAAAGACCTCTAGATATTACCCTTTATCTGAGAGTATTTGTAAAATACCACTTATTTTATTTATAGCTTATTAATAACATGACAAAGTCAATAAATTCAGAAGTTATAAGGCTAGTGTCTGTTATTTTCTTGAAAGCGCCTAGTGGAAAGTCAGAAGCCCTGTATTTTTGTAACATTTGAGCAATAAAATCAAGGTAAAATAGATCCTGGAGTACTTGAATCATTCAATGAAAAGATCATAAATCACAGTCTCTTGGGATTAAGAGAGACTTTCAAGGTTGAAAGCAACCCTGAAGGTCATCTACTCTGTTTTGACAGAGAGCCTTGTCTGCCCCTGGATATCCGTAGCCACTGTGTAAAACCTGCCTGTGGATTTACATTTCTGTTAGGACTCTTTAGAAAAAACACAGTGTATAAAAGGACACACTATTTATATATCAATTACATCCCCAAGTAAATGAATCCATCCAGTTTCTACAGCCTGTACCCAAGCGTTACACAGGCTGTTTAATTAGGATTCAAAAATGTAGGGATTTTTCAGATTATTCACTCTTCTCCTCATTACCTAAACCTCCAGATGCTTTCCTACTTCTTAAGAGCACAAAAGCTATGAATTCATTTTCTTCTCTTGCTACAATTATGATTCTGGAATTATCTTAAAACAATAAAGAAAACAGAAACCCAAACCTTGCTAACATGGTGGAAAGAATCCTGATATTTAGCTACTGAACATCTAAAAATAGTAGATAAGTGTATGTATATAGCTCAGTGGCTCTTAACGAATATTTTTTTAAGTTTAGAGACCCATTTGATAATATGCTAAAGCTGTAAGTTTCAGAAACAGAAAAAATATATACATTTACATAATCCATACATTAAAAATATTCATAGACCCTGATGAAGACTAAATGAAGTCTTATGAAGATCCTGTGTCAGAAGATCCTGCTATAGAATCTCTTTTTGTCTTACTTTATCTGAATTATTTCATAGCTTAAAAATATTAAGCAGGCAAGGCCCAAATTTCAGGATCTGATGAATAGTGTAAATATATATCTTATTCACTCTTCCTTTAATCAATTTTCTTTATATTTTTATGTTTCCTGGGTCTTTCCACAATGATATATAATCCCTGTTTGAAAAAATCAGTTACTCTATATTCACTGTCAGTTATCACGGCACACTGTCCTAAGAGTTAATCATTTTAGAACCCAACAGCACATTTTCTGAAACATGGCTGTGGAAGAACCTGATGTAATATGGAGGCTGGTGGACATATGTCCACCTCCAGGAAAACGTAGCCATGACTGCGCATGTCTCACCTAGCAATATTGCCTTTGTTATTTTGACAGTGCGGGCGTTGGAAGAACTGGAGTCTTCATAACACTAAGCATTGTTTTGGAAAGAATGAGATATGAAGGAGTAGTAGATATCTTCCAGACTGTCAAAATGTTAAGAACACAACGACCAGCCATGGTGCAGACAGAGGTGAGAAAATCTCCAGGAGTATGTCACATCTCAAGAGCCAGATAATAGACTTTATTTGCCAAGTTCTCCTAGAATCGAGACTTTCAACACCAGAGGCAAAATACAGGGAAATACTGTGGGAAAAACATCCAATTGTTTAATATTTTTGAACCTTATTCCCCCTCTTTGTAAATGGGAGTGGCAGTGTCAACATCTTAGAGCTGGTTTGGAAGCTATCTAAGATAATATATCAGGATGAAACATGTCCAATTGTCAGTATTTGGTCATTCGGGGCCTATAAAAATGGCAATTTCATATAATTAATTATATACATATTAAGGTGATATATATTGCACATAATTAATATATGTAAAAAGCACAAGGGTAGATAATATACCTGGTAGATAACAGACCCTTGGCCCATTTTACTTCTCCATTCCCCTTCTGTTTGCCTAGGTGGTATCAACTGCTCCATATTTCATTTCTTAATAATGATATGTTTAAATATTTGCATCCTGGATATGCCCTAATGAAATTAGCCTGCCATTTTCTACTCCAATAATTGATATGAAAATTCTTATATTTCTCAGAATAATAGGAGTTCATGATTTAGTCAATCTGGCCTATTGACTTCATTTTAAGGATAATTTAAGTGATAGATAGTGTTTCTGTTTCTCAAAAGGCCACCAAATTATACAATTTATATGTATTCCTAAATTCATCACCCACAGTATATTCCAGGCTTTGATTTGAAAATAGTGGAATCATTTGGCTTGCAATACCCAAAACATTATGTCAGCCTGACAAACTTAATAGGTATTGGGGGTGACAGAGGGAAATTGGACTTTTAAAAGCCTTAACACTTAGCCAAGCAACTTACTGTGACAAGATAGGAAAGCAAACTCCATTTATTTTGCATTACCATTTTTATTGTAGAAAAATGCACATTTAAGCAAAACAGAAACTATCTGCTTTCAGCCCCATTGGCTACTGAAAATAAGTTTCTTTTATGGGAAAATTCTACTTTTTCCTCATCCTTTCTCATCTGTAAATTATAATTTTTCCATCTTATAATGCCCCCAATTTGACAGTGTTCTTCCCTGTCTATAAAAGGACATGTTTCACACTGTTTTAGTTTAGTGTAGGTCTTTCTAGAACAGACAACTAGCAATCACACTGAATTAGGCCAAATGGCACAAGTACTTTTGACATGGGCAGCCAGTCTTATGATGCCATTTTCGAGGGATGAAAAGCTTGACAGTTCAACACCCTGTGTGTTCAGCTTTACATGCCTGATGTTCATCACAAAGATCCCTTCTGGCTGCCTCCCTCACTTACATAAGCATATCAGAAACAACAGTGAGAATTCTGATTACAGGCAATAAGGACTACTGTCTGATAAGATTTTTTTTTTTTAATTTAGATGTTTTTGGCAATAGCCCAGAAAATAAATGAACCCATATTTTCCTCTGGACAATGTGTATCTGCATCAGCCTCTGTTAAATATGCAAACTGAGAATTACTTATCACAAATAATTAGATAATTATAAACGACAGCTGTGACATATAAGGAGTTCACATGTTCAGTTGATAGTACTGTCTGGTACTACTTGGAGAACAGTTCACATATGTCTAGAAGATAATCTTCACATGAGCTTTCACTACTTTGGGATTAGGAGACGATTTTAGTCAAATTGATTGGTAGAGTTAATAAATACCTATGTGGCTAATGGTTCTTTGCTTAAAAGAAAACAGTCGGTCATTGGATTGAATTGACTGACGAAAGTAGGGTTTTGCCCTCCACTGGCTGTGGCTGAGTCTTCCAGCATCGTTTCCGTTTTTCTGTCACAATGGACTCATGGCTTTCCTTTCCCCCGGCCCGCGCTTTGTCTCTGCAGGATCAGTATCAGTTCTGCTATCGAGCCGCACTAGAGTACCTGGGCAGCTTCGATCACTATGCAACGTAGAAACCCCTGACCCACTTTGGATTTTTACTACAGGCCCTTCAATATCCATGGAGTCTCTTCTGAGCCATACAGGGCACTTGAGAAGTCCTTCTTAACTTCTAGCTAACAACCACTTAGTGGGACTATCACACACAAAACAAATTAAAAACACAACAACAACAAACTCTGCTGGGTGGACCAAGAATTCACTGTTTAATAATCTAACCTGAAAAATAATAAAGAGAATCCTGACTGAGGAGGCATCTGAAGGATTTTATTTACAGATACCTCAAGGATTCAAAATAAAGGGAAGAAGAAATCACAGCAAAGAACCGCCGTCTTGTTGGGGATTGTGTGACGGGTGTGAGGAGAAAAGGCCTGGGCGCAGCAGCTCGGGCCAAGATCTTTGCTGGCTTCTCGTGACAACACGGACTTGCTTGACATCGCCCCTTCCCACCATACTACTCATAATAACATTGTAGGGGGTAAGGGGGTGGGGAATGTTTAAAAGAAAGGCTTTGATTTAGTTTTTTAGTATTGTAAAGATACTGCTGACCTGTGCTTCATTTTTAACTGTGTAAACTTTTTTTTAACAAAATGTATCATTCGATAAAGTGAAATTTTAAAAAGTTACATAACTGTTCATTTTTTATTTCCAAATTGTAGGTTTTTTTAAGCTGTAGAACTGTTATCTGTAATATCTTGCTGTAGAAATACCGAATAATTTGAAAATTTGCACATTTTTGTGCAATATTCTTAATCTACAGTATTGGTCTCGTCTGATATTATTTTTACATTTCTGTTTGGTTTTCGTTGCTGAGAAAGTACCCATTCTCTTCAAATAATCAAAGAGAACTTTGTTTTGTGTTGTTTTTTTTGGAATCAACAGGGAGGCGCAAAGTATAAAGTTGCTGCTAACATATATACATATATATCCATATTTTATGGGGTGTCTATGTATATATACAGTGTGTCCACACAGAAAGATAGACATAGCTATCATTCAGTTCTTCCATGACTTAGTTTTTAATTTTTAAGGTAGAAAAGCTATTGTAACATCTTTTTCAATTTGTTATTTTATGACATACTGATATTTCTTAATATCACACAATTTTCATTTTTAAGGGAAATGAGGAATGCACATCAGTGATTGTCAAACCTCACCCCCTTAATTTCCTACTCAATCTCCCCCAACCCCTCACTCACCCACCTAATCATAATGACAAATACTATTTTGTTAGCCAGGCTTCCAACAAAGTTCAATATTTCTAACACTCTAGTGCAATAAAACATTGTTAGATATCTAAGAGGTGTGCATGTGGGAAAGGTCAGTGCATATCCCTTTAGGAGGGGAGAATGTTGTAATATATCAGCTATCAAGATGTTTAAAAAACAGTGTATTCAATCATATATTGTCTATAGTATGTGCTATGAAATTTGCATTTATGATATGTAACAGGGGCAAAGCCAAACTCATGTTACTCTGTTCAGTCAGAAACTTTTTCTTTCTTCTTTTTTTTTTTTTTGTGGCATACAGCATTCCTGGGAAGTGCTGTACTTTGTTTTCTTTTGGTTTTAGTTTTGCATTTAGAGTGCCTTATAATTGATGCCTATTTTAATAGCATTTCTTTTTAGCTTTTGGTTCATATTTTCATTCCTTGTTCATATGTGTTTCTCTTCCAATTAAAGTATTATCTGTTTACCACATGTACAAAAACTCTTTGAATAATATGCATTCCTAGTTTTAACCAAGTCGGGGATGTTAGTGATTGTACCAGCCCAAAGCACTTGGATAAGCAGGGCCCTTCTTCCTTTCATAACCATCAACATCAGGAAAAGCTACTTGTTTTATTTGTAATCCCTTCCAAATCTGCTCTGAAACATTCAGTAACTGCACCAAATTTATTAACAAACACCATTGTCAACTTTGAACATATTTAGTGTTCCATTCAGATTTTTCTAAAAGAAGAATTTAAAACATATATATATATATATATATATATATATTTACACATATCCCCCAAATTTTTCAACACAATTTCTACAGGAAGCCATGAATGATGGCATGAGTTTGCCATATCTTACATGATTTTAAAGAACACTCAAAATATTCAAGGAACTCTTAGAGTTTTGGTATAATATTTCGATTTAATATTAGCTTCATTGATGTTCTGCATGGAAGGATTTTTGTTTTCCACATTTCCCATCACTGGCAGAATGAAATCCAAGAGACCAAACACTTGCAAGCATCATATTTGAGCACTTTTTAAAAAAAGGGGAAAAAAGCTGAGAAAAAAAAAGAAAAAAAGAAAAAATAAAAAATATATAATACTAAAAAAAAGTATCTAGAAGGCTACCTCAGAATGAGACTCTCTAACCTACATCAGAACCAGAGAAGAATGTGCACTATGTGGGTCTGTTGTTTTCTTTTAGTTTGTATCTTTTGGAGAATGATCCAAGTGCCAGATTACTCAGCGCTATAATTTTCATTCAGTAAAACAAAGGAGGTCAGAGAGACATTGCATCATGCAGACATGCCGTGTTGGACGTGTAGAATCTGATGGTGTACTGCACCCCCAGATCATTGGCCAATGAGCAGTTTCTCTCCCTGAAACTGAAACTGCTCATGTGGCAAAGGGAAAGGGGAGAAGAATCACAGGAAGAAAATGTATGGGATGCATACCACAGACGAGTGAGGAGGAGACTATTCCAGATATCTTGCTGTTCAGGAGCTGTTCCGAGAACTAACTCCTTACTGTCATTGATGTGCATTCCACTGTGCTTTTCTGTACAACCATTCTACTTTATGTTCCCAGGTAAACATCTTTATCTACCATTACCATAAACTTTCAAGTTTTCAGTTATTTTCATCATCATAACCAGTACGGTGCTATTATTTACCTATGTATGTGTAGTTATGTATAATTTTGTAATTAGTTACAATGGTAAAAAAATCAAAATATATAAAAAGTGATTTGTACAGAACTTTATTTTAGCTCTTTTTAAAAATGATTTGCATGGTTAGACAACGGCAAGGACAGCCAGGGGAGGGAAGGGCCTCTAGGGAACTTTGCACTTTCTATACCTTTGTACTATGCACTGCCCTATTGATTCTACACCCAATAATGTTATTACTTGAACCCATCTGTAAGAAACTGCTTCAGAAATTCATTTGTGTGTATGTAAATAACCCAGCATAGAAACAGGAAAGGAAAAATTCTGTGCTAATATACAGGTTTTTTTTCTTTCCTGTTTTTTTTTTTCTTTTTGGTTTTGCTTTGTTTTAGGCCCTTCTTTTTATTTTTAATAATCTTTTTTTTTTTCCTGTTTTGGGTTTTAGTTTCCTTTGGGTTTATGGGTGCCCTGATACTCCAGCAGAGATCAGAAGGCTACAGATCCATCCTATCCATCCGTTATGTGGCTTTGCCATCCAAGCTTGGAGTGTCTTTACAAAGATAATAACAGTTGTGTTCTTTGCTCTCGTTTTGGATGCATAGACTGAAAAATTAAAAAAAATAACTTGTAAAATGGCTTGTTAAAAAAATACAATTACCTCTAATTAGTAGTACGCGTAAATGTTTTACAGAATGAAAGGCGTGCTTTTTATTTTCTTACTTCGTTACATTGGTGGCGAAAGAAGTCTGTATGAAAATCAGTTCTTTGCTGACACAAGTTCCATTTGTTACAAATGAATTCTAATAAAAATGTCAGTGTTATGCAGCCCTGGCTTCTGCTTCTGTCCACTCAAGCACTTTGGTTTTGAAATGGCTATATATTTTCCTTCTTCTCCTTTGGTTATCTGGTTAGTTCCTTGATACTAATAGTAATTCTTCTTACCAAGAGGCTGCTATCTACAGGTGCCTGCACTGAGGTGAACACCTTTCACTGGTAAGCAAACTGATGCTTAAAGGAACAGTTTGCTCAAGTTTACAAACAAAGAAAGAGATCTTGGTATCTCTCAAATTATGGATGATGGGCAATCTTTAATTCTGATGAAGATAACTACTATATACATATACATGCATTATATATATCCTATACATGCATTATATATATCTATGTATACACATAATGTATATACATATTATCTTGAAACAACTGGCATCTCTCAGGCACATAAAATGTTTGGGAACATGACTAAGAAAATACTTGGCTTAGATTGTTTATGCAGTTACAGGTCAGACTTGTTGTAGGCATCAGGAAGGCAATGCCTCCCAGTCAACAAATGAGATCCGACATAGAGACTGCAATCTAGGGAGAAAGGCTGGCATTAAATGATAAATTTACACTCTGACAAGTGTTATAAGAGAAAGTAGAGATTGATGAAGTTAGGACTTTCCATTGTGAAGGCAGAAATTATAAGAGAAAGTAGAGATTGATGAAGTTAGGACTTTCCATTGTGAAGTCAGAAACCCTGACTTGGCTTAAAAGAAAAGGAAAGTATGTTTTGGGTTATGTATTTAAAGATTAGGAATGGACTTACATTGCAAGAGTAGGAACATATACTCTTCAGAAACAATTCACTCAGATGCTATCTTTAGCAGCTGGCATCTCTCTCCTCCAATCTGGTTTCTACTTTCAAGTGTCAGTTCTAAGCAATCTATGTGGTCCCTGGAATCTTTGGGATTTTAACATGAAAAAGCAGGCAAGTGGAAGAGTTTACTTCCCAACAATACAAACAGAAACCCTTGAACAGAATGGATGCCTGTTGGCCTTCAATGATGTGAACTGGGGAAAGTGAACATCTCAGGATCACAACTAAGGATAGGAAAAGATAATGTGCTCATTGAGTTGCCAAGTCAAAAGGAGGTAAGGTCTATCGTGAATAGACCTGCTGCTGCTGCTAAGTCACTTTAGTCGTGTCCGACTCTGTGTGACCCCATAGGCGGCAGCCCACCAGGCTCCCCGTCCCGGGATTCTCCAGGCAAGAACACTGGAGTGGGTTGCCATTTCCTTCTCCAATGCATGAAAGTGAAAAGTGAAAGTGAAGTCGCTCAGTCTTGTCCAACCCTCAGCGACCCCATGGACTGCAGCCTTCCAGGCTCTTCTGTCCATGGGATTTTCCAGGCAGGAGTACTGGAGTGGGGTGTCATTGCCTTCCTAGAGACTGTCATACAGAGTAGAGTAGGTCAGAAAGAGCAAAACAAATATAAGATTGTTTATACATAGAATCTTCCGTATTATATGGAATCAAGAAAAATAGTACAGATGAACTGATCTGAAAAGCGGAAATAGAGACAGAGATGTAAAGAAAAACTTATGAATACCAAGCGGGAACAGGGATAGAGTTGGGATGAATTGAGGGGTTGGGATGAATTGAGAGACTGGGATTGACATATATATGCTACTTTGTTAAAATAGATAACTAATGAGAACCCACCATATAGCACAGGGAACTCTACTCAATTCTCTGTGGTAACCTAAATGGGAAGGAAATCTAAACAAGGGGAATATATGTATACGTATAACTGATTCACTTCACTGTACAACAGAAACACAACATTGTAAAACAACAATTATAAAAAAAAGAATGTAAGGTAGCTGTCACCTTAGCAAATAGCGATCAATGTGGTGGGACCAACACATACCTGCAAATAAACCTAATGAATTAAAGGAAGGCAAAGTACAGGTATGCTGGGTAATGTTACAATTACTTGTTGCCATGGAAATGATGAGGGAGTGACACAATACCATTATCCAAAAAGTATTTTGTAAATGTTAATACTAAATAGACAATTAGACTCTTTTCCTCTTACTTTCTTGTTCTTACCTAAACTGTTTCTTGGTTTTATAGATTTAATCACTCGATTGATTGTGTAAGCATACAATCTCTAACCAGAAAAACAGACAAAAATTTCAAGATGAATCATACTTAGTATTCTGATCATTGTGATGCATTAAACAGATCCTGGAATGCTAAAAACAATAAAATAGCTTATTTCACACATGTATACACATGCAGCAATTATTAGTTAATAATGGAAGAACCCACTCCAAAATTTTTGCCTGGAGAATCCCAGGACACAGAGCCTGGCAGGCTACAGTCCGTGGGGTCATAGCGTTGGACACGACTGAAGTGGCTGAGCACACATGCACAATCATTAGTTTAGGTCTGTTTTCTTAGTCATATTTATGGTTAGACTTCATAAGTTAGGATTTCAGTAAAGTGTAATAATTCATCAAATTATAAATCTAAAACGTATTTAACATAATTTTTTAAGAGTTTCTGAAAATTCTAAGAAAGTAAATACAGTAAGGAAACATTATGAATCTGAAATTATAGATGTTATCATTATTTGTAGTAGCAAAATAAAAGTGAAAAACCCTAAATGTCCAATAATAGGAAATGATTAAGGAGAAAAGTGTATATGTGGAATAATATATAAAATACACTGCCATTTAGTCATTAAGTTGTTGAATAGTTTGTGGGGAAAAATACAGCATGAAAAGTCATTAAAAGGAGGTATCAAATTATCTATATATATTAGAGTAAATGACTGGAAAGAAATGATCAGTTACTAAATGATAACTATGTGATAAAATTATATTGCACTTTCTACATTTTCTATAGCAAAGTAGAGGTGCTCTAAAATATTTGAAAAGATGGAGTAATTTTTAAAGAGAGAGAAAGAATTCAGGAAAGAACCTAGGACAGGTGGGACAAGTAGAAAATAATAATATGATTTAACAAAACAAAAATTACATTAAATGTAAATGCAGTATATCCAACTTAAAATGTACATTGTAGTCTAGATATATAGTGCTTATAAAAGTATAAGAATGGTAAATGTAAAAGAAGGCCAAGAAATATGCCATCCAAAAATAGCCAGAAGAGTGCTGTACTGTTATTAATTTTAGCAGTAGCATTGCCATATAATAAGTCAATTCCCAGTGGAAAAAGCTTCACTGCGCCAGAAAGATGTAACAATTATATGTCTGTATGTACATAACAGCTTCAAAACAGAATAAAATTAGAACTAAATAGAATTATATGCATAAATCACAATCGTAATGGGTGTTTTAAAACACTTCTCTCAGTAGTAGCTAAAATTACTGTTTCAGAGCATACCAAAAGTATTTAGTAACCTTATAAAGAGCTATAAATAACCCAATTAACAAAATTAACCTATGTGACCTATATAGACCACTAGTCAACAATTTAAGAATATACAGTATTCAACAACTTAAGAATATATTCCATAAGAACTGAATATTTTTTTAGGAATATAGTTACCAAAATTGTCTAGGGACTGGGCCATTAAGCAAGTCTCGACAAATTTTGAGTGTTTTAATTCTATAAAGTATATTACACCACATTACATATTGACCACATTACAGTTCAACTAGGAAGCTATAGCAAATATATTTGGAAAATTTTCATGGTAATTAAGAAATACCCTTCTAAATAGCCAAAGGGTCAGAAAATAAATCACAAGGGAAGTAAGAAATTACAACTGTGAAATTAGAAAACACTGCATATCAAAACTTGTGGGATAAAGCTAAACTGTGCTTTAGAGAGAATGCATAGCCTTAAATGCATATGTTAGTAAAAGGAAAGGTTGAAAATTAGAAAATTAACTTAATTCTATCCCAAGAAAGTAGAAGGAAGAAAATAAGAAAAAAATAGTAAATTTTAGTTTAAATAGTAAAAAATAAAAATAGTAAAATTTAAAATAAATATACAATAGAGAGTATCAATAAATCTTATAGGTAAAAGGTGATTCTCAAAAAGGGAACAAAATTGGTAAACCCTAGAAAAATGATGTAAACGAAAGATGAACAAACAATACTAGGAATTTGAATAAGAGCATAAAACTTTAGAATTTACTAACATTAACTACAAAGGGTCCGTATTCACAATATATAACCAACTCTTATATGTTAAAAACACAGGCACCTCAACCCTCAATAGAAAACTAGACTTGTGTATGTCAACAATTGGTGGGGGGGCGGGGGAGGGGAAGGAATCCATATTGGTCAAAAGAATAAAAATTAAATAATCATGGAAATGCAAGTTAAAGCCACAATGTAATGCCAATCGATACACACCTATTAAAACAGCTAATATTTAAAAGATGAACAACATCAAGTGTTGGTGAGAATCCATGAAGTCTAAGTGAACAGTCCTTACACATATACACTTCTAGGGAATTTGTGTGTCATTCCCTGTTAGAAGAATGCACTCTCCTTTTTAGGATGCAATTTTACAGATAGTTTAGAACACAGTTAAGTACTCTAAAGTAATGCAGAATATATACATTCTGCCTTATAATGCAGAATAATATATTACATATATATATGTGTATATATATATATATATATATATATATACACTTTATCCAGTAGTTACAAGTTGTAACCACATAATAAATAGAAATGCATGCATATGTGAATAAGAGGCTAAGAAGAGAATTCAAGATTCTATCCATTGCAACAGTAATCATAGAGCCAAAAATTCTAAATAACATAAATGTCAATCCACCACAATGGATAAATAAATTTTGATGTAGTGGCACAATAGACTACAGTGATTAAGCATGATCAATATAACATCAGGCAAAACATGCCACACATAAAAATATACACTATATGATTCTCAAATGGTTCCCTCGTGAGAAGAAAGAGGTAAGTAGTAATTAGGAGGGCAGAAAGCAAACTTCTTGGGCTGGCAATATTTTATTTCTTGACCTAGATGTGATTCCATAAATTGTTGTTTTTGATAAATTTCTGAACTATACCTTTACTTTCATGTATTTTTCTCTACTTGTAGCTTGTCAGTAAAGTTTTATTAATGGCTATTATTTATTCACACATATACATGTATTAAATCACTTAATTTTCAAAATATAAGTTTTATAGCAATGTTTCTCAATGTACAGGATCCAGCCCACTCATGGACCACAGAAATGTCATGCAATTCCACAGAAAATTTATATGGGTAAGGACCACTCATTCATAACTTGGTGAGCTATTCAATGTTGCTAAAATTTAAGAAAGAAATACTTGTTAATATTTAGTGCAACCAAAAATATGTTTTTAGTTCTTATTTTTTTTTCCTACTGGGACTGGAAATAAAAGAGCTAGATCAGATATAGTAACTTTTACTCTGGGTTAGACTTGTCTCATGGTTCTAAATTGTGCTGCTAGCCTCTTCAGCAAGTTGAAAGTATGTATCGTTGACTACCAAGACAGACAAGCATCAGGGTACAGATGAATCAGAGCTGTACTTGTAACATTTCAGGAAAAAGAAACTTCAAGTGCAAAGCCTATTGATTATGACAATGTCATGTATCAAAAGAAAAACAAAACCCTGGAATCAGATCTGTGTTCAAATACAACCTTAATCATGTATGAGCTGGGTTGGTGGTAATCAAGCAACTTAATTTTTTTTTCTTGATTATGTGTTTATTATTAATGATGAAATAATGGCTAGTAAACCAATGCTGTATCCACTAACAAAACTGTCACTAAAAGGCAAAAGTCAAGATGCCAAAGAACGTACACACTTCATTCAACTAATATTATTTTTCAAGGTGATTAATTTTCTAAGCCTTTATTTTCTCATCTATAAAATGGAGATGAATTATCTGCCTTCCAGATGTATTATACACATTAAAAATAATACAACATGCATACCAATTGTGATTCATGGAAGACTGATGCTCATTGTGAATAAAATAGCATTTCCATGGTCCCATTAAAAGACACACATGTCTTAAAAGACAATATTAAAGAAGGAAAGCAAGTCATCTACAAAACATTTTTAATGAATTAATATGCAGTTTGATTCTTTATCCTGGCCATGGGACAGTCTTTCAAGATATAGAAAATGGTCATCTCTGCAAAGTCATTCAAGTATTGCTCTACAGATCTCTCCCTTACTGTATGCCAAATTAATTACTGTGAAATAAACTCGGTTGTGACATGCTGGTGTTTGGATAGTGCTGTGTGTTGCAGAGTGTTTTATAGCTATTAATTACTGTCCTCACAATATTAGGAAATGGACCACCGCAACCTTCTTGGAGCACTAATTAGACTCTGGCACAAAAAGGTAATACAACCTGCTGAAGGTCATTCACTGAAGAAAGATTTGAAGACTGCAGGGACTGAAGGGACCCAGTTGGGATTCTAGTACCAAAGCTCAGTTTTGTCATTCACTCTGTAATCTGGGCAAGTCACATAATCTCTCTCAGTTTCACCTCCTCCTATGAAAAATAATAAGAATGACTCACAGATATTGAGATCTAGATTCTAGGACTATAATAGCCTAAAGTCTCTTGAATAGAAACATACATTGACAATTTTATCTTTAAAATATATCTTGCCATTTTTTTTTAAAGTCAATAATTGTCTGGAACATTGGACTCAGTTGCCGAAAGGAACTAAATCCAAGACTGAGTAGAACTAGGCTAGAGGGAGCCCTACAGAACTGTATTTAACCTTCAAAAGGTAGTTATGTCTAGGAGACATGGGATTTAGAGCAGGTCAACCAGATCCTGTGAGTTTGGCTTCTCCACTTAATAGCTGCATGACTTGGGCAATTAACTTCACTTTTCAAAGCTCGTTACCTCCTCTATAAAACAGGGATAATACTTCTCTTAGGAAGTTATTGTAAAGAGTAAAAGAGATGGTATAGAATAAATACAAAGTAAAAATAACTAAGAAGACTTGTTTTGTTTCTAGTAAGGAAAGCACCTGGTGGCTCAGATGGTAAAGAATCCACCCACAGTGAAGAAGACCCAGGTTTGATCACTGGGTCAGGAAGATCCCCTGGAGAAGGGACTGGCTACCCACTCTAGTATTTTTGCCTGGAGAATTCCATGGACAGACAAGCCTAGAAGGCTACAGTACATGGGGTCGCAAACAGACACAACTGAGTGACTAACAATTTCACTTTTCTTCAAGAACAAAGTTAACAATAACTTAAAAAAATCACTGCAGATGGTGACTGCAGCCATGAAATTTGAAGACGCTTACTCCTTGGAGGAAAAGTTATGACCAACCTAGATAGTATATTCAAAAGCAGAGACATTACTTTGCCGACTAAGGTCCGTCTAGTCAAGGCTATGGTTTTTCCTGTGGTCATGTATGGATGTGAGAGTTGGACTGTGAAGAAGGCTGAGTGCTGGAGAATTGATGCTTTTGAACTGTGGTGTTGGAGAAGACTCCTGAGAGTCCCTTGGACTGCAAGGAGATCCAACCAGTCCATTCTGAAGGAGATCAGCACTGGGATTTCTTTGGAGGGAAGGATGCTGAAGCTGAAACTCCAGTACTTTGGCCACCTCATGCGAAGAGTTGACTCATTGGGAAAGATTCTGATGCTGGGAGGGATTGGGGGCAGGAGGAGAAGGGGACGACAGAGGATGAGATGGCTGGATGGCATCACGGACTCGATGGACGTGAGTCTGAGTGAAGTCCGAGAGATGGTGATGAACAGGGAGGACTGGTGTGCTGCGATTCATGGGGTCGCAAAGAGTCGGACATGACTGAGCGACTGAACTGAACTGAACTGAACTGAAGAATATTTGCTTTGTTTCTAGTGAGGAAAGTAAAACATAGGATGGGTGAACTGCTCATCTATACTGACATAGTAATACCTAACACCGCATCTGGTCCCATCACTTCATGGGAAATAGATGGAGAAACAGTGGAAAAAGTGTCAGACTTTATTTTTTGCAGCTCCAAAATCACTGCAGATGGTGATTGCAGCCATGAAATTAAAAGACGCTTCCTCCTTGAAAGGAAAGTCAAGACCAACCTAGATAGCAAAACAAAAGCAGAGACATTTTTTTGCCAACAAAGGTCCGTCTAGTCAAGGCTATGGTTTTTCCAGTAGTCATGTATGGTTGTGAAAGTTTGACTGTGAAGAAGGCTGAGCACCGAAGAACTGGTGCTTTTGAACTGTGGTGTTGGAGAAGACTCTTGAGAGTCCCTTGGACTGCAAGGAGATCCAACCAGTCCATTCTGAAGGAGATCAGCCCTGGGATTTCTTTGGAAGGAATGATGCTAAAGCTGAAACTCCAGTACTTTGGCCACCTCATGCGAAGAGTTGACTCACTGGAAAAGACTCTGATGCTGGGAGGGATTGGGGGCAGGAGGAGAAGGGGATGACGGAGGATGAGATGGCTGGATGGCATCACCAACTCGATGGACGTGAGTTTGGGTGAACTCCGGGAGCTGGTGATGGACAGGGAGGCCTGGCGTGCTGCAATTCATGGGGTCGCAAAGAGTAGGACATGACTGAACGACTGAACTGAACTGAACACTGAAAAAATTTTCAATACTTTTAGTAAGAAAATAGGAGTCTTCTATTCCTCCTCTGAAATGTTCTGAACTAAGAAAATGTGTTTTGAGTAAACAAAGATCATTTTAGCATTCCAACTGCATACTCTGCTGCTGCTGCTAAGTCATTTCAGTCGTGTCCGACTCTGTGCAACCCCATAGATGGCAGCCCACCAGGCTCTCTCATCCCTGGGATTCTCCAGGCAAGAACACTGGAGTGGGTTGCCATTTCCTTTTCCAATGCATGAAAGTAAAAAGTGAAAGTGAAGTTGCTCAGTCGTGTCCGACTCTTAGCAACCCCATGGACTGCACCCTACCAGGCTCCTCCATCCTTGGGATTTTCCAGGCAAGACTGCATACTCTACAGGATGTTATTAGCAACAGGCTTGTGATTATTGATAAAGTCACCTGCATGGTCATCTGAACTGTTTATTCCTTCCTTCATTATTTGTTCAGTTATTTAACATTCATCTTGTTTACTTTTACTGAGCAAGTAATTGGCATGCATTTGATGGACCCTGAAAAGAACATAAAATCCCTATCCTCAAGGGGCTTCCAGACTATGAAGGAAACCTTACATCAACAGATTATTGCAACAGAGCAATAACTTAACTCTACCCGGGAAAGTCCATTTAGACATCTTCTCCTCTGCAAAGCTACACTGCATCTTGAAAGATGAGTAGGATTAAATCAGTTGGATAAGTCTGGGGAGCACATTATGGACAGAGAGAATAAAGTGCTAAAGGACAAAGATCAGCATGTCAGGTTAGAGAAATGGCAAGGGTTTTGTCATCAGGGCTACATGGAGAGAGACTGAGGTCAGGGCACAAATCAGGCTTTCTAACTCTAATTATGCTAATATTTGATTCCATCCTTAACTCTAACCACTTCTTATAGATCCTCACTAAATCTCTTGAGGATGCACTGGTGCTCTATTCTCTGCTCATTAAAAAAAAAGGTAATCCCAATAGAATGCAAAATGAGAATTTTAAAAGTTCACTAGATATCACACCATAAGCAGTACACTTGCCACATTTAAATCATTCAGATGATCTGCTGTGAAAAGTGCCCTGAAGATACATTTTAAAAATTGCGGAGAATATGACAATAGATATCCATTAAGTGGGTGGTATTTACCAGACATTTTTGCTTGGATGAGGATGCAAAGATGAGTTAAATGCAGCACCTGCCTTAAAGGAAATTTTATGTAATACTGTATACTAAGATAACTAACACAGGACTGAATATGACAAGAGCCTTAAGAGTAGTACAAGTAGAATATGCTATGACACAGGAGATATAAATGGTGAGATCAGAAAGGTTTATCTTGTCATACCAAACATCCAGCTCTGAGATTAGAATCTCTTTTAATTGAAAATGTCTATCTCATGCACATTAAGGTTTCAATGTCAGCATTACCACGAGCCCTACAGAACGCACAGCATTTTAATGGATAAAATCAAGGGAGAGTGAATTCTAAGTAGAGGAAGTGAAGACAAAGTTTCGAAGGCAGGAATGTAGGATCGGTTCTCATAGCCAAAAGTCATGGGCATGAAGCCCCAATGCAGAATCTGTTCTCCCTGATGCTCCCATTCCACCCTCACTTTGCCACAAGGTTCTCAGTGTCTCTTCCAGGTGTCACACTGTACCTACAACAGGCCAGCTTATCCCTAGGCTTCCTTCCAGTTTTCATCCAGATAGCACTATAAATCATCTCCAATTATCTCCCCTGGGTTTCAGGAAAGGACTTCAGTTTCAGATAAATATTTCTTAGGATGATTCTCTCAAGCTTTCTTTTACTAACCAGATCACTGGAAGGTATGCTGAATAAAAGATATCTGCAGGATAAATTTTCTGTGTGTTTCTAGAATAAAGTCTCCTTAGAGAAATCAAATAAATTCAAAGAAATACCAAATCATTGTTTGCTCTAAAAACACTATTCAGAAGTGTACCTGTGACAGATATCCAGTTCTTAGGTTAAGATAGGGTGTGTAATAAAACTGGGAGCCTTTGACCTGTGAAAACTCCTTTGGATGGACCTGCAGCCTACCTAGTCTCTGTGGTTTGAATCCATATCAGCTCCATTCTTGATACAGGAAAAAATATTTTGTTTAATCTCCAAGGATATTTCCAAACCTATTCTCCAAAAGTAGGTAGGGACCAGACAGTCCCAAGTTTCCCTTTACTGCCTCAGCCAGGAGGGCCCCTTGCATGTGTCTGTGTCTGCCTTCATAGATGGAGAATGAGAACCTGCAAGTGCAGCATTGCAATGAATAGGGATTATCTGGCAATGGGACTATAAATAGGGTGCTTTAGAACCCAAAGCACATTCAGCCAGCTACTGTCAGCACAGACTAAGAAAGGAGGCTTTATTATTATAGTAGAAGCAACCAAACAGGCTTTCCTTGTGAGTAAAAGCAGCACATAATACACTCAACATGCTGACTGGAGTTAGAGTACAAATCACAGGTCAGTTCTGAACAGCACAGAGAGAGTTTTCTCTCATCTAAAGCTAAAAAGCACACCTGGGCAACTCACCATTGGGAAAAAGAAATTATGCACTTGGTCATCCATATTTTCTTGTCTTTGGATGGGATGGATGTAGACATGTCTCCACAGTCTCCAGTGAGAGAATGAGATGGTGTAGGTGGGCAGGTAAGACACTGAGTAACTCGACCTGGGGCTTCTGAATACAAGGGGAATATATCAGCCTGCCCTCGGTGGCTGGGATGAGTAGAACTAGCAGCTCACGTTGGAGCGATGGATTAAAAGAGCTTTCTACAAATGAGACGTGATCAAAGGAGGACTGACCTTCACTGGAGCTGTCCTAGCAGAAGACGATTGGCCACCAAGTCAAGGATGCTGGACTGATCATGTATGCGAGAAAGGAGAATGAGATAGGAATGGGTGGCCTAGATGTTTACCTAATGTCACTCCCATCTTCAAATGCTTTAATAAATCAGTTTCTCAGAATACAAAGTAACAGTCCCTATTAAAGAGCTCATTCCTTTTCATTCAGGGAAATGTGCCTATTCTTCCATAGCCACATAAAGGTTCACAGCTCCCTTGTCTAGCCACCTGGCAAAGGCAGGCTCCTCAACTGCAGCCAAGAGTTTGGAATATTTTCTTCTTTTTAAAAAGGTTAGTGTTGCCTGTGTTTCTATTACAAAAAATGTAAGTTCTAGGAAATCTGAATTATAAGTGCTATTTTGATGCACTAAGGATATTTATTACATAAAGGAATCCTGTGAAAAGTTAATCAGGACTATGAAAGAGATGGGAATACCAGACTACCTGACCTGCCTCTTGAGAAACTTGTATGCAGGCCAGCAAGCAAGTTAGAACTGGACATGGAACAACAGACTGGTTCCAAATAGGAAAAGGAGTACGTCAAGGCTATATATTGTCACCCTGCTTATTTAACTTATATGCAGAGTACATCATGAGAAATGCTGGGCTGGAAGAAGCGCAAGCTGGAATCAAGATTGCCAGGAGAAAAATCAATAACCTCAGATATGCAGATGACACTATTCTTATGGCAGAAAGTGAAGAGGAACTAAAAAGCCTCTTGATGAAAGTGAAAGAGGAGAGTGAAAAAGTTGGCTTAAAGCTCAATATTCAGAAAACTAAGATCATGGCATCTGGTCCCATCACTTCATGGGAGATAAATGGGGAAAGAGTGGAAACAGTGTCAGACTTTATTTTTGGGCTCCAAAATCACTGCAGATGGTGACTGCAGCCATGAAATTAAAAGACGCTTCCTCCTTGAAAGGAAAATTATGACCAACCTAGATAGTATATTCAAAAGCAGAGACATTACTTTGCCAACAAAGGCCCATCTAATCAAGGCTATGGTTTTTCCAGTAGTCATGTATGGATGTGAGAGTTGGACTATGAAGAAAGCTGAGCACCGAAGAATTGATGCTTTTGAACTGTGGTGTTGGAGAAGACTCTTGAGAGTCCCTTGGACTGCAAGGAGATCCAACCAGTCCATTCTGAAGGAGATCAGTCCTGGGTGTTCTTTGGAAGGACTGATGCTTAAGCTGAAACTCCAGTACTTTGGCCACCTCATGCGAAGAGTTGACTCATTAGAAAAGACTGTGATGCTGAGAGGGATTGGGGGCAGGAGGAGAAGGGGATGACAGAGGATAAGATGGCTGGATGGCATCACCGACTCGATGGATGCGAGTTTGAGAGAACTCTGGGAGTTGGTGATGGACAGAGAGGCCTGGCATGCTGCAATTCATGGGGTTGCAAAGAGTTGGACGTAACTGAGCAACTGAACTGAACTGAACTGATGGGAGGGTTGCTTTTTTATTTACCAATTTATTAGTCTATATTGTGGTCCTGTAGAGGCAGAATGAGCCTCATCCAGGTTTGGTTCACTGTCCTGAATGATGATACCACATACACCTCAAAAGAATATGAGTTTACTACTAACATAAACTCAGGTCTCCAGGAAGCCAGGGCATCCCTCCCAAGCAGGTCAAAATGGTTTGAGAGAGCAAGGGAAAGAGGCAGACCTGGGCTGATCATGGTTAGGAGGTGGGGCCAGGCTGAGAGCACTCACCTTGCAGTGGCTTTGTGGTGTGAATCTCCTGCTGGCACCAAAGGAAGAACTGCCCAGGATTTCTCACCACATGTCCAGAGGTGAGGCACAAGAGGGAAGGGTGAGACTTAAAAGCTATCAGACATCAGCCATTTAAGAAAAAAAAAAAAAGGAGTCAGACTCCTCATTACAACCCACTACGGAGAAAGCAATGGCACCCCACTCCAGTACTCTTGCCTGGAAAATCCCATGGACGGAAGAGCCTGGTAGGCTGCAGTCCATGGGGTCGCTAAGAGTCAGACATGACTGAGCGACTTCACTTTCACTTTTCACTTTCATGCATTGGAAAAGGAAATGGCAACCCACTCCAGTGTTCTTGCCTGGAGAATCCCAGGGATGGGGAAGCCTGGTTGGCTGCCATCTATGGGGTCACACACAGTAGGACACGACTGAACCGACTTAGCAGCAGCAGCAGTGATACATGCTGCCTTTGCTTTGATTAACTCACATTTGAACCTCTTCCTAGGTTTGGAGAATCCACCATCTTAGGCAACTTGTCTAGAAATAGGCACCTGCCTTCTAGCCCCCAAGAGCCAAAAAGTCCCAGACACTGGCACTCTCTTAAGCCTGGAAGCTTGAGTGTAGGTATGTAATCCAAGCTAATTCAAGCAGGAAACAAGTTTCATTCAGAGGTCTTGGTTAACGTCCAGCACTAGCAAAAGCAGAAATAGCAGTCGTGGTGACCTGCTGTAGAGGCTGTGGTCCCCTGTCCAAAGTCTATTCAAGGTGCAAAATTGGCTACAGTCATGGCAACCTGCCTCCCTTGTTTCCTACCTATGTTTCTTCAGGCCTCCCATATGTGAGCCAGATAACATCTTCCCACAAATTCTTTTCTGTTCAACCATCTGAAGTCAATTGCTGTTGTTTGAAATGAAGAATCCTGACTGGTCACACACATGCAGAGGCATTCACATGCAGGCATATGTGCACACTCTGAGTAGGGATAGTGCACTACAGAGTGAACATAAGGACAGGCCAAGGAAATAAGCTGTCTAACTTTGACTTGACAATAAGTCTTTGGTATGCTCAATAACTGGAGTGGCTGTTAGAAATATTTCCTAAAAAGGAAGTATATAAATAGAAAATTATAAGCCCTCAATTTTAGATTCAGCAGTTTTGAAAACCTATTTTGCATTAAAACCATTGATCACAAGTTATAATTGTAAGTTAGTGAGAAATCTTTAGAGAACAAGATGGATGATGCAAGTATCTGAGAATGCAAAGTACTGGTTGTGTGAATATCCTGAAAAAGGTACATATAAACATCACATGTACCTCAGCAATATAAAAATTGAGTGTGTAGGCAGTTTATTTGCCGATAATGATCAGAACTTCTCCTGTGACAGTCTGCTCTTTAAGTACATGTTTTATTTCATTTCTTATAGAATAGAATTCTTAACCTTGAGGCTACAATTACTGCAAAAATGCTTTATATATCTGTTATTGGATATTGAATTTATTCTCTGTATGTTGTTAGAAAACACATTTGTTAGACTATGTTTGTTGTAGCAAATTGAATTTAACTATCTAAGTTGAAATGTACACATCAGCTCTGTGATGATTTTCTCATTAAAAATGACTGTGCTAACTTTATGTTCTACAAAAATATAAATGTCTTGAAGTTACTGCCTAGTCAAAGAGAAAACTTGTCTCAACTTAATCCTTCATGCAATTTCAGAAAACAAAGCTTGTGGTTCTAAATGACTTATTTATAAAAGCAACAAGAAGCTTCTTTCAGTCACAGGAGAAAATGGATGTCATTGTCTTCTAAATTATGAACAGTGAAAAGTTAAACATACCCATGCATATAGATATAACTGCAATGGTACTGTGCTATCTAGGTTTGTTATAGTTTTTCTTCCAAGGAGCAAGCATCTTTTAATTTCATGGTTGTCTTTCTCCTAGAGACACAGAGAGGTATATTATACCCAGGGGCAGAGGATTTTTATTTGGAGAGAGCCCCTGTGGCCCTGCCTGAAGATTTCCTCAGCCAGGCCAAGGAAGATTCCACATCAGTATGCATGAGTAGATTACCCAAGCTGGGGACCAAAGGAGAGCATGGCTGCAATTTACTAAAGATTGCCAGCATCATAGAATTGAGAGCATGCTGAATGAATATTTGCAATCTATTCAGTTACTGCCTTCTGCAGCAAGCATTAGGCATTCCTGGAGACAAACACATGTTGGATTCGACATCATCCATGATTGAGTGGAGATAAAACCAAGAAGGGAACCCTTTTCTCTCCAACATCATCACTGGACTATTACCAACATGCTTTCAAATTTTTCAGGGACCTAGTTATTACCCCAAAACATATATATGAATGTCCATAACAGCATTATTCATAGTACTTAAAAGTAGAAAAAATCCAAAGGTCCATCAATTGGAGATAAGCAAAATGTGGTATATCCAAACAATGGAATATTATTCAGCAATAAAAATCAAGGAAGTACAGATAGAGGCTATAACATAGATGAATATTAAAACCATTGCATTAATCTGAAGAAGTCAGACATGAAAGGCTATATATTATATGATTCCATTTATATGAAATGCCCAGAAGAGGCAAATCCATAGAGTCAGAAAGTAGATTTGTGGTTGCCAGAGACTGAGTATGTTGGGGGAAAAAAGGAGATTGCAAATGGTGATGACGTTTCTTTTTAGAGTGATGATGCTCTAAAATTGATTATGGTGCTGGTTGCACAGCTCTGTAAATATTATAAACATCATTTTATTTTACACTTTAATAGATGAATTATATGGGATATAAATTACATCCCAATATATACTATTGTGAAATTATTTTAAAAAAGAATCTTGGTGGGGGTTAGAGGGAACTCTGGAGAGGAAGGAGATGGTGAGGGGCTGATTATAATTAATCATAAACTGTAAATAATTAAGTTATTATTGAATCAGCTAAACAAAACACCTAAAAGAGTTTTAATATTTTTTACAGTTATCAGCATGGGAGCTGGTCATGTACTGGTTCTTTTGGAAGGCTGACTTTGTGATACAAAAGCCAAATATTTTGTTTAAAGATAGAGAGTTGAGTTAGATAACAAAAAAGCAGTATTCTTATCAAATTCTCTGGAAATAAGGAATATTTAGAATCTCATGTTAAACCAGATTTGTTTAGCAAGATGTGTGTGTGTGTGTGTGTAGTAATCAGAGAGTGAAGGTGTACAGAAAGAAAAGGTGGATAGAAGATAAGTATTTCAGACTTAGGCTTTCAAGATAGCTCAACCTTGAATTAATTAGGCAATTGAGAAAATATAATTTCTTTCTTCCCTTTTTCCCTTTATTTTCCTCCTCTTCTCCCTTTGAATTTACCAGTAGAAAAGACAATTCAGGACCAGCACTCCGATAGTTTGAGCCTGTATGGCCTCTCCTCTCTCTTGCCTTCTCTATGAGGTAATTTCAATCTATCAGATTTCTTGAAATCTTCTTTGTGTCTTCATGCTCAAGAACACCATCGGCAAAGTCACTCATTCTTCATTTAATCTGGAAAAGCCACAAAAACTCCACTTGAATGTTCTTTCCCAGTTAGAAACTCCATCAGCAGAAAATATGCCTTTCCTCACCTCAGGTCCAACTCTTACTGTACAGTCCTGAGATGCTGCTGCTCTGGGACATAAGCAGCAGTGCCAGAAGAAGCACTAAAAATTCATGTGCACGATCTCCCAGAATGGGGAATCATTGCAGAGAGACTTCAGGAGTGGAACTGCACAGCAGTGCTGAGGAAAGGGAGCAAAAGAGGCTCCTTCTTTTCAGGCCCTTTGTCCAAAAAGATTACAAGGAAATGAACAGACACAGTGTCCGTTCTGAAAAGAAGTTACATGGCTGGAGAGCATGACAGGCAAGAAGTAGAGGCTCTAACCAAGAAGAGACCCTTTGTTCTCAACAACAATCCTTTCTATCCCCTGAAAATTCATCTAAAGTGTCAACATGAAGTCATCCTAAGTCTCCTGTTTAAATATGTCCTAGTCAAATTTTTTTTCTGCTGGTCATCTTGGAACACTTAACATGAGTTTTGTTTTATATTAAGTACCAAGGACAGGGAGCCTGGTAGGCTGCTGTCTATGGGGTCGCACAGAGTCGGACACAAGTGAAGCGACTGAGCAGCAGCAGCAGCAGCAACATGTTAATAGGTTGCCCTTTAAAATCTTAAAATGCTGAGACACCTAAAATGGATTGGAAACCATGGCAGGAGAAGGAAAAGAGTAAATATGCAGTTTTTCTTAATCCCAAACGTTTTTGACCTTAGAATCCATATTCCTCCAGAATACTGATTAAATTCACGTGGAAGTCTAGTGTTCCAAGACATGAAGCTTGGAAAGTATTGATAAATATCAAACTCCCATGGTAAAAACTGATAGTCTCTCAGCCATGTCCAGCTCTTTGTGACCCCATGAATTGCAGCCCACCAGGCACCTCTGTCTGGGAGAATCTCCAGGCAAGAATACTGGGTTGCCATGCCCTTCTCTAGGGGATCTTCCCTACCAGGGGTGGAACCTGTGTAACCCACATTGCAAGTAGATTCTTTACCATCTGAGCCACCAGGCAGTCAGCCCATGGTAAACAGTAAGCCAAAAAGTTGACCGCATTCACTTCCCAAAGAGTGTCTCTTGGAATTTTAGTCATGCATAGTATCCCTCTATTAATATTCCATAGAGGAATTCCATGCTTAAGCAGATTTTGGGAAAAGTGCCCTTGCTAGAAATTATTTAATTTTTTTTATACTCCTAAATACTTCCTATTAATTTATATCACTTTCTCTTTGCCTCCAGGCATTACTTTATCTGAGGGAAAGGGCTTTAATATTTGCTTGAGTGAAATAATCACACATATTTGAGAATGTTACAATTAATTTCTAGTCTAAGATAGTCAGCACCAAATTAGATGATGAGCCTGCCCCTACCCTTTTTATAATTGAAATAACTTGTATTTCCACTGGTTGTAGGAGAAGTTTCACAAATGATTCATCCCTGGAGCTCCTCTCCTTCAATAACACCTTGAATACAGAAGATATGCAAGAAATTTTTGTTGAATCACAGAACAAAAGATCCAAAAGAGCCACAGCTCACCACAAAATATAGACCTAGGTGGAAGATAGGTTTGACCTATATTTTTCCTATAGTAGCCATCCTATAGGATGGCCATCCTATAATCTATAGTAGCCATCAGACCTCTGCCACTCATGACTGTGTCCAAGCACTTTTAAAAGCCACAATATGGTCTGCCAGTTTCTCATAGGTATATATTCTACATATACCTGGAGAAAACAAGCAAAACCCTTTGACTGAGATTAAATGATGTCCAGAGGCTAAAATCAAACTTCTGGGATATTGTCCAAGGAAGGTCTAGCATGCAGGGTTTTAGCCTTGAGGACTGGCAGTAATATCTCCACTGTGGAGATAATTGACCCCTCACCCAGTGAGCAGATGTTCCTAGAAGGACGGTGTTTGTAGCAAAGGACTGCCCCAGGCATTTTATAGCTTCCATTGTGGTTTCAACAAGAAGCTAAAGAAGCTGGCACTAATGGTCAAGTATTTGCTTCTCTGCATCACCCTTGTGCTAAGAGAGCTACTCTACTTAACATGGTAAACTTCTAGAATTTACACTCTACTGTATCACCTTCCCTCAGTGTAATTTGTCATTCCATCATTCCACTGCTCAAATATGGCTGTGAAAGAACAGTTCACCAGATTGGTGGTTATCCGGCTCAGGAGTCAAAATTATCCCAGTGTGTCATGATTCCTGGTATTCTGAGCTATTAACTTGTTGAGAAGGAAGATAAGGCAAGGGTTGATCAATTCCTTCACAAATTCTTGTACTCTTGTTCACTCAGCAACATTTATTGAATGCCTAGTATGTCCCAGGAGAAGGGAATGGCACCCCACTCCAGTACTCTTGCCTGGAAAATCCCATGGATGGAGGAGCCTGGTTGGCTGCAGTCCATGGGGTCGCTAAGAGTTGGACACGACTGAGAGACTTCACTTTCACTTTTTACTTTCATGCATTGGAGAAGGAAATGGCAACCCACTCCAGTGTTCTTGCCTGGAGAATCCCAGGGACGGGGGAGCCTGGTGGGCTGCCGTCTATGGGGTTGCACAGAGTCGGACATGACTGAACTGACTTAGCAGCAGCAGCAGCAGCAGTATGTCACAAGAATTGCTAAGTTGATTCCTTAATTTAAATATGACCAACTCACACAAACCTTAGCTTCTACATGTGCTTACATTTCACATCTGGAAGTTACGTAGTTTTGGCAATCACTGTCTCTGCTATTCCTTGATTCTTACATTTCTGGTTTCTTTTCCCTACTTTGACTCCATATCTCAGCTTTTACTCTCTTTCTAGCTAGTTGGTTTACATATCAAAAGGTTTCTCTGGAAAAATAGAATCAAGAGGAGATTAATATGAATGCTTATTTTAAGGAACTGGCTCTCATGATTATGAGTGCTGATGAGTTTGAACTTTAACCAGCACACTGGAAACTCAGGTAAGATTTGATGTTCTAGTGTTGATTTTGAAATCTATAGGACAGGCCAGCAGACTGGAAATTCAGGCAGAGTAGCTGTTGCAGTCTTGAGTCTGAAAGTTGTAAGAAAGAGCAGTAAGGTAGAAATTCAGACAGATTTCCATGTTACTGTCTTGGGGCAGAGCTCCTTCTTAGACAGGAAGCCTATTTATGTTCTTGAGGCTTTCAACTGATTGGATGAGGCCCAGAGACATAGTCAAGGTCATTCTCCTTTACTTAAAGTAAATTTACTGAGGATGTTAATTACAACTATAAAATGCCTTCATAAAAACATCTTGACTAATATTTGACTACACTGGGTACCATAGCCTTGCTAAATTAATACACAACATTTAAGCATCACAGCTTGATATCCTGGATTTTGTCTTATTTTCCTTTGATGAACATGTAGGATTTGACTTCATTTTCTGCATATCAGTTCTATATCTTTGAACTACTAACTACAACAGGTTTGTAGGTTGAGAGGGAATCTAAAAATGGGAATGCATATATGGAAGAGATTTGGACCCAACCCTTGAGGAACTTCTGCTGTTGGTAAAGAAACATTATTTAGAATACTGTATTTGATCATAAGCCTAAGTCTCTATAACAGGTATGTGTATGCAAAATGCTAGAATGACACAGTGGAATGAGGGATTAGTTTCATCTACTAGAGGGAAAGTGTGGAAGTGTTAGTTGTTTAGGCATGTCTCATTCTTTATGACCCTATGGATTGTAGCCAGCCAGGCTCCTTTGTCCATAGAATTTTCCAGCCAAGAATACTGGAGTGGGTTGCCATTCCCTTCTCCAGGGTATCTTCCCGACCCAGGGCTCAAATCAGGGTCATCCACTCGAATCTCCGACAGGCAGATTCTTTTGCCATCTGAGCCACCAGGGAAGCCCGGTGGAGGGGAGATAGGAGGGAATTCACAAAGTTGAAATGCTCTATCTTGAGGAAGAATACAATGATCTGTGGTGGGAAAATGGCAAGAAAACACTGGGTAGAGGAAACTGAAAGAATAAAGCCTGGGTGGAATACTATGGAGTCTAGTTGCTCATGAGGAGCAAATAAAATGATCAGAAAGAAGATAGGAAAAGAAGATTGGGAACAGAATGAGAAGGACTTAGCTGTCATAATTAGTGTCTGTCATCTTATCCTATCAACAACAACAAGACAAAATCTTCACACAAGATACAGATGCACTGGGAAGGCTCCCATTTATAGGGACTTAGAAGATAAGGGGTAATTGTCTCAGAAAGATGATATGGTGAAAGATAAAGAGGCAGCCTTGCCAAAGGGCTGTGTCATCTGATTTTCTGGGGTAAACTTCATCACCGCATTGTCAGAATTAGATATTTGTATCAGCTAGCATCTTCCCACAGGAACCCTATTCTCTTTCACCAGGAGGCCAGAGGCAGCTCACCCAATTTGTAGCTTGTCATCTGTTGGGATTTGCAGCTTCACCTGATCCACAGCCTCATTAACATGATGTGCAAAGGCCTTGGGATTTTTATGACTTGGTGTAAACTTTGTGACTGCTCGGGAGGTGAGCTTGAGTTTGTGAGTTGCCCCTGACTTATCCACCCTCTATGAAAACTTTAGCTAATCAACTCAGTTTATAAAAAGGAAAGTGACTTTTTTCCTTTCAATTATGAAAAAGAGGGAGGTGTTTATTCACCATATGACTTGGTCCCAATTGTAGCTTAGATGAAAATCAGTTGTAATTTTCTCAGATATATATGGTTATATAACTCAAGCAAATATGAAATAAATTTTCCTGAGATAAAGTAATTCCTAAAGGCTAGAATCAAGGCCAATGTCAAGTGAGGTTTTCTGTTGCCTATTTCAGGGGCCACCATACAGCATGTTCCATAACGTGAGCTTCAGGAGGTTGATCCTGAGGGCCAGGTTCATGTGGAATAGTGATCTGTAGAAGGGCGGGGGGAGGGGAGGGGTCACCCGTGTGTAACCTGTACCCTTGTTCTGACAGTTCAGAGTATGGAGGAGGCAACTAGTTCACAAACTTATGCTAAGTATGGAAGACTTTGAATCATTGAGATGCCTTAAGACATTATTATTTCTAAACTTTTTTCAAAGGACCTCAGAGTGGAGGAATTACCATTCTGCTTTCTCCCAACATGGAATCTCTCTCCTTCACCTCTCTCTCTCCACTTCCTTTGACCAATAACAAAGGAAAAAAACAAAAAACATATAGGTGAGTACTACCCAGTCTACAAAACACTGTGTGTTTACCACACTGTTCAAGGGTACCTAGTTCAACGAGAGAGCCCACATCTTTAAATGGGGTTTAAGATTTATTCTTCCAATGGGTGGAAGAATAAACATTCACTCTAAGTCTTCTGACAGTAAAGTCCAGTTATTTCCATGCAATATCCCCACCTTTCGAAGGGCAACATACTTAAGAGAAAAGGGATCAGTTGTAATTACTTCAAATAAGAGTGCCTTTTCAATTCCTCAAACAATATGGTGAGTGCTAAACTAAGAACAGTTAAGAAGATGAAGAGGAAGCAGTGTGAACCCAAGACTATGCAATACATAGAAAAGGTCCTGACAGGGAAACATTCTTTTATGTGCTTGATTTCCTAACATGCAGTAGCACAAGGATCCCCTAGCCCTCCCACTTTCAACTCCTCTATAGTTAGAACTCTCTTCAGCTTCTGCCTATCTTCTTTTTGTGGGATAGTTTCACAAGTGACATCTGCTGTAGCTCAGCTGGTAAAGAGTCTTGCCCGCAATGCCGGAGACCTGGGTTCGATCCCTGGGTTGGGAAGATCCCCTGGAGAAGGGAAAGGCTACCCACTCCAGTATTCTGGCCTAGAGAATTCCGTGGACTGTATGGTCCATAGGGTCTCAAAGAGTCAGACACGACTGACTTTCACTTCACTTCACAAGTGACTTCCTGAATACAGAGCTGCCCACAGGGCATGTTTCATATTGAAAAGTGTACCATTTATCTCACTATTATCAAAAGCTTTCGCTGGTCCTCTGTGCCTCATTTAATATTCAAAAGTTAGAGAAATAAAAGTTTAGTAATACCAATCCTACCCCTGAGAAATTATTTCAATGAGCCAATTAGATACAAAGTTTCTTTTCTAAAAATTATTTCTACTTACAATAGTCTCCAGAACAGTCTTTATCTTTGCCAGGTATGCATTGGAGAAGGAAATGGCAACCCACTCCAGTGTTCATGCCTGGAGAATCCCAGGGACGGGGGGAGCCTGGAGAATCCCAGGGACGGGGGGAGCCTCTTGGGCTTCCGTCTCTGGGATCGCACAGAGTCGGACACGACTGAAGCGACTTAGCTGCAGCAGCAGCAGCAGGTATCTATTTAGGCATAGCTTTCCCTCAGAAAGTGAAGTCGCTCAGTCGTGTCCTACTCTGCAATCCTATGGACTGTAGCCCGCCAGGCTCCTCCATTCATGGGATTTTCCAGTCAAGAATACTGGAGTGGGTTGCAATGTCTTTTCCAGGGGATCTTCACAACTCAGGATGGAAACCAGTCTCTTGCACTGCAGGCAGACTCTACCATCTGAGCCACCAGGAGAGTCCCCCCCCAACCCAGAAGGCAGCATGTAAAACCTTCCAAGAAATTGCAGCCAGCTGCATTAGACCATCACACTAGAATGGTCAGTGCATGACAATTTTGGATATCTACACCCTTGTATAATCATATATCACATTGACTCTAAGTAGGGAAAACCACTAGACCATTCAGGTATGACCTAATTCAAACCCCTAAGGATTATACAGTAGAAGTGAGAAATAGATTTAAGGTACTAGATCTAATAGAAAGATCGCCTGATGAATTATGGACAGAGGTTTGTGACATGGTACAGGAGACAAGGAGCAAGACCATCCCCAAGAAAAAGAAATGCAAAAAGGCAAAATGATTGTCTGAAGAGGCCTTACAAATAACTGTGAAAAGAAGAGAAGTGAAAAGCAAAGGAGAAAGGGAAACATGTACCCATTTAAATGCAAAGTTCAAATGAATAGCAAGGAGAGATATGAAAGCCTTCCTCATGGTCAGTGCAAAGAAATAGAGGAAAACAATAGAATGGGAAAGACTAGAGATCTCTTCAAGAAAATTAGAGATACCAAGGGAACATTTCATGCAAAGATGGGCTCAATAAAGGACAGAAATGGTAAGGACCCTACAGAAACAGAAGATATTAAGAAGAGGTGGCAAGAATACACAGAAGAACTGTACAAAAAGATCTTCATGACCCACATAATCATGATGGTGTAATCACTCACCTAGAGTGTGCAGACATTCTAGAATGTGAGGTCAAGTGGGCTGGGCCTTAGGAAGCATAACTATGAACAAAGCTAGTGGAGGTGATGGAATTTCAGTTGAGCTATTTCAAATCCTGAAAGAGGATGCTGTGAAAGTGCTGCACTCAATATGCCCCAAATTAGGTCAACTCAGCAGTGGCCACAGGACTGAAAAAGGTCAGTTTTCAATCCAGTTCCAAAGAAAGGCAATGCCAAAGAATGCTCAAACTACCACACAATTGCACTCATCTCACATGCTAGTAAAGTAATGCTCAAAATTCCCCAATCCAGGCTTCCACAATACGTGAACCGTGAACTTCCAGATGTTCAAGCAGGTTTTAGAAAAGGCAAAGGAACCAGAGATCAAATTGCCAACATCTGCTGGATCATCGGAAAAGCAAGAGTATTCCAGAAAAACATCTATTTCTGCTTTATTGACTATACCAAATCTTTTGACTGTGTGGATCACAATAAACTATGGAAAATTCTGTAAGCAATGGGAATACCAGACCACCTGACCTGCCTCTTGAGAAAACTGTATGCAGGTTAGAAAGCAACTGTTAGAACTGGACATGGAACAACAGACTAGTTCCAAATAGGAAAAGGAATATGTCAAGGCTGTATATTGTCACTCTGCTTATGTAACTTATGTGCAGAGTACATCATGAGAAACGCTGGGCTGGATGAAGCACAAACTGGAATCAAGATTGCTGGGATAAATGTCAGTAACCTCAACACCATTATTATGGCAGAAAGTGAAGAAAAACTAAAGAGCCTCTTGATGAAAGTGAAAGAGGAGAGTGAAAAAGTTGGCTTAAAGCTCAACATTCAGAAAACTAAGATCATGGCATTTTGTCCCATTACTTCATATCAACTAGATGGGGAGACAGTGGAAACAGTGGCTGACTTTAATTTTAAGGGCTCCAAAATCACTGCAGATGGTGAGTCCAGCTATGAAATTAAAAGATGCTTACCCTTGGAAGAAAAGTTATGACCAACCTAGACAGCATATTAAAAGTCAGAGACATTACTTTGCCAACAAAGTTCCATCCAGTCAAGGCTACGGTTTTTCCAGTAGTCATGTATGGATGTGAGAATTGGACTATAAAGAAAGCTTAGCGCCAAAGAATCAATGCTTTTGAACTGTGATGTTGAAGAAGACTCTTGAGAGTCCCTTGGACTGCAAGGAGATCCAACAGGTTCATCCTAAAGGAGATCAGTCGTGAATAGCCATTGAAAGGACTGATGTTGAAGCTGAAACTCCAATACTTTGGCCACCTGTTGTGAATAGCTGACTCATTTGAAAAGACCCTGAGGCTGGGAAAGATTGAAGGCAGGAAGAGAAGGGGAAGGCAGAGGATGAAATGGTTGGATGGCATCAGCAACTCAATGGACATAAGTCTGAGTGAACTCAGGAGTTGGTGATGAACAGGGAGGCCTGGCGTGCTGCGATTCATGGGGCCACAAAGAGTCGGACGCGACTGAGTGACTGAACCGAACTGAAGATTGGCTCTGGTCTTGGTCATACGATTTGCCACAGCCAACTGAGCAACAGTAAATATAAGTTCTGACAGCGATTACTCATTGTGGCTTAGCCTCTCAGAACACGGCTATTGCAATGTGAAGAAACTGTCTAAATTTAAAGATGAAATATCAAGTGAAGATAAAATTCCAACATTAATTCACTTTTTCAGTGAAGCAGAATTCAGGATGGGATTAGATGTGCAACACATTTATTGAGGGAAAACACCACAGGGAATAGAGGAGGGGGCTAGCAATCAGAAGACTCATCATGATGTTTTACAGGTCTGGCCTTTGTAGGAGAGGAGGAAGGAAGGGTACTAGATATGCTAAATGTGATTGCAAGAAAGTCTTAGCTATGCAGATACAGATTCCTGGGCCCAAAGTGGCCTGTCACACAGAAATAGGCCTGCCTTCCTGTACCTTCCATGCTTACTCACTGGCCCTTGGGAAATGCGGTCTCCATGTGAACAGGCAAGTGGACACAGAGCCAGGAGCTGGGCCTGGGGGTCAATAACCCTTCCCCAAGCAGGAGGTCCTAGTAACCTGTTGTCAGGGCCACCTCAACAGATCTAGAATTTCACATTATTCAGTTTCCACTGCCAGAGAAAGACTAATGGGTGCCCCATAAGTTTGGTTGAAATAATTCAGTGGAAGGATCCAAATGGCCCAGTTTGATGTGGAACAAACACTTGGTCTAACTGGCTCTATCCAGAGAGGCAGTGTTGCATGTGGTCACAGAAACATGTCACAGAGAGTCCATCCTACATGTTGGTGAGACAGCTCCTAGAGGGGGATGCATTGTGAGCCAGCCAGTCATCAACGCTGGGAGGAAGAGGAAGATGCAGCCAGAGGACTGTAGCTCACACCACCCGTTTTATAAGATCAGGATTGTAAAGATGGCCCCTGCAGTCCATGAGCTTCCATCTGTGACAGTAGTCCTTGAAGCCTTCCTAACCTCCCAACTCAGAATAAACCATTCCTTCTCCTCTAAGTGCATAGTATCTCTCCCTTATTACACTATGCTTTATATGAGGATTAAATGAGTCAGCACATTTAAGGGGCTTAGAAGAGAAAAGGACCTCAGGTCAGTAAGTGTGCAAGTAGTGTTAGCTCCAATTATCATTATTATTATTGTTAAATTCAGTGGGATCTGTACCCATCTCCTTCACTAGATTGTATATCCTTTATAAGCAGGGACTACTTCTTGGACATTTTAGCACATTGCAGAGCAAACCAGTCTTCCAGAAATGCCTGGTGAATTGAATCAAATCTACTTTCAAGATCTCTAAGGATAGAGCCTCTGAAAAACTGGAGAGCCCCATGATACCACAATGTGTGAGCTGTTGTTCCATGGTCAGATCTTAATTATCCATGTGTAGAGCCTTCACTTGGATTGGCCACAACACATGTTTAATCCCCTGTCACCAAAATGCTTCTGAGACTCTGCCCTGAAAAAGATCGTTTGGGACTGGAAAAATAATTTTAGTAATTAGCCTATGCAGAACCTGATCAAAAGGTTAATTTTCTACTCTCCAAAGCACACAGCACAGACAGAAATGATTTTCAGATTCTCTACCCTTATCTCTCTGTTACATTAGTATGAATGATTGAGAGGTTCCTTAGAAAATCACAATTATTGTGCTAGAATCAATGAAAATGCTAGAAGTGATGGTCTCTAGGTGGTAGGATTAGGCAATTTTTTTTCACTTTTGTTTATATATATTTCTCTTTCTTTTTTAAATGAGGATGTTCTCTTAGTATAACAAGAATATTCTCTCCTTCTCTTACCTACCTAATCACTGTTTAACTGTGTTAGAATAAATTTCATGGTAATGATAAAAATTTCATTTGTCAAAATGCTGAGTCTCAACTTCCTCATCTGTAAAGTAGAATAATTCCCTTAAATAGTGGCATGAGAAACACACAGCGCAGCACACAGTTCATGTTCTTAAAATGTTTTAACTTATTTTTTAACCAAGATTTTGTGCTTGTGAGGAGCACACAACTCAATAGAGGATATCCATGCATGTCAGACATTAAATTGGTAATAGAGATCCTCACATGATATATTTAAATTGTACTATAGCACACAGTCTTTTTCTGAGGTATTTTTGTCATAAATGTAGTGTCCGATCACATGATACATATAACTCAGGCTTATTGCTGAGAAGTTTGATTCTTCATCTAAATAAACACATTAAAAAAACACATTTTTGAGGCAATTGCAAAAAATAAAAAGTTTTTTTCCCATATATATTTGTCCTTACCCTTTGCTTTCTTTCTTAAACAATTTATTAAGGTAGGGTTGACATACCTCAAAAGTTGTACATATTTAATATGCAACATGATGAGTTTGAAGATAAGTATGTATCCATCAATATATGAAAACCATCAATATAATCTATTCCATAAATATATCCATTGCCTCCTTTTAAAAGTTTCCTCCTGCCTTCTTTATGCTTCCTGAAGAGTATAGAAAGTAACCCTCCAAGGCTTGTAGATTGGGAGTGCTAAGGAGACAACAATTGTTTCTGCAAGGAGACTAATAATAAGAGAGAGACTAGTAAAGAAAGACCTCAGATCAGAGAAAGTGCTTTAAGTAATGCAAGAGTGCTAAAATATTCAACAAATTGAAATTAGAAATTTTTAGAAGAGCATAGTTATAGGAGCTTCCAAAAACAGTAATAGCAATGATGATCAGCATCCAACATGAACACATATTTGCTGAGTAATTGCCATGTGCCACGCGCTGGGTCAAGTGTCATGTGCTGTTTTTACATGCATCATTTTGCAAGAGCCCAACGAAGTATGGTCATATCCTTTTGCAGGTGCAAATACTTAAGTTTTGAAAGGTTAAATTATGCCCTTAAGCTCATGAAACTAGTAAATATCGTGGCCGATTTGTCTGGTTGGGGAACCTCTGCACCAAACCAACTAGTGTGGGGTAGAAGAACTGCATAGACCTTGGAGGCCTATAGATATCCTTGGCTTTGGATACAAGAATGGGCCCATAGAGAAGGCTGAGTATCTCAAACTATAGGGGAGAGACAGGTTTTGTATGGAATCATACAGTAAACTTCTAGTAATGATGCATGATCAGGGTAGCTATTTCTGTAAGAAATTTTAAAGACAGTGAAAGTCTCTCTGAGAGGAATTGCAGCAGGAGGATCCAGGGTTGGGGAGCAGCTATGTAGTGTGAAATCTGTTTATGCGTAGATTATTAGAGGTGCTTTGAAGGAAGTATTAATTTTCTAGGACTGCCATAACAAAATGCCTCAGAATAAGCGACTTTAGGAAATTTACATTTTCTCAGAGTTCTAGAGAATGGAAGTCCATGATAACGGTGCTGGCAGGGGCAGTTTCATCTCAGGGCCATGATGAAGAATTTGTTCCAGGCCTTTCTCTTTAGCTTACAGACAGTCACCTTCTCCTTGCTTTGTCCTCAACGCTTGTGCCTTTATGCGTCTGGTGTCTCTTCCTCTTCTTATAAGGATACCAGTGATACTGTATGAGGGCCCTCCTAAAAGACCCTACGACCAAATATAGTTACATTCTGAAGTACTGGGGGCTGGGATCTCAATGCATGAATTTGGGAGGTACATGAGTTAGCCCCATTATATTGTCTGATTGAAATAACTAGGAGGAGGGCGCACTAGATCTGTGTAAGACATGCCCTGTGCATCTCCAACTGTGAAAGGCAGCAGCTACTGGGGGTCGCCATCCTTGGAGGCTGCATTCAATTACGTCCCTGTCATATCCCATCTGCCCACTGCAAATCTAGTCAGTTGATGTTCTCTGTCAAACAAAACTCCTTACCGCACTTGAAGGCATGTAGTGAGAACAAGTTGTCCGGTAGAGAACAGCGTCTGTGTTCGATACTGGTAGGGCTCAGGGCAAGTGAATATGATGGTATGACCCTTCCATCCTCCTTACCAAGCCAGCATGAACCAAGGTCTACAAGAGGGTTGTGTTTGAGGAAGCCGAGTGATGTGGCTACAGAATTTCTGTCTGACGTCTGATGGAGAGATGGTTTGACACTGATCGAGAGTTAGCAAGGAATCCTGGCCGGTTCCACCCTCTATCTTAATTCACAGAGAGATTTACTAGCATGTTTGGCTTCCACATCTTCCTTTTCTGGTTATCTTATACCCTGGGTTCCTTTGAGATAGGTTTTAAATGGCACATCCATGGAGGCAGATTGAAACAGTGGTTGATCCAAGGTGTCTCACGTTGATCACAGTTGGCAGGTAAAGCTATGCACTGCCCTCTTCCCTTCACCTTTCCAATCTCTCTTTTGCAGATATTGCCGCAAAAGAACCTCCAGGGAGGATGATAAAGGGACTCGTGTAATGGCTTTAGAATCTGAATTCAGACTTGTAAATGCATGTGTGGAGCATGGGGCAGGAATGGAAGGACATATTAAAAGGCAGTTTTCGGCAGAATCTTCTAAAAACCCAGACAGAAATATCGTCAACATGGAAGCTTGATTCACTGAAGCAGACTCAGTAACCTTGCAGGTGCCTCAAGCCAATAGTTGTTCCAAGTATTACAGACCTTGAATTGAGCCAAATAGCATCACTCAGATAGCATTTTTTTTTTTGTGCTTCAGTAAGAAATAGGCTATGTGTGTATAACCTTAGTAACTTAGTGAATGCAAACCACTTCATGACCAAGCAATGTTACTTATCAGAGCACAACTCTTAGGTTGCAACCTTCCATTCTGAACCCCTAGACAGTCCCTGCACTATGACAAATTAGGGCCCAGTGTGGAATAACTGACCAAAATTTACATCTAGAGATGACACTGGAAAATCATGTCTCCCCATGTCTACACAGAACCTCTATGGGGAATTAATAGCCTGGGCACTTTATAAGGAATCACTAAATTCAGGCTTCAGGCAAAAGTGAGGTGAAACATTTATGTGATAACATCTCTTGCCATCTGCTGGTAAAGCCTGAGTATGTTGGGACCGTAATTAGCAAGAACAGGTTTTCTTTCTTATTTCTATCAGGTGAAAATGTTTCCTGTTTCTAAGCTGTTCTTATTTTGTTTATATTTATCGTCAGACATAAACTGTCCATTTGATGCTTGACCTTAAGCCTAGGAGGTTAATTTAAGTCATTAGGACAAGATTATGGCAAAATAAGCATCATGGCAAAGAATAGTGAAGAACCCTGAGTCTGGGAAACTAGAGCCCTTTGTAGGACTTCTAAGAATCTAGTAAATGGAAAGAATGAAGTATTTAATACTATGAGGTAATGCTCAGGAAGCTGAGCAAGTGCTTGGCACAGAGAAACACATCATTACCCTTATAGTTCTTATAGTGTTATGTCAGGTGTCCACGCTTCCCTCCTGTTTTTCCAACCACCACAGTATGTCAAGACCTGGGATTCCATTAGCTATTAATACTCAAGATGCTCTGAACGAAACCATTATTGTCTGCAGCGAAGCTCCCTGGATGCTGTAAGTGGTGGCATAAGGATTTGAACCCAGGTAGTTTGATGCTGAGATTCACACACTTCAACCATTATCCTATACTGACTGTCCAGCTCAGGCAGCCTCTGCATATCTCAGCTTCTCTAAGTCCTCCTTGAGCCTTCCTATCTCATACCTTTCCTCGGCCTGAAGGATAAACAGGGACTGGACTCCATCTCCTTGGAACTCAGCCAGCACAGAGGAGAATATATTATGTGGCAAACAAATGGTACAGACAAGTCCCTCAGAGAGAGAATGAAATGTGATTTTTAAGGTCCCGGTTTTGTTTAGGTTGTTTTGTTTCCTGCAGGAATTCACAAATGAGCTCTCAGCTCTTCACGTCTGCAAGGAGTTTCTTTCATTCCTGGACTTTCCACAGACTTCTGATTTATAATGTGTGTTCTCTGCAGATTGTCACAGAACAAGAATTTTGCCTAACCAAACATAATGGAGGCACCAGACCTCTGCTGACATTATTGGGGAGCATCAGCTTGCCTGCCATGGGTGTGAACAGTCATCCAGAAAAGAAGAAAATAGCATAAAGGAAGGGGTGGATGACAGATTCTAAAGGGAAGAGCGAACTGTTTTGAATAGCAGTTCTGAGAACAACTTCCTGCCCGGGTTTGTCTGTGTTCTGGTTTGTGTGTGGCAGGACTGAGCAGATAAACAGAAGAGGGTATCTGTGCAGTGTTGCAAGTAAGTGGGGCTGGATTCTAGCCCTGCTTCTTTTATTAATTAGTTTTGCAACTCTGAGCAAGACCCTGACCTTCTTTAAGACTCAATTCCCTTTTTTCTCAAATTGATATTATAACGTCTGCTATGAAGATCAAAAGATAAGAAAGATGTAAATTGATTTTAATTCATTCATATATTCAAGAACTATGTACTGAGCTCCAAATAAGATGCAGTCTCTGTGGTCTGAGATTGTAGGAGGAGGCCCCTATGCTAGAATCTGAGCCGTTCTCTCTACTCTTTCCATGTTTAAGATGAACCCAATATTGTTTTCTTCCCTGACACTCACAATCAAAGTATTTTACATTTAAGAGAAAAGAGTGAACAAAAAGAAAAGGAAAAGCTTTGAAAGGATATATAAAACCACTATTTTTAACCAATTTAAGTATTTTGTTGAAGCCACTTCTGAAGAATCTAGTGGTCTTGTCAACATCATCTCTGGAGAGAGATCACCATGGTTTAAATCCTACTATGACTGGATAAGTAATCTGGGAAAAAATATTTAGTCTCATAAACCTCTTACCCCACTTAAAGGAAATGCGAATGATATCTATATCACAGAACTGTTCTAAGGACTAAATGAATATATTGATGAGTATAGATAGAGAAGAAAGGAAGCAAAATTTAATGACTCACTCAAAAACCTAAGGCAAAACAAGACCTGAAATACACACATTTATTCAGCATACTGCTGATTAAATGCCTTAAATTATATATGTGTGATATGTAAATACACATTGCTCATGTAAGTGTACTCCAAGGGAATCTAACTCCAACTTCAAAAAAACATGGCCATGAGAGTGATAATAATTACAATGCTTTGACTGCCCCATTCTTAGTGCTATGCTAAGTAATTTACATATATTACTTCATATAACTCTTTAAAATATCAATTACAGAGATGTGAATGGACCTAGAGACTATCATACAGAGTGAAGTTAAGTTAGAAAAACAAACATTGCATATTAATGCATATATATGGAATCTAGAAAATGGTACAGTTGGGTCTATTTGCAAAGCAGAAACAGAGACACGGATGAAGAGAACAGATATATGGACACCAAGCGGGGGAAAGGGGGCAGGATGAATTAGGAGCCCAGGATTGACGTACGTATATACACTATCGATTGTTGTTCAGTTGCTAAATCATGTCCGACTCTTTTGCAACCCTATGGACTAGCCCACCAGACTCCTCTGTCCATGGGATTTCCTGGCAAAAATACTGGAATTGGTTGCCATTTTCTTCTCCAGGGGATCTTCCCAATGCAGAGATCAAAGCCAGGTCATCTGCATTACAGGTGGATTCCTTACCATTGAGCCACCAGGGAAACCAATACTACTGATACTATATATAAAATAGATAACTAATGAGAACCTACTGTCTAGCACAGGGAGGTCTACTCAATGCTCTCTGATGACCTAAAGGGGAAAGAAATTTAAAAAGGGGGGATATATGTAGAGCTGATCACTTTGCTGTACAGCAGAAACTAACACGGGGTGGTAAAGCAACCATACTCCAATAAATTTGTTTTAAAAATACCAGCAGATTTGATTGTTGTCACCAACTTACAGATGAGAAAATGAAGGTGAAGTGAATTTAAACGTCTTGTCCAAAGTTGTACTGGTGGTCGGTAGTGGAGTCAGCCTTTGAACTCAGGCGGTTGTACTATAGCATCTGAATTCTTAACCACTCTGCAGCTTAACAGATTTGATCTCCTTTTGAGCTTTGTGCCCCTTGTGGCCTGGCGTACCTGCATCCTGTAAGCCAGATGGAATGAATCACTTGATCAGTCCCTGGGTCAGGGTCATCGTCTCCTATACTAGACCTGAGTGACTGCAGAGGCTGTGTCCCACCTCCCATCACTAGGAAGGCCTGGGCAGCAGTGGTGAGGAGTAGGGGGAAGGAGCTGCAGCATCAGCACAGCTTCCATCTGGAGTTAGCTCCTAGATTTGAGGATGGTGATGCTGAGGTCAAATTTATTATTTAACAGGGCAGCTGAACAAAAAAAGAGTTCCTTTTGGTAGCGCCTTGATGAAAGGTTCTTCAAACATTTGACGATCAAAGTGGTCTAATTCTTAAAAGTGGTTACCCTTTAAAGAAAATGACCTTTTTTCTACAGGGGAGATGGATGATTAACTTTGGAAGGAGTTAAAAGGCAGAATGTTAATGGGTTAACTGGTTAGATAACAGAAAATGAGAACCAAGATCGAAATTTACCACTATATACTGTGGAAATTTAATAGGAAAGCAGGGAAATAATCAGGGAGACAGGAAGAGAGTAGCTGAGGACCTGTTCTGACTTCCCCTTGAGTCAGACTCCTATTCTTTGTGGGTTAGCAGGCAGGAGGGCAGGAGGACAGGTACCACTCTGCTCCTCTACGGCCTTGGCCTCTGCACCTGTGTTTTTCCCTCCAATGCTAGAGTCTTTCAGATCTGCATGAGAACGCAGGAGAAGAGAGAACACGTTAGAGTGCAGAATATCCACTGACCATGTCAGCATCTCCAAACAGCTATCTACAGAAACTTCCTTTGATCTGGCTAGCATCTGGCTAAACCCTCTGCTTCTGTCTCTCCTCTCCTGACTAACCTCTGGGTTGCTTACATGTGAATGGATGATATTTTACAGGAATGATAATAGTCAGCATTTGATGGTAGGATGCTCATAAAATATACTGTCTAAATCACAATACTTCTGACAGTATCAAGGTGCCACTGATAGGCATAAAGCAAGATAGTCCTAGGCAAATGCAAGCCATAAGGTCATTCTATGTATTGAATATTTACTGTGTGCCAGGTACTAGACAAAGGACTTTGAAGGTTTTATCTCATTTATTCCTGCCAACAGTCTTCTAAAGGAAGAGTTAGTGTGATCCTCATCTTATAGACTAGGAAACTGAGTTCTGGAAATCTCCCTAAGGCTGTCATTCAAACCCAGACAGAAGTGCTGAGTGTGTGCATGAGCCTGGGACAGCCAGCACCCTGAGGCCTAACACGGCTCTATGGAACCATTGGTTCAGCCACAGCTTTGCCATCAGCTGCTCAGCCATCTTTCAATCTTAAGCTAATGCCTCCTTTTCCCACTAGGATACCACCTCCCCACCCTCCCCACCTGGGCCAAGTACACAAGAAGCCACAAGTGACAACCTGAAGGACTCACTACTGTACTGAATTCAGTAGCTACCTGATTAGGCACCACAATTATTCCCCTCACAGGCACAGAAACTCTTGAAATGTCTCTCCTTTTCTCCTGGTAAGTAAGGAAAACCTTCTCAGAAATGATTACACTGTAGCCCAAGAGGCAGCAAACAGATGGAATGGGAGAAGGGTCCTTCAGAGGAGAGTCATGTGCCCTCTTATAAAATTTAAATACAAATTAATCTTCAAAGAGGGCTTCTACCTGTTGAAGGCATGGCCTTATTGTAATAACTTCAGAAGACAAAAGGGAGAATGTGATGATAAATGGGAAAAGGGGGGAACACCCTACAATTTCTTTCTTCATTCATACACTAAGGAGGCGTGTATGGCTGTGCTATTCAGCAGCTCTTTGCACATGGGCACATTAATCTAATTCTCTGAAATTCAATTTCCTCCTCCATATAAAGGAGAAATAACATCTACTTTGAAATATAGGAGATATTATTATCTTCTATAAGAGGGTTCAAGGACATGGTCTAGATATGCCATTTGACTCAACAAGCTGTAGCTACAAGTATTTCTCACACAAAGACCGGCAGAGGTTCCAACCCTGGGCTTTTAGATTCGTTCCTGTCCACAGCCTCCCAGAACACAGATATCACAAAGACCAAAATGCTCTGAGGGAGCCAACCAACCCACAGCAATGATTCAAGTGAAGCAGAAGGTACTCCCTAGATCTGCCGGCTATGGAACCTGAAGCAGGTCTTTGCGTGTCTGAAAAGCACAAGGCACTCAAGAAAATGAGAACAGAAAACCTGTCAGTCCAGAAAGAGAGATAGGGCTGCACTGGGGAAAGTATTTTAGAATGAGATAGATGTAACTATGAATCCAACCAAGTTCAGCTCCTTTGTAGCTATGCTTTCCCAAGAAAGCTTTCCAGACCTTATTTTTCTCATCAGTGAGAAGGGATGAAAGAAGAACCAACAGGACAATAGTGAAGATTGAAGAGAGTGCATAGAAAGCTCCTGTGAAAGTGAAAAGTGAAAGTCGCTCAGTCATGCCCAACTCTGCCATGGACCCCTAGGCCAGAGCACTGGAGTGCGTAGCCTTTCCCTTCTCCAGGGGATCTTCCTAACCCAGGGATCAAACCCAGGTCTCCCACATTACAGGCAGATTCTTTACCATCTGAGCCACAAAAGAAGCCCATAGAAAGCTCCTGTAGCTCATTCAATTAATTATGAGTGTGATTTTATTTCATCTTTGGAACAAGGGACAAAGACTCTTCTTAGAAATATTTGCATATTCTCTTACATATAATATGAAACAAGAATACTCATACAATCACTGTATGATGTATGAGACACCATACATTATGAGATATCACTGATGCAAAGAGACAAAAATGTTTGGTTAAAAGTCACTGGATTCTTGACTGATTATCAGCTGACAGTTAACTAGGAGGATGAGTAAGGACTTATCCTTAAAGTGTATTAGAAACTTGTTTAAGCATTTTATCGAGAAGCATGTTTTCCTCCCAGAGGACACTGAATAAAACAACCCAAAATTTTCTGACCCACACAAGGTGGCAGACAAATTTTCTTTTACCCTGCCTAGCACTGTTCCTGATGTATATAGAGAGCCATTATATATCAAGTATTCCTATGGCAACTAACTGTGTGAGTGGAGGACTACTGTTAAATAGTTAAGCCTCCAAAATAAAACATAGTCTTCCTTTAAACATGCATCAGCAGAGAAGAACTGAAGCATAGATAATGCCAAGCAGAGAGAAATGGAAAGAAAAAAATCAGAACATGGTTTAAGAAAAAAACTAACTAAGTGTTCTAGCAGCAGAATTAAATGATTAAATCTATCAGATTTAATTGGAGTTGTTACCAAGGTATGTACCAACTTATGGTGAAGAATAGAGGGAAATGGCTCTGATTTTTTTAATATTTTTCCTATCTTTAAATGTAGAAAACCTATACAAGTAAGTAATAAATATTGCCTGCAGCATTATTCAGAACTTCTCAGAACATCTGAGAAGACCCTGGGCCAATCCTCTGACCTTCTACTAACAGGATGTCAAGGACTAGGGCCTGAACAACAAACAGGCATGTTGTAGGGACAAATTCTTTTCCAAAAGCCGTTACTCTTACAAAAACTCTTGATATTTTTTCTCCTCACTGCTAAATGCAGTATCATTGTATCAGTCTCCTCCTTGATCCTACTATGCCTTGTTTCACGTGGGAAACTTCCAGCACTAAAAATCTGGTCAAAGCATTAAATGGCTTTTTCTACCCCTGCGCCTTCCAGAATGATGAACTGTGATGGTTAAGGACTTGTCAGTGTTCCACACTATTGAATCTGAGCTCGAACTTGACAGGATGTCTGAGGATGTCACATCCATGCCCAGTTTTCTTCCCATGGCAAGCACTTTCATTCATTATTTGTGAGTATTAATGAATATACATTCAAACTTTCATAAAACAAAAGTGTTTAGTGATGTATCAGTTTTGTTTTATATGCTTACTGGGGGGTCAGTTGTCACTATTCTAAACCAATCAGGAACTGGTGACCCCATGGACTATCTGTTTACTCAGCTTTCAGCTGTGGCTCAGCTCAGATTCAGCCATCTGGTTCTCTGCTGCTGTCTCAAGCATTGCACAGTGCCCAGCAATGGGTAGGTACTCAAGTAATGAATGAGTGTGGTAACACTCAGCTAATTTGAACACGGAAACCAGAGTGCACACTATTTGCCAAGGCTTCTATTTCTCCAGCCCCAGGCCCTAAATCACGGCATTTGCTGAGGCATATAGGAACGACATTTCCCAGGATTATAAAGCTCACCTCCTACAACCTCCTCTGGAATGATGGCATGTACCAATCATCAGTCTTTCTGACTAAGACTGCTTCAGTCTCAGAATCCTTCTCAGCACAGGGCTTCAAATAACCACTTACCACTCAGCGCATGAGAGAAACTTATTTGTTGTTGCCACTTGAGAAGAAACATGGCGTTTTACCACTGTCTGGAGCAAAAGAACCAGATGGCTTTCCAACAGAAGACCTTAGCTCAAGAGCTAAATAACTCCCACTTTTAATTTCTGTCTCTCTTGCCCCCACCTCCATGTGTATGTGAACATGTGCACATGCACATACACCCACATACATACAGCTACTCTGAACACATGGTCAAATATCCTACACACCTATATCCTGAAGTGTCCTGGGAGGCAAAAGAGATCAGCCCTATGGAAAGTCAACAGCTGCATTTGATGGCTTGGCCCAGCTTTGCTCAGCCAGCTCATTGTAGGTGATTATGTTCTCATTTCAACCCTCAGACTGCAAAAGGAGAAAGGTCAGCTAGTCTGGGATCCCTTATACAGCTGTTACAGATGATTATGGAAGAACTTGATATACCAAGCCTTTCCCAGAAGTTACAAAACAAGAGAGAGAGAGACTTGTGAATGGGATATTGAAAGCTCTAAATTAGTGGAAGTGAGAGAACAGATTTCTTTGTTAACTGACCCAGAACATTAAATTGATTATGTAATTTAACACTACTGTTCTATTTGATAGCTGCCTATTAATACTGCACCCTCCTACATTACATTCAATTGCAAACTCCAGAAATGGAAGAACATATTTATTTTGCTTGGAATTTGCAATTTTCTGCCATATGAACTATTAGTAATTTGCAATTTCTTTCTCCAAGGGGAGCCTATTACCCCAGGAGGAGTGATGATCACTCTTACATGAAACTTGCAGTCTTTGGCTTCTCTTTTCTCATTCCTTGCTGCAGGTGAATGTGGGATTCAAAGAGCTCAAAAGTGTACCCATGTGTGGAGGTGTGCTTTCTAACTTTGGGAAAACTGTACTCTACACAGACTCCTGCCCTCCATCTCAGGGACAGCCAGGAGGCAAAAGAAGATCTCAGAGCAGAATCACCATCAGCCAAACAGAAGCAATGAGCTACTAAATTCACCTACAATGGAGTTCAAAAATGCAGATTCTTGGGCACCGTTCCTGATCAGCTGAGGCGGAATATCTAATCCAGATTATTCTTATGCATAGTAAGTTTGAGAACTATCTCATCTAAAGATGAAATGGCTAGAGAAGGACTGGGAAAACAGGAAATATGAGCATTTTAGTCAATAAGGAGACTTTTCAGGTAAAACAACTCTAATGCTGTATGTCATTCTCAGTAGAGCCCTACCTCAGATAAGCCAGTCCCCACGATGGTTTTTCACTCAAAGACCAAAGATGCTGTGTGATTCTGCATCTTACCGTTCCTTAGGTTCCTTCAAAATTCCTCTGAATTCAACTCAAAATTCAAATAATGTACATGTCTTTCCAAGGATGATCATTCTCTAGCTGTGTGGGCTGAGTTCATGAAGATACTATTTTTTGCTTTTACATATTCTTAAACAAATAAAATAAGAAGACTGAGAACTGTCATGACAATCCCTGATGGTATTTTCCACTGTGGGTATTATCCTTCCACATTGTTTCAGCCAGTGATGATGGCTGGGAACTGACCCCAGGCAGAGCTCTCTAAAGAGCATACCAGCCAAACTGTGCTTCCAAAATTCCCAGTAACAGCTGAATAGAGCCAAGGAGGCCAGGTGTTGGGCAGGAGGGTATTTTAGGCTCGACTGATGGTCCAAATTAGACATTTCCTCTGCCTCCCAGAACCATCCATTAAGAAAGAAAGCCTTGTGTCTTTCCTCCTGCACTCCCATCTCCTTTTTCCCATGTTGCACACTGTACTTCTGTCATTTCAGTGTGAGTTGTGGGAAATTATCTTTGTACTACGTAAAACAATGCACATATGCAAAGGGTTAATGTGAAGGATCTGAGTGTCAGAAAGGAAGGACTGGTGGTTTAACCCTCTAATTATGCTTCTTTTCCTTGGTAAAGACTAGGGAGCACTGGATGAACAATGGGAATAAGAAGCACTGATGAGCTGTATATAAATCTAGGAACTGAAGTAGCCCTGATGTAATTAGTGAGCTTGGAGCTTAGGGACATAGCAGTCAGATGCCTTAGTAGTTAATGCGGGCTCATCCAGTAAAAGGAAAGCTAGTCTCCACTCTCTCAGTACTGAGTCTTCTCTAGAGAGGGCAAGAATTCTCCTTTTTCTTCAAAATTTCACCACATCCTTGAGACCAATTGGTTCCTTACAACAATATGCTATTGACTGTCCCCTTTCTCCTCATCTCCACTACCATAATTTCACCACAGGTCCTCATTAAGTCTTGCATTCTCTATATTTCTTACTTGCTGAATGAAATAGCTTCTGGTACAACCTGCTACAGTCTACACTGCTGCCAGGGTGATTTCTTACAACACAGTTTTTATCACTTCAGCCTAAACACCTTGGATGACTCTCCTGTTGCTCAAAGGAAAAAGCCAAAAATTCTTAGGCCTTCATCAGGTTCCAAAATATCTTTTCAAACTTATCTCCTAAGATCCTTCTGCACATTCTATATTTCTGTATATCTAACATCTCAGGCCTTGCAAAAATGCTTTTCTCTTTCATATTTTCAGAATTCTCTCTTGAATGCCCCCTCACCCTTGTAACCAATTGCAAAGTTTCTTTGAATCCCAGCTGAAAAATCACTTCTTATGCTATGTTTCACTGATTTTCTTGGTAAGAATTACTCCCTACTATGTATTATGGCACACGTAACTATAGCATGTATTTTCCCAACTGCTCCAATACATCTTACATTATAGTTATTTGGCTATCTGATTACCTAGTTAGGGGTGAGTTGATTCATCCTCATGTAAGTAACATTGTCCAGCATAGCACCCTGTCCATAGGACACTTCAAGATATGTTGATTTGTAAAAAATGAATGATTCATGCTCATAGCAGGCAGCTACTTTCCACTGCCCGCATAATTAAGCTGTAATTTTCACATTTGCAGAAAGCCTGCAGGATAGAAAAGAAAAAGCAAGACCAGGGTAGAAGGCGGTGAAAAATTTTAAAAACATTTGCCCTTTAAGGTCTATCTTCATAACTCCCCACAAGACCTAAACAAAAACCCTTTTCTGTTGTCTCTCTTACCTCCTTCCAGCTTCTAGACTTCTTTCATATTCTTATCTCAGTTGCACATAGCTTCTTGGGAGTAGTTTTATTAAAATGTATTTGAGGAAGTCACTGGTCCATTAGCACCTTCTTGCACCCAGCTGTGTCAGATAAGCCCTGAGAATTTTATTTTTCTCAATTAAGAAAACTTGTAGCTTCAGAGACAAGGGAGAGGCTTCTGGGTCTACCCAGGATGCAGTAACACCACGACAGAAATGGCACAGTTGCTATGCCTTGGTAGCTAGTACTCATGTGGTTATAATGAGACCCTGAGCCCAAACCAGAGCTGCAGTTGCCAAACGCCCCTGACAGAGTTCATGGCAGTTTCTAGATCCTAAAAATCAACTGAAGGATTCACCTTCAAGCTGAAGTAAAAGCATAAAAATATGAAAGATCCAGAAGCAAAATAACCACAAGAGACAGATATTTCTAGTGCTAACCCATCATGCCCTTGACGGAGTATGGGTAACATTAAGTATAAGATTATGGCTTCTTCTGCAGATCTTGAGGGATTGGGCACCAGAGCTCATGCCAGAAGCTCAGGCAAGCTCAAATACCTTCCATAATAGAAAGGAAAGAGGTGAGAGTTCCCACACAGAAATTCATGTAGGAAGAAAAGAGGGAAAATGGGAAAATTATAACAGGAAGGGGATTAGAAGGAGGCAGAAGACCATGTTCTCTGTCATGTGAAAATGTTTCTTGCGGAAATTCATGAATGTCCTAAGTTTCTCACCCCCAGGTTGAAAATAAAAGAATTAGAGTCAATATGTACAATGCCCAAGACAATGAAGCCAAAGGCCTGGGCAATCTTGCCTCAGAGGCCACAAACTTTGAACCTTAAACATATGAAAACCCTTCCTTAATCAAATCCAAAAAGATGATGCTGTTAAAATGCTACACTCAGCAGTGACCACAGGGCTGGAGACTGTCAGTATTTGGAAGCGCTATTTATATATGGTTCGTGACTTTGCTGCCACTGAAATCTTTTTGCCTGCTTCTCCTACTACAGAGCAGATAAGCCTCAACTGTTTGAATATTTGAAACAAAGACAGAAACCTCCCTGGCAGTCACCTGACAAATCAGGTTGGGAAACAACTTATTATTACTTGATATTCTTTTGAGTCAAAAATGAAAGAAACTTTGCTGGAAAAACTCTTTGACTGAGTCTATCAGAGATCTAAAACATTTGTTCACACTTTTAAGAAAAGAGCCAACTAATTGATTTAAGGCCTGGCAAGAAGGGAGTTTCTTTTGATCCTTCATCATGAATGCTCTTCATCAGCCGACAGGGCTTTAGACCTGGGGACTCACCAGACATTTAAGGGAGGACTGTGTAGTCTGTCATTCCTGAGACTGAATCAAACATTCTAGAAATCTAGGAGAGAAAGGGCCCCAGCTGACATCAAGGTTACATGAAGAAGATTAAGGGCCCATGAAAGAGAAACAATCACAGCAGAATAAGAGACAATGGGGCAAATTACGATCGTTTGCCTGCAATCCTGACAATTTAATGTAATAGAGAATGTGATTGATAAAGGGGAATTTCAGAGACAGAAGATAAGTCGATTTGGGAAGGGATTTGAAGGTCAAGAGTAAGATTCTGACATGTGTCCCCCTGTTTCTCCAGGCCTCTCTAGCCTTTGGGACATTTGAGTAATTGTGTGCTGAGCTCCTTCCCAGTTTGGCTGTTGTTACAGCAGAGCCCTGTGTTTCTTCCCTTTTCCCTGTGAGCCTTAGACTCCAGAGACCTCCTGGCAGGTTATACTCAGGCTTCCTCCAAAAGGCATCTTTCTTTCTCTCTCCTCTGATCAATCGTGCACAGGATGGCTTCATGGCAGTTGTAGCTTTTAAGACCCCCCTTTGTACCTGGGCACTAACAGTAAGGACCCTGAGGTGGGGCTCTGTATGTACCCTCGGTACAAAATTCCTAACCTCCTCCTTCCCTACTTCAGCCCTGGCAACAGATATTCCCTGTTCAGTTCATGACATAATACTGAAAACCTTGCCCTTCTTCTGTGAAGCTGGATTTGGGATTGACTGAAGCTGGATTTAAGATGGTTACTATTTGCTCACCTTAAACCTCTGTGTATTCACTGGCACTTACCCGTGTGTGTCCACACATGCATACACAGACATGCACACACAGACACATCTCATGACTGATGCAAAAGAAAAAGTTCCATATTCTATGTAAGTTGATTGTTTTGGATGCTCCCTGCTAATGCTCTTCATTTGTTATTCTATTTCAGCATCCAGCAGTTCTTTCCCTTCATCTTTGGGTTCCAACCAACTTTCTTTACCACTTTCCTTCCTTTTCTCCTGGACCTGATGATGGCTTAACTGCTTGAAATGAGCCCCCAACACACCCAGGGCGTACCTGATCTTTTTCCTCTAACTCCTCATGATCCTGGCCACTCTGACCAGTATCCTGTCCACACCTCAGCTTGGACTCACTGGGCAGCACTCCTGTTGGAGCTTCAGGCCAGAAGGTTTGAGCCCTAGAAGAGTGCTAGGTGACTGTACAGTCTGCAAAATGTTGTATTTGGAAGGGTGATATTACCCATATAAATAAAAGTCTGTGTTCAGTCATGTTTGATCTTTGCAACCCTAAGGACTGTAGCCCGCCAGCCTCCTCTGTCCATGGGATTTCCCAGGCAGGAATACTGAAGAAGGGTTCCATTTCCTTCTCCAGGGGATATTCCTGACCCAGGGACTGAACCTGTGTCTTCTGCACTGCAGGCAGATTCTTTACTGCTGAGCCACTGGGGAAGCCCTACTCTCCAAAACTGAAAGCTCCAAATTCACAAAATTGAAGCTCAACAAAGGAAGGAAAGATAAGAAAGAAAGCCTCAGCATATTTGTCTATTACAGATTGCACAGACGCCACTTTCTGTTACTGTGACCAAGCTCGGATGGGACACTGTTTTATAAGGCAACTCTCAGGGTCTTTTGACTTTCCCTTTCCAAATAGAAAATGGCACTTCAAAATCACCTCAGGAATTCCAGGTAGACTAGAACCCACAGACTGCTGAGCTCTAATGACAGGAACAATCCTGGACAAAGAATGTGTGTGTGAAGAAGACAGAGAACACAAGGTTGAGGGAAATGATGTCTTTGAACAGAACACTGGTCAAATCCTAACCACTCTACCCTAGCTACTCCAGAAAAGCCACCTCCAGAAAAGGTGACTCTAATTCTAGTCTCCAGAGTCAGGGTTAAGCAGCTGGATGCTCTCCCTAGAAAGTCCAGGCAACTCTGGGGAATGTGTCTTGTCTTCCCAAACACTTCCCTGCTGTTCAATTCCATTCTGTAAAGGGAGGCTATAAATACTAGGTCTTAGAAAGAGCTCATGTCACAAAGAAGCAAAGAATATCTAGGCTGCCAGCACCTCCAGGGTACAGAAACCACGGACACACTCTCACCAGGGAGCAGATGACTGACAGCAAACCCATCCAGATAGAAGCCCTAGTTGAGACACCTGGGAAACTGGCCCCCAGCCTTTGAGATGGGAAGACGAAGAGACCTTTAGGGTTCAGAAGGGGCAGTTGCTAACGTGGGAGAGCAGAAAGCTTCAGGTGAGTGCTCGAGGCTACCCTTCCCAAAGTGGAGATTCAGGATTCACTTCGGCTTCTGGGCCAGGCAGACCTGCACTGGAATCCATGCACTGCTTCCATAATTCTTCTCGTGTCCTGAGAAAAGCTCTTCTGCATCTGAGAAGGTACCAGTTTCCTCACAGAACAGGCATAAAAGCAGTACCCACCATAGGGACTTAGCTGATCTAAGGATTAAAAGAGGTCACGGCAGAACAGTCCCTAGCTTTGCATTTGGCATTCAGTTCTGTCATTTCTCTTCATCTCTAAAATTCCATGTTGCCTCCTTCAAATTCCTCTGCACCCAAGACCCCTTCATCTCCTGTCCTTGCCTTGGCACAGGCACTTCTGATTCGGTCTGCAAATTCACCAGTTCTTTACAGGCTCTGCTTAGAGCCCTAGAATAAAGTGGGTTTTGGCTTTTGAGAATCAGTTCCCAGCAAAGTCATCCATGGAGACTTGGTTGAGCCCTGGCTAAACAAAAGAGTAAGACTCAACAGCCTGCCTCTTAACAGTTGCCCAGACAGTATTGCTGTAGTAAAACTGTCACTCCAGCCCCTTCTACTACAGACTTTGTTGCAGCTATTTACACAGTGAAGCAGGTCCATTTCTTTTTCCTGTGTTAAATACCCAGAGGCAATAATCCTCATTATGGGCCAATAGCTTGGAAAATGTTATTATTAAATCAAAACCATTAGCAATAAGGGGAAAAATTCATCTGCAACTATAAACTCTGTTGCTTATAGCTGGGCATTAAGAAAACAAGTAGTGGCCAAGTCTCCTTAAGCCCAGGACTTTTCAGCTTAATCCCTTGGTAGGTTGTCTTGAGTCATGCTGGGAGAGGGGAGATCACTGGCCCAGGAGATTTCCCAGAATGTGGATGGTTTCTCCTGGAAGACAACTGGACCCTGAGTCTCAGCAGGGAGTGGCACTGGCATGGGGGCATGATGGACTGGCTGTGACTCAGAACATTCTATTACCTACTCAGTTTGTCTTCTGAAAAGATACTGGGAAGGTTTACCTGGTAGAAGACTCCCATGCCCTTTTTATAAAAGACTGAGCTTGGACTCTGGGATCAGACACATCTGGCTGATTAAGCCAGCTGTGCCACTTACTAGAAGAACTTTGGGCAAGTGATTCAAAGTGTTCATTTTGTACCCCTCGGGCTTGTTATGAAGTTACAGAGACTGCTAGATCAGAACATATTTCATCAGAGGTGTAGCCATGCCTCAGGTTATAGGTCTTGAGTCTAAGAGGGAGGTCATGCATTTTCCTGCTACACTCGTTATTCGAGTTTGTGCTCAGGGGATCCGTGCTGTGGTGGAGGATGATGGAACTCAACTGACACACTCCCTTCCCTCTGTTCCCCAGTGACCCAGGCACCGCAGCCAAAACCTATCTCTGCCGAGTCTTAAGGTTCCAACCAAAGGTGCTAATTATTAATAGAATCTGGTGATTTAACAGGAATAGGTGACCCTTCCTTGAACCAGTTAATTTAGGATCTCTGAAAGTGGAGGCCAGATATCTATGTTTATTTTAAAAACTCCTCTTATTTATACTTTGGGATTCTTCCAGAGGATTTGCAATCTGGACCCCACAGTCCATGGTCTGATAAAGCCTGTACATTTACCTATGAAAGGTTAATCAATAATTGATGTACAGCCTTCCAGTATGGAAGCCTTTTAAAATACTAGAATAATTTTTATTACCTAGGTTTTGGGTCTTCATCAATTTTTACTTTGGTGATATCATGGGTCTAGGGTCTGGCTTTCAGGTTCTCACTTAGAAACTGATTCTTGACTTAGGGATGCTCAGTCTCCCTATATCACTCACAGGTTTGGAATGTACAAATCATAATGTTGTTCCACATTCATTATCAGAAATGGAACTATCAAACTGTTAAAGTGGGTCCCTGGTTTGATTAGAGAAATTAAGGATAGGGAAAACATAGTCTAGCTGGATTAAGATCTTTCCAGGCTATAAACACTAAAAAGAATATGATATTTCATTCATAAGTAATTAAAAATAAAACAGATGTTTAACTTTTTCCCCCAAAGATGATGATGATTCCTTTTTCATTAACTATCAAATTAATTCCAAAAATCTTTTTTTCTTGTTCTTCCTACAATGCTGGTGCCTATACTGACTTTTGGGGAATTCAGTAGTAAATAATTCTCATCTCTACTCTGAAGAATTCAGTAGTAATTTTCATTTCATCTGTCTTCATAAACCCACACACAGAAATCAGTATAACTGAAAAATAAATATGTACTTGGGTTCACTGAACAAAGAGAGAAGGAATGGTATGCAGTGTCTGTGTCTCCTTAACCTCCCTCCTTATATACAGAATAAAAGAACACACTGGGCCAAACAATCTGTTTCGGGTACTGGTGGCTGATGTGTTACTAGTATCCTGTTCTATACGCTGTAGGACCAAAGAGGGTCTCAGCATCTAATTCTGTGGAACAGGATGCAGAGCAGTGACACGCTTAACTAAGTCCCACCACATTCATATCATTAGCAGTAAGATTATGACTCATTGGGGCATTCCTCCAACACTATTACAGAACATACTAAATCTTTTTTTTTTTTTTAATTTAGTTACATATTTGAAGAACCCAATAAGTAGCGATTCCTTCTGAGTACAGATTAAATAAGTAAGACAGAGGAAAGTGACAGAGATCAAAATATCAGTTTTTAGTATTGGTAAGCTGATTGGAGATCAAGACTGTAAATCTGTGATGAAAAGAGCTTGCTACTATTCTCTGTCCCATTCTCTGCCTCAGTCAAGTCTACGGACAGCTAATCTGAAAGAAACTTTGATTCCACAGAAGGGCTACAGCAAGGAGTGTTGCTTCACATTGGTCCAGGACGTTTAGCATTTTCAACTTTTCCATGGCAACATTTAAAGGGACTGCTGCTGCTGCTGCCAAGTCGCTTCAGTCGTGTCCGACTCTGTGCAACCCCGTAGACGGCAGCCCACTAGGCTCCCTCGTCCCTGGGATTCTCCAGGCAAGAACACTGGAGTGGGTTGCCATTTCCTTCTCCAATGCATGAAAGTGAAAAGTGCCTTATTATTAATAAATTTTGCTTTTCCTATTTTTTTGTGTATAGTTTCTTTTGTATGTGTATGCTTAGATAGATGATTTACCTGTATGTCTACATATGTATTGAATATATATGGTTATATATTAATTTGATTGGATACATATAAGTCTTTGAGTGAGCTGGCGTTCCCAAACCAGTAACTTGTAAGAGTATAGAAGAACCAAGGCAGCATTCCTCCATGCTAGCAAGTTTTCAAAACAAAAAGCTCTCAGTAGGTATTCTAACTCCTTCAAATATCATTTTTCTATGATACTTCAAGTAGCCCTGCCTCCTCTGCTTCTCAAATATATGAATTAAGGATAGGGCTTCTGTCTTACCTTGCTCTTTCTAACCTCCAAATCCTCTAGAGATCAAGGAACAGTTTTGACTCCTTCAGCATTGTGGACGGGGTTGTTGTTTGCCATTGCAGTGAACAAAGTATGTTGCCCACCATCCCAGTTCTATAAGGATCAAGCTTCCCATCAATGGTTTGCCACCAGGGGAATTCAGGATGGAGAAAAACAGGAATCTTTCTGTGCTTTGGATATTGTCTCTATATAATTAAGATGCATGCTGCTGCTAAGTCACTTCAGTCGTGTCTGACTCTGTGTGACCCCATAGACGGCAGCCCACCAGGCTCCCCCATCCCTGGGATTCTCCAGGCAAGAACACTGGAGTGGGTTGCCATTTCCTTTTCCAATGCATGAAAGTGAAAAGTGAAAGGGAAGTCACTCAGTCGTGTTCGACTCGTAGCGACCCCATGGACTGCAGCCTACCAGGCTCCTCTGTCCATGGGATTTTCCAGGCAAGAGTACTGGAGTGGGGTGCCATTGCCTTCTCTGAATTAAGATGCATATTTAAGGAATAATTTCAATGAACCTAGATCCTTGAATCTTTCCATACATAGAAAAGCACTAAAATCATTAACCTGAGATGTCTGTTCTCTGTGACCGGCAGTAATCATTTGATGTTCAATTACATTTGGTGTTTTTTGTTGTTGTTGTTTTCCAGCAAAGAACTTCTATATATCCTGGCTTTTCCCTTACCTCTTTGGAGCGTCTCCTCAGAACTGTCTGAGAGGCTGTCTCCTGAGCTACAGTCAAATCCAAATAAAACTTAACTCCCAATTTTTAGGTTATATGTTTTCCTTCAGTAGACAGATTATTCTGCCCACCATCAGGAAATGGTAATTTTTATTTTTATTTTTTTGTGGGAAGTTTCTGAGACTGGTTTTGATGTTTTATTTTCTTTCCAGTGAAATTTCTTCTCAGCTTGTTTCTACTTAGCCTTGGGGGCTTTAGTGCAAAATCATCTATTTTTGGCTTCCTTTGAAAATATTTTTGAGTCTGTCTACTAATTTTACTAAAAGTGGATTTTTCAATATTTTCCATTCTTATTACTTCTTTTAGATGATTTCCAGAAGAAAGGAAAAAGTGCTAAAACTGTTCAGCCATTCTTTACTCTTAATGTGAACAAATAGCCAAGTTTCACCAGGCATTTGAAAGAAATGCTTCAAGAGAAAGCTAAAAGCAAAGAGAAAAATAGAAGTAGCCTTGAGGAAACAGAAACGGAGTGAAGCAAAACTTAAAACAAAGCCTTAGAAAGGTATTAGAAAATGCCACATCTATGAAATACTATTAGGATATTATATGTAGAAATAATAAACATACTATAAAAATACACTGATAATTTTAAAAATGCTGGAAATTTAAATATAAGAGGGTTTTTAGTGTAAAAATCTTTCAACTTTGCGATAAAACTGAAATTTTCCACTTAAAAAGGTGAGAAAATTCAACTCAAGAGCTAAAATGTAAAATCAGGAAAATTTTCCAAAAGGAGAATAAAACAAAGAGAAGAAAGACAAGAAGGAATTTAGAGAATCAACTAAGGCAGTCCAATGGCTGACTAATAGCTATTCTAGAAAAAGAAGCAGGTGAAAGTAAGAAGGAAATGATCATAAAATGATTCAAAGGACAAGAACTTCAGATTTTGAGAGCCTAAAACCTGAACCTATGTCTTCAACAAGGATCCTGTTCCAAGGCTGTAGAACTAGCCATCAAGAAACCAGCCTCAAAGTCTGATAAAGAAAAAAAAAAAAACTCAGTTTACATAGAATGGATTAAAAATTCAATATGGTATTTGACTTTTTCAAGCGCAACATTGGAAGCTGAAAGATAACAGAGTAATGTATTTAAAATTCTAAAGGAGAATATTTTTCAATTTAAGATACTCTACCTACACAAATTAATATTCAATTGTGAGGATGGAATAAAGATGTTTTTAAGCAAAGCTTCATAAATAATGTACTTTGAAAGCACTTTTTCCCAGGAAACTGCTGGAGATACACTGCATCAAAAGGAGAATCTTATCTAAGGAAGAGGAAGACATGTATCAAGTTAGGACGCTCCGACACCTGAGAGAGGCCAAGGGATTTCTCAGGATGATGGAGAAGGAGAGGTGGCAGAGCACAGCCATGGAGCAACCAGGAGGTGGAAAATGTGGGTGAGCTGTGGAACTGGCAGGTTTCTTACCTTGCCCGAGCCTTGTAAGACTCATTTTACAAACTGAAAGAGACTCTCCCCATGATTTAGTGATAGAAAGAGAGGCAAACCAACACTGTACCCAGTCCTCTTGCCAAAGCAATGATTAATTCCAGAGACAATGGAAATTTCACAAGAAATGAAATGTAATCATAATGCAGGGCGCTAGTGGTAAAGAACCCACCTGTCAATGCAGGGGACTTAAGAGACACAGGGTCAATCCCTGGGTAGGGAAGATTCCCTGGAGGAAGGAATGGTAATCCATTCCAGTATTCTTGCCTGGAGAATCCCATGTACAGAGGAGCCTTGTGGGCTACAGTCCATTGGGTCATGAAGAGACAGACATGACTGAGTGACTGAGCATGCACACACATGTGAAATAAATTTACATAGTCAAAACAAGGCAAAGATTGACCCCTTAGACTCAAAACAATCTTATTGAAACCAACACTTCTGGTCCTTTGTTCTCTACACTTCACCCTACTCCCGCCCTCCCTGACTCCTGCCACCCAACCAAGCTATTATCTATCTACCTGATGGTGTATGGGGCTTCCCTGGTGGCTCAGAGGTTAAAGCGTCTGCCCGCAATGAGGGAGACCCGAGTTCGATTCCCAGGTTGGGAAGATCCCCTGGAAAAGGAAACGGCAACCCAACTCCAGCACTCTTGCCTGGAAAATCCCATGGACGGAGGAGCCTGATAGACTACAGTGCATGAGGTCGCAAAGAGTTGGACACGACTGAGTGACTTCATTGATAGTGTATATCAGTATTTGGTTGCTTTGGTCTCTCTTATTAGAGCATAAGCCCATTGAAGGCAAGAGCTTGGTTTATTCTGGCAATCTTTATCATCATATTGCCTAGAACAGAGTGAGTGCTCAGGTGTTCAGTCGCCCAGTTGGATCCGACTGCAGCATGCCAGGCCTCCCTGTCCCTCACCATCTCCCAGAGTTTTCCCAAGTTCATTTCATGGCAGCCATGGGGCAGCCATGGAGCAACCAGGAGGTGGAAAGTGTAGAGGACTTAATATACCTCAATAATTTCTCCTCAATAAATTAATATAAATTTAGGAGGATTGGAAGTGCATGTATGTGTGCATATGAAGTGTTAGAAACTTAAATATTTACATCATGCTCAACAGATAATATCTAAAATAAAACAATCAAATAATACAGCAGTAAATCACTATATAGCAACATGAAGGTGAACAGCAGAAGAGCCCAAAGAGTTAAGAAGTTAAGAAGCGGCTCCTCTGAATAGCAGATATGGCTGGGACAGGAACTTTGTTATGAGACTTGTAGCACTGCTTGCCTTTGAAACCTGGTACATGTATTACTTTGGTAAAACAAAATTAGACAACAACAACAACAACTAGGGAAGGTCGAACACTCTCATGTTTTGTACATGTCACCATATAAGATCCATGTTTCTTTCAGAAGTAAAGAGACTAATAGATTTGAGGTCTGCTTGGTGGAATAGGATTAATTTCTAGGGAACAAGTCAAACTTCTGGCTCTGCTAAGAAGAGTGACTTCTTGTGAAACCTTTTCTTTTCTTTTTTTTTTAATTTTTATTTTTACTTTATTTTGCTTCACAATACTGTATTGGTTTTGCCATACATTGACATGAATCAGCAATGGGTGTACATGAGTTCCCACTCCTGAACCCCTCTCCCACCTCCCACCCCATGTCATCTCTCTGGATCATCCCCGTGCACCAGCCCCAAGCATCCTGTATCCTGTATCAAACATAGACTGGCGATTCATTTCTTACCTTTTCTAAAGGAATACAAATATCTGTTTACATTGCTATTGTTCAGTCGCGGAGTTGTGCTTCACTATTTGCAACCTCATGGACTGCAGCGCACCAGGCTTCCCTGTCCTTCACAACCTCCTGGACTTTGCTCAAACTCATGTCCATTGAGTTGGTGATGCCATCCAACTATCTCATCCTCTGTCGCTCCTTTCTGTGTTTACAATGAATACCTTTAAAGTGCTTCTTCACACCTAATTAAATTCTTTTGAAAATCAAGTAGAAAAACATTGACAAGACAGGACTGTGACTCTGACTCAGCACCCTCAGTTTTCTGAGGTGTGAGCTTGAACAAGCCATTTAACCTCCTGAGCCCTCTCAGTTCTTTCTTTTATAAAATGAGGGTGACAATATGCAACTTATTGGATTAAAGTATTTATCAAATAAATTATCTCTGTGAAATCCAGTACAAGATGGATATTTGATATCTGCTAGTTTTCTTTCCACCCTTTCTTCCTCCCAGAACTGACTAGGACTATGGCTGAATTACCTAATCAAAAAAATAATTTGTTTGTCATGCCAGGGACAGGATTTAAGCTTTTCTAAACCTGTAAAGAGCTTGAGGAAAGTTTGTGCTTCTTTTCACATTATTGGATACTTCCATGGGAATGCATGGTCCACAAGTGTTAGTGTGTGGGAGGGACAGTTCATTCAAAGCATTGATATTTATTGTGAAGTCTGTTGTGGGAGAAAGAGGGCACTTCTGCCAGGTACTACTCATCTGTGCATTCCCCATGGCACTTAACACTATGCACTCGTTTGGAGCCCTTGAATTTTGTTTGTGTATTGAGACTGGTCACTATAGATCAGTTTGGAGACCCTCGAGCATTCTGTCCAGGTGTCATATGGGGCATGATATAGTTAATTCAACTATAGATGTGAGCATACACATCATCACCCCAAATACTGAATTAGGCAACTTGTTTGCCAGAGACTATAGAGACTCCTTCACTGGTTAGACTCTGCATAATGAATTCTCTAATAGACCTGCTAGTTACTCTACAAAAGGTTAATTTCTTTCTCTATCACTAAGCTTAGTGAATGGTCCCCAGGGCAGTCCTTGGTAAAGGAAGAGAAGGTCTTGTTAAGTATTAATGATCAAAGTGGTAGGTTCAGAGTATCACCTGGGAAGGAAAAGATTGCTTCATTGACATTGATCAAGGGTACTTCCACTGGGGACCAAGAGCATAGCCATCATTACTCCCAACAGCGGGCACAATGGAAAATGGCAGATTCTCTCTAGCTGACTGACTGCCAAACCCAGAAATAAATGAAGCTACAGACACAATAAGGATAGATGGGATAGGGGCAGGCTGAAGATCAGAATTTTAATTTAAAGAGAGATTAAGCTAATTTTATCTTTATAACCGAAGAAAGTTATTTGCTATTTAACTTATGCTACTTTTTGCTTATTCTGTATCTCCTTGTGTGAAAAGGTTTCTTTGAAAGATAGATAATCAATCTCATGTCAATTAGGCATTTCCCAAATCAGGGGATTTGGCAATTCAGCCTCTTCTACGCAAAATGCTAGATAAGAGGTGTTTTATAAGAATGCAGCAGAATAAACTGAGGACTGTTTGTGCCCCTACACATCCCCTATCAGAAAACAAATTTGAAATTTCAAAAACTGTATTAATATAAAATTTTATTTGGTGAAGGACATCAATGGTAAGAAGTTTTTGCCTTAAATGATGTATGAGCTCTTTCTTTTGACCCCTTAAAAGATCTCCCTTTACATAAACATTAAGTGCTCTGCTGTACCCTAGGCTCTCCCCTCTCCCAGGCTGCCACTAAAGAAGAGTCAGAGGATGGGACTGCCTGGGGGAGATGCTTCCTCCTCCCTCCCCAGATGACAGCAGGACATCCCCACCTTTCTTCCCACATCTTCTCTTGTTTCTCTTCCACTAACCATTATCCAGGGAAGGGGGCTTTGATTGCAGGGGATTCCAAGCCACCTTTGATCTCCCTGCCTTCACATAGTGGAAACCTGACTCAGGTGAATCACTGAGGGCCTAGAAGGGTACCAGACTCACTCTGCTTCCACTGGCATTCGTACATACAGCCGCTTTGTCAGCTACTTTCTAGATGGATTACGTGGGGGCACATCACAGTTTGAGCATCACTTTTATAATCTGGGCTGTTGAAAGATTAATTAGGCTTGCACATATAAAATGTTCAGTCTAGTGTCTGACACAGAATAAGCACCAAATAAAAAAGGAGTATTAACTTCTTCTTTCACTGCTACAACAGACAGGAAAATATTTACTGATCCCTTAAAAACTGAGTATATGCTTTGGAAATTTTGGAAAACATACCAAAGTTTCTCTCTCTTACTCTGTTTGGAGTATGGCATCTATTATAACTCTTGGCTTCATAGTTGGGGCTCCACATCTATAACCATATAATTAATGTCCATTGTTTTAAAAACTCTGTTTGCAAAAACACATTGATGGAGTGAATATTTTCATGGATTTCTATGAAAGAAATACTTGCAGGAGTGATAGAGTAAGAAGAGTAAGTTATCAAGTGTAAGACATTTAAAAATTAGAGACTTGTAGGGTAATATCAGTGAGTAAGTGCTTGCAGAGGTCAAGAAGTGCTAGGAATCTTTTTACCCCAAAAGTCCTTCCTCCTGCATTTTTATTTCTGTAACTATCTTAAATCTATTACCCTGGAAAAGCAACTAGACTGAGAATATTAAAAGTAGTTTCATTTCATAAGATTTCACCCTGAGATTATTGGTATCCCAGTACTTACCTGTGCTTGGCACACAGTCGATATGCATTCATTAATATAATCATTTAAAACTTGATTTGATTCACTTAGTACTAGGGAAAGATAGAAGAAAAAGGAAGAAAAGAGTAGCTATGCATTCACATTAGCTATGCATTGACATCAGTATCCGCTAGGTAGCATGTGGCTTTCTTCTATGTAGGTGTAGTAGGCAATGGTCTATCTGCACTAAGAACACTCAAGATTCCCCAGAACACCAAGCACATATACCCCAATTATACATAAGCTCTCCTATCTGTACTCTTTATCCTTTATGATATAGTCTCTTACACATAGTAGATGTTCAGTTTTTTCCCTAGGCTGTTTAACACTACCATGCCTTCCATCTTCTCATCTCTGTGTTTCAATATTGTACCCATTCCTACAGCACAGCTCAAATGTCAGCTTCTCTATGATCACTTCTTTGATTCTCCTACCACAGTTTTTCACCAAATAATGGGTTTGAACCATTACTCTTAAACTTATCACAGTCTATCCTAATTGTTGTTTGTTCTTATATGTAATTCCCCCTTTGCCTTTTTAGGTAATGCAACTAGAGGAAAGTGAGTGTGGGAGGAGCAATGCTTGCAGATGTGGTCTCAAGACCTAAACTCAGGTTATCTAAGACTTGTCCTTGAAGGCAAAGACTTACATGGTTATCATGAACATGATAAGAATTTTAAGTAGTGATAAAGATTGCCAGGAGAAATATCAGTAACCTCAGATATGCAGATGACACCACCCTTATGGCAGAAAGTGAAGAGGAACTAAAAAGCCTCTGATGAAAGTGAAAGAGGAGAGTGAAAAAGTTGGCTCAAAACTCAACATTCAGAAAACGAAGATCATGGCATCCAGTCCCATCACTTCATGGGAAATAGATGGGGAAACAGTGGAAACAGTCAGACTTTATTTTTGGGGGCTCCAAAATCACTGCAGATGGTGACTGCAGTCATGAAATTAAAAGACACTTACTCCTTGGAAGAAAAGTTATCACCAACCTAGATAGTATATTCAAAAGCAAAGACATTACTTTGCCGACTAAGGTCCGTCTAGTCAGGGCTATAGTTTTTCCAGTGGTCATGTATGGATGTGAGAGTTGGACTGTGAAGAAAGCGAAGCGCTGAAGAACTGATGATTTTGAACTGTGGTGTTGGAGAAGACTCTTGAGAGTCCCTTGAACTGCGAGGAGATCCAACTAGTCCGTTCTGAAGGAGACCAGTCCTGGGTGTTCGTTGGAAGGAATGATGCTAAAGCTGAAACTCCAATACTTTGGCCACCTCATGCGAAGAGTTGACTCATTGGAAAAGACTCTGATGCTGAGAGGGATCGGGGGCAAAAGGAGAAGGGGACGACCGAGGATGAGATGGCTGGATGGCATCACCAACTCGATGGACATGAGTTTGAGTAAACTCTGGGAGTTGGTGATGGACAGGGAGGCCTGGCATGCTCCGATTCATGGGGTCACAAAGAGTCGAACACGACTGAGTGACTGAACTGAACAGAACTGAAAGTAATTATATTTCTAAAGGACCACTCTTTGCTGTATAAAAATAGATTGTAGGATTACAAAGATGGGAACAGAAAGGTAAGCCAAGAAGAGGTTATTGCACTAATAAATGTGAACAGTGATGGTGTGTTTGACATAGTAGCAACAATGAAGTTGAGAAAAGTTTGAATTCTAAACACCTATTAATATCTATGAATAAATAGTGATATAGAATCAATGGGAGAGTGTGAAGAAAAAAGAGGAATAAAAAATGGCTTCAATTTTTCTGACCTAAACACTTGGTTGAATTTTCTAAAATGCAGAAAGAGAAAACACGTAAGGTAGAAATCAAGAGGCTTTTTTCCCCGGTCATATACATTTGAATATATACTACATTTTTAAGAGAGATGTCATGTGATCATTGTATATATGAATAGAGCATAAAGAAGAGAAAAATCTGGAGCTACAAATTTAGGAGTCTTTAGTGTACAATGGGCTTCCCAGGTGGCACTAGTGGTAAAGAATCCACCTGCTAATGCAGGAGAAGCAAGAGACACAGGTTCAATCCCTGGGTCAGGAAGATTCCCTGGAGAAGGAAATGCTACCCATTCCAGTATTCTCGCTCCAAAAATTTCATGGACATAAGGGCCTGGTAGGTTACAGTCCATGGGGTCTCAAAGAGTCAGACATGACTGAATGACTGAACACACACACAATGTGCAGATAACATTTACATAAACACATCTATAAGGCCGTATGGTGGCCTGCAGTCCATGGGGTGGCAAAGAGTCGGACACGACTGAGTGACTTCACTTCACTTCACTTCACTTCAAGGCCGTATGAGAGAGTCTATGTACAGAGGAGAGAAGCCCTAAGGACTCCAATGGTTAGACATGGGTATTGAAAGAACTGGAAGGGGAAACTAAAAATGTGCCTAGTGAGTTGGAAAAAAAGTGTGATAAACTGAAGGCCAAATTATTATATTATTTGAGGAGAAGAGAATGATCTGTAGTTTAAGTACAAAGAGGAATGAGAATTGGTCACCTGTTGGATTTAGCAATGGGAATAGAGTGGTGGACGCCAAAGTAGGATCAGAGTGAGTTAAAGAGAGAATGAACAAAATGAATGGGCAACCACAGATATGAACAGCTCTATCTTGTAGTCTGCTGCAAAACATATCAGAATGGGGCAGTAGTTAGAGGGCAGTAACTGAAAAGAAAAGGAGGAGGGGGCAGGATAGAAAGGTATTTGTTCTTAAGATAAAAGGAATAACAATATGCTTATATTCTGCTGAGAATAATCTGGTAGAAAGAGTAACATTTCTAATGTGCTTTTAGAGCAGTGCCCTTGAGGAGATGAGAGAGGATGGACATAGTACACCAGGAGAAGAATTGGTATTAGATAGAAACATGGAGAATTTCTTTCTTGTTTTCCTTAATTAACTGGCTGATTTAATTGACTATTTTTAACTGAAAACAGTTATTTACTCATCAGATTGTATTTATACAGGTCACTTGTTAGGATTTCCTGCCTTTCAGCATCTTTTGAAGCCCTACACTCTTTTGAAGTTTTTGCTTTTTTTCCTTTGTTGTTTTTGTTTCTTTGTTTGCTTTGGAGCCCTGCCTTCTCCAGGTAAAAGGCAGGCAACTAATTCAATTCCTAGCCTCCCTTCCCAGTGAGGGTACAGTAAAATGATCCAGCTCCTTCTCCAATTAGATACACTCTCATGAGACTTAAAGTAAGAAATGATCAGCATGAAGAGCAGGGTCCATTTCCTGGTAAAATTGGCATCAGCTATGACTACCGTAGCTGCCTCCCTCCTGTAGAAATGTGGCTCCGGAGTGGCAGACGGTGGTGGATGAGGTCAAATTGAGTTCCTGGTGCTCAAGGGACAGAGATACAAAACAGGGCATCGGCAACATGAGGGAGGCAGGTTTAGTTTTTTGTTTTTCTTTAAACACACACTGATTCTGTGGAGTGATTTAGGATTTTGTTCCTGGAAGTTTAGGACTGAGCCTGATTTCCTGCCCTTCCTGTGTGTCTGAGGGAGCTCCTATTTTTAATGAAGTCCTTTTTCTCCTTAATCTGCCAGACTTGATTTTTGTTGCTTGCAGTGGTGGACTCTGCCTGTCTTAAGGAATGTAGGAAAATGTTAAACTGTTTAATCTCTTCAAGTTCTTTTGGAAGTTATTCTGTTTAAATAGATAACTCTTTAAGAATAAGGAAATAAAGCATAATACTGAAAAACAAATTTTCAGTATTAGCAAAAATCTGTTAACTCTCAGAGCATGTGAGGACCGTGGTCCTAACTCATCTATAATATTATTTTTGTGATGTATATGAAATCATAACTGCTGAAGAGAAAATCATGATGAAAAATCTAACAGTAGGGGAATGAATGGAGACCTTGGGACAGAATATTTGAAGTGGGTATTTTCCAGAAAACCTAGGATTTCAATATACGAGCACGTGTGTGCATGCATATGTAGATGTACAGCGTGTGCACACGCGAAGAGTCTGAAAACCAAAGATCCCTTGTAAACAACTACCCCATGCCCTAGCTGTAACCATAGCAACTGAAACTATTCATTTTCTGTCTCAAATAATGTGTGCAAGTCTGTCTCACTAACAATTCAGAAGGGATACTGACAAATGATCACTATATTCACCCAGCCATTTTCAATAGGAAGGCATTTGGCTGAATTCTAATATGACCAATGAATATTTAACTGACAATCCTGCCAGATAAGACACTGGCCAAAAGAGAAAAAAGAGAAATGAAACTAGAGTTGCTATCATGCAAAAATCAGTTAATGAAGGACATGAAAGGAAATGCTGTGAATTTAGGACTGAAAATCTGTTCTGTATTGGGTTATGGAGAAGCTGTCCCACAACTTGGAAATTTGGAAGATTCAGTGACCCCTAGAATATCTGCCATGAAGAGTGTTTTTCTCCTCCTTTGTTTAATGTTTTTATTTTCAAGAGTGTGAAAGAAAATGCCTTAAAATGTTTTAACTTCAAGACAACAGAAACAAGGTGAAGTGTTGCAGTACTAAAAATTCAAAAACTGACCAGGTCCTGAAATTTCAGACTTTTCCTCTTCATAGATTGCACTGCATCTTAACATCTTGGACAAACTGATTTATTTTGAACCTCCACTGGTTCCAGGAACATTCAGCAGTAAGGCTCAGGAGATCCAAACTCAGATTAAATTTTCAAGCAGATTTCATAATAATTAACATTTATTGAATATTGATTACTTGCAAGGCCTTCTTCTTAGTACACTGTGTCTTTTAATTTTTACAAGAATTCTCTGAAATGAGTACTATTTTTAGTTCCATATTGTAGATAATGAAACCAAAGTTCAGATGCATTAAAATTTGCCCAAGGTAGTACTAAAATTTAAAGGAGGATCTAGAAGTATAACTCTTAAATCTCTCTCTAAAAATCTAGGGCTGAGCAACTTGACTGCACTGCATTTTGTTTTTCTATTTCTCTAATCTTTATTTCTTCCCTTTATTCTCTTTCCTTTTTTCAAATGTCTTCATAAAGTTCTCATAAAGACATACATACTCCAAAGAGAAAAAGAAAGTGAACAAAATGTATAGTTGTGACTAATTCATTAATTGTAGCCATTCGATAAATTTATGAATAGTAATTATTTATATGCACACACATTTGCTATTTGCAATATTGGACTTGATTGCTCAGCACATTTTCTTTGTGTAGGAAAGTTTTTGAGTGCTCAAGTTACAACCAGAAGGTTATTTGGAAAACATTAAATAGGAGCAATTTAATACAACAGAAAATCATAACGGCTAGTCATCAAGCTAAAAGAAACCAGGGCACTCGTCCAGGGCCATTCAGTCTATTGCCCCCACAGATACAATGCCTGGGGCTATGACCTTCTCAAGGTCTTACTAAAATGGTTAAATACTGAGGGAAAAACTTGGCTCTAAATATGAAAATATAATAGCACAATTAAAATTCTTAGATCTTTTTTTCATGTCTACAAAATGAAACATTATGTTAGCTTAACTCATTATTATGTTTTGACATGATTGAATACAATTTTCAGGATCATAGAAAATTTATGATGATTTCTGAGAAGTTATAGTCAATGATAAATTAAATGAGTGACATGTAGTCACATATTTTTGAAAGCAAATAAATGTGTTCCTTTTCCAAAATCGTTACCCCCAAAGTATATATGTAATGAGAATGTGGATGCATTTAAATATATTTCAGAGGGTGGTGAAGTCTAAAAATGGCCCTGCATCCATCTTTCATAGGGGTATATTCCTGCTGCTTCGTTGAAAATAAGTCTGGAATCAGTTGGCCAGGAATCCCTTTTACTTGGATAGTTAAGGAGATCTGCCCGACCATATAATTTTCTTGAAGAAGAGTTAATTTTCTTACATGATTGGTGGGTAACTACTGATGCTCAGATGGCTCATTTTTTCCTCCAAGTTCTACCTCCCACTATTCATCTTTCATTAGTCCATGAAGCATTTAAGGTCGCTTAGTTGCCAAATAGATTGATCATTTCTCCACTCCAGAAAATATTATTAATTGGTTTATAGAATGCTGCTCTCACACATCCTGGCATTCTATAAAGTCACCTCAGTATTAACAGAAGCTACATTAGCATAACAATAGCAGGCCACACTAAACAGCCCAGGAAAGAAATTATCAATTTAGTTTCAGAGGCAGAGATTTCTCTGTAAAAAGTATTTATAGGCTGACTTACTGTGGGGCATTCAGGCAAAATGCTGATCAGTGGCTTACTGAAAAGCAGTGAATAAGTAATTAAGACTCTGTGATCTCTAAGAGCAATAATCTAAATGGGTTTTTGTTGCCTTTGGTTATGTAGTGCTTTCCATGTATGTGGTCAGATCGTGGCCCCTAGATCTCCTCAAGAAACAATTCTCTTACGCGTTTCCCAATGCTCTGGATCCAGACCTGCCTACTCTTCAGCTCCATGGGAATTGGGGCCCTGGAGACTATAAGTTCCCACTTGAGGAACTGAGGAGAATTGAGCCGGAGGTAGCCTAGGACTGAGAAACATGGATAAAAGAGGTTTCTAAGTGAAAGAGTGAATAGTCAAAAATGCTAGAAGACAGGTGTAAGGAGATGGGAAAGGAGACCAGTAGTCAAAGTTAAGAAGTGTAAAAGAAATATGCCTAATTATAATAAAGAAAAAGGAATAGGAAACATGAGGAAACATTAGGGATCTCACACTGAGGCTGAAATGGCAGGTAGGTTTATCCCACACTTTGAGGTACAGTTCAGTTCAGTTCAGTCACTTAGTCGTGTCTGACTCTTTGCGACCCCATGGATTGCAGCATGCCAGGCCTCCCTGTGCATCACCAACTCCCAGAGTCCACCCAAACTCATGTCTATTGACTCAATGATGCCATCAAGCCATCTCATCCTCTGTCATCTCCTTCTCCTCCTGCCCTCAATCTTTCCCAGCATCAGGGTCTTCTCCAATGAGTCAGCTCTTCCCATCAGGTGACCAAAGTATTGGAATTTCAGCTTCAGCATCAGTCCTTCCAATGAACACCCAGGACTGATCTACTTTAGGATGGACTGGTTGGATCTCCTTGCAGTCCAAGGGACTCCCAAGAGTCTTCTCCACACCACAGTTCAAAAGCATCAATTCTTCGACACTCAGCTTTCTTCACAGTCCAACTCTCACATCCATACATGACCACTGGAAAAACCATAGCCTTGACTAGATGGACCTTTGTTGGCAAAGTAATGTCTCTGCTTTTGAATATGCTATCTAGGTTGGTCATAACTTTCCTTCCAAGGAGTAAACATCTTTTAATTTCATGGCTGCAGTCACCATCTGCAGTGATTTTGGAGCCCCCAAAATAAAGTCAGCCACTGTTTCCCCTCTTTTCCCATCTATTTCCCATGAAGTGATGAGACCACATGCCATGATCTTAGTTTTCTGACTGTTGAGCTCTAAGCCAACTTTTTCACTCTCCTCTTTTACTTTCATTAAGAGGATCTTGTTTTTCTTCACTTTCTGCCATAAGGGTGATGTCATCTGCATATCTGAAGTTATTGATATTTCTCCCGGCAATCTTGATTTCAGCTTGTGTTTCATCCAGCCCAACGTTTTTCATGATGTACTCTACATATAAGTTAAATAAGCAGGGTGACAATATACAGCCTTGATGTACTCCTTTTCCTATTTGGAACCAGTCTGTTGTTCCTTGTCCAGTTCTAACTGTTGCTTGCTGACCTGCATACAGGTTTCTCAAGAGGCAGGTCAGGTGGTCTGGTATTCCCATCTCTTTCAGAATTTTCCACAGTGTATTGTGATCCACACAGTCAAAGGCTTTGGCATAGTCAATAAACTGTGCCCAATTAGGCAGTCACTCCTGTGATATAAATTAAAAGTTGCCCATCTGCCCAGATACAGAGACATGGTGAACATAGCATGGATACTGGAGTCTGAAACACTTGGCTTACAATTCTCTCTGTAAAATAACATCTATCTGCAAGGTGTTTCGGAGATAATAGATGTAAAGCTTGAAAGTTTTTGGGTCATATCAAATGCTCAGAAAAGTGACAGGTAGATTTACATCAGGGGATAAAAATACATCAGATAGTAAATTCAATTTGAAAAGATGAAAATATTTATAGCAGGGTTTTTCCTATTCTGCAAAGTCAATAAGTATTTCTTATTCATATCGCTGGAGAGAGAGAGAGATTTAGGTTAAATAGTATTGTTTTACTTTGGTAATTCAGCAAGCATTCATTTTTAAGAGTAAGTAATTCTGGAACTTACTCTTGAAGAATCCTCTGAGTGCTTATTTAAAATGGTAGATTCCCAGGACCACCCCAAACCAGTTGCATCAAAATCTCAAGGGCTGAATATACATTTCTACAATACACTCCCATAGCAGGTCCTATACTCAGGAAAATGTGTGAACTGATCTTTGTTATGATAATTCTTCAGGCTCTTTGAATTTTATCAAAGACATTTCTCTAGCCTTATGGACAAAAACACCTGATGGGGGAAGCCTGCCTCCTTGCAGGAGGTATGAGGCTGACCTCCTAGTTAATGCTGCTCGGGATTTCTGAGGCAGCATTCTCCAGCTGTCACTTCCTTTTTTCCTTGAGGGTACACCTGGCTGCTTGACACGACCCCAAACCCTGTCTAGAGGTGAGGTTTTTGCTTGATAGCAGTTTTTCAAGAAAAGAATCAAAGTCAGAATAAGACAGATGTAGAATCCCTCCATTCTTAGGGCTATTTTTTTCCCAAACAGTAATGTCCTTGTAGTATCACAGGCAAACTTCTTCAGATTTCTAACTTCCAAATTCAACCACATTTCACCTCTTAAAAAACTTGCCTCTCCAAAAATAGGTGACAGTTTATTACAAACAGGCTGTTTTTTGTTTCATACTCATCTTCCATTTATCACTTTCTCATCCAATTTGCTGAGTCCTCAAATCAAAACACATACCAGGCTGTAAGCTCAAATTGGCATCTGTAAATCAAGCTGTGTGCTTTCTGCTGTGTGCCTCCCCCAGGAACTCTCAGAGACCTGCAGTTGTCATTCACGTGGGTGTGTACAGCTCTCTGGACCCCTGTGGCAGAGCCAGCTTCCCTTCCAGGCATCTTTCTCTATGATTTTTAATCTTCTTGTTTAGGAAGCCTTTTTTCTACACACCTGAAAAACCAACCTCAAAGTCAAAGCAAGAACTGGGAGGTTAGTTCAGCTCCATGACTTCTTCACACTAAGTCTGGAAAGATTTGTGTGTTTGTCAGGAGGGATTTGTCCACAAAACCCAAATGAATCGTGGCGCGGAGGTGGATATTAAGTCAAAGAGGCCAGGAAGATGAAAGGGAAGTGTTATGGAACATGTAGAAGCCCTCTGAGCAAGCTGGGGTGTCCTGAATTTGAATAATCACCTGTGTGCAACATTAAAATCTGTCTTTGAATACTAAACTATAACATATACCTCTTTTATATCAGAGTCTGAAGTTGATTTGAAGTAACATTTCCACCACTAGAAAAATAAAGTTTATCCAACTCCTATTATTATTATTATGTTTTCCTCCTTCAAATCAGACACCATCCATCCTTGTCACAATGCCTGGAAATTTCAAGGTTATTTTCAACTTGTCCTTACATTCCCTCCAATCCCATATCATATCTATCACAAATTACATTTTTTCTATGAGACAATGTTCCCATATGTCCCTTTCCTAAGGCTGGTCCAAATGCTCTGGGTTGGCCACATGGCTCCTCCAACTTTTTGACCTTTTTTAACATTTGTTGCCTGTACCACTCCTTTGAAAATGTAATCATCCCCTGCTTGTCACTCATCCAGGCTCAAAAATTTGAAATAAAGTTCACTGCTTTATTTTTCCTCTTTCCACTAGTATTACCAAGGTTCTTCTCTCCTCATCACCCTCACTGCCACCCTCACTGAAGCTCTCACGCCTGAGCTTCTGCTATGTGCTGGTGCTCAGCCATGTCCAACTCTTCTACCTCATAGACTGTAGCCCACCAGGCTTCTCTGTCCATGGGATTTCCCAGGCAAGAATACTGGAAGGGTTGCCATTTCCTCCTCCAGGGGATCTTCCCAACCCAGATATCAAATCCGAGTCTCCTGTGTCTCCTGCATTGCAAGCGGATTCTTTACTTACTAAGTTACCGGGGAAGCCCCTATGGTTACCTTCATATTGCCTTGGAGACAGGGATGGTCCTGCCATGAGTTTTCTTTTATAAATGACATATTTAATAGATTTACCTACTAAAAGTAAAAATAGCTACTATTTAATGGAATACATAATATGGTCAGACACTTTGATAAAGATTCAGCAAATCTGATGTAGAGTCTTAGGAATTTGCATTTTTAATAAGCCCCCAGTATGAATCACTCATTTAGAAAAACTATTAGATACTGTGAGAAACTCTGAAATATGTGATTTTATATGTTTGCTGGGGTCAAGAGAAACTGCTGGGATTTTTGGCCATTCACTCATATTGTTCCAGTTTAGCTTGTTCTAATTTATTTTATTCTTTCTTTTTAAAACTTTTTGGCTTTATACCCCAGCCTTCTTTCTTCAGTACACCATCTTTTCTATTCACTATTATTAAAAATTGGAAGTTGACACTAATAGTCATTCTGTAGATAAACAGAGGGGTACCGAGAAGGTAACAGGCAGGAAGGCCAGGGATCTCCAAATGGAGAAAATAGCCTGCAAGTGTCAGACATTTTTTATATCTCTCTTAAGTGACAGGGGAAACAAACTACAACTGTTAGATTTTTTCTTCTTCTCTATATAAATTTAAAAGGAAGTTTCTCTTAAAATTCTGTGTTGCCATGACACGTGGCTCCACCTGAACTTAACTTTTCTCAAACTTTGAGCTAACTAATGCTCAAACATTTTTCTTATGGAAATGTTTGTCTCAAGCTATGTTAATGAAGTATGTATTTGCCCTAGACTCTGTCTTCAAGTCAGCTCCACCTAAGACTCAGAACCAACTTGCAAATCAGTATGTTTTACTCATGCAAATGTTCTCTTAAGTTATGTTAAGGAGACTTGTATTTGCTTGGAAATCTGTCTTTCTTCAAAATTCATGGCAATCATTTTATGGCCTGGGACAACTCACCTTGTGCCAATGAGTGGTTGAGGGGCCTGGTGCCATTCTCTGAGTTTTGAGGTATTTTCTTTCTCTAATTAGCAGACTGCTAGTAGCTATATAACACCCAGCTAAAGATTAGCAGGGGGCACTCTTTTGCCCTCTTCTGATGTCTATGTCAGAAGCTTTCTCTATCTCTTTTATATTTTAATAAAACTTTATTATACAAAAGCTCTGAGTGATCAAGCCTCCTCACTGGCCCCAGATTAAATTCTTCTCCTCTAGAAGCCAAGTATCCCAGCTTCTTTCGTGGTTCAGCAACCTTTCAGTACATTATGGGCTAAAATACACAATAGAAAGATTTATACTCATAGTATTTTGGCTTAGAAAAGCCTTTAGAGATCTCATGGTCTTAGAATTATAAAGTTAGAAGGGATATCATTCATGAAGTCTTCTAATTAAAAAGAAAAGTCAGAAGTACTGCATGTGATGGTGATGGACGCCAAGTGAGGATACTAAGGTATCAATAGGTAGTAAAAATAAATAAATAAATAAACAAGGAAGGGAATTGTGCCAATTAAATGAAATTAAATGAAGGAACTTATGTCACTTCTGGTTAGAAACTTTAATTACTCTGTATGATTCTCCATGTTCTCTTTTTCTGGGTCATCAATCATGGAAACATGTGACAAAATAAAGCTTCCAACAACCTGAATCCCTGAATGACTAGGATGAATAGACTTCTCCTGGTGGTACATATTTAAACCACTGGAAATAGGATGCTGTCTCCATAAGAAAATTCTGGTCTATTCTGTTAGGGAGTGTGTAATTTCTTCAGTTCTGTCTAGTCACAACAAGGATTTGAAGCGATGGACATTAAAGCCCTCAGAGCATCACAGCTCTCAGACAGTGTTACAGCTCCATGTTACAGCTCAGTTTTATTTAGAAAATAAAGGAAAATACATCCTAGAGGCATGAGGGCATTTGATCCAAAAGACGGGAGCAGAAGAGAGAGAGCTAGAATGCGTGCGAGAGTGTGGGAGAGAGAGCGCAGGAGAGAGTGAGAGTGGGAGGGAGTGAGTGCGTGCTCACAGAGAGATCCCCCGGCCCATCCCCCTCTTTTTATATGTTTTTCCTCACCCTGTGCCTGCCCTACATAAACTGGGCTAGCCACAAGTGCTGCTTGTTCTACCTGAGGTCCTCACTCTGGTTCTCAGAACTTCCTTTGTTCTATTTTTGTGGGCTTTTCCCTTGCTGGTCTTTTAGCCACCAGCATTCTGGACTCCTCTTTCCTATTCTAACTATCTAACAATCCTAATCAATATATTATTCTTCCCTGATTTTTTTTTTTAAACTAAGCTACTTCACTAATGGTAATGAAGATGATGATGATGATGATGAATATTTATCTAAAATTTACCATGTCCTGGCACTATGCTAAGTGCTTTTTTCAGGTTTTATGCCTTTAACCTTTATAATGACATTATGAGAAAAATGCTATTATGAACCTCATTTTATTGATGCAAAAATAGAGGTACAGAATGAAGTCCAAAATCATGTTAGAATTACGTTTGAGAGCAGTCTGAAATTCAGACATTCTGATTCCAATTGCTTCTGCTAAGTCAGTTTATAAGTCAAATAAGTCAAATCCTTCAAAGTGCATTTTGGGGATATATTCTATCCCCAAAGCATATTCTACATATATTAGTTTCATGGAATATTAACTGGCATAACTTAAGAAATGCATCTAAATCTTATTTATGAAATATTGCATATAAACATTGAATTAAATAAAGCAAATTTTTAAAATCTCAGAACTTCTAGATGTTTTAAGGATCTGTTTGGTCTTTTATAATCACTCTTTAAACATGTTTTCATTGTCTTTTTACCCCTAGTTTCTTGTTCCACATCTACACACCTGTTTATAGCCCTGTATGATTTCCCATTTTGCTGAATCCCTGGTTCGGAGAATCCCCTATTTAGTGTGAGAATTCTCAAGGAGTCTTCTGCTTCACAATTTCCAGGTCCTTTTGTTTATTACTCAGCTCTACTCACTGATATGTAAACAGATACATAATGCAATAGAAAAGTTTCCTGACTCCTTTTTAATTATTTTTCTTTTTATAGTCCCAGAAGCTTCTCTCATTGCTGTTCTTTCTACTGAGATCATTCAAAGTCTCCAATGTTTTTTCACTTCTTTCTCCACAATCCATTTGAAACTCTCTTAAAACATGCCAGCTAATCTTTATTCAAATATGGTTTTCCTATTTTTGCAAGTTAGAGGTGATTAAAAAATCTGATAGTGGCATTTAGAGTTTTAGGAGAAGATTTTATATATTTTGGGATCATTCAGTAATTTTCCATTAAGAAAAACTAAATGTTTGTTTAATCTTTAGGAAGTCAATATTTTTTGGAAAGACCAATTTTGCCTATAGTGCTGCATCAGAGGCCTATGGGATAGCCCAGAAAGAGGAAGACACGACATTTAAACATCTTGGATGTAGAACTCAGAGAAATAGAAAGACACTGGGGGGCTTATCAAGGTCTGGGGTCTGTAGGACAATTCAGCTTTTCATATACTTTGAGAATTTGGTGAATCCTATCATAAAGAGAAAAGACACTTGCTCCTTGGAAGGAAAGCTGTGACAAACCTAGACAGCATATTAAAAAGCAGAGATATCACTTTGCCAACAAAGGTCCATATAGTCAAAGCTATGGTTTTTCCAGTAGTCATGTATAGATATGAAAGTTGGACAATAAAGAAGCTGAGCACAAAGGGATTGATGCTTTCAAATTGTGGCACTGGAAAAGACTCTTTAGAGTCCCTTGGATGGCGTGGAGATCCAACCAGTCAATCCTAAAGGAAATCAACCCTGAATATTCATTGGAAGGACTGATGCAGAAGCGCCAGTACTTTGGCCACCTGATATGAAGAACTGAGTCATTAGAAAAGACCCTGATGCTGGGAAAGACTAAAGGCAAAAGGAGAAGGGGGCAGCAGAGGATGAGACGGTTAGACAGCATCACTGAGTCAATGGACATGAATCAGAGAAAACCCCAGGAGATAGTGAAGGACAGAGGAGGCCGTGTGCTACAGTCCATGGGGTCATAAAGAGTCAGACACAATTGAGTGACTCAGCAACAACAGCAAATCCTAAAGATGCTGTATCTTCCTCCACAAAACTACTTTACCTCCATCCATGACAAATGGTTGCTCCTCTCAAATCTCTGGGGTCTGTCGACCTTTACCTTAGGTGAAGAATGTCTGATAAAGCAGGCAGGGGGTGACATAAACTGTGTTATAAACGGATGTGAATACCATGAGTACACTGTTCTTCTGAAATTATGAAATGATACTAGACTATACCACCCTATACTAAAGGAGACTGGAAATCTTATGCTCCTTCCAATCTGTGTCTCGCAATAAATATGTTTTCAGCCACATAATGGGGAATGTGGAGTGACCAAATCAACATGTGAGGACTTTCTTATTCTTTGAATAATGTTATTAAAAAGTAATTTGGCAAAACCAAGCAAGCAATAATGTATTTTACAATTCTGATCCAAATGCTCAACTAAACTGTAATATTAAAAACAACCCTTGTTTTCTTCCCCCTCTTTGAAATCTTGTTCCTTCTAAATACCATCAAAAGAACTATATTTGGTTAAATATAAACATCACAATGCTTTGCTAGTGTTGCAATTTGAAATAGCCACTTTGCTACCATTGAAAATCACTGATTATTCAGAGCTAGTTATAGAGAGCAAAATATCTATGTGATTGCATGGTTTCGATTACCATCATTATAATGCTATGCACAAAGGCTGATTACCTTCCATTTTGCACTTCTTGTTAAAACTGGGTTAATAAGAGACTTCACAAGGACATTCTCCTCTTCATATGAAACTTCTCACAGAAATGCAATAATTAAAACTGTTTCATTGTTAAGTAAAGAACTAGCCTATCCTACAACTTTTGTGGCAGTTGACAATACCTCATCATTAATGTATTTATTGATTAAAACACTTGCTTTACATGAAGCAAATTTTGGTTTCTTATATATGTCTAATGTTGGTTTCATTGAGACTTGGATCCAACAATTTGAAAGAATTGTGTTCAACTTAAGACAAATAGACTTAAGGCTATAATTTTCTACTCATTGGAAAAGACCCTGATGCTGCGAAAGATTGAGGGCAAGAGAAGGGGGTGACATAGGATGAGACGGTTGCATGGCATCACCGATTCAATGGACATGAGTTTGAGCAAACTCGGGAAGACAGTAAAGGACAGGGAAGCCTGGTGTGCTGCAGTCCATGGGGTCACAGAGTCGGACACGAGTGAGCGACTGAACAGTGACCACAATGTATACTATAAGTGGTAATCAGTTAAAACTATTTCATCTCACATGTAACTCTGTAGGGAATATAAGTTATTAAGGGCAGCTTTTCTTTGAATTAGTGACCTCTTTATTTTTAAAAATCTATATGATTACGTTCTTTTAATAAGCATTTGATAGGCAGAAGAATGGAGGGAGAAGAAAGAAATATAGTGTAAATAATATGGTTCCTTTTCTTTCTTTTTTTTTTTTTAGTAATGTTTCTTTATGTACTAAGGGGGATGTGATAGAATAGGCTGAAGAATCAGAGGTAGATTTTTACCTTGTAGTAATGAATTAAATAAGTCCTTTTCTTTAGTCAGGCCACAGTCTCCCCATATATAAACTAAGTGATTAAAACTGACTACTATGAAAACTCCAGTATTCTTGCTTGGAGAATCCCATGGATCAAGGAGTCTGGCAGGCTATGGGCCACTGAATTGCAAAGAGTTGGATATGACTGAAGCAACTCAGCACAATGAAAATTCCCCAACTCTATGACATTCTTCAAAGTAGCAAGACCTCTAGAATGTGAAAAGTACAGAAATGGGGAAAAGAAAAGATGAAATTTTCTTGTTGAATTACTCATAATATTAAGCAAAATTATTACAGCTATTGACTTTGAAGGACATGCTTAGACTGCTTACTAAGGGAAGCGATATGAGGTAATTGAGGATTAGTAAAAGGAGCTCTGGGAGTTGGTGATAGACAGGGAAGCCTGGCATGCTGCAGTCCATGGGGTCACAAAGAGTTGGACACAACCGAGTGACTGAACTGAACTGAACTGAGAGCCCTCTGCCTGATTTGTGGCTGCCTGCCTTCCTGCTCTGTCCTTAGAGGGCCAAAAATAAAAAAAATAAAAATAAAAAGCCTGGGCTCTAGTCTCTTCCTCTACCTAGAAGGGCTTAATCTCCTAATGCGAGTTCCACCCTCGTGACCTCATCTAAACCTAATTATCCACTACTTTCAAATACAATCACATTGGGAATTAAGGCTTCAAAATATAAATAGGGGCACAAACATTCAGTCAATAACATCTGTTAATTCATCCTTTCTGTTATGCAGGAATGCTTACCTAAAAGTGAAGTCACTCAGTCGTGTCCAACTCTTTGGACCCCATGGACTATAGCCCACCAGGCTCCTCTGTCCATGGGATTCTCCAGGCAAGAATACTGGAGTGGGTTGCCATTTCCTTCTTCAGGGAATCTTCCCGACTCAGGGATCGAGCCCAGGTCTCCTGCATTGCAGGCAGACGCTGCTTTAACCTCTGAGCCACCAGGGAAATCCTCTTACCTAAAGGTACCTGCAAATCACTACTGTTCACTTGGTGGCGGCTACCTGTGGGGGTAGGGTTGGTCTTACTAGAGATCTCTTACAAGCGTTTCACTGGCATGTTCAACACAAACCATTCAGTCCTATAATAATGAATAACTATTGAAAGCGTGCCTATTGGGGCTGGGGACAGAAAAATCATTATTCACTGTAAAAGCCTATTGGTTTTAGATGCACACTCAAGTGACACAGACTACAATCTATATACTTACTGTTCTTGGGGCTACAGATGTAGGACTTTTACAGTATTCTACACTATGCTAGGAAGAAGAGGGCAGGTGAAGGATGATAATGATAATGAAGAAAATATTTCATCTGTAAAGGTATATAGAAGTTTATCAGAATTAAACATCCATTTAATGTGTCAACAGACAAAAATACACTTGCCTATTAATGCAATCAGTGTATTCATATTGACTAGCCTAAAGAAATAATCTGGAATAGCAAATAAACTTTACATTTTGATATATATGGTAGCTTATTTATAACAAAATAATAGAAACAATATCAATATATAACTACAGGTAGTTGGGCTTTCCCAGTGGCTCAGTGGTAAAGAATCTGCAATTCAGGAGACCTGGGTTTGACCCCTGGGTTGGGAAGATGCCCTGGCGACAAATTCTAGTCTTCTTGCTTGGAGAATCCATGGACAAGTCAGCTATAGAACATTGGGTTGCAAAGAGTTAGACATGACTGAGTGATTGAGTCCACACGCAAAATAGATGCATTAGGAACTGCACATATTTGATGTTATATAATAATACAAATCATAATATGAAAAAATGGGGAAATGATTCCCAAACACACTAGGTGAAAACAATAGAACTGCAAAGGTGTACAAATAGCATCACTTTTATTTCATAATGAAAGAGCTGGCCTAGAAAAGCCATGGAAGGGCATGTATCTTAATGACGGTTATGTTTGCGAGGTGGGATGACAGAGAATTAAGTGATGAGACTACTGTTTTCTTTCTAGTTTTCTGCATTTCCCACATTTTCTGTAACAAGCATTCATTTCAATTAAGTTGAAAAATAGAAACATTCCATTTAGACTTTTATTTGAATCTCTCCACTTCTTAGGTAGCAAAATGAGCCAATTTCAAGCTCAAAGCCCTCTGCACAGACCCCCTCCCAACGTCAGAATCCTCACTAACATCCTCCTTAAGCAGCTTAGCCAGAAAGCGGGCTCTGCCAGCTCACTTCCCACCCCAGCCTTCCTGCTCAGCATGGCCTGCCTCCCCTTCATCTCAGAGCACACTGGAATCACATTAGAACCCCTCTCCCTGAGCCTGCACCCTCCCCCACCCCAGCCCCAGCAGTGCTTTTCTTCTCTCCTTTCTTGATTTCCCTTCTGAATCTTCCCCGCGTTCTCATTCCAAGGCCAGATGGCTGATTTTCTGAAGCATTCACATTTCTCCTCTGCTGACTTAGAACTGTTTATAACCCATCACCCACACCTCCCTGGTAACCAGGTTTCTGCCACAGCAGGCTGCCTGGTGGGATTTGGCAAGTGTGGAGAGGGTGGGGAGGGAGAAACTGTCCAAAGGGAAATTGGCCAATACACTAGTCGGCTTTACTTCATTCATTTGGAACTCTTGGAAAGCACAGAGGGTGCTTAATGAGGACCATTAAAGGGGAAGCTGGGTTGTTTAAAAAGCCATCAGTTGTGCTGAGGCTGGTTCAGCAGTTCAGAATTTGATAAGCAGATTTTCAGTTTTGGCCTCAAAAATAGACATTGCTTATGTCAAAATAACTTACAGATAAAAGACTTCACAGACATTTATTTCACATGGGCTTAGGCAGGGCTGTAGCTGTTCATTTGCTTTGACTACTGGTGAACCTGGAAGATGCGAAAAGAAATATCAAGTGTTTCAAAACAGAGGAGAACAAGAAATATGCATCCAGCCTTTGGTTTGACTTCAGAAAATCTCCAAATAAACTGAATCTGCTGTGGGCAAGTCCTTTTCAAGGAATGGTGAATGACAAACACAGATAAATAGACAGTATATGTCCTTAAGAAGGTTATAACAGGAGAAGAATATGGAATGTGTATGGCAAGTAACATAAAATTATTCTATTAAAAAAATAAGATAGTATATATCAAACACTTTCCACAAAGTTTGGCATTGAGTAGTGGCTCAACAAATTCCCTTTTCCCTACCCACTGTCTGTCCCAAACTGAGCATCACTAACAACTACTTAATTGAAGCTAAAAGTACCCTAATGGTAAGAGTAATCCACTATTTCTTATAACTAGTCGGATAGGAAAACAGTTCCCTAGATGATGGAACCCAGTCAGAGTCTAGACAGGAAAATATAAATCACTGTAGAGTTTTTGAGCCAAGGAACTTTCATATAAGGAATTGGGCACTAAGGTATTGAAAGACCTAGAGAAACCAAAGGATAACACCCTAAGCATTTGTGCAGGTAAGGCTGCTGGACCCAACACTCTCATTGCTAAGCCACAGGCCAGGAGCCTGTGGTCTCTTGGACACTGCAGTATCCCCCAGCCACCTGCATTTACCTGCTGTTGCTGGTATAAGAGGCAACAGTTAACTGCAGTCTCTCACCACACTGAGGCTAGGGCCAAACACATAAAGAATTACTTCAGTCTTCCTTCTTCCTTCCATCTAAACCTGTACAAGTGACTTGCAACTGACAGAAGCTACCAGCAATCAGCTGGCAAGGGTGTCCAGAAAATGCTATTTCCAGGGTTCTTACATTACCTCCCTCCACCACCAGCTATAAGAAAAGACCAGAGAAAGACTGCAATGAGGCTAAATAACAACAGAAAGCATCTGGGAGAGCTGGAAAATTCAGTGGTTCAATAACATTATGAAGGACAAATGTCCTTTTGCCTTTCCTCTCTATCATCTTCAAGGATGGATGGCCTTTACCTTAAGCTGGATTCCATGAAGACTTCAAGATAGCTGAATGTTGAAAACAGTACTTAAAGGCAGAAAAGTGAAATGTCTCTTGTGTTCTTTTTAAAAAATGAGACAAACTGCCAGGCTTACTTGCTTTCTCATGTCATTGGCTAAAAAATGTAACATAAGCTTTCTTAAACAAATTACTAGCAAGGGTTAAAAAGTAAATCCCACAATTACCTAATATATAACAACTGTATAGCCTTATAATACCTTGTGGTAAAAAAATATTTCTTAAATATAGACTTTAAAAATACTATGATTTTGTAATCCTGCTTGCATTTCCTCATTTTAAAAAAATTATGATACAGTAGTATTGCATGCTTTAGTACTGCATGCAGCCCCAAGAAAAAGAAATGCAAAAGGCAAAATGGTTGTATAAGGAGGTCTTACAAATAGCTGAGAAAAGAAGAGAAACTAAAGGCAAAGGAGAAAAAGAAAGATATACCCATCCTAATGCAGAGTTCCAAAGAAAAGTAAGGAGAGGTAAGAAAGCCTTCCTCAGTGAATAATGCAAAGAAATAGAGGAAAACAATTGAATGGGAAAGATTAGAGATCTCTTTAAGAAAATTAGAGATGCAAGGGATCATCTCATGCAAAGATGAGAGCAATAAAGGACAGAAACAATATGGACCTAACAGAAGCAGAAAATATTATGAAGAGATGGCAAGTATACAGACTGATGCAGATAACCTGGTTTGGTCGCTCACCTAGAGCCAGACATCCCAGTGTGCAAAGTCAAGTGGGCCTTAGGAAGCATCACTATGAAAAAAGCTAGTAGAGGTGATGGAATTCCAGTTGAGCTATTTCAAATCTTAAAAGATGATGCTGTGAAAGTGCAGCACTCAATATACCAGCAAATTTGAAAAACTCAGCAGTGCCCACTGGACTGGAAAAGGTCAGTGTTCATTCCAATCCCAAAATAAGGCAATGGCAAAGAATGTTTGAACTACTGCACAATAGCACTCATTTCACACGCTAGCAAAGTAATGCTCAAAATTCTCCAAGCTAGGCTTCAATAGTATGTGAACCAAGAACTTCCATATATTCAAGCAGGATTTAGAAAAGGCAGAGGAACCAGAGATCAAATTGCCAACATCTGTTAGATTATAGAAAAAGCAAGAGAATCCCAGAAAAAACATCTACTTCCTTTCATTGATTACACTAAAGCCTTTGTGTGGATCACAACAAACTGTGGAAAATTCTTCAAGAGACGGGGATACCAAACCACCTTACCTGTCTCCTGAGAAACATGTATGCAGGTCAACAGTTAGAACAGGACATGGAACAGTGGACTGGTTCCCAATTGGGAAAGGAGTATGTCAAAGCTGTATATTGTCACCCTGCTGATTTAACTTATATGAAGAATACATCATGTGAAATCCTGGGTTGGATGAAGCACAAGCCAGAATCTAGATTGCTAGGATAAATATCAGTAACCTCAGATATGCGGATAACTCCACCCTTATGGCAGAAAGCTAAGAGGAACTAAAGGGCCTCTTGATGAAAGTGAAAGAGGAGAGTGAAAAAGATGGCTTAAAACTCAATATTCAAAAACTAAGATGATGCATCCAGTCCCACTGCTTCATGGCAAATAGATGGGGAAACAATGGAAACAGTGAGAGACTTTATTTTTGGGGGCTCCAAAATCACTGCAGATGGTGACTGCAGCCATGAAATTAAAAGATGCTTGCTCCTTGAAAGAAAAGCTACAACAAACCTAGACAGCATATTAAAAAGCAGAGACGTTACTTTGCCAAAAAGGTCCATATAGTCATGCTAAGGTTTTTCAGTAGTCATGTATGGATGTGAGAGTTAGACGAGAAAGAAAGTTGAGTGCCAAAGAACTGTACTCTTGAACTGCGGTGTTTGAGAAGACTCTTGAGAGTCCCTCGGACTGTAAGAAGATTAAACCAATCAATCCTAAAGGAAATCAGTCCTGAATATTCATTGGAAGGACTGATGCTGAAGCTGAAGCTCAAATACTATGGAAACTTCATGCGAAGAGCCAACTCATTAGAAAAGACTCTGATGTTGGAAAAGATTGAAGGCAGGAGAAGGGAACGACAGAGGATGAGATGGTTGGATGGCATCACCGACTCAATGGCCATGAGTTTGAGCAGGCTCCAGGAGCTGGTGATGGACAGGAAAGCCTGGCAGGCTGCAGTTCATGGGGTCACAAAGAGCTGGACATGACTGAGACACTGAACAACAAAATTATTACATGCCAAGTCACTTCAATCACGTCCAACTCTTTGCAACCCTCCAGATGGTACGCTGCCAGGCTCCTCTGTCCATGGGATTCTCCAGGCAAGAATACTTGGGTTCCGATGTATTAGTGGGTTGCCATGCCCTCCTTCAGGGTATCTTCCCAATTCATGGATTGAACCCATGTCTCTTATGTCTCCTGCACTGGCAAGCAGGTTCTTTACCACTAGCAGCACCCGGAAAGCTCAACATTATGATGTCATCACATAATCAAAAAGTAGAAGTAACAAGGGCTCTCTCACCCTCTGAGATGCTTTATGGGGAAGCTGGACCAGGGAGACTTTCTGAAAAAATGGGACAGTTGGGACTATCCCAAGCTACTTTGGCTAATAAGTTTTAACCAGTAGAAACAAAATAATCCACGAGTGGAGAACCAACCAGGCCAAAAGAATCTCTGGAAATTATGAAATACCTTTAATTTGGTTGCTACCCTCAGTTCTGGCATCATTTTGGCATCAGAAATAACAGAATGAGCTCTTTCATGCCAACTATGAACGCAATGGAAACTGACTTCTTTCCATTCCAGCTGTAGTAGCAGGAGTAGGTTTTGCTGCCAACACAAAGCTTCAGTTTAGAGTTAAAATACTGTCAAATCAAAGGGCAGGGGTGTGGCATTTAGTGCAGACACTACATGTCAAATTGTCAGTCTCATGCCCAAAGCTCTGCTCTCTGTGTCACAAACACCTCCTTTGAGAGTATCTCCTTCTGTCCCTTAGATTAATGAACTATCCATCAAGACTCACTAATATTAACTATCATCTGTACATTAGTTTATAAAGTGCTTTTCCTTTTACATGATTTTATTTAATCCCTACAGCCACTCAGTTATCTGGTTTTTTACCTTTACAAAAATCAAAGTCAGACTTGTAACTTGGGTAACAAACATAAGTTGTGAAAATAAGACTTGAGCCTGTTAAAAATCCAGTATTGGATGGAGTTGAGTAAGATACAGTTCTGGCACTGGAGGAATTTATTTTGTAGCTGGGAAAATGAGGAATGCAGATAAAGAGGAATATTAAGCAGGTTGTCACATGTGTTAAATGGACAGTATATAATAAGAGTATCATGTAGGTGAGAGAGAGAAAAGTCCATCATTTATTGGGGTGGTTAAGACTTTTCATTAGTGATGTGGTTGTGATATTTTCTCAAGGTGTGGTTCTGATATTCTGTCAACCTCTAGATCATACCACATGAGCTTCCTGCACTGTCTGAACCCAAGGGATAGGCTCAAGCTTCCAATTCAGATATCAGTATAAATACTCTGATAAGTATTTTTCTTTGTAATATTTAGTAATACTAAGATAAATCTTGAGTCTCCCAGTAAATAAATTCAGATATTCTTTTCAATGATCACCATGAGGGAGAATTAAGGTAAGTCATATTAGTTTAATTACTCAAAGAGAAAAAGAGTCAGGTAACAAATACCGTAAAAACACAAGCATTCAGAATCTAACTTTCAGAATCTTTCCTCTTTTAAATGGAGATGATCCTCTTCCTTATCCTCACCACATATAATGTTAAGTATTTCTATTTAATGAAACCAATCACAAGATCATTTAAAGGAGGCTTTCAGAGGATATGTTCCACCTTTACCATTATTAACTTATAGTTTACCACTAAATTAGACTTTCTTGTGTGGAACAAGCCCACACGTGATTTCTTCCTTCTGGTATCAACTCCTAGACCCTTGGTTTTAGTTTTGAAGTTATCTGTATAAAACTGAGAATCAGACTGATTACCCAAGCTTGTTTTGGTCACTGGTAATCAGGTAATGAATGGACACGAATCCTTCAACATTGAAAAATCTGTAAGACTATGCCAAAATACCCTTGGAAATGCTAAGAATTGGAACTGCAGTAGCTGACTGAACTCACAGCTAGATTAATTATCCATCAACTTACTACTGGAAGTTGCTCCTTGAGATGTGGCTTTCTAAGTGTCTCTTACGTCTGTTGTGCAACCAAGACCCCATTCTCTGCACCATCTTCTGTGAGTGCTTAGCATACCTGAAATTTCAAAAATAAGACTTTGCCAGCACTACCAATGGAGTGAGCATATACGATACCTGATGGAAAAAATTTGAATAAAAAAGTCTGCCATATGCAAAATAGTCTTACAGGCTACAAAAGTGTTCTAATTATTATTGGAGGAATTAATCTAAATTTTCCTCAATCGTATCTTTTTTTTTTTTTTAAGGTAACACAACAAAAACCTCCACTGATAAAAGGAAACATAAAAAAAAAAGACTTAAGGTGTGACATTTTGTAGTTGTACCAGAGTTTGACTTTAGGACTGGTGGTTTTACATAAAAGTACTTTAAGCTCAGTTTAAATATTATTGATTTGTGCTGTGAAAGAAGTAGACTTAAGAATGATAGAACAGTAAATGGTCATTAAAGTAATACTTATTCTTTGCATATTTTCAAAGTCAAATAAGACAAGAAAAACTTCAAATTAAATCTCAACTTGAGCTAAATTATTCCCCAGGGTACTCCTTTCAAGACTCTGAGGCATATCAGCTGACTCTGTTTTTTTTTCCTGGTACTCAGATATGTAAGCCTTTTATCCTTGGTGCACCAAAGTAAAGACCAATAGATGGCCTATGACTTAGAGTTTTCTGTATTCATAAAGAAAAACAGAAAATGCAGAACAATAATTTCATAAGGTGAAGTCTTAATTTACTGTTATTGCTTGTATGTGTTTTACCATTTCTTATTATTTAAAGTTGATTCCAGGGAGGGAAGAAGGAGGCTGGCAGATACATAACTAGGATGACTGGATCCTAAAAAAAGTGCAAGGCCATAACTGTAATAGACTTCTTTCCACGTGAGAGGTAGTGGTTAGTCTCTCAGTGTTAAAAGCGTAGAGTAGGTAAAGGGCAAGAAATAGACTCTGGACAAAGAGGCTCAGAACGGGCAGAAAGTTTCAGATGTTATGGAGTCCGTTTCTGCTTCTGCCCAGAAGCAATGGATTCACAGAATCAATTCAGTCTTGGTGTTGAAAATTTGTGGTGATAATCAGTGAGTACAGAATCAATTACACCTTCCCCTTACACAGGGAAGTTATCTGGAATCAGTGTTGGCAGTTGGCAAGAAACCATGAAAATAATGTAAATGCTTTCACACAATCCAATACTGTTTCTGTGTCTTTTTCATGTTAAAAGGAGCACAAAAAGGATAGAGAGACTGACAGAATTTCCCACTCATCCTGGGATTTTTCAAGATCATTCACTGTACTCATTACTAGAAACTTAAATTTATAGATAGGTGATCCTCTTCAAGTCTCCTCCTTTCCCATTTCTCATCAGAATTTGATTTTGCAAAGACAATAAATGGCAGTGAAATGTTGTTGTAATAAAATAATAATCACTAAACAAGCTGACTCTGGCATTTTCTAAAGAAGCAAATTCTTGTGAAGAGTTTTATATTTGCAGGATGTCAAATAAAATGTAAATGCTATCTTTTGTAATAAAGATGACAGGGAAGGAAATTTAAGACAAACTGCCAATAAATATGGTGTGTAAAATTTAAGACTTAGTGATTATAATTCCACTTGCACAAACACTCAGCATTCAGCTTTTGGTTAATGGTCTAATTAGTTCTTTTTGTTGCACTATATTAAGGGTGACTATTTCCCTCCAGTGAACTGGAAGTGGAGGAAAGTCTGGAATTTCACTTTGAAATCTTCTCTTTCTCATATTTCCTATTCTATATGTTCTTCTTTCACACCATTCCTTTCCCCATTTGTTTCTACTTTCTTTGCTTGGAACTTCAGTTGTCCTAAATTCCTGAGTTTCTACCACATCCTGGACACTGGCTTTAATTACGGATTGGTGGTTCATCACACAAACATGTTTTCATTTAGAACATGATATCTTTAGTTGTTCTTAAAATCTCATCTCAACCTTCACTTCTCAGGAAAGCCTTTTCTCATCTGATCCAAGCAAAGTCTCATTATCTGTATTACATTACGTATGTTTCATTCCTGTTGCTTTTTATAGTTATAACTTTACACTTATTGGTGTCATTCCTTGTTTAATAACAGACTTCTGGCCTAGATGAAAGCTCAGTGTATGGACAGAGTTCATGTCTACTTTTGCTTTCCACCCTATGTGCAGTGCCTACCTCATAGTAGGTACTGAACCGATATTATTTGAATGAATAAACTAGAAAAGATTTGTTGTGCATAATATTTGCTATCTAATAAGCATCTCAAGTCCAAAGGTGACATCTGTGTGTTTCCAAACTCTCCATTTTGGCAAATGGCAACTCAGTTTTTCTTTTTCCTCAGGCCCAAGTCCTTTGTTTCATCTTTGATTCTTCTTGTGCTCTTAAAGCAGAGAAGGCAATGGCACCCCACTCCAGTACTCTTGCCTGGAAAATCCCATGGATGGAGGAGCCTGGTTGGGCTGAAGTCCATGGGGTCGCTAGGAGTCAGACACGACTGAGCAACTTCACTTTCACTTTTCACTGTCATGCATTGGAGAAGGAAATGGCAACCCACTCCAGTGTTCTTGCCTGGAGAATCCTAGGGATGGGGGAGCCTGGTGGGCTGCTGTCTCTGGTGTCGCACAGAGACAGACACGACTGAAGCGACTTAGCAGCAGCAGCAGCAGCAGCAGCAGCAGCATGCTCTTAAAGCACATGTCCAATTCATCAGCAATGACAGTTAGTTGGCTTTCTTCAGAATTCAATTCCACTGCTCATGTCCACAGAACCTTCGAGTCTAACCCACTGTCGTCTTTGGCTGGATGAGTGCAATGACCTCTTAACTGGTCTTCCTTCCTGCACTCTTGCTTCACTGTATTTATTTCCAACACAGCAGAGAATTATTTTAAACATAAATTCATACAACTCCTCTTTGAACACCTCCATATTTTTCCATATCTCATGGTAAAATCCCTCTGAAAGCACACAAGGGCCCATGCAGTCTGCTCTATGGCAATAAGGACTTTGTTATGTTCTGTTAAACCTGCAATGCATAGAGAAGTCAATGGCTCAAAGTAGATGCTTGATAAACTTTTGTTGACTGAATCTGTATACACAGAAATCAGAGGCCGTGTCATTTTGGTAAGTACTTCTCACTCTTACAACAACAACAACAACAACAACAAAAGATCCCATCTAATGGGTTTCAATGAATACATTTACCACTTAGTTAATGCATACTAAGAGTGTTCAATACATAGGATGATGATATGAACTTTTGTTCTAAGTATTGTTCCTGAAAAACATACATAACACTACTTGTATTGTAAAGGCTATTTTGACTCATCAGGAAAATCATTATTGCAATCAATATTAAATCAAAGAATCATTCAAGGGCATATTATGTCCTAAGGCTGACTATTGTGATTGACTGAATTTAGAATTAGAAAGAAAAAATTCCACTGGTTAATTTAGTCCATTTTTAGGCACTAGATCATTTGCTCAGATGATTTTGTGTCATTTTTTCAGGAAGCAGAAGTTATAATCCTTTAATATTTTTGGTGGGGAGTTTTCATTTGTTAAGGCATTTTGACAATTAGCAAATCACTAAATCTAGAACAATTTATAGCACTGTGCTGTTTTTAGTTGCTCAGTTGTGTCAGACTCTTTGCAACCCCATGGACTGTAGCCCGCCAGGATCCTCTGTCCGTGGGGATTCTTCAGACAAGAATACTGGAGTGGGTTGCCATGCCCTCCTCCAGGGAATCTTCCCAACCCAGGTATCGAATCCAGATCAGCCACACTGAAGGCAGATTCTTTGCTGTCTAAGCCACCAGGGGAAGCCCGTCTACAGCACATCATGTGTCAGCTCCATTAGTCTCTGCCTCTTTAACCTGTTTGTGGTATGAAAAGGTAAAGGGAATGAGGTCACAATGAACCTCTGAACGCAATTATATTTTGTTGTTTCTGCTTATACTGGTAAAGCAATTAAAGTTAACATAATAAATTAAGAGAATAGTGATGGCATTTCATATCATTTAAATGAAAAATCATCTGCCAGTACAGGAGATGTGGGTTCAATCTTTGGGTTGGGAAGATTCCTTGAAGTAGGAAATGGCAACCCGCTCCAGTGTCCTTGCCTGGAAAATTCCATGGACAGAGGAGCCTGGCAGGCTACAGTCTATGGGGTCACAGAGAGTCAGATGCAAGAGAACATGCACACACACACACAGTGGATAATGTACACTGAATTTCCACTCGTGTTTGATCTTAAGATGACTTCTTGAGATGATTATGAAGATAAAATTGAAATTAGGATGATGAAAGGGGCAGGGGAAAGATGGTAGGTTATTAGAAGTTAGATCTCTGAATTGTTCATCCTCTCTCAAATCTATTACTTTCTACATGGACAAAATTTCCTAGGAATAAGTGTTTGAGAAAATTCAATTTTGTTCTCATGACTAGAGAAGCCTCATTATTTTACCAGTTACAACTCACTCATATAGCAAATGTTTACTGAGCATCTTTTTGTACCAAATGCTGTTATATAAATATGATTGCACCTGCTTCAGTGTAGCACCATTACATGTCATTTAGAACTTTTCCTGGAGGAAATATTTGTCCCATGAGCAGAGTGAGCCATATGTCAAGTAAGAAATAAGAATTTATTTAAATTGGAAAAGAAAATAATAGCATGGAATGTTCCTGAATTCACACTTTAATTTGTTCCAGAAATTAGCAGGTAGAAGGAAGGAATTTGGGATAAATTTTTGCTATAAATATATTTTGCTACCATTTAATATAAGCAAAATGCTACTGAATAAAATAAATTGAGGTATATTCAACAATCAGGTCAAAAATGTGTGCAAATTTTTTTAACGAGTCATGTTAATGATTAATTTCTATATGATGGATTTGTTACAGACATTTCCAAACTGAAATTGACATTAAGATTGCTAAAATATAGAAAACAAAAAGCAAAGAAACCAAAGCACTAAGCAATGGAATGGATTCTCTTTAGGCAATTTTTGTCATGTAGATATGGGGAAATGTGATGCAATATATCAGTAGATTTAGGTGCAGCCATTCAATCTCACTGAATCCAATCCAAGGAAACAAATTCAAGACACTTCCTGCTTTTCATTTCTTTACTGAAACAGTTGCTGTGGCAGGAAATTTAAAGAGATGATATACATTTAAGGGGAGGGGAGGGAGTTGCTCTAAAACAAAGAACAAAAAACCAAGCCAAATGAAAATCAAGCAAACAAGTAGAAGAAGCCCTCAAGAAAGCTTCTCAACTATTAGGGAAAAAATGCTATGAACTCTGTAAAAACTAGGGCTCAGAGAAATGTACTGCATCCATATTCAACACTCAGATAAGCACATTAGATCCTCAGGCATCCTTTAAAGACCCATATGTTTGGTGCAATTGCACTAAACAAAGATAAATTTCCAAAACCTAAGAAAGTTTCTTCTCTTTTATCCCAGGAAAGAGGCTGCTCAAGCAATAAGCACTACTTTGGAAACCCTTTCTGACCAAGAATGGCCCGGGGCCCATATTGCTCACCCATAGCAAATGCCATGCACATTAATGGACTTCTTTACACTATAGGAGACTGACTCTAAAATAATAAAAATCACTTATCCTTAAAGAGGATTAAACATATCCTCAAAGCAGAGAACTTGAGACAGCTGAAATTCTGTACATTTGTATGCACACATCTAAGCAATAACAGTTAACCAAAATGCAAACTATGAAAAGCACATCGCTGAGCAACCCTGGAATTTCGCTGTCAGCTATGATGCTGCACTGGGAACCGTATATGTCAATCTGTCTTAACTCTGTTTATCCAAAGGACTTCACTGAGTACTGAACAATTTCCTAGGAAAATGTTGACTGTTTTCCTTTGGAAAAGTGAAATTATGATTCATGTTAGACTTCAATTTGTAAGATTCCACCTATGCCCCAACACATATGTGTTATAATGAATCTGAATTATTCTTCAAAGCAAATAGCTAAGCAAGTCATATTTTATTCAATTCTCCCCTGACCAACATTTCAACTAAGTGAATTACAGTGAAGTAACGGTGGGAACCTTAAAGGGAGGGTCACTGAATTCAGTAACTTGAAGGAGGATACTGAAAAATAGAAAACAGCAGTTCCAATCTTTTTTTCCTTCTGATCTATAGGTTAATCATTGTAGGTAGGGTAATTTTAGTAAATGTAAATAAGTTCAAGTGACTGGTGGCCTCTTGTGGTCTGTATGCCTGTGATATTTCACTTGGGGACATTTGTTTGCTGGGTGAAGGAGAAAGAGGAATGGGAGTGTGGGTACTTGGAGAGACGGGAAAGGCAAGTGGCCGCGGCGGTATCTTCTTTCTCAGCCTTCATGCTGCTGCTGCTGCTGCTAAGTCCCTTCAGTCATGTTTGACTCTGTGTGACGCCATAGACGGCAGTCCACCAGGCTCCCCCGTCCCTGGGATTCTCCAGGCAAGAACACTGGAGTGGGTTGCCATTTCCTTCTCCAATGCATGAAAGTGAAAAGTGAAAGTGAGGTCGCTCAGTCGTGCCCGACTCTTCGCGACCCCATGGAGTGCAGCCCACCAGGCTCCTCCCTCGATGGGATTTTCCAGGCAAGAGTACTGGAGTTGGGTGCCATTGCCTTCTCCGTAGCCTTCATGAACTGCGGAGTTTTCCTTTCACATAAGCATTTGCTTCAAGGAGATCAGAGTTTCAGCAAGGCTGAAGTCATCTTCATGAAAAAGAGCAGCTTACCAGACTGATTGACTGAACCTCACCTTTTCTGTACAGAGGGGAGCAGAAACTGCACGCCATCCTGCAATTCCGAAGGCTGCCTGCTTCCCATGACTTCTCAGTGTGAGGAAGATTTGACCATTTGATTTGCAGTGACTGAAATGCTCAGAGCATCAGCCTGCCTCTCCAAGGCCCAACTAGCTAAAATCTTATTTCTAAGCCTTACTGAGGAGGCAGGAGTCTGTTCAGTGGCCATTTGTTCCTTTCATGCCCACAACCTCACCAGAGTCTCCTGGCTGCCAGCCATAGGACACAGTTCGCTGTGAGTCAAGCACGGGTCTTCTAACAGGCTGGCAGAAGAGCAAGCTTGTGTCGCATTTCCTGGCCTCAGAAATTCTTCCCAGTACGTATTTAAGTTTCGTTGATTTATTCCCCATATGGTCCATGTGGTTAACCACGGTTTTATTTTTTCTTAATAGCAGTAAAGAGAGACTCATCATGACCCTTCTTCAGGCTCATCATTCTCTCTCAGCCCTGTGATTTATTAGGAACATCCTCTACTGGGGATGAGTGGCTCAGCTATTTGGTAATAGGATATGGAGCTTTTACACACTGTGAGCTGTGCTGTTTAGTGCCAGATGAAAGTTCTGCTAAGTTGCTGAGAGAAATAAGAATCTGTCTCCTTTCCTAAACTACTGAACTGACCAGGTGGGTCCCAGGCTAGGTCAAGAAGGGGCCAAGTCTTCCTCTTCTGCATACCCTTAGTGTAAGAGGAAGGACATAGACTCTTGAGCCAAGTAGACTTGCTTTTGAATTCAGGTCTATGACTCTCCCGTGGTAGAGGTTCTTGACCAGTCCCCAGGAAACACTTGGCAATGTCTGGAGGCATTTGTGATAGTCATGACTAGAGAGGGGCTTCTAGGAAGAGGTCATCCTACGGTGCACAGGAGAGCCTGTTTCCCCTAATGCCCCTAAAGTAAAGAATTTTCCCACCCAGAATGTTAGTAGTGCTGAGAAATCCTACCCTAATGTTTGATGCTAAGCAAATTTTAACCTTATTTAAAATAAGAGAAAATTTTCAGTCCTTATAGGATTGTGATAGAGATTAAAATAAAATAATCAATAAATAAAATAGCTGTATTAGGTACAGAAACACGACAGCTCCCTTCCTCTTTCTTTGGTAGCCCAGTACACAGAAGCATTCTATTTGCCATTGTCCTCTGCGCCCCATACAAGCCTGTTTCAACTTAGCTTAGGCTAAGTTATCCTGAGTTATGCTGAGTTATTTTGAATTATTCAGAGGAAACAACCAGCTCCCAAATCTCAGTGTTTATAGCAACTAAGGTTTGTTTCTCACTCTTATAAGTGTGTACCAGGGCTGGTTCCAGCTTTTAAATTAGGCCCATGCTGAAGGAGCAGCCTCTGTCTGAGCCTTTGTGATTCATGATGAAAAAAAAGGGAGAAAAACCACATGTTAGCTTTTAAAGCTTCCAGACAGATTATCACTATTTTAAATGCTTACTATTCACCTCATTGTTGAAGGAGGGATTCCTGCCCTAAAGTTATGGGAATGGCTGAACACGTGACACTGGACAGATGACATCAATGGTATCTTACTAGTCACGTGTGCCCACAGCTCAGGGGAGGAGGATACTGAACATGACGCACAATCACATGAGGCTTCACCCAGGAGCTGTGGGAGGCAGGCTTTGCAGTGCCAAGAGGATGAGATGCCCCCTGGTTCCCAGAGGAGGATGTGACCGCCTTGTTTGAATAATCCTAGAGTTGGAATTCCATAATGGATAAATTAAGTAATTCTGTAACTGGCTAGTTAGAACAACTCCTTGCCAGGAACTGAAGCCTGCTACAAAAGGACTGCCCTGGTCCCTCTGATAAGGAGCGTTGTCATCTGAGGAGGCACAGCGGGGAGAGGAGCAAGTCTGAGGCGCACTTACAAGTCTTACAAGTTTAGGACACAATTCCCGATTCCCTGCCTTTCCTTAGTCTTCCTGATCTCAGTAGGTTAACCATCTGCTCAGTTTCTCAGACCAAATATATAGACACTAGTCGTTGACTTTTCTCTTTCCCTTACTTTCTGTATCCAATCCATTAGCAGTCTTTTAGCGTTGCTTCACCTTGAAAATATATCCAAAATCTGAATAGCAGGTCTATAACCTCCACTTTGAAGATCATGGCATCTGGTCCTATCACTTTATGGGAAATAGATGGGGAAACAGTGGAAACAGTGTCAGACTTTATTTTTGGGGGCTCCAAAATCACTACAGATGGTGACAACAGCCATGAAATTAAAAGATGTTTACTCCTTGGAAGGAAAGTTATGACCAACCTAGATAGCATATTCAAAAGCAGAGACATTACTTTGCCAACTAAGGTCCATCTAGTCAAGGCTATGGTTTTTCCTGTGGTCATGTATGGATGTGAAAGTTGGACTGTGAAGGAAGCTGAGCACCAAAAAATGGATACTTTTGAACTGTGGTGTTGGAGAAGACTCTTGGGAGTCCCTTGGACTGCAAGGAGATCCAACCAGACCATTCTAAGGGAGATCAGCCCTGGGATTTCTTTGGAAGGAATGATGCTAAAGCTGAAACTCCAGTACTTTGGCCACCTCATGCGAAGAGTTGACTCATTGGAAAAGACTCTGATGCTGGGAGGGATTGGGGGCAGGAGGAGAAGCGGACGACAGAGGACGGGATGGCTGGATGGCATCACTGACTTGATGGATGTGAGCGTGCGTGAACTCCGGGAGCTGGTGATGGACAGGGAGGCCTGGCGCGCTGCGATTCATGGGGCTGCAGAGCCGGACACGACTGAGCGGCTGAGCTGAACTGATCCTCCACTTCTCCTGAAGCACTGCAATAGCTTCTTGTCTAGTCTCTCTGCTTCTGCTTTTGGATCTCACAATTCACTCACCTCACAGCAGTCTTAAACCATATCACCTCTCTGACTGAAATTTTCCAATCATATCCCATCAGTACGTAGAATAAAGTCTAACTCTTTGTCATGACTTACAAAGCCCAATTCCTTGCACCCCAAACTACCTCTCATAGCTTATGTCGTATCACAGGCCACCTAATTCACACTGTGGATGCCTTTTCAGCCACACTGACCTTTGTGCCTCTTCTAGGACATACCAAGATATTATTGTCCTATAGGCTTGCACCCTAGACTCTCAAGAAGCCTCACCTATTTTGTCAATCAACCAACTAATATTTACTTAGGTTCAGAAAAAAATAACAGATACTATTTTCAGCACTGGGATTCTCACCTGAAATGTCTCTTCTTCAGAAAAGACTTCCTGAAACCAGCCATCTTTCCTATTAGTTTTTCTCTCCTAGCCAGCATTATTGTTACTACTACTGTACTTAAGACTACATAAAATCACATATATTTCAATTTTTTTTTCTTAATAGGATATAAGTCCCTCAATTATAAAAAATGCTCTAGAAACATGAAATAATCTAGCATTGAACAACTCTTCATTGGGGAAAAAGAATTCCATATTTTAATTATGCTTAAATATGCCAGTATAACCAGATGAAAGTGTATGTTTGAAATGTCAGAAAATGACATATTATGGATTATTAGGGAATAGAGGGCAGTAATTAATTTACTGAGCTGGGGAATTTATTACTTAATACGTTCTACTTGCACAGGAACATAAAATGAATAAACTAAATAAAATTTAAGGAAATATAAAAACCTTGAGGTAATTCCTCAACGTCTTTGGACCAGCAGCCGAAGAAGAATGGTTTTCTTCTTTGGTCCTTAGACCTACCTGCAAACCAGAATCTTTTGATAATGATGTTTGGACATGCAAATTCATGAGCCCTGTCTCTGGACATTCGGATTCTCCAAGGCTGGGATGGAGCCTAGGAAACTGAATGTGCTATAAACCTTCCCAAGACATTCTCATGATCAGCCTCATTTGGAAACCTGTGGGCAAGTAATTTACCGCATATTCTGATTTTACCAGATTAACCAGGTATTTGAATAAACTGGCCAAATGGATTGCTTTGGGTTTGAGCTTGGGCATTGTTGATCTAGAACTTCATTTATATTTTTTTACAAGGCAATATGATGAACCTTGAACTCAGAGCTACAGAGAATCCCTAGGTTATTTTATATCCATGAAGGCAAAATCAAGCCTTGGTTACCTCTTTGTTGGGAATGTTTGTCATTTCCCAGAATATTTTTATAAGAAAGAAAACCAAAGCATCATCTCCCCTCAATCAAGCCTATGGTATTAGTGACACAGTGAAATGTGGAGAGTTGGACTTTCTGTCTTTCATTGCAGAATCCTAACCTCATAAGGTACAGTGTGTTCTTGGTCAGTACCTAACTCTAGAAAGCTAGTTTATTTGATTATGTCCTGAAATGTGTCAGCAACAACTGCCATGATTAAATGTATTTAATGGATTTAAACATCCCATGAATAAATGATATGGGACGCAATTCTCATGTTCGTCTACCTTTTCTAATTGGGAGTTTATTCTCCATTGGGAGGGAGTAAACATGTGAAATACATTTCTCTAGCTTACAGCATGCTGGTTTTTGTTGTCCTGGACTCTTTCATGCCCCAGTGGCATTTGCTGATTATATTTACAGGGCACAAGTGATTTTAAACTCATAGTACGTTTGGGAAGTAAACCTAAGGGGCATGTGAGCAACCAACTGCAATGTCAGGGAAACTAACTTAGTATATTTCCAATCTTTAAAACTCAGGTTTTCTGAACTGTGGATTGGCACATCAGTACAAGGATTTGAGTTTCATGGGGCTGGATGAAAACTTTATATTACGGTAAAATGGAAAGACATATATATTTTTCTTAAGTTACCTAGATATTTTTTTTGAAGCCAAATCATTCCCAGTTCTAAAGCTGCACTTTAAATCCAGATCATGTCCGTGAATTTAGGTTGGAGAGGATGTGGAGGTGTTTAGCTGCAGTAAGTCCTCTTTGACAATGCATGGATGTCCTAAACTATCAGCAATAGCTGACCAGCTGATGGAGTTTGTATAGGCCTGTTGGTTAATCTGAAATGCAAATGCCATCACCCGACAGTCTGCTTTTCTATGAATTCATTTTAATTGAGAAGACATTCTGCCAGAAGCTGGAAGCTCTCCTGCTTCTGTCTAATGTATGCAAATACTTTAAAACTCATTCTTCAGTTCAGAAGGCTGCAAATGAAAGCCATCCCGTGATTCCTCATTCTAGTCTTGGACACGGGACAAGGGGAACTGTTTTCCCCTCCCAATCCTCCATTCCTCTTTGATATTCCATCGCTCACCTCAACAGGATTCACTGAGACAAAAATAAGCTTCCCAAAGAAATTTCAGACTGGCTCCATCCTACTGTTGCCTTTGTTGGGTCAAAATCCAAGGCTCAGTTGTGTGCTACTGCATAATTAATAAGAGGTACAGTAGAACAACCAGCAGAAAATATGAATAAATACATAAAATGACAAAAGACATCCCATTCATAGAATAAACACAAATGAGTGATCAGTGAGAGAACATTAGAAGTGACAGAACAATCTTGGCCAAAACAAAGTTCCTTAGCTACTATATCCATTACTGGGAACCAAGATATAAGAAATGGAATAGGACAGAGTGACAAATAATTATAACAGATGGTCTCAAAATGCTATAAAAAAAGATAGCAATAAAGAATTGGAATTGTTTATAGATGAGAAAGTCACTGCTCCAGGCTTGGAGGCTTCCTGAAATAGGTAACATTTAACATGTAAAGCATTGATAAGACTTGTCTATATGGAGATCAGAGTCGGGGAAAATCTCTTTAAGCTAGGGAGAAAGCATGGCTAAAGGTATGAAATGTAGAAACTGAGAGAATGTATAAAGACCAGGAAATAATAATAGTTCTTTGTTTTGTTTTTGTCTCTGGACTTAGAGAGTGAGTGTGTGGGCTTGGCAAGGCAGTGAGCCTCGAGCCTAACACCACAGGGCACAGCCTGGAGGTTGGTGGGGTCTATGAGGGACCACCTGGTGCTGGGATGGGATGGGAACCCATGTGAGTGGGAGCTAGCTTGGGGACTGGAGCCATAGGAACTGCTCTAACACTGGACTAGATCAGCAGCCTGGGTTCATGTGAGACAGTCTGGAATCTAAGTACAGGGCGTGTTGTTGCATTGGAGTGGGCTAGGAGCCTGGGCTTACTGGAGCCTTCTGGGCCTGTGACAGCTAGTCTAATGCTGGGGTCTATGGTAAAACTGGGTGCCTTTACTTTCCTTCCTGCACAGAGAGAGTGCCTTTCTCCTCTCTGCGCTGTCTGGGTTTTAAGGAAGGGGAGATGGAGATAATATAAAACTATCTTTTGCATTCTTTTCACGATGTCTTATCTATCCTCCTACCACATACTATAATCCCATATCTGGAATCCTTAGCTCTTGTGGAAATATCTTGTGTGTATGGATGGTTGTTCAAAACGATGTTTCTGGTGGGGAGAAAATGCTAGAAATTCCTCACCACCATCTTGTTCAAACATTTAAAATTTTGATGAAGTTACAATTCATCTCCCCCGCCCCCACCCCTTGCACTTCTGGGGCTGTGTCTAAGAAGGCTTTGCCTAACCCAGAGTTCATGAGAATGTACTCGATGCTTTCTTCTAAGTTTTATAATTTTAGGTCTTTCATAGATAGGTCTATGATTGATTTTGAATTAATTTTCATGTATAATGGGGTTTTGCAAGCAGATATCCAGTTGCTCTAGCACCATTTGTTGGAAAAACAATTTTTTTTTCTCACTAAATAATTTTGGTAGCATTGGTGAAATCAAATGATCACAAATAGCCTTAAATATGGACTCTCAATTCTGTTCCATTGTCTATCTTTATATTGATGTCACTGTGTCTTAATTACCATAGCCCGGCAATAAGTTTTAAAACTGAGAAGCATGAGTCCTCTTACACTATTCTTCTTTTGCAAAATTTCTTGGCTATTCTTGGTTCTTCTCATTTCCATATCAATTTTGAATCATCTTGTTAACTTTGATGAAAAGTCTAGCTGAGATTCTGATAGGGAATGCATTGAAGCTGTAGATGAAACTGAGGAGTACTTCTATCTTAACAATATTAAACTTTCTAATCCACAAACACAAGTTAACATTTTATTTATTTTATCTTCTTTCAACCCAGTTAATGCTTTATAGTTTCCAGAGTTCGGGTTTTTATGTTAAATTCTAAGTATTTTATTATTTTTTAAAAAGTTTTTTGATATGGAACATTTTAAAAGTCTTTATTGAATTTGTTATAATATTGCTTCTGTTTTGTGTTTTGGTTTTTTTTTTTTGGTCCTGTGGTATGTGAGATCTTAGCTTCCTGACCAGGGATCAAATCCACATTGGAAATAGAAATGACAATTGATATTGCTCTTGTATCCTACAACCTTGTTGAGCTTCTTTATTAGTTCTAATAAGTTTAACAGTGGATTCCTAAAGAATTTTCTATGTACATGATCATATATAAGAGCATGTTATCTGTGAACTGGGATAGTTTCACTTCTTCAATTCCAATCTGTGTATTTTTATATCTTTTACATGCCTTATTGTCATGGCTAAAACTTAACACTATAATATTTATCAGAAGTAGCAGAAGGGTCATGTTCTGGATCTCAGGGAGAAAACATTCAGCTTTTCACCACTGAATGTAATGTTAGCTGTGAGTTTTCGTAATAAACTTTATTAGACTGAAGAAGTTTGAGCACATATTATTATAAAAATAAATGCAAAACCTAATAAATACTTGATGAATTGACTTGAATTCCACAGCTCATTCTCAGAGTAGTATTGAGTATATCATCCTTGACATAAAAAAAAAAAAGAAATCAATTGAATTCAGTCTTTTGAGAAAGTAAGCTAAAAACTAAATTATCTATATTACCCAATTTTAAAAGTTTTCTTCTAAAGAGCTTACAACCTCTTTATTCCTCTTTTACTCTAATTTTCATTCTGGTTGTAATAATTTTTAATGATATAATGTTATCTCTAATGATGACTCTAATGCTAATGCTTGGCAGTTTTCTTCACATCATTCATTATTGAAGCCTGATAACCTCCAGGTGAAGAATCAGGGAAATTTCTTTAGAAAGTTGAAATAGTAGCCATTAATGAGTCTTAGCCAAGTAAATGATAAACATTTGATCAAATGGAAACCCCAAGGAGACTATCTTCTTGTAGTTTCTTAATAGCTTCTACCAACAAAGAGAGTTTAGTTAAAGTCACACCAGTGGATAATAGTGAAACATCAGACAGCTCATTTTAAATGAAACTTATTGCTATAAAGTATCTATTTTTATAAAGAGTAGGTTCTGAGAGAGCTGTTGGATCAATGAGATCACTCAAGGTCAATTAGGTAATCCATGTGTATATACATACAGCCACACACAGAGGAATATACACAGGAATATGCGTGTGTGTGCTCATATGAACTTTTTCCTCAATATCTATTATCCAAAATCCAAATAGTCAATAAACATTAAAGGGGGCTCAAGTTTATTAGTAGTTAGGGAAATACAAATTAATAACACAAGACATATACTGCATACATATCAAACAAATTTTAAAAGTCCGATATGAAGTGTCAGAAAGAATGCAGAGTTCAAAAACTCTAATATAGTACTACAGGTAAGAAAAATCACAGTCCTTCAGGAAAGACCACTTGGCATCAAATAGTAATAGTGAAGATGCATTTACCTGATGCTTTTACCACCATTTTTCCCCCATCCCCTCATAACTCATAATCTCTTCCATATTTCCATTCATTTAGCTGGCCTACTACTCAATAAAGACTAGCCACTATTTGTGTATATAAAATTCTATTTGAAATGAGGTTTAAATGTTTTGCAAATTTCACTGGGATTCATCAAAAGAGAGGATCCAAATGAAATACTTGAGTAATGCAAGATTTGGGAAGAAGGACAGAGGATATCTATCTCCTTAAGAAAATTTTGTTTTTTTCCTTCTTTAAACAGTAAAGGGTTTTGTGAAAGATCCCTACTAAATGACAAAATACGTGCTACTGCTTTCTGGATTGTTAATTAAGTGTAGGTTGAAATGAGAGGTGACTTTTAGAAAAATACATTTGAGATTTGGGCCAATGCAATAAGAATTACGATTCTTAGAATGGGCATTCTAGCAGATAACAAATTCTATCTTCTTGATTTTACCCTAGTCAAAGTTAGTAATAATACTGAGTCAGAGAGCTAATTTCCAAGCAAGAGGCATGTAAATCTTCAATTATTAAATAATACAGGGAAAAAAAATAGTTTTGAAAAGCTGGAATTTTTCTCCTGAAATTAACAACAAAAAAAGTCTTTTTGAGTATCTGCCTAGGAAATCCCAACCAACAACATACTTAGGTTAAAAAAAAGAGTAATCAGGAGATTTTTAAACATAAATGTTCATAAGTGTTTGAAATAAAAAGAATTGAGATGATAGTAATCTTTACATTTGATACAAATATATACAGTTGTCGTTCTAATTTATAGCTGCAGGCTCAATTAGCAACAAAAAATGTCGTCTTCAAGGCTGCTGCTGGGGCTGTCACTTCAGTTGTGTCCGACTCTTCGAGACCCCATGGACTGCAGCCCACCAGGCTCCCCCGTCCCTAGGATTCTCCAGGCAAGAACACTAGAGTGGGTTGCCATTTCCTTTTCCAATGCATGAAAGTGAAAAGTGAAAGTGAATTCGCTTAGTCGTGTCCGACTCTTCGAGACCCCATGGACCGCAGCCCACCAGGCTCCTCCACCCAAGGGATTTTCCAGGAAAGAGTACTGGAGTGGGGAGCCATTGCCTTCTCCTGTCTTCAAGGCAGATTATTTTTTTAAAAAAGCAAGAACAAGGTTTCCTAAGCAAGTGACCCATGGATAAAATTCAGAGGGCCTATAAAATTGGATATTAAAACCAGGATATTATTGTATCACTGCTACTGCTGCTGCTAAGTTGCTTCAGTTGTGTCCAACTCTGTGTGACCCCAGAGATGGCAGCCCACCAGGCTCCCCTGTCCCTGGGATTCTCCAGGCAAGAACACTGGAGTGGGTTGCCATTTCCTTCTCCAATGCAGGAAAGTGAAAAGTGAAAGTGAAGTCACTCAGTCGTGTCTGACTCTCCGTGACGCTGTGGACTGCAGTCTACCAGGCTCCTCTGCCCATGGGATTTTCCAGGCAAGAGTACTGGAGTGGGGTGCCATTGCCTTAATAGTTTCTTCAGTTATGAATTAAAGGTAATAAACGTGTAGATTCTTTTTTACATCAGTCTACACTTGCAGACTTCCCTCATAGTTCAGTCGGTAAAGAATCTGCCTGCAATGTAGGAGACCTGGGTTCGATTCCTGGGTTGGGAAGATCCCCTGGAGAAGGAAATGGCAATCTACTCCAGTATTCTTGCCTGGAAAATCCCATGGACAGAGGAGGCTGGTGGGCTACAGTCCATGGGGTCGCAAAGAGTCAGACATGACTTAGCAACAAAACCACCACCACACTTGCAGACAGCTTGAAATATGTTCAATTTATGACATGTGTTCATTTACTACTTTGAAAATATAGTAGCTATACACTTCACAATAGATCTTTTATGTAAAATATTAATGAAGCAGATGCTACATATATCACAAATTTAGTTTTTAAACATATTTTGCTATTACAAATAATATATTAAAATATATGTATTTTCTTTCTACTTTAAAAATATTCAACTGGAAGTGGTTTGTTGGTATTACCAGCCTGCTAAGGGGTTGAGAGAACTGCATAAAAACTCCTGGTACCAATTGACAGATGAATGATAAAGAAGTTGTGGTACATATACACAATGGAATATTACTCAGCCATAAAAAGGAATGCATTTGAGTCAGTTCTAATGAGGTGGATGAACCTAGAACCTATTATGCAGAGTGAAGTAAGTCAGAAAGAAAAAGATAAATATTGTATTCTAATGTGTATATATGGAATCTAGAAAAATGGTACTGAAGAATTTATTTACAGGCAGCAAATGGAGAAACATAGTCTTATGGACCATGAGAGAGGAGAAGAGAGGGTGAGATGTATGGAAAGAGTAACACAGAAACTTATATTACCATATTTGAAATAGCTAGCGGGAATTTGCTGTATGGCTCAGGAAACTCAAACAGGGGCTCTGAATCAACCTAGAGGGGTGGGATGGGGAGGAAGATGGGAGGAAGTTTCAAATGGGAGGAGATATGGCTGATTCATGTTGAGGTTTGACAGAAAACCACAAAATTATGTAAGACAATTATCCTTCAATTAAAAAATAAATACATTTTAAAAGACAAAAGCAAAAACAAAACAAAAAACAAACAGAAAATCTCCTTGTACAGAGGGGATAGGAAAGGACCCTGTTTAGGTGTGTCTCCTGCTTGAACAGAAGAAATCCATACACATCCTACTATAGCTTATCCAGCATGCATCTACCTGCCCTTGTTCTCTCTTTGCATTCTTTGATTCTTCCAGGTGGTGGTAGACAGCTAATTGAGGATCACTTTCGAAATCTTGTGTCTGCTTTTATCAGAGAAGAAACAGGAAATTAATCCTGGTTTAAAAAGAAATGAAAACGAATAGTTTGCATGAGAAGCCCAGAGATACAGCAGCTTCAGAAAGGACCTGTGAAAGTGATTCCAGCCATCATGTGCAGATACTACAACATCCAGGGGAAATATAAAGGGAATGTCTCTCTCCATGTTTACTACATAAAGCAGGAAAATATGTGGGAGAATTTCCCATGATGGTTTCCTCATGCTTCACTGGCCAAGACTAGATCATACTCCTATTTCTGAACTGACCAACGGCAAGGGGACTCTGAACCTCATGATTGGTTTTGAGGGTGGAATGGATATTGTAGACTCATCCTCTAAGACCCAGTAGCTATCTTGCCAGAATGTGAGCCCTTCCAGGGCAAGCTTTATATCTTATTACATCCCTGTACCCAGCTCCCCACAGAGTACCCAGCACCCTTTAAGTGCCCAAATAATGTTTAATGTCATTAAACAGAGAATATTGAGACAAACAAACAAAAAATGGCTTTGTTTCCCTAGGAATGTCCCCAGAGCCCTCACAACTTATTCCCTGTTCCTTTTACTCTAAGAGGGACACCAATCAAGATATTTTGGTGATGTGTTTCACTGGCTTGCCATAGGCACCTGCACAGAGTTTTTAGATAAGAATCCAGAAAAACAAAAAGAAAATTTTATACTGAATTAGCTCAAAATGCATCATCAAATCTATGAGGCTATTAATATGCAGCTAGTATGATAACCAGACTTCACTATTAAATATCATTATAATTTTATTCATTCTAAGGTCACTGGTATCAATCTCTCAATAAATCAAGTCAAATTTAGTATATATCAAAGAGTATGATTAATAGTAAGGAGACACTATCAACTAATAAATGTTCCACATTTGGGTTTGAGAGAATCTGAGACTAAGAAAATCCAATGAGAGGAGAATTATTTGAAAGATATTTTTAACCTGATGGAAAAAGAACTGAGCTAAAATTATACCATCTATTATAATATTTCAGACTCAAACATTTGAACTCCTTTTGAAAGAAGGGAACTGAAAATGCAACAATCTCTTTGAGGAGAGGAAGGCATATGATCCTCTAATCTTTCCATGTCAATTAGGTTCTACTAGAGCCAGGAACTGGCACCCCACTCAAGTACTCTTGCCTGGAAAATCCCATGGACGGAGGAGCCTGGTAGGCTGCAGTCCATGCTAAGGGTTGGACACGACTGAGCGACTTCCCTTTCATTTTTCACTTTCATGCATTGGAGAAGAAAATGGCAACCCACTCCAGTGTTCTTGCCTGGAGAATCCCAGGGACAGGGGAGCCTGGTGGGCTGCCGTCTCTGGGGTCACACAGAGTTGGACATAACTGAAGTGACTTAGCAGCAGCAGTGGAGCCAGGAACAGTGGAGCCTGGTGGGCTGCCATCTGTGGGGTCACACAAAGTCAGACACGACTGAAGCGACTTAGCAGCAGCAGCAGCAGCAGCAGCAGAGTATGAAGAGAAGACAGCCTATAAAGCCATTAGGAGGTGCTGTGGGGGTTTTAGGAAGGTGAAGGCAAAAGACTTTGATGTGAAGAGTCAGGAACTCTTGAAGCAACACTGGCTATTTTCTAGAAGGGATGCCCACAATATGCAGAGACATCATGGTAGCTGCACTGAAAGGGAAGGACTGAGCTCAGGCAAGACACAGATGTTTTGATGCTCCTCAACATGTGGGCTTTTCATGCTCCTTCGCTTAACATCCTCTTTTATGAGCACCAAGGGCAGAAGCTGCTCAATGTCTCCTGATACAATAACCAGGTCCCCAAAACCTGACTTTTGGTTGTACCCATTTAAAATCCATATATCTGTGACAAATCTACCTGGTACAGAGAGGTACATTTTTAGCTGGTAAAACAAATTCATGAAAGTAATATAGTAGCTTAAACTTCTACTTATCTCAATAGTGATATTTCTGTTGAGCCATAGATTTAAATGGCTTCTTAACCCAATGATACGGTTATGATGGAACTGTCTAAAAAGCCAGAAAGACTGTTATTTTTGAGCAGAAAAGGATTCTTTACACCAGGGAACAGCAAACTAAAGTATGTTCATCCAGGTGATTGCTCAACATGCTCCTTGGGGGAAAAATGTTTTTATTATGTATTATGATAGCCTTTCAAATTTTCTTGATAGTACACAATTCATTGGTATTGTAGGACACATTTAAAACTTACAAATCAATTTAAAATTGGGGATGCATATGCTGTATTTTTGTTTGTTTTCCTGATAATGATATGCATTTCTCCATTCAAACCTTACCCATTTGGTATCTACATTATCTAAACCTGAAGAATATTCTCTCATTCTGACCAGCATCTTTGATGGCTGATTCTGCTCCATTTCAGTAAAAGTTTAAGGTTTTGGGAATCTGGTTATAAAGGAGAGTTTTGTTTATTTTTTACATAGAAAAATACACACGGCTGACTGAGCTAGGATATCTTTGCTGTCCGTGCATTATCAGTCCAGCATTATCAATCTGTCTGGACATTCAGCACCAAGTTACAGGCTGAGCAATGGTGAAGAAGTTACATTTCTACATGCATTGCCTATGATTGCTTCCTTTTACAATGGTTGTTATGTTTTTCTACTCACTTAAAGTCATCAGTCTGAAATGATAATCTTTTTCTCCTGATAAAAGAATTTCTACCCTGTCTCAGCCTGCCTAAGGAATACAGTTAAAACCATTCAAAACAGAACTTCAGTATTATAAAAACACTCACTTAAATGTTTTTTAGAAAAATTCCAGAATCAAATTATAAAAGTGCAGCATGGTGATGAATGGAATCTGATTTTAAAGGGCAGAAATGCATCCTGACAAAGCAAGAGAAAATCTCATGGACTATTCAGAACAGAACCCATTAGAATGTTGAAATAGTTCTCAAATTCAAAGTCCTTGTGCTGCTAGAGTTTTATGAAGTATTTTCTATGGCATATACCAGCAGCTACTTGACCCCTTTTTGCCTCAGTAGCTTGGGATTAATTAGAGGCCTAGGACAACTTTAGAAAGGGAAATAACTCGTCTTTTTCAGACACTATCCAGTTGAATCTTGAAATGAGGATGTGGGCATCTTCTCAGCATGCCTGACTGTGACCCCAAGGACTATAGTCCATCATGCTCTTCTGTCCGTGAGATTTTACAGGCAAGAATACTGTAGTGGGTTGCCATTTCCTTCTCTAGGGGTGGACATCTCTACCCTACCTCCAAATCCATACTGTGAATTTGACTTATAAAATGATAGAAGAAAAATAAAATTCTTTGTGCTCCTTTTAGTAACAGAGAATGAAGTAAGTAGTGTCAGGAAAGAGGAGGGAAAATCAGCCTTCGATTTTCCTCTTTATTTTAAGATGATTATTTCAGAAGATCCCTTTACATATGCTCCTTTTTGTTATCATCAAGGGAATTTAGCTTAGGTTCCTGGCTATGCCCAGCTTCAAGAAATTACACATTTCTATAAAATTTACAGGTGTTACTAACATTGGTATGGCCTGGTCCACAGGCTGGAGATTCAAATATGATCACAACACAGCTATTTTTTATTTTTTCAATGATTAAAGTGCAGGCTAACTTTTTGCACCATTCACATATTTACATTCTTTTTAAAAATTACCTACATATACTTGCCCAAAGAAATATGTGAGAATACCAGTTTAAATAGCAGGGGCATGGGCAGGCTGCTGGTGATTGTTTTAGCTGGGTAATTATGGTTTCTTATACTTCTTATGTAAGTGTATGCTCTAAATTTCTCAGAATATATTTCTAAAAAGTAAGTTCAGGGGCCATTCTGCAAGTCATTACACTCAATGAGCCATGACTCAAAAGAGACACTTTCCCTCAGTAGGTTTTATTTCCTACCTGCCTTCAGAGTGAAATCATGCTCCTGTTTGAGTGAGGAATAAGTCCAGGATTCTATGTGATGTTGTTTTTCACACAGAATGGATGCCAAATGAAAGTCACCCGATGCTCAAGTCTAGACACTCCAGTCTGCTCCAGTGCTAAAGAGAATGTCTGCTCATGCTTAAGAGCTAAGGAAAAGGAACTTCAGTGTAGCAAATGAGAAAGTTTCAAAGTTAGCATTTTCCAAAGGGATTCAACTGAATAGTGTCTGAAGATGAGTTATTTCCCTTTCTAAAGTTATCCTAGGCCTCTAATTAATCCAAAGCTACTGGGGGAGAAAAGGGTCAAGTAGCTGCTGGTATATCCTATAGAAAATACTTCATAAAACTCTAGCAGCACAAGGTCTTTGAATTTGAGAACTATTTCAACATTCTAATGGGTTCTGTTCTGAATAGTCCATGAGATTTTCTCTTGCTTTGTCAGTATGCATTTCTGCATCATCCCCAACCCATGACATGCTTGGGGTCAATTCTTCACAAGCCAAAGAAATTAGAAATCTCATTAATCTCTAAAATTAGTCTGCTCTCTTAATGCCCCACAATTTGTTGTTGAAAACTTGCTCTATACAGGCCACAGTTATTGTTTCCAGGATCCTGAGGGGTTTCTGGCCTCCTTACTGTCCATGTAAATTCAAATCCTTTCCTCCCAAGAAATGTCTTCACTCTAATTGAACGGTTTTAAACACTGAACCTGCCTCCATTACTCATGGTTAGACGTAAGGAAGAGAAACGAAAGAGTGGGGAGGGCACAAGATCAGTGCTTCATTGTTTTCGGAGGCTGGAAACAGTCTCCTGTTTCTTTCCTGGAGCAAGGCCCTGAGCCTGAGATAACTAACTAGGCTCCAGGGTTCATTTGAATTAAGAGTAAACAAAATTATTCTTTAATCTCTGCAGTGAACCGAACCATTTCAAACTCAAATTGGCTGCAACTATTAAAAGATGACAAAAGAAACAAGAGAATCAGGGAAGCAAAGACTTAGGGTCATCTAATGTGGGTCCCTAAGGATGCAGCCTGAAGATGACTGAGAGGCCTCTGGGAGAGAGAGAGGACTGTCCTGAAAATCTATGCCCAAAATATTAATATCTGAACATATTGGTTCATTCTAATACAGCTCAAAACATCATTTTGCATTGCACCTAAGAGGCTAAACAGAGAAGGACAGGCAGACTTGAGTGACAAATAGGGCTGGACACATTCTTTTCAGCTTGTTTATTTACAAGGGTATGCTTCTCCTTCCTAAGATATCCAAAGCTGAAAGTTACTATGAATCTCTTTAGAACTGTTTTTATACTGATGAAACTGTGTGCCTATGTGTGTCTGTCTAGACAGACATATTTTAAAATCTGAAAACCCCTGTCACTCACTAGGTGTCATCTTAATTCACTTCTCTCTTTACTTTTAAAATAGTAATTGAAGTATATACCTCAAACTTTGCTAGAAGATTTAACGTGGAAAATATTTATAAAGCAATTTAGTTCATGGTGAACACTCATGGAAATCTCCCCCATCCTACCTTTAACACAGTAATTCACAAGGCATCAGAATCTATATTCCATTCTCACCTCAGTTCCCTTATTCTTAATACTTTTTCCAGTGTAAACTTGAAAACTGAGCAGTCTTTGTCTTCTCTCAGTGAAGATCCATTACAGGAAAAATGACTAAGAGAAATCTATGTGGGCTTAAAAAAATAAATCTGTGGAGAGAAAAGTAACATGGGTTTTATTTCTCAGGATCCAAAACAGTCAGGTAGCTGGATCAATTTAGCTAATTATTAAATCAAGTTAATTAAAAAAAATCATTAGCTAAGTAATTTGTTGAATGGTTGGTTGTGGTGTTATTGTCAAAAGAATTCCAAGCAGGTTTTGTGTTTTTTTAAATTTTTTCAGTGAATATCTCACCTCTGTCTTTCCTGCTTCATCTTTCTATACCTATTGTCCTACTGTGTCTTGGGGGAAGGTTAGAAAATTTAAAATAATATAAGCTCATTGTAAAACAAATAAGCAAAACAAAAATATAGCAACTCAAAAGTGAGATTTCCATCTTACTCAAGTATACTCTTTGGAAAAAGTCATGATAATATTTTGGTGCACATCTTACCATTCTTTGTGTAAATTATTCCTTTATAAAAGTCCACATCCACTCTATTTGCTGGTAAATTTTCAAACTCTAAATTTCATAGCTCTTTAATAGAATCTAGTAATATGGATCTTACTCTGGTGTGATAGTATAACTCAAAAGAAGTCTCTTTCACTCATTCACACATACAAACACCACTGCACATTAATGCTGCTTAAGATAATCATACTTCAGTCAAGAAGATCTTGATTGTGCTGGTGAAGTGACTAGCACAGCTGTTCCAAAACTCTGTTCCTTGCAGAACTGAGACAAAGCAACTTCTCCACATACAACCCAACTCCTTGTCCATTAATAGCTTTAAAATGTCTACTGATGACAACCAGCATTCTCTCTCTTGCCTGTCTTCAAATAAAATAATGGACATGTATATATTGGATTTTAATCTACTTTTTAACTCAACAGCATGTTTTGATCATCTTTCTAATAGTGTGTAAAAAAGTACTTCATTCATTTTAACTGGCCACTAGTGTCACATATTTAAATGTATCTGACACATTTAACCAAACTCCTGATGGATGAATATCTTCTTTTCTTTGATGAAACTCTATTGAGTCATTCACTTAATGGGTTTCTGTGTCCAGAAAAAGTAGGACTATCCCTGCCAAAGGTATATCTTTGGGTCTCTGAGAAATATGAGGTTCTAGCAACACATGCAACCACTTAGAAAGGCAAAAGTCTCAGTGGATAATGTGATTTTAGCCAAGGTACATTTTTGTGGCCTAACCAGCATTTTTGTGTGCTTGATAATTTTTGGAAATACCTCAAAATTCTGTTAAATTTACTATATATTATCTTTAGCTCTCAAAATGTTGTTGTTCATGACCTGGCTCCTGTCCAGGCTCAGTTCTCACTCCTTCCACACATGCTCTCCACATTCAGTCATCCAACTGCTGGCTGCTATGCAAAGAGGCCAGACTTCACCCCACCTTACCTCTACATCTGGTGTGCTCTATGCCACAAATCCCCCTTTTCCTAGCCTCTCTATGGAAATATTCCACGTTCAAAGCTTTGACCATTGCTTCCTCTGTAAATCTCTCTCTCTCTCTCGCCTTGTCTTGTATCACCTCCATAAAACCCATTTTCTCCTCTCCACTTCCAAGGCATCATGTCTATTTTTCTGATAAAATGTTTTCTGTATCCTATCCTAACGATGTGTTTTAAGTGTGGCTTCTCTTCTGTAGAACAGGATTCTTTGGGGCAGGGACTACTTTGCCAGTGTTTATCCCAGAGAAGGAACTGCCTAGATATCAGGAGATCTGACTCAAAAGAGCAGCCACCTTGAGATCCCCTTCTCATCCTGTATAAGTTCCAGATGAGAGGAATGGACAGGGTGCTATTATGGAAGTGCATGTGGACATTTTTTATATGATCATTATTTCAAAAGTTGCCTTTTCCGCTCAAGCTGCCATCACACTGAGAATTATGTCATCCCTCCCTTACTGTACACATTTCCCACTGCTAAGTAATGCTCAACAATGTACTGTAGCATCCAGTCCAATCACATGTTCCATATGGCTCTGCATACATTTGCTTTTATATTCATTGGCAATTTAGAATGGCACTGCTTATTATATATCAGATGTCAGCCCAGCTGGAGCCTACCCAAGGATGTGTATTTAGACTGTCAGAAGAGAAAGGCTAACATTGGGCATGACTCATTACTGTGCAATATATGCGAGAGAGCATTTCAGGTGGAAATCAGCTTTAATCAGTGTCAGTAGCTGTCGTGTGATGCTTTTCTTCCCCAGCACTGATAATGATGCATCAATTCAGAAATGACAGCTTCCAGCACCACACGTTGTGTCCTTTATGACCAAGCTCCAAGCTCTGGTCATGGATCTAATTTGCTTCTGATTTTGGAGGATCAGCAGCAATAACAATGAAGATTAAAAAAACAACAACAACGGAGTGTTTCTACAGAAATTAGGTATTGACCACAGTGATTATCATAACTGTAACTGTACACAGGGAAGGCTCTTTGCTTACCTGAAGATTACATGGAAAAAGTAAGATATCCCCATTCTGGAGATATTCCCAAGGACAACACACATATGTATTCTCTAATAGTTTAGTTTATACAAGCCCTGTGAGGTAGATTGATATTATCATCTCTGTTGATCAGCTGAGACATTTAAGTAAAAGAAAGTGAAAGTATTAGTTGCTCAGTCACGTCCAGCTCGTTGCACCCCATGGAGCCTGCCAGGCTCCTCTGTCCATGGGATTATTCTGGCAAGAATATTGGAGCAGGTACCCATTCCCTTCTCCAGGGGATCTTCCCAACCCAGGGATCAAACTCAGGTCTTCTACACTGCAAGTGGATTCTTTATCATCTGAACCACCAGAGAAGCCCAAGACATCTAAGGTTCAGTAAAGTTAATAATCAAGTGGTGTGTCTCACTAAAAATCAATGAGTCAAAAGAACCCAAACCAAAGTTTTCTGCTTCTATGACTTTTTAGAGAAATATTCATGATAGAAAAATTCTAGATTAAATAATTCAAGAACCCAAACTTAAAGTACTATGGAAGAACTCTAGATTAAGAGCAGGGATCAACGTAAAGAAGCTAAAAGAAGACAACTTTCTCCAAGTTTTTCATTTTCCCAACATTAGCCTTACACTTCTAGAATCTTAAAATGAGCCCAGTGAATAGAAGCTATATATATACTTGTTTCTTTTTCCATTTGGTTACTCTCATAGAAACATTGTCTGTTCAATTCTTAACTGACTAGTTTTCCTGGTAGTTTCCCAGAAGAAAAAGGACTCAATGCATCTTTTCATAATATGGCTTTGCACATAGATAACTAAGCATTACTGATGATCGATAAAATGTGAACAAAGCTATTTACTCCTCAAAGGATAGACCCTTCAAGTATGCCACTAGGCAGACAACAACCCAAGGAATAATGTTGACCATATTGTCACCCCTGGGATACATAAATGATATCCTTTTTCTTCTCTTCTCTAATGTTTTCTTATCTCACCATGCCTTAATAACTCCAAGAATGAGAAATCTGAAAGCTATGGCTGTCCCAGTGTATTGAGCTTCTAAAAGACAGCTTCATGGGATCCCCAATGATATTGAACTGTTGTTGATGGATTCTAGGATCTCTCAGACTAGTATAGCTTCTTACTTTCTAGAATCATTTTTGAAATGCAATAAAGAATTCTTGAGTACTTTAGAATAAATTTGATTCTCACTAGGAGAAAGAATAGGTAAAACCCTACCCAGTAAATCACAAAAGCATAGCATGCAGTTTTTGCTTGTATTAAAATAGGATCAGGGGTAAAGCAGATAATGAACACATAACACTTGCTTCCTTCAGGAAAATATTTGCCAAAGTGAATATCCTTGTTTTTAGAACAAGATGGAAAATTACCCATTGCATGATAATATAGTTAATATATGCATAGCTTGTTAGATAATTTTGCCAAATATTTTTACTATAATTTTGGAAGAAAAGCTTTGTGTATGTTGCTATACCTCAGGGAAATATTAGAATAACCCCCTTTTTTTAAGTGATTTGTTTCTTATGCTAACAAATGCCTCTGGGTTGATTGAATTTTCAGGAAATCATTTTCACGAGCTTAATAATTATTAACAAATTATTTTGAAGTAATACTTTAAATTGTGTATTGGTGAGAACTGACTAATTAATGGTAATAGGCTAATAATTATAACAGAGGTTCTTTTGAGGTAATGAAATAATTGCTAGGTTCTGTGTAGATGGCTCATACATTCCTCAGTTGATGATTTTTAAATATTTAAAGTGTTTTAATTGGTTATTAGTGTGTTTGAAATACATAAAAATAAGGCATCAAACTTTGAGCTGTCCCTTCCAAAGAATATGGAAACAGCTGATTGGTAAGAAGGCATGGCAAGGTCACATGACTGATTTTATCCAATGAGTTGTAAGCAGAAGTAACATGTTTCAATCTAAGACAAAGGGGTTAAGACGAGCATGTTCTTTCCTATGTCTTTCTCCTTCCACCAGTCTGCTGTAAATTAGAATGACCTTAGAAGCCACATTATTAAAATGAGTGGAACCATGGATAGGACCTGGGTCTATGAATCATTAGGTAAAAAATTGCCCATTGACTGAGAACTATTATTAGACTTTTGAGTGATAAATTTTCATTATGTTAAGACATTGAAATTTTCTTTTGTTATCGTTTGCTTTCATCAGAGCTGGTGTTACTCTAAGTGAAAAGGTTAAACCTCTGTGAAAGTCATTGCTTTGCCCATTAAAATGGGGCAGACAATCTGATATCACCTTGCATTCTAGACTTAGGATCTGTATGTGACAAGCTCCAGCTGGTGGCAATTCTCTCACCTACTACTAGAAGATGGATGACCCAGTGTCAGGACGGTAAAGACCGACAGTACAACTATGCTCTATTCTTTTTTCCCCTTTATTTATTTATTTACCAGCTTCATGGATATTAAGAGAATAAAAACATCTTATATTTTCTGTTTGGCTAAAACTTTTAATATTGATTGAGAGAGTCTGGGACCTAGTGATGGTAAGCTCTGTAAATATAGTTTATAAGTGTTTGAATGTCAATTTGCTGCACATGGATTATTTTCTTACCATGGCATACAAAAGCTAGTCCAGGTATACAGCAAATATTTCATTAACAATGTGGATGGTGACCTAGAATATGTTCTTCAAATTTGTCATAGAAACAAAGACTAACAGAGTAGATGAGAGAATACATCATTTGCTTTCATGCTTCCAAACTACTGTCTAAGTTTTTCATTCAGCCTGAAATCCCCTTATTCTTTGTTTCTCATCTAGCTATTCTTTCTTTCTCATTTTTCTCATCTCATATTCATCTTTCAGAATTCACCTCAACTGTCATCTCCTCCAGGAAGCCTACTGTCTTCCTAACAATAGCTGACTTAGATGATTATATTTTCTCAATGCCTTGCATTCATCTATGGCCTATAAGTCATTGATTTTATTGTTTTGTGCAGTGGTCTATAATTTTTCTTGTGGCAGATATTTTATCTTATTTAACTTTGTATCTTCAAAGCCTACCACAGAGCCTAGCAGTTTATTATATCCTGTCATGTTCTAAAATTAATTGGAATTGAATGAATGAGAGATCAAATCAAGACTTAAAAAATCCAATAATCTCAAATGATAAGCTCAAACACTAAGAGAATTATCCAAAAATTCCAAAGTTTTTTTTTAATACAGAAAAAAGGAGCAATAACACCCTCTATTGAAAACAAAGATCATAGAATTTATGGCTTCACAAAAATTAAAGTAAAAGTATCTGCAGTTTTAGAGAACTAGAAGCTCAGAAAAAAATCAAAGAAGAGAGTTATATAAATATAAGCAGAAGGGCTTGCTCAGCTAGAGAAAAGCACCATATGTTCTGTAGGGTGAGGGTACATCTACTATATTCTTGACAGTGACAGGTGCTGTACTCGGGAAAAACCAGAAGATGCCCCAAAGACAAGGACTAGAACAGTGACCAGGATAGATCTAGGATTCTTTAAAGGAAGACCTTTCAATGATCTGGGTGCTCTTGTGCATGAAATGGAGCTGGATTACTTTGTTAGATGCTAAAGGTACAAACTGAGACAAATACATAAAAGGCTGCAGAAGTGAACTTGAGCAATTTTGAAGAAAAATATTCTAATAATCAAGATTTTTCAAAAATATCTAAGGCCATTTTGGATAAATTGTGGGGTTTAAGCAAAGGCTGAATGACTTTTCATGAGAGTTGTGATAGAAAACATTCCTGCATTAGGAAGATACATTTAATTGTCTTTTTATAAGTTGAATATTCTAGACTGGCTACTGTGAATCAGAATACTTAGGTCATATTCCAGTTTGTGCATAAAACTGTTCCCTTTTTCCTCCTCTGTTTATGTCTTCTCCTTCATTGTCTCCACTTTTGCTCCCTTAGTCTCCCTTCCACGTTTTCTTTATTCTTATTTCTAATACTTAATGAGCAGCTTCTATCAGTCAGGGGATGTAGTAAACACTATGAGGTCAACAATGAACAAGTTCTATAAGGCTGGTGCTCTTACAGGGTTCATAGGCTGCTGAGAGGTATAGAGAGTAAATAAGTCAACAAAATGAAAGTTGTAAAAGGCTATGATAGGGGATTTGGAGAGTTCTCTTGGAGCGATTACGAGTGGTTACTAACTGAAGCAGAGAGTGTTTAAGAGAAGTGACCCTGAATCTGTAGGCCTCTTAGAGGCAAGTTTAGTCTGTTGGCAGCACTAATGTTCAGACTCAACAAGCTCCTTTCTCCTGGTCTCTGTACTGACTTTCACCCATGATGCGCCAATCATTTCCCAAATTAATTTCTTTAATCATCAGATGTCTCTGTGAATGTAACACACATCATATCCTTTTACTCCATCTGATAATTGCCAGTGCAGGTGTTCTGGGCTGGGCAAGTGGGTATGAGGGGGAGAAGAAAAGAGACAGAGAGAAAGAGGGAGGGAGAAAGAGGAGAATTATCTAAGTCTCTCCAGGAGACATCGCTTCTCATGAAGAGGTAGATTTTAATTTCAGGGCTGGGTGTAAGCTAGCCTTGAATAGGTAATGGCTAACATGATTGCTTACTGAGCTACCATCAATCCAGATTTGAAACTCATTACTGTAAATTGCTTTGGGATACCTTGAGCATGAAAAATGCAGTAAAAACAAAATCTATTTTACTAAGAAGGAGGTAAAACTGTAAGGACAAATGTTAGAGCTTTCCTTACTGAAGTGAGAAGACAGAGGACACAAGTGACCCTGACTCTTCCCAAGGGGTAGCTGTTGAAAGAAGAGGAACAACAAGATTAAAATACTTTACTTTCTTCCTCAGAAACAACAAGGAACTAATTAACTTAGCTGGTCTCAATATGCTGACCTTTATTATGTGTCATCTATTAAGATGTTTCTACCAGAAGCCAGTGGTGACACATGCTAATTGCATCCTATTTGTGTTGACTATCATGCCCTCTCTAATGATCATTTGTTTCTACAAAATTGCCACATGTCAACACTTCAACCAAAGAGTCCAGTTAAGCCACAAGTTACCTCCAATAGGCATAAATTGGGTTGACTTTCATTCTCTGTCAGTCTGTCAAGGAAAGGCAAGGAATTTGGCCAACACAACTGGAAGTGACATTAATTTTGTACTGAAAATGTATTACAGATGTTTGCTCCTCCTCCCCTCCCCCCCATCCACAGTTTGATTTTTCTTATGCTACAGTAAAAGACCTTATTCTGGCTAGATGGCTTTACCACCTTACTGTAAAAAGACCAACTGAAATAATTTTCCTGAAGGTATTGATACTTAAACACTGATATATTGTCTCATACTCCAAGTTCTGTGGATTCTTTTTTTTCAAACCTTAAACTTTTTATTTTGTATTGGGGTATAGCCAATTAACAATGTTATGATAGTTTCAGGTGGACAGCAAAGGGACTTAGCCATACATATACATGTATCCATTCTCCCCCAAACACCACTCCCATCCAGTCTGGCATATAACATTGAGTAGAATTCCATATGCAATATAATAGGTCCTTGTTGGGTATCCATTTTGAAACTAGCAGTGTGCACATGCCCTTCCCAAACTCCCTATCTTTTCCCCTGGCAACCATAAGTTTGTCTTCTAAGTCTGTGAGTCTATTTCTATTTTTAAAGTGAATTCACTTATATAATTTCTCTTTAGATTCCACATATAAGGGGTGTCATACAATGTTTCTCCTTCTCTGTCTGACTTAGTTCTCTCAATATAACACTCTCTAGGTCCATCCATGTTGCAGCAAATGACATTATTTCATTCTTTTTTAAGGATGAGTAATATTCCATTATATACACATATACCACATAGTCTATCCATTCCTCTGTTGATGGACCTTTAGGTTACTCTATGTTTTGTCTATTGTAAACAGTGCCGAAATGAACACTGGGTGCACGTATCCTTTCAGATCATGTTTTTCCCTGGATATATGCCCAGGAGTGTGATTGCAGGGTCATATGGTAGCCCTATTTTTACCTTTTAAAGAATCTCCATACCGTTCTCCATAGTAGCTGTACCAATTTATACTCCTACCGACAGTGTAGAAGAGTTCCCTTCTCTCCACACCCTCTCCAGCATTTTTTGTTTGTAAATTTTTGATGACAGCCGTTCTGACTAGTGTGAGGTGATATCTCATTGTAGTTTTGATCTGCATTTCTCTAAAAACTAGCAGTGTTGAACATCTTCTCATGTTCCTGTTGTCTACCTGTATGTCCTCTTTGGAGACATGTCTATTCAGGCTGTGAACTTTCTTTATAAGACTATCTTAGTTGCATTTGTCATCATGTGATCCTTGGTCATCATGTGAATCATCTTTGATTCTTTGACTTTCACCTCACTGATGCTCCAGGAGAGCAAGGATCGTGTCCAATTTTGTTCAATATTTTACGTCTAGCTTTCAGCACAAGCTCTGGCACAGAGTAGGTACTCAATGAATAGTTCCTAAATAAAGGAAGATATGAACAACATTGAGAATGAATTCTAATTTATGAGTCTTAGAAATGGTATTGCCTCAAGAAGACTTACTGAATAGTCCAAACTATATATGACTTCTCTGAATTTCTCATGTGACTTATTTATGTCTTTCTCAAAGAAGTTATACCATTCTGACTTGCATTATAATTATTTAGGTTTCTGAAACATACCCTCAATGACTACATTGCCTTAAACACAATAGGAACTGAATAAATGTGTGTTGAATGTGAAACAGTGTCTGTGCCTTATTTATATAGATAGGCAACAGATGCTTAATGGTGTTTGTAAAATTAAAGCTGGTGACACTTCACTCTTTTATTAAGGATATTTCAGTTTTGAGTAACAGAAAGATAACTGTAGCAGACTTAATCAAAAAGCCATAATTTACAACTCATATAACTTAAAAGACCAGGGTTCTGTTTCAAAAAGGTTAATTCTATCACTGAAGTCCCAACTTTCTATCTCTCCTCTGTGTCTATTCCTAAGAATGGCTGCACTAAGATGGTTGCAAGCTTCCTAGAACTAAATTTTCCCTAATTATGTTCACTATGTGTTAGACACTGTTTTCAGTGTTTCAGGAGTAGCTTATGTAGCCAACGCCAGACACTGTTTTCGGTGCTTCAGGGTTAGCTCATGTAACTCTCAAAAACAACTCTATAGATTGGAAAGATTGATATTACCATTTTACACATGAGAATACTAAGGGACAGAAACATTAAATAACTTCCCCAAGGTCATACAAGTGGAGTAGCTATGATTTAAATTCATGTGATTTGTCTCTAGATTATCTGCTCCATACAAACCACTATACTTACTTATTTAGCACAACAGAAAGAAAGTCTCCCTTTTATTATCTTCTATGGAACAAAGTAGAAACATCTCTCCCTGAAGACTCAAGAAAATATCTCTTTGCATCTAATTGGCCTGACTAGGTTAAGTTTTCATTCCAGTCACACCTTGTAGCCAGTTGTAGGGATGTGAGGATTAGCTTAAACCTATTAGGACCAAATTCTGGAGCTAAGTGGTCTGAAAATAGTATGGCTTGAATAGGGCAAGGTAGATATCCATGTGAATTCACTGATATTGTTACCCTGGCTATGAGTGAAGATATGTTGGGTGGGAAAAAAAAATCAAATGTACATTGTAACTGGTAAATCCCAAGAGACATTTTAAGAAGAACTATACTTCAAAGTTTCTGTATCTTTAATGAATAAGTAGAATTCTAGATAAATCCACTGAAAAATAAGGATTTTACTTTGTATATACAGCCGTCGTCAAACAATTTTGAAAGCCTGATCACAGGAAGTCTGTCTGCAGGGTGGCCAAATACAATTGATTGATTACACTGGCGAGGTGGACCAAGAGATTTATTTGATTATACTTTAGAATTAGAAATGGTCTATATCTGTTTTATAGATGAGTTTGTATAAAGAGCTTTTCCCTGATTCAAGAAAACTCAAAGAGTATGTTTACCGAGCTTTGGTCTACAATAATGCAGTGAATAAACATTCAAATAAAACTGCTGCTGTTGCTGTTGAGTTGCTTCAGTCATAGCTGACTCTGTGCGACCCCATGGATGCAGCCTACCAGGCTCTTCCGTCCATGGGATTTTCCAGGCAAGAGTACTGGAGTGGGTTGCCATTGCCTTTTCCCTCAAATAAAACTAGCCAGTATCTAATCGTAGTTTAAGAAAACTGAAGAGGAGCAGATCATTAGGAATTAAATCAGCACTTAAAAAGAATAAGGTCTCCCAATCAGTTTATAGACTTATATCACCAAACTGGCTCCTCTCCACACAATCTAGAATTCATCTAAACTTTCAATATGCTTAACTGAAAAGAGATCTGGATTAGAAAACAGCTGACCTGAGCTGAAAACCAGATGCCTGCGACTCAGCTGAAATTTCTGGGATAGATAAATTATGAACAAAGATAACATTTTAGAGAAACTCTGGTGTCAGTGAACTAATGGGCAGCTCCAGACAAAGACTAGAGAAGAAAAACATTGTTATTTGAGGATGGTAATAGAAGTAATTATCAGTGTGCCCGGAAAAAAAAAAAAAAAGCAATAAAAGGCCATGATGAGTCCATAGAATCAGTCAACAAAGGAAATTTTCTAGAAATATTTGACCTAATTACAACTGAGGATTTGTTGGCTGTTTTTGCAAATGTCTTAAGGATGTAACACTCACCACAAAATGAGCTATATCATTAATAGGTCATGCAATGTAAAACTCAGACCCCAAAAGAGCCTACAGACTGTGGACAAAGAACAAATGAAGCACTGGGAATAAAATGAGCAAATTAGCCATACAGAAATAAAGACACATTGAAGAAAGAATTAGGAAAGGAATCTGAGGCTCTGATTGTGTAAAACTGTAAATGTAACATACTGAATGCAAAACCAAAGAAGAGTATTCAGTAAAGGGATATTTTAACTCTAAATTTAGATTATCAGCTTCATCATGCAATTATCTCTGATTTATGTAGCATTGATACAAACAGAAAAAGAAAAAGGGATTAAAGTATACTATTGAAGTATAATTAGCAGAGGATATTATTCTTGACCCCAGTGGATTATTTTAACTTAATTGACAATTATTTAAGAACCTAAATATTTGACAGTGTATAATTACATTTAGGGCTTCCCTGGTGGCTCAGGTTGTAAAGAATCCTCCTGCAATGCTGGAAACCTGGGTTCTAACCCTGTGTTAGGCATATCCCCCAGAGGGAGGGCACGGCAACCCATTCCAGTATTCTTGCCTGGAGAATCCCTGTGGACAGAGGAGCCTGGTGGGCTGCAGTTCATGGGGTCACAAAGAGTTGGACATAACTGAGCAACTAAGCACAGCAGAATTAATTCAAGACATGATTTGCAGCAGGGACAATTATTCCAAAAACATTTAAGCACAAACAACATACTTAAGCAGAAAAAATGGTTTGTGCTTATACATGTTTAGGCAACAAAACATATTTAAGCTAATCAGAATTTTCCTTCAGTGAATGCACCTTTCTGAGAAGTCTCAGATACTGAAAACCTCCAAACATCTGTTTTTCCTGACACTGTTTTTGGGATGCTGAATGTTGTGTGAGAAAATCACATTACCTTGTAAGTTGGTTCCCTTACAAATTTTCAATTTCAAAACTCAACTTGTTCTTTAATGCTGCTTAAGAATTACTCCCATATCTCTTTTTTGCTCTAATGTAGTCCTTGCCTTTTATTTCTCCAAATTTTACTATCCTTCTTCAATTCTGTTCAGTTTATCTTTTTCTGTGCTCTTCTCCATTCCTCATGATAATTTAGCTTTCTACTTCCTAGCCATAAACTGCTATAATACTCCTTCATATGTCCTTTATCTGTGTCTATATTTCTGCCTGTCATTTGCCTTCCTTCCTGTCTTAGAGTGGTGGCAATGCTTTCTGCTATTCAAATTCTACACTTCAGTTGTGCATTGGAATATATTCTCTCTTAATTCCATCAAACATTACTTGACCAACTATTCTTCACTTTCTCTCCCTCATTTTCTTCTTCCCTTTTCTCATGAGTTGAAATCTTCTAGGAAAACATTGGATTTTTCCACTAAAACAAGCCACCATCCTTTTCTCTTCTCTTCACAACCAGACTTTGAAGTCTTTATCTAGAGCACAATGTCTCAATTTTGGAACTCCTACATTTTTGGCCGGATAATTTTTGCTGTGTGATCTGTCCTGTGTACTGTAGGATGTTTAGCATCCTTAACTTCCATCTACCAGCTAGATAACAGTAGCACTTCCCTAGCTGTGACAATCAAAAATGTCTCCAGACATTGCCAAAGGTCTGCTGAAGGGAAAATCATCTCTAGTTGAGACTTCCTGCTGTAAAGCTCCCATCTCCAAGTAATTGTGACCCAATTGCTTTTTGAGCTCAGTAAAATATGACGTCTGCTCTGACAGCTGTATGCAAAGGACTCAATTGCAGAACAGCAATATCCAAATGACCAAATCCAATGGTCTACTTGCAGTCTCATTTTCTGGATATTTGACTTCGTCAGTGGTTTCTTCTTATTGACACTTCATTCTTCAATGGCTTCTGTGACCACTCTCCAAGGTGTTCTTCAGTCTCTCCTGCTGGTTCTTCTTCTACCCAACTTTTAAACTCCACAATTCTCACCTTTCCTTGAAAGTTTAGGTCTATTTTCATGACTCCAACTAACTAAATGCATACAGGCCAGTGACTCGACAAACTTAAACTCTAAGAGACTTTACCTGAACTCTAGACACACACTGATAGCAATCAAGGCATTTATTTCTAGTTGTATCCCAAACACATGAAAACTCAGAATGTACAACTGGGATTCTCAGATACATATTCTAAAATCAAGTCTTCTGTTGTTCACTAGATCTGTTTAGTGGACCACCATTTAACAGTCAACTGTTACGTAACCTACCACTCTACAGTCAGTGTAAACTCTTCTGCCATTCTGAATTCCTAAATCTGTCAGTTACCAAATCCCTTGCATTCTAGTTCTGAAATATCTTTAACTGATTTTTCTTTTTCATTCCTGTAGACATTACACTGATAAAATAATATTCTACTTTTACATGGACTCATGACTTTAAACTTGCCTCTGATCCATCCTGTTCATTGTTAGCATCTTTTTAAAATACATATCTGATTTTTCTATATCCATGTTTATAAAGATCTCAGTGTTTCTCATTGCCTATAGCTGTATTTTCCAAATAATGGTACTCTTAACTTTTAGTGGTGCCAAAAATGTTTTATGTGATGTGTACTTTCTTGTTTCTGTTATTTTAAAACGTAAAAGCTTTTGCACAGTGAAGGAAACTATAAGCAAAGTGAAAAGACAGCCTTCAGAATGGGGGAAAATAATAGCAAATGAAGCAACTGACAAAGAATTAATCTCAAAACTATACAAGCAACTCCTGCAGCTCAATTCCAAAAAAATAAATGACCTAATCAAAAAATGAGTCAAAGAACTAAACAGACATTTCTCCAAAGAAGACATACAGGTGGCTAACAAACATATGAAAAGATCATCAACATCACTCATTATCAGAGAAATGCAAATCAAAACCATGAGGTACCATCTCACGCCGGTCAGAATGGCTGCTATCCAAAAATCTACAAACAAGTACCGGAGAGGGTGTGGAGAAAAGGGAACCCTCTTACACTGTTGGTGGGAATGCAGACTAGTATAGCCACTATGGAGAACAGTGTGGAGATTCCTTAAAAAACTGGAAATAGAACTGCCATACGACCCAGCAACCCCACTGCTGGGCATACACACTGAGGAAACCAGAACTGAAAGAGACATGTGTACCCCAATGTTCATCACAGCACTGTTTATAATAGCCTGGACATGGAAGCAACCTAGATGTCTATCAGCAGATGAATGGATAAGAAAGCTGTGGTACACAAACACAATGGAATATTACTCAGCCATTGAAAAGAATACATCTGAATCAGTTCTAATGAGGTGGATGAAACTGGAGCTTATTATACAGAGTGAAGTAAGCCAAAAGAAAAACACCAATACAGTATACTAATGCATATATATATAGATATAGACAAATGGTAACAATAACCCTATATGTGAGACAGCAAAAGAGACACAGATGTATAGAACAGTCTTTTGGACTCTATGGGAGAAGGCAATGGTAGGATGATCTGAGAGAAGATCATTGAAACATATATATTATCAAATGTGAAACGGATCACCAGTCCGTTTGATGCATGAGACAGGGTGCTCAGGGCTGGTGCACTGGGATGACTCAGAGGGATGGGATGGGGGAGGGAGGTGGGAGAGGGGGTTCAGGATGGGGAACACATGTAAACCCATGGTGATTCATATTAATGTATGGTAAAAACCACTATAATATTATAAAGTAATTAGCCTCCAATTAAAATAAATAAATTTTTAAAAATAAAAAATTAATAAAAGTTTTACACTTATTGCAATTTGTATTAGGAAAAAATGTAGCTAGTACATCAAATCTGTGATGGAGCTAAGTAATAGCACTGAATCTATTTAAAATCACTCTAGAGAAAAATACCAAGTAAATAATATAATTTAGTGGTGGCAGAACTTATGCAGGTTGCATCTAAGTGTCTAAAGGAAGGACCTACTAGATAAAATGGTAATTATGAGCTTCAGTTGTTCAGTTCAGTTCAGTCGCTCAGTCGTGTCCGACTCTTTGTGACCCCATGAATTGCAGCACACTAAGATAAAAGCCAAAGTCCTTAGTAGGTCTGAAAGTTGCTTCCATAATCAGATCCAATCTCCTTATTGTGACTTTCCCACAATCCCCAATATCCACTCTATGTTCAAGTCACACAAAACTGTCTATTACTGAACCTGAGATGTAATTTTATGCCTTCGTGTCTTTGTTCTTGCTGTTTTTTTCTGTCTGAACTGGCACTGTGTCAGTTCCAGTGGATTGCTTCTCTTTGTATCCATTCCAATAGTTTATTGGAAGAGGAAATTAAGAAGATGTGACCTGTGGTTGACCCCTGAGCACAACCTGGGCAACTGGAGGTCCCTTACCTCTTCCCTTGTCCTTGGAGAGTACACTCTGCCTACTGTTTCCACAGTGGGAACCTTTTTCAAGGACATAGACTTGAGAAAAGCAATATATTATTGAGACTAGGTGATATACATACATCACTGAACCCCATTAAGGACCCTATATAAACTTTTAAGATTCTGGTGGGTGGGTGTGGAGATCTATTCGTCTTATAAGTCTTGTACATAAGTTCTCTTTCTTATTAAAATTTCCACCTGCCAATCTGGAATAACTCGTCTTCTTCTTCAGTCTCTTCTCACCCTCTGTGTTCAGGGGTGAATTTCAGATTTTATTCAGGAAACTCCAGAGGTTGAAACTAACTTATCTTTTTAGTGTGCCTTTCAGTATGGCAAGTCTAGAGCATTTTTCCCAGATTCCCTTGCAGCTGGAGTTTTGGTTGTAGGTTAGGTCCACCAATCAGAAATACATACATGAGTTTTCAGAATTGGAAAATTGCTCCTATACTTCTGTTGCTTCTGCTCTTTCTGTAGCAGCCCAGTCATGAGATTAGGGTTTTTATGAAGAAGCAGATGGCCTAGGAGCACATGTGAGGCTGAGATACAGGGCAGGAGTCAGGTCTTTGTGGCAGGTTTATTGTAATAGAGGTGGAGTAGTTCCAGAGACAAGATGTCTGATGGGGGATTTCAAACTGTCTAGTTTCTGGATCATTCTCTAGATTCTTAATGGTGACAAAGGTACTTGCTCTTCCATCAGAAAGTCCCATGATATTGCTTTGAAAGTTGTTCCTAGAAACTAAACCTTGAGTCTGATCTTCCAGGCTATACAAGGTTTCTGCGAGTACTTTATTCTTTATATTGCATTCCAATTTGCTTAAACTATCTAGAACATTTTCTGCCATTGGATACTGGTTGCTGACCAAAGAAGGTTTTGCTTCTAAACATTCTCTCCAACTTGGTTTTTATCCCACATTTCTGTACTTTCTATATTTAACATTTGTTACTTTGATAAGTAAGGAACTTTATTTGCCTGTACTATTTTAAAATATTTATTATATATGTGTGTATGCCAAGTTGCTATAGTCACGTCTGACTCTATGTGATCTTATGGACTGTAGTCCACCAGACTCTGTTCCTGAGATTCTGCAGGCAAGAATACCAGAGTGAGATGCCATGCCCTTCTCCAGGGAATCTTCCCAACCCAGGGATAGAACCCACATCTCTTATGTCTCCTGCATTGGTTGGCAGGTTCTTCACCATTAGCACCACCTGGGAAGTGATATATATATATATATATATATATATATATATACACACACACACATATAAATACATAGATATATGACTATATATATATATGTGCATTGATGTTCTCAGAAAAAAAGTCCCTGGAGAAAGATCTAAAAATCTTCATAGTAAAAAGTGTCAAATGTCTATATTTCTTTCACTGCATCTTTCATCAAAATTGTAGGTCATTTTGGAACCTCTGTTACAATGTTATACCACAGCTCTAATTATTTTTAATCCATAATTCATTGACCAGTGGATGGCCTGTTATCTCCTACTTATAATTAAAGTATTTATTATGACATCCCACCATCTTGAAAGAAGAAGTTGTATAAGAAACAAAAACTCTAGATGAGGTCCTTTCCTTCTTCCTAAGCCTCCACCTCCCGCCCCCCTGCCAATTAAACAGGAGCCCTCCTTGCCACAGTGAGCTTATGCTTGCATTCAGGGAGAGCACAGAGCGAACTTCTATCTTTCTTGGCACATTGTGCTGGTTATTTCAAAGTCTTTAAAAGAAGATGCTGTTTTTTATTTATGTCAGGTTTTCAGTACAGTTCCACCAGGCACTGCCTGTTTGAGTTCTGCCTCTTTCTTGATGTTTTAATTCGCTGCTAGCAGAGATGCGTTTCTTAGCAGCACCCAGGTTGAAAGGCTGACCTCAGCCTAAATGCTACTGTTAATCAGACTCCCTGGTTTGGCCTAGAATTTTAATTTATTTTGTTTATTTATTTATATGTTTGTTTATGTTTTCTCCTTACTTAGAAGTTAAATATAGCTGTGGCTACCTATCTCCATGGCTTAATAAGTCAAAATTCAAGCAATTGAAGTCTGTTTACATACAAAATAGATCAATTTTCCTCTGCCACAGTCTCCCTTGTTGTTTTAGATTCATTTAGTCATTCTATTACTCTATTGTTCTGTTACTCTAAGATGAATAAAATGTAACAATAGTAGCTAACATTAATTGAATATTTAATAAATTCTAAATGAATTATATGCAAAGAATCATTTAATTATTTAAAAAGTCCCAAGAGTTTTATCCTAATTTCACAGTTGAAGAAACTGAGGCTTAGGAAAGCTAAATAAGGCTTCTAATCAATATGAAAGATTCCTAGGTGCACAGCTATGAAGAACCCTGTTATTTCCAGGCCATATCACTCTGGGGGTAAATTAGTCTAGTTAAAACCTTAAGAAAAATCATAAACCTCTTGTTTTGATTCTCTTTGACTGGTGGCTACTTCAGACTTGAGCAAAGCACTAACATCCAGTTCTAAGAATTTCTGAGGGCTTCCTATGTTCATTCTCCTTTGGGAAACCAGACAGTCCTTTCATTTCCTTTCTTTCTTGTTATTTCTGGTGCACTTCTGCTTACTATTCTTGGCGTTATTTCTTTCTAGTCTCTATTCTGGATATAAGAGTACTGAATCTAGGAATAGTCATTCTGCCAGCAGTGGTCTATGATAGAATCAGAGAAATGATAGATCAGAGCCCAGAGCAGTGCCAGTTTTTTGTTTTTTTCTTAAAAATTTTTTTTTAATTGAGGGATAATTGCTTTACAGAATTTTGTGGTTTTCTGTCATACACCAACAAAAATCAGCCATTTTGAATTGATACCAGAACCAGTGTTATAAAGCAAGTCAAAGGAGAGGGAGGCCCTAGTAGAAGACTAAATGAAGTCATTTAGTGTGTGATTCGTGAGTGATTGACAAGGCCAACACCATGGAGAAACAAGCTGCAGGAAACAAGGCCAACATCCATAGACTCAAAGCTGAGTCACTGAAGAACACCTTTATCTCAAACTCCCTTTGAAAGTCCTCATTTTCTCAATTAGCAGAATCTCAAAAACAGAACTGAAAAACAGCCTCAATGTTTCCCTTTTTGACAGAATAATGCCTGCACATAGTAGACACTCAATAGATTTTAGCTGGAACAAAGTTCATGCATTCTGAAATGGAAGTGCTCATCAAGGATGATTAAGTTAGACTGAGAGAATGTGAGCTGCATGGAACAAGCTCAATTGTTTCTCAACCATTTTGATTTTAGAGCTGCGTCTTTTGGCATTCCATTGCTATTTATGGCTGGCTGAAAAAGATTTATCAGTTTAGAAGGAGAAGATGTGCATACTTCTGCACATGGAGACATGTAAAGCTTCCTCAGACATCAAATAACTCTAATAATGTTTTGATGAGTTGAGGGTAAGTGAATCAGAAATTTATTGATTCAATTTCCTTTGTAATATACAAGGGTTTAAAATTCTGGGAAGAGCTCAGATACCAAGTTTAAAAAATAGGAAGCAAAAGTTGCCAAACTATGTTATAGTCATTTTCTCCCTAATCCAAACTGAGGACGTCTATAAAAGGAATGGCCAAATGCATTTTTTTTTAAAGTTTGATTTAATGTAAAAATAGTTGAACCTGGTTTATTGATCCTAGGCATCTATCTCTGCTTCCACAACATGAAGTGACAAAAATGATAGCTAGCATTTTTTTCAGAATTGTAGTATCAGTCACACACTGTTCTAAATGCCTTGCATAGATTACCACGTTGAAGTCTCAGGATAGTACTATACAGTAGGTGCTATTAATATCATCACTTTTAGGCTGGGCTACAGAGGCACAGGGCTATTAAAGGTTATCTCAGGTCAAGCAGTTAATGATTGAAAAATCTAAGATTCAAACCCAGGGAATCCCACTGCCATGTACTTCTGATTCCTTGAACTAGATATCCTCTAAGGTCCCTTCTAGGCTGATTTTTTTGACTATTCATTCTCTTTCATTATGATGTTAGAAACACTGGAACCATACATCTGTGGAGGGCCAAGAGAGGAGGACAAGGCACTAAAATAAACACGGGTCTATGGACTCACAGGATATGTGCCATTTTGGAAAATGGGCCTGGGGAATCTAAGCTGAGCTATGTTTTCCACGTACTTCAGGAATCCCAATGGCTAGAACACAGTTTGCTGATGTGTCTCACAGTCTGAAAAAATGATCAGCAAAGGTTTGACACTATTTTGACTTAACTCTGTCTGGGGTGGTGTGATATCCCTACTCAAATTCTCTGAACACTGCAGAGCACTGACCATCTCCACTAACTACAAGTGTGACTTTGTTAGCTTGACATGTAGGTTTTAAACTCAGAAAAACATAATTGATGGAAAATATAATTTGATCTTTGGGGATGTGGTATCAAGAGTTAAGGGAAGAATAAAGTTCAATGATCAAAGAAAAACAAAAAAATCATAAAAAATTACCAAAAATAAGAGATTTAACTAAATTCTGATAGAGCCATAAAGTAGAATATTACAGTAGTCATGTATGGATGTGAGAGTTGGACTGTGAAGAAAGTTGAGTGCTGAAGAATTGATGCTTTTGAACTGTGGTGTTGGAGAAGACTCTTGAGAGTCCCTTGGACTGCAAGGAGATCCAACCAGTCCATTCTGAAGGAGATCAGCACTGGGATTTCTTTGGAGGGAAGGATGCTGAAGCTGAAACTCCAGTACTTTGGCCACCTCATGCGAAGAGTTGACTCATTGGAAAAGACTCTGATGCTGGGAGGGATTGGGAGCAGGAGGAAAAGGGGACGCCAGAGGATGAGATGGCTGGATGGCATCACCGACTCGACGGACAAGAGTTTGAGTGAACTCCAGGAGCTGGTGATAGGCAGGGAGGCCTGGCGTGCTGCAATTCATGGGGTTGCAGGGAGTTGGACACGACTGAGTGACTGAACTGAATGTTTGTAAGTCCATGTTTCTCAAAGCATGAATGTTCCTGATAAGATTCATGAAGAGAATAAAATACTGAACACAAGCATGACTATAACAATGTGAAAAAGATGAATCAGGCATAAATAAAAGACTAGAAGGAAATTAACCAAAATATTAATCATGTTTGTCACTACATGGAAAAGTTATACTTAATTTTTCTCTCTGCAAAGAACTTCTATTCTCCAAATGTTTTATAATGAGCATGTATTTTTATTATCATCACATAAAACCCAATGTAAAAATATATAAACATTTTTAAAAGGCTCTCTAAAATTTTTAACAAAATCTTTACTAATATATGCAATTCTTATGAAAGTCCTAATAATAGAATTACATCCAGCAGAAGAAATATATAAATGGTGGTATGAAAAAAAAATCTGGAAAGAATAGTACATTATAAATCGTATGATGTGGTTTCTTGGATTTGCTATTCACTAGGTCTGTAACCTTGAAAAATCATTTAACCTCTCTGAGCCTCAATTTCTTCATCAGTAGAGATAATAATATTTTCCCTGTATACCACTGAGAGTTGTTGAGAAGATTGAATGTGTATAGAAATGCTTTGGAAAAGTTAAAGTAACATACAATAGACACTATTCTTATTAACGAGTAAGAGTTAACTATTTCAATCTCTGTGAATAACACAAAGATTTCTATTTATATGTTCCTTTTTAACTCTGAATTTTTACTTTTCCAAATTCCTTTGACCATTTGTGAACAGTTCTATTTGAGTATAATAAATAAAAGCTACAATTTACTAAGGTCTAATAGTGAAAGTGAAGTGAAGTTGCTCAGTTGTGTCCGACTCTTAGCAACCCCATGGACTGCAGCCCACCTGGCTCCCCCCTCCCTGGGATTCTCCAGGCAAGAACACTGGAGTGGTCTAATAAGAGTGGTGGTAAAATGCAGAATGGAGTGCATGTGACAAATGATGGAGGAGCATTGATCCCCAATATCTTCATTGGAAATCCTGATAGAATCATGGAGGAACTTTTACAACTATTGAATGAAAGAGATTTAGAAGACGCTCAGAGGCAGAACATGACACAGTGAGACAGGATTTCAGGAAAGGGGAATTATTAAGCCGAAGAACAAATGCCTTTTTTCCTTTCTTTTGCAAACCTGTCTTTACAACCACTATGAAAACAAATCATCACAATGTGATAAGCTTAGTGCTACAGTGGTATGTGCAAAGGGCTTTAGGAACCTGGAGAAGGATGTATCAGTTTCTCTAGGTAAGCTGGAGAAGACTTCATAAAGTAGGTGATGATGGAAGCAGTTGGATTATGTAGGATGTTATGTGAGGAAAGAGGGGAAAAATATTCTGGAAAAAGGGAAAAGAAAGTGCAGTGACAGGGAAGTACAAAGGAACATGGACAGTTGTTGAGACTATCCAATGTTTTCTTTGTCTAGAATTAGTTGGGAAAGAAGTGAGAGAAGATAATAGCTGGGACCAGTGCAAAGGGCCTTATGGGCCTTTATGAAAAATGCTTGCTTCAGTTTAAAGATAGTTACATGGTCATATTGTATTAGGCTTTACAAAAGTTAACATTGGCAGCAAAGCAATGAATGGACAATATGGGAAATTTTCTGATCAGCAGAGACCCGGTAGGGAACTACTTTTTCTAAGGGATGATAAAAGTCTGAAGGCAATAATGGCAAAATGGATAAAAAAGATTTAAAAGACAATTGGGAGGAAAATAAACCTAGCTCACATCTAGAGTCATTACTACGTGCCAGTCACTGTATGATGAGCTTTACAAGGTGTGCCTTATTTTATCCCTAGATCATTATGGACTAGGTATCATAATGATGACTGTGGGGGGCGCTCCGCAGAAAAAGTGGAGGCAGTGGAACTTCCCTCAGCAAAGCCAAGGGGTTCCCAAGGAGAGGTGAGCCTGCTGTCCACCAACCCAGCCCCTCTGCGAGAGAGAGACAATCAGACTCGACAGGGGTTCCAACAAAGCAGTTCCGGTTTATTGTTGCAAACTCCCAACTTATATAGACAAACAGGAGGGTTTTAGGAGGGACTTTCTATAGTTGCACCAATCACGTTAAAGGTCAAATTGTCATGTCCCTTCATTATAACAGGAGTCTATGGAGATCACACATTGTCTACATGCATGGAAATCAAGAGAGCCAATCAAAAACTTTGACAGACAACATAGACCCTGCCCCCATCTCTTCCGCCAGGTGCCGTCTTAGGTTTTCAACCACAAAGCTAGCCCCTTTGTTTTTAAGGTTTCCCATTTAGGGAAACTATTTTATGGAATGTGCTGGACATGGGGTATGGATCCATATACCTAATTCTGGCATGGAGATGGGCTGCTGGAGAAAGACTGTGAAAAAATGGGAGGGATCTAGGTGATTTCCTATGGTTTGAGATTGAGATGGTGAGTGGATAGAAAATGAATAATAGAGAATATAAAAGGGGTATGTTTGAGGAGACTGATCATATTAGATCATATTAGAACCAGTATGGGAATTGGTGAATATGTAGCTGGTAGAGATTCTAAGAAGCAAGTGGAGAGGGGATATGTGTGTTGCTCAGTTGTGTCTGACTCTTTGTGACCCATGTACTGTAGTCCACTGGGCTTCTCTGTCCATGGGATTTTCCAGGCAAGAATACTAAAGTGGGTTGTCATTTACTCCTCCAAAGGTTGGGTTGTATATAGTAAATGTTTAATTAATTCATTGGGAAGTCAAACTATTATTAAAAGAAAATGTCCACAAAAAGTCAGCTGTATTAATTGAGATGAAAATAAAAAAGAAAAGGAAGGAAGGGAGAAAGAGAGGGGAGTGGGTGTGGGGGAGAAATATGAGGGAGGGATGGAGAGAGGAAGGAAGGAAGAAAAAAAGAGGGAAGAAAAGAAGGAGGGAGACAGTGAGGAAGGGAGGAAAAAAGGGAGGAATTTGTATGAAGGGAACCGGACCATCAATCTCAGAGAAGCAGAACTCCGGAATGATGTACTGTCAACTTGCGCTGATGGCTACTGGACTATAAAGACACATTTTCTTTTTTAAAATCAGAAAAGAAGTCTAATGAAATGCAGACTCTTTTGTGGCTATGCCGGGGGTGATCTGAGGTTGACAAAGAAAATGTCTTGCTAACCTCTGAGCTTAGTGTGGTCTCCAAAACCCTGAGATATTTGTTGTAATCCATTATTTTTCCCCACACAAAAGAACATTGCAGTTCCCTTTGAACTCTGTATTTGATCAGTTAATGAAGAAATCCAATGTTTATTCTGAGACACAGCTAAAGCCACATCTTGACTTATTGACAGTTTTGGATTTGACGGAGCAAATCACATACCATCTTAGCGGAGTCAGAATATGCCTCTTTGAGGAGGACAGTTATCCACCTCATCTATTGATTCTTTAAAAAACCACACTATCTAAAATAAAACAATGAAATCAGCGCTCATTTACATGGGTGAAGTATTTTAAACTCTGTGCACTCTTTCTGAGTAATATTCTCCAACATGAAAGCTATTAATCCTTTCTGAATTTTAACAAATCCAAACAGCCTCTCCATCAATTTCATGTGAGAAGGGCTGGTGAGGGCCACTTACCACAAACTTTAATTTTATAATAGAGTTCTTCAGTTCAAATGGGCTTTTGACCTAGCTAATTTAATTGTCTTTGTTATTGATAGCTACAGAGCTGTAAATAAACTTAAGTCTGAGAATGTGCTCCTGAGGTTTACTTTCTAAACAACATTTTGGATGACCCTCCAAGTGGTAAAATTGCCTTTTGTTTCTATGAGTGTATACTGTTTTTCATCATAACCAATGTAAGAGAGGGTGGTATGCAGTATTTATCATGGCAGAATATGAGGCATCAAAATGCCTTCCTCCCTTAGAATCACACTCCTACTGGGATTATCCTGGGCTAACTCCATAACCACTTGGCCAAGGGGGAAAAAACCACACAGTTAAATAAATGAAAATTTCCAGTTTGAACAAAGAGGGTGGATACAAATTGGCTTGGAGGGGAATGCTCTTTGATGAGGCAGGGTTAAGAAAGAGCATTTGGGAAGAGAAAGTTCCCTTTCTCCTTGTCATGCTCTGTGGAGGTCGGTTGAACCAATGGAGCTTCTGGAGTGTGGGACATCCTTAGGGAAAACGGTGGCAGTGCTCAGGGGAAGGAGTAAAGATCAGTGCCCAAGATTTTTACATTTCTTGAGGGTTGTTTCTCTGTGTGTGTGTGTGTGTGTGTGTGTGTGTGTGTGTGTGTGTGTGTGTGGTTCTGTTTGTTTGCTTTAGTCTTTCCTGCAGAGAGCTGAAGCAATCCTGAAATATCATTATGCCAGGACTGGTTTGTTTTCCTTTTCTTCCTCTTTTTCTTCCTTCCTTCTCTTCTTCCCTGCTAACTTCAATCCTTGTTCCTATTTCCCACATTGCCAACCGCCAGGCAACTATTCAGACATGTTTGATATGCATTCTTTAATATATATATAGGAATTTTATGCATTTTTAATGGATACAAATGGAATTATCCTCTAAATCTCATTGTTACTTCCTTGGTTAACTCAGCATGGTTTTTTAAGATCCATGTGTGTTGCTATGGATTCATCTAGTTGGTTGCTTCTAAGTACTCCATAGTATTTCACTGGGTGAATCCAATATGTTTTACTTAATCAGTCCCCAAGCTATAAGCAACTTGATTGCTTCCAACTCCCTACTATCTAAAAAAAATGCTACACTTAAATGTCCTTGTACATATTGTCTACTTTTCCTTCTGATATATATCCAGGAGGTATATTTGTAAGAAATACTACCTGATATTTGATTTATTTTGGATAGAGTGGTTTACAGAACTTAACCTGCCTGCATCTCAGCGGCAGTACATGATGGTTCCCATACTCCCACAGTCCCACTAGAAACTGTTAGTTGCTTAGCTGTGTCTGACTCTTTATGACCCCCATGGGCTCTATCCTGCCAGGCTCCTCTGTCCATGGAACTCTCCAGGCAAGAATTCTTAAGTGGGCTGCCGTTCCCTTCTCTGACCCAGAGATCGAACCTAGGTCTCCTACATTGTGGGCAGATTCTTCACTGTCTGAGCCACCAGGGAAGCTGCACAGTTCCATTCGTGCTTGATATTGTCCAAATGGTAAACTCAGTGAATCTCGTTACTGATGAATTCGATTCCCTCTTTGTCTGCTCAGCAGCCTTTGAGTTTTTTTTTATGAATGACCTGTTTATATCTTTTGCACATTTTTGTGTTTGGTTCTTATCTTTTTCTTGCTGAGTTTTCAGGATTTAAAGAAGAAAATGATTCCTTATAAAGAAATCTTATAAAGTAACTTCTTGAATAAAGATGTCTTATAAACTTTAAAATTTATAAATAACCTCTTCAAATCTGTTACTTACATATTAATTTTGTTCCTAATGTTAGGGAACTGGTATCTCTAACTTTAATGTGATAAAATTTTAATTAATAAATGAATGATTAATCATTTTGCTTTACAAGTATCCTGTTATCTTCTATGATCTTTAAATTTTCTTTTGCATTTAAGTCACAATCCTAAATCCTTAATCACAGAGTCCTATGTTAGCCTGAGAATATCTATTTTATTTATCTTTCTGATATCTATCAAGAGAGAGATGGCCAATTTTCTGGACAGTCCTTTTTTTCCTATTAGTTTGTGGTACCATTTAATCATGTATTACATTTTTCTATATATGTGATTTTATCACTAAGCTCTCTATTCTGTTCCAGAAACCTATTTGCCTGTTCTTGCACCAGTGTATAAACAATTTTTACTATGAAGACTTTGTAATACGTTTTGATAGGAGAAGTTTCCCCTTTACATTTTCAAAGATGGCTTTTTCCCCTTCCATTCACATTTAAATAAATCTTTATTAGATTGCTCAAAAAATATCAAGTTGACTTTTTTTTGGAATTGCTTGCAACTTACAGATTCATTAGTGTACCTAGTATATATTATTAATATCAAGTTGTCCTATTCAGGATTATGCAACATCTCCTTTTAATCAGTTCTTCTATGTTCTTTCACAGAGATGCATGTATGCACCCCCTCCCTCCCCACAGTCAACAGAGAGCTTGTGTACTCTTGGTTAATTCTTAAAACATTTTTTTGTTTCTATTTTGAATGGTATTCTATTTTTGGCTTTATTTTCTGCTTGTCTTGATTCAGTTGTTCCTCCCCCAACCCTCACCTCCTATCTTTTCCCTCGGTTTAGGCTTATTTCTGAAAAATATACACACACACACACACACACACACACACACACACACACACACACATCAGCATTCTCCTTTCATAGAAAGGTTAGTATTTTATATGGTGGATCTAAAATACACTGAAATCCTCAGTCTGGCTGAGGCTGAAACTTTAATACCTATGTCGAGTCCAGGATTTATAACAACAACCTCCTTATTACTAGAGAGATTTGAACTTTCTTTTAGGGAGTTTAAAATGCTTTGCAAATATTACCCCCTTAAAATCCCACAGCACTTCCAGGCGATAAGGATGTATGTCGATGGAATTGGTAAGATACTGTCTTTATCTGTCATCCAAAGCCAAATCTTGACTTCATTTGATGTACCAACCAGTGAGCCTCAAGGAGGAGCCCTATTACAGGGAAGACAACTTCCTGACTAGAAATATCAATCTATGCATGTGCTTTGAGATGGGCTCCCTGCATAGGAACCCGTGGCTGAAGCCAGGCCAACGTCCCTCTGAGAGAATACTTTGTTTTGCCTGTATTTGCCTTTTCCTTCCACTCTCTTTCCAGCCTATTCCTTTCCCTTTTCCCCAAATCCAAGAGATGTAAAAAAAGTAGTCAAAGTTAATCTAAAACAAACTGCTAAATATATTTTATAAGCTTCAATGTACCACTTAAAATGCCAGACTACTAAACACAAGACATCAAGGGTATTCTCAAATATACTAACTGGAGGTGGAATGTTTTTACTAGTCTTTAGACAACAACTTGTGAATTCTATGTAAGTATTATTTTACTCTCTTGGGAAAACAAAAAGTTCTTTTTCCTTTCCTCTTCCTTCCTGTCCTCCTAGTCTCTCTTTTCCTCTCTTTCTTAATAATGGTCTATTTAAAAATGAGGCAAAATAGCCAAAACATGTTGTAAACGAATAGACAGATACTGTGATCATTTTATCACTGATATCCAAGGAGATTTATAAAAAGGATGAGAGGCAAATATTTCTTTAAACTTTTCCCAAATAAAATTAGAATTTAATGAAAATAAATGTATTAATTTTATTTTTTCTTAGGACTTAAGACAGGGGCCTGGGATAAATTTAAATTGTTACAAAACTATTTTCACAAGTGCTTCTGGGATATTTTCTTCAGAAGAAGAAAACAAATATATTTTGATCACTTTGATCAAAAATCCAAGTATAAAGATAATAATAATTCTCCTCATACAATAGTGCTACTCATACTACATTCTAGTATACAAATATTTACCCTTAGTGGCTTTTCCAGATTTATAACAATTTAGTTTCAAGTATTCCCTCCCTAATATTAAACCACCTGATTTGGGGATGATTAAAAAAAGAAAGGATGAAAAGTAGGTGAGGTTTCCACAATGCAGAGTTGGAAGATGTGGAAGCACTGAAGATGATTTTGCTTTTAGAGTTATTACAGCTGCCTGCTTATATTGTGGGGACTGAAATTATGGAAAAGGGGCAGATGGACAACCACTCCGATTCTGTGAAATGTCAATGTTATGATGAACAGAGCAAATATTATAAATAGTACGGTCTTTGAGGACAGTACTTGAGAAGTAAAAGTAAACTTATTAAAGAAAGATTGCATCTATCTCTTTCCATCTCAGGTATAAGTTACTCTGCACCCTTGGGATGGCTTATAGAACCCCAGAGAAGACAGTCTATTATTTCAAACCTTAAAAAGAAAGGATCAAAACTGGAGAAAAATTACACTGACACATTTTAGTTCAAGTTTGAACACAGAAATGATTTAATCCACTGAACTGGTTGCTTAAAAACTCTAGAATGGCTTGAGGAAGATTCTAGGCAAAGATTCTAAGAATTAATTTGAAAGCAACACTGCAGAAACTGATCTATGGAAAGAGCTGCTACCATTGACACAATAAGAAAGGTGAGGGATAAGCAGGAAGTTCGGGAACAAGGAAGCCATTGCCTCAACTGTGGGCTCCAAACCACACTCCTGCAATGATCTGAGAACCAGCAGGCTACTGAGAAAGCAGCTGGCTTCAGAGCCACAACACCACAGCCACAAGCCATGTCAGTAGAATGGATATTCTGTCAAGCTCTCAATGCTCATAAAACTGTGGACGAGATACTTAGAGTGCTTTTTCTGTTGCTGAAAAACCCAGGACCCACTAGCAAATGTCCCCCATATCATTTCTGCATGCCAGTTCTCTCATGGGTGAATCTGCTTGGTGGAAACCAAACAGTTGCAGGATTCGGGCGCTAAGGCAGTCTAACACAAGGAGATTAGAACAGAGTTGAATGAGTTAATCTCCACCGCATATACTCTATTCATATTATTTGCAACCAAGCAAAACAAATGTATGGGTATCTTATAAAAACTGTTGTGGCAAGAGCTTATAAAGATACCAGTGGATAAAGACAGCAGTAGAAAATTATAGTCCACATTTATATTAATTTTAGATGCATAAAATATCACTGGAGGTGAGGTGAAGTCGCTCAGTCGTGTCCGACTCTTTGTGACCCCGTGGACTGTAACCTACTAGGCTTCTCTGTCCGTGGGATTCTCCAGGCAAGAATACTAGAGGGGATTGCCATTTCCTTCTCCAGGGGATCTTCCCGACCCAGGGATCGAACCAGGGTCTCCTGCATCGAAGGCAGGTGCTTTAACCTCTGAGCCACCAGGGAAGCCCTAAAATATCACTGGAGTATTCTTTATTTAGTATTATTTTACTTGAGGTAAAATATTTTCAAAGTCATGATCAGTTCACTCACAACCTCAGTCCCCCTTACTTTTTTTCTTTGTAAGTTCTCATACTTTCATCTGTAATTCCTTTATTGTCAAAGTTGTCAGAGATATAATGGTCAAAGTTATAGAGGGAATATCCAGTAAGAATCATTTCTATTAGTACAGAGCCTTATACTTCTAGTAATATATCATCTTAAGATCACCATTTTCATATTTTGCTTTTTCCTACTATACTGTAGGACTTTTATGCTAATCAGTTAAGAGATATAGAAGATTGCTTCAAAATGTATTTTTAATGAAAAATGAAGGCCTAATTATAGAGAAACACATGATCATCTACATATTATGCATGGATTTAGAGAGATTAAAGCAGCGTAATATGGGCTGGAGAGTGAGGGATGTGGGGTGTGACTTCAGAGGTTACTGACCCAACAGGAGTAGGGATGGGGCATTTGGAGAGAGGGAAAGTCAACATTGTCCAGCCATGAGTGTAAGTTATACAAAAAACTGATTGGTAAGTGAGAAAAAAAAAATCAAAACCAAATAAACTCTACTAATATCTACAGAACTTATTACCACTCCAGAGAGTCCGCTCATCACTTGGGCAGCAGTTTTATGGGCTCTCAAATGAGGGCTTTCTTCAGATTAGAAGAAAGAAGCTCATCATTGCCACATGACTTTACTAAGCTCCACATCAACTGCCTTTTGAAAAAAATGTGCTCATTTTAAAGAGCCCAGAATATCCATATGCCTCAGATAATAGAGTGTGGATGGACCTGTAGTCAAGGAAGAGGTCGATTGCAAGGTAAATCTTAGTACTAGTGCTATAGTGGCCCCAAACGTTGATGACACACTAGCTTATTACCAGAATAGAGGTGTTCACCTATATAATCTCCCTAGACCCTCACAGTATTCCCAGGCAGAAGACACAGAAGCTATTGCCTTCATCTAATAGATAAGACAATAGTGCTCAGAAGATTTTATAACTAACCAAGGGTAACACTGCTCATAAACAATAGGACACAGAACTGGAACCAATTTTTTCTGACTCCAAGGCCTGTGCTTTGTCAATGCACTGATTCTGTTGATGTATATCCATTATAAAGGGGAGAGCAATGAAAACTGTATCACAAAGTTGAATTTAATCAAAGTGTTATTTCTAATCACAGTAGATTGAATTTAGTAGGTAAACTGCCTTACTAAGAGGAATAGGATTTTTGAAACCTGAATTTAACTTGAGTAGAAATATACCTGAAGCTATGTTATCATAAGAAAACAATTTTTTTAGAAAATCATCAGTGTCAAAGCAGTGACTGATTTGGTCAGTTCATCTAAATTCCAGTTAATTCCATGAACAAAAAAAAATTAAAACTGGGGAAAGATGCAGTCAAGATAGTCACTTGATATGAAATAAGATCAACAATCATTACATCATTACATTTCCCCCACTATTCTAATAATGATGTTGTTACAATACAGGGAAGTAAATCTATAGATATATAGGATCCTAATGTTTCTCATTACTTTATACATCATTTATTAAAATCTATGTATTTCTACACAAGGCTGAATTGTCAATCCTAATTTTTCTACCATCTCCTCTACCTCCTGTGGTAGAAAAATTAATTTAGATAATTTATTTGGTATTCATTTTCTTCTCTATTCATTCCATACAATTTGAAGCACTGGCAGGTGACAAGTACTGCATGAAAGTAATAATGAAAATTTAATGGCATTTCTGCATCAGAGAGAAGCTGACCCTGAGAAACTGTGCTTGAACCAGAAGTCATCTGGTGTTTCTTTCTAGCTCTAGGCAAAAGCTCTCAGGGAACGCAAGAGAGAATCCTTAAACAAAGGCATCACTGATGACATTAGCTATAATAATAAGGAAAAATTTTTGATTGAGTGAAGGCAGAGTTTCATCATGGTTAAGATATGGTATCTAAAAAACTAGGAACAACCCAAATATCCGGCACTGGATGAATGAATAAACACAGTGTGGTATATCCATGGAACAGAATAGTATTTCTCAGTAAAAGGGATGAACTGTTGATTTTTTCAACAACATGGATGGATCTCAGTGCATTATACTACATGAAAGAAGCCAGACTCAAAAGCCTGCATGCTTTATTTTTCGATTGATAGGACATTCTGGAAAAGTGAAAACTATAAAGAAAACAGATAGATAAGTGATTTCCTGGGACTGGGAAAGGGGAGGGGACTGATTAGAAACGGGCATGCATAAGGAAATTAGGGAAAATGGTAAAACTGTTCTACATCTTGAATAGGTAGCAGTTACAAGTTTGGGTACATGTACCAAAACTCATAGAATAATACACCAAACAAGACCCTCTTACTATATATAAATTATACTTAAAATATGATATTGGGTTCCAGAGTTTGATTTATTGGGTTCAAATCAAATCCTACCTCAGCAATATGTTATTTGCATAACTTGGGCAAATTACTTTGCTTATTCAGGTTTTTTTTAGAGTCCTCATTTGTAATATAAATAGCATAATAATATTGACCTTATCGCATTGTCATAACGACTAAGTGAAGTGATCTATATGAATTGCCTAGAACAATGTTAGACATGGATTTAGTTTCAACAAAGAGAAAATCGTAAGTTTGTGCAGATAACAGCTGTATACTTACAAGCGCTGCCTCTTAGGTTATGCCTATAGTCCCTCCAGTACTTCTTCATATTCACACAGGTTTTTCCAGGACCACAGTTTATGCCCTGGACTACCTCATTTGCCCCCAAGCACCAGCAAGCCTACCATGAGTAGACCACCATTCCATCCTCCTTTTGCCAGTCACCGGTGCTTAGAATAGCTGGTTTCATGACACATTTTCTTTTAATGGCAGCCACACACTGTGCTTGTCAAGGCTAGAAAAAAACAGATGACAGTACACAATTCAATCATTTCTCTGTTGATTTATTCATGATGACTGACTTTTGATATTTTTCTTATCCAAAATATCAAAGAATGTCATTTATAAACAAAAATAAGAAATGCTTGCAATAATATATGCAACTCCTTCTTTGTGATTCATTTCAAAGCACTACAGGTCCTGAAAACTCCTCTAGACAGCATTATTTGGTACTGCAAAGAGTTTAGCTAGTTTGGAGGTCAAGAGAAAAAAAAAAGGAAATTACTTTCTTCCAATATCAAAGCTAATGGTGAGGAACCATGGCATGGATCCTCTAAAACAATGGATAGCACCCAAATTCTCTACATGGTACAGTGCTTTACTTTGGAAAGCATTATCATTTCTTTTTCCAACAGATTGCTTTTGTAATTATATTTTGCTTATGTCATTGCCATTACTTTGCATTCTCTGAGAACTCAACAAGGACAACTGAGGTGAGGAGGAAACAAAATGACCTAGAGATATACTAGACTCATCTTCTGGAGGTCAGAAACCTGAATGTACAGTATTACTTATTCAAGTTGATACCCTAACCAAAGAAGACATATAATAAGCCCTGGTCTTATGTTAAATGCAAATTATTCTGGAGAGGTAATATATTCAATCTTGTTAGCATTTACATCTTACTGAAAACAAATTTATAACATGATTTGTTGATGAGGGTGAGGATGGAGAAGAGGAACGAATGAGAGGTTTGGCAACTGTAGAAAATAAGGGTGATACACTTCTAAGGGCTGTAATGATACAAAAAGTAGACACTGGGGTTACTAAAGCCCAATCAGCTCTTGGATCATAAAGTGGCCTATTTTTTTAAATGTACTTGGAAGCTGATTGCACACTGAAATGCTTTTGAATTTATTTTCTACACAACTAAATGCTACTCCTTCTGAGTCTGGATGCAAAAGCAAAGCGCTGGCATTCAGCTAGTCACATTAATGCAATATAACCTTACTTGATGCTTTGGAGCAAATACACACAATAGACTCTTTTATTTCTTTTATAAATTGAGCAAAGTTTCATTATACTCATATCTGTACGCTGTGCATGTGTACAGTATAGCTCACATTCTGTAGTAGACTCAAAAGATAGCCAACAGCAATCTATCCTTCCTCATACAAACATTCCTTTCTATCCATCAAGAAATGAGTATATTTTCCCTCCTCTTTATCTAGGTGAGAACTCTGATTTGTAAACAAAAGAGTGTGGTAAAAATATTTGGAACTTCTGAGGTCAGACCTTCCTTCTCTTAGAAGTCAGTTGCCATGTAAAATCTCCAGACCACCATGTAAGAGACCACAATGCTGTGAGTAGCTGGACCATACAAGTGAATGATTCCAGGAAGTAACCCTAGTTGACTTAACAACAAGTAAAAGAACTACCCAGTTGAATATATCAACTAACAAAGTGAATAATAAATTGTTGAGGTTTTGTCACAAAGTTTTGGAGTGATTTGTTATGCAGCAATAACTGAAACATTTAACTTCCTATTTATTCACCTATGCCATATCTCAAAAGGATTAAAAAGAAGGAAGCCAATAAACTTGCATGCCAATATAATGGATCCTTAAACAACATGGGTATGAACCTCATGGGTCTACTTACATGCAGTTTTTTTTTTTCCAACAGTAAATGCTACAGTACTACATGATCTATGATCTGAGGTTTGCTGAATTGTAGATGTGGAACTGAATGTATGTAGGAACTGTAAATGCACAGGAACTATAGATACAGAGATTCAACCATAAATTTTAATCAAATTTTCAACTGCACAGAGGGTTGGCACCCCTAACCACCATGTTGTTCAAAGGTCAATGGTAATTAAGATACACATACACGTTCATATGTTATGCTCTTCATTCCAGACTCCAAGTAACCAAAAATTTTCAATTTATATTAATACTTCCAGTTATAATCAAGCCATCATGATAGATAACCTTTTTAATTTAAATTAAGAGCTCAGTCTCCATATCCATTAGGTTTGGAAAAAGATTCCCTTCCAATGTGGTACTCCATTCTTCTAATATAAGCTGAAGGCAGTAGTAAAATCAGAAACTCATGTAATTGAAAGGTACATCCATCTATTCATTCATATTGTTTTCCCTGATGCACATTTAAAAAAATTTATGGGCTTGTTTGAAAAATGTGAAAGAAAAAAAAATCAATGGAGTAACTATGATTTATAAAGGTGAAACCTTCATGTCATGAATATTTTATCAGGGAAATGTGTAAGCCATGAGATTTTATCTGAATGCATTCCTCAATCTGATGTGATAAATTCATAAATGGACTGACACTCATTATTAATGGAAATGATCACTGGATACATAGGAACAGCACAAGGGCTACAAAAGAAACATCATTTTCAGTAGGTTTCCAGGAGTCTGGGAAATAATTTGGATCAAAGGTGGTTAAATGTCATCAGTGAGGAGAGCACAACAAGAAGAGGCCATGGTTTTCTGCATGCTTTGCAGATCATCATCAAAATTAATCAAAATCCCAGTGTGTGGAAGAATTGGGCCAGACCTTCCCTCTTCTTCCTAGTACTGGATCAGATGCTTCCCTCCCTCAGAAACCATTTCAGTGAGGAACCTAGTCATCTTTAATTTTCTTGCCTACAGATCAATTTTCCCAAGTATCTAATTGTTTTTAAGCATGTCCACACAGTTGTGAAAGTTTTGGAGACATTGATACACACAATAGGGAAAGCAAATGACATTTTATGGAGAAGAAACAACTGACCAAGTTCAAGAAGCTCATAGTCAAGCAATTAATGATACATCTAGTGGCACAATAAACACCCATCTGTCTCTGTTAGAGCAGGAGGCAGCACGAAAAACAAGGTAAATTAAAAGCAGATCAAAAGAAGCATATTCAGTAAAGGGCTCAGGCAGAATGCTGCCAAGGCCAGCTCAACATTGAGGTTTCAGATAGCAAAGTCATGAGGGTTGGATGGCCCCGGCTGTGTTTGACCTCAAGAGAGTTTTCAAAGATGGCCCATGATGATATGATTTCATTCTCAAACTATTGGTTTTATTGAAGAAATCTGAAACTTTCAAGAGTCATTGTGAAGGATGTAGAAAGGGTCAGAAGTTAATTTAACAGCAGGGGCATTAACTGAATCGAACATGTTTCCTTGCAGAGGAAATGAATCATGGCTTTGAAAGCAGTCTTTTCATGACTCTGTACAGGTGTTTGTGCCTCCATTAATGAACTCCTCAACCTGGAGCTGAAAATAGTCTGTTTATGTTGATGTCAGATAAGCACAAAGCTGTAAGGTAGATGGGGAAATATACTTAATTATTAAGGCACAGAGGACATAATGGGAAGGTGTGCCAGGGAGAAGGAAGCACATATATGCTGAATTATCAACCTTCTGGATTCTAATTGGCTGTCCCTTCTTGGTGGACAGAGTTGGTGCTTTTCCTTACTTAAGAGACTAACCATGGAGCTGACCACACACCTTCAAGAGTTAGACGTGGATAACAGAGACACTAATAACTTTTTAGCTTGCAAAAATGTTCCTTAGTCTTTTTCCCTTACTTACTATGAGTCAGATAATGTGTACTACATATATGCACATACAAGTATGTATTTTTAAATAAAATTTAAATAGGGAAAATATAATCTGTTGTATAGTCGTTTCTATCCTTGGTATCTAGAAAGTAGGTACTCAATAATTTTTTATTAAATATGTGAAAAGAATGAATGAGTAAAGTTCTTGGAAGTCTTCTGGAAATACAGGGCATATTTATATCTTTACTTAAATATTTAGATTTCCTTCTTTGATTTAGAGCCAAAGTGGTAAAGAAAAAAAGTACATCAAAGAAAAACAGAAAACAAAGAATTAGACAGGGATTTAGATTCTTATTTATGGAGTTTTACCAACTTTCTGAAGCCTTGAGAATTCTACCCCTCTGGATTTTAGGCTCTTCAGCATAGAAGGTAGAAAGGGTGGTGGGGGGAATGCTATTATGTTCAAAGTGTTCTCCAGAGACAATATTCTATGATTTCATAAAGAAGATATATTTTTAGAGCATGATGTGGGGCTTAGTAACTTCATGAGACGAGAGAATCATAACACATAAGAGCTAAGGAATAATTTCAATTCAGAAATAGAACAATACGCAAATATTTTAAAGAATCTGGTTCAATACCATATCGTAAGGAAGATACATGATTAAAATATGCAGGATGAATGGAAGTCCCATCATTCTTAAATATTTCCAGTTATGCCTATTTATTTATCTAGAAGCTGATCTGGAATTGCTCAACTGATTGATGTGAATAGGGAAGCAGCTCCAAAGTATTCTTTCTTTCTCTCTCTCAATTTCTCTGTGCCTCTGCTTGTCTATCAGTCTGCCTCTGCCTGTCTCTCTTTCAAACACACACACACAGCAGACCAGAAAAATTCCCAGGAGCATTCTTCAAACAATCTGGCAAGTAAAGGTAGCATATAGCTTCATATGATTCTATCTGGCCTGGCTGCTAGCCGAACAAGCCTTGAGGAGTAGAATCTTCCTTCCCCTCACTAGCCATTCATGCAGCAGCAGGTTATTTTGATTTTACTCTAATCATAAAGAGATTGTGAATTTAAAAATGCTATCTTCGTGTCTGTTAAGAGTCTTACACTTTTGCTATACATCTGCCATTCCATCATTGTTTACACAGTAATCTGCTTATTGGAAGACAGTTGCTGCTGAATGAAGCTAAAATGGACTAAATCAAAACAAAGCTGAATCCCTTTGGCTTTCCCCATTTCCTTGGCCCTCACTCTTCTATCTCTTAGCTGATAACACAGTTCCCTTTGTAAACATGCATGAAAAGTATGCAAAAAGCCCTGGCAGCTTAGGATATGCCATTTTAGACTTATGGTCCATTATAACATTTGATCCACCTAACAAAGAGCAAAGATCTATGCTAGTTTTTTCTTTCCCTCCTTCATTAGTAAAATCCATTTTAAGGTCTCCAGGAGGTAAATTATTTTTAGAATTAGCTTTTTTTATTAGTCAGGTTGCAGGGTGTCAAAATTTCACTGAAGCCAGTGGCACTTCACTGCGCTTATTAATATTGATATGATCACTCTGTTCTGTGCTGAGTGACACTGCTAACCTTCCCTGATGGCAAGGATTCTTTTTAAAGGGACCACACCATTAAAAGAAAAAAGATCCTCAGGTCTTTTACTCTGGTGTTTTTGAAAAGGGCAAGTAGAATATCTGCATCAGTTTTCTACGATTCAATTCATTCAAACAATGTTTCCTGAGCATGAGTTTAGAGCTAACACAATGCTAGATGCTGAAGTTTCAAAGACCTCCAATATGTGATCCTACTCTTTTAGGGGTTCAGTCTACCCAATAAAGATTTCTCTAGTACCTATTATGTGCTAGGCACCATATTGAGAGCTGCAAATTTAGAATGCTTAGAAGCATGGTCTCTATTCGCAAGGGACTTACTAATTGAGAGGATAAAAATTTATTCCAGTATAAAGATCCCCATGGGATCAGTGAGGAGATTATGTCCATGGGGAGGAAGTCTTCAAGGACAGATATTTGAATAGGGTTTGGAAAGATGGACGGGGTCTGAGAGATGGAGATTAGGGATGCAAAAGAGGAGGAAAGGACTAAAGAGATGTTCATAGAGATGAGCAAAGAGAAGCAAAACTAGCCTAGAATATAATTAGGAAACAGCAAATAGCTATGTTTAAACAGAAAATGTATTTGAGGATATAGTGGGTGATAGCAGAAATTGGGTTGTGGCCATGGTGTTGAAACCGAAATGCCAGCTGGAGTGGTTTGAGGTAAATTTCCACAAAATTGGGTACCTGGCAAAAGTTTCCAAGAAAGGAATCCAACCCATTGCTTGTAACAGTAGTTTTTGATTCAAGTTCAGTTCAGTTCAGTCACTCAGTCATATCTGACTCTTTGCAACCCCATGGAATGCCGCATTCTAGGCTTCCCTGTCCATCACCAACTCCTGGAGCTTATTCAAAGTCATGTCCATAGAGTCGGTGATGCCATCCAACCATCTCATTCTCTGTCATCCCCTTCTCCTCCCACCTTCAATCTTTCTCAGCATCAGGGTCTTTTCCAGTGAGTCAGTTCTTCTCATCAGGTGGCCAAAGTATTGGAGCTTCGGCTTCAGCATCAGTCCTTCCAATGAATATTCAGGATTGATTTCTTTTAGGATTGCATGGTTGGATCTCCTTGAAGTCCAAGGGACTCTCAGTCTTCTCTAGCACCACAGTTCAAAAGCATCATATCTTTGGTGCTCAGCTTTCTTTATAGTCCAATTCTCACATCCATACATGACTACTGGAAGAACCATAGCTTTGACTAGATGGACCTTTGTTGGCAAAGTAATGTCTCTGCTTTTACTATGCTGTTTAGGTTGGTCATAACTTTTTCCAAGGAGCAAGTGTCTTTTAATTTCATGGCATTTCATTTTGATTCAAGGCTACATTAATCTTTCTATAGGCAGACATCAAACTTGGGATAGTATTTTACCAAACAATTCTATTTTTTTTTTTTTTGAACTGGGATCCAGTTTGTCATTACTGGTATAATCTATGAATCAAAATGCCCAGTAGTCATGGAAGGAAAGTCAACCTTTGGTTTACCATAGAAGATAAGATGACATTTTGCAATTTATATTAAATTTACAATTGGAAACAGATGATAACCTTTAAGTGTAATCTCCATTACTACTGACAACACATTGTATATCCACAACTGAGATTTAAGAGAATTAAGATTTTGAAAGCTTTCACAGCAATGGGAAAAGAAAGTCTGAGGTCACCTGTTGGAGTTGCTTGGGAATCAGTCTGGATCTAACAGAGGACTTGGGGAAAGGTCTTTCATAGCTTTGTCAGTCACTATGTTAAAGGTAAAATACATGCAATGAATTATAGGGTTTTTGTTTTTCCAAAACTTTTTCTGAAAAATAGAATAAAGAACAGTGAGTATCCAGAACAAACATTATAGGAATCAGTAAAACTAAACCTAATATAATCAATACTAAAAACAAAATTCCCTTACCTTGTAAAGCATAATGCTATCAAAGATAAGGAGACACTGAAAATTCACTTCATTTTCATTCCTGGCTAAAAACTATCTAATAAATAAGTTGGACTTCCCAGGTGGCACTAGTGGTAAAGAACCTGCCTGTCAATGCAGGAGACATGAAAGATGTGTGTTCAATCCCTGCAGGAACGCACGGCAACCCACTCCAGCACTCATGGACAGAGGAGCCTGGTGGGCTGCAGGCCACAGGGGCTCAAAGAGTTGCACACAACTGAAGTCACTAGCACAACAGATGCATTAGCAATAGCATTGATGGAACAGACACAGTTCAACCAGTAACACTGCACTGATGGTTCGCCATTCTAACTGGAAAGACAGAGAGGTAAAGAAAACTTCATGGCATGAGCTGATAAGTACTTAGGAGATAGGTATAAGGGGAGAGATTCACTAGCCACTGCATGTGTGATTGATGGGATACTCCCTTCATCAACATGATACTATTCTCTCCTGAGTGATTCATTCATAATTAATAAAGCAAATTTAACAGTGTTTTCACTCTAGTGTGGAAGCCAGAATCAAAATCAGCATTCTCTATCTAGCCTTAGTTGCTTGAGTGATATCTTTTAATCTGTAGCAAAGGAAAGCCTTCTGGCTTCCTTGAATTGGGAGTTCTGCCCACTGAAGCACTCAGAGACCCCCAACTCTTTGTCTGTGTTTTGTCATCAGAAACATGGTGTATTGGCATCTCTACAGAAAGTAAACAGTCACAGGGTGTAGATGTGTGCAGAGGCGGACACGCACAGTGGCGAGGACACCCCCGAGGCGGGCCACACATGCATGACAGGAACACGAGCGCTGCAGGGACAGGGCGACTGCCGTGCGTGCAGGACTCACTCTGTGTGAGGGCGTGGCCTGCAGCGAGAGGGAGCCCCAGGGACCAGAGGGCTGGAAGCCATCTGGGAACTGCTGGTCAGAGTTTCTGGCCACCTCGTTGTCATGGTAGCGCTTCATTTTGGACAGTGTAAAGTGGTGATTAATGCCTATCTTGCTCTTCAGCAAAGTATTATTCAAGTAGTTTGAATTTAAATATTTTCAAAGTAATCTTTACATTATTGAAAATTGATAAAAATACAAACTCTGACAACTTTTCATTGACATGATTGTCACCAGAAACAAGGACTTATTTTTAAGCCTACAGGAGAGTGGGTCACAATGGTGACATTACGCAAAGGGAACTCCAAGTACCCTGTCCTTCAAGGAACCAGATATATGAAGGCAAACAGATACCAGCAACTGTAAAAACTGAAGAACTGCACATAGGCCAAAGCTAAGCAAGAATGGTTAAGTAGGTAGGATCCCAGAGAGAGGCTGCAACGCAGCCAGGGATATGGTCTTCAGCAAATTCTGCATATTCACAGACCCTAAGGTGGGGGAAGCAAGGGGATGTGCTGGCCAATTGACCATTCTCTCATTCTTCTTCTTTTTAGTTTCCTTCTATGGCTTTCTATCTGACAGATACCCAGATTAATCCAATTTGCCTTCAAATAAGAAAACATATACATATATATATATATAGGCTTCCCTGATGGCTCAGATGGTAAAGAATCTGCCTAGAATGCAGGGAGACCCAGGTTCGATCCCTCAGTCAGGAATAACTCCTGGAGAAGGGAATGGTTACCCACTCCAGTATTCTTGCCTAGAGAATTCAATGGACAGAGGAGCCTGGTGTTCTACATTCCATGACGTTGAAAAGAGTCATACACATCTGGACAAATAACATTTTTTAAAATTATATAGGTATGTAATGATAATTAATTTTCTCAATGTATATCAATTATATCACTTACATTCTTAAAGTGAGCTAAGAAACAACTTTAGTATTGTCATATGTGAAAAATTTAGCTTTTTGTGACTAAATTAGCTTTGCTCTCCAATGAAAGCTGCTGCTGCTGCTGCTGCTGCTAAGTCACTTCAGTCGTGTCCAACTCTGTGCAACCCCATAGACGGCAGCCCACCAGGCTCCCCCGTCCTTGGGATTTTCCAGGCAAGAACACTGGAGTGGGTTGCCATTCCTTTTCCAATGCACGAAAGTGAAAAGTGACAGTGAAGTCTCTCAGTCGTCTCCGACTCTTAGCGACCCCATGGACTGCAGCCTTCCAGGCTCCTCCGCCCATGGGATTTTCCAGGCAAGAAGTGGGTTGCCATTGCCTTCTCCACCAATGGAAACTATGAAGGACCAACTCAGAAAGGGGTTAGAGCCTGTACGACCAACTATAGGAGAAAGTAAGTAATACTGAACAATAAGGCATAATTATAAAAGGAAACAGTATGATAAAGAATTCCCTTTTCTCTTGCAAACATGTAATTTTTTTCAGATTTTCCTAATTGAGAAGTGGTGTATTTGCCTCTGATTTGTTGGAAGGGAGCAAATATTAATATGGCAACAGATGCCAAATAGCATAGATTTAAAAGCTTTGACACGAGTTGATATAATGTAGATCTTATTTTTATGATGTAATTGTGAATTATGCACTTTACGCATTGGTAATTAGAGAGCTGAACAGATGGAGAAAGTTTAGCTTAAAGTGATGTGTCCATTAAAATAACCTGCACTACCAAGAGTCTATTCATGTTCATGAGTATAGCAAATTTGTTCTATTAAAATATGATTTGAAGATAAGGACTTATTGTCATTGTGTTGGAGTCATCCATCTAATGATGGGGAGAAAATTATCAGTAAATGTCACATCCACCTATTATCCTATTTTGCTTTGCAGAGGGTTATAACTGGACATTTTGGCTGCTGTGGAAATTCTGATGTTTAGCATCTCCACCTCATTATTTAGATAATATCACTAAAGAAAATCAAACTAGCCACCAAATAAAAATAGCAGTTTCAACTATTACTTTAAGCACATATTTCTTAGTTTATTGCTGAAAGGCCAGATGGCAACTAGTTTTTTCATTGTGGATATTATATTTTTCTATTTTTACCAGACATGTTTGCACTCATCCCCCATATTTTCCCCAACCTTTTTCAGTGGCATCTAGGGCTGCTTTTCTGCTCAGCTTTAATCTGCTTTCATAGGGAGGAGAAAATGAAATAGCTCAGATTTCTCATGTGCTCCCTCTGGAGATAATGCCACAACTAAAGCATCACAACTGAAGTTTTAGAGATGCACCCTCTCATATATCATTGGTGGTGGTATAAACTGATCTGCTCATCTAGGAAAGAATTTGGCTATATGAATCAGAAGTCTTAGATAATTCATTACCAGAATTTCCAACCTTGAGAATCTATCTTATGGAAATAACCACAAACATACAAACAAATACATACAGACCTTAGCACAACCAGAAAAATGCAAACAGCTTTATACCTAAAAAAAATAATTGCAATCAGTATATAATAGCTAATAATAGGAATTAGACTAAATATCCTATAGAGGAGATGGTTGTGAAAATTATAGCACAGCCACATAAAAAGCTGCTGGATAGAAATTTAAATTATATATGTGAAGAATCTGTAATAAGACAGAAAAACACTTTTAATGTGGAATAGAAAAATAAGACATTTAAGGTACTAGTAAATAATCACTGAGTGCTTTTTAATATGCCAGGTATTTTTCTAAGGCACTCTATAAGTAAGGTACCATAAAATACTCATGTAACCCACTGAGGCAGGCAGTAGTAGAGCTGATAGAGCTGGGAAGAGCTGGGATTGAAACCCAACTATCCTGATTTCAAAGAACTTGCTTTTAGTTTTTGTGTTATAGTGTCTCGGTGAATGGCACCTGGGTAAAAAATGGTACTACACACACACACACACACACACACACACACACACACACACACACACAGAGAGAGAGAGAGAAAGATGAAGTCTATTTCCCCACCTGGAATCTGAGTGTTCCCATGACTTGCTTTGAAAAGAAAGTGCAGTGGAAATGATTCTGTGTGGTTTTCAAAATGAGGCCTTAACAGGTTTTGCAGTTTCCACATTCATGTTCTTGCGGTGCTGAGATGGCCATGCCAGGAAGCTGATCTGTCTTTCTGAAGAATGAGAGATCATATGGAGGGGAGAAAAGGTGCCTGAGCCCATCAAATGCCAGACATGTAAGTGAGGGCATCGTGAATGTTCCATCTCAGCCAACTCAGCAGCTGAAGGCAGTCACATGAGTGCAAATGTACATAGGAAATACTCTGAATTGTGAGAAATAATAATTCATTGTTTCAATCTAAATTTTAAGACTGTTTGTTATATAGCAAGAGACGTGGCTAAAATACTGAGATGCTTCTAAAGCAATTGTGGAAATATGTATCATTTTTTTCCTTTCTGTATGAAACTAATGAAATCACAACATAGAAATTGTTTAATTTCTTTAGACTTTAGAACCTAACACTGACATACTTTTGGAATAGTCTCTGTAGTTTTCTCAGGTTTGCCAAATGAAGGTGGAAGTCTTTCTGAAAGAACCAACTCTCTTGAGATACAGTTAGTATGACATTTCATGGTCACTGAAAATAAATCTTCCTGGCTTGGGCACAGAATGAGCAGCTGTTGGGCAGTTAAGTGTTGAGATTAGGAATCTGCAACCTGGGAGACAGAAAGTGCTATGAATATTTTTCCCCATCAGCAGTAAGAAGTGCTGAGCTAACTTTCAGGACATACACTAAACTGGGGACCATTTCACATTGGACCTTGTCTCTCATTTACTGCCCCTTTAACTTTATTACTGGTGCTAGGCCTCTCTCTAATTGAACTACAGTTCAATTAGTACCTGCTTATGCTCTGGAAATTCTGCCTCTCTTATTGAGTCATAGGAAATTTGAAATTATAATCAGGGTGGGGCAGGCAACTGTCAACAATCAAATTAGGAAGTCAGTATTTTATTAGGGAATTGTGATAAGGATTAAAATGTCAAACTGAAAGTCAATTTCCAGCCAAGCAACACTTGTTACTGCTGATCACTTCTTTCTCTCAGAGAACTCCTGCTCCCTTGGGCTCCATAAACCCATCAGCATTTTCACGACTCTTTTTCTGACTCTCTGGCCACCATTTCTAACTATCAATTTTTCTTCTTGAAATGTTCATCCCCAAATTTTGGTCTCTACTCTTCGAACCTAAACACTCTCTTTGAGTGTTTTAATCCACTTCTGTGGCTTTAATTATCACTCACTCCTCAACTTGCATATTTGGCTCCCCATTCCAGGAACAATATCCAAGTTTCCTCTAGATGTCTTCGTCTGAACCTTTCCCAGGTACCACAATGTTATCACTGTAAAATGAAATTTATTCTTTCTCCCAGATCTCCTTTTCTATAATTTCCATCCAGCTTTCCTCCAGTCTTTTAATGGAACATCCAAATCAAATTGTGTATCCATTTGTATTTCTTAATATTTCTGAGAACAGTATCACACCCATTCCCAGTAGCATGGAAAAACATAGGGATCATGATCTGATCCCTGCGTCCCTCTCCAGCTCTTTTGTTTTCCCTGTTTCAACCTGAGCTACAGTTACAAAACTCAGTCCAAAGGGACTTGTTTAAGGGGACTTCTCTGACCTCTCTCCCCTGCAGCTGTGTGCATAGGTGGTCCTCCTCCCACACTGTGCTATGCATAGCTCTGTCATTGCATTTTGTCACACTGCTTGTAATTAACTCTTTTATTCTCTATGTTGCCTGTTAGACCTGTTAGCGGAGGCAAGGGGCTATGTGTTTTACCTAAGTAACTCTATTACTTAACATAACCCTTGTCTCTTAAGAGATGCACATGGCTTTGTTTATGGAATGAGTGAATGGGATATAGCTGATTCACAGGATAGGGATTACTCTGGAAGACTGTAGGGAGAGGTACTCACTCAGTGTGAGTGTATAAGGTGTGACAGAAAAATCACGATGAGTTTGAATATAAGACTGAGTGACTCATGATGCTTAAGTATGGGTCTGGCCACATTTCAGCATCAGTTAAGTAGTCAGTCTGTGTCCAACATAGAGTGCTTCACCAAACAACCACATGACTATGATTTTGCTACTCATATTCTCAGATATAACAAAGAGATGCTACCTTAGCCACTGGTCACAGGGTCAAATGTCTTACTCCTTGCAATTTGTTGGTCTTGCAAATGCCAGGCTCCTCTGTCCATGGGATTCTCCAGGCAAGAATATTCAAGTGAGTTGCCATGCTCTTCTCCAGGGGATCTTTCCAACACAGGGATTGAACCCATGTATCTTACGTCTTCTGCATTGGCAGGTAGGTTTTTTTGTTTTTGTTTTTTACCACAAGGGCCACCTGGAAAGCCCTTGACACCACCTTCAATACATGTTAATAGCTACATACTAGCAGAAGCACCTCTCCTCTCGGCTCTGGGACTAGTCACTAGAATCTGAGAGAAATGGCTGGTCTCCAGTCCTCCTTAGATCTCAGGAGACTCCCAGGTTTATACTCTGAGCATTCTGGGAGGGGTTATTTGTTCAGCTTTCATTGATTTGAATAAATGAAAAAAAATCTGCAGATAAAACTGCTTCTCTAACATATATTAGATCTTATTTCATCTATGGCACTGCCTGTTTTCAGTTTAGAAAACTTCCTCCTCTGTCGAGGTTGTGGCAAGAGCCGTCGGAACTGCTGAAGTGTCTCTTCTCTCTACTCTATGGACCATATCATGGCCACATATACTAACCAAAATGAGTGTATTTGCTTATTTGCATCTACCTCTAGACACAGCTCTGTTTTTTCTGCCAAAGACACTTATGTCCGTTAAAACATCAAGCCATCAGTCTACATTGCCTGGAGAGCTAACACTATTTAGCACTAAAATAGGTGATAGAGAATATAAACACAAGTAAATAAGACACATGATCCTTATGTAGCTTAGAATCTCCTTAAAATAAAAAACATATGGAATAGATAGTAAATAATAAGGAAAACCAGAATATGACAAATTGCTTGAGAGATTACTGGCCAGGTCTTTACCTATGACACTTTTAATTTAATCCTTATTACCATTTGATGAGGGGAAATATTACTAGACTAGAATTATGGGTGAGGAAATCAGGGATCATAGGTGAGAGGTAACATTCCCAACACCACATGGTCAGTACGAATCACAGCTGGAACTCAGGCTTATACTATGATTTAATCACTATTATATATTTTCCTCCTAGAGCCAGAGGAGTTTGGATCCAGACGATGCAATTGCTGTGGGTTGGAATGCTCAGGAAAATCTTCACAGAGGAGGTGAAATAGAATCTAGGCCTTAAGGTATTGTCAGGATTTAGAGAAATGGAATGGAAATATAAGAATATTTGGGGCAGCAAATATTTTTAATAGCACCCTTTTGTAAAACAGAGTGGAGATGAAGCTAAAGATTTCCTGGAAATCCAGTGAGCCCTAAGAATTTCATTTTCCAAAATAATGATATTCATTCAAACTGTAGCCCAAATAACTTGCTTGTGCATTCTTCTCTCCACAGTAACACCAGGGTCACCTGCAGCACTGGAGACCAGAAACAGAAGGGATATTTGCAACTTTAGTCTGGTATGATAACTCTCCTGTTGCTCTCTGAGCCTGTCAATTTTATTTCCTCCACTAACTTTGAACAGGATTGGAAACAAATTTGTCAGATGGCCATTGCTTGCCGTTTATGCAATACAAAAATGAAATCTAGAAATAACACTAGCTGAAGAGACCAGTCATTAAATAAATACAGATACTCTTTTCCTGACCAATGAGCATATCACTGAATTGTGAGAGCTTTTCACTAACATGAGCCAAGTGTTGGCTGATTGGGAAAATCCTAATATTTAGCTTATGAGGCTTTTATCTATCACTGGGGAGGCCTGAAAGAGTCACAGTGGTGTCTGAGCTACAGTTCTGTTTGCTTGGTGAAATGAGTTCAGTGGCAATGTCTTCCTGGGTACAACCTGGCAGTGAATCTGAATCTCCTCCTGCAAAAAGCTGAAACTAAACAAACTTTTCCACAAATATCTGATCTTCTGGATAACGGGACACAAACTAGACCAGGTGACTCAGAGATCAAACAATCTGAGACTGACATTGGGACTGAGATTCCCTCAACAAGCAGGTTCTCTTGAATGTTCAGTTCAGTTCAGTCGCTCAGTCGTGTCTGACTCTTTGCGATCCCATGGACTGCAGCACACCAGGCTTCCCTGTCCATCACCAACTCCTGAAGCTTGCTCAAACTCATGTCCATTGAGTCGGTGATGACATCCAACCATCTCATCCTCCCAAGAGAATGCATCTTGGAAAGTATCTTTGATTTCTGAGTCACCTGGTCTAGTTTGTCTCCCACTACCCAGAAGATCAGATTTTCATGGAAGAGTTTATTTAGCTTCAGCTTGTTTGGGGGGAGATTCAGATTCACTTGAATTCTTGAATGTCTCTTTCTTTAAAAACATTTCCTCTGATTTCTAATCTTCACTTTAGTAAGTAATTCCAGTTAGCTTTTAAAGCAACAAACATGGAAAATATTTATTCCCTGTTTAGGGAAATAGGAAATAAAAAACCTGAACCATAAATATTTTATTTGACTTTGGTCTCAACCCAGGTCACTCTTCAACTCTGCCTTCATCAACAGCTTCTTGTACTGCATCCTAAGGCTTCCTGCCTTTTTCTGTGTATAGCTGCAACAAGAGAAAGGCTGCAGGGTATTTGTCCTCTCAAGTCTGTATTGACTCAAACCACAACATTAGTGTCATAGAGTTCTCAACCAGCACAAGTACCACCCTACTTTGCTCTCAGCTCAGTTTTTGATGTCAAGCAAGCAAATACAAACACATACCTCTTTTCAAACCACCTCGTGAACAACTCCTTGTGAACATGAGAATAAACACAGAATTGATTTATATAAGATCACCTATGCTAAACATTTAACATCATGCTTAGTACTACTCATTAAGCATCAAGGCTTCCCAAAATTTCTTGGAAAAATAACACATAAGACCCTAATAGTGAATTCAAGGTTATATTTGCATCCACATGTAGCCTACACTTGACCATCTCATAATCTACTAGTTACCTACCAAAATTCTTATAAAGTCCTCAATCCCTCTTACAGAGGCTTTACTTTCAGAGGCACAGATGTAGCAGTCAGAACTAAATGATCCAGATTTCCTTAAAGGACAGAAATATATCAAACTGTTTACAAGATACCTGTGTTTCAAAGGAAGTTTAGTATCTATGGGCTCATCTCCATTTGAGTCCATAAGCTATTCAAGTTTATATGCCAACAGTCCATTGTAACTGGGGCATAAAGGAATATGAGCTCATTTCAGTCTATCTACACTTCCCTTTCATGGGCACTTCCCAGTACAGGGTGGTAAACCAATAACTGAAAACAGGTCTCTGAAAAACATAGGTTCATGAGCACAGAAGAGGCATACCACGTTTCATTTATATTCAAATCTCTTCCGTAGACAGAATTTCATTTTTAGCTCCCTTTTCCCTCCAACCTCTGAATTTCGTTGAGTGTGTATGTGTGCATGCTGTTTGGGTAACTGATCTGAGAACTTTGATGGATCTTTCTGTCCAAAGCTTCTGTGCAGTACACATGGAGAAGACTGCAGCAGAGGTGAAATGCAGCTATTTTCAGGAAGTATTCCAAAGGAGTATAAAAGGTGGTGGGAGGGGAGTGGTGACTGCATACTTGCTGTATATTTTCCCGTATTAATTGGCAAGTACTCATTCTGGTTTGGCACCAGTGGAATGCCTGCTCTCTGACCAAGGCCAAACAACAGGATCTCTTGAGCTTGTCTTCTCATCTGTAAAATGGGGTGAATACTTTTCAAGGTTATAATCAGAAGTAGGTGACAGATCATACTTGAAAACATTTGCAGTTTCCTGCTGCATATTGAGAACTCAACAAATATTAGCCTCATCCTTTCTGAAGTTCAAAAGCAAAGTTTGTGACAGTAGTCCATTCAACTGAAGGAGACCAAAAGGCTTAGATCAAATTCCACTTCTTCCACTGGAATGTCAGCACACTGGTTAATATACTGTATCTGTGCAAGGAGAATGAATTGAAATGGTTCGTGCAAATTCTATTGAGATTTTAAAAAAAAAGATCAAAACTGCAGGCAGGATACACAAAGAAGATTTCCTTTAGATCTGAAGCTTGATTTTCTTTAAATGTTCTCTGATTTCTTTTAAGCCCTGGGCCCACAAGCATATACTTGTGTTCTGGCTGCTTGGAAGCATAATTGGTTTCTTTGGTGACTTGGCAACCTTTTTTTTCTGATTTCTCCTTTATTTTCATCTCACGGAAGGACTGCCATTCTTCTTTCAAGTGATAGGTGCTTGATACACGCTCCCTTACTGTGATCTGTGGTTAGGAGCTTGGATTTGCCTCCTTTTTCTACCCATGGGTAAAATATGTTCTTTTTATGATACATGAACTTGAGATTGCAGGATTTTTGATCTGTTTCCTTTATGACTTTACTGGGTAATGGGTGAAGGAGCTGTAAATGAAGTTTGGGGGAAGGAGAAAAAAAGAATGGGAACAATTCTCTCTAATTCCATGAAAAACCTGATTTAGAATATGTCCTTCTGGTCCTATCAGGGAGTGCTGCTATAATTATAGATTGCTCTGATAAAGCCTTTCTTTAAAGTATGTAAAGGTGAATTCAAAATCCCATTTTTAAAAATGAAGTAAGTCCATAGCATTTATATACTTTGCTGTTTATCAATTAGAAGAATTCAGCAAGATTTCAATGCAATAGTTTAAAGATATCTTGGTTCCTTGGTTCACTTGCTAAGACATGTTGAACTCTTTGTGGCTCCATGAACTGCATCACATCCTCCACTATCTACCAGAGTCTGCTCAGATCCATGTCTATTGAGTTGGTCGGTACGTGCTTGGTACTGGAGTCCACTTCACTAACTGTTGATGCTTAGCTTGTTCATTTGCAAATTCAGCTGGAAATTTACTGATCTTCCCTATTCTTGTAATTAGCATCTTTGTTAATATTTTCCTATCAATACTACAACTAATAAAATATCATACTTTTATTAAATGACTGTGTGCTAGGCTACATATATTAATTCTTGTACCAACACTCTGTAAAGGTACTGCTATCCTCATTTTATAGATGAGACTAGTTAGGCAGTGGAAGACAAACTACTTTCTCAGGACTGCACAGATGCTAAATTCTAGTGGTAGGTTTCAAATCCAAGCAATCCAGTTCCAGGATATCTGCCCATAATCACCAGCTCTCCACTATGCCTAGACATGCTCATGAAGAGTACCAGTGGCTCAGCCTTCTTTAAAGAATGTTGATATAGCTTTATAGATTGGATTTACATCTTCATGGTGTTTTTGCAAATTGACTGCAAAAAAATGACCCTATTTGCAGTCATCTCCATATTCACATCTCTTGTTAAAGACTATGTTAAAGATTCCAATAGCGGCTCTTTCCCCCTCCTTCTTAAATCTGGGCTATGATCAAGGCCAGGCTCAGTCTGGGCCTTAACTGGCTTTGTCTGTGGCAGAAGTCATAGCAGGCCACTTTCCAGTTCATACCTCAAGAAATACTGAGCCTTTCAATCTAGCTTTCTCTCTGAACATTACCCCTACCACAAGATCTAGCCGGAGACAGTCTGCTAGAAAATAAAAAATCATGTTAAATTTAAGTTATCCCTGCAGGGGCATCCAGGAGCCCCCCAGCATCCAGCTGACCTGCCGCCTGACCACGGACACAAGCAAGCCAAATAGAGATTCACTGAGCCCAGTTCAGATCAGCATCACATCCTTGCTGACTTCTAGAACAGAAGGTTATTATTTCAAGTCACTGACTTTTGGAGGGCTTTGTTATGCAAAAATAGCTAACCAACGCAGTGCTAATCTGATTGGGAGTTTGTTAGTAAGTTTACGTCCTCAATTGCAGAGTCATAGCATGTTCAAACTTATCTTAATCAACTTCCTCATTAAAACAAAAACTAACACAAAAAAACAGAATTCAAGAAACAAGAATCAAAATATGAATAATCAAGACCCTGAATTCTCACACCTTATTCCCTGTCTGAGGCTCTTCCTGTTGTTATTCTGTTTCTATTAGACAGAATTTATTAAAGAATATTGTAAAGCACTGGATTAGAAATAGTCTGATTTCTAGGTATACAAAAACCACGCAAAATGGATTCACCAGAAGTAATAGTTTAACACATTACTGAATGCTGAGCATGTATACACAACTTTTGTTCTATTTTTTTGGTGAGTGTCCAGACACATGACACTTGCTTTTTATTCTTCTATAGGGACCTTATGAATGGATTTGAAATACGATTGCCAACTAGGCTTAGCAGACCTTATAAAAGAAAAGCATTGTGGGACTTATCCATCAACTTAACACTCCTATCCTCCTTAAATCATAGAAATTCTAGAACCAGTATTTATTAGCTTGTTCTTTCTGTACATCAATTACCTTAGACCCTATACACTGCAGCTCCATCAAAAGCATAAAATAGTTCCCAGTGGCAAATTCCTGGTTATCTTTAGCTCATGCTGTTAAGTAAGTTTCCACAGTCTTTACAGCTCCAGATTTTATTGTATTTTTAAAATGACTTGGTTTCAGCTGTTAAAATCTAAGACTTTGACTTAAAGAGAAACTACTTGCCAACATGTGAGTGTAGAATTTGACTTTTTAGCTTCACCATTTAAAACCAGTGTATTTAGAATATTCCTGCTATATTGGGGAGTTTCAAAAGATATTTGTTTGGGTTTCTGACATTAATATTTTGCATGTATATTTTTAGGGCTTCCCAAGTGGCATTAGTGGTAAAGAACCCACCTGCCAATGCAGGAGACTTAAGAGATGTGGGTTTGATCCCTTGGTTGGGACAATCCCCTGCAGGAGGAAATGACAACTCACTCTAGTATTCTTGCCTAAAAAATCTGTGGACAGAGAAGCCTAGTAGGCTCTGCTTCACAGGGTCAGACATGACTGAAGTGACTTGGCATTTCAGCAGTGCAGGTGGGTTCTTTACCCTGAGCCACTAGGGAAGCCCGGTGGTTGGGATACAGTGTGCTTAACGGGTATTCCTGCTATATTGGGGAGCTTCCCAAAGACATTTGCTTGGGTTTCTAACATTGATACTTTACATCTATGTTGCTAATAAATTGTTTGGCCCTCCATCTGGCGAGGTCCTTGACCAGTTGGCTGGCTCGCCTCAGCTTTCTCCATCTGGAAGACTTTATACTGTACAAGCAAGCTTCTTGCCTCTTTTAATTTTGTTATTTTCTGGATTATGTGACCAGGGGTGAAAGCACATCTTTAGCTCCCAGATCTGTTCTGTACTAAGTTGCTTCAGTTGTGTCCGACTCTTTGCGACCCTGTAAAATATACCCTACCAGGCTCCTCTATCCGTGGGGATTCTCCAGGCAAGAATACTGGAATAGGTTGCCACGTCCTCCTCCAGGGGATCTTCCTGACCCAGAGACTGAACCTCTGGGTCCCGTGACTCCCTGCACTGCAGGCAGATTCTTTAACACTGAGCCAGTGGGGAAAGCCCTAGCTCCCCTGATACCCTCTTCCTTTACAATGTCCCTCTTCCTCTTCCTTTCTTCTCTGGGCTTTTAATATGATCAGAGAGATGCTTGTATTTCACTTGCTTTATTCTTGCAGGATATTGCTCCCTCTCCCTCTGCTTCCTCTACTTTTCTCAACAATAGAAACTCTGCCTTTTAGAAAAGAAGTTACTCTTTTAGGGGCAGGCTGGAGGGAGAGATACAATTAAACTCAGCCACATCGGTGAGGTGGTGTTAATGTCTACAACATCCTGATGGAGTTTTAAAATTTGTTACAGTGTTTATGGACTTTGCAGGTAGTAATAGTGGTAAAGAACCTACCAGCTGATGCAGGAAACACAGGAGACCTGTGTTTGATCCTCTGGTTGGGAAGATTACCTGGAGAAGGGCATAGTAGCCCACTCCAATATTCTTGCCTGGAGAATCCCATGGACAGAGGAGCCTAGTGGGCTGCAGTCCATAGGGGTGTAAAGAGTTGTATATGACTGAAGAGACAGCACGCATGCATACACATAGTGTTTATATTGATTTCACTGTTAATGTAGCAAGACAAAACAATTGATTAAATATAAGTTACTTTTTAAAAATTCTACAAACATTTTCTTACAATGCCATTTCCATTAGGTAAGGAATTTTGAACTGCTCTTAAAAAAAATAGACCAGTTAACATAATGATTCCCCTGTCTGAATTTTAAATTTTTATTACTATGGCAATTTGTCATTTCCTTCATTCAGTTACTTCCAAGAAAATCTCTGCCCTGCATTGATACAGATTTTCTTCCAGATGGATATGCTTGTTTTATTTTCCAAATAATTTTTCTACTGACTTAAAGTCTATTAGACATTAAGACTTTTATGTTTCTTTTCTTCTACTATACTATTGATTATTATTATTTTCTTAGAGAATGGTATACAAACCCTTGAAAATGTTACCCAAATATATTGGCATTTATTTTTTAAAATATATCTAATAAGTGAATATATCATTAAAGTTATAAAATTTTATAAAAATGAAGATAGAATAACAAAGATATGAAAAGTACCTATGTTTTCTAATATATTCTTCCTGAATATTTCATATATCCCATTTGGAAAACATGGCTTGGAGATTTACAAGGTCTGCATGTTATTATCTAGTGAAATATTTTAGTATTATAAATTTCTGAATCAAGGGAATTTCAGAAAACATTTTCTGTTTTACTGACTATGTGAAAATCTTTGACAGTATAGATCACAACAAAAGGTGGAAAATTCTTACAGAGGTGGAAGTGTCAGACCACCTTACCTGCCCCGTGAGAAACCTGTGTGCAGGTCAAGAAGCAACAATTAGAACTGGACATGGAACAATGGACTGGTTCAAAATTGAGAAAGGAGTATATCAAGGCTGTATGTTGTCATCCTGCTTATTTAACTTATATGCAGAGTATATCATGCAAAATACCAGGCTGGATGAAGCACTAGCTGGAATCAAGATTCTTGGGAGAAGAGCCTCTTGATGAAAGTGCAAAAGCTGGCTTAAAACTCAACATTCAAAAACTAAGATTATAGCATCCATTTCCATCACTTCATGGCAACTAGGTGGGGAAAAAGTGGAGACAGTAGCAGATTTCTTGAGCTCCAAAATCACTGCAGATGGGATGATGACTGCAGCCATGAAATTAAAAGACACTTGCTTCTTTGAAGAAAAGTGATGACAAACCAAGACAGTGTTTTAAAAAGCAGAGCCATCACTTAGCTGACAATGGCCAGTATAGTCAATGCCATGGTATTTGTAGTCATCATGTATGGATGTGAGAACTGGACCATCAAGAAGGCTGAGTACCAAAGAACTGATGCTTTTGAACGTGGTGCTGGAGAAGACATCTGAAAGTCCCTTGAGAGCAAGAAGATCAAACCAGTCGATCCTAAGTGAAATTAATCCTTTATATTCACCAAAGGGACTGATGCTGAAGCTCCAATACTGTGGCCACCTGATGTGAGGAGCCATTGGAAAAGACTCAGATGTTGGGAAAGAAGGGGGTGACAGAGGAAGAGATGGTAGGATTGCATCACGGACTAAATGGACATGAGTTTGAGAAAACGCCAGGCATGCTGAAGGACAGGGAAGCCTGGTGTGCTGCAGCCCATGAGGTTGCAAAGAGTGGGACATGACTTAGTGACTGAACAACAAACAATCCTGAAATGGTGATACGTAAGAACTATTTTATAGGATTTACTGTATGAATGTCAAATTAAAAATAGTTTTCTATGTTTTTGGTCACCAGATAGTTATTGATACTCCTCAAGCTACTTGACGCATAGAATTCTATTGTAATCTATAACTCTCTGTATGAGAAGGAAGATTTTTTTTGTCTTAATAAAATTAAGAATTTCATTTCCTCACCAAAAGATACTACTTGGCTTGTTTTTAGTTGACAACCCTTTGAAATTGTTGAAACCAAACACATTTACCAACATGAAGTAGAGAGCTCCTCTACAGAACATGTGCATGGGCTCTGACTTGAAAGAACTTAGCAAATACTATGTAAAAGCAATTGAGAATGACTGGAAACAAAACAGACTTAAAGATATTATAGACAGGACAAATTTTTTTTGTGTAGGAAGAAAAATGGGATTGGTCCGTTACCATTTTGATATAATTGTACTGATAACTATTTAACTTCATTTTTAAAAGCCACAACTAGAAACATTTAATAACTTTGCTGCTGCTGCTGCTAAGTCGCTTCAGTTTGTGTCCAACTCTGTGCCGTCCCATAGACGGCAGCCCACCAGGCTCTGTTGTCCTTCCTTCTCCTTAATAACTTTAACACCAGTTAATAAATTTTACAAGCTGTACAGTTCAAAACCTGTACATACACATTTTTCTCTGCTGATCTCTGATTTTAGTCTCTATAAAAATCACTTTAGAGAGAAATATATATATGAGTGTGTGTGTGTGTGTATGTGTATGTGTGTGCGTGTGTGTGCATGTGCGCACTCAGTTGTATCTAACTCTTTGCAATCCCATGGACTCTAGCCCACCAGGCTCTTCTCTCAGTGGGATTTTCCAGGCTAGAATACTGGAGATAGTTGCCATTTCCTACTCCAGTGGATCTTCCCAGCAAAGGGACTTAACCCACCTTTCTTGCATCTCCTGCTTTGGCAGGCAGATTCTTTACCACTCATGCTACCTGGGAAGCCCCATATACATATGAAGTTTAGTATAACAGCCATGATCCCCAGTTGAGTCTTAGAAGATGAATCAGTGATTTACCTTTGAGAAAATGTATAACTTGTTCCCTCTGATTCTAAAGGAAAGAAAAATGTGAATGAAATTTACTTAAAGGGTTCCTTTTAGAAATCTGAGCAAAAAAAGTTATTTCAGGATGGATCTGTGATATTCTTTTTCTGATGACTACTCTAGCTATATGCACTTTCTCATATGTTAAATACATAAATGCACAGACACACACATATACACAAACACCTGTGAATGTATCATCCTGTTGTATTACACTATAGAGGCATACTTTTGAAATAATTTAGATATTGTGTAAGTAACAGCTGTCAAATGCAACTAACTGTTGAATCAATTAATTAGGGTATTTTAATTTTTGACTAGCAACAACAAAAACAAAAGGAGAAATGCAAATGACTGAACATTTATTTTTGATTTCTGCTACTAAACCTCTTAATTCTGTCCCTCCTTTCTTCAGGCTTCGATTGTTGTTATACTTGTTTTTTCCACTTTTTGGTATTTGTGACTAGATTGAATATACCTGTATTACAGTAGAATCTACAAGAGGCTTCAGAGCAGCATGCCTGGGTTCAAGCTCCTGCTCAGCTAATTACTCTGACCTTGTCTAATATTTTCATGATCTAACCATTTTTGTTTGTGTTTTAATAAATATAAACATATATCATAAACTTACAAGAAATTTAGAAAAGTATAAGTAAGATAATGAAAGTGATCTAGAAACCTATCACTCAAATGCAATCACTGAAAACATTTTTATGAATATACTTCCTAGTTATATTTAGATATAAAAATTGTACACTTAAACATAAAATAAGATCATATTTTACATACTGTTTTGTAATCTGTTTTGCTTGGACAATGTATCATGGCCATGTGACAAGTGTATGTGTTTTTATTTTAATTAATGACTACTTAACCAGTCCATTCCGAAGATCATCCGTGGGATTTCTTTGGAAGGAATGATGCTAAAGCTGAAACTCCAGTACTTTGGCCACCTCATGCGAAGAGTTGACTCATTGGAAAAGACTCTGATGCTGGGGGATTGGGGGCAGGAGGAGAAGGGGATGACAGAGGATGAGATGGCTGGATGGCATCACGGACTCGATGGACGTGAGTCTCAATGAACTCTGGGAGTTGGTGATGGACAGGGAGGCCCGGCGTGCTGCGATTCATGGGGTCGCAAAGAGTCAAACACGACTGAGTGACTGAACTGAACTGAACTGAATATTTTATTGTGTAGACAACATCTTTTATGATTTTAATTTTTTGGCATTTTAAGATAAATGATAGAGAAAATCTGTTTGCACAGGTGTGCTCAAAATATAATTGGAGAAGTATATATTGTATATATGTATATATATACATATATACACACCATTTTAAAAAATATATAGGGTAAGTTCAATCTATTAGTTTCTTCTACTTTAAAAAAATGAGAAGAATTGGGGAGAATGTATGGTTTTAAAAGGAGGGATACAGTAAGAAAGGTGAGTAGTGATATGGAAGAGAATAAAGCAATCAGATACTTGTTTCTCCTTGCCTCTCTATGAGCTCTTGGTATATCTGCTTATTCCTGAAAGGCAGAGAAGCTTACTTTATAGACTCAGAGAGTGAACATAATGCACTGTCTACTTCATATTTCCCTTCTGATAACCTCATCTACTATAGGAATGCTGAGGGTTTATTCATCAAAGTTCTTTCCAGAGAGAAATAACTGTTCATAGAGACCAGAAAACTTGGCATGGAAGAAATCAGGAAAGAAACAAAGAGAATGTGGAAGCAGGGGAAAAAGGAATTTAATTCATTTCTTTAACTGAATCAAAATTATAACGTTACTCTAAAGTATGTTTCACCATATGTTTCCTTAATGTAGGCTCCATCTCCATTACTGCATGTAACTTTCTATTCATGTTAATGTTGACTATGACACGTGTTTCTATATCCTATTTTGTTAGGAAGAACCATTTTACTTGCAGATATTTTCAGCACTGCTCATAGTTTTAAGAAGTTGAGTAAGAGACGTCAAACTTCTTGCACAGGTCATGGCACCCAGCCCTCAGAGATGTTTATGGAAGCAAATGCTGAACTTTTAAAGTGAGCTATCACCACAGTCTCAGCCCCTTCATTCTATGTTTAGAAAACACAATTCAGGGAGCATAAACTTCTTGTTAGCTTGTTTCCTGCTGAAGGAATTACGAGCCTGGTGTCTACACCTACAGAAAGGAATGCCATTAGTCCTCACGTACTTTAACAGCTATAACATTTACAGAAGCTTCTGAATCAATCTTCCATCTTTCTGGTTTATTGTCATTTAAGAACAGATGTGAATTCCTTTCCTGTGTGAAATGTCATGGCTGGACTCAGAAATACTTCTCTCTGGGCCTACAATTCATCACTCTGTTGGACAGTGTTGAATTCCAGTGTTGGGAAACTGTGGTATATTTCAGCAAGATAATTTTGCTTGCCACATTTCAGCTACTTCAGGTATACAGGGGAGTACTCATGAATAGGAAGATTTAGGTTGTATCAATATTTAATGAATACCTCACTAAATTTCTTCCTTGAGCCTTTCCTCCTGACTCACTAAATAATAGTACAGAATCAGCTCCTTGTTTTTGTCTCTGCTAATCTTTCTCATTCTAATCAGGCACTGCTGTAAAAACTGTGGGCTCACAGTGATAAGTGCTCAGGAAGTAAATAGATAGTCAGACTCTCCCTGCTTAAGTGATCCTTTGCTGCAGGGTATAAGTGTTTGCATATTTTTTTTGCATTCATTCTAAAGAGAGAATTATTGAGTCACTTTATTCTTTTGCTTCTATTCACTAATCTCATATAGTTAGACTTGCTTCTATTTCTAAACCAACAAATTTAATTTTTATAGGAAGATATGCATGTATGATCATAGATTCAAAGGATTAGATCTAGTTGAGAGTGTGACTGAAGAACTATAGATGGAGGTCTGTAATACTATACAGGAGGCAGCAAACAAAACCATCCAGAAGAAAAAGGAAAGCAAGAAGGCAAAGTGGTTATCTGAGGAGGCTTTACAAATAGCTGAAGAAAGAAGAGAAGAGGAAAGCAAGGGAGAAAGGGAAAGGTACATTCAACTAAATGCAAAGTTCCAAAGAATAGCACGGAGAGACAAGAAGGCCTTCTTCAGTGAACAGTGCATAAAACGAGAAGAAAACAATAGACAGGGAAAGATTAGAGATCTCTTCGGGAAGACTGGAAATGTCAAGGGACTATTTTGCCCAAATATGGGCACAATGAAGGGCAGAAATGGTAGAGACCTGTTAGACACTGAAGAGATCAAAAGAGATGGGAGGAATACGTGGAACAACTAGACAAGAGGTATTTCAATGAACTGGATTACTATGATGGTGTGGACGGTCACCCGGAACCAGACATCTTGGAGTGCGATGTCAAGTGGACCTTAGGAAGCACTGTTGTAAATAAAACTAGTGGATACAGTGGAATTCCAGAGGAGCTATTCAAAACCCTAAAGGATGAGGCCATTAAGGTGCTGCATTCAATATGTCAGCAAATCTGAAAGACCCAGCAGAAGCCACAATACCGGAAAAGGTCAATCTTCATTCTAATTCCCAGGAAGGGCAGTACTAAAGAATGTGCTAACCACTGGACAGTTGCACTCATCTCCCATGCTAGTAAGGTCATGCTTGAAATCTTGCACTCTAGGCCTCAGCATTATGAGAACCAAGAACTTCCATATGTCCAAGCAGGGTTTAGAAAAAGGAGGAACCAAAGATCAAATTGCCAACATTTGCTGCATTATAGAGAAAGCAATGGAATTCCAGAAAAACATCTACCTCTGACGCTAAAGCCTTTCACTGTGTGGATCACAACAAACTTTGGAAAGCTCTTAAAAGATGGGAATACCAGACCATCTTACTTGTCTCCTGAGAAACCCATATGTAGGTCAAGAAGCAACAGTTAGAACCTTGTATGGAACAACTGATAGGTTCAAGATTGAGAAAGGTGTACGGCAGGGCTGTCTGCTGTCACCCTGTTTGTTTAACCTATATGCTGAGCACATCAGGAGAAATACTGGGCTGGATGAGTTACAAGCTGAAATCAAGATAGACAGGAGGAATATCACAACTTCAGATATGTGGGTGATACCACTCTAGTGGCAGAAAGCGAAGAGGAACTAAAGAGCTTTTTGATGAGGGTGAAGGAGGAGAAAGAGTCAGCTTAAAACTAAATATTGAAAAACCTAAGGTCATGGTATCTGGTCCCATTGCTGCTGCTGCTACTGCTGCTAAGTCACTTCAGTGGTGTCCGACTCTGTGTGACCCCATAGACGGCAGCCCATCAGGTTCCCCCGTCTCTGGGATTTTCCAGGCAAGAACACTGGAGTGGGTTGCCATTTCCTTCTCCAATGCATGAAAGTGAAGAGTGAAAGTGAAGTCGTTCAGTCATGTCCGACTCTTAGCGACCCCATGGACTGTAGCCTATAAGGCTCCTCTGTCCATGGGATTTTCCAGGCAAGAGTACTGGAGTGGGGTGCCATTGCCTTCTCTGTCTGGTCCCATTACTTCATGGCACATAGAAAGGGAAAAGGCGGAAATAGTGACAGGTTTCCTCTTCTTGGGCTCCAAAAGCACTGCAGATGGTGACTGCAGCCATGAAATCAGAAGGCGACTGCTTCTCGACAGGAAAGCTATGATAAACCTAGACGATGCTGAAAGGCAGCAACATTCTCTGCCAGCAAAGGTCCATATAGTGTCAAGAATTTGGTCTTCCTAATGGTCATGTATGGTTGTGAGAGCTGGACCATAAAGAAGGCAAAACGCCAAAGAATTGATGCCTTTGAAATGTGGTTTTGGAGAAGACTGCTGAAAGTCCCTTGGACTGCAAGGAGATCAAACCAGTCAATCTTAAGGGAAATCAATCCTGAATACTTGTTGGAAAGACTGATACTGAAGCTAAAGCTCCAGTATTTCGGTCATCTGATGCGAACAGCTGACTCATTGGAAAAGTTCCTGATTCTGGGAAAGATTGAGCGAAGAAGGAGAAGAGGGCATCAGAGGATGAGACGGCTAGATGGCATCACCAATGCAATGGACATGAACTTGGGTAAATGTCAGAAAATGGTGAGGGATAGGAAGAACTGGCATGCTGCAGTCCATGGTGACAAAGAGTCAGACACAACTGGATGACTGAACAACAACAGTGTATGTATGACATTGGAGGTAATATGGTTAAGTATATCTACCATTTATCTATAATCTATCAGTCAACCTATAATCGACTATTTTTCTTGTTGCTGTTGATGTTGTTGTTATGAAGTTGTGTCTGACTCTTTTGTGATCCCACTATAGCCCACCAGGCTGCTCTGTCCATGGAATTTCCAGGCAAAAGTATTGGAGTATGTTGCCAGGTTGCCATTTCCTTCTTCAGGGGATCTTCCCTACCCAGGGATTGAACTGAGTCTCCTGCATTTCAGGTGGATTCTTTACCTCTAGTCACTGGTTATGTATGACATTGGAGGTAATATGGCTAAGCATATCTACCATTTATCTATATTCTATCAATGAACCTATCATCAATTATTTACCTAGTTTAAAAGCACTGAGAATTTGTAAACATATATTTGTATTTTTTATTTGCTTCTGTGAATGTGGGTCTGATAAAATTTCTCATGCTTTTTTTTTCTAGTTTAATTGAATGATTCATAAATGTCTTCAATTTACAATTTAAAAAACCCCACTTTGAATTATTAGCTATATATGGGGCAATAGTTGGATCCATTCCACTTTATTTAGGAAAATAAGCAGGCATATAAACATAAACACACAAAAAATGGAGATGTACATATCTTGCTTTCCCAATCTGGTGTTTGTAAAAGTAGACTCACTCAAAAATAAATAAATACCTCTTTTTCATTTCATATATTGAAGGAGACATGGGATTCATTGCTGGGCAGCACAGTTTGAGAAGAATAAACTGAAATGCCTTATGATGAGGCTACACTGTGAGGGAAACCTGTACACGTTATTGAAGAATCTGGAAATAATGTATTTTTATAAAGAAAAACTCAGAAAGTGAGTCATGGCAGGCGTCTTTAAATATTAAATATTTGAGAGGCCATGAGGTGGAAGTGGGCTTTTTCTTTAATGTCCAAAATGTATCATGAGTACCACAGATTATAATGACTTAGATGGAAGACTTTAATTATAAGTATTTGGAATTCTAATAAATAGCATTCTTCTTTCCCACTTGAGTTCTCAGGTTTTTAAGAACACAGGAGCATCAGATAAAGATAATATCATTACTTACTAATGATTGAGCTCAGCTGGGAAGATGCTCTCAATGTGAAAACCAGCCTCAGAATTAGGCATGTTCCTGCTTTAGGCAGCATCAGGTAGGGAGGCTTCCTCACAAGGGTGGTGCTCCCAGAGGAAGGAGGGATGTGTATTCCCTTATGTTCCCAGCTCTCACTTCAAAGAGGATAAACATCAGGGCTGAGCCAATCATGCCTTTTATTCATCCCCTCTGTGTTTCAATCAGAGAAGCCGTCTGCTTCCTCAATTATAGAGTAAACAGGGAGAGAGCCCAGGGGTATGCTTGGGGAAACCACTTTTACAGAGACATCAGAAGTGAGGACAACATACCCTTTGAAAGGATAAGGAGGGTATTTATGTTGAATAGCATTCCCCAAGTTTCATGTACTGCTTTTGGAGTCTATTGAAGATTTCCACTCATTCAATAATAATTGTTTAGTGCCCCCAGTTCTCAGGCTCTGTTCTAAATGCTGGAAACATACTAGTGCAGGAAAAGACGCACAGTTTTTCCCTCTTGTAGATTAAAGTACAAGAACATGCAAGCTCAGGGTAGATCACCATTTGTTAGGGATGCGGTGACTTTGGCTGCACCTGGAAATCACCTGGAGAACTATTTTTTTTTTTATAAAACTCCTAGAGGAGAACATAGGCAAAACACTCTCTGACATAAATCACAGCAGGATCCTCTATGATCCACCTCCCAGTATACTGGAAATAAAAACAAAAATAAACAAATGGGATCTAATTAAAATTAAACGCTTCTGCACAACAAAGGAAACTATAAGCAAGGTGAAAAGACAGCCTTCTGAATGGGAGAAAACAATAGCAAATGAAGCAACTGACAAACAACTAATCTCAAAAATATACAAGCAACTTATGCAGCTCAACCCCAGAAAAATAAATGATCCAATCGAAAAATGGGCCAAAGAACTAAATAAGCATTTCTCCAAAGAAGACATACGGATGGCTAACAAACACATGAAAAGATGCTCAACATCACTCATTATCAGAGAATTGCAAATCAAGACCACAATGAGGTACCATTTCACTGCAGTCAGAATGGCTGCAATCCAAAAGTCTACAAGCAATAAATGCTGGAGAGGATGTGGAGAAAAGGGAACCCTCTTACACTGTTGGTGGGAATGCAAACTAGTACAGCCACTATGGAGAACAGTGTGGAGACTCCTTAAAAAATTGCAAATAGAACTGCCTTATGACCCAGCAATCCCACTGCTGGGCATACACACCGAGGAAACCAGAATTGAAAGAGACACATGTACCCCAATGTTCACTGCAGCATTGTTTATAATAGCCAGGACATGGAAACAACCTAGATGTCCATCAGCAGATGAATGAATAAGAAAGCTGTGGTACATATACACAATGGATATTACTCAGCCCTTAAAAAGAATAAATTTGAATCAGTTCTAATGAGATGGATGAAACTGGAGCCGATTATACAGAGTGAAGTAAGCCAGAAAGAAAAACACCAGTACAGTATACTGACACATATATATGGAATTTAGAAAGATGGTAATGATAACCCTGTATGCGAGACAGCAAAAGAGACACAGATGTATAGAATGGACTTTTGGCCTCTGAGGGAGAGGGAGAGGGTGGGATGATTTGGGAGACTAGCATTGAAACATGTATACTATCATATAAGAAACGAAGCGCCAGTCTATGTTCAATACAGGATACAGGATGCTTGGGGCCGGTGCACGGATGATCCAGAGAGATGATATGGGGTGGGAGGTGGGAGGGGGCTTCGGCATTGGGAGATTGTGTATACCTGTGGCTGAATCATGTCAATGTATGGCAAAACCAATACAGTATTGTAACATAGAATAAAGTAAAAATAAAATTTTAAAAATTAATTAAAAAAGAAATTAATTTAAAAATAAAATACACATGCAATTTACACTAAAAGGAAAAAATTGATGTTCAGGTCATACCCAGTTCTGATTCTGACTTAGCTGGTCTGAAGTTTAGACTGTGCATGACAATTTTCAAACGTCCTCAGGTAATTTTAAAGTGCAATCCTGGCTGAAAAGCCACTGTGCTTTAGGGGGTATGAGGGTAGGATGGTGGATGAGACAGATGCCTATGCAGGTCTTGATCATGCTAGTTCCAAGTGCTGGTACAGATTATAGGTACTCAAAATTAACTGACTGAAATGATAAGCATATATTGGAAGCTTGCTATGTACTAATGACTATCCCAGGCATGTATGATATCTTATTGAGTCAGATAGTCATGGCCTACTCTCAAAGATCTCTCACTATAGAAAGTGGAAATTATATTCAGTGAACAAATAGAAAAAATAAAAAGATAATCTCTAATAATGAAATGTAAAGACACTAAAATAAGATGATAGAAATATATCCAACTGACTTTGAACCGAGTGGTCAGCAAATGCCTCTGCATTGAGAAAACAGTGAAACTAAATAAGCCCTAAAATATAGTAAGATTCTAGTTTCTGGGAAATAGTGTTCCAGGTAGAGAGAAAAGTAAACTGGGAAAGTGCTTAATGTGCTTGATGCAGGTGAGAAATGTATGGAACACTAGTGGTTGCAACTTGGTAAAGTGGCAAACAAACTTGTTTCTCTTGGAAATTGTAACTATTGAATAAGATAAATCTATAGGGACACTTACATTTCTGACAATACGAGAGACTTAAAAATGAAGATATAAGCATCTTTTCAAATTTAGAGCTAAGCTCACAAGAAAAGGAAAATCCCAGAGGCCAGAAATGAGCAGGGGACTAGAAATCAGAAATATAAGTGCAAAATGAAGTTTTTGCTTCCCTGTGGAGGAAGAAAGGGAGATGAAGATGGAGGGGTGAATAACTATAGGGCTTGTATTTTAATGGCTCCAACAGTCCCTTAAGACAAGGCCGACTTCCAGCACACACATGGAGTGAAGTTGGAATGGATAACTCATTGTAAGGTCAGAACCCATGAAGGGTTCTATTTTCAATAAAAGAGTAGGCCAGAATGCTGGTGGCTCAGATGGTGAAGAATCTGCCTGAAATGCGGCAGATCTAGGTTTGATCCCTGGGTCAGAAAGATCCTCTAGAGAAGAGAATGGCTAATCACTCCAGTGTTCTGCCTGAAGAATTACATGGAGACAAGAACCTGGTTGACTATAGTACATGGGGTCACAGAGTCAGACATGACTGAGCAACTTGCAATTTCACTTTTTCCATTAAAAAAATTCTGCCCACTGTAAAGGGAAACAACTAGGAATCCATCTTGGTCTAGATGTTAAATAAAGACTCTGAGAATTTGTAATCACAAGTCTGCCTCCAAAAGGCCTGTATTACAAACTTTTACTATAGTGTAATCTGAGAAAGAAAGCACAAATAGAAAATGAAAATATCACAGAAAGGCTGTCACTGATGGGAAGAAAAGAGAATATAGTATGGATGAGGCAAAAATTCTCAAAGAGATGGGAATACCAGACCACCTTACCTGTCTCCTGAGAAAAGTATGCAGGTTAAGAAGCAACAGTTAGAACCAGACATGGAACAACAGACTGGTTCAAAATTGGGAAAGGAGTACGTCAAAGCTGTATATTGTCGCCCTGCTTATTTAACTTATATGCAGAGTATATCATGTGAAATGCCAGGCTGGATGAAGCACAAGTTGTAATCAAGACTGTAGGGATAAATATCAATAACCTCATATTTGCAGATGACACCACCCTTATGGCAGAAAGCGAAAAGGAACTAAAGAGCCTCTTAATGAAACTGAAAGAGGAGAGTGAAAAAGCTGGCTTAAAACAACATTCAAAAACTAAGATTCTGGCATCCAGTCCCATTACTTCATGGCAAATAGATGGGAAATCAATGGAAACAGTGACAGACTTTGTTTTCTTGGGCTCCAAAATCACTGTGGATGGTGACTGCAGCCATGAAATTAAAAGATGCTTGCTCTTTGTAAGAAAAACAATGGAAACCTATATAGTGTATTAAAAAGCAGAACCGTTACTTTGCCAACAAGGTCTGTCTAGTCAAAGCTATGGTTTTTCCAGTAGTCATGTATGGATGTGAGTGCTAGACAATAAAAAGGCTAAGGCCAAAGAATTGATTCCTTCGAACTGTGGTGTTGGAGAAAACTCTTGGGAGTCCCCTGGACAGTAAGGAGATCAAACCAATCACTCCTAAAGGAAATCAATCCTGAATATTCATTGGAAGGACTGATGTTGAAGCTGAAGCTCCAATAATTTGGCCATCTGATGTGAAGAGCTGACTCACTGGAAAAGACTCTGATGCTGGGAAAGACTGAAAGCAAGAGGAGAAAGTGAGGACAGAGGATGAGATGTTTGGATGGCATCATGGACTCAATGGACATGAGTGTGAGCAAACCTCAGGAGCTGATGAAGGACAAGGAAGCCTGGTGTGCTACAGTCCATGTGGTAGCAAAGAGTCAGACACAACTGAGAAACTGAACAATAGCAACAACAACAAGGCACCTGAAAGGCTTCAAATGTACCATTTATCTTTAATTTCTTAAGTGAGGTGATAGTAGGAGTTTGCTATCTTAATTTTAATTGTATGTCTACATTTAAAATGTAAAAATTTTAAAATAATGTCAATGGCAAACTTTATAGAAAAAAAGAAATTGTTTAACTAATATTTGCCACAGATTTTCATTATGGGAAACACAACACTTCAGAGATAATTTTGTACATCAACTACCAAGGATACTTTACTTCCAATTATCAATGTGTAAATACACATGTAGTGGGTTATCTACCGAAGGCAACCTTCAAGTCTTCCTAACTCAACAGCACATGGTTTCTTTTCCATTTCCTGACTCTTTTTGTTCACGGCCACCAATATAATCATCATTACCACCATCATCATCATGCCTAAATTTTTAACTTTTATATTCGAGTCACACAAGATTCATTTCTGTATTTGCATACAGTAAATATCACCACCATCAATCAGCCTTAATTAAAACTAGGTTGTGCAGAGCATTAAGAATAATGAAAAAATTATATGGGATGTCTAGCCTAGAAGAGCTAATAATATAACTGGATAGAGAAGGTATGGGACAATGTGGAATAATGACATCTTAACAGTTGGCATGAGATTCCCCTTGGAAAGTAACTATCTTTAGGGGGAAATATCTTGATATTTTAGGATAGTAGGTAAGAGCTGATTGTCAGAAATATTCATAAGCCAAACAACGAAAGTGAAGACTTAGGTACTTTGCATGAGAAATTGACAGAAAGTTTGTCCTGCTGTGAAAAGGAAGGAAAGAAAAAAGTGACAGGCAAAGAGAGGTCCCCAGACAGCTGGTGTGAGACAGGGGGCATTATCCAGTCAATTAAAAGTCTCTGTAGGTGAGAAGACTGAAGGAGTAGAGATCACTTGACTCACTGGAAAAGACTCTGATGCTGGGAGGGATTGGGGGCAGGAGGAGAAGGGGACGACAGAGGATGAGATGGCTGGATGGCATCACGGACTTGATGAACGTGAGTCTGAGTAAACTCCAGGAGCTGGTGATGGACAGGGAAGCCTGGTGTGCTGAGATTCATGGGGTTGCAAAGAGTTGGACACAACTGAGAGACTGAACTGAACTGAACTAAACATTCAATTTGAAGCTGTTTGTGTTACCATGAAGTGGGTCCCTTCTCCATTATTCTCAATTTGTTGGTAATAATTACTGCATTATGAATGCTTTCATTGAAGAAGGGAGACTCTGTGAAACTGAGAAGGAGCTAAAATTTATATTTGGGTATACCCCAAACAGAACAAAGACTGTACTCTCAGGCATTAAGATGATCTATAACCTGAAATATTTCAAAAGAAGTATAAACCAAAAGTTGGATGTGACCATATGAAATGTAACTCCTAAAGGTGTTTGAGGAAATCCTGAGGATGGCCTCAAATTTCCACTAGGTGTTAAATGGAGTTTAAAATTGATACTATTATTTAGCTCTAAAACTGCCAAGAGACCCTTGTTAACATCTGGGATTCATTTTTCAAAAGGCAAATAGCAATATAAAGTGGAAAATATTAAGAGCCGAATGAACACTACTCAGTGTTAAAGCAACATAAAGGTGGGACATATGAAGTCTGTGAGAGTTGGGAATGGAATTCTAGAGGAGATGCTTGAGCTAGATCTCCAAGGAAGAATAAAATGGTGGAAAAGAGGGAAAACAGTGAGAAAGGTGACAAAAGGCATGGTTGAGCACAGACATAGAAGTGGGAAGGCTGGCCACCTGACAGCTAATATGTGCCCAAGGAAAGCAAGCAATCTGTAAAAGTAGTCCAGGCAAAACATAAATTGCTAAAAGAACTGTGTGATACATCTCCAGTCTAAGCAAGAATGGTGTTAGGAGTTTCTGGTTTCTTGGACTAACTATGACTTTCCACATACAAGGATTGTCAGGAGTGGGAACTCTGTGTAAGTATCTTGGGGGTATGCATGTGTGCCTATACTGTATACATGTCAGCAACATATTTGGGAACAGATAGCAAACCAGCCTGTTTCCTTGGAATTATCTCAGAGGAGTGCAGTTCTCTAGGAATGGGTAAAAAGCCTAATGATATTCCAATAGGCTGCTCTCTAGTGGCAGTCCATGTCAGACGGAATAGCTGACACTTTGTTTTCTGACAGTGGATATATTTGAAAGAGTTGACATGAGGTTTGAATTTCACACTGCTCCTGAGGCCACAGGTGGCAGAGACCCACTCTGGGAGTTTGAGAACAGGCTGTGCTATGGGAGTTGGGGATGGACAGGGAACCCTGGTGTGCTGCAGTCCATGGGGTCACAAAGAGTTGGACATGACTGAGTGATGGAACTGAACTGTGGTTCAGATGAGGTCAACAGAGACATCCAGGGAGGACTGAGTAACATGCAGTACCCAGCACTGAGCACACAGTGGTAGTCTGCTGCTGCAAGAATAGTAAGCCTACTTAGCATTTATATGGCAATTTTAGATCATTAATTAGTTAATCCATATAACTCCCCTGTGAGGAGAGTATTTTTAGTTCTTTTTTGCTTCAGATGAGGAACCAAAGACATAGTGAGGTTAAACAACTTGCTCCAAGCTAAACATCAAGTCAACAAACAAGAAGAGTACTGTGGGAATATAGTTTCTAAATTCTTATTTTGTCCTCTAAGTCCATAAATACTGGTTTAGTTGCTAAGTCATGTCCGACTCTTGTGACCCCATGGACTGCTACTGCCAGGCTCTGTTCATGGAATTTCCCAGGCAAGAAGACTGGAATGGGTTGCCATTTCCTTCCTCAAGGGATCTTCCTGAACCAGGGATTGAACTCACGTCTCCTGCATTGCAGGCAAATTCTTTACCGACTGAGCCACCAAGGGGCCCATCAATACCACTTGGTATTTGGGAGAAAATGGGCAAGTTGATCTTCAGAGAGATGAGACCCTTCACTATGTTACTTTTTTTTTCTTCTTTTTTCTGCTGATAAGAGCTGCTTTGGGAGAGTTTCTGTTTCAGGAGTAGTTGCTTTTGCCCACTCCAAAATAATGAACCTAAAGTAACAGTCATAGCAGGAAAGCATTTGGTGTTTGTGAACTGGGATGTGGGGACTGCTGGGGGTCTGCCCAGGGTCTACACCCAGAGGTTTATAGGCACAGGGATTTCAGTGTTGTAGTTTGTAAGGGAGTGAGTACTGGGAATAGGAAGTTGAATACAGAGGGGGAAAGAAGGAAAGAAGGAAAAGTACTGTGTGCTCAGTACTTCTTAAACACCCTCTTGGACAGAGTCTGAGTTCTTGTGAGGGACAGGGACCAGAAACTGATGGAAGGATTCTTGGGAATTTGTGAAATGGTAGCGCAGAGATTACTGTGTCCAGGTTCTGCTGACCAGGTGTGGTTAAGAAAATGCAGGAGGCCCTTCTGTCTGTTCTGTGAAGATTTAAAACCACTGGAATAGCTAGACATAGTTTCCTTGGCACATACTCTGATCACAGCACCATCAGCAGGGGCAATGACAAGACTTCTCCAAGCTGCTTTGAAGACAGTAACATCAAGGAGAGGGAACAAGAGCAGTGGAGGAAGAAAACAGTTTTTTTAGGGATCCTAGTTGATGGACTGCTTTGTGAGACACCCTTTTGAAGGCTTCCAGAAGTACTTGGCGAGCATTTTGGAGATGTGTGTATGTGTGTGCAAGCTGATCACTCAGAATCACAGCACACATCACCATGATCTTACATTATGAGAAAAGCCTAGTGAAGGCAGGAGCCATTTGGAGTTTATCACTGCAGTAGATCTCCCTCCCCTTTGCTGTACATCTTACCTTCCTTCTGTTCCAGTAAGTTAATCATGATATTTTAAAAATATTAAAACTGAAAAGCAATTCCATATGCTTGATGATGGTATTTCACATCTGAGAAATCTGAAGAACAACCTGATGATACTTTCTTGATTTAAAAGTAATGTTTTAAATTAGTACAAAGCAGCACAGTAGGAAGAACATGGCTTTGGGCTCAAGGGTCCTGGGTTCAAATATCAGATCTATTATTTGGAGCCATACACTTGGATAAGTCATTTAACTTAATTAGTTTCAATTTCCTTAACTCTTAGCTGGAAACAAAATGCTATCCTCCTGTCATGTATGTTCTGGGGGCCAAATGGCATAATGCATACAAAAATGCCTTGCAGGGTGCAATTTATACTTGCTAATTTTGCATGCTCACTTGCTGTTTTGAGTGTTTCATGGATTACCTCAATCAGAAACTCTATGAAGTATGCACAAATACTATATGGATTTGTATCAGTTAGCATCCTGCAATAAATAAAGCATCCTCAAATGAAGAGAATTTATAAAGGGCGCTGTTTAGAAAGTCACAGGAATGGTGTATGGAAAGCACAAATATAATGGTACCCTGGTGATGCTCATAGAAGGCATAGTTAACCATCCCTCGGCCTCAGGGCTAAGGAAGGGAAGCAGTTCCTGGAACACAGAAAGAGCTGCCTGAACAAACCCACCCAACTGCTCTTGTGACCTTTGTCAATGGCCTTAGCCAGTTGATGGCAATGCCACAAAGAGAAATCAGGGAAATCAGTACCCTGGCACCATTCCCTTCTCTTCTTCCATTCTCTTGGCAGCCAGTTGAAATGCAATGTCAGAGGGAAAATGAACCCACTCTCACAGTCCATTTAAGGGATGACCATATTTCTGGGTTTGCTGGGAAACAGATCAGTTTATATACCCTTTTCTTATATGGATAGCCCCTTCCCTTTCACTCTCATGTACCCATTTTGGATAATAAACTAAATTTCCATTCTATCTATGATGGTTTACCTCCCAGTGTTGGTACAAGATTGGAGAAAAGAGTTCATTGGATCTGGAACCGGGAAACAAGAAATTCCACAGACTATTTTCCGGAGGGAGGGAAAAAAAAGATTGAGAGCCTCAAACAACCTGCCCAAATTCACACAACTAGTGAGGGCCAGAGTGGGGCTGAATTCAGGCAGTGCGAAAGCAGTTGAATTGCAGAAGCTAAGCTTGTAACCACTGTTGCAGGAAGCACCCGGCATGCAGAGAATATTTACCTAGAAGAGGATTAAACAGTTTGTTTTAAGACTCAGTGGCTCAGACAGTCAGTATTATGGGAAAAACTTTGGTTTCACTCGTGAATCTAGCATAGCCAGATATCATATTTTCTTTTTATTACATTTCACTGACAGGAGGCTAACTTATGAGAGGAACACGAGGCCAAATCTGTAGTTCCCATGTCAGAAGGATTTCCTGGATGCTCCCCTTAAAGGAGTGTATCAAATCTGCTCATTTCCACAGACGTCTTAGATGTGCTAATTCAACACTTGTACAAATAGAAAACCATTGGTTACTCGATGATTTTGCTCTATTTCAGTCAATTCTCCATGGTCCTTTGGTGGAGTGAATCTTCCTAATGACTTACACTTATAGCAATAAGTGGAAACGAAAGCAATACAGAAAGCCCAACAATGCTCTATGCCATTGGTCTTTTTAAAATGAAGTCTCTTGGCAATGAAAAGTTGAGTCTTTCAAGGTAATAAGAGCCTCCCACAACTTTTTAAGGTGCTTTGCTTCAGCCTGCCTGCGAGAGACTGGATGTAGGCAGTATACACATTCAACCACAGCTCTTTGCAGGAAGCTGTGGCTTATTTGAAATCTTGTTTCTTTAAATGAAGTACAGTAAGACTGAACCTACACACTCATTTTAGAAGCACTTCATCATCATTGGAAGAAATAATTAACTGAGCTCATAACACTCTTTGCTTGGAGAAAATTATGCAAACACATAGTGCCTATCCTTTGGAAGTTGAAGTTAATTTTGTGACAAGTGAAAGGGACATACATACATAAAAATGAAACACTGTGGAAGATGAGGATGGCACTGAACTTAATATGTAACTATCTACATACTATAATATATACATATGTGTATTATATATATCCACACACATACATATGTACATATATACAAGTACTCAGGTAGGTATATATTATCTTTGGTTCCATCCACATCTTCGTCAACAACATACATACACACACATATATATGCTTATATATATGTCATTTCATATATATGTATTATATGTAATATATATATGAAAGAGAGGGAGACAGAAGATAGAAAGAGAGGGAGCAAGTCAACCCCTAAGTAGTATATATATGTATGTATGTATGAGTGTGTATATGTATGTGTGTATATATATATATATATGTAAATTAATTTTAAAGATGGTAAATAGGGCCAATTTTTATAATAGAGAAGATGTATAAGTCTTATCTGGGCACCAATGACACTGATGCCATATTTTAAACTAACTAAAGGACATCTGTGCCTGGATGTTACATAATCACATCAATCTTAATAAACTTCTTCCTCTAACCAGCACTTTTTCCTCTAAGCAGATCTTGTTCCCCAAAGAACACCAATATTTCAGAATTGGAAAGTTGTTTTGCTCCAGGGACATCTAGCTAATGCTTGAACTTTTGAACAGTTCTCAACCTGTTCATTCTAGTGTTGACTCTCTGGTCTCTGATACCCTCCAAGACAAACAAGGCCCAGAGTGGTTTCACAGGGAGCTTTACTGGGCAAACCAGGGCAAGGGGAATCAGCTGGCTGTGGAGCCCAAGGTGATCTCAGAGGGGGTTCCAGGTATTAAAATAAAATTGAAAGCCAACCAATAGACTGCCAGACAGACTGTTATTTGAGGGACAGGAGCCAAGTCTGAGGAAACAGGGTCAACTCAAAAAATATGAAACTGAATTAACTGGGTTCAAACTGTGGATAACAGGCATCATATAGCTATAGGCTCCCTAAGTACAATTTATATAGTTTTATCTAAGGGTCCAATAACTTTGCTAAAAAGTTAAATGAACTTAGTCAAACAATGGCTGAGAGGGAGAACAGGTGTTTTTGCCTCTTCCCTTGGGCTAACCCCTTAAGTTTGCTTTCACACACATTGCTCCTTCATCAATCATCCCCACATCTCTTCTTCATCTTCAGTCTTTGTTTTCCATTGATTCCCCTATTCATATAAAGTTACTTTGAGTTCCTCTTGGGAATTCTGTGCCCCTGCAAGTTGACATTGTCCCCTTTCCCTTTTTCAATGCTAAACACTTTGAAAGACTAACTGTACCCTCAATGATTTTCTTGCTTTGCTTCCCATTTTTGTCACCTTGTATAATCTGACTTTCCCCCACACAAATCACTTGAACCTATACTCCATGATAGTATAAATATGATCCAGCAACCCCACTACTAGGCATATAACATAAGAAAACCAAAATTAAGGGGGAAAAAACCCCTCAACTAACCATGCACCCAATGTTCACTGCAGTACTGTTTATAATAACCAGATCATGGAAACAACCTAAATGTCCCGACAGATGAGTGGGTAAAGAAGATACAGTACATATATCCAATGGAATATTGTTCAGTGATAGAAAGGAATGAAACTGGATCATTTGTAGAGACATGGATGGACCCAGAGACTGTCATACAAAGTGAAGTAAGAAAGAGAAAAAAAAAATCATATATTAATGCATATATGTGGAATCTAGAAAAATGCTACAGATGAACCTGTTGGCAAGACAGAAACAGAGACACTAAGAGGGGGTAGGAGGGATAAGATGAGTTGGGAGATTGAGAATGATACATAAAATACGCATTATTTAAAACAGATAACTAATGAAACCTGCTGTGTAGCACTGCGGTGACCTAAACGGGAATGAAATCCAAAAATAGAGGAATACATGTATACATGTAACTGATTCACTTCACGGTACAGCAGAACCTAACACAATGTTGCAAAGCAACTACATCTCAATTAAAAACAAAACAAAACTGTGCTCCACTACAGTCACCATGGGCTTCCGAAATGCTAAATTCAATGGTATTTCTCAGCATACATGACCAACCTCTCATTCTAGAAAGCATCTTAACATTTGGCCTTACTAATGCCACAGTCCTTGGTTATCTTCCTAATCCTTAACTCCTTCAATGATTTCCCCTCTTTTTGTCTATTAAATGTTTTTATTCCCAAGGTACTGGTCCAATCCACACCCCTTCTCTTCCATGTTCTCATTCTGAAGTAATGTCATTAAATGCCAGAGACTCAAACTCTAGGAGATAGTGGAGGACAGAAGAGCCTGGAGTGCTGCGGTCCACGGGGTTGCAAAGAGCCAGACACAGCTTAGGGACTGGACAACAGCGTAAGTTTCAGGCACACAGGTGCGATAACACTGAGTCTCTGGCTTTTACTTTTGACTACATTCTTGACTTTCCTCTAGACTCTGAGCAAATATTTTATATTTCTTTTATATATTAACATAATGCCCTCTTAGTATTTCAAACTCAGAATGTTCATGCAAAACTTCATTTTCATATGTCCCAAACTTGCTTTAGTTCCATGCTTCTTATTTCTGTTCAGATGTTACCATCCACTCACTTAAATAAACAAGAAATCTTAGTTAAATCATTGCCCATCAATTTTACATCCAATTAATAGTCAAGCTTTTAAGGTTCTACCTCTGCAGGTATTCCTAAATTGTTTCCTTCATTGTGATTATTTTCACAGCTTCCAGTCAACTTCAAGCCGACCTCATCATCACCAGTTCCTCCTCCAATAGCGTCCCATAATTCATTCTCAATGCCTGGTCAAGGATATCATTATCATGCACCAATTTGAACAGTTGATTTCTCCACTCAAAACACTTTTGAGATGCCTTCATTTGCTTCATGATAAAATATATATTTTTCTCCTTGAGATTTAGGCCTTCTATAATTTTGTACTTCCACACTTTTCCTCTTATCTCTGTCCCCTCGTCCTACTCCCTGAACTATATACCCTAAACTCCAATTCTGCCTCTGCAGGTATTCCTAAATTGTACTCCCAAGTAAGTACTGAGCTCACTACTATATATCTGCAAACCCCATTCCAGATTTTACACTCATGATACACAACCTTGTTTCTCTTAAGGTTTCCTTCAATGCTTTTCATAGTTTGTTGTATAGGAATGTGTGTGTGTGCATCCTCAGTCATGTCTGACTCTTTGCAGTCCCATGTACTGAAGCCCACCAGGCTCCTCTGTCCATGGAATTTCCCAGGCAAGAATACTGGAGTGGGTTTCTTTCTCAGGGGATTTTTCTGCCCCCAGGGATCAAACCCACATCTCCTGAATCCTCTGTACTGGCAGGCAGATTCTTTTCCACTTGAGCCACCTGAGAAGCTGTTGTATAGAGATATAGTCAATAATTATGTGTTTTATTGAATTAAAGTATTATTGTATTGTTAGTTCCTTTGAAATATGTACTAGATTTTCTATTCGTGCTGTTCCAACAATGCTATTCCCTTTCAAGGCCCTAGGCATTGTCCACCTTGTTTATTACCTGTTTGAACTTTCCTTTTCAAATCACTGTGTAAGTCACCATGTTCACTGTGTTATTCCCTACTTCCAGTTCCCAAGACTGATTCTGACACCAAATTCTCTGTTCATCTCTCCAGGTCATCTGAGATCCTCATTTCTTCCCTCTCCAACCCAAACTTGCTTCCTAATATTCCATGCACTACATTCTTCATACCAGTCAGATCCACTTTGCCATAAATTCCATAATGCCATGCTATTCTCACCTTTGTGCCTCTGCTCACCCTGTATCCTCTACCGGGAATATCCAACTTTCATATCCTGCAATGTATACCTCAAATTTCCCTTTTCTCTCAGGCAATTTTTCATTATCATTCTTCTAAGCATGGCTATTGTACTTAAAATCAGTATCCCAGATGAAAACCAATTTGTTTTCTCATTGCTGTAAGTTGGTTAGTTTTCCCTTTCCAGCTGGTTCTATGGGGCCAGGTGCTGTCATGCATATACATACTTCTCTATCCCTGGCAGCACTTTTAAGAACACTCCTGGTCACAGTGTGTGTGTGTGTGTGTGTGTGTGCATGCATGCATGTGTGTGTGTATGCTCAGTCATGTCTGACTCTGCTACTCTAAAGACTGTAGCCCACTAGGCTCCTCTGTCTATGGAATGTTCCAGGCTGGTCATATGATGTTTATTAATTGATGAAAAATAAGCAGAAATGGGGGCTCCATTCCCTAATAAAATAGAACTGCACAGTCTACTTGCTTTTCCAGGGAACTGCACATAGTGAGTGCCTTTTAGAAGGGCTGCCATGCTCTGGAGAGAATGCCCAGCTGGAAGCTCAAGCTGACACAGTACAGGACCAGACAAGCAGCCAACTGTGCCTGCCATATTCAAAGACATGGTTTATTGTGCCAACCTCATCTGCCGATCCCATCAATGCTAATTATAATCAACTAATTCTATTAGCTTCTTCAACCTATTTCAGGAGAGACCACATTATACTAAACAACCATCACTGAGTAATAGAGTTATGCTCTTTCTACATCAGGCTTCATTCTAGTCAGTCAAGCAGAAAGAACATTTTGCATTAATGTTCTCAGAGAAGTATACAGTTTTCACTTTCTAAAACTTTGTGTCTTTGGTCAATTATTTCAGTCTGCAAAAGTTCAAAACAGGTGTGATATTTATGTGCTTTTTCTTAAGAGAGACAGGCAGAACGAAATAAAGGAACATTTTATTTCATGCCATCAGCAAAGAACCAACTTTGATTCTGCAAAGAATATTAGCTAGAGGTAATAAAGAAGGAGAGGTGTTGTAGGAATGCTGTAACTTCTGTCTTTATGCTGTTTTATGTAGAACACTGTGCCTTGGGGCTATTTAAAAATATTTCCCCAATCCAGAAAGACATCATTATTCTCTACTCCCCAGAGTTCCCAAGTGCATTAACATGAAATTTAATATAGGTATTAGGGTGAGATTAAATTGTAGAAATAAGAAAGGCAAACACTGTCTATTTATCTACACCTTGGCAGGTGATACTGGTTAACAGGTGCTTGCCATGAGAGGATTCTTAATCTGCAAACTAGAAGAAAGTATTAGGGATAATTTTCAAAAGAGAGAAACTCATGACTCTTACATGTATATAAAGTGAACATGTGTTAAAGACTTTATTCAACTGTTTAATGAGGGAACTGGTCAGATGTTGCAACCAGATCAAAGGAGAGGTCACAGAACACAGGCATTTGAAGATCAGACACAATGAAAGCAACGTGCCAATGGGGGCAAAAGTAGCTCTTCTCAGTCAAGAGAGAAGTCAGTGGATAGAATCTACTTGTCTCTAGGCAAGAATGACTCTTCAGCACTATCAACTATCCACAATTTACGGAGGTGTAACATGGCTAAGCAAAGAACTGGACACGACTGAGCGACTGAACTGAACGGAACACGGCTACACTAGAATCAGAATCACAAAGCCTGAAAAGCTGTGATCTAGATAATGCAGTTTTCCAGTCAGTCACCAACTTATCTCTACAAGAGACTTCTAGCATAATATGTAAGATAAAACATGTTCCTTCTGAATTGAAGGACTGGGCCTTTCTCGTAGAAACTCAGAAAGGAAAAGCTATTGAAAATGCTTCTGGTTGTACTTTAGAGGCTCATTTGTGACCCCATGGACAGTAGCCTGCCAGGCTCCTCTGTCCATGGGGATTCTCCAGGCAAGGATACTGGAGTGGGTTGCCATTTCATTCTCCAGGGAATCTTCCTGACCCAGGAATTGAAGCAAGGTCTCCTGCATTGCAGGCAGATTCTTTACCAACTGAGCTACAAGGGGAACCCTATTCAAAATGACCCTGGCTGTACTTTAGAAGCTCATTTAAATATGTCCAGATCCTGGCTGGAAGTTTATCCCTGAGCATAAGCCCTGGAAACCAGGTCTGAAGGAAACTTCTCACTGGATGGAGATGATTTAGAATGCTTTCCCCCTTCTATTTCCTTTTTATTTTCTTAGTTGTTATTATTCTTTCACCTTAAAAGAAAAAAGCAAAAGTGACTACATTCATACAGAGACCAATGGTTACAGGGAACAATCAGCAGCAGGTAGGAGGAGAAGTAGGAAGCAGGTGTGGGGAGGGGACAGGATGGCACTAGCAGGTCCCTCCACTCTTAACAGGCATGGTCACACCCTTAGAAATAATCAGGCTTCTCCACCTCATCAAGGTCTTAATTTGATACAAGCACAGGACCCATTAGCAAGAGGTTTCAATCTATATCAGTGAAAAGGAGGTGCTAACCTCATCATAAGAAATGCTGGGTTGGAAGAAGCACAAGCTGGAATCAAGATTGCTGGGAGAAATACCAGTAACCTCAGATATGCAGATGACACCACTCATGTGGCAGAATATGAAGAGGAAATAGAAAGCCTCTTGATGAAAGTGAAAGAGGAGAGTGGAAAAGTTGGCTTAAAGCTCAACATTCAGAAAACTAAGATTGTGGCATCTGGTCCCATCACTTCATGGCAAATAGATGGGGAAACAGTGGAAACAGTGTCAGGCTTTATTTTGGGGGCTCCAAAATCACTGCAGATGGTGAGTGCAACCATGAAATTAAAAGACGCTTACTCCTTGGAAGAAAAGTTATGACCAACCTAGATAGCATATTGAAAAGCAGAGACATTACTTTGCCAACAAAGGTCCGTCTAGTCAAGGTTATGGTTTTTCCAGTGGTTATGTATGGATGTGAGAGTTGGACTGTGAAGAAAGCTGAGCACCGAAGGATTGATGCTTTTGAACTGTGATGTTGGAAAAGACTCTTGAGAGTCCCTTGAACTGCAAGGAGATCCAACCAGTCCATTCTAAAGGAGTTCAGTCCTGCGTGTTCATTGGAAGGACTGATGCTAAAGCTGAAACTCCAATACTTTGGCCACCTCATGAGAAGAGTTGACTCATTGGAAAAGACCCTGATGCTGGGAGGGATTGGGGGCAGGAGGAAAAGGGGACGCCAGAGGATGAAGTGGCTGGATGGCATCACCAACTTGATGGACATGAGTTTGAGTAAACTCCAGGAGTTGGTGATGGACAGGGAGGCCTGGCGTGGTGTGATTCATGGAGTTGCAAAGAGTTGGACATGACTGAGAGACTGAACTGAACTGAACTGAATATTTGGAAGAAGTATTGAAACTGTGAGCTCTTTATAGACAAAAATTCTCTCTATATTATGTAAAACTATCATAACACTTAGTGCCTGCTGCAAGAGCTTCATGAATGTCTCTTTGATGGTGATCAGAACATTGTCCTTTGCATCAATAAAAACAAGCAAGGATGAACAGACTTTTAAATTCAGTTTCTTATTGTTGATCAAATCTTTACTCAGACCTAAAAACTATCTGTTGTCTCTTCTTCCTTCCATGGCCCCAGCAACACAAGGTTAGGCTAAGTTGTGTTGTTCACCTTGGCTGAGCATCATATCCACTCAAGAGGAGCACTCTGACTCACAACAGTTATTTTTCCCCAGAGAATCTATGCCTTCATCTTGCATAACTAACATGTCCATTAAAAGACCTTTCCAACCTGGGGCTTCCCTGGTGGCTGAGTGGTAAAGAGTCTGCCTGCCAATACAGGAGACATGGGTTTGATCTCGGCAGCTACTGAGCCCACATGCCCTGGAGCCCGTGCTCCACAAGAGAAGTCACTGCAACTAGAAGACCATGTGCCACAACTGGAGAGTAGCCCCCACTTGCCTCAACCAGAGAAAGCCTGCACGCAGATCAGCCCAGCCAAAAATAAATACATAAATAAAATCATAAATAAAACCAGGACCTCTCCGTCCTAATAGCATCTCCATCATTAAAATGAGACTTTATCTGGAAAAAACCCTTAAAATATTGAGGTTTTTATTTTCCTTCCAATTGCCCCTTTTCCTGCCTCTTCTTATTATGGCAGATCCTGGAACTATATAGACAATATGCTGAACTCCCATGGACAAGAACAGAGGTCATCCCTGCTTCTGGGCCTGTTTGTTTAGAATAGAGAAGAGCAAGTTATGGAGCCTGTGAGTCAAATCCAGCCCAGGCCCACTGCCTAGTTTATGTATGGCCTACAAGCTGATGATTGGGAAACATGTCAAAGAAGAATAGTATCATGGCATGTGAAAGAGATATGAAATTCTAATTTTAGCGTTCATAGAGAAAGTTGTATCAAAACAGAGCCATGTTTACTTATATATCATTCATGGCTGTTTTCATCCTACAAGGGCAGAGTGCAGTAGCTCTGACAGAGTCTGGCCCACAAAACCTAATAAACTTACTACTATCTGGTTCTTTATAGAGGAAGTTTCCTAACCCCTGGTTTAGGATCTTGTCTTTGCCACTTGATCTTCTCAATGACCTTGTACAGGTTACTCAGTCTCCTGAAGCCTCAATTTCTTCATTTGTAAAGAAGACTAATAATGAAAGAACTCTTTCATTGGTTTATCAAAAGGATTAAAGAACTAAAATATAGAAAGTATGGAGCAGAGTTTCCGGAATTTAGTAAACTATATGAACATGTGGCTCAGCAATAAAGAATATGCTTGAAATACAGGAAACGTGGGTTTAATTCCTGGGTTGAGAAGATCCCTGGAGAAGGAAATGGCAACTCAGTCCAGTATTCTTGTCTGGAAAGTTCCACGGACAGAGAAGCCTAGCAGGCTACAGTCCATGGGGTTGCAAAGAGTCTGACATGAATAAGCGACTAAACAACAGCAACAGTGTGAACAGTAGCCATTCTCATTATTATTATTTCTATTTTTCACGACTACTAGTATTTCTGTTATGTTCATATCTCCACATATAGAGTGCCTTCTATATGTCAAATACTGTGCTAATATTTTTCCACGGAATTTCTGTTTTCTCCATATTTACAAATGAGAGAACAAAGGGCTGGTCAGCATAAATAACTTGCCAAAGTCACTCAGCAATTAGAGAAGCTAAGATCAGACTATGATTTTGACTTAAAAACTGAAGTATATCCTATAGTATCCGTACTTTGTAACTTATTTTTCTTTTTTCTTGCAATGAAACTCTTAATTTTCTCTCAACCAACTTTACCCAGCATCTTGATTTTCTAGTGGCTTGAAGTGTTTCTCCTCTGGCTGATTCAGTCTCTAACTCTGCCTGCCTCTGCCGTCCGCTGGCCCCTCAGTCAGACTCTAGGGAACTATGTGTCTCCTTGCATGCAGCATCACAATGGCTGCCATGCTATGATGCCTCTTTCCAGTCCTCTTACAGGACCATTCCTTGAGATGGTGAGGAATGAGGGTGAAAGGTCTTGCCAATATCTCATCAGCAGATTCATTAAACTCAACTATAATAATAGCATAGTGTAAGGTGTTCAAATCACAGCTCTAGTGCTTTCTTGTACTGGGAAACTGGACATATCATTTAACTTCAATAGAGCTCAATTTCCTCATTCATAGACCTACCTCTAGCATTTGTGCAGCCTGGGAAAAGAGTATGAATGGAGACTCGCTTATCATATGTCCTTTTAAAGATCCTAATTCAAGCTAGTACACTGTTTTATCATCTATCATGCTAGAGAGATAAAGTTCACACTTAGAATTCTCAGGGTATCATATCAGAACATGGTAGCACCAGGACAGCTGGCCAGTAGCTCACACTCCTTTCATCCACCACACTTTCCCTTCACAAGGAGGATGCAACATTTACACCACTCCTTCCATGACTCCCTCAAGCGGCTTCCACTTAGTTTTCTCCTGACCATCCAGTAGAACATGCACCCTTGACCCCATAGAGAAGTACAGCTGGAGAACAGCCCAGAGCAGGGGTCAGGATACAGACTCCTGTTGCTCTAGCCCAGGAGTGGTACTATTTATTCATATATTGAAGATAATAATGGAGAATTCACTGCTATAAGAGTAAGTTAATATGTTTAAAGTGCTTAGAACAAGGCCCAATAAATGGTAAGAACCATATAAATGTTTGCTAATACCATTAATTTTAATCCCACTGTCAGTGACTAGAAATCTATCCCTTTGCAAATAACCAATGAAGAATGTAACTGGAGCGAGCTAGATCTAGGAGCAAACATCAGCTTGAAAAGAAATTACATAAGCTAGAATGACCTTATGTAAAGGCAATACAGATTCTTGGCCAGTCTTTTCAAAACAACTTTACAAATATATGAGATGCTATATGAATAAAAGAGTTCAGTATGATGTGATGGCAATTTGAAAATCCAGAGATTAACCTCAGTGTCAGTGAACAGATGACAATCAGTTGGGATATAAATCACACCACTCTGACCAAATAAGTATGAATGTTAGTGCATTTTATGATTCTGTACTGGCATTGCTAATGAAAGGAGGCCATCTCTTGACTGTTTTTTATTACCAGTTCTTTAAGAGAATATCTAAAAAGAAACTACTAACCTTCGCAATTATATGTAAAACAAATGACCAGAGAAATAACCATTAAGAACAACAAAAAATAATGCTAATACAACAAATATAGAATTGCTTCAGAATTAAATAGTGACAATGTTATCTGTAATTTATCAAGTGCTTTACTTATTTACAAAATAGAACAACTATTTTCATTTTACAGACGAGAAACCTGAGGCTCAGAAAGCTAAAATAGCTCTTGCAAGGCCATGCAGCTTGTGAGTAGCAGGGCTGGCATTTTAATTCAGAACCATCTCATGCCTAAGCCACATTTTTTGACCTCAAAACACACAGCCTCTTAATGTACAGTGCACTTGAAAGGAGTATATTGTTTTATGTACAACATGGTGCCTGATGACTGTCATTCAACATGGTGATCCCTGCGTTCTGGGGAACTTAGCTCAGGTTTATGTGCCTCCTGCACATAGCTGTTTCCATTTTGGTTTAGTCCCTGGGTTGTCAAATTCTTCAGTAATGTAGCTATCATAGTCCTTGCATTATGGTTTTTTTTTTTTCCACTAAATATCACAGACATAGACATCAAGAATGCCAATTGGCAGGCATAAAAGAAATCCCAAGCAGAAACCACATTGCTGACTATAGATTCTATAGGGTTCCTTTATCATAATCTTGGCAGGCAGAGTTCTCCTTCTGACTGTTTTTTTCAATATTACTTCTGGGAAGTGATGGCCAGGATCATCCATCCCCTTGACACTCTTTACACAGACCCTTTTCTTGTCTGCAAAGATGTGTCCTTTTTATTTCATGTCTGCAATTTTCCTGCTACCTGGCTGCTCACGAAAAAGGAACAGATTCTAGAACATCACTTCCCAAGGTGAGGTATATCCATTTCACTCTCTAAATGAGGAAACTGCTGGTGCAGAAAATCACTAAACAAAAAAGCATCTCCTTCAAATGCCCTCATGAAAGGACACATTCCCTGGCAGTGGAATGAGGAAGTGAGCAACCATTACAAAGGGGCACCAAGACAAGGAATATCTATTCATTCCAAAGATCTGTGCCAGGCTCCTGGATCTGTTAGTCACTGAGTGCCTGCTATGCCAGCATGGAAGCACTGACAGCAGAAGAAAGATCCCAGGCTTAATGTAAAGTCTTGCAATCAATGCCAAGAAAAGTCCTTGCTTTTTAGCAACCAGTGTCGAAGATCCAAAAATCAATGTTTACCCAAGGCAGATGTCACCTCAACTCCTTCACAGTTCCTCCCATTCTGTCTTGACATGCTCTCTCAGATATGGTTTTTCTAAGTACAGAGCTTTGTTTTCCTGGAAGAAGCTATGTTATAATGGAAAGAATTTTCTAACTTGATATAATACTAGCTTGTAACTCCCAGTTCTGTCTCTTACTGTCTTCATAAACCCCACCAAATTCTGTGAGCCTGTCCTCCAACTGACATAAGAGAAAAATAATATCTGCCCCTTGGTATTCTTGTGAGAATCAAATGGTATATTGTATATGAAACCTCCATATAAAACTAATTACATTATTCAAGTCTATACCGGTATAGTCTAGTCTAGTTATCTCTGTTGTAAAAGTCGTCTTCGTTATAAATTGGCCTTTTAGTTTAGTAAGGAAGCAATTGCAAAGAGCAGTGGAAGTCAAGAATGTGGGCTCTAAATCTCCTTTCTTTTCTCCTAACCTTCCAGCGGTGTTTCATCATAAAGTGGTTGTCACCAACCCTCTCTTAATCAGCCAAGATCCCCATGTGTAGGGGTTGTGTTAGGTGACAATGAGATATGAGTAGGGAATGTTAAAGAGAAAGGGTAAGCTCCTTTCACATCTGGCTTATGTGATTAAAATTATACCTTCCCTTGACTCTTCAGTGTTGTCAAGGAATTTAGCTGTCATCCATCCACTGTCTACTCCAGACTCCTTTTTAGGGCTGCTGGCAGTATGATTACCGACAGACAAGCGAGTCTGAATATTGAGGCTGGTGAATGATTGGCATCCTTAAACAGGGTAAACATGAAGACTTTTCATCCGTAAGACACTGATTTTGCTTTTGGCAGTGATGAGGAATGGGCTATGTCAAAACCAAATGAGAATCTACAGTTCTGTGAAAAAACAGACTTCTCTGAAAGGAGAACTTGCTGCTGAATCTGGCTTAATCAGTCTTAGTCCAAGTCTGCCTTCTTTGCTTTTTCTCTTCCTTTGTCTTTCTTTACAGACTGACCTTTACTTGTTCTTCTCCTCTCCTGTCTCACCTTCCATAATTAAATATACAATATACAACCAACACATAGCATCCTAACTGGTTTTCCTTCACAGGGTTGCCTCAGAATTGTGTCACTGAAATCTCAGCTCATTCACTGATCTAGCTACATAACCATGAAAAGCTTCTTACCATTCTCTGATATGGAGCTGCAGAGGCTTTCTCTGCTCAGTCCCTATACACTAATCCTCACAATCCACTGGGTGCAAAACTAAGAAACAGCAAACTAAAACTGGTTGTATATTCAGGATGGAACTAGAATCTTGATCAACAGGAGATAGTTGATCAAATCTAATTAGCTTGCAGCTCAACAAAAGCAATGGTGCTGTACAGATGGTCAAGGATGAATGATTTTGAAGAGGAACAGGAAATAGCTTAAATTCAAGAAAACTCCTTGATATTTATTTGTCTGTTTGCTTGTTTGCTTTTAAATGTGCAGATTCTACAAATACTAAGCATATTTTATGCCAGACACTTCCTCTTCTACTTAAATTCATCGACATTTATATATAATAAGCTGGCTCACCAAGTTACACTGTCAAATGTTTTACAAAAATATTGTTATAAAGAGTCTTAGGCATCATCAAATCTAATCCTTTTATTTTACAAATGAGTAAACTGAGGTTTAGAGGTATAAAGTGATTTGCAAAAAGTCACAAAGTCCATGGCAAAGATGAGCCTGGAAACCATGTCTATGGAGTTCTAATCCATGATTCTTCCCAGCACACTGAGGCTTCCTGACAAACCTCATATAAATAAGCCAAACATTTTGGTGGATACCTAGAGTGTTATGTCTTTTCCAAGGAATGGGCCTCTCAAAAGAAAACTACTGAAACTCAGTACTCCTAAATTCTTGTATAGCTCTGCAATTTGACAAAAATATCCTCCTTTCAGAAAACCTGCACTATTATGAACAGGACAAATGAGTGACAACTTACTGAAAACACTGGAAGAAAGAAAAACATAGAAGAGTATGATATGGATGTCTTCTCCATTGCATAGATGTTATTCTCCAAGAATCTCATATAGAAAACAGACTTTCAGGAAGGGCCAGCTGAGCAGAAGTGGAGACCTAAGAACTTGCATAAAATTCAAAGTTTGCAAACCCACAGTGGAACCTCTGGATTTTAAATTCTGTAGTGTGACAATGACATAAAGAAAGTTTGTTTCTTTTTTTTTTTTTTTTTTTTACAGCCTACTGAAGACATTGGGCAGAATTCATTATCAAATCTTGGCTGAAACATTTAATCTAAGGTCTAATGCCCTAAAAGTTCAACCACCACAGTATGCCTGCCCCAGCTGCAATGCTGACCTGAATGGCAAGTCACAGAACCAGTAGCACTGGCAAAATGACAAGAGTCATACACTCACACATACACATTATATTTTCATGTATATATGTGTATGTATATATACATATGCAAGCCCATCCCACTCTGTTCGATAATAAAAATTTTTTACCCTCTGAAGAGCTACAGAAATCTGAACTACTACTGCAGCTCTGTTAACAGCCAACTCTGTGACAAGGGCCTACTCAAAAGAGAGGAAAGTCAATAAAAGTAAAGTGTAAGTGTACTGTTAATGACAGATTCTCACAGGCACTTTCCCCCAAATTATACCATTCCTATTCAAATACCATCTCAAGAGTCTCAGACAGTGTCAAGTGCAATCATTGTTATTGCAGTTGCCAAGGTAATCAATCGAAATCATAATGAAGGGAACAGAAGGAAATCAATAGAGTCTGAAATTACAAATAAAGAGAAGCTATCGTTTAAGAGCATTTGGCTGAAATCTTCCATATTAATGGAGTCAGAAATGGCTGTGTCATTCAGAAGCAGTGTGGTGCATAATTCAGCTGAGTGCATTAGAACACCTAAAAGAGATTGCAATAATTAGGGCTGCCTACCAAGAATCTGTCCACCTTAGAAGGCATATTGCTGAGTTGTTTATTACAACTCCAGTGTGTTTTCATATCTTAATATTTTCAATCATCTCCCAGAGCACCCTTAGGCAAGAGGCAAGGTTAGCTTGTTCAGAGATGTTAAGAACAGGCTGTTAGGCTGGTCTGATTCTGAGATTAAGAAGTAAGAGAGGCTAAATCGTGCCTTTTGTTTTAGAATTGTGTTCTTTTACAAAAATTCTATTGATTTGGTAGAGCAATATAGGTAATAGAGAAAGGAAGGGATAAGGATGAAAATAAATTATAGGAAAATTGATTATTGCCTAGTCTTTAATCACATGCCTGAAAAGTTCATTGGGCTCTATTCAAGTGACATAAAATTTTTCACTTTCACTGTTATTTGTGAAGGTAAATGAACATTCCAGAATTGCCTAATACTCATGATCAACGACATCCTAAAGAGAGAACAGGAATCAAATGACAATAAAGATTGCAAAGCTATCCAGTTCTATTATCAGAAAATAGTCCATAAAAGGGATAAGAAGTTATTTAAAAAATCATGCAGACTTTCTTATACTGGCTTATCATTGGCAACTCAAAATGACAGGTTTATGGGTTTCAGCAGAAATATATTTATTTCATCTTCAACATTCTATGACAGGCTTTCCATATTCCACTCCACTGCTTTGTAGGCCTTGGCTTGCAGGCTGTCTGTTTGAGAAATCCTGAACTTTTTATCTCAATCTATAGATGCCACGAATGCATAAAAGTTTACTGGTGTTTTTGGCATCAGTATCATGAGATCACTGGAAATAAATGCATATAATTTACACATATTTAAATATACCCTTTCAATAAAATAGAAAAAAAGGAAGAATATAACAATTAACCTGGGGTGAGTTCTGATTCCCACTGTGCATAGGGACCTATATCCAAGAATGAGCATGAGATTGGAGGTTAGAAGATATTTTTCCCACAGCAGGCTTAGTACCCATATGCCTCTCATAGAGGAAGCATCATGATACTAGTTTTTAAATATATTTATTTATATCTATTTATAATTTACTTATTTTTATACCACATGATCTCTACCTATAATATGACTCCTTCACAAGGTATTCAGCCAAAGAATTATCAAACTTCTGCAGACAAGACAGTGAATAAACTTTCCACAACATGTTGATCAAACTGTTTTTCTTTTTTTTCTCAAACATTGTCTTTTTATTTATTTATTATTTATTTATTTTTTAATACTTTATTCTACATTACAATACTGTATTTGTTTTGCCATACATTGACATGAATCAGCCACAGGTGAACACGATTTCCCAATGCCGAAGCCCCTTCCCACCTCCCACCCCATATCATCTCCCTGAATCATCCTGTCCACCAGCCCCATGCATCCTGTATCCTGTATTGAACATAGATTGGTGCTTCGTTTCTTACAAGATAGTATACATGTTTCAATGCCATTCTCCCAAATCATCCCACCCTCTCCCTCTCCCTCAGAGGCCAAAAGTCCATTCTATACCTCTGTGTCTCTTTTGTTGTCTCACATATAGGGTCATCGTTACTATCTTTCTAAATTCCATATATACGTGTCAGTATACTGTATTGGTGTTTTTCTTTCTGGCTTACTTCACTCTGTATAATCGGCTCCAATTTCATCCATCTCATTAGAACTGAGTCAAATTTATTCTTTTTAAGGGCTGAGTAGTACTCCATTGTGTATATGGACCACAGCTTTCTTATCCATTCATCTGCTGATGGACATCTGGGTTGCTTCCATGACCTGGCTATTATAAACAATGCTGCAGTGAACATTGGGGTCCATGTGTCTCTTTCAATTCTGGTTTCCTCAGTGTGTATGCCCAGCAGTGGGATTGCTGGGTCATAAGGCAGTTCTATTTGCAATTTTTTAAGGAGTCTCCACACTGTTCTCCATAGTGGCTGTACTAGTTTGCATTCCCACCAGCAGTGTAAGAGGGTTCCCTTTTCTCCACATCCTCTCCAGCATTTATTGCTTGTAGACTTTTGGATCGCAGCCATTCTGACTGGTGTGAAATGGTACCTCATTGTGGTCTTGATTTGCATTTCTCTGATAATGAGTGATGTTGAACATCTTTTCATATGTTTGTTAGCCATCCGTATGTCTTCTTTGCAGAAATGCCTATTTAGTTCTTTGGCCCATTTTTTTATTGGATCATTTATTTTTCTGGAGTTGAGCTGCATAAGTTGCTTGTATATCTTTGAGATTAGTTGTTTGCCAGTTGTTTCATTTGCTATTGTTTTCTCCCATTCCGAAGGCTGTCTTTTCACCCTGCTTATAGTTTCCTTTGTTGTGCAGAAGCGTTTAATTTTAATTAGATCCCATTTGTTTATTTTTGCTTTTATTTCCAGTATACTGGGAGGTGGATCATAGAGGATCCTGCTGTGATTTATGTCAGAGAGTGTTTTGCCTATGCTTTCCTCTAGGAGTTTTATAGTTTCTGGTCTTACATTTAGATCTTTAATCCATTTTGAGTTTATTTTGGTGTATGGTGTTAGAAAGAGGTCCAGTTTCATTCTTTTACAAGTGGTTGACCAGTTTTCCCAGCACCACATGTTAAAGAGACTGTCTTTACTCCATTGTATATTCTTGCCTCCTTTGTCGAAGATAAGGTGTCCATAGGTGTGTGGGTTTATCTCAGGGGTTTCTATTTTGTTCCGTTGATCTATATTTCTGTCTTTGTGCCAGTACCATACTGTCTTAATGACTGTGGCTTTGTAGTAGAGCCTGAAGTCAGGCAAGTTGATTCCTCCAGTTCCATTCTTCTTTCTCAAGATTGCTTTGGCTATTTGAGGTTTTTTGTATTTCCATACAAATCTTGAGATTATTTGATCTAGTTCTGTGAAAAATACTGCTGGTAGCTTGATAGGAATTGCATTGAATCTGTAGATTTCTTTGGGTAGTATACTCATTTTCACTATATAAACTGTTTTTCCAATGTGAAATATTAGCCAGACATAGAAAAGGTTGGACTGCAAGGCTTGGGTACACTGTACCCAAGACTTACACTGTAAGTCTTGTTCAGTTCAGTCACTCAGTCATGTCTGACTCTTTAAGACCACATGGACTGCAGCACACTAGGCTTCCCTGTCTATCATCAACTCTAGGAGCCTACTCAAACTCATGTCCATTGAGTCAGTGATGCCATGCAACCATCTCATCCTCTGTCGTCCCCTTCTCCTTCTGCCTTCAAGCTTTCCCAGCGTCAGAGTCTTTTCCAATGAGTCAGTTCTTCTCATCAGGTGGCCAAAGGATATTCAGGACTGATTTCCTTTGATTGTCTGGTTGGATTTCCTTGCAGTCCAAGGGACTCTCAAGTGTCTTTTCCAGCACCACAGTTCAAAAGTATCAACTCTTCAGTGCTCAGCTTTTTTTTAGTCAACTCTCACATCCATGCATGACTACTGGAAAAACCATAGTTTTGACTAGAAGGAGCTTTGTTGGCAAAGTAATGTCTCTGTTTTTTAATATGCTGTGTAGGTCATAACTTTCCTTTCAAGGAGCAAGCATCTTTTAAATTCACAGCTACAGTCTTGATAGGCAGTAATTTTGGAGCCCAAAAACTAAAGTCTGTCCCTTTTTCCATTATTTCCCAGTCTATTTGCCATGAAGGGATGGGACCAGATGCCATGATCTTAGTTTTCTGAATGTTGAGTTTTAAGCCAACTTTTTCACTTTTACTCTTTTACTTTCATCAAGAGGCTCTTTTGTTCTCCTTTGAGTTCTGCCATAAGGGGGGGTGTCATCTGCATATATAAGGTTATTGATATTTCTCTCGGAAATCATGATTCCAGCTTGTGCATCATCCAGTCCAGAATTTCTCATGGTGTACTCTATATAAGTTAAATAAGCAGGGTGACAATAATTCAGCCTTGATATACTCCTTTCTCGATTTGGAACCAGTCTGTTGTTTCGTGTCCACTTTTAACTGTTGTTTCTGACCTGCATACAGATTTCTCAGGAGATAGGTCAGGTGGTCTGGCATTCTCATCTTTAAGAATTTTACACAGTTTGTTGTGATCCACACAGTCAAAGGCTTTGGCATAGTCAATAAAGCAGAAGTAGATGTTTTCCTGGAACTCTCTTGGTTTTTAGATGATCCAACAGATGTCGGCAACTTGATCTCTGGTTGCTCTACCTTTTCTTAGTCGAGCTTGAACATCTGGAAGTTCGCCTTTCACATACTATTGAAGCCTGGCTTGGAGAATTTTGAGCATTACTTCGCTAGCATGTGAGATGAGTGCAACTGTGTGGTAGTTTGAGCATTCTTTGGCATTGCCTTTCTTTGGGATTAGAATGAAAACTGACCTTTTCCAGTCCTTTCACCACTGAGGAGTTTGCCAAATGTCCTGGAATATTGAGTGTAGCACTTTAAAGCATCATCTTTGAGGATGTGAAATAGCTCAACTGGGATTCCATCGCTTCCACTAGCTTTGTTCTTTGTGATGCTTCCTAAGGCCCAATTGACTTTGCATTCCAGGATGTCTGGCTCTAGATGAGTGATCACATCATTTTGTTTATCTGGGTCATGAAGATCTTATTTTGTGTATTTCTTCTGTGCATTCTTGCTACCTCTTAATATCTTCTGCTTCTGTTAGGTCCATATCATTTCTTTCCTTTATTGTGTCCATCTTGCATGGAATGTTCCCTTAGTATCTCTAATTTTCTTGAAGAGATCTCTGGTTTTTCTCATTCTATTGTTTTCCTCTAATTCTTTGCATTGATCGCTGAAGAAGGCTTTCTTATCTCTCTTTGCTATTCTTTGGAACTCTGCATTCAAATGGGTATATCATTCCCTTTCTCCTTTGCCTTTTGCTTTGCTTCTTTTCAAAGGCTATTTGTAAGGCCTCCTCAGACAACCATTATGCCTTTTTTTGGTTATTCTTTTTCTTGGGGAATGGTCTTGATCACTGCCTCCTGCACAGTGTTATGAACCTCCATCCATAGTTCTTCAGTCACTCTATCAGACCTAGGCCCTTGAATCTATTTGTTACTTCCAATGTGTAATCATATGGGACTTGATTTAGGTCATACCTGAATGATTTAGTGGTTTTCCCCACTTTCTTCAATTTCAGTCTAAATTTGGCAGTAAGGAGTTCATGATCTGAGCCACAGTCAGCTCCTGCTCTTGTTTTGGCTGACTGTACAGACCTTCTCCAATTTTGGCTACAAAGAATATAATCAATCTGATTTCTGCACTGACCCTCTGGTGATATCCATCTTTAGAGTCTTTGCTTGTGTTGTTGGAAGAGGGTGTTTGCTATGACCAGTGCATTCTCTTGGCAAAACTCTATTAGCCTCTGCTCTGCTTCATTCTATACTCCAAGGCCAAATTTGCCTGTTACTCCAGGTGTTTCTTGACTTTTGACTTTTGCATTCCAGTCCCCTATAATGAAAAGGACATCTTTTTTTTTGGGTGTTCTAGAAGGTCTTGCAGGTCTTCATAGAACTGTTAAACTTCAGCTTCTTGAGCATTACTGGTTGGGGCATAGACTTGGATTACTGTGATATTGAATGGTTTGCCTTGGAAATGAACAGAGATCATTGTGTCGTTTTGAGATTGCATCCAAGTACTGCATTTTGGACTCTTCTGTTGACTATGATGGCTACTGCATTCTAAGATTCTTGCCCACAGTCATAGATATAATGGCCATCTGAGTTAAATTCATGCGTTCCAGTCCATTTTATTTCACTGATTCCTAAAATGTCAATGCTCACTCTTGCCATCTCCTGTTTGACTACTTCCAATTTGCCTTGATTCATGGACCTAACATTCTAGGTTCCTATGTAATATTGCTCTTTTCAGCATCAGACTTTACTTTCAACACCAGTTGTATCCACAGCTGGGTGTTGTTTTTGTTTGGCTGTGTCTCTTTATTCTTTCAAAGCCTTTGACTTTGTGGATCACAACAAATTGTGAAAAAATTTTTAAGTTGGCAAACCAGACCACCTGACTTTCCTCCTGAGAAATCTGTATGCAGGTCAGGAAGCAACAGTTAGAACTGGATATGGAACAACAGACTGGTTCCAAATCAGGAAAGGAGTACATTAAGGCTGTATACTGTGTCCCAGCTTATTTAACATATATGCAGAGTACATCATGAGAAATACTGGACTGGATGAAGCACGAGCTGAAATCAAGATTGCCAGGAGAAATATCAATAGCCTCAGAAATGCAGATGATAGCAAACTTATGGCAGAAAGCAAAGAAGTAAAGAGCATCTTGATGAAAGTAAGAGAGGAAAGTGAAAATGTTGGCTTAAAACTCAAAATTCAGAAAACTAAGATCATGGCATCTGGTCCCATCCCTTCACAGCAAATAGACTAGGAAACAATGGAAACAGTGACAGACTTTATTTTTCTGGGCTTCTAAATCACTGCAGATGGTGACTGCAGCCAAGAAATTAAAAGACACTTGCTCCTTGGAAGAAAAGCTATGACCAACTTGGCTGCATATTAAAAAGCAGAGACATTACTTGGCCAACAATGGTCCATCTAATCAAAGCTATGGTTTTTCCAGTAGTCATGCATGGATGTGAGAGTTGTACCATAAGGAAGGCTGAGCACAAATGAATTGATGCTTCTGAATTGTGGTGCAGAGTCCTTTGGATAGCAAGGAGATCAAACCAATCAATCTTAAAGAAAATCAACCCTGAATATTCATTGGAAGGACTGATGTTGAAGTTGAAGCTCCTATACTTTGGCCACCTGATGAGAAGAATTGACTCTTTGGGAAAGACTCTGATGCTGGGAAAGTTTGAAGGCAGGAGGAGAAGGGGACGACAGAGGATGAAATGGTTGGATGGCATCACTGACTGGATGGATATTAGTTTGAGTAAACTCCGGGAGTGGTGATGGATAGGAAACCTAGTCTGCTGCAGTTCGTGAGTCTCAAAGAGTCAGACACAACTGAGCAATGAACTGAAATGAACTGAACTTCATTCTTTCTGGAGTTATTTCTCCACTGTTCTCCCATAGCATATTGGGTACCTACCGACCTGGAAATTTCATCTTTCAGTTTCCTATCTTTTTGCCTTTTCATGTTGTTCATGGTGTTCTCAAGATAAGAATAATTAAGTGGTTTGCTATTCCCTTCTCCAATGGACCACATTTTGTCAGAACTCTCCACCACTGCCTGTCTGTCTTGGCCCTACATGGCATTGCTCATAGTTTCATTGAGTTAGACAAAGCTGTGGTCCATGTGATTAGATTGGTTAGTTTTCTGTGATTGTGGTTTTCATTTTGTCTACCATCTTATGGAGAAGGATAAGAGGCTTATGGAAGCTTCCTGATAGGAGAGACTGACTGTGGGGGAAAATTGGGTCTTGTTCTGATGTGCAAGGCCATGCTCAGTAAATCTTTAATCCAATTTTCTGTTGATGGGTGGGGTTATGTTCCTTTCCTGTTATTTTACCAGAGGCCAAACTATGGTGGAGTTAATTAAGATAATGTTGTCCTCCTTTAAAAGGTCCCATGTACGCATTGCTGCTCTCATAGCCTCCAACTGTGCAGCAGGCAACTGCTGACCCACACCTCCACCAGAGACTCCTGGACACTCATGGGCAAGTCTGGGTCAGTCTCTTGTGGAGTCACTCTTGCTTTCTTCTAGGTCTTGGTGTACACAAGATTTTGTTTGTGCCTACCAAGAGTCTGTTTCCCCCAGTCCTGTATTCTGGCAGCTCTATGGTGGAGTTAATGGCGACCTCCTCCAAGAGGGCTTATGCCATACCCAGGTCCACTGCACCCAGAGCCCCTGCCCCTGCAGCAGTCCACAGGTGACCCATACCCCACAGGAGACACTCAAACACAGTTCTGTCTCAGAGTCTGTGGGATCTCTGGGTCCTTGTTCGTCCAAGGTTTGTTTGAGTTCTTTGAGCATCTCCGGCAGGATGGGGTTTGATTCTAAATGCAATTTTGTGATTTCACCCCTCCTTGTTTGGGCTCTCCTTTGCCCCTGAATGTGGGGTATCTCCTCAAAGTTGCTCCAGTGCCGTGCAGCCTTGAGAACCAGTTAATTATCTGCATTTCACTGATCCTTTGTCAGTTGTCAAACACTGAAGGATCAACTTAAAGATACATGGGGCTTGTTCAAAAATTGCACCCTTCTCCATCATGGGAACTTCCTAAAATATTTTCAAAGATAATTTTGATTATATGTAGCTTTGGCTGATTTTCAAACCCAAACCTCACCTGAGATATAAATTCTTCCTGTTATAAATATCCAGCCAGGCAAAGGACTTATTCAAAGAACAGCAATTAATACATATTTTCTAATAGCTAAAGATCACTTGGATTGACATCTTGGTGGAAGGGCATATTAGAAAGGCTGGCTTTCAGGATTCACTCCAAATCTACCACATCAGAATCTGTATTTTAACTAAGTGCATAGGTGGTTTATATGCATGTTAATGTTTGAGATCCATTGTGCTAGAGGTCATGTGAAAGGAAAATGTATGGCATAAAAGACCTCCTTAGAGCATTAACCAAATGTTAATTAGGAAGAAAACAAGAGAAAGAAAGCCTGAGCACAACTGTGCAGGTATAATAGTTGAGGCAGAGTTCTAGTGCTACATGTACTAGCATATTATAATCATCAAAATAGCTTCAGAATGTGTTCATATTTTATAATATTGAATTATCTCCCCTCCAAACTCCAGGCCAGAAGAATGCATGTAAACAAATATTCAAACAAACAAACAAAAAACCCCAAAGAAACATGATAACTGCTATAAGAGAGATGTAAATAAAATGCTTGGAAAGCTGAGAAAATTGAACCATCCATTTTGCATGGAGGGACTGAAGAAAGAGTTCTTTAAACAGTTGGATTCTGAAAACACAGGAATTCTAGACAACAAGAATGTAAGGGGTACTGAAAGGCTTAGGCACTTTGGAGTTGCCACAAACTTAACTGTGGCTAGAGCTTATGGCACACGTTTTGCTATCTCTTTACAGGAAGTAGGAGATGAAGGGATGGATGGAAAAAGAAATGAAGTGACAGGATGAAAAGATGGGAATAGGGTAGAGAGAGCTGGGCTCTAATGTTGAGGCATAACTACAAGGCCTAAGACTAACATAATATCAGTCCCTGTATTCCAAGAATCAAATTTATTAAAGCTAATATGATGTTGTTGGGCTTCCCTGGTGGCTCACTGGTAAAGAACTTGCCTGCCAATGAGAGACATGGGTTTGATCCCTGGGTCAGGAAGACCCCTTGGAGAAGGAAATGGCAACTCTATCCATATTTCTGCCTTTAAACCTCCAACTCTATGGATATTCAAATCTTTCTCAAGGTACACATGTATTATCTTGGGTGATTCTGTCTTCATATTCTCTGTGTCTAGGCTCTTGTACCTTCATGCACCATGTGAATCTAGACAAGAAACTCAATTCCTCCACCACTTGTTACAAAAGGAAGTTGCTCAAGGCACTCGTAAATATTTGAAGACTCAAGAGAGAATAATATAACACATTACAGAGTTTTGTGCTACCCACAACTTCTCTTATCTTTCCTGTCTCATCACTATGGTCTTCTCAAGTTCTCAAAGAAAAACATATTTCCCCCTCTGTTACAGAAGGCAGTTTCTTCCTCCTCAGGAGTTCACCTTCTCCTCCAAGCACATGCTAAAGTAGTTTTCAAAAGTAGGAGCAATTCTATGCCTTAAAGGAACTGTAACAGCAGCTATTAAAAGAAAAACTAACTTGCTACTCAATATACATTATTCAGACACACAATACGTTTGCACGTGTATGTGTGTATATATTCAAGGGACTAGATCTAGTTAAAAGTGTGCCTGAGGAACTATGGACAGAGGTCTGAGATATTATACAAGAGGCAATGAAAAAAACTGTTCCAAAGAAAAACAAAAGCAAGAAGGCAAAGCAATTATCTGAGGAGGCGTCACAAATTGTGGAAGAATGAAGAGAAGCAAAGGGAGAGAGGGAAAGGTACATCCAATTAAACACATAGTTCCCCCCACCCCCATAAAACAGCTAGAAGAGACAAGAAGGCCTTTTCGATGAACAATGCTTAACAACAGAAGAAAACAACAAAAGAGGAAAAGCTAGAGATCTCTTCCAGAGAAGGCAATGGCACCCCACTCCAGTACTCTCACCTGGAAAATCCCACGGATGGAGGAGCCTTGTAGGCTGCAGTCCATGGGGTCGCTAAGAGTCGGATGCGACTGAGTGACTTCACTTTCACTTTTCACTTTCATGCACTGGAGAAGGAAATGGCAACCTATTCCAGTGTTCTTGCCTGGAGAATCCCAGGGAAGGGGAGTGGTGGGCTGCTATCTATGGGGTCGCACAGAGTCGGACATGACTGAAGTGACTTAGCAGCAGCAGAGATCTCTTCAGGAAAATTGGAAACATCAAAGGAACATTCTACCCAAAGATGAGCACAATAAAAGATAAAAATGGTAGAGACCTAGTAGACACTGAAGAGATCAAGAAAGATGGAAAGGCTAGATGGAAGAACCCTATAAAAAGATCTTAATGAACCTGATTATGATGATGGTCTGGTCAGTCACTCAGATTCAGACATTCTGGAGTGTGAAGTCAAATAGACCTTAAGAAGCACTGCTGTTAATAATGCTAGTGGATGCAATGAAATTCCAGCAGAACTACTCAAATTCCTAAAGGATGATGCCATCAAGGTTTTGCACTTATTATGTCAGCAAATCTGGAAGACCCAGAAGTGGCCATGGAACTGGGAAAAGGTCAGCCCTCATCCCAATCCCCAAGAAGGGTAGTACCAAAGAATGTGTTAACCATCAGACAGTTGCACTCATCTCCCATGCTAGAACGGCCATGCTTAAATCTTGCATGCCAGGTTTCAGCATTATGTGAACTAAGAACTTCCAAACGCCCAACCTGGGTTTAGAGAAGGAGGAGAAACTAGAGGTCAAATTGCCAACATTTGCTGGATTATAGAGAAAGCAAGGGAATTTCAGGGGAAAAAAACAACAACAACCAACATCTATCACTATTCATTGACTATGCTAAAACTTTTAACTGTTTGGATCATGACAAACCATGGAAAGCTCTTAGAGCATGGGAATACCAGGCCATCTTAACTGTCTCTTGAGAAACCTATATGCAGGTCAAGAAGAAACAGTCAGAACCCTGTATGGAACAACTGATTGGTTCAAAATTGAGAAAGGAGTAAGACAGGCTCTCTGCTGTCATTCTGTTTGTTTAACCTGTACACTGAGCACAGCATGAGAAAGGCCAGGCTGGATGAGTTACAAGCTGGAATCAAGATAGGTGGGAGAAACATCAACAATCTCAGATATGAGGATGATACCACCTTAATGGTAGAAAGCAAAGAGGAACCAAACAGCCTCTTGATGAGGGTGAAAGAGGAGAGTGAAAGAGCTGGCTTAAGATTAAACATTAAAAAAATCTGAGGTCATAGCATCCAGCCCCATTACTGCATGGCAAATAGAAATGGAAAAGATGGAAGTAGTGACAGATTTCCTTTTCTTAGGCTCCAAACTCACTGTGGACAGTGACTACAGACATGAAATCAGAAGATGATCGCTTATTGGCAGGAAAGCAATGAAAAACCTAGACAGTGCGTTGAAAAGAAGAGACATTATTCTGCCAACAAAAGTCTGTACAGTCAAGGCTATGGTCTTCCCAGTGGTCATGTCTTGAGACAGAAATGGAAACCCAGTCCAGTATTCTTGCCTGTAAAATTTATGGATGGAGTTGCCTGGTGGCTATAGTCCATGGGGTGGCAAAGAGTCAGAGAGGACTGAGTGACTTTCACATACATATATGGTCTTCCCAGTGGTTACATATGGTTGTGAGAGTTGGATCATAAAGAAGGTAGAATGTCAAAGACTGGATGCTTTCAAACTGGTGCTAGAGAAGATTCCTGAAAGTTCTTCAGACAGCAAGGAGATCAAACCTGTCAACCTTAAGGAAAATCAGTCCTTGTTGGAAGGACTGATGCTAAAGCTGAAGCTCCAGTATTTTGGTCATCTGATGAGAATAGACAATACATTGGAAAAGTTCCTGATGCTGGGAAAGATTAAGGGCAGAAGGAGAAGAGCGCATGAGAGGATGAGATGGCTGGATGGCATCACCAGTGCAATGAACATGAATTTGGGCAAACTCTGGGAGATGGTGAGGGAAAGGGAGGCCTGGCATTCTGCAGTCCATGAGTTCACAAAGAGTTGGACACGACTGAGTGAATGATCAACAACGTGTGTATACATACATGTACACACACACACACACACACACACATATAGATACACATAGTAGCTCAGTTGGTAAAGAATCCCCCTGCAGTGTGGGAGACATGGGTTCAATCCCTGGCTTGGGAAGATCTCCTGGAGAAGCGAAAGGCTACCCACTCCAATATTCTGGCCTGCAGAATTCCATGGACTGTATGGTCCATGGGGTCGCATAAGAGTCAGACACGACTGAGCGACTTTCACTTTCATACATGTATATATGTACATGCACTATGTGTGTGTGTGTATATGTCTATATAAACACTCATTATGTACATATAGAAGTATATGGTGTGCATGTATGTGCCTTAACATACACGTGGACAGAAGGTTGGAAAGACACATAAAATAACGTTAACCATGGTTATAGCCGGGTAATAAGGTTATGGGTGATTTTTACTTTCTTCTTTCCCCTATATGTATGTGTTATATATGAGAACATGTAATTTAAAAAAATCAGTTAATAAAAGGTAATGTGGCTAATAGATAATTTTATTTGAACATGCAGGGGTTTCCTGACTCAATTGGTACTGATAGATTTGAAACTATGGATTAAAGAAGTTGTGCCTTGAAAAGAAAGGTCAATTTGGATGGTAGCTCTAGAAAAGTATTTTTTTAACTTTAAAAAAAAATTGTATTGGAGTATAGGTGATTTATAATGTGTTTCAAGTGTACAGCAAAGTGAATCAGTTATACATATACATACATTTACTTTTTCAGATTCTTTTCCAGATAGATCATTACAGAGTATTGAGAAGCGTTCCCTGCACTCCACAATAGGTCCTTATTACCCATTTTATATGTAGTAGTCTGTACATGTCAGTTCCAATCTCTCAATTTATCCTTCCCTTCACTTTCCCCCTATTAATCATAAGTTTGTTTTTTACATCTGTGATTCTATTTTTGTTTTGTAACTAAGCTCATTTGTTACAATTTTTTAGATTCCATATATAAACAATATCATATGACCTACAAGACATTAATCTCCAAAATACATAAACAGCTCATGCAGCCCAATATCAAAAAACACAACCCAATCAAAAAATGGGTGGATTTTTCCAAATAAACACAGATGGCTAAAAGCACATGAAAAGATGCTCAACATCACTAATTATTAGAGAAATGCACATCAAAACTACAGTGAAGTATCACTTTACACTGGTCAGAATGGTCATCAAAAAAATCTACAAACAATAAATACTGGAGAGGGTGTGGAGAAAAGGGACCCCATCCTAAACTTGGTGGGAATGTAAATTGGTACAGCCACTACAGAGAACAGTATACATGGAAATTCCTTTATAAACTAAAAATAGAACCACCATATGATCTAGCAATCCCAGTCCTCAGCATATATCTGGAGAAAACTCTATTGGAAAAGATATACACATCCCAGTGTTCATTGCAACATTATTTATAACAACCAAGAGATGGAAGGAACCTAACTATATATTGATAGAGGAGTGGAAAAGGAAGTAGTACTCACACACAATGACATATTATTCAGTGATAAAAAGAGTGAAATCTGCAGCAACATGCATGGACCTAGAGATTGTCATACTGAGTGAAGTAAGTCAATAGAATAGTGTTTATTAAACTAATCCCAGAGTTGGTACTTAAGCAACTACATGTAGAAGACAGTTTCAAAAGTTTTGCAGTATGTTAAACCTAGCACTTCCAAATGTATTTGATATAGAATACCCTTTGCATGGAATACTATGAAATACCAACAAAACATTATTGTCCCCATAGAACACATACTGAGAAATGCTGCTTTAAAGAATAGTGCAGTTAAAAAAAAAATATTTGCTAGAGTTGAGTATGCTTGTTGGTATAGGGGAAAGAGGTTGTGGAGAAGAAATTGTAGGTGTAAGACTAAAGGAAAATAGGTTATTGACCAAAGTTTCAGAAAAAACACCAGGGGATGAAATCTAAGACATTCCTACTTAAAAGGCTGGTTTCTAAATTAAAAATTTCAGCATCACTTATTGAAATTTCATTTTAACAAGGTTCCCAGGAGACACATTTGTACATTAATATTTAAGAAACACTGCCCTAAGAAAAAGAATCATGTCACAGGCCTGAAAAACATGGGGAAATGTTTAAATAGCTATTGTAAGAAATGTGATAGGGAACTGACAAGGGTCCATTTGATACTGATTCTAATCAGTGTCTTGGTTTGATTCTCATTTAAGTTTCTCCAGTTAAGCTCAGAACTTTAGAGAAACAGAATGAAGGCTGTGGCTCAGGGCTGCGGATTGACATAAGCAGCATTACTGAAGAGTAAGGGAGGAGAAAGTCCTAAAGCAACAGAGAAAGTAGCAACGAAATAGCTGGGTTTGAGTGCATTTGAGGATCTAAGAAAGCCAGAAGGAACCTGATGCATGGAGGAGATCAGGAAAACCTCAAGAGGTATGAGGTGAGCAAAGCGAAAGATAAGGACATCAGATTTGGAAGTGTGGAGTTCTGCCATGTCAACTGTGAAGGAGAAAAGATGATGAAAACAATGGGAACAGGAAAAGGGTAAGGGATGATAGGAAATGTTCAAGGGGTCCAGTTTTCTGTTGCCTACAGAACTATAATGCAAAGTGCTGGGTGAATCTGAATCTCCTCCCCTCTGTGGTCGCCAATGGGGTTGATGAGACAGTGTAACCTCAAAATAAGGACTGTTTCTAAATTCCATATATATGTGTCACCTTGTATGCGAGACAGCAAAAGAGACACAGATGTACAGAACGGACTTTTGGACTCTGAGGGAGAGGGAGAGGGTGGGATGATTTGAGAGAATGGTATTGAAACATGTATACTATCAGGTAAGAAATGAAGTGCCAGTCTATGCTCGATACAGGATACAGGATGCTTGGGGCATGATCCAGAGAGATGCACGGGGATGATCCAGAGAGATGATATGGGGTGGGAGGTGGGAGGGGGGTTCAGGACTGGGAGCTCGTATACATCTGTGGTGGATTCATGTCAATGTATGGCAAAATCAATACAGTATTTTAAAGTAAAATAAAGTAAAAATAAAATTTTTAAAAAGGACTGTTTTTACATGGTTCTAGATTTTATACATGGCCTTAACCAGCTTATAGTAAGACTCTTGGGTTATGCCTTTTTCCATGCTGGCTATCAAAGACCCATGAAACCAAGTTACATTTTAGCAGAAACAGTAGAGAAACTTAAAGAAAAGTTTGAACATTGACAGGAGTTTGGTCACAATAGAAGAAAGATAATCAAAGGAAAACTTCATGTACAAGATACAAGTACTCCTGCTATGGCAGGTAGTTGAACATTGACTCTTTACTGGCTACCTCTAAGAAACATGAGTATTTGATATCTGCTGTATGTTACCTATATGATATCTATATTCATCTCCAGAATAGCTCCATAACATTGGTATCATAACACATTCCTATCACTAATGAGGAAACTGAAAAATGTTATGTAATTTGTCTGGGGCCATACAGTTAATAGGAGGTACAGCCAAGATTTGGTCCCATTTAGCAAATTCCAGATTGCACCTTCATAGTCACATCATCGTCATCATCATTTTACTACATAGGTTTTATACAGTGATTTAAAATTTATGAAGTACTACCATCATATGATGAGAAGGCTTTTAGAGCTTAAATCAATATGCAGTTTCAACATCTAATTCCTTGCTCTCTACAGTCTTGCTCTAGACCAAGAATACCAGCATCACTTGGGAGCCAGTTACTGATTCTGAATTTTATCAGATTCCCTAGAGGATCTACTTAGTGTTTAAGAAGTTCTAATATATACTACTCAATGTTGCAATGTATTGTCAGGTAGGGCCATTTCTAGGGGAAACTGAAGAGTTTTATTATCAGGACTTTCCTACTGCCCCTTCTCATGACTCAACTTTCATCTCCTGGGAACGTGTATTACTCTAAAAGTTTTGGCAGCAAATATCAGAAAACAATAAGTATAATGGGTTCCAAAGAAAGTCAGTACCAAAGGATGTTCAAACTATCTTACAATTGTTTTCATTTCATACACTAGCAAAGTTATGCTCCTTCAAGCTTGGCTTTAGCAGTACATAAACCAAGAACTTCCATATGTACCACCTGGGTTTAGAAAAGACAGAGGAACCAGAGATCAAATTGCCAACATTTGTAACATCATGGAGAAAGCTAAGGAATTCCAGAGAAACATCTACTTCTGCTTCATTGACTATGCTAAAGCCTTTAACTGTGTGGATCACAACACACTGGAAATTTCTTAAAGAGATGGGAGTACTAGACCACCTTACCTGTCTCCTAAGAAACTTGTATGCAGATCAAGAAGAAATAGTTAGAACTGGACATGAAACAATGGACTATTCCAAATTGGGAAAGGAGTATGTCAAGGCTGTATATTGTCACCCTGTTATTTAACTTATATGCAGAGTACATCATTGGAAATGCTGGGCTAGATCAATCACAAGCTAAAATTGAGATTGCTGGGAAAAAATGTCAATAACCTCAGATATGCAGGTGATACCTCTCTAATGAAGAGAAAGCAAAGAGGAACTAAAGAGCCTCTTGATGAGGGCAAAAGAAAAGAGAGAAAAAGCTGGCTTAAAACTCATTACTCAAAAAACGAAGATCATGGCATCTGGTCCCATCACTTCGTGGCAAATAGAAGGGGAAAAAGTGAAAGAAAGCAGTGACAGATTTTATTTTCCTGGGCTCCATAATCACTGTGGCTCTTGACTGCAGCCATGAAGTTAAAAGATGGTTGCTCCTTGGAAGCAAAGCTATGACAAACCTAGATAGCATATTAAAAATCAGAGACATCACTTTGCTGACAAAAGTCCCTGTAATCAAATCTATGGTTTTTCCAGTAACCATGTATGGATGAGAGAGTTGGAGCAGCCAACTCTCAGAAGGCTGAGCACCAAACAATCGATGGTTTCTAATGGTGCTAGAGAAGACTCTTAAAAGTCCCTTGGCCAGCAAGGAGATCAAACCAGACAATCCTAAAGGAAATCAACCCTGAATATCCACTGGAAGGACTTATGCTGAAGCTGATGCTCCAACACTTTGACCACCTTATGCAAAGAGCTGACTCATTGGAAAAGACCCTGATGCTGGGAAATATTGAAAGCAGAAGGAAAAAGGGTGTCAGCGGATGAGATTTAGACAGCATCACCGACTCAATGGACATAAATCTGAGCAAATTCCTGAAGATGGTGGTGGACAGAGAAGGCTAGCATGCTGCAGTCCATGGGGTCACAAAGATTCAGATATGATATAGTGACTGAACAGCAACAAATGGGCTTCAGCTATGAAGAAATGAGTTATCTCAAAGAGCAGGATGCTAACAACTCAGAAAGTGAAAGTCGCTCAGTCATGTCTGACTCTTTGTGATCCCATGGACTATATAGTCAATGGAATTCTCCAGGGCCAAATACTAGAGTGGGTAGCCTTTCCCTTCTCCAGGGGATCTTCCCAACCCAGCGATTGAACCCAGGTCTCCCATATTGCAGGCGGATATTTTACCAGCTGAGCCACAAGGGAAACCTAAGAATGCTAGAGTGGGTAGCCTATCCTTTCTCCAGGGGGTCTTCCCGACCCAGCAACTGAACTGGGGTCTCCTGCATTGCAGGTGGACTCTCTACCAACTGAGCTATAAGAGAAGCTCCAACAACTCAGAGTCAAGGCCTACTGATTCAGTGCCATCACAGAATTCCTTCCATGAACTTTGACCTAAGGCTGGTTTCTCTTGGTCATGAAATGGCTGCATCAGTTCCACATTTTACTTTCTTTCACCTAAACACTGAGAGGAAGAATTAGGGAATCTTTTTTTATGTCTACTTGATAGATGAAGACTCCCAGTAGATTTTATCTTGTGTCTTGTCAGAACTGGGTTGCTTGTTACTTCCTAAACAAATTACTGAATGAGGGAATGGGAATGCATGAACCATTTTATACTAATCTCTGTAGCGAACTGGATGATGGAGAATCAACAAACATGGCCAACTTCAGAATCTAAGTCACCCATGCTGCCACTGATTTACAGGAGCTTACTGCTCATATCTGTCATCCTGGTGTTCTGGCCTTCCACCCACACTCCCCACCTCCTTCTCAGCTTGTTGGCAATACACTTTCATAAACTCATTCCTAAAGTATTAATGACTAGTAAGATTTTGCCAGTGTAATCCATCTGAAAAGCTAATACATTGCAGGTGACTTTTCCTAGGTGTTTAGACAGTGATAGCCCTTAAGTGGAATGCTGAGCTCAAAAAACTACAGTCAGATAGAAAAATAATATAAAAATAAGAGAGACTCCAATCACTTTGATGAAGCTTGGAGGGCCAAGAACACTGGACTGAAGCACTAGGTTTATAGCAGCTAAATCTGGAAAGAGGTGGTGCTCTGCAGTTGTGCACAAGTCATTTCACTATCTGAGCCTCAGTCCATTCATCTGAAAAGTGATCATATTTTGGTTTGCTTCAAATCATAGCATGAGGGCAATAAGTGATAATGCATAGGATAAATGTTAGAAAGCAAATGTAGAGAGTTATTATTCCTCTAATACAAGGAATAGTACTTTGCTCTGCTGCTGCTGCTGCTGCTGCTAAGTCACTTCAGTCATGTCCAACTCTGTGTGACCCCATAGAGGGCAGCCCACCAGGCTCCCCCATTCCTGGGATTCTCCAGGTAAGAACACTGGAGTGCGTTGCCATTTCCTTCTCCAATGCATGAAAGTGAAAAGTGAAAGTGAAGTCGTTCAGTCATGTCCGACCCTCATCAACCCCAAGGACTGCAGCCTTCCAGGCCATGGGATTTTCCAGGCAAGAGTACTGGAGTGGGATGCCATTGCCTTCTCCGACCTTGCTCTAGATGTTGAATATATGTTTGTTAAATGAATAATTAACTGTGTTTTCATCTTTTCTGTGAAGTTTTAAAATTTAACCCAACAAAAGCATGTTTTACAGTGTCTATCTTGTTTAAGTTGCAGGTATCTAGTAGACTTTCTAAAGATCTGCAAATCACTCTAGTCCATTTATAAAAATGTATCTCTTCTCCAGTCACATATAAAGAAAGAGAGCAGCTTTCCATTATTTTGAATAAGGGAAAACGCATATGAAATTTCATAAAAGAGGCATGCCCTTCATTTACTTTTTGAAAGCAAAATGTTTATTTCTTTGATTGTAGAAAGCAGTACTCATTGCAGAAAGAAGATAGAAAAGACTATAAGACACAAGTTTAAATCGTATAAAGTCCTATCACTCAGATGTAACCACTAATAAAATCGTGGCACCTTTAAGGCTGTTGGGTCTGAATATTATTAATTTATATTCTTTTCTACTCATATATATATATTTGTATAATTAAAATAGAATCATACTATATATTCTATCAATACTTTTAAACTAATCAATTGGATAATGCATATATTTTCAAATCAGTAAATATAGATATACTTTATCATATTATATGGTGGCCTGGTAGTTCTTCATGTAGATAACTGACAATTAATTTAGTCATTCCTCTTTAAATGAAATATTAGGCTTTTCTCCATAGATTTTTGTTTCTTCTTCCCAAGGAAGGCAGTACTTACAGTCATTTTTTAAAGAAGCAGGTTTTGGAAAAAGAAATGAGCTTCAGAAATTTTGCTTCTTTTGCTTCTCTCCACCTGAATGAATATGTGTGAGGCTAAGGAGATCAGGTGTTTAGGAGCCAGAGACATGAGCAGCATCTGACCAAATAACATGTGTGTAATGGCAATTACATCACAGCCCTTATCTGAGACATTACTGTAACCCTGAAGAGCAGCAGAGAAACTCACACAAATAATGCAACTGGTCATCAGCCCACCAAGCAAAGCATGCTTACGAGAGCACTACAGAAATTAAGTCATTTCGGAAGAAAAAAAAAAAAACACAAAACCACCTTATTTCCCCTTCTTTTGGAAACTTCTCTTTAAACACAAGACTCATCACAGATAATTTTCAGACACCTTGCTTTACCCAGCAGCACCATAATTTTAGCTATAGAGCAGGATACTGGATGTAGAGGTTATCCAATCTATTAAATTCTTTTTGCCTCTGAACGTGAAGTGTAAGTTACCAGTTCTAGAGTTTGTAAGAATAGGTTTGCCTGCATATTTCAATGCCTCTGTGACTCCCAATTGTTTTTGTACCAGAAGAGGTTCACCTTTTGTCACTAAAGGTCTCACAGAAGCCATACAAGCGCCAAGTCATACAATAGGTCCCTGCTCTCTGACCCACCAGTCACCAAAGACTTGATACGCATGTTGCTATCTTGCGAGACTTCTGATTTTTTTCCTACATTACTCACCTATTAGGGCTTCCCTGGTGGCTCAGACAGTAAAGAATCTGACTACAGTACAGAGACCCAGGTTCAAAGCCTGGGTAGGAAAGACCCCTGGAGAAGGGAATAGCCACCCACTTTAGTATCGCTGCTTGGAGAATTCCACTGAGAAAGGAGCCTGTTGGGCTACCCTCTGTGGGGTCACAAAGAGTTGGACACAACTGAGTGACTAACACATTCACTTTTATTTATCTATTCTGACTTTTTTCCACTTTCCTTACCAGAAGACATTCAGAATCGTGCTCTCTTTACATTCTTTCCTAACGAAACTTTCCTTTAACAGAACCAAATTCATTCATATGTACCACTATTTAACTATTGCAATGATAATGCTGTATTACACCCAAATCTCAGTGCCTTCCATTAAAAACCATTTATTCTGGGTCTACAGGCAGATGGCTTTAGGCTACAGGCTGGGTTCAGGTTTACGCCACACTTCTCTTCCTCTTTGGACCAGCAAGTATCCAGGTATGTTCTCCTTACGGTGAAAGTAACCAACGGGCAAATGGGACTCTCCCATGCCTTTGACAGTCTTGGCCTGGAACTGGCACACTGTCTTTCTTCCATATTTTGCTAGTAAAAGAAACTTTCATGGCCAAATGACATCAAAGTCATGGAAAGAAAGTCTACTTTTAAATGGCAGAACTTCAAGGTAACATGACAAAAGGTATGGATACAGAATTCTACAGGGAGAGCTTGAAGAAAAGGGAAAAACTGATCTCATCTTCCACACATCCTGAGGCTGATAGCAGACTGCTGGCCCCTGAGGATTCTTTTTGTTTGTTTTTTTAAAAACGAGAAAACCAGCTTTAAACCAAATTTCAATGAAATTTTAAATGTGCAGTTACAGGAAGCAAAACACTCAAGAGGAGAACATTCCAAAGTCCCTTTACAGGGGAACACAGGTAACTCCTTCCTTACCTGTAAAGTAAAACCAGAAATGATAGATGAAAAATCATCCATCCACTGGGAACCTGAGAGCATGCCCAGAAATAAGTTTAGGTTTGAGATTACGAGAGAGACTTAGGCTTAAATCCCACTATTGCAGCTGCATGATTTAATATTCCTAATCCTTAGTTCCTTCACCTGTGAAACTATGACATTAGGAATAACCACTTCTTACGATTGTTGAGTGGACAAAATTAAATACTGTATATAAATTGCTTTGTGTCTAATAAAGTACCTGATACACAGCAGGCATTTCATAATTTTCCTTTATTTATATTTCATCATTTAGAAGAGAATTATGTATATTATAATCTGAAGAGGAAAGTAATTGCCCCTTGTTAAATAATTGATCCAGAAGCACACTCCAGGCTATTCTTCATTTACTTTGTGTGTCTTCTGCTGGTTTTGCCAACCTTTCCATTGAAAATGGTTCTAACATAGCTCTGTAACCTGTCTAAACATAGCTGCTGGTAAGTGGCTTTTAGGTACATGCTAGATTTGGGGGCTAGAGAAAATGGGTTGAAACTGCAATGACACTTTGCTGTATTCCTAGTAACTAAACTGAGTTAATCCCTGAACAGCATTTTTTTTTTTTCATTTCCAGCCAAAGCTGCTATCCATAATAAATATTGAAAGTGGGAAGCCTTGGCAGGTTCATCTTCAAGAGCAGTAATCCACTAACCATCACTCTTACTTTTACCAAATTTTCATTTCTCTCAAATTGTTTTATATAAGTTCAATCTTTAATCAGGATACAGAATTTAACACAATTCTTCAAGATTAAATGAGAGGTTCATAGTGGAATTTACTAGCATAATGACTAGCAATATGTCATGGAATAAGAGCTCAATAAAATTTTTTGAACCTAGAGAAAACATCAGATCTGTCTAAAATAAAAAGTAATAACATACAGATGTATGATTGCTTGCAGTATAGAATCTGTAGACTATTTAATTTTCAATAATATTAAGACTCGTGACCTTTAAACTGGGTAAACAAACTCAGAGACACAGACAATGTTCTCAACAATACAGAGCTAAAGAATGGTAGAGCTGGGACTTGAATGAAAATCTTCCCACTCTAAATCCAATATCTCACAAAGTCAGCCACTTCCTTACAGAAATTAAGTTGCTGACTCAGTCAAGATAGATCACAAAACTACAAAGTGGCACAGAATGATTCATGTTCTATCACCCATTTTAGGGAAGATCTGCTCCTTTTTAAAATCAAATGTGCTTTTTACTTATCAGCATGGCTCACTGAGCAGTTAGGAGAGTGTGACGCCAATAGAAAGAGACAGGCTTGACAGTGTGCTGAATTTGATAAAAATTATTTTAGATAATCTTGCAGACGTTTGGGGATATGGGAAATATCAACTATGATCTGCTGATCAAGTTTATATTTTACTTTTAAAATATATGCATTTTGTGAGAAATAGAACTATCTTAGTATCCGTGTACTTTATGCAATGAATAGAGTACTGCAAATTTTTCTGTGTGTAAAATAATATTAAAACATGAATCACTGTATGCCTATACCAAAGTTACTTATTCCTTCACAGAATCAATGAATTTTAGAGATAGCAGAAGCCCTCAGAACTTTACCCAAAGTTGATTTTATAGATGGCCACTCAGACCCAGAGAAGTTAGAGAAGTGTCCCAGTTAGAGGCAGTTAGTGATGGACTAGAACCCAAGTGTTCTGCCTTGCAGCCAAATCCTCTTCCATTGTACTACTAGGAAAACAAATAAAGGAACAAAAATCACTGTGGTAATTTATTTTGAAAAGAAAATGCTATTTTTATAAATATTCAATCTTAATATATCTCTTATTTTGATTCTTGATGTTCTATATTGAATTGCTTTTAAGTAGAATGCCTATACACATAAATATATAAAAATGCATATATCTATATTTATTTTGGTTTCCATGGCAGTTATTTGCTTGCTTCGAATCATTAGATCTTCTGCAGCATGGGCTTATTTCTTCTAATCCCCAACAGTCCCTGACACATTTATGATATTGCCGTATGCATGCTGGGTACTTGATAAATATTTGTAGTTGCTGATAGAACTGCCCCTGCTGATAAACTACTGTTGGAAAAGCCTGAGGTCTATATTAGAGAGAAGCTTTTCTCTTTTAAACTATTGATTGACTCTTGCCTGACATTTAATAAAACCTTTCCATTACCACTTGCATAACAGCAATTAAAACCCTCATCAAATCTATCTTAACTGCTTAAAGTCTTACACTGGGGAGCAGTTTCCTTGCAAACATCTGCAATAAAAGGCTATTTAATCTTCATAACTGAAACAGTCAGTTATGGTAATTTGTCTCTTTTATTGTCAGTTTACATTGGAATCACACACAGCCCTGGTACTTTCAAAGGTACATAAGAAAGCATAGTTCCTTCAGCAAAAATAGTTAGTAGTGAGGTCCCTGTCTCTGGAAGCAGCCATATCTGGCCCAAGTGATTACTTGTCAGTAACACTGCACAAAGGATGTCTCATTGGGAATGAGAAATTAGTTAGACTAATGAAGACATATGATGCCTTTCAATTAGAGATTCTTTATTTCTAGGTTCTCCCAGCCTAAGAATAATGTTCTTAAACACTGAGAGCATGACTCCATATTAAAATTCTGAAACCAGGTTTTAAAAAGATGGGGAAAAAAAATCTCCATTTATACTTCACTTTACTTTTTAAAATTCTTTAAATTTGTTTCACTTCATAATAATATTGGGAAATGCTCACTTTTGAGCATTTAAAGAAAAATAAGATGTAAAACTGTATATGCAATATAATCTTAAAACAATATAATAGTAGTAATTTGCATGTGTTAAACACAGGCACGAGTCAGGTGCTATGTCAGGGACTCTAGTTGCTTCACTTCTGTTCATACACTGATTGTACATGTGTCACTGAGTCTTTTCAAATATAGATTCTTAGGATAAGTTACATTTAAGCAGAGTGTTTAAATATAAGTAGGATTGGCCTAATCTAATTTGTGATTTAAGTGGTGATAAACATGTGTGATAAAATTTAGGTAGATGAGTACTATTTTCATCTTACAGAAAAGGAAACAGAGGTTTAGGGAAGCTTAACACATTACCCAAGATCCACAGTTGGCAATATTTGGGTTAGTATTCAGATCAGGCATGTCTTACTTCAAAGTTCATTTTTTAAAACGGGGAAGGAAACACATTAAAATAAGGATAATGATCATTTCTTTATAGTGTTTGTTTTTATATTTTCTATATAATTTGTGTCTTCTAACTATTCTACAAAGAGCATCTATTTCTTTTTTTCAATTTTGACTTTATTTTCATAGGGCAGTTTGGGGCTTACAGCAAAACTGATGGGTAGATACAGAGATTTCTTAAGTGCACCCTTCCTGCACAGTGCACAGTCTCCTTTACTATCAACATTCCCAGCCAGAGTAATACTCATTTTTTTTTTTTTTGCAATTAATGAACCTGCACTGAGTACATCATAATCGTCCAAAGTCCATGATTTACATTACACTTCACTCTTGGTGCTGTAAATTCTAGGGCTTTGAACAAATGCACAATGACATGTATTATTATCACATCATGCAGAGTATTTTTACTGCCCTAAAAATCTTCTGTGCTCTACTGATTCATGCTTGCCCAACAGACACTGGTCTTGTGCTTTTTCAGATGTCATATAGTGGAAAAAAATACAGTGTTCAACTTTTTCAGATTGGGTTCTTTTACATTTACTTCAAATGTAAACTGGTAAAGTTCCCTAATCAAAGGACATGGGATAGTTGAACATATTAAAAAATAAAAACAAGATTAAATAATACACTGCCTACCAGAGAGTCGCTTTAGCTTTAAACACACACATAGACTGAAAATGAGTGGATGGAAAAAAGATATTTTAAGCAACAGTATGGATGTGAGAGTTGGACTATAAAGAAAGCTGAGTGTGAAAGAATTGATGCTTTTGAGCCGTGGTGTTGGAAAAGACTCTTGAGAGTCTCTTGGACTGCAAGGAGATCCAACCAGTCTATCCTAAAGGAAATCAGTCCTGAATATTCATTGGAAGGACTGATGCTGAAGCTGAAACTCCAATACTTTGGCCACCTGATGTGAAGAATTAACTCATTGGAAGAGACCTGATGCTGGGAAAGTTTGAAGGCAGGAGGAGAAGGGGACAACAGAGGATAAGATGGTTGGATGGCATCAGCAACTCAATGGACATGAGTTTGAGTAAACTCCGGGAGTTGGTGATGGACAGGGAGGCCTGGAGTGCTGTAGTCCATGGGGTTGCAAAGAGTTGGATACAACTGAGTGACTGAATTGAACTGAACAATCAAATAAAAAGCTAGGATAGCTAATATTCATATCAGAATGAAGCAGATTTTAAGATAAAAATGGTCAAAAGTGACAAAGAAAATCATTATATGATGATAAAGAGGTCAATCCATCAAGAAGATATAACTATTATAACTATTTATACACCAAACATCAGAGCACCTAAATATACTAAGCAAATCGTAACAGACATAAAAGAAGTATACAGCAATATAACAGTTAGGATCTGCAGTATCAACTCTTAAAACCAAGTTGCCATCATTTCACTCTCAATAATGAACAGATCATCCAGATAGAAAATCAATTAGGAAACAATGGATTTGAATAACACTGTAGACCAAATGCCCCTTTATGGCATTTGTGATACTTCATGGATCACAGGCTTGTTGTGGCAAAGGAGCTTGCATAACTCAATGAAGTTATGAGCCATGCTGTGGAGGGCCACCCAAGATGGATGGATCACAGTGGAGAATTCTGATAAAATGTAGTCTACTGGAGGATGAAATGGCCAACCACTTCAGTATTCTTGCCTTGAGAATCTGATGAATAGTATGAAAAGGCAAAAAGATATGACTCTGGAAAATGAGCCCACCAGGTCAGAAGGTGTCCAATATGATACTGAGGAAGAACAGAGAAGTAGCTCAAAAAAAAAAAAAAAAAAAAAAAAAAGAGGCTGGGCCAAAGTGGAAATGACACAGTTGCAGATGTGCCTGGTGGTGAAAGTAAAGTCTGATAGTGTAAAGCACAGTACTGAATAGGAACCTGGAACGTTGGGTCCATGAATCAAGGTAAGTTGGAAGTGGTAAAAAAAAAATGTGATGGTCAAGAGTGAACATCAACATTTTGGGAATCAGTGAACTAAAATGGATGGGAATGGGCAAATTTAATTCAGATGACCATTATATTTACTACTGTGGGCAAAAATTTCTTAGAAGAAACAGAGCAGGCCTCATAGTAAACAAAAGAGTCCAAAATGCAGCACTTGGGTACAATCTCAGAAACAGTAGAATGATTTCAGTTCATTTCTGAGGCAAATCATTCAATACCACAGTAATCCAAGTCTATGCCACAACCACTAATGTCAAAGAAGATGAAGTTTACTGGTTCTATGAAGACCTACAAGACTTTCTAGGACTAAGACCAAAAAAAGATGTACTTTTCATCATAGGAATGCGAAAGTAGAAAATCAAGAGATACTTGGAGTAGCAGGCAAGTTTGACCCGGGAGTACAAAATGAAGCAGGGCAAAGGATAACAGAGTTTTGTCAAGAGAATGCACTGGTCATAACAAACATACTCTTCTAACAACACAAGAGACGACTCTACACATGGACATTACCAGATATTCAACACCAAAATCAGACTGATTACATTCTTTGCAGCTGAAGATGGAAAAGCTCTATACAGTCAGCAAAAAGAAGACCTGGAGCTGACTGTGGCTCTGATCATGAACTTCTTATTGCAAAATTCAGGTTTAAATTGAAGAAAGTAGGAAAACCCACTAGACCAGGTATGATCTAAATCAAATCTCTTACAATTATACAGTGGAGGTGACAAATAGATTCAAGCCATTAGGCCTGATAGAGTGCCTGAAGAACTATGGACAGAGGTTTGCAACACTGTATGGGAGGTGGTGACCAAAACCATCCCCCAAAAAGAAATGCAAGAAGACAAAGTGGTTGCCTGTGGAGACCTTGCAAGTAGCTTAGAAAAAGGTAGAAGTGAAAGGCAAAGAGGAAAGGAAAAGATACTTCCAACTGAATGCAGAGTTCCAGAAAATAGCAAGGTGAGATAAGATGGCTTTCTTAAGTGAAGAATGCAAAGAAATAGAGGAAAACAATAGAATGAGAAAGACTAGAAGTCTCTTCAAGAAAACTGGAGATACCAAGGGAACATTTCATGCAAGGAGAGACATGATAAAGGATAAAAACAGAAGCAGAAGGGAGTAAGAAGAGGGCAAGCATATACAGAAGAACTATGCAAAAAGGTCTTCATGACATTGATAACCACAATGGTGTAGTCACTCACCTAGAGCCAGACATCCTGAAGTGTGAAGCCAAGTGGCCCTTAGGAAGCATTACTATGAACAAAGCTAGTGGAGGTGACAGAATTCTAGCTGAGCTATTTAAAAGCCTAAAAGATGATGTTGTTAAAGTGTTGCACTCAATAGGCCAACTAATTTGGTAAACTCAGCAGTGGCCACAGGACTTGAAAATGTCAGCTTTCATTTCGATCCCAAAGAAAAGCAGTGCCAAAGAATGTCCTAACTACCATACAACTGTGCTTATTCTACATGCTCATAAGGTAATGCTCAAAATCCTTTAAGCTTGGCTTCAGCAGTACGTGAACTGAGAACTTCCAGATGTACAAGCTGGATTTAGAAAAGGCAGAGGAAGCAGAGATCAAACTGCCAACATTCTATGGATCACAGAGAAAGCAAGGGAATTTCAGAAAATATCTACTTCTGCTTCATTGACTATGCTAAAGCTTTTGACTGTGTGGATCACAACAAACTGGAAAATTCTTAAAGAAATGGGAATACTAGACCACCTTACCTTTCTCCTGAGAAACTTGTATGCAGGACAAGAAGCAACACTTAAAACAGACATGGAAAAACAGATTGATTCAAAACTGGGAAAGGAGTATGTCAAGGCTGTATATTGTCACCCTGCTTATTTAACTTATATGCAGAGTACATCATGAGAAATGCTGGGCTGAATGAAGCACAAGCTGGAATGAAGATTGCCAGGAGAAATATTAATAACCTCAGATATGCAGATGACACCATCTTAATGGCAGAAGAGAAGAGGCACTAAAGAGCCTCATGATGAAAGTGAAAGAGGAGAGTGAAAAAACTGGCTTAAAACTCAACATTCAAAAATCTAAAATCATGGCATCTGGTTCCATCAGTTCATGGCAAATAAAAGGGAAAAAAGTGGAAAAAGTGACAGATTTTATCTCTTTGGGCTCCAAAATCACTGTAGACAGTGACTGCAGCCATGAAATTAAAAGACGCTTCCTCCTTGGAAGGAAAGCTATGACAAACTTAGACAGTGTATTAAAAAGCCGAGATATCACTTTGCCAACAAAGGTCCGTATAATCAAAGCTATGATTTTTTTTCAGTAGTCATGTTCAGATGTGAGAGTTGGACCATAAAGAATGCTGAGTGATGATGAATTGATGCTTTCAAATTGTGGTACTGGAGAAGACTCGTGAGAGTCTCTTGGCAAGCAAGGAGATCAAAGAAGACAATGCTAAAGGGAATCAACCCAGAATATTCATTGGAAGGACTGATGCTGAAGCTGAAGTGCCAGTACATTGGCTACTTGATTCAAAGAGCTCACTTACTAGAAAAGACCCTGATGCTGGGAAAGTTTGAGGGTAGGAGAAGGGGTTGTCAGAGGAGGAATTGGTTGGATGGCATCACATCACCAACTCAGTGGACATGAGTTTGAACAAACTTTGGGTGATAATGAAGGACAGGGAAACCTGGCATGCTGTAGTCAATGGGGTTGCAAAAGTTAGGTATGACTTAGTAAGTCAGTAACAACAATATAGTCCAAATGAGTCTAACAGACATATGCAGAATATCTCATCCAATAACAGTAATAACACATTCACCTCAAGAGCATATGAAATATTTTCTAGACAGATATGTCAGGCCACAAAACAAGGCTTAGCATTTTTAAGAGGTATTAAATCATAAAGAGTATATGTTGGACCACAGTGTATGAAACTAGAAATCAATAACAGAAAACTAGGAGATTTACAAACACATTAGAATTAAACAATGCATTCCTAAATATCCAATGCATCAATGAAGAAAGAATAAGGACATAAAAAGTATCTCAGAACAAACAAAAATTGAAACGCAACATACTAGAATTTACGGGGTGCAGAAAAAAAGTTTTAAGAGGAAAGTTCATAATAGTGAAGATATACATTAGGATGATAAAAAGATCTGAAACAATATAACTTTATACCTTAAAGAATTAGAGAAGATGAATTAAGCCTAAAGTTAGCCAAGGAAGGAAAATAAATATTAGAGCAGAAATATGTAAAAGTTTGCACGTTTTCACCTATCTCTCCCTAATTCCCCACCCCTAACCTGGCAACCACTTGTCTACTCTTTATCTCATTGAGTTCAACTTTCTCTCTCTCTCTCTCCTTTTTCAGATTCTACAATAAGTGATATAATGCAGTTTACAGATTTTTCTTTTGCAGTCTTTCCAGGTTCATCCATGTAGTCATAAATGGTAGGTTTCTTTCCTTTTTAAGGCTAAATTAGACATATATGCATAAGTACGTATGTGTGTTTGTGTGTGTGTGTATATATATATATATATATACATGAATTTAGTATATAATGGATATATATTCATTTATCCATCAATGACACTTATATTAGTTCTTTAATATACCTTGACTACTGTGAATAATGACATGGGATGTCATTGAACATGGGAGTACACTTATCTCTTTTACATTATGGCTTTGTTTCCTTTGAATATGTAAAAAAAAGTGGAAATGTTGGGTCATATAGTAACTCTATTATTTATTTATTTATTCACTCACAATGTTTAAAGGGGTAACTATTTTAAATTTCCTCAGGAACCTGTATAGTATTTTTCATAGTAGACATCAGTTTACATTCCTACCAACAGTGTCAAATGGTTCTATTTTCTCCACATCCTTCTCAGCATTTATCATATCTTGTCTTTTTGAGAATAGCTTTCCAAACAAGTGCATGTTGACATATTATTGTATTTTGTGGGGGTGGGAGGTCTTGTATGTTATACTAAGTGAAATAAGTCATTGTGGCTTTGATTTGCAATCTCCTGATAACTTGTAACATTGAGCACCTTTTTAATGTGTTGGCCATTTCTGTGTCTTCTTTCAGTTCAGTTCACTTCAGTTGCTCAGTCATGTCCGACTTTGTGACCTCATGAATCATCCCATGAAGTCAGGCTTCCCTGTCCATCACCAGCTCCTGGAGTTCACTCAGACTCACGTCCATTGAGTCTATGATGCAATCCAGTCATCTCATCCTCTGTCATCCCCTTCTCCTCCTGCCCCCAATCTCTCCCAGCATCAAAGTCTCTTCCGATGAGTCAACTCTTCACATGAGGTGGCCAAAGTACTGGAGTTTCAGCTTTAGCATCATTCCTTCCAAAGAAATCCCAGGGCTGATCTCCTTCAGAATGGACTGGTTGGATCTCCTTACAGTCCAAGGGACTCTCAAGAGTCTTCTCCAACACCACTGTTCAAAAGCATCAATTCTTTGGCGTTCAGCTTTCTACACAGTCCAACTTTCACATCCATACTTGACCGCTGGAAAAACCATAGCATTGACTAGACGGACCTTAGTCAGCAAAGTAGTGTCTCTGCTTTTGAATATGCTACCTAGGTTGGTCATAACTTTTCTTCCAAGGAGTAAGCATTTTTAATTTCATGGCTGCAGTCACCATCTGCAGTGATATTGGAGCTCCCCCAAAATAAATTCTGACACTGTTTCCACTGTTTCCCCATCTATTTCCCATGAAGTGATGGGACCGGATCCCATGATCTTTGTTTTCTGAATGTTGAGCTTTAAGCCAACTTTTTCACTCTCCTCTTTCACTTTCATCAGGAGGCTTTTTAGTATAATGTCTATTCAGGTTCTTTGCATATTTTTAAAAATTGGGTTATTTACTTATTTGCTATTAAATTGTATGTGTTCCTTGTATTATACAATTTAATAGCAAATAAATAAATAACACAAATTATAAAAAAATGCAAAGAACCTGAATAGACATTATCACATTAAAGTGTATGTGTTCCTTGTAGTTTGAATATTAATCCCTTATCACATGGCTAATTTGCAAATACAGATTACCACCAGAAAAGAAACTAGCTAGATGGCCAGGCGGCTGCAAGCCGGCGCACTGAGCGCAGCCCAGAGGAGCTACCCCATGTCCGAGGTCAGGGGCAGCGGCCTAGAGCGCCAGGCTGCGATGGTGCAGAAATGACCTAGACGAGCTACCCCGCGTCAAAGGTCAGGGGGCGGTGGCTGAGAGGAGCTACCCAGTATCCGAGGTCAGGGGCAGTGGCTGTGAGGAGCCACCCCGAGCCCGAGGCCCGGGCGGCGGCCAGGAGGAGTAACCCGAGGAGCAGTTGGCTGCGCAGGCACAGGAGGGCTTAGAGGAGCTATCCCACATTGAAGGTCAGGAATGGCGGCAGTAAGGAGATACCCCTCGTCCAAAGTAAGGAGCAGCAGCTGTGCTTTGCTGGAGCATCCGTGAAGAGATACCTCCACACCCAAGGTAAGAGAAACCCAAGTAAGATGGTAGGTGTTGCAAGAGGGCATCAGAGGGCAGACACACTGAAACCATACTCACAGAAAACTAGTCAATCTAATCACACTAGGACCACAGTCTTGTCTAACTCAGTGAAACCAAGCCATGCCTGCTGGGCAGTCCAAGATGGGCGAGTCATGGTGGAGAGGTCTGACAGAATGTGGTCCACTGGAGAAGGGAATGGCAAGCCACTTCAGTATTCTTGCCTTGAGAACCCCATGAACAGTATGAAAAGGCAAAATGATAGGATACTGAAAGAGGAACTCCCCAGGTCAGTAGGTACCCAATATGCTACTGGAGATCAATGGAGAAATAACTCCAAAAAGAATGAAGGGATGGAGCCAAAGCAAAAACAATACCCAGTTGTGGATGAAACTGATGATAGAAGCAAGATCTGATGCTGTATAGAACAATATTGCATAGGAACCTGGAATGTCAGGTCCATGAATCAAGGCAAATTGGAACTGGTCAAACAGGAGATGGCAAGCATGAACGTCAACATTCTAGGAATCAGCAAACTAAAACGGACTGGAATGGGTGAATTTAATTCAGAGGACCATTATATCTACTACTGCGGGCAGGAACCCCTCAGAAGAAATGGAGTAACCATAATGGTCAACAAAAGAGTCCGAAATGCAGTATTTAGATGCAATCTCAAAACGACAGAATGATCTCTGTTCGTTTCCAAGGCAAACCATTCAATATCACAGTTATCCAAGTCTATTCCCCAACTAGTAACGCTGAAAAGCTGAAATTGAATGGTTTTATGAAGACCTACAAGACCTTTTAGAACTAACACCCAAAAAGATGTCCTTTCCATTATAGGGGACTAGAATGCTAAAGTAGGAAGTCAAGAAACACATGGAGTAACAGGCAAATTTGGCCTTGGAATGCAGAATGAAGCAGGGCAAAGACTAATAGAGTTTTGCCAAGAAAATGCACTGGTCATAGCAAACACCCTCTTCCAACAACACAAGAAGACCCTACACATGGACATCACCAGACGGTCAACACCAAAATCAGATTGATCATATTCTTTTCAGCCAAAGATGGAGAACAAAAACAAGACCAGGAGCTGATTGTGACTCAGATCATGAACTCCTTACTGCCAAATTCAGACTCAAATTGAAGAAAGCAGGAAAAACTGCTGGACCATTCAGGTATGACCTAAATCAAATACCTTATGATTATACAGTGGAAGTGAGAAATAGATTTAAGGGCCTAGATCTGATAGATAGAGTGCCTGATGAACTATGGAATGAGGTTCATGACATTGTACAGGAGACAGGGATCAAGACCATCCCCATGGAAAAGAAATGCAAAAAAAGCAAAATGGCTGTCTGGGGAGGCCTCACAAATAGCTGTGAAAAGAAGAGAAGTGAAAAGCAAAGGAGAAAAGGAAAGATATAAGCATCTGAATACAGAGTTCCAAAGAATAGCCAGAAGAGATAAGAAAGCCTTCTTCAGTGATCAATGCAAAGACATAGAGGAAAACTACAGAATGGGAAAGACTAGAGATCTCTTCAAGAAAATTAGAGATACCTAGGGAACATTTCATGCAAAGATGGGCTCGATAAAGGACAGAAATGGTCTGGACCTAACAGAAGCAGAAGATATTAAGAAGAGGTGGCAAGAATACACGGAAGAACTGTACAAAAAGATCTTCCCAACCCAGATAATCATGATGTGATCACTAATCTAGAGCCAGACATCTTGGAATGTGAAGTCAAGTGGGCCTTAGAAAGCATCACTACGAACAAAGCTAGTGGAGGTGATGGAATTCCAGTTGAGCTGTTTCAAATCCTGAAAGAGGATGCTGTGAAAGTGCTGCACTCAATATGCCAGCAAATTTGGAAAACTCAGCAGTGGCCATAGGACTGGAAAAGGTCAGTTTTCATTCCAATCCCAAAGAAAGGCAATGCCAAAGAATGTCAGACTACTGCACAGTTGTACTCATCCCACATGCTAGTAAAGTAATGCTCAAAATTCTGCAAGCCAGGCTTCAGCAATATGTGAACCGTGAACTCCCTGATGTTCAAGCTGGTTTTAGAAAAGGCAGAGGAACCAGAGATCAAATTGCCAACATCCTCTGGATCATCTAAAAAGCGAGAGAGTTCCAGAAAAACATCTATTTCTGCTTTTCTGACTATGCCAAAGCCTTTGACTGTGTAGATCACAATAAACTGTGGAAAATTCTTTAAGAGATGGGAATACCAGACCACCTGACCTGCCTCTTGAGAAACCTATATGCAGGTCAGCAAGCAACAGTTAGAACTGGACATGGAACAACAGACTGGTTCCAAATAGGAAAAGGAGTACGTTAAGGCTGAATATTGTCACCCTGCTTATTTAATTTCTATGCAGAGTACATCATGAGAAATGCTGGGCTGGAAGAAACACAAGCTGGAATCAAGATTGCCGGGAGAAATATCAATAACCTCAGATATGCAGATGAAACCACCCTTATGACAGAAAGTGAAGAGGAACTAAAAAGCCTCTTGATGAAAGTCAAAGAGGAGAGTGAAAAAGTTGGCTTAAATCTCAACATTCAGAAAACGAAGATCATGGCATCCGGTCCCATCACTTCATGGGAAATAGATGGGGAAACAGTGGAAACAGTGTCAGAATTTATTTTGAGGGGCTCCGATATCACTGCAGATGGTGACTGCAGCCATGAAATTAAAAGACGCTTACTCCTTGGAAGAAAAGTTATGACCAACCTAGATAATATATTCAAAAGCAGAGACATTACTTTGTTGACTAAGGTCTGTCTAGTCAAGGCTATGGTTTTTCCAGTGGTCGTGTATGGATGTGAGAGTTGGACTGTGAAGAAGGCTGAGCACCGAAGAATTGATGCTTTTGAACTGTAGTGTTGGAGAAGACTCTTGAGAGTCCCTTGGACTGCAAGGAGATCCAACCAGTCCATTCTGAAGGAGATCAGCTTGGGATTTCTTTGGAAGGAATGATGCTAAAGCTGAAACTCCAGTACTTTGGCCACCTCATGCGAAGTGTTGACTCATCGGAAAAGACTCCGATGCTGGGAGGGATTGGGGGCAGGAGGAGAAGGGGACGACTTAGGATGAGATGGCTGGATGGCATCACAGACTCAATGAACATGAGTCTGAGTGGACTCTGAGAGATGGTGATGGACAGGGAGGCCTGGCGTGCTGTGATTCATGGTGTCGCAAAGTCGGACACAACTGAGCGACTGAACTGAATTTGCAAATTAGGTTACCATTTTTATTTTTAGATCGTGTGCTAAGCAGAAGCTTTTTAATCTGATGTAGGCTCTCGTATTTATTCGGAGAAGGCAATGGCAAGCCACTCCAGTACTCTCACCTGGAAAATCCCATGGAGAAATGAGCCTAGTATTGTGCAGTCCATAGGGTCGCCAAGTGTTGGACACGACTAAGTGACTTCACTTTCACTTTTCACTTTCATGCACTGGAGAAGGAAATGGCAACCCACTCCAATGTTCTTGCCTGGAGAATCCCAGGGACAGGGGAGCTTGGTGGGCTGCCATCCATGGGGTCGCACAGAGTCAGACATGATTGAAGCGACTTAACAGCAGCAGCAGCAGCACCTCAATATTTCATGTTTATATTATTACGATCATATTATTCTCTTTTAAGAGCTACTTTATGTGGTAATTTATAATTTTTTTGATCAACAGTAAGTACTTCCTATCATTAGTATTTGGTTTTGTTTGCTTTCTATGTACTTATTATTCAAGGAACACTAAACTCTCTACTAGCTCTGTAAACCTCCTCTCAATACACTGAAACATATTTTCTATTGATCTGATGTTCCTAATGATTTCTCACTGAGAACTTTGTGACCTACTCCAATAGAGACTGTTTATAACTTAGACTTGCTAAATCATAAGCACTGATGTCTTCTTAAGATTTCCCTGCACCATCATCTTAAGGATTTAGCTGTCCTGTCTCTTTGTTAGAGACAGAAATATGAGAACATTAAGGAGGAGATTTAGTTATGATAACCCCATCTCCGTCTTTCTCTTCCACAACTAATTTGTTGCTTATTCCTAGGCCTTCAGGGAAGTCTGTGATATAATTTGCTTCTCTGCTTTCTCCACTGTTGCCTTAGGATTTAACTTCCTAGTACTGCTAAGTTAATTATCATTCACACACTATCTTGCTTTATAGCTACAAAATTGTGTTGCTATTTTTCTTTCCCTTTGTCTTTATAGGTTGCTCTTTTAAATCTTTTTCAATAATGCTCTATTACTAGAGTTTAGGGTAAGAGAATATATTAATATCAATTTTCAATCTATCTGGCTGAAATTATAGATAAAAACTGCCAAAATTTAAACATTTCCAAAATCTCACCAACTAATAAGAACCTTTATGATGATAATGATGATGATGATGACGACGACAATGATGATGACAACCACGCACCATGCCTCGTGGCTTGTGAGATCTTAACTTAACAACCAAGGATTCATCCCAGGTCCCCTGCAGTAGGAGCACAGATCCCTAACCAGGGACTGACAAGGAATTTCCTAACAAGAATCTTTAGACTGTTAAAATTCTTATTTCTGGATTTTATCTCAGATTTACTAAATTGAAACCTTTGAGGAAAATGCCAGGAAATTTGTATTATTAACAAGTCCACAAAAGATGATATGATAAGCTGATTAGTAAAGTACCATTTCAAAATGTGAAAGAGAATTTTCACAAATAATTTTATGATGTTAGCTGAGCCCTCATAGCAAAAATTCACAAACATTTGCACATACTCAGACATACACACAAATTATAAGTCACTCTCAATTACAAAGATATGTTCACACTTCAAAATAAGTATTAGTAAATTGAATATAACCTTATAATAAAAGAATAACAAATTATTATCCAGTTATGAATATTCAGGAAATTGCTAGAATGTGTCAGGATTAAGGATTTTTTATATAATCACAACATTAACTTTTACAAAACATTTATGTAATGACCTCAGTAAATGCCAAAAAAATTGAGTAATAACATGCATTTCAGGCAGTAATCAAACAAACAATATAACAATATCCTTATAGTAGTTACAAAAACAAAAAGTCCTAGATCAGACTAAGTGCTATCCAACAGAAACAAACATCTTACTCAATGAGCTAATAATACTAGAACCACTTAAATAGAATGCAGAAAAATGGCAAAGACATCATTATTACCTATGCTACTGAACGTAGTTAGAAGCCTTCATCTATGCAGTAAGAGTTATATTTGGAAAAAACTAGCCTATTATTTTCTAAACTTAGAAAATCCAAGAGAATCATCTGAAATATATGGGAGCTCATTTGTATCTGCATACACAATTAACATTTAAAAATTCAATAGAATTCTTAAATACTTAGAATAAATAGAAAATGGACCACAGATTGATGAACAAATGAATAGTCAGAAACAGTACATAATAAAAGTAGCAGTTCAAGTCAGCAGAAAAACAAAGAAATATTCATAAAATTGTTTGGAAAATATGTTTTTAAACTTAGGAAACTCACATCCAACATAATAGAAAAATGTGCTAAGTATATAACTAGGAAATTCTTGGAAATGATACATATGTGACTAATAAGCATATTTTAGAATTAAATCTCAATAAGCACATTTTAAAAACATATTTTAAAATCTCTAAGGTATATATTAAAATTATATTTCCCTCATTGGGAAATACAAATTACAATAACATTTTTTTTTCTTATTCAGATGGGGAAAAAATTTTTTTAATGTTGATTCTATTCTTTGTTTGTGAGAATGGGGAGAATACTGGGACATATTTTTCTGCCAACACGGAATTTAAAAACCTATTGGGGGAATTTGGCACCATCTTCCAAAACTGAAAATACATTTATCCAGGTGTTCCATTTCTAAGAATCTCTCACATAGAAACACTCATATAAGCAAAGAAATTTATGTCTCCAAATGTTAATTGAATAATTAATGGCAAAAATGTTAAAAATAGCATAGGCATTAATCACAAAGGAAACTTGAAATTGTTATGCACATAATCATGGCTGTGTAATTCTTTAGAATGATATATGCACTATCATAGTAAAAGCTTCAAGACATTCCAAGTAAAAGAACAAATCACAAGGAAACATAAAATGAGATACCATTTATGTGAAATTTAAAACAGAACTGAAGGGTTATATCTGAAGTGATTAACAGAGGTTACCTCTAGTAAGAGCAGTGGGAGTTAGAAAGTGATACTTATCTCTGCATTTTTACACTTTACAATAAGATAAAATACCCCTTATGTTACTTCATAAATTATTTATCTAGAAAGTAGTCCTTGTTTCTTAAATGTGTTAGATGGTGTCATGAGAGTTTTCTCTTAAAATATTACCAATTGTAGTTTTTTTTTTTCTTCCTCTTTATCTAAAATAGGAATGTAGCGCTTGACTGCAGCCTTGTCTCCTATTGATTTGATGTAATAGAAGGAAAATACTCTTCTTTTACCTCATGCTTTCTCAGACCTGTCAACCTATGTGCTGTTTTTCTACATATTTCTAGATAAACCAGATTAGAGAAGGATACTTTTGCTTTATAACTGGGTAGAGGGAGGTGGTAACAGACCTCCCTGAAGGGGAGGTCTTCATTGGTCTTGCTTCTTGACATAAACTGTGAAATTTTATTTCTTTCAACAATTTTAAATTTAGCTGCATATCCACTAGCCTTTCCTTTTTCTTTTATTTCTATCATTTTAGCCTTTAAAAGTAAAACCCAAATAACTTCATAGATCTTCCCTGGCTAGGCATGGCTTGTGGCAAAACTTAAAAAGGAGGAGGGGGAAAAATCAAATGAAACAATAAAATTGTGTTACAAATGTTTGGATATAGGTTAAAAAATAAATAGGTATTTATACATTAAAGAATGCACTGAGTGCTTCTCTACTGTAAACCCTTTACAGAAGAACAATACTGTTTACACCACTCACTCACAGCAAGCAGCAAATGTCTTTCACCTCACCTGTTTGTAGCCATTTAACATTGTTGAAAAGATGACTAGAAACAATTAAGGTGATTTCTAGTGGGTCAGTTAGTCTCAGTGATATTCATTGCATGAAACAGGACCTAGAGAAAGAATGGAGGAGGGATAATCACACAATGAATGTAAATGTATTAATTTTCCAAGTTCATGAAAGTTAATTTGGATTTCAGGGTTCAACAAAACAAGCTGGAAGAGGGAAAGAAAACTCTGCGCCTGTACTGTATTCTTAACTTGTTTGATATGTTTGTACTATGAATTGCCTAAAATATTGACTGTGCTGTAAGTATATCAAGTTAGACAATAACTCTGAACTTCCAGCCCTGGACATTTGTCATGTCAAATCTCCTCGGCAGCAGTGGAAATTGGTGATCAATGCCATTGTAAAAGGAACAGATATTCATTATTAATAAACATGGCAAGACTGAAATGAGGTAATTAAGTAGAAATAAATTAAGTTCTACTCTATTCCAAGGAAAAACCAGACAGGATTGATTGCTATATTCATTTAATTAATGTTTTAGTGCAATTCAGAAATAGTAGAAAGATTAAGTAGCGGCACATGTTATATAATGTTCCAGAAAGAGAATGGGGATATTTTAGGAGGGGAAATAAATGGCTTTTCTGTCAAGGCTCACATTGCCTGCATTAATTGTTTAATTCTGGCAATATGATGTTGTTGAAGTGGGTTTTGCTCTCTGGAACCTCAGCCACATTTCTTTTATATAACCTGGCTAAAAAGGAATGAAACAGGAACTTTCAGCCTGGATAAACTATGGCTAGGTTGATGCTTCTTTTAGTTCCTGAATGTGTTCAATTTTCCTGGGAACAGTGAGTAATGTGCTGAGTACTTCCTTGTAAATTTGGCATCACTGCCAGGGTCAGGATATATATCAATATTGGGAAAAGTGTCCATTCCAATGATTGAAAGATTATTTCAGAGGAGTTTGAAATAATTTCAGAGGAGTTTGAAAAAGAAAATAGAAGGAACTATATGTATTGCAAGTGTGAGGGTTCTAACAAAGGAAGTTAGTCTTATCGAGTATTGAAAAACACAGAGGAATAAAGGTCAGGGAGTACTCTAGAGTATCTGGGTCCTGAAGCAGATGATTCTCAACAGCTCACTCACTAAGAAACCATTGCAGAAATTAGAAAGATTAGCTGGAAATTTGTTTTAATTCCACAAATCTACCTGCAGAATATTGGCCTCTCTTTTTCTTTTCATAACACCTTCTAACTCTTCTATAAGTGCTTCAGATGGGCTGACTGGAACCTGGAACACTAAGACAGAAGGAACTCTAGGAAATGTAGTGCCCAGCTTCTCCACTGCAATGCAGCAGTAATGTATACTAGAGCTGAGCATTCTCTTGGATGCAAAACTAGACTTACAAATACCAGATACTTTCTAAGTGTCTCACCTTGGTGAGTTTGACATGATATGACATTAATTTTGTGATTAATAAGGACCACATGATGCCAATTAATATGAATATCTTTGCTGCGTAAGAGATGCCTCTGTCTGAACAGAGTAAAAGTAGAGAGATAGAGGAGAGACAAAGGAACATTTAGGAAGAAGACTGAGGATTTGGAGGGTGTGTTTACCATGTAATGAATATTCTAGGGATGACAGAAGACAGATAAGAAAGGAGAGAAACAGTGATCATGTGGGTCAGGAGAAAGGAGCAGAACAGAAAGGAATGGGAGTAAAAGAGGTGACAACAGGATATGAATCATGAAATACTGTTATAAAATGTTATCACTAAAAATCAGTATGGCTGATACTCTTCTGTTAAAACAGTCTTGCTGAATGAAATAATAGCCAGATTTTATTTGCTTATCAGGAAATGCTGAGCATTTTCTAAGTTCTAGTAACTATATTAAGAGGAACATTCATAAAGTTAAACAAAATAGTTGTCATTCTTTTTGAAAGTGTTCTACAAAGAGTGAGGGAATATAAAGAAGGGCTACTGTAACTACAACTGGACTGTACCACTTCAATTGAATCTAAAAACAATTTCCTATTTAAAGGGAAACATTTTTAAACATTCAGCATCCGAAAACTCTGGATATTCTCAAAGATTTTATATACCCTTGCTAACCATCTGTGTAGCCCACCACATCAATACTGAATGTCTTAACACTCTTGGTTGCAAGCAACAGAATCAACTCAATTTAGTTTGAGAATGAAAAAGAAATTGCTGGTCAACTACAGAGTATTACAGACTGGATTCTCCAGAAGCAGATATTGAGATGGAATTTGGTACATAAGAAATGTCTTAGAAATCATGACCAAATGGGCTTTATCCCAAGGATGCAAGGATTCTTCAATATCCACAAATTAATCAATGTAATACACCACATTAACAAAGTGAAAGATAAAAATCATATAATTATCTCAATAGATGCAGAGAAAGACTTTGACAAAATTCAACATCCATTTAGGATAAAAACTTGTCAGAAAGCAGGAATAGAAGGAACATACCTCAACATAGAAAAAGCTATATATGACAAACTCACAGCAAACATTATCCTCAATGGTGAAAAATTGAAAGCATTTTCCCTAAAGTCAGGAACAAGACAAGGGTGCCCACTCTCACCACTACTATTCAACATAGTTTTGGAAGGTTTTGCCACAGCAATCAGAACAGAAAAAGAAATAAAAGGAATCCAAATTGGTAAAGAAGTAAAACTCTCACTGTTTACAAATGACATGATCCTCTACATAGAAAATCCTAAAGACTCCACCAGAAAACTAATCAATGAATATAGTAAAGTTTCAGGATATAAAATCAACACACAGAAATCCCTTGCATTCCTATACACTAACAATGAGAAAACAGAAAGAGAAATTAAGGAAACAATTCCATTCACCATTGCAACGAAAAAGAAGACAATACTTAGGAATATATCTACCTAAAGAAACAAAAGACCTATATATAGAAAACTATAAAACACTGAAAAGAAATCAAAGAGGACACTAATAGATGGAGAAATACACCATGTTCATGGACTGTAAGAATTAATATAGTGAAAATGAGTATACTACCCAAAGCAATCTATAGATTCAATGCAATCCTTATCAAGCTACCAACGGTATTTTTCACAGAGCTAGAACACATAATTTTACAATTTGTATGGAAATACAAAAAACCTTGAATAGCAAAAGTCCTTGAGAAAGAAGAATGGAACTGGAGGAATCAACCTGCCTGACCTCAGGTTCTACTACAAAGCCACAGTCATCAAGACAGTATGGTACTGGCACAAAGACAGAAGTATAGATCAATGGAACAAAATAGAAAGCCCAGAGATAAATCCCTGCACCTATGGACACCTTATCTTCGACAAAGGAGGCAAGAATATACAATGGAGAAAAGACAATCTCTTTAACAAGTGGTGCTGGGAAAACTGGTCAATCACTTGTTAAAGAATGAAACTAGAACACTTTCTAACACCATACACAAAAATAAACTCAAAATGGATTAAAGATCTAAATGTTAGACCAGAAACTATAAAACTCCTAGAGGAGAATGTAGGCAAAACACTCTCCGACATAAATCACAGCAGGATCCTCTATGACCCACCTCCCAGAATATTGGAAATAAAAGCAAAAATAAACAAATGAGAGCTAGTTATAATTAAAAGCTTCTGCACAACAAAGGAAACTATAAGCAAGGTGAAAAGACAGCCTTCGGAATGGGAGAAAATAATAGCAAATGAAGCAACTGACAAACCACTAATCTCAAAAAATACAAGCAACTCCTGCAGCTCAATTCCAGAAAAATAAACAACCTGATCAAAAAATGGGCCAAAGCACTAAAAAGACATTTCTCCAAAGAAGATATACAGATGGCTAACAAACACATGAAAAGATGCTCAACATCACTCATTATCAGAGAAATGTAAATCAAAAGCACAATGAGGTACCATTTCATGCCAGTCAGAATGGCTGCGATTCAAAAGTCTACAAGCAATAAATGCTGGAGAGGGTGTGGAGAAAAGGGAACCCTCTTACACTGTTGGTGGGAATGCAAACTAGTACAGCCACTATGGAGAATAGGGTGGAGATTCCTTAAAAAACTGCAAATAGAACTGCTTTATGACCCAACAATCCCACCGCTGGGCATACACACTGGGGAAACCAGAACTGAAAGAGACACGTGTACCCCAGTGTTCATCACAGCACTGTTTATAATAGCCAGGACATGGAAGCAACCCAGATGTCCATCAGCAGATGAATGAATAAGAAAGCTGTGGTACATATACACAATAGAGTATTACTCAGCCATTAAAAAGAATACATTTGAATCAATTCCAATGAGGTGGATGAAACTGGAGCCTATTATACAGAGTGAAGTAAGCCAGAAAGAAAAAAACCAATACAGTATAATAATACATATATATGGAATTTAGAAAGATGCTAACGATAACCATGTATGCAAGACTACAAAAGAGACGCAGATGTATAGAACAGTCTTTTGGACTCTGTGGGAGAGGGCGAGGGTGGGGTGATTTGGGAGAATGGCATTGAAACATGTATATTATCATATGTGAAATGAATCACCAGTCCAGGTTCGATGCATGATACAGGATGCTTGTGGCTGGTGCACTGGGATGACCTAGACAGATGGGATGTGGAGGGAGGTGGGAGGGGGTTCAGGATGGGGGACACATGTACACTTGTGGTAGATTCATGTCACTGTATGGCAAAACCAATACAATATTGTAAAGTAATTAGCCTCCAATTAAAATAAATAAATTTATATTTTAAAAATAAATTTAACTTAAAAAAAAGAAAAAGAAATCCCAACCTGTGAAATCAAGGGGGTTAGAGTGAAAGCAGAAATGGTTAGAAAGAGAAATTATCCACCCACTGTAAACAGAAATGGATATGGTTCATTCTGGAAAGGGCAAATTCTTGGGTGAAGCAGTGTAGCCAAGGCAAATTCTGGAGCTGACAACCTTCTCCAGAAGTTATGGCTGCAAGTCCTTTCTTAAAGGGGAATGGAGGTGGCACATCTTTATGGCCACACATTAATTATCTTATGTTGTTCAAGAAAAAGAAGAAGAATCAGGTCTTCCAGAAGGTTGGGAAGTAGAGCAGCTCTAGACTGTAGCAGTAGTGTTTTGAGAACTTTGTCTTCACATCTCTGGTTTTAACTTTATTGACATTTCAATTGATAACCCTTTTGTCTCCCAATTCCAGTTCCCCAGAAGAGACTTTGATTGACTCAGATCTGATCAGGTAATCAACACTGGATTGATTCTTTGCAGGTCCTGTAGTGCAAACGTATCTTCTAGGACCCTGTGAAAAGATAAGTGGTGGTGTTGGTGGTGAATTAGTTCTTGGGAAAGAGATAATGGTTTATAGATTAAGCAGACACCTCCAAAAGTAATCATGTAATCAGTATCCACTGCAAGTGTTCTGTGATTGCATCTTTTGCATATCACTTATGCTGGGAACTACTGTATAATCAAATCAAAGGGATGAAATTTGCTAAAAGGATGAAAGTTGTTTAAGGATCTTTGCTAAGGAAGGGAATTTACAAAGCTTGCTCTTGCCCAAGCTTATCAAAAGATATTGGCAATATCTTTCATCCAACATTAAGCATAGTTAGTTTGGAATTTCTGTTACCAGTGTATACTTCCTGGTACAGATTTCAAGACAAGGTGCTAAGATTCTAGGCATGACAATACATTTTCATGACCAATCATTGTGAACAATACCTAGAAAATAATATAATGTATCCATGATGCTAAGTGAGGAAAAGAGAAGGAGCAAAATGTGAGCCAGGAACTTATATTCTTTTATTATTGCTTCCCTGGTGGCTCAGAGGTTAAAGCATCTGCCTGGAATGTGGGAGACCCGGGTTCGATCCCTGGGTCGGGAAGATCCCCTGGAGAAGGCAATGGCAACTCACTCCAGTACTCTTGCCTGGAGAATCCCATGGAGGGAGGAGCCTGGCTCCTGGCTCCTCCTCCTGGTTACAGTCCATGGGGTCGCAAAGAGTTGAATAAGACTGAGCGACTTCACTTTCACTTTCACCACAGAAATGTAAGATTCATCACAGAAATGGAATGTGACCATTCCAAAACAAAGGAAGAGCTATAAAGCTTCTTAGAACTACTTGGTTTCTAAAGTGTTCTATGTACATGAAAGGCTACAGTTACTGAAAAGTTTCCTGTCCTACAAGATAAAGGCAACAGACTGCTCAGCAAAAACAGAAAGCAGTGAAGATTAAGTAGTCTTTGAAGTCTGAATCTTTATTAGAACATATTGATGAATAGACACCTCTGCCCCTCCCACACCTTTTTTAAAGCCATGGACACTTCACTTTATAGCACTGAGGCTATGCTTCCCAGTGGAAGGCCAAATGGCAGAAATATACCAATTGTTTACTCTTTAAAAATAATGTCATTTAGAGCATGAGGATACACAAAAAGTCCATCAATCAAAAGTTATTACCTCTAGGCTGTAATGCAGATTAAGTACTCTGATGGACCCTCCATTATAAAACAACTAGATTTGGACAAAGTAGGATTTTTAATGAATAGCCAGAGCTAAATAAAAAAATCACTAAGTGACTAAACAAAGTGACAAACAGAGGTAGTATAAACCTTTTCAAGCTTGTGCAGAAAAGTGTGAGATTACCCTAGAGGCAACTGCAAGTATCAACACCGTAATGAGGGGTAGGGTTTGGGGCATGGAGCCATGCCAGGGGCCAGCAAAAGATGGAAAGCTGAATCTGAATATGCTGTCTTAATCCTGGATCTGAAGGGGCTAACATGTTTCCACGGTTTGAATAGCTCAAGCTGACAGGTTTCACCATCAAGGTACTGTGAGACTTTTAAAGGACAGTTAGTCAGTTGGCCACCCCACTAAGTGATACAAACACCCTAACTTTTTTCTCTTTTCTGTATCCAGAGGAATAAAGCAAACTACACTACAGCCAGTCACTTTACAAAGCTCCAAAAAGAAAGCAAACTGCAAAGGCAGAGAATGTAAGCATGAAGAATCCATAATGGAAGGAAAGGTTATTGGTTTTTGTAAGACAAAAAAAGAGTAAGAAAGTAAGAAAGAGAATGTGGATTTCATACACTGATGGCTTATATTTTGTCTGGTATTAAGCTATTGCCCTCAAATTCAAATCTAGCACTGTCTCCTCTGGTTTGGTGAAACAAGGGCTAAAACTCTGAAAGCCACATTCTGCTTTGGCAGTTGAGTCCCTGTTACATTTTATCGAGAAAGAATGGAGATGGAAACTCTCAGGTAGGATAAAGAAGGGACTTGCTCTTTCCCTTGCTTTCTATGATTTTCAGTAGAAGCTCCTGATCATAGTAGTGTTATTAATACCCACAAGTCAGTTTTATTATGTTCCTCAGAGGCATCAACAGGAGCCAGACATATATTTGGCTCAAAGATTTGAGTCCCAGCTCTGTAGGATTCCTTCTATGAACTCAGACTCTCTACTACCAGCTAAAGAACACGACTTATAGTACTCACGACATGGGACTGATCCTCTGCGCTTCCAGGTTTTATCATTCCAAACTCTTCCTTTGTGCCTCTACCTCTAGGCAGTGGTAGCTGCTTCACGCAGCTGCCACGCTCAGGAAACTTCATTATTCTATTTTTGTCTATTCAGTACTCAATGATTATTTACATTAAATCATCTCTGTTGGAATAACTGGTATGGTTTCTGTCTCCCGACTAGATCTTGATGAATACACATGTGGGATTTCTTATTCCTTAAACCAACTACTTTCATCCTTATTTTATGTTAGGAAAAGGTGGCCAAACCCCCAAAGATCAAGTGGTTAGAGGATATAAATTTTAGAGTGGGGATAACACAAGGAAGAGAAGGGAGTCACAGGTTTCTCTATTTCCTAGGCTTTGAGGTATGAATGGCATCCCACTCCAGTACTCTTGCCTGGAAAATCCCATGGACGGAAGAATCTGGTAGGCTGCAGTCCATGGGGTCGCTAAAAGTCGGACACGACTGAGCGACTTCTTTCACTTTTCACTTTCATGCATTGGAGAAGGAAACGGCAACCCACTCCAGTGTTCTTGCCTGGAGAACCCAGGGACGGGGGGAGCCTGGTGGGCTGCCATCTCTGGGGTCGCACAGAGTCGGATACGACTGAAGCGACTTAGCAGCATGAGGTATGTAAGAGTGTGATAAAGCTGGCCTCAGCCTCTGCTCTCCCACAGCAATATGAAATCACAATTGCAATCTTGACATTAATGAGCCCACCACTAAAAATCAATCAGCAGTTGAGATCAAATGTTGAAACAAAACAAAAAGCCCAAGCCATCAGCACTCACATTAAAATTCTATATTCTTTTGAGCTGATATTTACATTTTTCAGCTATTTAAAAATGAGATTGAAGTGAGCAGAAGCAATTGCTTTACATTCTGTGCACTTAAATGAATGTATGATATAAAGGGAAATTGGCAGCATATAGTCTTTTCCTGTCCATTGCATTAACTGTGAGGTTTCAGTTCTGTACCACGTAGTAAGGGGAACACACACACAGAACATTAGGACTGAAGCAGTGACTATTCCATTTCTGAGAACTGTTCAGAATGATATGGCTTCATTCTGCTCTATATGGAGAAAGAGTTGTGTGTTCATGGGGAGGAGTGGGCATAAGACATGGCATCAATGTAGACTCTCTTGAAAAGCCCGAAGTATTGAGCTAGCCATCACTGCAGTGTACTTCCCACGCGAGGCACACCAGACTGCACACCAGATAAGAGGTTACAAGGACATGTGACATAAGGTCTAATCGATGGCATTGCTGAGAGTGCCTCAGGATAATTCTTGTGTGAAGTAGGCCGTCCAGGTTGTGAAACAGATTATTTTTTTTTCATATATGACTAGTTGGTTTGTTTCACTAAATGTTTCTTTCCTTTGTGTTTCTCTCTGGCAATTGTCAGATAAAAGACGGCAAACAACTTGAGAAAGGAGTCTTTAGTTCATAGGTAAGATGAGGCTGAGCAGAGAGAATGAGAAAAAGTAACTCTGATAACAAAAAAAGTAAACAGATGTTGCTATGGATATCATTTAGGGTCTAAGAAGTATTGAGTAAATTGTATTTGGGGCATTAGAAATATGAAATAGAAAGTGCAAAAGTTAGGGCACTATTCATTGTTGTTCAGCTGGTTTTTAAGGGATCCCTGGGTGGCAGCTGAGGCTGTTCTAGAGGAAGATTCATGCTGGTCTCTATCTAGTCGCCACACAGGCATGGTCAGGACACTCCACCTTGTCCTGATGCCCATGGTACATTTCTGTCTCTGGAGAAAACCACTTGCATCTTAATGTACAAGCATACTTGTCTTTCAAAATACTGGACCTACTGGGCCAGGAAAGTTACCTACCCACTTGATTCACAGAAAAAAGGTCAGATTTGCTCTGATAGAAACATCGATAGTGAACAAAAAGAGAAAGAAAACTAACTTGACATACATATTAATAAGCACACAGATTTATAACGGTCACACAGTTCCATATGATGAGGTGCATATTTGTGCCTCCCTTCACCCCACCCCGTTGGAATACTTGAGCTCGGTATGATAGATTTAGAAGGTGGCGCCTTTGGGAGGTGATTAGGTCATGAGGGTGGAGTCTCATGGGTTAGAGCTCTTATAAAAGAGATTCCATAGAGCTCCCTAACCCTTTCCACCATGCAAAGATACAATGAGAATTTGGGGATCCAGAAGAGGGCCCTCACCCAACCACGAACTGTGAGAAATAGACTTCTCTTTATACGATACTCAGTCGGTGGTATTTTGTTAGGGCAGCCCCTTACAGACCAAGACGTGGTCTCTCTTAATTTTTCTTCTTTTCCATAATTTTGAACAAGTTTAACAGAAGATCACCGGGTATGTTTTTGTTATTAGATATTAGAAAATAATTGAAATAGGTGGACTATATTAGTGTTTTTTTCAGGTTCTGAAACTATGGATAAGGATACTCATTTGATGTTTGGATGATGTTACTACAATAGGTCATCAATCTGTCATTCATCTCTTTGACATATATCGAGCACCAGCTATACATCAGACTATGCTTGGTGCTGGGGATACAGAGATAAAAGGCCATCTTGAAAAAGTTTAGTGTGAAGATTTTTAAAAACTAATCCTAGCAATAATATAAAGTGATAACTTCTGTGACAGAAGAAAGCACACTATGCTGGGAGAGTTTAAGAATGGGACCTGTGAGTACTGGAATGGGTAGAGGGGAAGAAATAAGTTAATAATGAGAATTCTGGAGTGGGAGGAGGGAAGGAATGTTTAAACCAAAAGGTAGGAGATGGGAGATGAGACAGAGAAGGAACTGAGAAATACGTAGGATTAAGAAGTTACTCTCAGTTTTTCCCTGCTTTCCAGGTTCTGTGCTTTGCTGACCCCATTTATAGTAATAATTTCACTAGGCTCCTCCCCTCCTTATCGTCAGGGTATTCTCCGCTGAACTAGGATATTGCTTTTGCAGTCACCAGAGAGCCACATCACACATCACTCCCTTCCCAGACAAATAAAATCCTTGGGGGAATGGCAAGATGTTGTTTGTAGGGGCAAAATGATATAGAAATATCTTATAGGATTTTCTTGGTTTTTTTTTAAGAAAGTTAGACCAGAAATAAAGCCGTATTTTCAGACACAGTGAATCCATTTCTAGAAATTCATCCTACATAAATTAAGATACATACATTTTATACAGATACAGCCATGCAGACAGACAGACAGACAGACAGACAGACAGACAGACAGACACACACACACACACACACACACAGCACACTATATATATGGCATATGCTTACTGAAAATTTTGGCTCTGGTTTCTCTGTATCTTCTGCATCCTCACCTACCACTGAGATCATTCTTTATCAGGAAAGATGTCTGCTTTTAATGATATAGAATATGGAGGTTGAGGGGAATGGGAAGAAATACACTGTATAAATTAGGACAGAGGAAGTATATTAGAAAGGAGTTTTGAAGAACTCTCATTTTTATAACAAAAGAAACTACATTTTTACTTAGATAGATCTAAAGATATGCCCACCTACAAGTGCTGATGCAGTTAGATGTGTGTGTGTGTGTGTGTGTGTGTGTGTGTGTCTGTCTGTCTGTCTGCACACACACGTATACATACACATATATCCTGAATACATACATCTTCAGGATATATATATATTCATAAAATACATTCATACAAACACAGAAAAAGGCCTGGAAGGATACCTCAGTACTGCTAACCTTTATTCTGAGCAATATAATTGGAGTGGGGGAAATTTTTCACATTTCCTTTGTATTCTCTTAAAATAAGCATGTGTTAACTTTGTAATCTGACAAAACTAATAAATACTTTTAAAAGAAAGAAACAGATTCACAGTACTAAAAACATACAGAGAAACCAGAGCCAAAATTTTCAGTAGGCATTCATTTTGCCTCCACAAAAAAATCATAGATGCCTAGAGCTGAAAGGGAGCCCAAGAGACCAGCCTGCCCAGACAGGACTGTGTCTAGCCCATTCAGCAGATGGTTACATATTCCTTTCTTTACATTCTGCAGGAATGGAGAGATTCCCATGATAGTCTATTCTTGGGTTCAATTATCCTTCTTCTCTTGAAATTTCTGCTTCTGAAGAAATTGATTCCCAAAGCTAAGAGATATTGTTACTAAAGAATATTTTTAATTATGATTCTGAAGCATATGGGTTGAATGATGACAGGTAAAAATTTCAAATACCTGATATATGTGTAAGCAGAAATTATCCGTTGAATGACTTCCAAGTGAACCAGTATAAGTCATAGCATCTGAGAAATTAGCACATCCTAGAGGGAAGACTCTGGGTAAACTGGACAGTTTTCTAACCATGACTTAGAGAAAAGATCTCTAAAACCTTGATTTAATTCTAATACATGCTGGATGACTGAGTATCCTACCATCTCAAAATGGGGATTATAACCAGCCACTAATTCTAATCTAAGAAAATTTCACAGACAAATTTTAAATGTGCAAAAATCATACCACTTGGGAAAGAAACCAGAAAACTCATCAGATTCTCTAACTGTACTCCTTAGGACTAGCTTCAAGGGTCTTTTCCTACTTCCTCTTATCTAAATATTAGAGCATTTTCTGCCCACAACATAAGTACTCCAAGAAAGCCATTTTTAGCAGATTTGTTGCCATGTCCAAATAAGATATAATGAAGATGAAGAGAAGTCTCAAACCACTGGGGTCACTTTACAGTTGATTTTAAGATTATTCCCACTCTGATGCTAGTCTTCTTTTTGGTTATTCTCATAAAAATGGCAGCATCAGAGATGTCTTTTGAACTATTAATTTTGTAGCAAATGAAAATACCTCTCAATCATGTGGAGCCAGGAGTTGTAATTCACATATATTCTACAGAATAAATTATTGCTAATATTGTATGAAGATTGGAAAGCATTTCAGGAGTTTTACTATTAATATGCTTTGTTATCATCTCTCTCCCATCCTAGTAACCTAACTTACAACTACACACTTTAGATAAACATGCCAAATCTAAGCTGCATTGCAAACCTTTCACCACAGGCAACTCAAAAGAGTTAGCTATTTTCAATTTAATTTTAAGGTAAAATGAATACAATGCTGACTCAAGGAGATACATCATGTGTTAACTTTCATTACTTTAAGGAGATGCTTTCATTCTAAAAACATTATCCTATTAGAATTACAGTTCAGTATTACATATTTCATGTGATGAAACAAAAGCTACACAACACTGCGTCGTATTCTGAGGAGATAAGACACAGGCCTTGAAGCTTAGTAGAATTGAAACTGACACAAAGTTTGAGGCCTAGAAAGTTGCAGCCTCAATTTTTTTCATGTTCAATATTATATTCTGGCAAGGATATAGATAGTGAGGTCAAATGGTTAGCCAGTAAGGCCTTAGAAATGTCAGGTTGGAAGAACTACCAAGATCCCCCATCACTTTTTAAAACTACACTTCTCCCTGTTCATTCACCAGCCCGCAGGGAAGGGAAGAGAAGGGAGGAGCACAATTTTGCCCTTCAGGGGGACCTGTGGTAATATCTAGCGGTGTCTTTTGTTGACACAATTTGAGGGGAGTAGATGCTACTGGAATGGGTAGGATAGAAGCCAGGGATGATGCCAAACTTCTCCAGAATGCGTGGGATAGCCCCCTACAACAAAAAGCAGGCCCCAAATGTCAATGATTCTGAGGTTGAAAAATCCAGCACTATCGCATTAATCTTTCTATTCCTTCAGAAATCCAAAGTCTTTCCACTTGCTCTTCCCTATCCATGGAGGTCTTATTCCCTGGATCCCCCTGCTGCTTGGAGCGCTCCACTTCTCTGCTTAAACATCATCCCTCGGAGGGTCTTCAGTGAACCCCATCCCAGCTTCAGCACTCCAAGTCTCCCATTCTAGCCAGTCTCTACCACATCGCTCTCTGATTTTCTTCATTGCACATTCTATTTATTACTTGTCTTGTCACCTCTATTTCTGTTGTGAAAAAACCATGCTTGCCACATAAGCTTTTGTAGTAGGAGTGAATATATACCTGTTTATATCTATGTTTAGTCACACACTTGGTATCATTTAGCTAGGAGTAATGCTTGCAGCCAGAGAAGGCAATGGCACCCCACTCCAGTACTCTTGCCTGGAAAATCCCATGGACAGAGGAGCCTGGTAGGCTGCGGTCCATGGGGTCACTACTAGTCGGACACGACTGAGCAACTTCACTTTCACTTTTCACTTTCATGCATTGCAGAAGGAAATGGCAACCCACTCCAGTGTTTTTGCCTCGAGAATCCCAGGGATGGGGGAGCCTTGTAGGGATCTATGGGGTCTCACAGAGTCGGACACAATTGAAGCAACTTAGCAGCAGCAGCAGCAGCAATGCTTACAGCCAATATTTATTGTGCACTTGCTATGGGGTAGACACTTTTCTAAGAGCTTTGTCTGTATTTAATCCTCACAACAATTCAATCAGGTAAGTATTCTAACAATTTCTATTTTATCAGTGAGGAACCTGAGGGTACAGTGACTTACCAAGGTTAAGCAGTTAATACGTGAATAAGCAGAGTCTACCTTGGCAAAGACTGCTCTGAACTAGGATGATTGCTCGTTTCTTTATTAGTAAATATGAGCCAGACTTTAAGAGACACAGCTGGATTTCCACATTTTTCCATGTGAGTGATCAAAGCCATGATTTTGTTCAATTCACTTCAACTGAAGAGAAATTTATTGGCCATCTTCCAGGTATCAATGCTGTGAATACTATTCAGCTACTAAGCACTCAGAGATAAATAATCGCTCTTGATAATAAGCAGACAGACCTCAATCATTCTCTGGCAAGTGACAATCCACAATGCTGGGTGGTCTAGAGTCCTTTTTCAATGTGAAAAGCTGACCAAACTCCTGCTCTTTCATTTTGTCTTAATGCCATTAACATATACAAAACGTGCATATTGTATACAGGTTGATGAGACAGTTTATATATAATGGACCAATCTAAGTGCTGAAAGAGCAGAGTTTGCACTTAAAAATGCTGCCCTTGTCTTGGGTCCTTCACCTATTTTTTAAATTAAGAAATTTCTCTCTCTTAACCTTTTATAAATACAGTTCACAATTATATTGAATAAACCCACAGGCTGTTATTTGGAAACATAAAAAGGCACATGAACACATTCACAGCAGGGCAACAATTTTCTTTCTCTTTTAACCTCTTGCAAATGCCAACTTGCCATTCCCCAAATTGCTCTTTGTAGAAAATAAAGGCAATACAGTCTAAAACACACTCTCCTAAGTGTGTTTGCTGTCAGGAGGAGTCATCTTGGCTTTCTTGACTGTTTCTTTTCCCATTACAGAAAAACCTGTTTTGAAGGTCTTTGCCTTCAGCCAGAGGACCCAGGTATGCAGGGAAGATCAAAATATTTTCCTGACCACATGGAAAATCCTCCAAAAAAGGGGAAAAAAAGAAAGAAAGAAAGAAAAAAAACCTGGACCACCCATCCTAAAGAAGGACTCCTGGCAGCTATAAAGTATTTGAATCCAACATTTACTGAACTTTCTCTTTCTCATTTCAAACAAAAGAAATTGATGAAACACAGTCATAGAATCTCATACATGGACTTTGTTACTATTGGATATTCCTTATCAGAGTCTAGTCCTCCAGGTGGCTCAGAGGGTAAAGCGTCTGTCTGCAATGCAGAAGACCTGGGTTCAATTCCTGGGTTGGGAAGATCCCCTGGAGAAGGAAATGGCAACCCACTCCAGTATTCTTGCCTGGAAAATCCCATGGACATAGGAGCCTGGGAGGCTACAGTCCATGGGGTCACAGAGTCGGATACAACTAAGCGACTTCTCTCTTCTCTTATCAGAGTCTATCTACCTCTTCTTCCTGCTTCAAGGAAACAACTGTACTATACATTTTGTCTTCTTAAAATTCTTTTGACAACATATTGCTTTAACATACCTCTATTGTATGTCCCTCTCATTCTTACAAAATCTAGTAGCTCTTAGTACCAGAAGGGTCACTTTTTTTTTTCTTTAGTCAAGATGAAATTCTTCTACTATTTAATGCAGTTTCTTTGTTATGGAAGAAGATAGAGAACAAAAACAACCCCTTTTAGCAAAGTTCTTTCAGTTAATTGCATGGTTATTTTTGTAGCGCTTTATATGTTTACAGACAATTTTACATGCACTGTCATTTTTGAGAGTCAAAACATCTTGTCTCATTTTAGACGTGAGGAAATAGATACAGAAGAAAAGGTCTTATAGCTAATATGCAGCAGAACTGGAGTTCAACTTCAACCATTTCTGACTTTTTTCTCTTGAAGAAAAATGGAACTTTCATTTGTTTTAGCAGGTAATTTTATGACACCATTTTTCATTTCCTGAGGTTCTTTTTGAACTTTTGCCAAATATTCTACAGTTCTTAAATTATGTAGCGATGATTCCAGACATTGCTGAGGATAATGGATAATGATTTCTACAATTCATATTCCTAAATATGTGTGTGTAGGGGGCAGTTAGTTCATCATACATTAGTGGTAAAGGACAGTTTGCAATAATGACCTGTCTTCTGGTATTATTTATTCATGTGTGTGCTTACGTCACTTCAATCACATCCTTCTGTCCATGGGATTCTCCAGGAAAGAATACTGGAGTGGGTTCTCGTGCCCTCCTCCAGGGGATCTTCCTGACCCAAGAATCGAACCCACATCTTATTTTGTCTCCTTTATCAGCAGGCAGGTTCTTTACCACCAGAGCCACCTGGGAAGCCTGGTATTTAGTCATGTAACCTTGGCAAAACATCTCACTCCTGGGACTCCAGGTCCTCATCTAAGAGGTGAAATGAAAAGTTCAGACACCCTTGTCATGAGAAATGATAAACATTGCAAGACAGGGTGAGCTAACTTCTTTGGCCTGATTGTCAGCCTACAAAGATCTGTTGAATTTTTTTAATTAGGGATCTGAGCAAATAAGAGCCTGGATAAAATGAAAAAAAAAAAAAAAAAAAGACCAAAGTCTCACAGCAAGAAGACTACAGGATTCTGACTCCTGGTTCTTGCTCTGTATCCTATAGTCATACCATCTGATCTCTAAGACCATTTCTCCCTTTAAAAAAACTATGATTATTAAAGGTTTTCCATTTAGCTAGTCATTCTCTAAATTACATTTACTATGTTATTTCTCTCTCTAAATTTCTTACTCATTACTTGTCTACAGTGAACTCTCAAATGCTTGGTCAGACTACAACTTTATGTTGACATTTTTGAAATTTCCAAGGTGCACATCATTTATCCCTACTTACAACTAACAATAAATCCAAGGCATTGCTACCTCTTCAGAGACAAGAAAGACATACCTTAAAGTCCTACCTAAACTATTTTAGAAGTTTATTATGAGAGCAGGCTTATCACAACTTCTAGTTTTATCAGAGATTTAATCAACTGCAACATGCTGCCTTTTCTTTCATTCATTTATTCATTCATTCACTCATTCATCTAATAATACATTATAGTTTTTAAGAGACTACTTCGTATTTGCCACTTTCCTTCTGTTTAACTTTGGGAAAATTATTTATCAAATCTAAGCCTCAATTTCCTGATCTATAAAATTAGGAGTGTTTGTAGGTAATCATGAGAAATGTTTTAAAGAAAAGCAAAAATAATATGTGTAATACACTAAGCATAACAGAAGGTTTCATATAAATTGCTTAGTAAATACTTTTATGAAAAATATTTATAAGGTCTCGTCTATAAGACTGGTGCTGTGCTAGGTACTTAGGTCATAATTGTGCACAATGTGGACAATATTTACTCTCTTTCCTGGAGGAACTCACAGTCTAGAAGTGAAGATAGACATAGAGTCATATGGTTGTAACAAAGAAGACCTATATCTTATGACAGAGGCAGTACCAGGACCCATGGTGATACAAAGAAAGATGTGACAATTTTGGTTCTGGGACAGTCAGAGAAGTCTTGAAGGAGAATGTGTTAGTCAGATAGAGAGGAAGGAAGCTATGATCAAAGAGTAATGAGAGGCCAGAGCACAGGACACATGGAAGGAAGTACTGGGTCATCAAACTGAAATCGGCATTTTGGGACCAGATTGAGAAGGGCCTTTAGGACCATGTTAATAAGAAGTGTGGACTTCTATTTTGGATAAGAGTAAATCTGTTAAGCAGAGAAGCAATTTTTAACAAACGTGTTTTTAGGAAGATGACTCTCCTGGACACAACATGCACTGGAAAAGTAAAAATCAGATGACAAAAAAAAAAAAAAAAACCAGTTCAGAAGTTTCTGTCATGTCTGGACAGGAGATGCTATAGCCTGGACAGTGATATTGGTTGTGAGTATGGACTGGAGTTTACAACAAGAAACAAAGTTTGCAGCCATCAAAGGGTATGCTGCAGATTAGAGAGTTCTGCAAATATACCCAGAGTATTAGAGTTCCATAAAGACTTTAAGACTGCTTTGATGGTATAAAAGTAAAAAACTTAGGTTATGTGCAGTAGTTCTTTTTATTTCAATTAACAGACTAAATTAGATACTTTAACTTCCTCAACCTCCTAGGACTTTTCTAAAAGATAAAAATATGTGGATCTACTCATTTCTTAATGATTGATTCCTACCTTTTCCCCAGGCTAGGTTAGGGTCTCCCTCCTGATATTCCTCAGTGCCTGAGCACATCTCAGTTTAACCATCAGCACACCTGTATTGCAACTGCCTTTTCACTGGCTTCCATTGATGTCCAAGGCACACGAGGGTGAGCACAGGAAGTGCCTGCTGCTCCTCCTTGTTTCCCCGTGCCTGGCCCACAATCTATACATGAAAAAAATAAATGGAGAAAACAAAGTCTTGGCTAGGAAGTTAGGAGAAAGAATCATGCTTGATCTATGTCCTGAATACAATAAAACATTTTTCCCTCTTTTTCATAGATATAGGCATTTTCCACCGCTTTATGAATGGCAGAGACATACTGCATTAAGACTGCAGGCTGAACAGTCTCAATTTACCTTTTATTATAGTGAAAACTACATGCATGTTCCCTGGAGTCAGTTACACCTGCGCTCAGATTCTACCTTGGCCAGGTATTATTTAGTTAATTCCAAGACTCAGGTTTCTCATCCATAACACATAGATAAAAAGTAACTATATCAAAGGATTGATGAAGGACTGGATTAGATAATGTGGTAGGTGACAGGTAAAATATCTACATATATGGTAGTTGTTATTATTAGGTATTTCTTAATAGTTCATAAGCTGAAAAACTTAAAAACCTTAGAAACAACTAAGAGACCACAATTGATGCTGGTGTCCTTCTGAGCAGTGAGAAAACCTCACAAAGTGAGAACACAGATTCTCATGAGTCAGTCTTTTTTTGTTTGTTTGTTTGTTATCACAAATGCTCAACATAGTCACCTAATAAACAAAATAATTTTAAAAAGAAAATATTTCTATACATTCACATTGTAATTCAACTATTCTTCAATAAAAAAGAAAAGAAAATATTCCTCAGTACTAATCACCTGAAACTTACAAGTTGGAACTATTCAGAATAGCTGGTGGGTGTGGGGCCTTGGGTCCGCGTGGCCTAAAGTCAGCACAGTATCTCTGTCCTCTATACTGACAGCTGCCAAATTAGTCTCCCTCCAGTAATGATCCCCAAGTTAGCTTTAGTTAATGAACTGGAAGGAGCTGCAGGTACTTCTGGCCTTAACTGCCTTTCTTTGTGGCTCCATGAGTGTGCAAGCTTGCTCTCGTCCCAGAATCTGATGGCAGCCGTCTAAGTAGCCTGCTGTGAGGCAGATTGCAGTAAGACAAATCTCTGTGAGGCAGGTACTCATTGGAGAGCCCTTGCCAGAGCCAAAAGCTAATGCTTTAAGTTTTAATTAAAGACAAACTGAACCATTTTGGGGAAAAGTTTGGGCACTCCTTGCTGGGAAGACAGCCATATACTCTGTGTAACTCGGGTTTTTGTGGGCTTGTCTCCATCTGTGTAGTTGGATGCTGAGGGCATACAACTACCAGGCGTCAGAAAATGAGATGTCACTTTTGTCCTAAAGGAAATTTAACAGCATAAAATGGATAAAGGTACATGAAAAACAGAAATGCAGATGTATTTCCCATGAAGATACAGGCAAATACTTCAGACAGGGAGAAAAAGATATCATAAAATTCCCTTTAAATATAACTTATTGTATTCCCTGAAGAGGCAGTTGAACTTTATGAATATAAAACAAGAAGAGTCTTTCAGAGGTTTTTACTCTCCTTTCAAAAATTAATTTTTATAAGTTGGTTTTAGATGTTCCTATGGTATCTATATCATTGCAACACATATCAAAGAAGCCCATGATACCTGGGACTCTGGATATTTTATAGATATAGATATATTTTATAGATATAGATATTTTATGAAGTGAAGTGAAGTTGCTCAGTCGTGTCCAACTCTTTGTGACCCCATGGAATGTAGCCTACCAGGCTCCTCTGTCCATGGAATTTTCCAGGCAATAGTACTAGAGTGGATTGCCATTTCCTTCTCCAGGGGATCTTCCCAACCCAGGAATTGAACCCAGGTCTCCTGCATTGTAGACAGACACTTTACCATCTGAGCCACCAGGAAAGTCCTTGATATTTTATAGATATATTAATAGATGTAGATTTTGGTCCATGATATATGTGATATGTGCCTTGTGCTCAGTCGTGTCTGACTCTTTGTGACCCCATGGACTGTAACCTGCTGTAACCTTCTGTAACCTGCCAGGCTCCTCTGTCAATGGGATTTTGGTCCATGCTTTTTCCCAAATCCAGAGACCTTTCCTCCAGACAATATGTTGAACTGATACCCACTAAGAAACATACCAGAATTTAATGTGAAATTTACACAGAAAAAAACAAGTCAAGCATGATGTTCCACAAGAGTCAAACATTATTTCTTTGAAATTCCACCATATATCCTAAGACTTTCTTAATGTTTTTAGATGAAACAATTTTTCGAATGGTCCTTACAATCATCTTAAATACATTTCTTTTAAACCTTCAATACTGTGTGATATTTTTTTTTTTTTTTTTGTCTATTGCCAGGACTGAATTAGCTTCTTTTTGATGGTCTAACTGCTATCCTAGCTGGAGTCTTCCCCTAGCTAGGGTTCCATACCTTCACAAACATCCTTAGGCCTTCCTGGGCATTTGAGGAATTATAGAAGTGATACAGTTAGAGATTACAGGTCTTTCAGAAGAGCACACAGATTTTATTTTTCTCCAATAAATCACACAGTCAGGAGTTTCCTACTTGTATGTTGTTTTACCCAGTGATATTTCAGTTGCCTTTGAATACCAAACTATGACTGAGTGGAAGTATTATGTCTCCTGGCAGAGTAAACAGAACAAGCACTTACTTCCCTCTTGTTTCTAAGAAGATCGTCATCACTGCTGTTTGATGATGAGATGATAGGGCTGGCCTTGGCTCAACCCAGCTCCCAATAAAAATACTGATGAACTTTTCTCTAAAGAACTACTTCCCTTTGGCAATGTACTCCAATATTCTGCTCACAAGTGCACTGACACACTTAGGTGCTAGGTCAGAAGGTTTGAAACCTAGCCCCACTACACATTAATTATGCAACTTCGGATGAACTTGGTGTTGTAGAAATTAGAAAAATTTTCACCAAACTTCTTTTCATTTTCTCTTGTTCTCACAACTAGAGTATATTTCCCACCTTCCTTGCAATTAGGTACAGCCAAGTTATAGTGTTCTGGCAAGTGCAATATTGGGAAAAGTGTATGTGTATATACCACATACAATCTTACATTTTCTTTCTGTATTAACCAGCTAGAGAGGTCTCCAAGCTATCTCCATACTGATTCCAAGTTGCTGTGTGAAGGAATGCCTGACCGGGAGCATCATGTTGAGCCATAAGAAATAATTTTATGTTTTGTCAAGACACTAAAATTTGGGGGTTATATGTTAGCAAATAGCCCACTCTAACTGATAAGATTTGATTCTCTAAATCTCAATTTCTCCCTCAGTAATTATCCTGAGAAAGTACTTTCTATGGTGGTTGTGAAGAGTAAAGGTAGGTTTAACAGGGATATGGGTTAGTTCTTGACATTGAGAGAGTCACTTCCTAGGCAGGTTGATAAGAAGTCTAGGGGTCCCCAAGGAGAGAGGGGTCTGGAACTCTCAAGGAGGAAGAAAGGGCAAACTTATTTCTCTACATTCCTTAGGATTATATAACAACAATGTATTCTGCCTGAGGGCAGTCTCTGGATTAAACCTTCTTTTTACAAGGATTATATAACAGCAATGTATTCTGCCTGAGGACAGTCTCTGGATTAAACCTTCTGGCTAATTCTGTTATCTTAAAATGTAAATTATGGGAGTAGGTCTGGTGAGGTCTTTACAACCTCCAGACCTTCATTGGATTAGTTGGAGAATATATAAACTCATTGCTAAAATTAAGAAGTGGGTACTCTTTCTACCCCCTTCTGATGCCTATGTCAGAAGCTTTCTCTATCTCCTTTATACTTTAATAAAACTTTGTTACACAAAAGCTCTGAGCGATCCAGCCTCATCTCTGGCCCCGGATTGAATTCTTCTCCTCCGGAGGCCAAGAATCCCAGCGTCGTGATTCAACAACAACCTTTCAACATGTAGCTGTTTACAAATAGAAGCTATCATAAAACCAGAGACAGAAGTTTCTTAGGATCCTCTGTGGTGATGTTGACCTGAGCTTCTTGTTCAGGTGAAAGTGATAGTTACTCAGTCATGTCTAACTCTTTGTGACCCCATGGACTATACAGTCCATGGCATTCTCCAGGCCAGAATACTGGAGTGGGTAGCCTTTCCCTTCTCCAGAGGCTGTTCCCAACCCAGGGATTGAACCCAGGTCTCCCGCTTTGCAGGCGGATTCTTTATCAGCTGAGCCACAAGGGAAGCCCAAGAATACTAGAGTCAGTAGCCTATCTCTTCTCCAGTGGATCTTCCTGACCCAGGAATCGAACCAGGGTCTTCTGCATTTTAGGCAGATTCTTTACCAACTGAGCTATCAGGTAAAGGTATGTTAAATCAGGGAGATAGGACACGAGGGTCAGCACTTATCACTGAGAATGTATATATAGACCAAGCCCCACATGTTTCTGCATATCTATCCCACTGCACTTCCACTCTTCCCCCCTTAATAAGATGGAGGAAAGGAGACAGTAAAACATGCATTTTATTATGACTTTGGGGGAGCAGACGCTAACCAGATAATCCCTACTGAAGGAAAGAATCTCGGCATTCAGACATGTAAATGAGTATAAGAAGGATATATATGGTAGGCGTTCAGAGTTGGGTTTGTTACATTACAATATCTTAGTGCTACTTCATAGCTTCTAACTCCCCAAAGCCACTAAGGTGTAGGAATATAGGGAATTTGAGATTTTCTCAGGTAAAAAAGTGTATGGGATTCATTTGCTTGAATTTCAGAGGCTGTGCAGGCTCCTTACGCTTTGGCAGGTAGTGGGGCTATTTTAGAGTACCAAAGTCCACCAGTCATCAGTGTCCACCAGGTATCAGTCTCATCATCATGGATAATTCTCCTCTCTTCACAGATCTGCAGTTAATACCTAGTAGCTGGGATGTAGCAAGCCTTCAATATACATTAACTAATGAGTAAGTTAAAATGGCACAATATATGTGGATCATGATGAAAGATTCTCATCAGTTCACCCCAAAAGAATAGAGATTGAAGAAGTCTAAGCTCAGACAAGTCCAGTGACATTTTATAAACAGCATTATGTGATCTTTGCTAGTGGAGGGGTAATAGCAGAGTTAAACTAATTCAAATTACAGAAAACCACTTATTTCAAAATTTAGGCATATATTGTAGCTCAGATGGTAAAGCGTCTGCCTGCAATGTGGGAGACTGGGGTTCGATCCCTGGGTCGGGAAGATCCCCTGGCAACCCACTTCGGTATTCTTGCCTGGAAAACTCCATAGACTGAGGATATTGGTAGGCTACAGTCCATGGAGTCACAAAGAGTCAGACATGACTGAACGATTTCACTTTCAGTTTCACTTTCACTATACAGTCTTTATAACTAGTTTCAAACCAGTCTGGACACATAGTTTTATACTCTATTTAAAATATTTTCAGAGAAGATTTAGAGAGGTTTTCTACTACACATCTTCAACATCTGCCCAACTGACCTGATAATATACTTTCCTTTAAAGATATTTCTCCATGTTCTGTTCTTTTTGGTAATAGGAAATGGCTAATAGCCACATGTGAACCGTGAACTTCCAGATGTTCAAGCTGGTTTTAGAAAAGGCAGAGGAACCAGAGATCAAATTGCCAACATCCGCTGGATCATCAAAAAAGCAAGAGAGTTCCAGAAAAACATCTATTTCTGCTTTATTGACTATGCCAATGCCTTTGACTGTATGGATCACACTAAACTGTGGCAAATTCTGAAAGAGATGGGCATAACAGACCACCTGACCTGCCTCTTGAGAAATCTGTATGCAGGTCAGGAAGCAACAGTTAGAACTGGACATGGAATAACAGATTGGTTCCAAATAGGAAAAGGAGTACGTCAAGGCTGTATAATGTCACCCTGCTTATTTAACTTATATGCAGAGTACATCATGAGAAACACTGGACTGGAAGAAGCACAAGCTGGAATCAAGATTGCCAGGAGAAATATCAATAACCTCAGATATACAGATGATACCACCCTTATGGCAGAAAGTGAAGAGGAACTAAAAAGCCTCTTGATGAAAGTGAAAGAGGAGAGTGAAAAAGTTGGCTTAAAGCTCAACATTCAGAAACTAAGATCATGGCATCTGGTCCCATCACTTCATGGGAAATAAATGGGGAAACAGTGGAAACAGTGTCAGACTTTACTTTGGGGGCTTCAAAATCACTGCAGATGGTGACTGTAGCCATGAAATTAAAAGACGCTTACTCCTTGGAAGGAAAGTTATGACCAATTTAGACAGCATATTACAAAACAGAGACTTTACTTTGCCTTCAAAAGTCTGTCTGGTCAAGGCTATGGTTTTCCCAGTGGTCATGTATGGATTTGAGAGTTGGACTGTGAAGAAAGCTGAGCGCCAAAGAATGGATGCTTTTGAACTGTGGTGTTGGAGAAGACTCTTGAGAGTCTCTTGGACTACAAGGAGGTCCAACAAGTCCATCCTAAAGGAGATGAGTCCTGGGTGTTCATCGGAAGGACTGATGCTAAAGCTGAAGCTCCAATACTTTGGTCACCTGATGCAAAGAGTTGACTCATTGGAAAAGACCCTGATGCTTGGAGGGATTGGGGGTAGGAGGAGAAAAGGATGACAGAGGATGGATGGCTGGATGGCATCACCGACTCTATGAACATGAGTTTGAGTAGACTCCGGGGAATTGGTTATGGACAGGGAGGCCTGGCATGCTGTGGTTCATGGCATCACAAAGATTCAGATACAACTGAGCGACTGAACCGAACTGAACTGAATAGCCACCATCTACGCATCTGAAGACCTTTTGAGGTAAATTACATATACACATTTCCCACTTCCAAAGAACATACAGTCAACCAAAGGAAAAGAATAAATGTATTGGCTATGCTTGAGTGAGAGAGAGCTGTTTGAGGTAAGGCAGGTTAAATGGCTTTAAGCACTGCAGCAGACTATGCTGCACTGTGAAAACTTCATTGTCAGTAAAACAACATTACTTCTCAAGGCCTTTCAGGAGAGAGGATCACACAAGCATCTCAGTTAACAGCTAGTAAGAACAGAAAACGTGTACAAGTTTGAAACCAAATTTTTGAAAGAGGAAAATATCTTATTTAAGCCATTGTTATCTGCTTCTGTTAGAGCAGAAGAGCTAAAGCTATGTTCAAACTAATTCATACATATATGAATTATATACATTCAGTTCAGTTCAGTCACATAGTTGTGTCCAACTCTTTGTGATCCCATGGACTGCAGCACACCAGAACTCTTTGTCCATCACCACTCCTGGAGTTTACTCAAACTCATGTCCATGGAGTCAGTGATGCCATCCAACCACCTCATCCTCTGTTGGCCCCTTCTCCTCCCACCTTCAATTTTTCCCAGCAACAGGGTCTTTTCAAATGAGTCAATTCTTTACACCAGGTGGCCAAAGTACTGGAGTTTCAGCTTCAGCATCAGTCCTTCCAGTGAATATTCAGGACTGATTTCCTTTAGGATGGACTGGTTTGATCTCCTTGCAGTCCAAGGGATTCAAGAGTCTTCAACACCACAATTCAAAAGCATCAATTTTTTGACACCCAGATTTCTTTATAATCCAATTCTCATTGTTACATGACTACTGGAAAAACTATAGCCTTGACTAGATGGACTTTTGCTGGCAAAGTAATATCTCTGTTTTTAAATATGCTTCCTAGGTGGGTGATAAATTTTCTTTAAAGGAGTCTTTTAATTTCATGGCTGCAGTCACCATCTGTATGATTTTGGAGCCCAAATAAATAAAGTTTCTCATTGTTTCCACTGTTTCCCCATCTATTTACCATGAAGTGATGGGACCAGATGCCATGATCTTAGTTTTCTGAATGTTGAGCTTTAAGCCAAACTTTTCACTCTTCTCATTCATTTCCATCAAGAGGCTCTTTATTTCTTCCTTGCTTTCTGCCATAAAGGTGGTGTCATCTGCATATCTGAGGTTACTGATATTTCTCCCAACAATCTTGATTCCAGCCTATGCTTCATCCAGCCCAGTGTTTCTCATGGTGTACTCTGCATAGAAGTTAAATAAGCAGGGTGACAATATACAGCCTTGATGTACTCCTTTCCCAATTTGGAACCAGTCTGTTGTTCCATATCCAGTTCTAACTGTTGCTTCAAACCTGAATACAGATTTCTCAAAAAGAAGTTCAGGGGGTCTGGTATTCCCATCTCTTGAAAAATTTTCCACAGTTTATTGTGACCCACACAGTCAAAGGCTTTGACATAGTCAATAAAGCAGAAATAGATTTTTTTTTGAGCTCTCTTGCTTTTTAGATGATCCAGAGGGTGTTGGCAATTTGATCTCTGGCTCTTTTGCCTTTTCTAAATCCAGCTTGAACATCTGGAAGTTCATGGTTCACATACAGTTGAAGCCTGGCTGGGAAATTTTGAGCATTATTTTGCTAGCATGTGCAATGAGTGCAACTGTGAGGTAGTTTGAGCATTCTTTGGCATTGCCTTTCTTTGGGATTGGAATGAAAACTGATCCTTTCCAATCCTGTGGCCACTGTTGAGTTTGGCCTAATTTGCTGGCATATTGAGTACAGCACTTTCACAGCATCATCTTTTAGGATTTGAAATAGATCAACTGGAATTCCATCACTTCCATTAGCTTTGTCTGTAGTGATGCTTCCTAAGACCCACTTGACTTCACATTCCAGGATGTCTGGCTCTAGGTGAGTGATCACACCATCATGATTATTTGGGTCATGAAGATCTTTTTGTATAGTTCTTCTGTGTATTCTTGCCACTCCTTCTTAATATCTTATGCTTCTGTTAGGTCTATACCATTTCTGTCCTTTATCAAGTCCATCTTTGCATGAAATGTTCCTTTGGTATCTCTATTTTTCTTGAAGAGATCTCAAGTCTTTCCCATTTTATTGTCTTCCTCTATTTCTTTGCACTGGTCACTGAGGAAGGCTTTCTTATCTCTCCTTGCTGTTCTTTGGAACTCTGAATTCAAATGAATATATCTTTCCTTTTCTCCTTTGCTTTTGGCTTTTCTTCTTTTCACAGCTATTTTTAAGGCTTCTTCTGACAGCCATTTTGCCTTTTGCATTTCTTTTTCTTGGGAATGGTCTTGCTCCCTGTCTCCTGTACAATTTCAGGAACCTCCATCCATAGTTCTTCAGGCACTTTGTCTATCAGATCTAATCCCTTGAATCTATTTGTCACTTACACTGTATAATCTAAGGGATTTGATTTAGGTCATACCTGAATGGTCTAGTGTTTTTCCCCACTTTCTTCAATTTAAGTCTGAATTTGCCAATAAGGAGTTCATGATTTGAGCCACAGTCAGCTCCCAGTCTTGTTTTTGCTGACTGTATACAGCTTCTCCATCTTTGGCTGCAAAGAATATAATCAATCTGATTTCTGTATTGACCATCTGGTGGTGTCCATGTGTAAAGTCTTCTCTTGTGTTGTTGGAAGAGGGTATTTGCTATGATCAGTGCATTCTCTTGGCAAAACTCTATTAGCCTTTGCCCTGCTTCAGTTTGTTCTCCAGGGCCCAATTTGCCTGTTACTCCATGTGTTTCTTGACTTCCTACTTTTGCATTCCAGTCCCCTATAATGAAATGGACATCTTTTGAGGGTGTTAGTTCTAGAAGGTCTTGTAGGTCTTCATAGAATCATTCAACTTCAGCCTCTTTGGCATTACTGGTCAGGATATAGACTTGGATTGCTGTGTTATTGAGCGGTTTGCCTAGGAAATGAACAGAGATCATTCTGTCATTTTTGAGACTGCATCCAAGTACTGCATTTCGGACTCTTTTGTTGACTGTGATGGCTACTGCATTTCTTCTGAGGGATTCTTGCCCACAGTAGCAGATATAATGGTCATCTGAGTTAAATTCACCCATTCCAGTCCATTTTAGTTCACTGATTCCTAGAATGTTGATGTTCACTCTTGCCATCTCCTGTTTGACCACTTCCAATTTGCCTTGACTCATGGACTTGACATTCCAGGTGGTTCCTATGCAATATTGCTCTTTATAGCATTGGCTTTGCTTCTATCACCAGTCATATCCACAACTCGGTATTGTTTTTGCTTTGGCTCCATCTCATTATATATATACTATGTATTGTATATCTGAATGCATATATGTTTAAACAAATGAATTTAAGTCAAGGAAAGAAAAAGTGGACTCAAGGAATATAATGTGAAAAAGTGTCTAGGAGAATGTTTTGTATGCAGTTGATACTCAATTTCATTAAGCTTCTCTTCCCTTTGCAGTTTGTGTCTCCTGATGTAGACCTATATTTAAAGCAGTGATAGTCTCTAGTAGGTAGTGTAGCCTACTCACACTTGAGGTTGCCATTTTCAGCTCAGAAAATTGATGTTAGGTGGATGGAGCTACTGGTTTCATCTTCTAAGCCTGCAGCTGTAAGCAGCAAAGTAGGAACTCCTTTTGATGATACATTTTAGCAGCAAAGTAGGAACTCTCCTAAGATGAAGAACCACTGAGTTCCCTCTGGGCTCATGGCAGGGGCAGTGGGCAGTCATGCTCTAGGGTAGGGAGCCAAGTCCAGAACCCAGAGGCCATTCCTTTAAAGTAACAGGTGAGTCCCAGAGAGCCCAGAAGCTGATAATGGAGACCAAGTTGTGATAGGAGCCCAAAACCAAGTTCCTAAAGAAACTTCAATAGAAAGACCAATTGTACCATAATTCAGAGAGAGGACCTGGACAGCAGGATACTGAAATCATCAAAATTTATAAACAAGATAAAGAACCAAAGTGGAGTCTGGTGCCGGTTATCACTCAGTCTCAATCTAAGCAATGCTGTGTTTGATACTGAATTTAAGTGGAAACCCACTCCAGTATTCCTGCCTGGAGAATCCCATGGATGGAGGAGCCTGGTGGGCTACAGTCCATGGGGTCGCAAAGAGTCAGACACGACTGAGTGACTTCACTTCACTTCTTCACTTTGGGCGTGAAAGTTTCCTGTTTCATGTTTGGTCTGCAGGCAAGTCTGGCTAATACTGGGATGCAGGAAAACAAATGCCTATAGAAAGAAGTATAGAAACAGACCAGGAACAGGGTTGACAGCATTCCTGGGCCAGCCAGAGCTGACATATAATCCTGCCATGTTCATTAGTTTCAATCTTTCCTCCTCTAGATAAGAACTAATAAGGGATTTGAGTTTTCCATCTTCTTTTCCTTTTACTAGACTGCTGATGGAGCTATTAATGAGTGTGAAATAGCCACAGGGCAGACAGCCTTAGAGAAGAATAGATGAAACAGATGGCAAGACTAATCCACAAACTGGATAAGGCCATTAAGAATCCACTCATCATCACTATTAAACGTTCAAGAGGTGGTTTTTCTGCACATTAACTTGACAGTATAATATGAGTCACAGCCTTTCTGGGGCTCAGCTTCAATATCTGTAGAATGTGGGGCTTAGACTAGCTGAGTGGTTATTAAAACTGCTCTGAGGAGCCCTAGGGTTCTAAGATAGTCCTTCAGGTTACCTCAAGAAGCAAGAAGTCTCAGGCCTCTAGTTTAACTAAAGTCATGCTGCATATAATATAAATATATGTTTTATGACACTATAATCAGATTCTTTTTGTGGGACCAAAAAAAAAAAAAAAAAAAGATAAGTTTGTGAATCACTGGGCAAGGAAAAGCCTAAGGACATCCCTGACTTGAACAATCTGAGATTCTGCACTGAACAAACAAGTCTTGTCTACAACTTCTTCTCTATCCAGGAAAGGCTGATATGGTTAAAAGACAATGCCATTTCTTATAGCCAGTGATCATCACAATATATAAATCTGCCACCTAAATCCCCTCTTCCCCAACAGACAGTGTATAAATAGTAAATTCACATTTTAAAAAGTAATACATCTTTAAATTATGCAAAAATGGGCCATGATTATGTTTTTCAATGCTATCACTTTGTTAGAGCTATAATTTAGAATAAGCTAAAGTACATGTTGGTGAGCAGTCCACCTGGACAAAGCAGTAGGTATTTTATAAAGTCAGCACAAACTTGAATCTTGGGGAAAAATGGAGAAACTATTGAGAATGTCCATGTCCTGGAATGGAACATCTCTACCACACACCCCATTTTTATCTCTTCCCCCATTTTGGTATCTAGGAGAGTTGCTTGCTTTGAACATAATTTAAAACAGAGAAAATTTTCAGTGAACTGTGGCACATGCTTATACTTATAATGCACTTAAATACAAACAAATAAAAAGTTTGTGCTTAACACTTATGTCTCTATTCCTTTCATTCATTTTTACATGTATTTATCTGGCACCTATGATGTGTCAAGTGTCAGGTTTTTCCTTCTCTCTCTCTCATCATTTTATTTATAAATCTAGATCTAAATAAAATGACTAGGACACAATTCTTTTCTATTTAGGAGTGCCCGATATGGAAACTCCAATACTTTGGCTACATGATGCAATGAACTGACTCATTTGAAAAGACTCTAATGCTGGGTCAGATTGAAGGCTGGAAGAGAAGGGGATGGCAGAGGATGAGATGGTTGGATGGCATCACCGACTCAATGGACATGAGTTTGAGTAAACTCCAGGAGCTGGTGATGGAGAGGGAGGCCTGGCGTGCTGCAGCCCATGGGGTCGTTGCAGTCCATGTGGTCAAACACAACTGAGTAAATGAACTGAACTGAACTGAATATGTAAAAATATTCTGGATGCTAAAAGTAACATAAGCTCATTTAAAAAAATCAATCAATATTGACAGGAATAAAGTTCAACCACTCATAAATCCTTTTTCCAGAGAGAAATACATTTGGAATATCTTTTTAGACTGTTGTACTACTAAGATATCTACATAAACATATTACTCAAAATGAGATTCTACTGCACATTGCTCTTTTATAAGTTGTTTTTTTCATGTAAGTTATAAATGGTTGATACTACCAATTATGCAACTTAATTCAATGAGGTAAATTCTGTCAGTGACACCAAAGATACAAAAAGGCGAACAGCCAAAAGCAAATGCCTGTTTGAGACCCAAGTCATACTGAATTGAGAAGATGGAGCAGAGGTAGCAAAGGGCAGAGACACAGCCTCAGGACAAGGTCAAGCAGCATTGCTCAACTGCTAATTCAGGGCTGCAGTGACTATAGACTAGGTCTTCCTTCATATCCATATCTGTCCCTTTTAAACCTGCTATGGACTTCCCTAGTGGTCCAGTGGTTAAGAATACACCTGCCAGTTCAGGGGACACAGAGCTGATCCCTGGTCTGGGAAGATTACACATGCTGCTGCAGGGCAGTTAAGCCCATACTCCAAACTACTGAGCCTGAGTGCCATAACTACTGAAGCCCATGGACCTAGTGCCCGTGCTCCACAACAAGAGAAGCCACTGACATTAGAAGCCCTCGCACCATCGCTAGAGAGGAGCACCCACTCACTGCAGTTAGAAAAAGCCTGCGGTAGCAATGAAGACCCAGCACAATCATAAATAAATAAAGTAGAGCTGCTAGATTTTTGTCCCATCTTGACATACAAGGAATATTCTTATCTTTTGGGCAATCTATGAATTCAGATTTATAGATTCAATTTCTATGAATAGACAGATTCAATTTCTGTCAAGTCAGAAATTCCAAACCAGTAGCCCATGAACTATGAACCAGGCTAAACTGGTTCATAGATAGTTTCATTGGCTTGTAAGGTTTATACAGAAAAAAATGGAAAGACCTAGTTTAAAGAACTTAGATTGCTAAGACCTTGAAAAGTTCATGCTAATCTTATCATTCTATGTGAAATCACTGGCTGATGCTTTAGGGCAGGGATTCTTCCACTTTGTTGCACACTGGAGTTATCTGAGGGGATTCTGATACTCCTGAGACTCAAGGTGAAGCTCAAGCTAATTAAATCAGAAGGTCTGGGAGTAGCAACCAGTCATCAGTGATTTTTGAAGAGGCAAGAGTGGTTCCAATGTCCAGAAAAACACCTGAGAATAACTGTCTTAGGCCCTTTGAACTCACTGTTCTCTCTGCTTGAAATATATATTATTTCCTTCCAAATATCCACATGGCTTGATGGCTACACATAATTTGCTTTCCACTCTAGCTGCAAAATTCCTTTCCCCAGCATCTGATATAGCTTTAACCTGCTTTGCTCAATTCCTCAGCACTTATCATCATTTATCTTATTATGTATTCACTTATGTATTATCTGCCTCTCACTACTAAAAGATAAAACTGCAACAGGGCATAGACTTTTGTCTGTTCACTGCTATATTCCCAGTATTTAGAACAGGGTCAGGTATACAGCAGGTGTACTTTGTTGCTTAAGTGTGGAATGATGCTGAGAAGCAGTTGCTTTGTTTAGAGGCACATGTGTTGTTCTGTTTCCCACAGCCTGCTTCACTCCTCTAAGTTGCCTCCTTTATGAATCTGTGACTCTGGATTTAACTATTACCCTTTAAGTTCAAATGGAAATAAAAGGCATAGGCTATATTCAGCTAAGTTCACAGTTGGTTTAAGATGAGCTGCTAGAACACTGAGGAAAAAAAATACATGGGTAAAGAAGAACTTCCCAGTCATGATGTACTTGAATGTTTCTTTATTTCTGAGTTAAAAGATGAATCATAATATTATTACACTCTCCGATCTCAGCTTAGTTTGGTAGTCAACATATAGCAAATGCAGGGTAACTCATTTAATAAGTTTTTTTTCCTTTTCTCAGCAAGGGTCTGAACAACTTTTATATAGCAGAGCACTGATCAAAAGTGGCAAACGTCATTATCCTTGGCAGATTACCAGGAGTTCTGCAATTAACAGCAATGTGACTAAACCAACTTTAAAGTAAATGTAGCTTGATAAAGGAAAAATACATTCATCTTGCCACAAATTAATCGAGAGGTGAAACCCTTCACGTTGAGTACATTTCTAAGGTTACTGAGAACTGCTGTGTAAAGAAAAGCAAATGGAAACAAGAAATAAACTGCCACCTTGCACTCTACTTCTATGAATTTATTAGGGAATAGTATTTCTTCAATACCCCTATGCACAGAGAAAAGTTCCTTGAAGTCGCAAAGAGTTTGTCATGACTGAGTGACTGAACTGAACTGATGCACAGAGTCCTCTGTTGGGTGCTCAGGGGTATAAGTTAAGAAAGAGAACATTAGTCCATCAGCACTTACATAGTGCAGGAAATGAGTCCATGCAACCATTTAGACTAAGAGGACTATGTGAATAAAAACTGGATTAAATTATGAAGAAAGTGAGATAACTACTCACAGGGATCACTGTATAAAATATTTGAAATTTTGTTCTTCTGAATTTATGCAGAAGGCAAACACAAAGAAATATGACTAGAATAGTTACACTTGTCTGGGAATACCTGACACTATATGGAAAATAATAACATATCATCTGTATCTGACATATCATCTACAAGTCTCTTTTTACATGTGAAATGCATTTCTATATCTAATGGTAAATGAACACATGTGTGTATATGCCATTTATCTATTTGCTCTGAGATATATCCCTTGTCCTCGCCCTCTTAGCTTTATACTGGAGGCTGATTCCTGCAAACTACATTTCTCAGCTTCCCTCTCAATCAGCTTCCAGGTAGATTCAGAAGGAGGCCCTGGTAGGATGTGAGAAGCTGAAACAAAGGGGACATCCAGGATGTTTCTTCGTCCCTCTTTGCTTTTGGTGGCTTCATCAGCAGTGGCTTAATGTCCTACCTTGTGCCATCACCCAATGTGGTGTGTATCTCTTTGCAGGGCGATTCCCCATCATAGTCCTCCAAGTGGACTAGACCCTTTCCCCTTATTTATTCAGCTTTCTAGAGGCAGTGGTACTTTCCTGCTGCTGTCAATGTTTGCTTTGATCATAGAAGACTTTTGTAATTAATTCCTTTGTTTAAAATCCCTCTGCTGACCTACTGAATTGTCTTGCTGTTTCCCTCAGGGACGGTAAATGACATATACTGAGTATGTGCACATTTAATATAAACTTATCTGGCACTACTCAAATGGGCATACAATAGGCTAAGGACTTAAGTTTTTCTACCTCTTTGTGAGGAAGTAGAGAAATGCTACACTAGAAGGTGGGACTCAAGATGAGAAGGAGAAGCAAAACTCTAAACTATACACAAGTCCTCTTAGGAAAATGTAAGTTCAGAGGTATATCTAGAAGTTGATTTTCTAGGCTTTTAAATTAAAAGATGAGCCATTCTAAACTACTCTCTATTCTTCAAACTTTCCCCACCCACACCATCTGCTTGGCCCTTAGATCCTTGTGTTCTACCTCTCAAATGTTTCTTGAATCTGACCCTTTAAAAATTCTCTTGACATTCCATTGGCTCAGGCAGACTCATACTCATCTCCTTTAAAGTGATTTCAATTCATCCTCTGCAAGACTGTCAGTGAGTGGTTTCTAAAAGTTAACTGCTCACATAAATACCTTACTTAAAACCACCTAACGAAGCTCATTTTCTATACAATAAAATTTAGATCGCTTTGCATGTCATATATAATACTTATCCTTATTTGTGTCTTCACACCTCTCTATTTTCTATAAACATCAGCTGTCCTGACATACTTGCAGTTCCTCTAATAAGTCATACCATGTCAGCTTTTGCAGGTATGCAACTGTAATGAGGGTATATGCAATGTTCTCCCCCTTCTTGGCTGTGAGAAAACTAATTTGTCCTTCAAAACTCAGCTTGCCTATCAGCATTCCTAGAAAGTGTTCCCAAGCCTCTGTAAGCAGAATGAAACACTCTTTGGGCTGGTAGAGTATCTCAGTTTGCATGTATTTGCCCCTATTGTAACGCTAGTCTCTATTTACCATTCTGACCCCAGCATTGAGCCCAATATGGCTCGAACACCTACTTTGATATACATTTCCATAGAACTCTGAGACTCCCCTCAGGAAGGGTAGGGAAGTTCTGTAGGCCATTGATTCAACTATGCTCCAGGCTTTTCTCTCTGGAGCACACAGGGCAGCAGTCATGAGCCCATTCTAGGTCACCATTGACCCTCTACTCATTTTTCTGTCTTTCCACTTCTAGAAGCTCAGAAGATGAACAGAAATAATTGCTCTGGTATATAAAGTTGTAAGGAAAGACGATCATCGTTTGTGTGTGTCTGTGTCTATTGCTTTGTAACTTACTCATTATATATATATAGATAGATAGATAGATAGATAGTTATTTCATGGTCAAATACCTTACAAATCTTGATTAAAAACAACCAAAAACTGCTGAGTGAATGAATGATCTCTCCCACTACAACTTCCCTGAAGTCATACCAAATAAAAGATTATTGTCAAGAAATCATAGACTTTTAAACCTTCAGTTCTTACCTCCATGCAGTTATCTCAGCCTGGAATGTCCTTCCCCTCATTCTCTAACTACTAATCAGTCAGGGCTGAAATCAAATGCCATCACTTCTATGAGTGTCCTTCTGATCTGTCAAACAAAATACGCAGCTTCCTCCCCATCCCAGTGCTTTCTGTCATTATTTCTATTTGGCATTTACTTCAGTCTGCTTTGTATGTTAATATCAGGCTTTTCGAATGTCTCTTCTATGTGTGATTTTCTTGCAGTCTGGACACCTGTCTCCTTTATTTTATCTTCTTAGAACATGGCACACTCATTGGCACATAGAAGAAAGCTAATATGTATTTAGAGAACTGAATGAAATGGAAATAAATGAATTAGTCAAAGAATTCACATATGGATTATTTTTGAACTGTAAATATGTTAGATTGTGTAAAGATACTATGAAGCTGGATGAGCTCTCAACAATTTTGTGAGGTGTCAAAATTTGAAAGTAGCACCTTCAAAACATGAATGAAAGCAGCACCTTCAAACTTCTGTTCCCACCGCGTCTCTGCTGTTTACCCTCAGTCTCACATGATAAGGTTAGGTCTCAACCTCTCAAGGCCTTGTTAAGGTATCTAATACTAAAAAGTTAACATCTAATCCTCCCAAGAGCAGTTGCATTTTAATCAGAAACTCTTGAAAAACACTGAGCCAAATGGAACCAAAGGAACAAATCATGGTGGGACTTCAGACAACTTGATGATTGGGAGAAGAAGGATAATGAGTCAGGGATGAGCTTTCACAGTCTCTCTCAAAGCAGAAACACCAGCAGTTGTTGCCTCCTTTTCTGTCTGTATTTGGGCTGAATGAGTGACACCACCCTTATGGCAGAAAGTGAAGAAGAACTAAAGAGCCTCTTGATGAAAGTGAAAGAGGAAAGTGAAAAAGTTAGCTTAAAACTCAGTATTCGGAAGACTAAGATCATGGCATCCAGTCCCATCACTTCATGACAAGTAGATGGGGAAACAATACAAACAGTGAGAGACTTTATTTGGGGGCCTCCGAAATCACTGCAGATGATAACTGCAGCCATGAAATTAAAGGACACTTGCTCCTGGGAAGAAAAGCTATGACCAACCTAGACAGCATATTAAAAAGCAGAGACATTACTTTGCCAACAAAAGTCCATCTAGTCAAGGCTATGGTTTTTTCAGTAGTCGTGTATGGATGTGAGAGTTGGACTATAAAGAAAGCCGAGCACCAAAGAATTGATGCTTTTGAACTGTGGTATTGGAGAAGATTCTTGAGAGTCCTGTGGACTTCAAGGATATCCAACCAGTCCATCTAAAGGAAATCAGTCCTGAATGAAACTCCAATACTTTGGCCACCGGATGTGAAGAACCGACTCATTTGAAAAGACCTTAATGCTGGGAAAGATTGAAGGCAGGAGGAGAAGGGGACAACAGAGGATGAGAAAGTTGACTGGCATCACTGACTTGATGGACATGAGTTTGAGTAAGCTCCAGGAGTTAGTTATGGATGGGGAAGCCTGGCGTGCTATAGTCCACAGGGTCGCAAAGAGTAGGACACAACTGAGTGACTGAACTGAGTGAGTGAAAGTCACTCAGTCATGTCTGACTCTGCGATTCCATAGTCCATGGAATTCTCCAGCCCAGAATACTGGATTGGGTAGTCATACCCGTCTCCAGGGGATCTTCCCAACCCAGGGATTGAACCACATTGCAGGCAGATTCTTTAATAGCTGAGCCACCAGGGAAGCTTAAGTTAGAATAAAACAGATTTCTAAATACACAGTGTTAAAGGCACTACACAGTAGTTAAATTTCAACTTTTGTCAACAATCACTTGAATAGATTTCTATTTTCTCCCAGATAGAATAGAAATCAATCCTTGGAATAATTTAAGCATTTGAAAGTAGACTCCTATTATTTTAACACTGCATGATAGATAGGGAAACAAATATTGATAGAAACCCAGTGGTATTGTCAACATGAAAAACGCTATCAGGTGAATATTATTAGTGGCTCCCTGACTTTGGTCCATTAGACAACTGCTTTGCTAATGTCCCAACAGAACAGTAAAACCAAAGGCATCTATAGGGAATTGTTGATATTTTTCAGGCAGGAGCAAGTCAAAATGAAAGAAAGGTGAAGTCAAAGAAATTAACCATGTGGAGCCTTCACCAGACCTATCTCTTTCAGAGAATGTGACACACTTAAAACCTCATCTCATTAACCTCTACTGAATTTTTTTTCATGCTTTTGTAAATACCTATAGTTTTAAATAGGCATGTGTCAGAATGTGTGTGTGTGACATTATTGAGCATTTAGTGTTATAGACTCGATTCTTCAGTGCTCATCTTAGAAAATAACCATGAGCCTCAAGTCAAGGCCAAAAGAAGGCTATGGAAAGCAGAAAGGGAAAGCAGATGAACCAAGCAGGGGAGAGGTTCAATTATTCTGCTCCTATAGGTTGTCAGGTAAGATTAAATTCTCTAGTCTCTCACGTTCAGTAAGTGGCTTCTTCTTAGAGATTTGCTTTACAGTGTTGCCTTGTCAGGTTTTTTCTTTGTATTCTCTGTATACAAATTAGAGAGATCAGACTCAACATTTATTCGTCTCTTACTCCAATCATCATTTGATTTGGGCAAAATAAGGAAGAAATTAAAATTCACTTTAGTGGCACCCCATCTTCCCATTAAGCATTGCCTCCTACCACTAAGGTCCCCTTTGGCTCACATGGTAAAGCGCCTGGCTACAATGCACGAGACCCGGGTTTGATCTCTTGGGTTCGGAAGATCCCCTGGAGAAGGAAATGGTAATCCACTCAGTGCACTTGCCTGGATAATCTCACGGACAGAGGAGGCTGGTAGGCTACAGTCCATTGGGTCACAAAGAGTCGGATACAACTGAGCGACTTCTCTTTAAACACTTGCATGGTATGCTTTCCTACAATCATAGATGACTTGAAGAAAAGACTAGAGATACTAACAGTATCACTCCTACTCAGAGCAATGACACTAAAATCCTTAGAGGAAGAAATGAACATATTAGAGTAAGATTTCATAAAGCAGAAAGAAAGTGGGTAAATATAAGAGCCATATAACTCATAGCCAGTTCTATCAGTGAGTGAGATGGTCTAGCTGTCTAGACTGGATGAACCAAAATACAAATTTGGAAAGCCATTATGACTCACAAATCAAAGTGTGTGTGACACCAGAAATACTTGCTTTGTCATTGGCTTTGTTGTCAGCAAACCGCACTCAAGACTCATCCCTTTGATGTACTTGCATCCAAATCTTCGAGAGGAAAAAACCCCAAAAAACTACCACAGAGTATGTTGTTAGTGTAAGTGAGTTCTGTCTTAAAAGAGTAAGAGAAAACAGAAAAATTCACAAGTAATTATTCACTCTGCTAAAGGGAAAAATAAAAGAATAAAAACAATTATTCCCATATGATTACAGCATCAAATCCAGCATCTCAGAACACGAGCCAAACATTTATTCACCATAAATAAGACATTTGCTTAAATGTCTTCTAAGCAAACAGTTGAATGGCCTGGATAAAATTTAAACTTTATGAGCAGCACTTGTTTTATATAACAGAGGAAATAAAACTTTTCCAAATTCAAAAGAAGTCCCTGCTACTTTCTTTAGATTTTTTATGAAGAATATTAAACTTATTCACGTTGATGACTAGAATTTCTGGACGTCTTCGTAATTTTTTTTTTTTTTGAATTCTCAATGAGTTATAACTCCTGGTGGGGAATAAAAATACATCCAATATTGTATCTGGAAGACAGTTCAAAAAGAGCTTGGAAGTTGTGTAAAAGTGCTTTCAAGTTATTGGGATGGCTCAAGAACTCACTTTTAGTCTAAACTGAATTCACCCCTAGAGAGAATAGCACAGGCAATGCAGGCATGAGGCATGATGCTACCAGCTGGGAACTGGCTGGCAGTTATGGACACCCCATCTCAAGGAGCCACCAAAATTCAGGAGCATTGTTAAGGTACTCAGCAAGGCAAGCACAGGGCTTACTGGCCAAGCCACCCTTTCTATCCAAAGACAGGCAGGTCAGAGTTATGGCCAATCAAGGATGTAACTGCAACACAACCAAGGGTAGTATATTTGTTAGAAATGTGTTTGGCTGCAAGTAATGCAAAGTCTATTTTTCAGTGGCCTTAACAGAGATCTATTTTTTCTCATATAATAAGATATCATCAGATGGGAAGTTGCTGCTGGCCTTGATTCTGTATCACGACAATTCTCAAATTCCCTCATGGCTGCAAGGTGTCTGTCTCAACCTCAGGCATCCAGTGCACATTTAAGAAAGGAAGACATCTAAGGGTGAGAAAGAACATCCAAGTCTATTACTTTTATTGAAAAAAAAAAATGTTCTTAAAAGCCCCACAACACATTTTTATCTTGTTAGGCAGACCTGGATCACTCTGACACTATAGCTACCCACCTAGCTAGAAACGATTTTAGCTTCTTCAACCTTATGTGGAAGAGTAGTTTTCCAATAGCATCTGACACAGGGAGTCATATCGAAGGAGGCGCTGCCTTCTAAGTCTCTCTTTCTGCTCTCCTACTCCAAGCAGAGCATGCAGGGGAAAGAAGGTGAAGGCGAAACCAGCATTGCACCCATGCACCAAGAACCAAACGCTTGCATTTGACTTGTGCTGATGAGGAGATGGGGATGCAGAAGAGAAAGGTCCTAATTTGCAAATGTCTTTTAATAAAGTATTAAAATGAACATAACAGAGTCTTAAAGATATAAAAATGAGGATCTTCTACTAGTTGAGAGAAACACAAAAAAGAAAAAAAATGGATGAGAGATGGTTAAGGGAATATTCCATCAGCTGGAGAAAAGGCTTTGACTGAATAAAACTAGTAGCTCTTATTAGCGGGATAAAATCATTTCATTCCTGTACACCTAACAAATTCAGACTCCTTACTAAATTAGTTACACTAAAGTTAACTATCAATTTATTACAGGATCCCAGTGGATAGATTCAGGCCTTCTTTATATAAATCTCTTTTGTTTTACAAAGTCCCGATTGAAAGGAACCCTTAAGAAGACATATCTCATTAAAATATACACAACTAATTTTTGTGAGATCCTCAGATGTGTTGCTATGTAATCAGATACATGCTTGACAAAGTTGCATCTGAATAGAGCCTGGTTCATTTGGGAATAATACATGACTTTCAAGGGATAAATTAATTATTGTTGTCAGTTCTTCAAACTAACTTTGGGGGATTGATATCCCCTCTACATACACACATCTGACAAACTAACTGTATAGTATTCTATCATTTCTGTCATCCTAACTGAGCTTACACTTCCTCAAGGAAGCATAGATACTGTTTCAAGTCTAAAGTCAAACTAAGTAAGTCATTTTCCAAATTTTAATTCTGTTTTAAAGGGAAGCCATTGGAGCCAAATGTTTGTCATAGTGCTTCAGACATAAAACTGGAAATTTTTGATACTTCTAATATTCTAAAGGAGAAATACACTGATTTGATTTAGTATAGTTGAGATTTCTGATATTCCACTCCACAAGCATTTATAGAATTTCAACTATGTGCAGTCACTGTGTTATATGCAATGAACTTACAGAGGAAAAAAAATATTTCTGGGCCTTGAGAAACTCAAAATTCAGCTACGGATATGCTACTAGCAGCATAAGCTAATATCCATAACACACTGTGATAATTACCATGACAAAAATATTTATAAAGGGCTAGAGAAACACAATTGAGAGAATAACGATACTAGTATAAAGTTTATTATTAATTTATGAAGGAAAAATTAATTAAATCAGTTAATCAAGGTCTGAAAGTTGGCTAAATTCTTCCCTGTTGTTTGAGAGAGTAGTGTGTCCTTCTAGGCATGAAAGGAAGAAAATCATTTCTCACTCAACTCAAGCAAGGATTCACAACCTAAGTGCTGGCTGCCTCTGAAGAAACCTGCAGAGAAATTTTCTTATACTGCATCAGGTACAATAGAAGGAAACAGCTGGAAGCTGAGGGGCCAATATCAGCAGCTCCTGTGTGATTAAAAAGAACTGCCAAATGCAGTTGGTATATTCCTCCTGCCAGCAGGATCTTTTCTCTTGGTTCTGTGCTAAGTTTAAAAATAATAAATAGTAACAGTTATCACTTATTGAGTGTCCACATGTCACTTACATAAAGTCTGGCACTGTGAAGTGGAACTTACATGTATTATTTCTAGATTGTATAACAATCCTACTATACAGTAGACATTATATTACTTCTGTTTTACAGATGAGAAAACCATGACATAGAAAGAAAATCACCCACAATAAGAGAACTCAGATGTTGAGATCAGTTTCATTTGACTTCAGGGCTTAAGCCCTTACCACTATGCCATAGAAGAAAAGATGACACCATTATTGATGCCTCAATTCAAGAGCAAGGAGAGGCCTTCCTCCCTTGGCCTCTTTTTAGAGTTTAAAAACTGTTCTAGGTTAGCCAATACTCTTCTTTCCATTGCTGCCAATTGATTTTTTTTTTTCCCTTTCAAGTCTGATTTGAGTTTTGCTAGTAAATATTGTTTCTATTCTCACCCTCACTAGCAAACACAGCTGGTTTGGGCCTGTCAGAGCTTCAAAGAACCTTCTGCAAAGATTTAAACTATATGAAAATGTTAGGTAGTTAGAATAGGAAAAAGAAGTCCAGAATGGCGGTGGCAAAAAGACAAGGAAAGGAAAATTCTGTGAAAATAGAACAAAGGAAGGTCTAAGGACCAGAGTGAGAACCTCAGGTAAAAGAAACAGCCCTCCTGGCTAGCCCAATTTACACTGGGTAGGCTCAGGGGAGGAGGAAAAAAACGTGTGAAAAAGGGACCAAAACTGGGTTGGAGGGCCTCTCTTCTCTTCGTGTCATTTGGGTCAGCATGTTCTCATGCCTCGAGGATATATTTTCCTTTGCTTTCTAAATAAAACAGAGCTGTAACACTGGTCTGTCTGAGAGCTGTAACCCTGGTCTGCTGCTTCAAATTTTTGTTGTGTTGAGACAGAACCAAGGAAATTACAAACTCCCCTGACATCTATGGTGCTGTGATTTAACCTGGCTGAAACAACCTCGGCTTGGCCCCTGCAAGGAGGAGGCCAAGTGCAACAGGAGCCCAACTCGCGGAAAGCTGTTGCAGTGGAAGCTGAACGCAAAGAAAGGGCATTCTTTGTGTGCAGCGGAAGTGACAAGAAGCCCAGCATACTGGAAACTGGGACAGCAAAAAACAAACTCAGCAGAAAGCTCATGCGGCTCAATCTCAGATTGCAGAAGACCTCCGGTTAAGGTAGGATGTCCTCGTTCCTATGGTTGGAAGGACATATGGCTAAGAAAATCTTAATTCCTTTACAACCGCTGGTTCCTTGTTTCCTTGAACCCCCGCAAACAGGCAAGTGGCAGTCGGTGCAACTGAGGGACTCTGGCAGAGGCTAATCCTCAGTGTGTCCCAAAGGCCCCACTATCTGCTGGGGCCCAGTAGCTGTTACCCAAGCAGGTCGGGGTTCTTCTGTCCTTAATTTTCTTTGTGCCAAGGATCAGGCCAATGAAAACTGTGAGCACAGGTCAGGTATTTAGCAGATTTTTGGCAGGTTATGAAGGGGATTCCTTGGCACATTTTCCACACTGCTTCCTCCCCCACCCCCACCCCCCACCCCCCACCCTTCCTTCAGCTCCTCTCTCCTGGGACCTGAGCCTGGCCAAAACCCATGGTGCCTGGCTTCAGGACCTAATAAAGCTCAGGCGCTGATGTCTTATTGTAAAAATTCAGTTAGAGACACAAAGATAAGGTAAGAGGTGTATTCGTTCAGATTCAGAGAGAAGCACACTCCACAGGGTGCAGGCCATCACAGAGGAGAGTGCAGCAGCCATGAAATGTGGTATGGCTAGTTTTTTTGAGCTGGGTGATTTCACATGCTGACGAGTGAGAGGATCATCCCAACCACTGGGGAACCACCTACTCATCTGTCTTTGACAGTGTCTGGGAACTGTCCTGGCACCTCTGGATGTTTCATTTAGCTTGCAGATTAGGGACCAAGGTTTGGTTGAATTCGAGCTGTCATCTTGGACCCATTTGATTTTAATTGGTCTATGTCATTTAATTGGGCTATGTCATTCTTTCAAAAGTTGCGCCCTGCTGCCTTCCCTCCTATTTCGTGCTCTTGTCCTGAGCCCCATCCAGGCCCACAATGTTGCTTCTACAATATTCTAGAGGGACAACCAAAAATAGCTGGCCCTTGAGGAAGGAAATACTGTATAATATCAATCCCTCTAGACATTCAGGCCATCATCTACCACGTTTCCTACAACATGTGCAACAACAGCATCTCTCCGTGGGCCCACACAATGCCTGCGAGGAGTCCATCTGGTGGCATCCCTTCAAGGGCAATTGGGCTTCCAGGGATAATGTTTGCCACTTTGGGAGTTAGCCCTGCAGGCCGTTTGGGCCCAAACCCTTACCACCCTTCTCCTAAAGTTACAAACATACCCTTCCATCAAATCTCCACTCCACTTTTATGGTACATCTGGTCTTTTGCCTCTTATCAGTTTGTTCTTAAGCCACTTACTAACTCCTACAACCAGAACCCTGCCCCCTTATAGGCAACATTGCTCCACCCCACTTATTAAAATACTCTTAATGCCTTTAGTAGCTCAGACGGTAAAGCGTCTGCCTGCAATGTGGAAGACCCAGGTTCAATTCCTGGGTCGGGAAGATCCCCTGGAGAAGGAAATGGCAACCCACTCCAGTACTCTTGCCTGGAAAATCCCATGGATGGAAGAGCCTGATAGGCTACAGTTCATGGGGTCGCAAAGAGTTGGACACGACTGAGCGACTTCACTTTCACTTCACTTTCACTAATGCCCTTAACAGGGCCAGATAACCCACTACTTTGTCATTACTTCTGTTATTACCTAAAGTGGGTCTATGACAATGAAATGTTTATCTTTAGAGACATCCTCACCTGCTCTTATGGAGGACTAGGGGAGGAAATCACTGACTTACATTCCCTTAGAGCAGTAAGAGGATAAGGCTTATGGCTGCTTCACCAGGTTTCCAGTCTCAAGGTACAGACTTGGATTGCTGTACATCATGATATCTATTCCTATATGTGGTGAACAAACTGGAAATGAGTTAAGATTACAACCCTTTAATCCCACCCAGCATTGGTTATGCTGGAGACCTTAGGATGCCCAACTCCAGTCCGGGGGTCCCAGGAGGTCGACCTGCCTCGACCTGCCTAGGGATCTGGTCCTCGAAAGTTTGTCATGCCTCAACCTGCTTGGGGATCTGCCAATCCAGGGGTCCCGGGAGGTCAACATGCCTTGACCTGCCCAGGGACCCAATTCTCAGGCGGCCAACCTGCCTCGACCTGCCTGGGCATTCGATCTTCAGGAAGCTGTCACACCTCAGCTTGCCTGGGGATTTCCACCCCTCACCCAGGGATGCCTGGCTCTCAGGTTGCAACAGTACTGGGTAGGATAGGCTTCAAAAGACTCACCCCTGAGGAAGTCCACCCATGGAAATTGAAGGAGGCCTATTAGTTTTTCTTTTTTCTTTTCCTCCCTGTCATCATGGTCTTTCAGATGGGAAATAACCAATCCATTTCCTGACAGATGCCCTTGAGATATATCCTTGATCACTGGAAGCTGCTCGATCCTCTAACTCCAAGGAAGAGTCATTTAAAAATTTTTCTGTGCTACTGCATGGCCACAATGTCCTCTGGATGACAAGGAACACTGGCCTAAGGATGGGAGTTTAAATTATAATACCATCCTGCACCTAGAATTATTCTGCAAAAGACAAGGGAAATGGACAGAGATCCCCTAGGTCCAAATTTTCTTTCAACTAAGAGATATGAAGGAACTCTGTCTTAAGATCTGGTCTGCCCAGGTCATTACAAAGTGACAATGGATGTCATTTACTTCTAAGGTCACCTAAGGGGTCTCTAAAGCATTGGGCATTACTTACTATCTCCATTGTGCCTGGAGAGCTCAGTCTTCAGGAAAAGTAGAAAGAGCCAACCAATTCTTAAAATAAGTGATAAAAAGATAACCCAGGAGACCTCCCTGGGATGGAAGGAGGCTTTATCAATAGCTCTCCTCCACACCCGTATTGCCCCTAAGGGACAGGTTGGTCTTAGTCCTTATGAGATGCTATATGGGAGACCTTTTGTTTATGTCAATGACCTCTTCCTAGATCCAGAGGCTCAGACCCTCCAGTCTGATACCATGGCCATTGGGCAGTTCCAACAGGATATACGCTTGTGGGGTATAAACCAGGACCCAAAAGATTCTAAGGAGTCACCACTATATGCTCCAGGGACTCAAGTCCTAATTAAAGTCTGGAAAGATGGGTCTCCAAAGGCTCAACTCCAGCCCACATGGAAGGGCTCCTACCCTGTAATACTTTCTACCCTCGCAGCAGTCAAGGCACCAGGACACAATTCTTGAATTCACTACTCAAGAGTCAAGCCATGGAAGAAAACAGAAGAGAACACTCAATACACCCATGAGCCCCTGGGAGATCTCAGATACATATTCAGAACTACAAATGAGTGCCATTCTTATGAACATCCCCCAAATTAAGTTTCCGAGGATAATATTTCTCAGGACAGCGCTAAAGAGCCAACACAGCCTGGCAGGGATTGTACTCCAAAACAGACAGGAGATAGCTCTCCTGATCCTCGAACAAGGAGGGACTTGAGCTAACTTGAACGGGACATTTTGTTTCTGGGTAAATACCTCCAGCTAAGTTAAAGAAAGTCTCACAGTCCTCAAGAAAAACTTTCAGACCCTACAGGAACTCAAAGAACAAGCTGGAGAGTTCTCAGGGTGGCTACAATCTCTGTTTGGGGGATCTTGGTGATGGGAAATTTGGAGTTGGCTAAAGCCCCTGCTAGTCCTGTCGTTACCATATTGATGCTGCTTATGATTGCTCCATGTATTATCAATTGTCTAACCCATTTTGTCTCTGCCCAGGTCAACAAGTTACAACATGCAGTGCCAGTTCAATAAGGATATATAAAACTACAGCTGACCACATAAAAATATCACTCATTCTTAGATGGACCCTGCTATAAGGATTCTGAGGACTGAGACTAGCAAGAGAGGGAGGCCCAATGCCCCTCGCCATCCCAGTTCAGCAAGAAGTAGCCAGAAAGACCTCAACGTCCCTATTCCCAAAGAATTGCACCTCCCATCTCTTGAGGGGGAATGTTAGGCAGTTAAAATAGGAAAAAGGAGTCCAGATTGGTGGTGGCTAAAAGATAAGGAAAGGAAAAGCTTGTGAAAATAGAACAAAGGAAGGTCTGAGGACCACAGTAAGAACCTCAGGTAAAACAAACAGCCTTGCCCAATTTACATAGAGCAGGCTCAGGGGGAGGAGAAAAACCATGTAAAAAGAGGGGCCAAAATTGGGCCGGAGGGGCTTCTCTTCTCTTTGCGTCTTTACGGTTGGCATGCCCTCATGCCTCAAGGATATATTTTCCTTTACTTTCTAAATAAACTATAAAGTAAACTCTAAATAAATAAACTAAATAAACTCTAAAGTAAACTCTTTTACTTTCTAAATAAACTGAGCTGTAACACAGAGCTGTAACACTGAGCAGTCTGAGGGCTGTAACACTGGTCCAACTGAGGGTCTGTTGCTTCAAAATTCTGTTGTGATAAAACAGAACCAAGGAAATTACAAACTCCCTGACAAAAACAATCAGGATGAAAAAGGGGAAGAAAGTTTAAGTGGAAGATGACATCTTAAAATACAGGTTTGGCTTGGCTTGCATTTTTTGGAAACCAATCAGACTTGTGGAATTGATATTTTTATTGTCATTCTTGTCATGTGATTCTTCTAATGATAGACTCAACATTAAATTTCTGTGTTGTCCATTATCTTACAGCACAGACACATGTCTTCAAGTCCTCACTTGCCTGTCCATTTATCTCAGCCAGGTCCTTTTCTCTGTATATGTGGGCACGCAGTTTTCTCAAGTATCGTATGAAAGCCTAGACTAGACGTTTCAGCTTTAGTTTGAACTCTCCATTTTCACAGGCTTAACACATGGAACCACTGTGTTTTAAAAGAAGTGATTCTGTTTCTTCTAAATTCACATTTCTTCTAGATTTTATATACTCTTAGGGACTGAAAACTTTGCATCAAAGGTGAATGGAGTTTTAGTCTATAAAGTGATATGAATTTGGGAGAAGTTCAATGCAATTCAATAAATTGGGGGTAAGACAATGGCAACCCATTCCAGTACTCTTGCCTGGAGAATCCCATGGATGGAGGAGCCTGGTAGGCTGTGTCCATGGGGTTGCTAAGAGTCAGACACGACTGAGCGACTTCACTTTCACTTTTCACTTTCATGCATTGGAGAAGGAAATGGTAACCCACTCCAGTGTTCTTGCCTGAAGACTCCCTCCCAGGAACAGAGGAGCCTGTTGGGCTGCCGTCTATGGGATCACACAGAATTGGACATGACTGATGCGGCTTAGCAGCAGCAAGGCAAGTTTTAAAACATCTACTATTATGCTTTACATACAATGTCACATATATTTCAAGTGTACAACATCTTAAGTTTTGGCAAATATATATTCCTATGAAATCATCACAAAATAGTGAACAAAATTGCCTCATGCCCCTTGGAATCCCTTCATTCCCTTTCTCTAGTCCCATCTCCACTGAATTGCTTTAGGTCAAGGTAGACCAGTTTGCCTTTCTTAGAATTTTATGTAAATAAAGTCACAGAGTGCTTTGTTTTTGCACACTTTTTTAAAAAAATATAATTAGAGGTCTGGGTATGCTGCTACATATGTCAATAGGTCATTCCATTTTACTGGTGAAAGTATTCCATTACATACATGGATATACCTCCTCATGTTTGTTCATTTATCTAATGGGCACTTGGGCTGTTTCTGGAGCTTGATGCTTACCATACTTAGGTCTAAGTAATATCAACCTTCTCTAGCAGTCAAGTTCCTGGTTTTCATAGATCTGTCAATCCTGTTAAAATTATCTTGGTATAGAGCTAGAGATGGTAGTGGTGGCTGAGGAATAAGAAGCACTCTAGGTTATAACACTGCAGATTCCTATGATGATTATCTGAAGTTCAGCAGCTTTTCTTGAATAATGCTTCTCAATCTGTTGTAGGCCTAGAGTCCCGAAATAGTTGTTTTTAGCAATTTTTCCAGTTTATCATTGCTTTTTGGGGATAGGATTTGCCAACCTATTCACTCATTCCAAAACCTCCCTGATTTTTGTCTTGCTGTAATTTTTCTGACAAATTACATGAAGAGAAGGATAATTCCTACTTCTGAGAAAAGTTTCAGCTAATAAAAGGAATAGAATACACCCCCATGTAACTAAAATACAAGACAAAGACCAGGGCACTGTGTGAATAAGCAACCACTGTAGGTGTTCCATTTGGAAAGGATCAGGAAAAGCATCCAAAGAGGGCAAAGCATTTGAATAAGCCCTGAAGGGTTGGTAGGATTTCAGTAGATACTGAAAAACTGAACAGAGACATTGCATAAGTAGTTTACTGACCTGGGAGTTAATTGCTCTCTCTTTGTAAATTTTAATAGTATTATAGTACATGATATATATTTACTATGAAAACATTTAAATAATACAGTTGGTAACGTTGTAGCATCTCTCTTTCCCTTGCCTCCTTCATCCTTCTCCCCTCGGTCTGTCTCCTTTCTTTCCCCACCAATATTTACAGACTTTTCCCTATGCATTGACGTACATATATATGTAACAATGGATTCCTGAAAATCTTAATGGACTGAGTTCACCAGTGAGATAAGGGAAAAAAACAAAAACTTAGACTAGGCTTACGTTGATACAAATATCTATACAGATCAATAACTGGGGACACCTGGTTACTATTACCAGTAGTGGCAAACAGCTTACTACCTGAGTAAGCATAAGCAAGCTACTTGGTAGTTTATTTATTAAGATAAGCTAGGCAATGTTAACCCCCATGAATCCCAAAAGCTTAATTCAATAAGAGCTGGTTAATAACAAATCCAATGTTCTTCAATTTGTCACTAAAATGGAGGAGCTCTTCCATTCCAGCTATCCAGACTATGAAGAAGAGAGAGCAAAAGATGGCACATGATATATCATGGTTAGGTCTGGAAATGATGTACATCATTTCTGCCTCCATCTCACTGGAGAGAATTCAATAGCAAGTATGTTCAAGGTGGGCTGTCAAATTTGTCATTTTGTGTGCCCAAGAAAAGTTTAAAATAGTTCAGTGAATTCATATCATTTTCTCTGCCACACATTTCCTTATCTGTGAGGTATGTAGTCAACTAGATGATGATAACAGCCTTCACATTTCTATCCTTTTATGAATATTACATTCAATGAAAGAATCCGACCTCACTTTAGCAATCAGGTGGGTTTACTTTATTTTAGTTTTAGTCATTTTTGTTAAGACTCTTGCCTACTTGTCACTATGTTGCTGTCATATCAAGTTAAGAGAGTATCGGATATGAGGGTAATCTGGCTGCAACACTGTCACCTCACTGAGCACCAGGGTTGGTTTGGCTGACTAGGTGAGCATCCCCTTTCCCCTCACCTGTGTGTGTGTGTTCCTCCTGAAGGTATACACACAGTCAAAGAGGATGGTCTTCCCCAACAAAGGATATACAAATAGCTGCCCTCTGCTGCTAGAACCTTCAAACAAACTCTCAAGGTCCATTTGTATGAGGAATGCATAGTGATCAAACTTTCAAGACTCCAGACGCATCTAATTGATGTGCTGCATGTGGCATTCAGCCTTAAAAAAGTAAGATCATCTGAATCATTTTTTCCTTAAAAAAAAAAAATCCCGAATTTCAAAAAGCAATGGAAAAATGTAGAAGCAGAATTAAATCATTGGTTATCTTCCAGGAAAACCCTAACATTTTGCTAGTTATCAATTCAGTTTGCTGAACTGAGTTGAGCTTACACTGATTTCTAACTCCGTGTGTCCCTTACTTAACTTCCTTATTAACTTCTGGCTAAGTTAACTGACTCAGTTTCCAAAAAATCCTTGTGGAATGGAGTGATCACATTAGCCTTTCCTTGTCCTCAGGACAATACATACCTGTGTCCTGATGATTAGATATTCTGGAACTAACTCTTCAATCTTACCCTTCTTAGGGAAGTCCTTTGGGCATAGCAAGGTACTATGATTCAGCCAGCAGGGCCAGTGAAGATAGTGTTATTTTTGTTTTACTTTTCTTTAACTTAGTTACATCCCATCAGGCAAAGAGCAATTACTTTAAAAATATAAGGCATATTGCATAAGGCCCTAGGGAGAGGAGGCATTCTGAGTTTTCTACATTCTACATAATTATTAGAGGCAATGGCATTTTACTCAGTCATAAAAAGGAATGAAATATTGTCATTTGCAGCACCATGGATGTACCTAGAGATATTATGCTTAATGAAATAAGTCAGGCAAAGAAAGCCAAATACTATATGATATCATTCATATGTGGACTCTAAAAAAATAATACAAGTGAATATATATGCAAAACAGAAACAAACTCACAGATATAGAAAACAAACGTGTGGTCACCAAAGCAGAGAGGAAAGAAAGGAGGGACATAGGGGTATGGGATTACCAGATACAAACTACATATAAAATAGAAAAACAACAAGGATATACTGTGTAACACAGGGAGTTGCACCTATTATCTTGCAATAACCTAAAATGGAACATAATCTGAAAAAATACTGAATCACTATGCTGTACACAATATGCTGAAACTGATATTGCATTGTAAATCAAACATGTGGTGGTGGTTTAGTTGCTAAGTCATTGTCCAATTCTTGTGACCCCCATGGACTACAGCCCACCAGGCTCCTCTTGGGATTTCCCAAGCAAGAATACTGGAGTGGGTTGCTATGCCCTCCTCTAGGGTATCTTCCCAAACCAGGAATCAAAACCATGTCTCCTGAATTGCAGGCAGATTCTTTATTGCTGAGCCAACACTTCTATTAAAAAGAGAAAGCTTAGTATAGCAGCCCTTCCTCAGATCATCCCAGGGTAACCTAAGGGTCATTCTTGAAGTGTTATCTGTTTGCTGCTGCTAAGTCGCTTCAGTCGTGTCTGACTCTGTGCGACCCCAGAGACAACAGCCCACCAGGCTCCCTGTCCCTGGGATTCTCCAGGCAAGAACACTGGAGTGGGTTGCCATTTCCTTCTCCAGTGATCTTCAAATGGTGATTAATCAAAAGTGTTTAGATAAGAAGAAGACACAATGATTCTTAGCATTTAGTAGATCTGGAGTTAGAGATGGGAAGTGGTTGCAATGCTCTGGACAATCTCACACAGTGAAGAACTGTCCCGCTTAGCCACCCGGCAAACACTGGCGAATACTGCCATGGAAAAGCTATGACTTTCAGATATCCATAAGGCAGATGCTAAGACTTCATTAACAGCTTTCCTAGGGATTAGCATGTCCTATTTAGAACCAGCTCTTTTGAGGAATACTAATTGTCAGAAATGCAATGCCACGTGTGTATACTTCTTTCTCCATCATGGAGGAAGGAAGGAGGCAAATTTCTGGGAACTGTAAATCACAATAACGTAAATAAGAAGAGCCATAAATACATACACACATTCCGTGAATGGTTTTCTTTCTTTGTGTGTGTCAGTGTGATAGCAGAAATAATTATACTCTCGTGCCTGCCAAGTTTCTTAATGCAGTAACAGTTCCAAGTCATTCTCTTAAATTAATAGAATTCTGAGAGCAAATATTACTAAATATCATGAAAATGCTTCTCATTATTCTACATATTTTCTCTGTATCTGTGTGTCTCAACAGGGCCCTAAAAGCTTCAGCAGGGGCAGGAGTTCAGCATTTCAACACATGTGCTTTATAAATGCTGGAAAATTCACAAATTTATTTGCCGGCTAAACTGTGTAATCAGATCATGATTTATTCTCCTAGGGTATAGCTAGTAGGTGCTTTTTTTCTTTCCTTTTCAAAAGGGGCAAAAGTGCTGTAACTCCAAGAAGAGTTTTGCCAATATGTACAGCTTGCTTAAGGTAGAAATATCAGTCTTCCTTGGATTAAGTTAATGGTATTAGGTGTGTTGTGCAGAGATGGTCATTAAGAGTGTTATTAAAAAATCTATTCATTCCCTTTCCCATTATAGGCTTTGCAAATGCAGAGCTGCTTGCAATTTCCAGAAAACCAGCTACTTATTTTCTAGCCAGTATACCATTCAGAGAATTACACTAGCCTTGCTTCTTACAACAAACACAAACTGATTGTCGCAGTCAGTGCCTTGATCACTAAACCTCAGCTAACTTCAGTTTGGCTCTGATATTTATTAGGTTTGAAGGGGAGGGTTAGGGATGGGCTCCTTTCTATCCCCATGAACACATGCTAACTCTACTGTAGGAGAAAGAGACAATTTAGAACCTTCACAGATTTTTAGCAAAAAGGGAAAAATCATGCAGTGAAATATAAATTAGTCTACGGTGAAATCTTTTCACATTCTCAGCATGATTCTATTGATGAGTATTCCAAATACAGAATAATCTCAGTGGTAACTCAGGGTACAAAGTATCACTGAAACAAAACCATAAGTTTAGCCTATGGATGCAGAACCAGTTCCTAGACCACTGACTTTTCACCAAAAGACAAGTATGATACCTAATTCTGGCAAAGAATAAGCATCTATATATTGAGCTTACTTTTATTTACCAAGGATAAAAAATTTGATTTGATTCAAAAATAGCCTTAAGAGATTCCATTTTCTGTCATAGGAAGTAGCAATTTAGAAGTTATCTATGTACATACAGAATGCCACACATCTACTGTCAGAGACAGCGGCCAAGTCACAAGGAGATAAAACATTAGTATTAATACTTTAAATATGCTTATTGTTTTCTCTGCAGTATGATGCTATTTTGGAAACTCAGAATGTCTTTCAATCAAGGGTTCTCAATGCTAAAAGGAAACTCAGAGACCAACTGAACAGTTTCCTTTGCTTTATATTATAGTTAATGGAAGTTGAGGTACAGTGAGGTAAGGAACTATGCTCAAGACCATCCAAAGTAATAAAGACCTCCATCATAACTGTCTCTTTTACAAAATACCTTCCTATTGTTTTTTCTGGGGGAAAACAAAAGTATATCTGAAAAGGAGCAGTTGTAATGTTTATTGCTACTAAGAAGTTCTCATTACTGGATTTTAGTATAGGCCTTTAAGATAGTGTAGAGGATGAATTTCACTTATCTTATGCTTACTGTATGTGTTACAACTGAGGCAACTTTGCTAGATAGTCTTGTATGAGAAACCAATGTTTTCATATTTTGATCAGACTCTAAGATCTTCATATTAGAGGTATATATATTCTAAAGCTTCATGCATAAGATTTAATATACAAGTCAAAATAAGGTCTTCCTAATCATCTCTCCCTTTATATTTTACTTCATTCACCACATATTATTAAAAAATGATGTACAAATTATATAATATTGAATCAGAGTGAAATTGTTTTGCTCTAATCTGATCAAGTATCTCATCTAAGCATCTATAATCTATTGATTAGGTCACAAGCTTAAATACACAAAGTTCAAGGAATTATAACAAATATGCCTTCTCAAGCAGTAAATTCTACTTAGAGGTGAAAAGAGATAACATTCATTGAGACAGTGACTGGCAGCATAAATAAGTCTATTGCAGGAAAGTGTATATTTTAAGGGTGCAGTTAAAACTCTTCATTGAGAAGACAGCTATTGCCTTGAGATGAATTCAGAGATAGGAACTCTTTCCACTAGCAGCCCAATGGAATGTGATGACTTCTTTGACCTCGGCCATCAATATTACGGCTTCTAGCCATCCCCTCTGTTCTGGTCTGAGTGCACAGGTGGCAAAATGACAAATAAAACAGTTGGGGCACAGGTTAAAATGTTAGTGGCAGAGTTTGAGCCACTATAACCCAGGGAGCTGAGTAACTGTAACAGAGCCACAGCATCTGTGAATTCAGACAAATAGCGCTGTTCCAGAAAGTGAGCATTCGTTCGTTCTGACTTTCCTTCATAGATATCTCACTCGTAATAGAGCCTCAGGTTTATCCACTTAATTCTGTAATAAAGACAGACAGAATCTGGGAGTCACATTTTCTGCGATCAGCTCACCTAGAAAAAGCTGGATAATCAATACTACTTTGGACTACAGCCATTTTCTCAATTTACTCAAAAGCAGTGAACCTGTTATCTCAATAATTTGTCTCATTTTTTTAACCTACCTTTAAATAAATAATATCTCTGAAATGCATGCTGAGTACCTAAAATGTCTTACAGATTAATAATTAGTTGAACAAAGTTCTAGCACTACTGGGATTCCTATTAAAATTCATCATTAAATTGGGTCGTACATTGAATATCTTGAAAGTATTGCCACTGTCCTACTATTTGGAAAAATAATTTCATCTTCAGAGTTTCATTTTACCAGTCCATAAAAGGACACTTGACTTAGTACCACAACTTAGATTTAATAATTGGTGCAGTCTTTAAAAGGCAGGAGTACATGTGTCCCATTTGCTCTGGGTTGTATCTGAGCATATTGCCACAGATCAGGGCAGGGAATGGGGGAGATTCTGCTAAAGAATGATGATTTTGATGCTGTTCATTTGGGTTGCTTCTCACTGAAATGTTTTGAAATCTAAAACCCTACTTTGCCATTTTCATGAGTTATTTAAAGCATTCCTTCTGCATACTTGAGAATGATGAGGATTTAAGGGTGCCAAGAACTAGCTTAAGCTGACTGTGAGTGAAATCTTGTTTTGGAGTCCTCTTATCTCGCTAGAAATGTCACACTCTCTTGAGGAATGGTAAGAAATTCTGTGGACTTTAGAGATATTTCACATCACCTTTTATTTTCTTTCTTTAAAATATAAATTTATTTATTTTAATTGGAGGCTAATTACTTTACGATATTGTATTGGTTTTGCCATATATCAACATGAATCTGCCATGGGTGTACGCGTGTTCCCCATCCTGAACCCCCTCCCATCTCCCTCCCCTGTACCATCCCTCTGGGTCATCTCAGTGCACCAGCCCCAAGCATCTAGTATCATGCATCGAACCTGGACTGGCAATTCGTTTCATATATGATATTATACATGTTTCAATGCCATTCTCCTAACTCATCCCACCCTCTCCCTCTCCCCACAGAGTCCAAAAGACTGTTTCTATATATCTGTGTCTCTTTTCTTAAATATGGTTTGATTTCAGTTTCTTCTCATTTTGGAAAATAATATTTAAATAAAACTTCTTGCTTTTATATTCTTTGGAATCAATGAAAATATTCTCCATTTCTGTCTCTCTCTCGCTCTCTCTTCACTCCATCTTATTGGGACTTGCTGTGACAATTCAGAAAAAGTAAGAACACTAGCCAATAACCTGAGAGCTGGAATTCATAATACACATCAGAAAATATTTCTAGCTATGTGTATTTCTTCATCAAAATCTATCTGCACCTATCTGCACTGCCCATCTGATGGTCACTCCTAATGACATCACTTTTCTTGAGTTCTTAAGAGTTGTTTTCAGATGGATTTCTTTCTATTTACACATTATCCACTGTGGTCTACCTTCTTTATCTAGCTAATAGCAGCTATTTACCTACTTGCAAGGAATATTTTTCTAAGATATGTTATGCAGCCCCTTGCTGGGGTGGGAAAAGACTCCAACGCATTTAGTCCTGAATATCTGGTACTGTCTCTTCTTTTGGAATATATCACTGCATATGCATTTTAATTAAACCCAAACTGCATTCACAGAGGGGTTTATATGTCACCAATTATTCTGAATGAGGCCTTTTCCTCTCCTTTTTGAATATTTAATCATCTGTCTTTCAACATGTGTGGAAAATGCAGTATAATTATTATAAATAATATCTTTTCTTAAGCATGAATTTGGGATTCGGTCAGTTTTTGTTTCTTTTTCTTCTAGCAGCTCAAAAAAAAAAAAAAAAAAGCCACACACTTCAATTGTCTTACTGTGGGTGTTTTCTAAAGTACAGTCACAAAAGAGATTCTGAAAACGACAATGTTCTGTTTGATATTTATTCTCTCACATTGACTTCCATATCAAAATGACTAAGTTGGGAAGACAAAAGATGCTTTCCCAACTGCTGGCAACACAAAGCTCCTTTGTATTCTGACTCTTCTCTTTCTCGTACATCAACATCAATAAGTATTTTGTGGGAGAGACTGAAATGTCAGTCTTTCGGAGGAGCAATCAAGTCCAGTTTATTCTTTGCTCTGTAATTAAAGCCTGTTTTTGTGAGGAAAGTAAACCAATACCCAGCAGTCCAAGATAAACTGCCATGCTATGTTTAATCTTCAGTAACCCTTTCAATAGTATGCACCCTTTGAGACTGGCTACAGTTCTGCATTCTTGAGCCAACAGAAGAAAGATTCACAGAAGACAATAGTGGGTAATAGTTTTACGGTATTAAAGTGGGATGTCTTCCTTTTAAATGCTTGCCTCTAAACAAATAGTGCTACAGAGGAGGAGGAGGAAAGTGAAGGGTTTGATGCACATGCTTCATCGACCCTAAACGTGGATGTGGTCCTTCCTTCCATTTCCCCGAGGAAGTGCCAAACCAACTCCAATGTCTGACTTTGTTACAGACTTGAGGATATTAAAAAGAAAAGAAAAGAAAAAAAAAAAAAGAAGTTACAAGAGAGAAAAAGAGAAGAGTTTAAAACTGGTTATTAGACATTCAGTTCAGTTCCGTTCACATTACTTCTCCTCAAATTACACTGTAACGGGTCCCCTAGAGTCGGCTTCCTCCTTAGCTCTCAAATGATAGCCACTCTCGACTCCTAGGCCACCCTCATCCTCAGAAATAAAGACAGCGAGTTCTGCTCAGCTATCTCCTTCCTGAATCCTAGGCTCTGCTTGTTATGTTTGCTTGCTAGCTTCTTTCTTTAGAAAAGAGAAAAATGTTAACACCATGATAATTCTTCAGTTTAGAAAAGCAACTCTTTCAGTTTTTAATACCAGTTAGGATTCATCCATTCAATACACCTCTTGTATTATTTGGTATTTATATAATTAAAAGGTACGTGAAAAGGATTGCCTAAACCAAAATGCAGCCTCCCCCAAAGATATGTACAACCAATCCTATGAAAATTTTAAGTAGTGATATTTTGAACAGGTAAGTCTTTTCTCCTTAGCTCCTGAGTCAAAAAGAGCCATCTCATTATGAACTGGTCTGCCCTGGTTATGGAAAATGTACAATACATAGCATTTGTAAAGGGTTCTCAGGGAAAACACCACCTTCACTCCTGAGACTTTACTACATCAACCCTCTATTTCAGCACTGTCCAAGAGGAATACAGTGCAAGCCACAAATGTGAGCCACATATGGTATTTAATTTTTTTCTCCTGGGCACTATAAAAAAGTAAAAAGAAAGAGGTGAAATTAATCTTAGTAATATATTTCATTCAACCTAATATATCCCCAATATTGTCATTTAACACCTGCTCAATATTAAAACATCATTAATGTTATTATTCTCTTTTTTGTAAGGAGGCTCTGAAATTCAGTGCGCATTGTACATTTATAGCACATTTCATTTCAGATTAACTACATTTCAAATGCTCAGTACCATATGAAACTAGAGGTTACTGTACTGGACAGAAGAGCTCTACACCTTCACTGTCAAGTGAGTCCTTTATCCAGACCAAGAGACTGAATGCAGAGGTGGACAACTGCCAGGCCACCTGTGACATAAATTCAGACCTAAATAAGAAGCCCAGGAAGTCGACCCACAATGTCTCCAGCAGTTGGTCCAGAACAGTAAAAACTTGGTCATGGACTTTCAACTTTGCTGTCCCTCCTCTACCCCTCATCCTTCTGTCTCAAGATCAACCAAAGAAAGTCAAACATGCTCCCCAAACAATCCCATGAGATACTCATGTAAGCTGCCTCCAGTTTTACATACCAACAAACTCCAATCAGAGAATACCTGAAGCCTTCTCTTTTCTCACTTGAAATATTTCCCACCCTCTTACCTGCCTTTGAGTCATTGTCAAACACAAATAGCGACAGCTGATTGCTTCAGTGAGTTCTAAATTAACAGCCTCTGCATGTGATTATTTGGGTGCTCTTAGGTTATTTCTGTAAGACTTGAGCTTCACTTTTGATTGTGTAAAAATTTTCCCTTTCATTTGAAAATCCAAATATGTGAAACAATGAGGAAGGGGAGAAAGGTGTACAGGAAGGATGCTTTGGACCCAAGCTATATGAAGCTGAGTAGCTACATTAGGCTGAAAACACACACACACACACACACACACACACACACACACACACACTGTGGTTTGTTGTTGTTGAAGATATTACTTTGAGGTAGTGGCAGACAAATGTTCACCATGATTTAAGCATAATGTTGGTAGGGAGCTGAGAAAAGGGTCCTTGCTCATCTTTGCTTAAAAGACATGTACTTGCAAATTTTGAGAGGAAGACAGTCTTGATATTCCTAGATTTTCCACAATCCATTTTGCACCCTGTAGCCTGTGCCTGTAGAGACACATTTTAAAAGCTCTCCAATAATACTGGCTGGCAGTTGAGTTTCTTAGGAGCAGGGAAGATGTCTGCCCAAAATGTGGGATTAACGCTTCATTTTTGGCTGGAGCTAAAGTAGGAGAAAACCCAAAGGGAGAACAGATCACTTCTGTGGCCACGCAAACAGTGCAGTAACATATAAAATGGTACTAAGACAATCTAGAAAATGTTTTCAAGCCCAGCAAAATAAATGCTATTTTTAAGACTTGAATTAAAAGAAAATTTAATCAAGGGAAACAGATAATGTTTTTTTTTTTTTTTCCAGAATTGAGTAAAAACTGGATCTATCTCTTGTTAAAGAAATTTAAGGATTTTTTTCTCTCAAGCAGTGACTCTCTGCTTAGAATTCTGACCCATTAAAATGGGTTTAAGGTGGCCAAAGTGAAAATCTTTGAGTTTTGAAGTTGCCTTTAAATAGAAATTATTTTAGGAAAAATAATCAAATTAAATCCATCTGAGGAAATCATGAGACTCTATAGAAAATAAATATCTAAAGCCAGTATGATCTGAGAGTCCAGGGCTCCCTGTTACTATATTAACCATGTTATAGCCACACCTTGATGCAAGGAGCCTCGTGGACTTGAAAGGGCCCGCAGAGTTAATCACTTCCCACTCCTGCAGTAACTAATTCTCTGGCAGTCTTCTGCTCAATCTGCTTCAAAATGTTATATGAAATGCACTATTTTTATATGAAATGCACTATTTCTCAGAGTCTGTCTAAAAAAAAAAATCTTCCTCTCACAATAGGTCTCCTTTGTGATAGTATTACATGGTGAGAATGTAGCATTCCTGCCCTCAAAAAGATTTACAATGCAAATACCATCTGAAGAGGGAAAATTACATCACCTCACTATGAAGATGAGCTTCAGTTCATCAATCACTAATTGAGAAACTTAGCCAAATATTAATATAAATGTCATATCTCTGTCAGACAGGACCCGGAGAAGCGGTTTTGATTTGGTCATAACTTACATCATCCGTGAGCCTTGATGTCGGCTATCTTGCCTGTGCAGCAAGGGTCTTATCTAGGATGTGAATTTCATTGGAAAGCTGACTGTCCTGAAAAGGAAAGAAGAGATGAGAAAGAAAAACTAGACTCAGAAGACCAACAACATTTTCATTTGTGAAGAGTTCAGATTAACTCATAAACAACAGAAACATTTCTATGGCCTTCTGTCTGCTGTCTGCATCGCTCATGTTTTAGCAGAAACTGGTCCAGCCAGGGTGATCCCTCTTCACAGTGGCACAGAGACTAAAGCTGCTTCTAGGACATGGTCCTTGTCACAGTGTAGCTGCAAGGCACTGTAAGACATTAGGGAACCAGTGAAGACATTCAGTAAAGACAATTCCCTCCTTTTTCTGTTTTAGACCTTTGGTATCTACTGATATTTACTGAAATAGAAAATGTCACAAGGTGATATGAGAGTAAAAGAAATCCCTCCCTACTGCCAAATGCATACATAACAGTCTTCTGAAACTATGCCCTCTGCTAAAAGCACATCATATGTGATTTGAAATCTTCCAGAGATTAAGTCTTGGAGAAGGCAATGGCACCCCCACTCCAGTACTCTTGCCTGGAAAATCCAATGGCTGGAGGAGCCTGGTAGACTGCAGTCCATGGGTCACTAAGAGTCGGCACGACTGAGTGACTTCACTTTCACTTTTCACTTTCATGCATTGGAGAAGGAAATGGCAACCCACTCCAGTGTTCTTGCCTGGAGAATCCCAGGGATGGGGGAGCCTGCTGGGCTGCCGTCTATGGGGTCACACAGAGTCAGACATGACTGAAGTGACTTAGCAGCAGCAGCAGCAAAGATTAAGCCTACTAAGGTATCTATTTTGTGTCATAATTAGGTGACCCACAGTCATCATTGCTAAACCTAAGTCTGGTGTTTGTTATGAATAGTGTGTCACTCTAGGCTTCAGGAATTTGGCTTCAACCTTCTCATGTTAAGGTCCTCTTGTAACATAGGTCCTCCTTCCCAGATTACACCTCAATGGATGTGAGTTTGAGTGAACTCCGGGAGATAGTGATGGACAGAGAGGCCTGGCGTGCTGCGATTCATGGGGTTGCAAAGAGCTGGACACGACTGAGCGACTGAACTGAACTGAACTGAAGCATATTTATGTATTGTTTATATGTTTTTAGCATTTTACCTAAGTCACTTTTATGTATTAACTGAACCCTACAGGAAATTTTTTGTAGTAAGAAGTAGAACTATTCAATCATACAGATGAGGAAACTGAAGCACAGAGTGGTTAAGTAACCTGGACTAGATTTCTCAGCCAGAAAGTGGCCAAGCAAGTTTTGAACCCAATAGTTTAGCCCCCAGTCTCTCAGCTCTTAACTACCTATTCTTAACCATACTACTGCTTTCTGAGGACCAAGTCTATGTTTTTCTTCTCTCTGCTCCCAGGTCCTAGTATAGGCCTGAAATAAATGTACAGTGCAGCAGAATCTCTATGTAATACTCATCACACTGAGGTGTAGATGCTCAGCTAACATGATCCTTGAAGCTTACTAAGCGCTGCGTCCTCTATCAGGCTGACCTTACCATCATCACTATCACTCAATCTGGACTCTTATTTCTTGTCTGGGATTATTGATAAAGCCAAGCTGGTAACCGCACTGTGATCACAGCTCTGCCTTCCAATCTGTTCCTTCCTCTAACTCTAGTTTACCTCTTCCAGTCTCTCTTTCTATTTCTAAATGTAATGTGAAACCTCTATGTACTAAACAATGGGGAAACAATGAGCAGATACCAATTTGTTAATTATATAGCAAAGGAGACTTACTTGTAAAAGTCTAATTTTAGAAAACTCTTGTGTAGGTCACTGTAACTTTTGCTCAACCATATCTTCAGGAATAGCACTCGTTAAAGATGTTGATATGATTATACCACAATGCTATCCCTGAACCAAATCATCACTAGTGGAACAAATCAGTTCTTTTTGCTTCAAAACATTTTCACCTCATCTATGCAATTATCAAATGTTTCCTATCCTTCTCCAGCATACATGTTTTGGAAACCAATCAAAGCAGGATAAAGAGGTATATGCCTTCTATGTGTTTCTGCAATATAAGTGCTAATAGATTCAATACTGGGAAGGTAAGGACCCTTGTCCTGGAGTGAATATTCAAACTGTCTAGAGGCCAAGCACTTTCCTAGAGGTCAAACATTTTCTCCAAATTAGGAGACTATTATGGAACAGAGAGAAGGATATTCCTGAGCCTTGGACTTCATCACTGGTTCACTGGTGCTGAGGATACAATGCTAAATAAGACAAGTTCCGGGCTTCAAGGAGCTCATAATCCATCAGAGGAGACAAACTGATTCTCTGTGTGTTACCTACTACAGTAGTCATCTACATGACATATCACATGAAGAAATACATGCAGGAGTGGCTATAATCAAGAAGTTTCAGAGTCCAGTACAAAACGAAAATGCAGGGCCCTTAGTCACAGCAATCAGGCAAGAAAAAGAAACAAAAGGAATTCAAATTGGAATGGAAGAAGCAAAACTGACTCTATTTGTGGATGACATGATTCTATATAGAAAATCCCCCAAAATATTAGAACTCATTAATGAACTCAATAAAGCTGTAGGATAAAAACATTAATACACATAAATCTATTGCATTTCCTATACTAACAATGAACTAGAAGAAAGAGAAATTAAGAGGATAATCCTATTTACAATTAAATAAAGAACAACAAAATACCTAGGAATAAATCTAACCAAGGAGGTAAAATACCTATATTGGAAAATTTCTAAGACACTGATGAAAAAAAGACACAAACACAAAGATATGCAATGCTCATAGACTGCAAAAATTAATATTGTTAAAATGTCCATACTACTTGAGAATACCTAAAAATTCAATGAAATTCCTACTAAAATACCAACAGAATTTTTCATAGAACTAGAGTAAATAGTTTTAAAATTTGTACAGGAGCAAAAAGGCCAAATACCCAAAAGAATCTTGAGGAAAAAGAACAAAACGGGAGATATTGGTAATTATTTTTTGCCAGTCTATTTAAGGGATGACAAACTAGCTACAAAGAATAGCAAAGTGAGGTAAGAAAACCTTCCTAAGTGATCAATGTAAAGAAATAGAGGAAAATAATAGAATGGGAAAGATGAGAGATCTCTTCAAGAAAATTAGAGATACAAAGGGAATATTTCATACAAAGATGGTCACAATAAAGGACAGAAATGGTATGGACATATCAGAAGCAGAAGATATTAAGAAGAGCTGGCAAGAATACACAGAAGAACTATACAAAAAGATCTTAATGACTCCAATAATCACAGTGCTATGATCACTCACCTAGAGCCAGGCATCCTCAAATGCAAAGTCAAGTGGGCCTAGAAAGCATTACTACAAACAAAGCTAGTGGAGGTGATGGCATTCCAGTGGAGCTATTTCAAATCCTAAAAGATGATGTTGTGAAAGCACTGCATTCAATATGCCAGAAAATTTGGAAAACTCAGCAGTGGCCACAGGACTAGAAAAGGTCAGTTTTCACTCCAATCCCAAAGACAGGCAATACCAAAGAATGTTCAGACTACCACACAATTGTACTCATCTCTAGCGAAGTAATACTCAAAATCCTTCAAGCTAGGCTTCAACAGTATATGAACTGAGACCTTCCAGATGTTCAAGCTGGATTTAGAAAAGGAAGAAGAACCAGAGATCAAATTGCCAACATATGTTGGATCATAGAAAAAGCAAGAGAATTCCAGAAAAACATCTACTTCTGCTTTACTGACTATGCCAAAGCCTTTGACTGTGTGGACCACAACAAACTGTGGAAAATTCTGAAAGAGATGGGAATACCAGACCACCTTACCTGACCCCTGAGAAACCTGTATGCAGATCAAAAAGCAACAGTTAGAACCAGACCTGGAACAACGAACTGGTTCCAAATTGAGAAAGGAGTATGTCAAAGCCATATATTGTCACCTCACCCTGCTTATTTAACTTAAATGTAGAGTACATCACAAGTTGTACTCTTGTGAAATGCCAGCCTGGATGAATCACAAGCTGGAATCAAGATTGCCAGGAGAAATATCAATAACCTCAGTAATGCAGATGACATCACTGTTAGGACAGAAAGTGAAGAGGAACTAAAAAGCCTCTTGATGAAATTGAAAGAGAAGAGAGAAAAAGTTGGCTTAAAACTCAACATTCAGAAAACTAAGATCATGGCATCTGGTCCCATCTCTTCATGGCAAATAGATGGGGAAACAATAGAAACAGTGACAGACTTTATTTTCTTGGGCTCCAAAATCACTGCAGATGGTGACTGCAGCCATGAAATTAAAAGACACTTCCTCCTTGGAAGAAAAGCTATGACCAACCCAGACAGCATATTAAAAAGCAGAGACATTACTTTTCCAACAAAGGTCTGTCTAGTCAAAGCTATGGTTTTTCCAGTAGTCATATATGGATGTGAGAGTTGGACTATAAAGAAGGCTGAGCACTGAAGAATTGATGATTTTAAAATGCAGTGTTGGAGAAGACTCTTAAGGGTCCCTTGAACTGAAGGAAGATCCAACCAGTCAATCCTAAAGGAAATCAGTCTTGAATGTTCATTGTTCATTGGATGCTGAAGCTGAAACTCCAATATTTTGGCCAACTGATGGCAAGAACTGACTAACTGGAAAAGACCCTGATTCTGCGAAAGACTGAGGACAAGAGAAGAGGCCAACAGAGGATGAGATGGTTGGATGGTATCACCGACTCAATGGACATGAGTTTGAGCAAGTTCTGGGAGTTGATGACAGACAGGGAAGCCTGGTATGCTGCAGTTCATGGGGTCACAAGAGTTGGATACGACCAAGCAACTGAACTGAAACTGAGGCCAGAGTAGAGCTTTGGACTGAGGGATGCCAGGAATATACCTGTAAAGGAAAGTTAATACCAGTGTTTCTGGGCTCAGTGTAATGAACACAGGGAAGAATAGGGTCAATCATAATTTAACTGTAGTTTTATCACTTACTGCTTGTGAACTCTGAACAAGTGACAAAATCACTGAGCTTCAGTTTTTTTCACCTGAAGATCAGATTTCTAACCTTGGCTCAGCCACTATTTAGTTTTGAGACCTTAAACAAGTCACTTTCTCTCTCTGAATCTCAGCATGTCCACATATAAATGAAAATCCAGAGCTAGATGAGGGCTTTCAAACTGAGCTCTGAGGAGGTGCCCCGGGAGATGTGGGGAAGGTAGATGAAGATGAAAGAACAGTCCAACACATTTCAGCCAATCAAACATATTAGACAGCATTATTTCCTTCAGTGTTATATACTGTGTCTGTACATAAGCGTTTGTTTTATATAGGTATATATGTGCATATATACACATACATAAACATACATTTTATATGTGTTAGGCATATCATATGCTATATGTTATATGTTAACAGTATGCATTTATGTATATATGTTACATCACTTAATAAATATATACTGTATATTATGGTATAGTAAAATATATTATAACATTTGCTATATACATATTATTTATTCAACAAAGCATCTCAGTTTAATAGTAGCTCACTGGCTGGTTAGTATAAAATTAAGAGTCAAAGATATATGTAATGTTCCTAAAAAGCATCAGGCACAGAGTAAGCATTAAGTCAGACTCTAAGCCCAAGAAGTCAGGAATATATGAGTCTTTTGTCCACTACTGTATTCCCAGCACCTTGACAAATGTCAGCACTTAGTGAAGGCTCACATCTGTTTGCTCAATATATGAACAGACAGGGTCTACAATACACTAACTTCTAGGCCAATGTTTTTGATACAAAGGTAAACAAAAAACATGGATCCAACCTTTGTGGCTGTTACACATAGGAACACACAATTAAAAAGAACAATTGAATTTGTGCTTAATGCTTTACCAGGATTAGAGATAAGAACTGGTTTGAATCTCTGTTACCAGTTGGAAACCTCCAAGTGCAAATAGTCCCAGATGCCTGTCAAAGTTGTATATTTTTCTGATATGTGAGAAGATAGGCAGAGAAATGGAGGAGGGAATACTTCTCATCAAGTAGCAGGGAGCAATCTGGCTAAGACTTTGGACAACTAGAAACTAGGAATGGTTGTCTTAGAAAAATTACTTTTCCCTAATAGGCTATTTTATCTTATATTCCTGGTGTGTCACCCTGAGATATGAAGAAGGGAGGCAATGGAACCTGTCCTGAAGGAATTTCCCATTCATTGGAAAAGACAGCCTCAAGATACATTCATAATGTAATACCAGGACTTCTCCTCCACCCACTACTGCCATAAGCAAAGCTATTCCAAAGGCACAATGTGAATGGAGAAGATGTGCTCTGGGAAGGTTTAAAAAATGGGTGAATTTACAGCAGAGAAAAGAAAAGAGGTGACTGAAAATCTGGCATGGGGCAAATGATTAAGAGAAGAACCTTGCTCTTGGGGCAAGGTCATTCACAGGTGCTAGTGTGAGACAGATGGGTTAGCAGAGATCAGCACCTTGGCAGTGATGAACAAGTTAGCAGACACACCCATGGACACTTCCTGTTACTCAAGATAGCTGAGTATTTTCGCAGCAATAGCATTTCTTTGAATCCAAAGGCCTGATCACACTGCTACACTCATTTGTTAATATTTATGTCTCCACAGTTATTTAATCTTACAAGGACAAGGGAAAGTAAAACCAGGATCCCTAGGGCAATCATAATTCACCCACGTGGCTCACACACGTTCATTTGGTTCTTAAGTGCATTGCTTAGTTTATGGCAAGTACAGTACGTAGGAGTTTTCTTAGAATTAGTCTAAATTGTCCTTAATTGAAATATGTCATGAAATAGTCTTTTTCTCCAAATGAGTATTTTACTCAGTAGCACACAGTCTGTGGTAATTAAGAGCAAAAATAGAAGAACATGAAACCATTAACATTTTTCATTCCTACTGTTTTTTGTTTTTGGGTTTTATTTCCCCTGTGCCTACATTTGTGGGATGGGGAATGCTTTAGTTTCTAACAGAATCATTTGAGCAATGCTATCGTTCTAACAATTTGAAATTTTTATCTTCTTTAAACCATGTAATTGTGTACTAAACAAGGTAGGAGAAAATGCCTTTTCACTTATATTTTTCCAAATGTAGAGACTGTGATAAAAACAAGATAGTAGAGATTTATGTCTGTTGGGTTGACAGCATTTTATATTTACTTGGACTATGAGATTGAAATCAAATCAGAGTCTCCTATCCAGGAATGTGTTATTTGTTATCTAAATAACTATATGCGAGCAAATCAGATGTGGATAAGATGTTTCCATTATCACTGTGTGTGTTAGCTCTGGTTCATGAAGTCCTAGCTTCATCTCTACTAGCTTTATCAAAAGTGCTCTTTTTGGTTTTATGTACTTGCTATGGTTGGATAGGAGAGTTTGTTCTCATTAACTTCTCAACCAGTAATAACAAAGGAAAAATAGAATGGAAGGAACCAAGGAAATACATTTTGTGTATGAGTTTGGTTAATAGACAAACCCGCTGCTTGATAAGGAATTAAGGGTGAAATTGTTCCGAGAATTTGTTGAAACAGCAGGAGTTTGTTTTGTTCACACTATACAAGCCTCAAATTCCGAAAATGCCAGATTGGAGACTATTTATATTCCTATTTCTCTATCTGGGGCCTTTTGTCCACATATTACTAACAATCTTACCTTAAGTTTGCAAGTAGGAAAAATACGACGTGAGCTTATTTTTGTCATAAAACTTCATAAACTCTATTTGACCTTAACTTTGTAAGCAGAAATATGCTTATCTATGAATAGTTATGCTATCAGTCAAGGGTCTTGTTTGCAAACCTAGAGCTGGTTTCAAATGTTTTAAACAAAGAAATGAATTTTTTGAAAGAACACAATAAATAAATCAAACAATATTTTAACAGAAATTGTCTGTCAAGGAATGCTTTTCACAGCTGCAAAGCCCCACTGCTGCTGGCCATTCTCACAGCTATCAGGAATAATTTCTTTCTGTATTTTCATTAAAGAATTCAAAGTCCTAGGCAGGAAGGTCCAGCTGGTGGAGAGCAGGTCTTTCAGCTGCTTGTTCCCTGCTATGAAGCCATGGGGAAGAGAAGCATCTTTCCTGTTCAGGTTCTATGACAGAAGGAAAGATGCTCTCCCCTTCAACACTGTATCAGTGGGGTGTTAGCTCCAAATGAGAGAAGGGATCATATAGAAGAGTTCCACCTGAATTCCACTAATGGCAAAGATTTGCTACTTCCTCTTTGCTACTGATTTATCTAAAATAAAAGTTTATAAACACTCTAATACATTAACAAAAAAAGTACAATTGAACAATTCTGCACTCTTGGCAAAGAATGCTCAAACTACCACATAATTGCACTCATCTCACTCGCTAGTAACATAATGCTCAAAATTCTCCAAGCCAGGCCTCAGCAATATGTGAACCGTGAACTTCCAGATGTTCAAGCTGGTTTTAGAAAAGGCAGAAGAACCAGAGATCAAATTGCCAACATCTGCTGGATCATGGAAAAAGGAAGAGAGTTCCAGAAAATATCTATTTCTGCTTTATTGACTATGCCAAAGCCTTTGATGGGTGGATCACAATAAACTGTGGAAAATTCTGAAAGAGACGGGAATACCAGACCACCTGACCTGCCTCTTGAGAAACCTATGTGCAGATCAGAAAGCAACAGTTAGAACTGGACATGGAACAACAAACTGGTTCCAAATAGGAAAAGGAGTACGTCAAGGCTGAATATTGTCACCCTGCTTATTTAACTTCTATGCAGAGTACATCATGAGAAACACTGGACTGGAAGAAACACAAGCTGGAATCAAGATTGCCAGGAGAAATATCAATAACCTCAGATATGCAGATGACACCACTCTTATGGCAGAAATTGAAGAGAAGCTAAAAAGCCTCTTGATGAAAGTGAAACAGGAGAGTGAAAAAGTTGGCTTAAAGTTCAACATTCAGAAAACGAAGATCATGGCATCTGGTCCCATCACTTCATGGCAAATAGATGAGGAAACAGTGGAAACAGTGTCAGATTTTATTTCTGGGGGCTCCAAAATCACTGCAGATGATGACTGCAGCCATGAAATTAAAAGACGCTTACTCCTTGGAAGAAAAGTTATGACCAACCTAGATAGTATATTCAAAAGCAGAGACATTACTTTGCCGACTAAGGTCCGTCTAGTCAAGGCTATGGTTTTTCCTGTGGTCATGTATGGATGTGAGAGTTGGACTGTGAAGAAGGCTGAGCACCGAAGAATTGATGCTTTTAAACTGTGGTGTTGGAGAAGACTCTTGAGAGTCCCTTGGACTGCAGAGAGATCCAACCAGTCCATTCTAAAGGAGATCAACCCTGGGTGTTCTTTGGAAGGAATGATGCTAAAGCTGAAACTCCAGTACTTTGGCCACCTCATGAAAAGAGTTGACTCATTGGAAAAGACTCTGATGCTTGGAGGGATTGGGGGCAGGAGGAAAAGGGGACGACAGAGGATGAGATGGCTGGATGTCATCACTGACTCGATGGAAGTGAGTTTGAGTGAACTCTGGGAGATGGTGATGGACAGGGAGGCCTGGTGTGCTATGATTCATGGGGTCGCAAAGAGTCATACACGACTGAGTGACAGAACTAAACTGAACTGATCAGTTCTTTTGGGACCCACTTTTCATTTAATGGAAATATAAAATTAGAGGGAGCTTTCATCTTTAACTAATGTAGTATCACTCATTTCTAGAAGTACTTTAATTGTTAACTCTCCTTTTTAATTATTAGCTTCATAAAAAGCATGTTTATTTCAAAATGACTACTATACCCTGACCACCTGAGGAATCTAGTATGGATGGCTCCCCAAACAATTGTCATCCCCATTCTCCCTGGAACATTCCAATACAGAGGTTGGAAATTCATGTACTTACCCAGTCTTTTTTTTTTTTACAGAGAAGAGTTTGTATTCCACTTCCGGGTCATGACATGTATGTAAAATTCAATTAGGGAAGCTTCTAGAAAAGTTATTGTTTACTGAAATTATACATGCAGAGTAAACAATGCCCCTCACTTCCTCTACTTTCTACTCTGAGTATGGCTGGTGATACCTACAGCTGAAGTGAAAAGGCCAATGAACTGAGAGATGTTATTGCTGACATCTCAAGTCTGACACTGTTGGGCCTGCAACAGTCTACATTAAACCCCTTCCATCCTTGGGGACAATGTAAGTCAAGTTTGCAGTGACTTGCAGCTGAGAGCATTCCTAAGTGACATGATGATTTCAGCAACTGACATCCATTTATAACTGGACATTTCAAATAACCTACTCTACTATATACTGAGTGTTGACTTCAGGGTAGTAGCACAAGTGAGGTACAATCCAGATTCTCAAGGAGAAAAATAGTACATATAAGAAGATACACAACTAACATTATGTGCTAAATGATAAAGTCGAGTCACATTCCCTAAGCTATTAGAAAACAGGTGAGTTTGGTACAGGCTATCAGGACTACCTCCAATAACATGGAATAGTCTGGTAAAAGAGCAAATTGTGGTATATTTAACAAATTAGCAGGAATATTTAGTTTATAACAATGAATATTATTATAGTAAATCATTATTTACAATGAATAATGAGAATAGTATATGTTTGCTATGTGTTATTATGGAAACTTTTACATCACTATCTCATTTTATCTTAAAAACACTGGTGTGAGGTTGGATATATGTGTAGATGGGGGAAACTGAACTCCCAAAAAGTCTAAGTCAGGTTTTGTCAGCCTTAGCACTGTTGACATTGTAGGCTAGATAATTTGTATTAGAAGAGCTAACATGAGCTCTGCCTTCTTAGCAGATTTTAAAGTGTATAATATGCAGCTGTTATTTTAGGCATAGTATTGTACAATAGATCTCTAGAACTTATTTTGCATAACTGAAATTTGATATCCATTAATTAGCAACACTCTACTTCCTTCTCTAAGTTCCTGAAAACAACCATTCTATTCTTTACTTCTGTGAGTTTAATTAGTTTAAATAACTCATATAAGTGGAATCAAGGAGGCTTTGTCTTTGTGTGACTGGTTTATTCCACTTAGCATCATGTCCTCAAGTTTCATCCATGTTGTTGCATACTGAAGGATTTTCTTCCTTTTTAAGACTGAATACTATTCTACTGTATGTATATACCCTATCTTTTAATCCATCCATCCATCAACAGATATTTAAGTAGTTTCCATATATTGGCTATGATGAACAGTGCTTCAGTGGGAATGGCAGTGCTATTGTCACTTGGAGGTCTGACTTAGTATAAGACTTCATTTGTATGGGGCTCTCTTGTGCTGTATAGTATGCTTAGCAGCATCTCTGGTCTCTGTTCAGCCTTATACCATCTGCCTAAACCCTGCTTGTGTTACCAACCAGCCTCTAGCTGTGAAAAACCAAAAATGTCTCGTGATAGCCAGATGTCCCCTGGGATAGAGGAACAAATTATTGCCTCCCCTCTAGTGAAAAACACTGGTTTAGGGGACTCGAAAAAGGCACTCCCAAAGTGTGACAGAACCAAAGCTAAGACCTACTCCACCTGATTTCCTAGTCTGTGCTTTCATCCTTGGAGAACTGAAACTCAGGGGATAAGATTACCCAGCTATGAAAACCACTTATACATAGGCATATGCTCAGAGATAGCACAGAACATAGACCTTCCAGATATAAAATCAAATCGTCAAGTATAAACAGACAACCAACATATGAAAAGGATCATGCGAGGAGCTCTAGGGCAACTGTAATAATGTGCCACCTATTTCATGTTCCTATTCTTTATATTTCTCATAACCTCTGCAACTGGACTAACTACCCTATATTTTGAGGCCAAGCTTATTATCAGTAGGAGAAATTTAAACTGCAGGTCAGTAGGTCACCATGACAATTTTAATTTAGCCTTTGCTGAGATTATTGCTGTGCAAGTGCTGCACCCAATATGTCAGAAAATTTGGAAAACTCAGCAGTGGCCACAGGACTGGAAAAGGTCAGTTTCATTCCAATTCCAAAGATAGGCAATACCAAAGAATGTTCAAACTACCACACAATTATACTTATCTCACATGCTAGAAAAGTAATGCTCAAAATCCTTCAAACGACGCTTCAATAGTATGTGAACTGAGAACTTCCAGATGTTCAAGCTGGATTTAGAAAAAGCAGAAAAATCATAGATTGCAAACATCTGTCGGATCATAGAAAAAGCAAGAGAATTTCAGAAAAACATCTACTTCTGCTTTATTGACCATGCCAAAGCCTTTGACTGTGTGGATCACAACAAACTCTGGAAAATTCTTTAAGAGATGGGACTACCAGACCACTTGACCTACTTCCTGAGAAATTTGTATGCAGATCAAGATGCAACCGTTAGAACTGGACATGAAACAACAGACTGATTCCAAATTGGGCAAGGAGTACATCAAGGCTGTATATTGTCACCCTGGTTATTTAACTTAAATGCAGAGTACATCATGTGAAATGCCACCCTGGATGAATCACAAGCTGGAATCAAGATTTCCAGGAGAAATATCAATAACCTCAGATATGCAGATGACACCACCCTTATGGTAGAAAGTGAAGAAGAACTAAAGAGCCTCTTGATGAACATGAAAGAGGAGAGCAAAGAAGTTGGCTTAAAACAACATTCAGAAAACTAATATCATGGCATCTGGTCCCATCCCTTCATGGCAAATAGATGGGGAAACAATAGAAACAGTGACAGACTTTCTTTTCTTGAGCTCCAAAATCACTGGGGATGGTGACTGCAGTCAAGAAATTAAAAGATGCTTGTTCCTTGGAAGAAAAGCTATGACCAACCCAGACAGCATATTCCAAAGCAGAGACATTACTTTGCCATCAAAGGTCTGTCTAGTCAAAGCTATGGTGTTTCCAGTAGTCATGTATGAATGTGAAAGTTGGACCATAAAGAAAGCTGAGCACTGAAGAATTGATGCTTTTGAACTGTGGTGTTGGAAAAGACTCTTGAGAGTTCCTTGGACTGCAAGGAGATCTAATCAATCAATTCTAAAGGAAATCAGTCCTGAATATTCATTGGATGACTGATGCTGAAAGTGAAACTCCAATACTTTGGCCACCTGATGGCAAGAACTGATTCATTGGAAAAGACCCTGCTGCTAGGAAAGATTGAAAACAGGAGGAAAAGGGGATGACAGGATGAGATGTTTGGATAGCATCACCAACTTGATGGACAGGAGTCTGAGCAAGTTCCAGGAGCTGGTAATGCACAGGGAAGCCTGGCATTCTGCAGTCCATGGGGTCTTAGAGTCAGATACGACTGAGTGACCGAACTGAACTGAACTGGCAGAGATTATATTACAGTTCAGAGCAAACCTTTTTTAGTCAAGGGCCAGGCAGCAAATATTTGAGGTTTCGTGGGACACATAGTGTTTATCACAGCTATTCAATTTCACCTTTTAGGTAGAAATCAATCATAAATACTTGTGTGTGTGTGTGTGTGTGTGTGTACGTGTGTGTATGAATGGATTCAACTCTGTTCCAACAAAACGTTATTTACAAAAACAGGTTGGACTTGGCCCATGGGTATAGAGTTTGCCAGCCTCTGCTCTATCTAGTTTGATGAACTCCATTCATTCTTTATTTCTGTAACAACTCTCTCTTCTATCCACCCCAGGATCCAGTTTGCATTCTATAAGATCACAGGTACAGGACTGATAACTTCCTTTACTTTTCTGTGCATGTGTATGTGCTCTGTCGCTCAGTCATGACTAACTTTGTGACTCCATGGACTGTAGCCTACCAGGCCCCCTCTGTCAATGGGATTACTAAAGTGAGCTGCCATTTCCTCCTCCTCCAGGGGATCTTCCTGACCCAAGGATTGAACCTGTGTCTGTGGCATCCACTGTGCTGGCAGTTGGATTCTTTACCACTGAGTCTTTTCTATAACTTAAACTAGTTTTTGTTTCAGGCCTGCTTTCTGATGGCAAAAACTAATCTTAGCCAATTCAGATTCATCTCACCTTAGACATAGTACATTCAAGATGATCTCACTGATTTTAGAGCTTTTTCTACCAACTCCTACCTTCCTAGGTTTTATCTGTGTTTTGGAAGGCTGCCTTGATTCATCCACTGGCCTTAACATTCCTTCTGCTTTATACTTATTGATCTCAATGTACTCCCTGTTTTGATATAGGTTTTATTCTTACTTAGGTATGGTCAAGCCAACGTATCAGTAATTGTTATTATAGTTTATTTACTCACAGATTCCAAGAGGAAGAGGCACATCATGTGCCATGAGGTCACATGAGGAAGCACTAGGGTCCTCAGGAGACAGAGAGAGAAAAAAATGAAAACCATGGGCGAGAGATCTCATTGTGGTTTCTGTGGGAAGAAGTTAGTGATGGAGGGTAGGCAGGGTTAGGATTAACTGGTTTAAATAATTCTAGCCAGCTCTAGGGCACAGAACCCCTCCCTAGTTCCTAGTTGTCTGGTACCTGGCCGTGGAGTGATTAGGGTAGGTGGATAGTGGCTTAGAAAGTCAGATTTCTGAAAGGAGTGTGGGCTCTGGATTGGTTTGTATGCATTTGAAAAGCTGGCTAGCTTAAGTAGCAAGTTGCTTATTATGTCCATGAACTGATTAAACCTGAGAAGGACAGTCCTTCCAGGATCTGCAAGGCCCCTGATGACAAAGCATTAGAATACAGAAGAAACAAAAAACCAAACTGTTAGTACACTTTGCACCTCAGACTACACAGCGTTATACACTCTTTGGGCTGAATTTATGAAACTCTCAGGCACAGGGTAAAAGTTCTGAGGATGCCCAGGACATAGGAAATTCATAAGGCTACCTTACCATGAACCAGAATCTTTCTGGCCATCTCTACTCCTCAGCATGGCAAAGGGGAAATGGCCAAGGCTGGCTGCCACTTCCAAGTTCAACTAGGAAGCAAGGCACTGATCTATCCTATGTCAGTCCTCCCAATCTTACTTGAAGGTCTGGATTGGATAGAAAGGTCTCAACTGGATAGAAAAAACATGGACACAGGACCCCTTCTCATGTGTCTAAAGCCTTTCTTTCTTCTGTTTAACTTTCTCATCCAGCCTAAAGAAATTTAACCTCGCTGGTGGCAAAGGCGAGATGAGGTGGGAAAAACTAGCTCTTGCCAAATTTGTGTTTTTCCCCATCTATTGCTCAGTGCATAACTGTTCCTTGGGGCTGTGGATTTTGAAAAGCAAAACCAAGGCGTTTGAAACTTGTATCTCTTTTTCTCTCACACCACTCTCTGTCACAACATTTAAAAGTTTATTCTGACACTCAAGAGCTGAGCTTTGACTCTTTTTTTTTTTTTTGTAATATATCAGAGGAAGAGCCCCAGGAAGGAGAGACATGTTGGTAAATATACTAAAATATTATCTTGTGATGTCAGTTATATTCTCTGAGTACCTGTCTTATTCCCTTTGCTTAGCTTCCACCTTGACTGCCTGATTCTAATCCAGTGTCTATTCAAGTTCTCAGTCCCTCCAGTCTACCACCACTAGCTTATAAGTAAATTATACAGTATGTTAGAATTCGGAGATTTCTATGGGAAAAATTAAGCATAAAAGGGAGTCTAGAATGCTAAGGAAGGTTAAAGGCTTAGATTGGGTAGTTAGGAGAGACTTAAATAAGACATGTCATTTGAGTAAAAACTTGAAGAAAGTGAGGGAGCAAGAGATAAATAACTACAGTAAAGATGTTCAGGAAGAAGGAACAGCAATTGCAAACTCCCTGAGGCAAGACCATGCCTGAAAATCCACAGGTACAATTTTGCGTGTTACTTCATCGAAATAGATCAAACATGTTTAACACAAATGCCTATCTTTGAGTTCTTCTATTAATTTTCAAAATGCAAAGCTTAAGCTTTCAAAATCATTCATTATGTCTTCTAATAATTTCAAAGCAGCATTTTTACAGCTTGGACAGATGAGGCTCAGAAGAGTTAAAAAGAAAGTAAGAAAGAAAAGAAATGCATTATTATTAGTCTTTGACATTGTTGAGGTATGTTATAAGTGACCGATAAAATGTTAGGAAAATAAGAATAAAAACAAGTTCTGCTTTTAATGTATGTTTCTTTTGAGGTAAGAATGATCATTCTTACTAATCAAAAAGAATTCCATGATACAAATACTCTTCTTGGTAATACAAGCATCATGCTAGTGGTAAACCTTCAAGGACCTGTAGCCCAAAGAGAAAGAATTTGCCGAGCTGGTCCTGGAGAGTGCCAAGATGGAGTTTGCTGCTGCACTTACTTTGCCCTAGATGTCTCCAAACTCTTTATCAAGCAGTTGAAATTGTCCCTGATTCACAGGAATTAGAGATTAAACAGCTTGCAACAGAGGCCGCCCAGCCAGACTCTGGCAGAACCACTATCAGGCTCACAAGTGCTGGCTGTTTTGCTCTGCTTTGTAACGGATGGCTTATTTCTAAGGACAAAGTTCTTTATTTTCTTTCAAGTTTTCTATGGGTAAAAGAATGGGGGTCCTGGTAGCTCAGAATTCACCCTCGGCAGTCTTAGATGACATTCGTCAAGGTCTAATGAGAAGAGATCACAGGCTCAGACTCAGACTAAAAGAATGGGACACAGATCTCAGCCTTTTCCCTAACTAGTGGTTCAGTTTATAAAAATTGACTTTTTACCTTGTCCAAACCTCAGTATTCTCATTTAAAAATGAACACAAACATTACTTCTCCTTCTGTTTTCATAGTATGTTGAAAAAAAAAAAGTCAGACAGTAGGTTGAACTGCCCTAAAATTTAAAGTCTTTAGTAATAACCTATTCCTTCAGTTCAGTTCAGTAGCTCAGTCATGTCCAACTCTTTGCAACCCGATGAATTGCAGCACGCCATCACCATCTGATTGGATGGACCATCCAATCTGTCCACCATCTGATGGACAGATTGCCCTGTCCATCACCATCTCCTGGAGTTCACTCAAACTCACATCCATCGAGTCAGTGATGCCATCCAGCCATCTCATCCACTGGCGTCCCCTTCTCCTCCTGCCCCCACTCCCTCCCAGCATCAGGGTCTTTTCTAATGAGTCAACTCTTTGCATGAGGTGGCCAAGTACTGGAGTTTCAGCTTTAGCATCATTCTTTCCAAAGAACACCCAGGGCTGATCTTCCTTAGTTCTATAGTTTTGCTGATTCTTTTTCTCTGATATGTCCACATATCTACACTTAATTTGTATGTATTCTTGGGTGACAGTGGCCAGCATTCACTTTGATAAGATACAAGGATCCCAGCAGTAAATCAAACTGCATTCAAGTGTCTGACTTTACTGGTTTGGCTGCACTGTTCCTCTGTCTGGACCAAAGAGATGAAATGCAAACAGCTGGTTCTCCTGAACCAAAAGAATGCTAATGTATTTGGGTGGAAGTATGGCATCCATGGTGAGTGAGGTTAAAGAAGAAAAGTGAGGTAAGGACTAAAAAAGAAATAGCAAATGAAGAGACACCAAAAAATGATATTGTTCTGAATTAGATGGAAAGTCACAGACTTTCTAAGGAGACTGAAGAAAGTTTTATCTCCTTATTTTCCACATTTTCCCCACTTTTATATACAATATAAATATATAACCAAGCCTCAAAACACTAATATGAAGAATGAGTCAGAGGGAAAATTTCTTCTTTGTGGTATTTTTGGATGCTAAACTCATGTTAATTTCTCCTTTTCCTCTGCCATCCATTCTCCACTCTGCCTCTCTGTCTTTATTCTGACTACTGTATTTCCTTTAATCCTATACTAGTCAAGGCTATGATTTTTCCAGTGGTCATGTATGGATGTGAGAGTGGCACTGTGAAGAAGGCTGAGCGCCGAAGAATTGATGCTTTTGAACTGTGGTGTTGGAGAAGACTCCTGAGAGTCCCTTGGACTGCAAGGAGATCCAACCAGTCCATTCTGAAGGAGATCAACCCTGGGTGTTCTTTGGAAGGAATGATGCTAAAGCTGAAGCTCCAGTATTTTGGCCACCTCATGCGAAGAGTTGACTCATTGGAAAAGACTCTGATGGTAGGAGGGATTGGGAACAAGAGGAGAAGGGGACGACAGAGGATGAGATGGCTGGATGGCATCACTGACTCGATGAATGTGAGTCTGAGTGAACTCCGGGAGTTGGTGATGGACAGGGGGGCCTGGTGTGCTGCAATTCATGGGGCTGCAAAGAGTCGGACATGACCGAGTGACTGAACTGAACTGAACTGATACTCTTCTCATTTTTTTTCATGGATATCTCTGTCTGGTCTCTTATACTCTCCTAGACTGTGTCCCTCTTGAAATCTGAGTTTGCATTGTTTCTAAATATTTTTATTATTGGCACCATATACTAAGGTAAGTTTTCAGTAGGTTGATAAATGAACTGCCCTCAATCTTGTATGGACTCACACTTCTGTCACTGAATTAACCTTGAATACTAGTGAAGTGGTTGGAGATTCCATACTACTTTTAATTCTGATCTTAGTGCAGTGGTGGTCTCAAACTCTGTACACTAGAGTCCTAGGGATTAGATTCTGGAAACAAAAGAAAACAAACAAAACAGTCCATCAGTGAGAAATTACAACAATGTCGAGCTGCAGGCTGGAATCTTCAGAAGGAAAAAAATGCTGAGACAGAGTCTGAAGTGCAAGCTGTCCATTAGGGATCAACATATGTGAAAGTTAGAAGAAGCACATTTGGGAAGAGGATGATGGCAAACTTTCATGTGGGCCCAAAATTCTGAGCCAACCTAAGCCAGAACAAGGGGATGTCTGCAGCAAACATTGCCTGTCAGAGATGTTCTTATGCATATGAGGTAAAAGTGGCTGAATCTTTATACTCTCCCACCTTCCACCCAACAAACACAGTGTGTCCAACAAACACAGACACACTCAGTCACTGTGTGGGCTATGACCTCAGGTGAGGAGGCTCTTGGCAGCTGAGGTCCACCCATTAGGAAATGATGGCTGGAAGCTATCAGCCAACCATGTTGCCCACAGTTGGGCAACTAGTCTCTACTTGAAGGGAAATGTGTGTGGTGCATCCCTTCATCTACCACTTGTCAGGTCACAATTATAATTGTGTATACAGATTAAATAATGAGTACATATGTGTTAAGTTAGTTTTTAGGAATTCACTTCCTTAAGGCCAATCACTGAGCAATCTTGAGTCTACCATAAAAGTACAGTAGGAAACATCTCTGTGGTTACTTCCTTCAGAGCCCATGCTTATTCCTTTGTCCATAGCTAGCTGTCCTTTCTTTAGAGTGGGTTATAAACAGTCCCAAAACTCAAAGTGTGTGCTTTTGCCAAAGGCCCACAGCAACTAGCTGATCTCCTGCAAGCATTCTTGCAGAAAAGGTGGACATTATTTTGGGTGATAAAACCACTAGCCAAGAACCTCTATGCTTGGTGACATTGTCCTCATATATCAGATACTAAACAAAGGAGCCAGGGTCATATGCCAGCCAGAAATACGCTTCAATGAGCATCTGCTGTTAGCTGTATTAGCAAGAAATGAATGGGAACTGTAAAAATTAATCAGAGACTTTGTACTTGCTGAAACATTTATGAGAAAGCAGTCATGAACCACGACATTATGGTTTCCTCTTCTTTTTCTCTCTGATCCTCTGTCTCGTCTCCATGCTGTTGTGTCTTCTCTCTCTTGTTTAGACACTTCTGACTTTTAGAAGTATATTCCTCATTAGGGAATAAAAGGAAGCAGGGAGAATTGGCTAGAATTGATTGTATGAACTACACAGAAAGTCACCATTCTGAAGCAGTTGCATCTGTGAAAGTCTGAACCTATTCCCTGTGGTCCATGAGGATTGTGTGATTTCCTGGCAAGGCATGACCAAAGCTCCAGTGTTGTCTGAGTGTTTTCTCCTGGGGTTTCACATATGTACAGACATACTTCATTACAGTGTGAACCGAAGAGTCACCAATAGCAATTACATCCTAACTTAAATGGTTTTCCAGAGCATTTAAGCAAAAAGAAGTCATTAAGAGTTTCTTCTATTCTTCCTTTCTTCATACAAAGGTAAATTAGCACACAGTTGGTACTTCAAAAATAGTAATGAAGGAGTTTGAATGGTATCTATTAATTAGTGTTTGTTTTGGCAGTAGGCTGCTAAAATTTGACAGAAGAAGGGTAGTATTTGACTTTTAGGGGTACAAATGCTTGCTGAGGAAGGTCACCTAAGGGCAAGGTTCATCAGTCTACATTAAAAGTTCTAGGGACCAGTGTTGATTCACCTTATGTTCAATAACTGAAATCATCACCATGGCCTGTTACTTAACAGGTATAATCCAGGTATCTGTATCTTTGCTACAAAGGTTCAAATTTGCTGTATGTGTGTGAGAGAGAAAGAGAGAGAGAAAAGGGGAGAGAGAATGCTCATACGTGTGCTTTGGGGCATGGAGGAAAGAGGTATCACACTTCATTCGACATAGTCCTACCAAGTATCACTCAGAATAAATACAGTATTAGATGGCAAATTTTTTCCCCAGGCATGCATACATAGTTAAACTCATAGGATTAAGTTTAAAATATTATTGTTTATTGAGCATTTATTGCATACAAGTCTCAGCTCTGAAAGTTCTGTAAGTATATGTGCATTATTTAATTAAACTCTTCCCACAGCCCTATAATTAGGTGCTATTGTTATCTCCATTTTACAGATGAGGAAACTGACACTTAGGAAGCTTAAGTAACTTGCTTAGGGTCATACAACCGTAAGCGGCAGAGCCAGGACTCAAGCCAGCTCTTTGTGGCTTTAGAATGGATGGTAATCTAAAAGTACATGGCACAGTTGGAACTCAAACCTAAGTCTTTTGACTCCTAATCTCAGAGCCAATTTTACAGCCTTGGTTATATAGAAAATAATTTAAGAAATATTGTATCTGCAGGTGATATATGGAAGTGAAACCAAGATCAAACACACACATATACCTACACACAAAAAACCAAACCAAAACCAAAATAAATGTCCATCTCCTAATTTACGATTGCTCAAAAGGCAAGGCAGTGTCTTGTCCTATACATTTTTTTTCTCTCTTTTTCTCTACCATAGCTCAATGGGACCTGTGCTCCAGATTCTCGGATCCCTTCTGAAGACTTAGCTGTGTGTTCTGTTTCCTCAACTGCTGAGACATCAGGAGTGTCTCCTGCCTCCTTCACAGTCTCAGATCTGATCCACCACATGCTCCACAGTCAGCAGAAGGAAGGAGAGAAGAGGAGGCCTCAGCTTCCCAATCTCTTCCAGGGGCTGCTTTATTATTTCTTTCCTCGAGAGGAACAACAACAAAAACAAACAAATTCAACTCCCCTTCTGCAAATCCCCAGGGATTTCCTTTTTCCAGAGTTCTCACTCATTAATTTGCTTAACATTCCTGCTGGTAACAGACCCAATGGATTCTCCATAATTGCTGTGAGATGCACAGGGAAAAGGCTGGGGGCGGGGGTGGGAGTGGAAATCTTCACTTCTCTTCTGTAATAGCGAACAGCAGAAATGAAAGAAACAAAGCGCCAATCTATGTTCAATGTAGGATGCAGGATGCATGGGGCTTATGCACAGGATGAATCAAGTAGAGGATGTGGGGTGGGAGGTGGGAGGGGGCTTCGGCATTGGGAGATTGTGTTCACCTATGGCTGATTTGTGTCAATGTATGGCAAAACAAATACAGTATTGTAATTTAAAAAATAAATAAATTTTTTTAAAAAAAGAAAGAGGTAGGGGATTTTGCAAAATGTCAACTCCCTAAAATTAAGAAAAAGAACTTTCCTTGCCGGATCTAATCTATGCTGGTCATCATGAAATGGTACATATTGCCACTTTACAGCAATTTGATAGTTAACAGCTTATTATGGGAGAAAGCAATGGCAACCCACTCCAGTACTCTTGCCTGGAAAATCCCATGGGTGGAGGAGCCTGGCAGGCTGCAGTCCATGGGGTTGCAAAGAGTCAGACCTGACTGAGTGACTTCACTTTCACTTTTCGCTTTCACGCATTGGAGAAGGAAATGGCAACCCACTCCAGTATTCTTGCCTAGAGAATCCCAGGGATGGGGTCGCACAGAGTCAGACACAACTGAAGTGACTTAGCAGTGGCAGCAGCTTATGAAGATTCTTAAGATTGTATATTTTACTCTCCGTGTGTGTACATATGTGTGTTTGGAGTGAGACTGTGTGTGTGTATCGAGTGAGTGTGTGTATATGGAGTGTGTTGGATAGCCAAAATGAGAACAATATAGTTGTTGTTATTGTTAGTTTCCCTCAAGATGACCCTTCCCTCCAGAAGATCAATATGCTGTGATCTTTCACAACCCAGGCTTTACATCATCCATATTACCCTGCAGCAGCAATAGACTGATGTGTATTTTCACTGCCCCCAGAGAGTTACCCTCTAGTCCTTCATTTGTCACTCCAGCACAATTGCACATAAGCAACAGCAGGGAGAGTTAGAGTGCATACAATGAATTTCAATCTATCCATCACTTAAACTACAGTCAGGACATGAGGAGGTGTGAAAAAACAACTTTAGAATCAAGAAATGCTTTTGTCCATTCTAGGTCAAGGAATATCATCATACAACTTGGCTTTATTCTTTGCCTTTAGGATAGTTTCCACTTTTCAGTAGAAAAAGGTTAATGTCTGTGAACATTCAGTAACAAAGTAATAGTGGAGGTGATGTTAAGAATTTTTAACCTACATGTGAGGAAGAGCAGCTTCTACCTACCACAATCTTCACATTCTGTCATTAACTCTTCTGATTGGACATCATGGCAATAGGGCTTTGTCTAATTAACTTTAATGGATTTGGGAAAATTCAGTCTTAATTCATATGTGCGTGTGCTCAGTCGTGTCTGATTCTTTGCAACCTCATGGACTGTAGCCCATCAGGCTCCTCTGTCCACAGGATTTCCCAGGAAAGAATACTGGATTGGGTTGCCATTTCCTACTCCAGGGGATCTTCCTGACCCAGGGACTGAACCCATGCCTCTTGTGCTTCCTGCATTGGCAGTCAGATTCATTATTACTGGGAAACCAACCTTAGTTCATGTGTGCTCAAAAATATACTTAAGGATGAGTGAGTGAGCAGACAGCCATATTTAGGAACTCAATAATTTTGATTCAAACTAATGAACATTCATCATATAAGGGACTGGTCCTATTCCTTTAAAGATCAAAGATGACAGAGCCAAAGATCCCATGGTTAAGCTATTTACAATCCAGGAGAGAAGAGCAAACGTCTACACATATATCCATAAGAAATGCAATAGGTTCTAAAGTGGACTGTGAAATTAACTGAGTCATCTATAATTCTGTATTTTAGGCCACTGGCCCTAAGTTTAGATTCTCCAAACTCCAATCCCTGCAACCATCGCTACTATAATCAAAACAGTCATGCTAGAAATGGAAAGGCCATTATAACGTGGAATTAGAGGAGCAATAAGGAGACAGAGAAAGCATACTGAAGTCAAAGGGATTACTAAAATGCTCCATATGAGGCATTAAGAGGGAGCACCTGGTACTTAGGTTTGTGGCTTCTTCAATAATTGCCTGAAGGTAAATATAAACTAAAAGCAGCAATGAAAAAGAAACAAAAGGAAAAGCTATCTCAACAAAAGAATAATGCACTCTAAAAATTCTTAGGCATTTTCTTCTCATACTTCTAAGAAACAAGCCTTTGCAGTTACAATTTAAGCTTAACTCTTTGAACGTGAAAAGACATTCCATATGTGTATATACTCTTTGCAGCCTGTGTGATTTAGCAAAAAACAGGCAAATCTATTGCTTTCATACTTATATTAGAAATGCCAGATGCATAACCACAATTTAGATTTTATTTTTTTCAACTCAAACAATAGTGTTCCTTTAAGCAAAATTGGCTTGACTTTGAGAGGGAATGTGAAAACTTAATGTTTTGAAATCTTGCAGAATAATTTGTTGGCAGCTCAAGATACTGTTTTGCCAAGTTTTACTCCAAAATAATTTTCTTACTCAGAGCTGATACAGGGAATGGCAATTCTCACTTGAATACATGGCAGTTACACAACTGAGCCAACTGGCACACTGGAAAGGGAGGACATCCTAGACTCGGGGGAGAGGCCTCGTTATTTTAGTGATGAGGACTCAGAGGCCCAGAGAGTCCAAACTTGCACTGTTAACCAGTGGGAAAGGCAGGACTAGTGATACATTCAAGATGATGAGCCTTCAAAAATACTGACCTAAAAAGACAAAATTAAGGAGAACTCTAGGGAAATGGTGACTTGAGATTTTCCACACACCTCCGTTCAGTGCTCTGACTCCAACTCAGCCACTTCCTGTGGGCCAATAGGCAGAGGTGAGCCAAGACCTGTAACCATATTTTCTTCTCTTTCGGTCAGTACTCTAGGATTCAGAACAAAAGCCCAAGGAAAGGACCTGAAAGCAGCCCTCGCTAGGAAGAAAGTCCATTCCAGCTCTCCTGGACTTTAGGGTCTCCCTGACCCTAAGAATCTGCAGACGAGTGAACAGTTGGGTTTACTCATCTCTACCTCTGAGATGCAGAGAACACAAAGAGATCGTAGAGCAAAGATGCTGTGCCTTTGCGCACTGTGGTACCAGAGATGGAGAGTCTGCTGTATGTTCAGGGAGCCATGGTCCAGGGATAGATGCTCTCTCCAGTACTCTGTGAAGCACTCCTATGGAAGGTGTCCAAATGAGCAGATACAGAAAAATGGTAGGTATCCCATTAAAAAGGTATATAAGCCAGGAAGCAGAATAAACAGGCAAATTAGAATAGACTACCAAAGAAAGAGAGACACTTCTCTAAAAACTAGATTTAAAAGAAGTAGAAGAACATGTAAAGAAATCCAAGTATAGCACTCAGCATGGTTCCTGGCACTAAAACCACATGATTTTTTTAATTTAAAAATTGAATAGATGAAGCACAAGTTATCACTCACTATAGATGCTTACATCAGTGCCTTGGAAGATCAGGTGGAAGAATATATTAAATTACAGAGAGAAAAAGGAGAACAACTATATAGAAAATGAGGGAAAATAAACACATTTTGGAATAGAGAGTCATGAAAAATATAGAAGTTCTAGAATGAGAAAAAGATGCAAATGAAGGAGACAACAATTAAACAAATGATTGATGAAAATTCTTGAGCCAATGAACACTTAGGCTAGCAGATTTACATCTCATTCATTTTCAGAAATATGTGCATCCTTATCAAATCGCTGAACTCCAGTGATAAAGACAAGTATATATTTTAATGCATCCAGATAGAAATGAGTAATTTACAAAAAAATTAGGTGGATAATTGCTGTTGTTCAGTCACTCAGTTACGTCTGATTTTCTGTGACCCCATGGACTGCACCATCCAGGCTTTACTGACTATAAGGACCTTTGTCCACAAAATGATGTCTCTGCTTTTTTTTTTTTTTTTTAATTTAACTTTTTTTATTACGTTCATTGGCAAAAATCTTATCCTCTTTATATTCTTTTTTTTTCTTTTTTAAATACTTTATTCTACATTACAATACTGTATTTGTTCTGCCATACATTGACATGAATCAGCCACAGGTGTCCGTGATCTCCCAATGCCAAAGTCCCCTCCCACCTCCCACCCCATATCATCTCCCTGAATCATCCTGTGCACCAGCCCCATGCAACCTGTATCCTGTATTGAACATAGACTGGTGCTTCATTCTTACGAGATAGTATACATGTTTCAATGCCATTCTCCCAAATCATCCCACCCTCTCCCTCTCCCTCAGAGTCCAAAAGTCCGTTCTATACCCGTGAGTCTCTTTTGTTGTCTCACATAGAGGGTCATCATTACTATCTTCCTAAATTCCATATATATGTGTCAGTATACTGTATTGGTGTTTTTCTTTCTGGCTTACTTCACTCTGTATAATCGGCTCCAGTGTCTCTGCTTTTTAACACACTGTGGAGGTTCATCATAGCTTTTCTTCCAAAAGAAGCATCTTTCAATTTCATGGCTACAGCCACCATCCGCAGTGATTTTGGAGCACAAGAAAATGAAGTCTGTCACCATTTCCGTTTTTCCCCATCTGTTTGACATGAAGTGAAGGGACCAAATGCCATGATCTTAGTTTCTGAATGGAGTTTTAAGTCTATATTTTTTTTTTTTTAACTCTTCTTTTTCACCTTCATCAAGAGGCTCTTTAGTTCCTCTTCGCTTTCTGCCATAAGGGTGGTGTCATCTGCATATCTGAGGTTATTGATATTCTTTTCTGTAATCTTGATTCCAGCTTGTGCTTCATCTAGTCCTACATTTTGCATGATGTATTATGCATATATGTTAAATAAGCAAGGTGACAATATACAGCCTTGACTTACTCCTTTCCAAATTTGGAACCAGTCTATTGTTCAATGTCTGGTTCTAACTTTTGCTTCTTGACTTGCATACAGGTTTTTCAGGAGACAGATAAGGTAGTCTGCTATTAAGAATCTCTTTAACAATTTTCTAAGTTTGTTGTGATCTACACTGCTGAAGACTTTAGTGTAGTCAATGAAGCAGAAGTAGATATATTTCTGAAATTCTCTTTCTTTTTCTATGAGCCAATATATGTTGGCAGTTTGATCCCTGCTTCCTCTGCCTTTTCTAAATCCAGCTTGTACATCTGGAAGTTCTTGGTTCATATGCTACTGAAGCCTGGCTTGGAGAATTTTGAACATTACTTTACTAGCATGTAAGATGAGTGCAATTGTGCGGTAGTTTGAGCATTCTTTGGCATTGCCTTTCTTTGGGACTGGAATGAAAACTGACCTTTTCCAGTCTTGTGGCCACTGCTGAGTTTTCCAAATTTGCTGGCATATTGAGTGAAGCACTTTCACAGCATCATCTTTCAGGATTTGAAATAGCTCAACTGAAATTCCATCACCTCCACTAGCTTTGTTCACAGTGATGCTTCCTAAGGCCCACTTAACTTCGCGTTAGAGGATGTCTGGCTCTAGTGAGTGATAACACCATCTTTGTTTTCTGGGTCATGAAGATTTTTTTGTATAGTTCTTCTGTGTATTCTTGCCACCTCTTCTTAATATCTTCTGCTTCTGGTATGTCCATAACATTTCTGTCCTTTATTGTGCCCATCTTTGCATGAAATGTTCCCTTTGTACCTCTAATTTTCTAGAAGATGTCCAGTATTTCCCATTTATTATTTTCCTCTATTTCTTCGCATTGATCTGAGGAAGGCATTCTTATCTCTCCTTGCTATTCTTTGGAATTCTGTATTCAGATGTGTATATCTTTCCCTTTTTCCTTTTCCTTTTGCTTCTCTTTTCTTGTACAATTTAAAATCTGTAAGTGGTGGTATAATATCTACAGATGCTTTCAAATAAAGGACTAGATGTGTGATAAGATATTATTCCCCAATAGTCTATACAAATGTTATTCAAAGAGATTTTTTCACCCAGCTTCTCCACCTAAGGAAATACTTAAGACACTATTCAAACCAGAGAATAATAAATTTGAATCTCATGGTAGTTGAAATAGAAAAAGAGGTACAGTTGGTGAGCAAAGAATTTAGTAACAGATTTATAATTAAATACAACTGAACAATTATAGCCTATCTGGGAATTTGTACACTAAGGGGATAAACAAGAATTCTTAAAAGACACAAAATGCATGGAAAATTCTAACAATTGTATGAAATTTTAAGAAGTAATTATTTTAGAAAGGGTTTGGATGGGAGAAAGAAGAGTAAACTAATAGCATTACTGGAGTTTCATATGATGTACAGATAAGGGAAAGTTAATAAGCAAGTGAAAATATTCTAGAGGTCTTATTTTATTGGGATGAGGGAGAGAAGCAATAGAGGAATAAAGAACCTTAATAAATAAATATGCATATAAATGAGGAGGAAAAAGAAGGTAACCATTAATAAAAGTTAGTTATAGTAGAACTCCTTAGGTAAAAAAGAAAAGAAGCAATTAATAAAGTTAATAAAACCGTGCAAATGTAAGAAAAAAAAACAGAAAAAAGATAATAAAGCATCAAGTTGGCATAAAATCAACTATATTATGACACAAACATAGACGACTTAATTCTTCAAAGGCATATAATCCCATCATTTCACAGTAAATAGAAGGGGAAAAGTGGAAGCAGGGACAGATTTTATTCTCTTGGGCTTCACCATCACTGTAGATGGTGACTGCAGCCATAAAGTTTAAAGACACTTGTTCCTTGTAAGGAAAGCTATGACAAATCTAAGTGAAAGTGTTAGCCACTCAGTCATGTCCGACTCTTTGCCACCCCATGGACTGTAGCCCACCAGGCTCCTCTGTCAATGGAATTCTCCAGGCAAGAGTATTAGAGTGGGTTGCCATTTTCTTCTTCAGGAGATCTTCCTGATCCAGGGATTGAACCAGGTCTCCTGCACTACAGGTGAATTCTTTACCGTGTGAACCACTATGACAAACCTAGATAGCATATTAAAAAACAGAGACGTTACTTTGCCAACAAAGGTCTGTCTCTTCAAAGCTGTGGTTTTTTCAGTAGTCATGTAAGGATGTGAGATATGGACCATAAAGAAGGCTGAGTACGATGCTTTCAAACTGGAAAGCATCTGGAAAAGACTCTTCAGAGTCCCTTGGACAACAAGGAGATCAATCCAGTCAATCCTAAAGGAAGTCAGTCCTGAATATTCATTGGAAAGACTGATGCTGAAGCTGAAGCTCCAATACTTTGGCCACTTGATGCAAAGAGCCAACTTCTTGGAAGACACTTTGGTGCTGGGAAAGATGGAGGGCAGGAGAAATGGGTGACAGAGGATGAAATGGTTACTTGGCATCACTGACTCAATGGACATGAATCTGAACAAATTCAGGGAGATAGAGGAGGACAGAGGGGGCTAGCATGCTGCAGTCCATGGGGTTGCAAAGATACAGACACAAGTTAGCGATTCAACAACAACAACAAACATGGACATAAATTTTAAAAAAGCAGGAGGGGCAATATAAAAAATGTATAATTTGTAAACCAAGAAAAATAATCATAATCCTATAAATACCAAACAACACAAAAATTAAACAAATAAAACAAAACCTGTGGTAATTCTACGAGAGTTAATTAAAAAATAAATGATGGTAATTTATTCTACTTTATATTTTTCAGAAAAAGTAGAGAAAATATTAATAAGAATATAAAAAATAATCATATATTTAATCAATTTTATTTAAAAGACCTGCTGAATCTTTATTTTGGAAATAAAGAATATTTTTGCTACATTAATAGAAATTTATAAAAGTCAGTCATATATTTGGATACAAATAAGGCCCCACGTCCAAGGTAAGAGAAACCCAAGTAAGACACTAGGTGTTGCAAGGGGGCATCAGAGGGCAGACAGACTGAAACCACACACACAGAAAACTAGCCAATCTGATCACATGAACCACAGCCTTGTCTAACTCAATGAAACTAAGCCATGCCGTGTGGGGCCACGCAGGACAAGCGGGTCATGGTGGAGAGGTCTGACAGAATGTGGTCCACTGGAGAAGGGAATGGCAAATCACTTCAGTATTCTTGCCTTGAGAACCCCATGAACAGTATGAAAAGGCAAAATGATAGGATACTGAAAAGCGAACTCCCCAGGTAGGTAGGTACTCAATATGCTACTGGAGATCAGTGGAGAAATAACTCCAGAAAGAATGAAGGGAGGACCCAAAGCAAAAACAATACCCAGCTGTGGAAGTGACTGGTGGTAGAAGCAAGATCCAATGCTAGAAAGAGCAATAATGCATAGGAACCTGGAATGTCAGGTCCATGAATCAAGGCAAATGGGAAGTGGTCAAACGAGATGGCAAGGGTGAACGTCGACATTCTAGGAATCAGCAAACTAAAATGGACTGGGATGGGTGAATTTAACTCAGGTGACCGTTATATCTACTACTGCTGGCAGGAATCCCTCAGAAGAAATGGAGTAGCCATCATGGTCAACAAAAGAGTCTGAAATGCAGTACCTGGATGCAATCTCAAAAATGACAGAATGATCTCTGTTTGTCTCCAAGCCAACCATTCATATCACAGTTATCCAAGTCTATGCCCCAACCAGCGATGCTGAAGAAGCTGAAGTTGAACGGTTTTATGAAGACCTATAAGACCTTTTAGAACTAACACCCCAAAAAGATGTCCTTTTCGTTATAGGGGACTAGAATGCTAAAGTAGGAAGTCAAGAAACACCTGGAGTAACAGGCAAATTTGGCCTAGGAATGCAGAATGAAGCAGGGCAAAGGCTAACAGAGTTTTGCCAAGAGAATGCACTGGTCATAACAAATACTCACTTCCAACAACACAAGAGAAGACTCTACACATGGACATCACCAGACGGTCAACACTGAAATCAGATTGATTATACTCTTTGCAGCCAAAGATGGAGAAACTCTATACAGTCAGCAAAAACAAGACCAGGAGCTGACTGTGGCTCAGATCATGAACTTATTACCAAATTCAGACTCAAATTGAAGAAAGTAGTGAAAACCGCTAGACCATTCAGGTATGACCTCAATCAAATTGCTTATGATTATACAGTGGACATGAGAAATAGATTTAAGACCCTAGATCTGTTAGATAGAGTGCCTGATGAACTATGGAATGAGGTTTGTGACACTGGACAGGAGACAGGGATCAAGACCATCCCCATGGAAAAGAAATGCAAAAAAGCAAAATGGCTGTCTGAAGAAGCCTTACAAATAGCTGTGAAAAGAGTAGAGAAAAGCAAAGGTGAAAAAGAATGATATAAGCATCTGAATGCAGAGTTCCAAAGAATAGCAAGGAGAGATAAGAAAGCCTTCCCCAGCAATTAATGCAAAGAAACAGAGGCAAACAACAAAATGGGAACGACTAGAGATCTCTTTGAGAAAATTAGAGATACCAAAGGAACATTTCAGGCAAAATGGGCTTGATAAAGGACAGAAATGGAATGGACTTAACAGAAGAAAAAGACATTAAGAGGAGGTGGCAAGAATAAATAAAGAACTGTACAAGAAACAGCTTCATGACCCAGATAATCATGATGGTGTGATCACTCACCAACAGCCAGACGTCCCAGAATGAGAAGTCAAGTGGGCCTTAGATGACCAAGAAACATGGTACGGGGAGGGAGGTGGGAGGAGACTTCAGGATGGGGAACATGTGTACACTAATGGCAGATTCATGTTGATGTGTGGCAAAACCAATATAATATTGTAAAGTAAAATAAATAAATAAATAAATAAATAAATAAAGCACATCAACAAACAAATAAAAAACAACAACAAAAAGAAAGCATCACTACGAACAAAGCTAGTGGAGGAGATGGAATTTCAGTTGAGCTATTTCAAATCCTGAAAGATGATGCTGTGAAAGTGCTGCACTCAACATGCCAGCAAACTTGGAAGACTTAGCAGTGGCCACAGGACTGGAAAATGTCAGTTTTCATTCCAATCCCAAAGAAAAGCAATGCCAAAAAATGCTCAAACTACCACACAATTGCATTCATCTCACATGCTAGTAAAGTAATGCTCAAAATTCTCCAAGCCAGGATTCAGCAACACATGAATCGTGAACTTCCAGATATTCAAGCTGGCTTTAAAAAAGGCAGAGGAACCAGAGATCAATTGCCAACATCCGCTGGATCATGGAAAAAAACAAGAGAGTTTCAGAAAAACATCTATTTCTGCTTTATTGACTATGCCAAAGCCTTTGACCATGTGGATCACAATAAACTGTGGAAAATTCTGGAAAAGATGGGAATAACAGATCACCTAACCCACCTCTTGTGAAACTTATATACAGGTCAGCAAGCAACAGTTAGAACTGGACATGAAACAACTGACTGGTTCCAAATAGGAAAAGGAATATATCAAGGCTGTATATTGTCACTCTGCTTATTTAACTTCTATGCTGAGTATATCATGAGAAACACTGGGCTGGAAGAAGCACAAGCTGGAATGAAGATTGCCAGGAGAAAATATCAATAACCTCAGATATGCAGATGACACCACCCTTATGGCAGAAAGTAAAGAGGAACTAAAAAGCCTCTTGATGAATGTGAAAGATGGGAGTGAAAAAGTTGGCTAAAGCTCAACATTCAGAAAACGATGATATGGCATCTGTTCCCATACTTCACGGCAAATAGATGGGGAAACAGTGGAAACAGCGTCAGACTTTATATTTTGGGGCTCCAAAATCACTGCAGATGGTGGCTGCAGCCATAAAATTAAAAGACACTTACTCCTTGGAAGGAAAGTTATGACCAAACTAGATAGCATATTCAAGAGCAGAGACATTACTTTGCCAACAAAGGTCCATCGATACAAGGTTATGGTTTTTCCATAGCCTAGTGGTCATGTATGGATGTGAAAGTTGGACTGTGAAGGAATTGAGCACAAAAGAATTGATGCTTTTTACTGTGATGTTGAAGAAGACTATTGCGAGTCCCTTGGACTGCAAGGAGATCCAACCAGTCCACTCTAAGGGAGATCAGTTCTGGGATTCCTTTGGAAGGAATGATGCTAAAGCTGAAACTCCGATACTTTGGCCACCTCATGCAAAGACTTGACTCAGTGGAAAAGACTCTGATGCTGGGAGGAGAAGGGGACGACAGAGGATGAGATGGCTGGATGGCATCACTGACTTGATGGACATGAGTTTGAGTGAACTCCGGGAGCTGGTGATGGACAGGGAGGAGTGGCATGCAGCCGTTCATGGGGTTGCAAAGAGTCGCACACGACTGAGTGACTGAACAGAACTGAACTGAAGGCTTCAATAAAATTTTTCTGTCATGAAGTCCACACTGATTATAATGTAATAAGAAAAAATATTTTATTGTAAAATCTTTTACTCTTTAAAATCAGTTCAGTTCAGTCACTCAGTCGTGTCCAACTCTTTGCCACCCCATGAATGGCAGCACACCAGGCCTCCCTATCAATCATCATCTCCCGGAGTTCACTCAGACTCACGTTCATCAAATCAGTGATGTCATCCAGCCATCTCATCCTCTGTCGTCCCCTTCTCCTCCTGTCTCCAATCCTTCCCAGCATCAGAGTCTTTTCCAGTGAGTCAACTCTTCGCATGAGGTGGCCAAAGTACTGGAGTTTCAGCTTTAGCATCATTCCTTCCAAAGAAATCCCAGGGCTGATCTTCTTCAGAACGGACTGGTTGGATCTCCTTGCAGTCCAAGGGACTCTCAAGAGTCTTCTCCAACACCACAGTTTAAAATCATCAATGCTTCAGTGCTCAGCCTTCTTCACAGTCCAACTCTCACATCCATACATGACCACAGGAAAAACCATAGCCTTGACTAGATGTACCTTAGTCGGCAAAGTAATGTCTCTGCTTTTGAATATACTATCTAGGTTGGTCACAACTTTTCTTCCTAGGAGTAAGCGTCGTCCAATTTCATGGCTGCAGTCACCATCTGTAGTGATTTTGGAGCCCAAAACAATAAAGTCTGACACTGTTTCCAGTGTTTCCCCATCTATTTCCCATGAAGTGATGGGACTGGATGCCATGATCTTCATTTTCTGAATGTTGAGCTTTAAGTCAACTTTTTCACTCCCATCTTTCACTTTCATCAAGAGGCTCTTTAGTTCCTCTTCACTTTCTGCCATAAGGGTAGTGTCATCTGTGTATCTGAGGTTATTGACACTTCTCCCAGCAATCTTGATTCCAGCTTGTGTTTCTTCCAGTCCAGCATTCCTCATGATGTACTCTGCATAGAAGTTAAATAAGCAAGGTGACAATATATATAGCCTTGTTGTAGTCCTTTCCCTATTTGGAACCAGTCTGTTGTTCCATGTCCAGTTCTATCTGTTGCTTCCTGACCTGCATACAGATTTCTCAAGAGGCATGTTAGGTGGTCTGGTATTCCCATCTCTTTCAGAATTTTCCACAGTTTATTGTGATCTACACAGTCAAAGGCTTTGGCATAGTCAATAAAGCAGAAATAGATGTTTTTCTGAAACTCTCTTGTTTTTTTCCATGATCCAGTGGATGTTGGCAATTGATCTCTGGTTCTTCTGCCTTTTCTAAAACCAGCTTGAACATCAGGAGTTCATGGTTCACGTATTGCTGAAGCCTGGCTTGGAGAATTTTGAGCATTACTTTACTAGCATGTGAGACGAGTGCAATGTATGGTAGTTTGAGCATCTTTGGCATTGCCTTTCTTTGGGATTGGAATGAAAACCGACCTTTTCCAGTCCTGTGGCCACTGCTGAGTCTTCGAAATTTGCTGGCATATTGAGTGCAGCACCTTCACAGCATCATCTTTCAGGATTTGAAACAGCTCCACTGGAATTCCATCACCTCCACTAGCTTTGTTCATAGTGATGCTTTCCATGGCCCACTTGACTTCACATTCCAGGATGTCTGGCTCTAGATTAGTGATCACATCATCATGATTCTCTGGTTCATGACGATCTTTTTTTGTATAGTTCTCCCATGTATTCTTGCTACCTCTTCTTAATAACTTCTGCTTCTGTTAGGTCCAGACCATTTCTGTCCTTTATCAGGCCTTTTGCCTGAAATGTTCCCTTGGTATCTCTAATTTTCTTGAAGAGATCTCTAGTCTTTCCCATACTGTAGTTTTTCTCTATTTCTTTGCATTGATTGCTGAGGAAGGCTTTCTTATCTCTTCTTGCTATTCTTTGGAACTCTGCATTCAGATGCCTATATCTTTCTTTTTCTCCTTTGCTTTTGTCTCTCTTCTTCTCACAGCAATTCATAAGGCCTCCCCAGACAGCCATTTTGCTTTTTTGCATTTCTTTTCCATGGGGATGGTCCTGATCTATGTCTCCTGTACAATGTCACAAACCTCATTCCATAGTTCATCAGGCACTCTATCTATCAGATCTAGGGTCTTAAATCTATTTCTCACTTCCACTGTATAATCATAAGCGATTTGATTGAGGTCATACCTGAATGGTCTAGCGGTTTTCACTACTTTCTTCAATTTGAGTGTGAATTTGGTATTAAGGTATTCATGATCTGAGCCACAGTCAGCTCCTGGTCTTGTTTTTGTGACTGTATAGAACTTCTCCATCTTCAGCTGCAAAGAATATAATCAATCTGATTTCAGTGTTGACCATCTGGTGATGTCCATGTGTAGAGTTTTCTCTTGTGTTGTTGGAAGAGGGTGTTTGCTATGACCAGTACATTCTCTTGGCAAAACTCTATTAGTCTTTGCCCTGCTTCATCCTGCACTCCAAGGCCAAATTTGCCTGTTACGTCAGGTGTTCTTGTCTTCCTACTTAGCATTCTAGTCCCCTATAACGAAAAGGACATCTTTTGGGGTGTTAGTTCTAAAAGGTCTTGTAGGTCTTCATAAAACCGTTCAACTTCAGCTTCTTCAGCATCACTGGTTGGGGCATAGACTTGGATAACTGTGATATGAATGGTTGGCTTGGAGACAAACAGAGATCATTCTGTCATTTTTGAGATTGCATCCAGGTACTGCATTTCAGACTCTTTTGTTGACCATGATGGCTACTCCATTTCTTCTGAGGGATTCCTGCCAGCAGTAGTAGATATAACGGTCACCTGAGTTAAATTCACCCATCCCAGTCCATTTTAGTTTGCTGAATCCTAGAATGTCGACGTTCACCCTTGCCATCTCTTGTTTGACCACTTCCCATTTGCCTTGATTCATGGACCTGACATTCCAGGTTCCTATGCATTATTGCTCTTTCTAGCACTGAATCTTGCTTCTACCACCAGTCACATCCACAACTGGGTATTGTTTTTGCTTTGGGTCCATCCCTTCATTCTTTCTGGCGTTATTTCTCCACTGACCTCTGGTAGCATGCTGTTGCTGCTAAGTCACTTCAGTCGTGTCCGACTCTGTGTGACCCCACAGATGCAGCCCACCAGGCTCCTCATCCCTGGGATTCTCCAAGCAAGAACACTGGAGTAGGTTGCCATTTCCTTCTCCAATGCATGAAAGTGAAAAGTGAAAGTGAAGTTGCTCAGTCGTGTCCGACTCTTAGCGACCCCATGGACTGCAACCCACCAGGCTCCTCCATCCATGGGATTTTCCAGGTAAGAGTACTGGAATGGGGTGCCATTGCCTTCTCCAGTAGCATATTGGGTACCTAATGACCTGGGGAGTTCCTATTTGGTATCCTATCTTTGAAATAACAAATTTCTTTATATATATGTATAACCTCCGGTTTAAAGCTTCCCTCATAGCTCAGTTGGTAAAGAATCCGCCTGCAATGCAGGAGACCCTGGTTTGATTCCTGGGTCGGGATGATCTCTTGGAGAAGTGAAAGGCTGCCCAGTCCAGTATGCTGGCCTGGAGAATTCCATGGACTATACAATCCATGGGGTGCTAAGAGCTGGACATTACTGAGTGACTTTCACTTCACTTCATCTCACTGGTTTAAAAGCAGAAGAAAAAGTAAAATTATAATTTATTGAAAAGAAAGAAAATGAAAATACTTTGTATTAAAACTTCTCGGAAACAGCAAAAGCAATATTTTTGACAAAGGCTATCAATTTAAATGCCTTCATACTAAAAAAGAAAGAATGAAAAAGGGAAGTTAGCATTGATCTTAAAAAGTCTGAAACAAGAAAACCTACCAAACAGGCTAGGAGAAGAGAATTAATTTAATGCAATCTGAAAGTAATGGACTAGAAAAAAAAAAAATGAAAGCAGCAGAAGAGATAAATATAAAAGCTAGTACTTTGACAAGCCCCAAAGTGATAAACATCCTATATTCCAAATTAAGAAGGAAAAACAAGGACAAAAATCTATAAGGTAATTGGATAAGAAAGAAAACATAACCACATCTAGAAACAGAAAAAACTCAAAGAACATAAGAAATATTACATGTAACTCTATGTCTACAAATTAAAATACCTAGAGAATACGAGTAATGTAAATAACTCAGTTAAATAAAGAAATATCAAAAACTTGAGTAGATCAGTCAGTGAGAACAGGTTTAAAAAGTATAAATGTTTTCTACCAAAAATAGCAATTGATTGGATAACATTATAGTTGATTGCTCCCAAGCTTTTAAAAAATCAGACACTTGCATTTTCCCTCCCATTCCTTGTTCCTGTCTTCCTTTATAACTTCAGTTCAATTCAGTCGCTCAGTCGTGTCCGACTCTTCTCCAGGCCTCCCTGTCCATCACCAGCTCCCAGAGTTCACCCAAACTCATGTGCCTCGAGTCGGTGATGCCATCCAGCCATCTCATCCTCTGAAATCCCCTTCTCCTCCTCCCCCAATCCCTCCCAGCATTAGAGTCTTTTCCAATGATTCAACTCTTCGCATGAGGTGGCCAAAGTACTGGAGTTTCAGCTTTAGCGTCATTCCTTCCAAAGAAATCCCAGGGCTGATCTCCTTTAGAATGAACTAGTTGGATCTCCTTGCAGTCCAAGGGACTCTCAAGAGTCTTCTCCAACACCACAGTTCAAAAGCACCAATTATTTGGTGCTCAGCTTTCTTCACAGTCCAAATCTCACATCCATACATGACCACAGGAAAAAACATAGCCTTGACTAGATGGACCTTTCTTGGCAAAGTAATATCTCTGCTTTTGAATATGCTATATAGGTTGGTCATAACTTTCCTTCCAAAGAGTTAGCGTCTTTTAATTTCATGGCTGCAGTCACCATCTGCAGTGATTTTGGAGCCCAAAAATATAAAGTCTGACACTGTTTCCACTGTTTCCCCATCTATTTCCCATGAAGTGATGGGACTGGATGCCATGATCTTCGTTTTCTGAATGTTGAGCTTTAAGCCAACTTTTTCACTTCCATCTTTCACATTCATCAAGAGGCTTTTTAGTTCCTGTTCACTTTCTGCCATAAGGGTGGTGTCATCTGCATATCTGAGGTTATTGATATTTTCTCCTGGCAATCTTCATCCAGCTTGTGCTTCTTCCAGCCCAGCATTTCTCATGATGTACTCTGCATAGAAGTTAAATAAGCAGGGTGACAATATACAGCCTTGATATATTCCTTTTCCTATTTGGAACCAGTCTGTTGTTCCATGTCCAGTTCTAACTGTTGCTTACTGACCTGCATATAGGTATCTCAAGATGCAGGTCAGGTGGTCTGGTATTCCCATCTCTTTCAGAATTTTCCACAGTTTATTGTGATCCATAAGGTCAAAGGCTTTGGCATAGTCAATAAAGCAGAAATAGATGTTTTTCTGGAAATCTCTTGCTTTTTCCATGATCCGTGGATGTTGGCAATTTGATCTCTGGTCCCTCTCCCTTTTTTAAAACCAGCTTGAACATCTGGAAGTTCACGGTTCACATATTGCTGAAGCCTAGCTTTGAGCATTTTGAGCATTAGTTTACTAGCATGTGAGATGAGTGCAGTTGTGCGGTAGTTTGAGCATTCTTTGGCATTGCCTTTCTTTGGGATTGGAATGAAAACTGACCTTTTCCAGTCCTGTGGCCACTGCTGAGTCTTCGAAATTTGCTGGCATATTGAGTGCAGCACTTTCACAGCATCATCTTTCAGGATTTGAAACAGCTCAACTGTTATTCCATCACCTCCACTAGCTTTGTTCATAGTGATGCTTTCCATGGCCCACTTGACTTCACATTCTAGGATGTCCGGCTCTAGAAATTAGTGATCACACCATCATGATTATCTGGGTCGTGAAGATCTTTTTTGTACAGTTCTGTGTATTCTTGCCACTTCTTCATAATATCTTCTGCTTCTGTTAGGTCCAGACCATTTCTGTCCTTTATCAAGCCTACCTTTGCATGATATGTTCCTTTGGTATCTCTTATTTTCTTGAAGAGATCTCTAGTCTTTCCCATTCTGTAGTTTTCCTCTATTTCTTTGCATTGATCGCTGAGGATGCTTTCTTATCTCTCCTTGCTATTCTTTGGAACTCTGCATTCAGATGCTTATATCTTTCCTTTTCTCCTTTGCTTTTCTCTTCTTATCTTTTCACAGCTATTTGTAAGGCATCGCCAGACAGCCATTTTGGTTTTTTGCATTTCTTTTCCATGGGAATGTTCTTGATCCCTGTCTCCTGTACGATGTCACAAACCTCCGTTAGACAAACATTTATCTAGTGCTTAGTATGTCAGTCACTGTTTTAGGCTTGAGAATGTACCATTAAATAAAGGAATGTCTTTGTCTTAAAAGAATTTACCTTCTGTTTTACATCTCTTGGATAAAATTGGTAGATGCTTAATTCTATTTATGACATCATGTCATAATTCAATTCATGACATCACAAATTGTACAACATGCAACAAATATTTCAAAACAACAATCCACAGGCCAATATCGCTAATAAATATTAGTATAAAAATTATAAACAAGACATAATCAAATAGAATGCAGATGGTGTCAAAAGCTAGACTGACTAAAAATGGCTATTCCATGATGTTAACCATGGCCTTAAATCAGGGAATCGACCAATATAATTCATTGTATTAACAAATTAAACAGAAAGAGTACTTAAGTAATTAAACAGAAAAAAATCTGATAGTATTCAATAATTCCTGAAATAAAACTCAAACAAATTAGGATGAGAAGGAAATGTATTACCTATATATAGAGGTAAGATATTGGTCCTGTTATTATATAAATTGTTTTCCTAAAGCACAGACCTTTTCCCCTACATTTGAAGTAGCTGCATGAAATTAAAATTTTAATAGTAGCTTTTATGTTTTATCATAATAATTGTAGCTGTACAAGTTAAAACACAAATTCAGGATTTAGACATAGACAATGCCTAAGTGTCCCCTGTTAAATGAAAGGCCCAAATCCCAATGAGCTTCCTGTGGAATTTCCAGGCACTTGAGCCTTGCACAGGAAAAGGGCTTAATAAATATTTGTTCAAGGTGAGCAAACCACTTAACCTCCAGTTTTCTCATAGAATAGGAAGGTATGCCCTACCTATCTCATAGAGCTACTAAAACAATACAATCAATAATGTATGTGAAATTGTTTTGTGAACTGAAATGCCAAATAACCATAAGTTCTTTTGGTTAATATAAAAGAGAATATGCCTAGATGTCAAATGAGTAATGAAGACGAATTCTAAGAGTTTTCAGAGAAGTCTGAATGAGGTCGTTCTAGGCATGCATTCTCATGAAAAACTTGAGGGACACTATACTGGGCTATACACTTATCCTTACCTCCTCTGGCCATCTCTATTTGATACTACAGTTGTTCATGTTTTGATTGTTCTTGATTACTGTGAGGCTTATCTGGAATTCTACCCATTGCCTAACAAATATTTAATGAGTATTTTTTATGCGCTAAACACAGACATTGTTTTAGACAAAAGTGGCCAGTCTCGTTTCTTTCCTCAAAGAACTTATAATATGTGGAGAAATATTTCTAACATTTCAAACATATGTATACTAACAACATTACTTGTATAAACCATCTAAATTTTGTTTATTCAATAATTTTTAAACTTCATTCAGTTTTTAAATTTATATCTTATGTTAGCTTTGACTTAAGCAATCCTATTTCTGAAATAACCAATTTTATGTTTTAGTTTCACATTTTTCAAATGTGTTAGAGATTGCACATACTTACAAAAATTGTTTGCTTGTGTACCAGCAAAATGATCTCCCAAACCACCAGTAATACATGCATATCACTTTTGAAAACAGAGAAGGAATACAGAGTAGTAAATATCACATTCAGATGCAGGCACTGTACTATAGGATTACTTGCGCACACTGCACTGTAGGATGAGTGTAATGTTGAGGGAAGTCTTGCATGTGGGCCAGATTTTGGTGGGTAAGAAGAAAGAGCTGTATTATCTTTCTTTCAACCCCTTTTCAGGAAGGTCACTTGTCAACAAATGCAGAGGCAGCCCCCACCCCAGTACGCCCCCCACCCCAGTACCTGAAACAAGAAGTTGAACTTGCTGCTTGCTAGGGAAGGGCATCCCAGGTGGCACCAGCGGTAATGAGAGACCCCGGTTCCATCCCTGGGCTAGGAAGATCCCCTGGAGCGGGACATGGCAATCCACTCCAGTATTCTTGCCTGGAAAAGCCCATGGACAGAGGAGCCTGGCGGGCTACACAGTCACTGGGGTCGCGAAGAGTTGGACACGACTGGAGCGACTTAGCAGCAAGGAAGGAAAGGCTATGCTGTGGAGCATGCAAATATGGTGCATTAGGAACTGTGGAGTTCAGGATCGGTGGGCTTTCACATGAGCCTGGATTGTTTATAGGTTTGTTGGTTCTTAATGCCCAAGCCTGGAGAGCAGGGATTGCTTACTGGCTCTGAGACACTGAGGCTCAGACTGGCTGGCTCTCAAAACCTAGGGTTATTACTGACTGGCTGACTCTCAGAAGCTGGGTTCTGAGGCACAAAAGTAAATGCTGGTATGAAAGTGGTTTAACACAAGTGCTGGTGTGGCTGAAGAAAGGTTTAGTAAATTTCTGGAGGACAGGAAAGTTTTATTCTCGCAATCAAAAGAAGAGATAACAAGTAGCAACATGATACTAAAGTGAACCACGAATTGATTTAACTAGTTAGCTTCAAAGCTGTACCTACTGAAGAATTATTTATTTTATTTTACAAATAGTAAAACCTGTTAGAGCAACCCTAACAGTTTAATCAGAACTGCCTGCATTACCCATCAAAGCTTAGAAGGGGAGGCTTCCCTGGTGGCTCAGTAGTAAAGAATCCACCTGCCAGTGCAGGAGACACAAGTTTGATCCTTGTTCGGGAGGATCCCACATGCGACAGAATGACGAAGTCCACGCACCACAACTACTGATCCTGTGCTCTAGAGCCCAGGAACACAACCACTGAGCCCACACGCACAACCACTGAGCCCACACGCCCTAGAGCCTGCACTCCACCACAAGAGAGGCCTGCACCACAACTAGAGCGACCTCACTCCTCACAACCAGCGAAAAGCCCGTGCACCAGGGAAGACCCAGCACAGACAAAAATAAACAGAAGAAAAAGCGCCTCTCCATAACAAAATGAACCTTTTCTTCTACTTGCTCTGGAATCCACCATACAGAGCTGTTCATGTGAAAATCAGCTTCCTTGGCATACGTGCTCTTGGGTCTTTGCATGAAATCTTATTATTCATGGGCCGGATTAGATTTAGCCACCTGTAGAAGGTGACTGCCTGTTTTGAAAATGTGCCTCAGAATTCCCCAATTGAATTCTACATATGCGACACAGCCTTTAACTTTTTATTATCCAAAATATCCCCACTCGAACACTGGTTACTCAAGCCTTTTAGACACAGTGACTAACAGACAGATACATGCTTGTATAGTGCACATGTGGACTCAGAATCCTCAGGTGCACAGATGGCTTACTTACTCATTCAAAACACATTTTTGCTAATACCTTAAGTATGGGAGTTATGATTTTCTGTCTCCTTACTCCCCCACACCTCTGAACTACATAGTATAGATCCAGGCAACAGATTCATAATTTTTAAAATATATGAAATATGATTTATTTTATATAGAAATACACACAAGTACACATATACACACACATGTGCCCTTCCCTTAACTTGTGTGTGCGTGTATACTTCCATTAATTGCCCTAAACACCGGGTATTTTTTTCTTTAAACTGCATTTGAAATTTAGTTTATAAATAATTCCCAAAATTTAGTGCTGTGGGACAAAGTTCACAACTAATTTAGACATAACAACAAGTATGTGAGCCTCTTATATCACTAATTCACATTCTGTAAAATATACTAAAGTATTATACTGGAGAATTATCATTTATGGCATGGGAGTACAGAGCTCATTGTTTTAATTAAATCTGACTGATCAAGTTTTAAAACATTAAGATATATTGGGACTGTTCTGTTGCAAATCATATAAAATCTTCTTGTAGTGTGACATTGCTATTATCTTTCCATGTAGACTCCAACTGTGCTTCTTCTCTTCATTTTTGGAAAAATAATGTGACATAGTTAACTAATATTCTCCAGGTCTATATATCATGATATATAATTCACCACAGTTGCTAGGAATGTGGCCTTTCCCATTATACTGTTAATAAACAGATATTAATAATGATAACAGAACAATAACTTACATTCTTATCTGTTCTTTCATTCATATTTATGATTTATAAAACTTGCTGAGTTCCTACTAGGTGCCAATATTCTGTGAGATGCTTCAGGAGATACAAACCTGAAGAGTTTGCAATCTAATGAGAGGCTTATATTGTTACCCACAGAATCTTGGTAATTTATAATTTGAACATGAGCTTCGAATGTAGATAAAGTGGTTCTGACCCAACCACTTACAACCAGGGTGGGTTGTGGCAAGTTACCTAATTATTCTAAGCCTCGGTTTCTGCATTTGTAAAATGAAGACAGTGGCAATAATACCCTCACAGGGACTTTGTGGAGAGTCACAGAAATTATGTGAGCAATATGCCTACGCAGTGCCCAGGACACTGTAAATATAAGCTTAATTTTAAAAACTATTTTTTAAAATTCTAGAATATATACAATTAATATTCAAAGAGCAGGAATGACTTTTTCCTATTATACAGAGAGGTACAGAAAAAGGAAATGACTTTTCAGGGTCACCCAGCAAGTTATTGGCAGGTCAATACCAAAAAGTATCAAGAAGAAGCGTGTCCAGAGATGGCTGGCACCAGTCACTTAGAACTTTAACTCAGAATATAGCTTCTCAAGTGAAATCATCAGTGAAGGGATGATTCACAACTACTGTGGTGAAGCAAAGAACATATTTATTAGTTTTAATCCATGCACTTGCTTCCAACTTACCACGGATGGGATCTTGTAAAGTTCTGACCATGATTAGAATCATATACTGTGTGTACAGAAGGGGTGTTACTGCTTTTCTACCTCCAGGCTTAGGTCTGATTATGCCGCATCTCTCAAACAGTCCTCACTTCTGACACTGGCCAAGAGAAGATGGGCCTCGATCTAAAAAGCCCTCTTGAGTGGGTCTATTATGTTCTTTGAGACTTTCATTAGCTTATCTTCTGTGCTACAGAATGCATTTGGCAAATCCCCAGTGGGCAGGATCCCATTTAAAAACAAAAACTTAAGGACTGAGAGTAGAAAAGAAATTGATCTCATTTGGTATTTCCAATGCACCACTTCTGGTAGTTTGTTTGGGTCACCCCTCCAGACAGGGAAGGGTGTCACATTAGTCACTCAGCCATGTTCAAATCTTTGCAACCCCCTGGATTATAGCCCACCATGCTCCTTTGTCCATGGAATTCTCCAGGCAAGAATACTGAAGTGGGTTGCTCTTCCCTTCTCCAGGAGATCTTCAAGGGTGTCTTTTCCTGCTGACTTTCAGAAGCTCTATATATAAAGAAACTAAATGATAAACAAGAAATGGAACAGTGGAAGTTTCAGCAGTCTACCTTCCCTACCAGGCTATGCATCTTCATCTGTGATCTGTGCTGCATAGTGGTAGGCACAAAGAAAAGCTGCCAGGCAGAGCAGAAATAAAATTATATCTGGGATCAATCAGACAGTAGTTCAACTCTTGTCCCAGGTACTTGCTATCTATACTGAATTAACTAAATTGTGTAAATTATTTAAGCCTCAGCTTCTTAATCTGTAAAATAGGGATAATGCTACCTTCTCTACAGAGTTGTTTTGAAGATTAGAAAATGAAAAGCATGTGTCACACAGTATAAATGCAATAAATAATTTATTATTACAGTAGATGTCTAATGAATGCTTACTGAATGAGAGATTATGAATTATGACAATATTTACTGTGAGCCTCAGAACTGTGTACTTATTGAAAATTATGCATCATTGTTTTCTCTCTCTCCATTTCAGAATTACTTTTGCCAAACAGAATTAAAGAACAGGGAGTGGGGAGGGATTTCATTTATTTGAGGTACAAGTAGAACCCTTATTTATAAAAATCCTCTTAAATAAGCCAACATTCTCTCACTGACTATATAATAAATAAAGATACATAATATATAATATACCCTAAACTATACATACTATATATAATATACAAACATACTAAGTTATTTGTGTATATTGTGTGTATACACACACACACACACACACACACACACACATATATATATATATAATTTAGTACAGTATTTAACCAAATGCTCTCTATGGGAAGAGAAGTATAAAAGACGTCCATGCTGTACCCTTGCAAGAGCACTGCTTTAATGGCCATGTGCAGAGGACGGACAGCAGCAGGCTAGCCAAACAGCCACCATATGGTCAGCTGGAAGAGGAAAAACCTCCATGTAGGAGGGCAGAACTGTTCCAAAGACATAGCAAAGTGCAGTTTGCAAGAACATGGCATCAAATCACCTAGGATGCTCAGGGAAGAAAGGTGATGGGGGTCAGGCCTACATGAAAGCAGTCAATAGACTGGAAAAGATTTGTTTATTTAATTTTTATGTGTGTGACTGTTGCTATTTTTAAGCAAATCAATTGATGTTTTTATTATTAAAGATTTTTTTTTCCTCTAATGGGTATGGGGAAAGGGTTGGTAAAGCTAATCAGATATGAGGTCACACCCACTGGGGTTGAAAATGGGACCATGTTACTGTCTATGGCACACGGTTTACTAGCTTTGACTCCCACTTGCAAGTACAAATCTGAGACAGACGTCATCATGCAGGTCCTGTAATGCAGGGTCTCTTTGGAATCACACACACCTGCTGCTGCTGCAGCTAAGTCGCTTCAGTCGTGTCTGACTCTGTGCGACCCCATAGACGGCAGCCCACCAGGCTCCTCTGTCCATGGGATTCTCCAGGCAAGAGTACTGGAGGGGGTTGCCATTGCCTTCTCTGACACACATCTGGGTTGGTTCAAATCTATATCTTACGTGGGGAATCTTGGAGATATATATTTTATTTTATATATTATACATTTGCTGTGCTGTACTTAGCCGCTAGTTGTGTCTGACTCTTTGCAACCCCATGGACTATAGCTTGCCAGGCTCCTCTGTCCGTGGGGATTCTCCAGGCAAGAGTACTGGAGTGGGTTGCCATGCTCTCATCCAGAGGATCTTCTCATCCAGGGATCAAACCCAGGTCTCCCATAATACAGGTGAATTCTTTACCATCTGAGCCACCAGGGAAGCCCAAGGATACTGGAGTGGGTAGTCTATCCCTTCTCCAGGGGAACTTCTGGACTCAGGTATCGAACTGGGGTCTCCTACATTGCATGCAGATTCTTTACCAGCTGAGCTACCAGGGAAGCCCATATATCATACATACATATGTGTAATTGAGTTTTAGTTGAGATTAAATAGAGTATTAAGTAATTGGTAAATGATAGCTATATTTACTAAAAATGGTACTTTGCTTGTACACACACATGCACGCGCACACACACACCACAGGCCCCACAAGTGGCCCTGACAAAGAGAAGTTAGACATTTGGATTCAACTGACACTGGTCCTTCAGTTGACTTCTTTCAGAAGGTTCCTACTCCTGTCCTATAAATAAGCTACACAGATTTTCCTATCATCTCACCAGGCATCATTCTTGCCTCATGGGTCATCTTTTTCCAAAATATACTCCCCAAATTAAATACAAATCAAGGACTGAGGGGCCAAAAATTCCTTGTTATTAATCCACATATGCAAACAGACTCATTTCTTTAATCATCACAAAAACTAACCCCTATCTGCAGACTCATTAACAATGAACTTACCAATAGTATGAGAATTTATATCCAGAACTATAACCATTTAAAATTAAATATGACATGTCCATATTTTTAAAAAAATCTTTTAGCTGTTTTAGCCTAGTTAACCTTCAGCTTCCTTCCATGTTTCTCTGACCTTGTCTGCCTTTTCTCTCTCCACTCTGGTCCTCTCTAATCTGCTGTCCATCTGTCTTCCTCCAAATTCTCTTCTTCTAAGTTTCTAAGATGTAGAATTTCAATCTCTACCACTGTCCTCTCAGTTCTGCTGATAGAAACTACTTCCTGGAGTTGCTATTTCCATGATATCTTAGTTACTTGGTTAACAAAGCTATACCTTATTAATGATTTTTTAATCCTAAAAATTTTTACTTAATTAGTTCTCTATGTTCCATTCTCTCCATTCTCCATGTTGATTAATTAATTAACCTCTATTAATTAATTAATTAAATCTCAATTACTCACCAAGTTAATTAATTAGTCTCCATTCTATTAATTCTCCGTGTTCACCTAAGTGGTATGGATTCAATCTCTTAAAGGGGCCCTGCAGACACAGGAGCTAACATTTGTTGAGCATTTCCTATGTTCCAAATATTGTGCCTTCCTCTACATCTCTTATCTCAGATAAGTGACAGATGATGTGCAAGAATATCAGATATGTTTAGCAGCAAAGAACTAGTATTTTTTTTTAATCTCACCCACATAAGGCCCCAAAGTCTAGAAGGATCGTGATCACCCTGATCCTCCATCTTCAAGGAGAACTCTTTCTGCAGAGCATTATTACTCAATCATATGGAGAATAATGCCACCAGATACTGCATCCTGCCCCAGTGCTGTCCAGTTGTATTTCCTGCAATGGTGCAACTATTTCATATTTGTGCCATACAGTATGGTAGTCAGTGGTCAGATTAAGCTATTGAGCACTTGAAATGTAACTAGTGTGACTGAGGAACCAAATTTTAAATTTTAATTAATTTTAATTAAAATGCCCATAAGGGATTCCCAAGTGTAGTATACAGTGATAAAATTCCCATAGTAGTAGACAGTGATACTACAGTGCACAGAAGAGTTAGACTTTTCAGGGTAGCAGCAAGCTTGGGTGTGGTAGGGGAAGCACCTTTTGGTTTTCTGGATGTACAATTTCACAGGCAACACAAATACCAGTTGGGATTGTTGAACTGGGTGCCTAGGTGACTTGTCAATGAGCCTTCATATATACATGAAGTGAATACATGTATTCACTTCATATATAAAAAAGACTATCAAAAACAGATCATTCATGCTGAAGCTCACCTCCACAGCTGCCAAGGAGCATCTTGCCTTGGGGAAGAAAGCAAATCTATACTCCATGATTAGCATGTGATTATATTTTACAGACAGGCATCAGTGCTTCGTGATTTTGATGCACTTGGCTTTTATCTTGTGAGATTTATTTAAAGAAGCATATGCATGGCTTAGAGCCTTAGGGAATGATAACACATTAAAAATAAGAAAGCATAAAAGAAAGTAAAAGGAAACCTGCTTCATTTGTAAAAAGACTTGTTACCCTTTTAGTATCTCCAAATTCTATACCTGCACCTCTTCTCTTAAGCCCTTCTCGAACTCAGTTCTTACAATGATGTCTCTCTGTATTCATCTATCAGGGAAAGTTCTTGCCCACATTCCATTCCCAACCTCTAACTTTTAGTAGAAGCAAAAAGGGCAAGAGGAAAACTGCTGACTAGAAGGTCGAGAAGAGGGAGTTAGAATGATTTTTCATTGTTTTGGAAATGTTTTATTTATCTTAAAAAGATGAAATTAATTTTTATAAATAAAATTTTAACTTATTTCTAGATGATGGAAATTTTTACCCTCATTCTTCTTACTTTCCATAATTTAATTAAAAGAAAGAAGAACAGCTGTGAAAAAAACTATTAACTCCAGACAGTATTCTGCCCTGCTTTTCTATGTTGGTATTTCAACTATTATCACTCTGGAACAGATGGATCTTTACAGTGTCCATGTTGTTAACATAATGCTGTCCAGTAACTATTTATGCTTAATTTTTTTCCACATTCATTTGGTATTTATTTAGAAATGTCCCTGAACAAGACTGTTCCCATTAAAAAGTAACAGGATGGGATAAGGCATTTAGAACATATTGCAAAACTGCCCCCAGCTTAGCCCTCAACTTTACATATATACATTTCCTTATGTAAGTTTGCATTGTACTTTATAGGCTATTAAAAGTAAGACACTTCACTAAAGTGCTCACCATTTAAATAAAGGATAGTAAGTAGGTTAAAAGTTCAGAACTAAAAGAATAAAAGGACTAGAACTCAGTAACAAAACCATACTCTAATCAGAGTATTTAAAGGCACTCACTTTTTCAAGTCAGTTTCAGCTTCATATATTTTCTGTATGGGCTCTTGAGTTCATTTATATTTATCAAATTATGGATGCCAATTTTGTTTAGAAATGATTATTTTTGATATCAAAATCTTAAGTAGAGCACATCTACTGTCTTATGAGTGATTTTGTTTCTATAGCTGTTGCCTTCTGAATGCTGGACTAGGTCCAAAGGTGAGAAGAGTAAAGGCTCTATTCCAAGACCATCTCAAAATTTTAACTGAAATATGTTACTTGTAGTAATAACTTTTTCTTCCTGTTTCCTATTTTGCTAATATTTCCTATATAACCCACACTATGAAGGCCATCCTGAAAGTGCTAGAATTATGTTTTCAAAGAGAAGAATAATTTTGATGTTCTTTCAAAGTTCTCAAATAGAAATGTACAAAATCTATGATGGGTAATGATACTCTTATTTGATATGAAAATTTTGATATAAATATTGAGGTGGGTAGATCCTGAAACAGGATCAAAGAAAGTTGTAACACTGGACACCACTGCTACACAAAGTCTCTGCAGAAAGAAAAGAGGAATATTGCATTTTAAAATATAAATATATTTATTTTAATTGGAGGTTAATTACTTTACAAGATTGTATTGGTTTTGCCATACATCAACATGAATCCGTCACAGGTATACACGTGTTCCCCATCCTGAATCCCTCTCCCTCCTCCCTCCCCGTACCATCCCTCTGGGTCCTATCAGTGCACCAGCCCCGAGCATGCAGTATCTGCATCGAACCTGGACTGGCAATTCATTTCATATATAATATTATACATGTTTCAATGCCATTCTCCCAAATCATCCCACCATCTCCCTCTCCCACAGAGTCCAAAAGACTGTTCTATACATGTACATGTGTCTCTTTGCTGTCTCGCATACAGGGTTATTGTTACCATTTTCTAAATTTCATATATATGTGTTAGTATACAGTATTGGTGTTTTTCTTTCTGGCTTACTTCACTCTGTATAATAGGCTCCAGTTTCATCCACCTCATTTTATGTAAAATATTGCTATATTTTTGCTCATTATAACAAACTTTCTCATTGGACATCTTTCTACACTATGTCTCTAAATAGATGATAAATGAGTCTTTTAGTAAGTCATTTATTTGGGGGATACTTGCACATATTTTATTAATGACAGGTAGATTTTGAGTTTTTCAATGTTAATTTAATACATAAAATTAATTACAGCTAACTGTTTTCTGACTCAGTACTGTGAGCCTTTCATTATTATTATTGCAGTTCTCTTTTGGCTATTTCCCTCACTTAATAGAAAACTATAACCTGTGATATTTCTTGGTTTCAACACACCAGAGTGATATGATACTTCACGATTAGAAATGGTGGCTCACAGTGGTTAAGAAAGGCAGGCTGTGTGATAAGCAATAAGACAAATAAAATTGGGATGCTGCCCTTACTTCTTGAAAGTAACAAGTGGAGATAATGTTTTCATTCCTGGGCTATTTTAAATGATAAATGCCCTATCATCCAAATTAATGCAATCCAGTTTTCTGAAAATTTTAAGTTTAAACAATGATTTTCCAAATATTTTAGTAAACAATACAAAGAGCTATACCAGTTCATGATCAGTTTCTTAAATTTGAATGTTGCATTGATTCAATCTGCTTTTGTGAGTCCAGTGCTTCAGTGAAGGAGTAATATATTATGAGGGCCCCAATCAAACGATGTAATTTCTTTGATTCTATAATGATGAGTTTCTCTTATGGGCTTTCCTGGTGGCTCAGAGGTTAAAGTGTCTGCCTGGAACGCAGGAGACCTGGGTTCGATCCCTGGGTTGGGAAGATCCCCTGGAGAAGGAAATGGCAACCCACTCCAGTACTCTTGCCTGGAGAATCCCATGGAGGGAGAAGCCTGGTAGGCTGGAGTCCATGGGGTCACGAAGAGTTGGACACGACTGAGCGACTTCACTTTCTTTATTTATAAGGCAATTTAGCCAAGATAAAATTTCCCAAAGTTTCCATGGAATGCCAACTATATACTATGGACCTAAAAGTAAAGTTTTCCATTATCAAAAACATTTGAAAAATATTACACACAAAACTCTCCTTCTGGTGATTCATATTACACATCAATATATCAGAAGCTCATTAATTGGATTCCATAATTGCTTTTTAAATATATATTATCTACTAGTATAACCCATAGTAGTCATACCAAAGCAGCAAATAACTCTATGTGACACTAAAACATTTCCAATGCAGCAGAGGGAAGTTTTAGCAAGTGATCAAGAAGTAAAGAAAAATCATGAGTAAATAATCCTGGGACTGAAAAAGAGAAACAGCTATAGCTACAACATAGATGATCAAAAAGACCACTATAAACATTTTGATTTCAACAAAATTGAAAGCCAAGATGAATTTTCTATGATTTTCCAAAATTGCTTTCTAGAAATATAAAAATCACCCAAGAAAAACAAAATTCTAGAAATCAATTATCATTATTAAGATTGAAAGCAGTATTCAAAAATTTTACTCCAAACCATTTCTGTAGCAAGTGATAATATGTTAATTTTCTAAAATTTCTTCGATAAGTTTTTAGTAAATGCCTTACTAAAGCTTCCTTCAACAGAAAATCTCAGTCATATAAAATTGTGTTAGACACAGAAACTTAGGGAAAGTTATCCATCTGTTTTGTTTTATGGCACTAGTATAACTTTATACCAAAACCAGATAATTCAATGTCTCCAAAATTAAATTAAATTAAAAACAATATTTAACAAACCAAAAACCATAGAGACCAATCTCAGTTGTAAACAAAAATTTAATTAAATTATTAACAAAAGAATGTAGTATATTAAATACTACCTTACCAACCACAGATTTTTCATAATTACCAAAATGCAATAAAGCTAGTGAAGGTGACGGAATTCCAGTTGAGCTATTTCAAATTCCAAAAGGTGATGCTGTGAAAGTGCTGCACTCAGTATGCCAGCAAATTTGGAAAACTCAGTGGCCACAGGACTAGAAAACGTCGGTTTTCATTCCAACCCCAAAGAAAGGCAAAGCCAAAGAATACTCAAACTACCACACAATTGCACTCATCTCACATGCTAGTAAACTAATGCTCAAAATTCTCCAAGCCAGGATTCAGCAACACATGAACTTTGAACTTCCTGATGTTCAAGCTGGTTTTAGAAAAGGCAGAGGAACCAGAGATCAAATTGCCAGCATCTGCTGGATCATGGAAAAAGGAAGAGAGTTCCAAAAAAACATCTATTTCTGCTTTATTGACTATGCCAAAGCCTTTGACTGTATGGATCACAATAAACTGTGGAAAATTCTGAAAGAGATAGGAATACCTGACCACCTGACCTGCCTCTTGAGAAACCTATGTGCAGGTCAGGAAGCAACAGTTAGAACTAGACATGGAACAACAGACTGGTTCCAAATAGGAAAAGGAGTATGTCAAGGCTATATATTGTCACCCTGCTTATATAACTTATATGCAGAGTACATCATAAGAAATGCTGGGCTGGAGGAAGAGCACAAGCTGGAATCAGATTGCCGGGAAAAATATCAATAACCTCAGATATGCAGCTGACACCACCCTTATGGAAGAAAATGAAGGGGAACTAAAAAGCCTCTTGATGAAAGTGAAAGTGGAGAGTGAAAAAGTTGACTTAAAGCAAAAGATTCAGAAAATGAAGATCATGGCATCTGGTCCCATCACTTCATGGGAAATAGATGGGGAAACAGTGTCAGACTTTATTTTGGGGGCTCCAAAATCACTGCATATGGTGAGTGCAGCCATGAAATTAAAAGACGCTTACTCCTTGGAAGCAAAGTTATGACCAGCCTAGATACCATATTGAAAAACAAAGACATTACTTTGCCAACAAAGGTCTTTCTAGTCAAGGCTATGGTTTTTCCAGTAGTCATGTATGGATGTGAGAGTTGGACTATAAACAAAGCTGAGTGCTGAAGAATTGATGCTTTTGAACTGTGGTGTTGGAGAAGACTCTTGAGAGTTCCTTGGACTGCAAGGAGATCCAACCAGTCCATTCTAAAGGAGATCAGCCCTGGGATTTCTTTGGAAGGACTGATGCTAAAGCTGAAACTCCAGTACTTTGGCCACCTCATGTGAAGAGTTGACTCACTTGAAAAGACTCTGATGCTGGGAGGGCATCAGTTGGGGGCAGGAGGAGAAGGGGACGACAGAGGATGAGATGGCTGGATGGCATCATGGACTCAATGGACATGAGTCTGAGTGAACTACAGGAGTTGGTGATGGACAAGGAGGCCTGGCGTGCTGTGATTCATGGAGTCACAAAGAGTCAGACACGACCTAGCAACTGAACTTAACTGAACTGAATACAGCTTCAAAAATATAATAAAAGATCTTAAAAGGAAATGTTCATATAATGATCATAATAAAAGAATAAATGGCATTCACTACAATTCAACATCCATGCTTGATTTAAAAAAAAAAACTCAAAGAAAGCTACAAGTAGGAAATAATTTCTTTAAGAAATATCTATCAAAAACTACATCAAATACTCTACTTAATATTAAAACTCTAGATGCAGTCCCAACATAAGGGTTTTAACTATTGATTTATTATTGATTTATTTTATTCAGTATCTTATAGGAGGTCCTAGGCAATCAATAAGATTCAAACAAAGCAAAGAAGGTATGAGAATTAGAAGCAGGCATGCTTTATAATCATATCACTGTAACTAATATGGAAGAACAAAGGATCAAGGATGAACAGAAAAGGGTAAAAGATAATTTTGAGAAACAAGGTTGGAGAAACTTTTTTGTGCCATATATTAAGCCTTATTAAGACTCAGTAATGAAGACAATCAGGCCACCCTGGTGACTCAGTGGTAAAGAACCTACCTCCAACGCAGGAGACACAAGTTCAATCCCTGGGTCAAGAAGATTCCCTGGAGAAGGAAATGGCAACCCACTCCAGTTATCTTGCCTTGGAAATCCCATGGATAGAGGAGCCTAGGGTGCTACAGTCCATAGGGTTACAAAAGAGTCAGACCCTACATAGCAACTGAGCAACAACAAGAATGAAGGCAATGTGGTCTTGGAACATGAATAGATAGTGGACCAGTTGAACAAAGAGCTCTGACAAAGGGGGACTTAATACAAGGCAGAGGCGGTATCACAGATTGGAGAGTAATAGATAATGTGAAATTGACTATCTGCATGAAAAAATAAAATACTGTCAGATGCCTATTTCACACTTGATATAAAACTGAGTTCCAGATGGATTAAAGATCTAAATGTGAAAACTAACACTTTAATCTTTTAAAATAATGAAATTTTTATTTCTGATTTCAGGTTAAAAAAAATTCTTGAAATCATTAAAACACAAGCATAATAAAAAAATAAAAATAAAAGCCTGCTAAAGTTGATGACAACAGTATATTGTCATCCCGCTTATTTAACTTCTATGCAGAGTACATCATGAGAAATGCTGGGCTGGAAGAAGTACAGCTGGAATCAAGATTGCTGGGAGAAATATCAGTAACCTCAGATATGCAGATGACACCACCCTTATGGCAGAAAGTGAAGAGGAACTAAAAAGCCTCTTGATGACAGTGAAAGAGGAGAGTGAAAAAGTTGACTTAAAGCTCGACATTCAGAAAACGAAGATCATGGCATCTGGTTCCATCACTTCATGGGAAATAGATGGGGAAACAGTGGAAACCGTGGCAGACTTTATTTCTGGGGGCTCCAAAATCACTGCAGATGGTGACTGCAGCCACGAAATTAAAAGACACTTACTCTTTGGAAGAAAAGTTATGACCAACCTAGAAAGTATATTGAAAAGCAAAGACATTACTTTGCCAACAAAGATCCATCTAGTCAAGGCTATGGTTTTTCCAGTAGTCATGTATGGATGTGAGAGTTGGACTGTGCAGAAAGCTGTGTGCTGAAGATTTGCTGTTTTTGAATTGTGTGGTGTTGGAGAAACTCTTGAGAGTCCCTTGGACTGCAAGGAGATCCAACCAGTCCATTCTGAAGGCGATCAACCCTGGGTGTTCTTTGGAAGGAATGATGCTAAAGCTGAAACTCCAGTACTTTGGCCACCTCATATGAGGAGTTGACTCATTGGAAAAGACTTTGATTCTGGGAGGGATTGGGGGCAGGAGGAGAAGGGGACGACAGAGGATGAGATGGCTGGATGGCATCACTGACTCAATGGACGTGAGTCTGAGTGAACTCCGGGAGCTGGTGATGGACAGGGAGGCCTGGCGTGCTGCCATTCATGGGGTCACAAAGAGTCGGACACGACTGAGCGACTGAACTGAACTGAAAGTTGATGACATCAGAATTTCTGTTCAAAGTCTCCCTGTAAGTTTAAAAACAAGGAACAGACCCAAAGGAGATAACTGATTCAGATAATTATTCAGATTTAAGAACTATTATTAATAATTATTAAAATATCAAACAACCTAATGAAAAGGTAGAAAAAGGATATAAATAGGTCCTTCACAGAAGTAGAAATCAGAATTAATTATAAACTTATGAAAAGATGCTCAACCTTATTAGTAAAAAGTGAAATGTTGATAAAAGGAAATACCAGTTCACATCATTACATCAACAAAGACTGCAAAGTTTGCTAATGCCACAATCTAAACAAATACAGTCTGAAGAGCAACTGGTCATTAAATTGCTTCAACCCAGCAGTATTTGGTCATACATATTCAAAAGAGATATACACAACAATATTAACTGTAATATCACTATGAATAGAAAACCTTAAGAACAACCTGACTGTCCAAAGGAAAAATGAATAGACTAGGATATATTTATACAGTAGAGTATTATACAGAAGTTAAAATTAATGACTCATAGTTACCTGATTAAATATCAAAGTACAGCAAAAGAAACAAGTTGCAGAAGGACAAAAGCAGCGTGATACTGTTTGTATATATTGTGAAGTCTGTAAGCAATATATTGTTCACATGCATATATACTATGTTCTAAAACATGGATAGAGAAGATAGGAACTTCTAAAGATAAATTATTACTGGTAGGAGGCAGGTAAATGGGACAAGGGAGGAACACACAAGTGGATTCAAATATATCTGTAAGGTCTCAAGCAAATAAAGCAAAATTTAAAAATCTGATGGGGCTAAGTAGTGAGTAGTACATGGGTTTTGTTTTGCTATTCTTTATAGTTTTGAATGTTTTTAGATTTTAAAATAAAAATATTTTAATAAGAAACAAGAGTATAGTGAGCTTGGAGAACTCAAATATAAGTAACACCAATAATGTATCACTAGCCTAGCTTGTAATGACTTGCCTGGATCTCAAGGCTAAGGAATAACTGCATTAATTTTTTTCCCAGCTCTAATTGGGATAAAATAACACCTTTCCCCTCGACATCCATCTTTGGCTTCCAATCTGGACTGCTTACTGGGTCCTCCTTTTGTTTCCTTCCTCAACCCTACAGCAACACCCTGGTACAAAGCTTTCAGACTCTAGAAGTTGATTTTTAATCCAGGTGGTGAGTACTGAATCATTTCCCTGGCAGACCTGTCCCCACCAGTCCCAACCCATCTGCTTAGATTCTTCCCTGAATGTGGGTACGCTGTGGTATATTCATATTATGAACCGTTTCACAGCAGTTAAAATGAATGAACTCTTGCCACACTTCTCAACATGGATACATCAAAACATAATGGGAAACGAAAGAAGCAAGTGCTCCTCCCAAGAGTCATTTATTTTGCCCTCCTAAGGCTTGGATTCTGCCTACAGCATGGTCTCAGCTGGAAGGAGGCGCAGCTATTGCATGGCTACAGCAGGTGAAGATTCTGAAGCAACATGGAAAAAGCTTTTGCTCTAATGTTTATTGAAAACAAAATGAGCAAAAGATAAAATTATACCTCTGATAGGTTTTCACATTGTAAAAATTATATACATGGACCAGGACTGGAAGAGAAAAGAGAAAATGAAAATAGATTTTTAAAAAAATGTATCAGGATTATGGGTAATTTTCATCCCTCTTTTTGTAATCCATCAATATTGTTATGTGTTTGTGTAACAAGTTATTTTAAAATGTTAAAAACGTAGGTTGTAGGACAGATAGAATCAATCTGTAATCTTGCTGGTAATGAACAGTTTTCTCAAAGTTGGTAATGAGCTTCAATTCTGCTCTCTGAAGCAGTTTATCTACAAAACCAGGACAGTCATTTCACATGTTCTGGAATAAGAATGACAGGGCACCACTGTACCACACGAATGTCTAAAATTTTAATCACAATTTGCTTTTCAAAGTCTTTTACAATTTAATTACTTCATTTGCATTATAGAGATGTGAATACAGATTACAAGTATTTCATAGGTAGTCGGTGGAATCAGTGTGAACAAACAACCTGACTGGTGCTATTGGAAGGTTAAGATCCTGCTGGTGGAATAACCATAGTCCAGTAGAGTGAATGCCACACTGGGAAGGTGATGAAGTGCTTCTGGGAGCAGAAGTATAGCATTTGGTCAAAATGATAGGCTTTGCTGTTCAGAAGCCCTTGGTTCCAATCCTAGCTCTGCCATTGGGCAGTCTTGAACACCAATTTGGTTCATCTTACTTTCAGTTTTGTCTTTGGTGAAATGGGGATAATAACAACCTGACAGAATGAATGTGAGTGTGAACTGAGGTAGCAGGTACACAACAGATAACCAGGGACCTGGCCTATAACAGAAAAAAGAGAAAGTGAAAATGTGTCAGTTGTGTCTGACTCTTGTCTGACTCAGGTACCTGACCCATGGATTGTAGCCTGCCAGGCCCATGGAATTTTCCAAGCAAGAATAGTGGAGTGGGTGGCCATTCCCTTCCCCAGGGGATCTTCCCAACCCAAGGATCAAACCTAGGTCTCTCACATTGCAGGCATATTCTTTACCATCTGAACCACCAGGGAAGCCCAGCCTGTAACACATGCTCAATAAAAAGCTGCTTTTATTTTTCACTCAGTTCCTTTTCCTTAAGTTTCATTATAGAGTGCACTTGACTAACTATATAATATAGGTGGACCACTTCTGAGCAGATCTATATGTAATGTAGCAATTTATGTGAACAGTAATTGGCAAAGATATTGTAGGTATGGAGAAAGCTATTATTTGAAGAACAGTCACAACTCTGAAGCAGTACATGCCAATTTTCCTTTCCATGAATCTCTCCACCTAGGACAAATCCATAGATAATGTATCCATGTTACACAGAGTTGAACATATACTGTCAGCCTGCAGAGCCAAAGCAGTCTTGTGAGAGTGTTTCAGGTACCCCAAGTGCGTGGGTTGGTAAATCATTCCTAACCTGGTGATTTGCTAAATATTCATATTAACAGTAAAGGAATACAAAGAAAGCAAACAGAAACAAAAGAAAAAAGCAGAAACAAAAGTAAGTTTGAGCTCTTAGATTTACTTACGCAAGTCACTTTATACCTTCCCTATCATTCTCTAAAAGGTAAGGAAAGGGAATAGGAATCTATTGCAAAGTCCAGTCCATTCTTACAGGGCATAATGTGTAGAGCTGTGACAGGATCTGGAAACCAGAACAAACACCTTGCCAGAAGTATCCATAGAACCACTGGTTTATCTCTCTCATTTTCTGTTTTCCAGAGTCCATAACCTGATCTCCAAGTACTATTCTATGATCAAGGAAGGAAATGGGAGGAAATGAAGGATAGACCAATGATATTGATCTGAGCTTTAGGAAAAAACTCTGAAAGCAGCTGTTCGCACAGATGCATCTCTCATACATCTGCATGGGAGACACAGAGAGGCTGCTGAATCTCAGAGATGAGGCTGTACCTTCTCCTCAAGAATGTCCCCAACCATATCCTATTGGCATCAGTCCTGATGGGATACCAATCATCTAAAGACTCCATATACATTACCTTCCTGGGAATTCCCTGGCAGTCCAGTGGTTTGTTGTTGTTCAGTTGTGTCCAACACTTTGCAACCCCATGGAGTACAGCACATCAGGCTTCTCTGTCCTTCACTATCTCCTGGAGTTGGCCAAGTTCATGTTGATCGAATTGGTGATGCCATCCAACCATCTCATCTTCTGTTGCTCCTTTCACCTCCTGCCTTCAATCTATCCCAGTTATCAGGGTCCTTTCCAATGAGAAGGCTTTTTTTCATCAGGTGGCCAAAGCTTCAGCATCAGTCCTTCCAATTAGGATTGACTGGTTTGATCTCCTCACAGACCAAGGGACTCTCAGGAGTCTTCTCCAGCACCACAGTTCGAAAGCATCAGTTCTTTGGCATTCTGCCTTCTTTATGGTCCAGCTCTTACATCTGTACATGACCACTGGAAAGACCATAGCCTTGACTATATGGGCCTTTGTTGGCAAAGTGATGTCTTTGCTTTTAAAAGCACTGTCTAGATTTATCATAGCTTTCCTGCCAAGAAGCAATCATCATCTAACATTATGGCTGCAGTCACCATCTCCAGTGATTTCAGGGGCCCAAGAAGAGGAAAGCTGTCACTGCTTCCACCTTCTCCCCCTTCTATTTGCCACAAAGTGATGGAACTGGATGCCATGATCTTCGTTTTAATATTGAGTTTTAAGCCAGCTTTTTCTTTTTTTCCTTACCATGTGGCTTATGGGATCTTAGTTCCCTGATCAGGGATCAAAGTTGAACCTTCAGCAATGAAATTGCAGAGTCCTAACCACTGGACACCTTCCACTTTCTGCTGGAGGGGAACTAAGATCCTGAAAGCCATGTGGTCAAAGAAAAAAGAGAAAACCACAACCTTCCCACTTCACCCCAGGTACTCATTTTTTTTCTCTTTCTGTCTGAACCTTGCTCATTTTTATTGGAAAAAAAAAATACAATAGATCTCACATTAAAGTTTTTATCTTCCTCCAGGGGTATATTTTTTTCCATTTACTTGAGGAACTGTGCCCAGAAAATATGTTGAGAATGAAATTACACCAAGAATGAAACAGAACTTCAACCTTTTGGGTTGAATCACTTATTTTAAATAGCTGCCGGTCTCTGGGATTCATATAGGTATTTGTCCTGTTGCATCATTGTGGTATATCTGACAAATGTTTTGTTGGTAGCTTGGAAAGGAAAGACAAGTATTGAAGACAAGGCCATGGAATGTATATGGCAGGGTCTGTATGAAGACCCCAGCTCCTGTGAGCTCTCAGACTTACTTAGGCAAGTCACTTTATACCCTCCTTATCAGCCCCTAAGGTTTCTTGTCTGGCAAGCAGGGACAGTATTTTTTGTTCAATTTACCTTACATGATTGTCATAAAAATAAAATTGTAAAGACCTATATAATAGATATTTGAGAAAAATACAAGCATACACATAAGCCATTGCTATATTTTCCCTCCAAACACCATTTGGGGACTTATTTCTTTGGAATTCAGTTATAGTTTTCCTCAGATGTCATCTCTCATCTCTGTAAAAATGGTATCATTTACAGAATGTTACAGACTAAACTGTGTCCCCTCCAAAGAAGTATGTAGAAGCTCTTACACCCAACATGACTGTATTTGAAGATAGGGCCTTTAAGAGGTAATTGATGGGGCTGGTGTCCTTATGAGCAGAAGAGACACCAGATCTCCTTCTCCGTATGCACAGGGAGGAAAAGTCACATAAGGACACAGCAAGCAGAAAGCTGTCTGCAAGCCAGGAAGAGACTTCTCACCTGGAACTGAATCTGCCAGCACCTTTATCTAGGACTTCCAGCCTCCAGAACTGTGAGAAAATACATGCACATTGTTGTAACCACCCAGTTGGTAGTACCTTGTCAGCATGAGCTGACTGATACAGAGAGGAAGAATGTAGGGGTACCTGATTAGCCCTATTCTGGACTCAGGTGTCTACACTTCTGGCCTCATGCCACCTATTTCCTAATAGTTTAGAGGGCACTAGAAAAAAACAAAAACGACTATAAGGACCCCTATCTTCCTCTTGCCTTAACCCTTTCCCTCCGAAAGGTAGCCTGAGTATCTGAGGTTTCCACCGCTAGGCACATCTTCCAGTCATAATTGGGTATCAAATACATAACAAACCTTGAGGACATCCTCATATCTATATTCACTGGCTCCATTAAAGTAGCTTCCCAGCTTCAGAAAGGTCCCCAAGGGCCTTACTGGGGTGTCCTCATCAGCCACAAGCAACCCAAGGCCCTGGGATATAGATGCTTACTGCTGCTGCTGCTAAGTCGCTTCAGTTGTGTCCGACTCTGTGCAACCCCATAACAGCAGCCCACCAGGCTCCCTCATCCCTGGGATTCTCCAGGCAAGAACACTGGAGTGGGTTGCCATTTCCTTCTCCAATGCATGAAAGTGAAAAGTGAAAGTGAAGTCGCTCAGTCGTGTTCGACTCTCCGCGACCCCATGGACTGCAGTTCACCAGGCTCCTCTGTCCATGGGATTTTCCAGGCAAGAGTACTGGAGTGGGGTGCCATGCTTTAGGCATCTTAGATGCCTAAGATATGAGCTAAACCAAAAGATGACTAGTCTTGCACCTCAGCTGTCCTTACACAATGGAAAAACCTTCCCAGCTGCATCTGAATTGTGGGCTCTTTATTGTGGTTGAGATTTAAAGTCACACTATTGTACAATGGTAGAAGTCAATGTTAAAGTTTAACATTTAATTTTACTCCTACACATTTATTAATTTGTTATGCCTTATCCAGCTGAATCCAGCTGTATTTCAGACTCTACTAAACTAATACATGATCTGCTGTAACTGCCTGCCACTTGGTCATCCTTCCAAACACTGTGGACATATCTTGGATCAGAAATACTATTTTTTAAAAAAACACACAAAGTCCTGCATTCTATATTTTTTCTTTTCCTTTGCTTTTTAAGGTGGGGGACATATTGACATAAATCCCTGGCAGGTGATTTTGCAAGTCTCAGTATAGCCTGTGCTGTTATCCAGACCAAAGAAAATACTGTTTCATTTCGCTGCCAACTCTCTGGCCATGCAACTGCTCTCAGATGGACTTTCCTAAAAGAGCACTTCAGATCAGCACCACAGAAAGGATGCTGTTCCGAGTCTGTCAAAGCCATTTTCCCTCTCCCTTTGCAGCTTTGCTTTTCCACCTGCAGAAAATCCCACCTACTTCCTGAACCAAAGCAGGCATTTTGTGAGGAATCCTGGCTTTACTAGCAGGAGGGGTCCAAAAATAGCTGTTTAGCCATAAATTCAGAATCTGGTATGCCTGGTGTGAGTTCTGGGTACCTGGGGCCTGACCAAATGGTAATCCTCTCCTTCCCTCTGTATTCTGGGCCTGGTCCACATGGTCTGGCCTTCTGCCTCAGCTTCCCACTGGGACTTCAGTCCTTTGCAGAGTCACAGCACTCTGGACTAAGGCCCTACACACTGCCTGGCTCCTCAAAGATACTTCCCCTGGGGAGAAAAAAATCAAGCTCTCTCTTTCCTTTCTTCCTTCTTCCTGACAGTCATTGTCTTTCTAACAACTGGCTAGGCTTCTGTCTGAATACAAAGGAATACCACTATATTATAAAGATTGAGTATTTGGTGCCAGATTTAAATACATCCTGGTGGGGGATAGTGGCTTGACCAATCATCGTTCTTTCATCTGTCAACATGTGGGATAGGAGCAGAGAACTTTCTCACCCTAAAAACAACAAAACAAAACTGTGTATATCTCTGATCTGGTCTAAACTCCATACAGATAAGGAACCTAGGACTCAAGAGAAAAGCTGAGGCAAGAATCTATAGATCATTCATTATTCATTAGTCTAGTCAATAAATAGGGTTTCCCTGATAGCTCAGTTGGTAAAGAATCTGCCTGCAATGCAGGAGACCCAGGTTCAATTCCTGGGTGGGGAAGATCCACTGGAGAAGGGATAGGCTAACCACTCTAGTATTCTTGGGCTTCCCTCGTGGCTCAGCTCATAAAGAATTCACCTGCAATGTGGGAGACCTGGGTTCGATCCCTGGGTTGGGAAGATCTCCTGGAGAAGGGAATGGCTACCCACTCCAGTATTCTGGCCTAGAGAATTCCATGGACAGTCCATAGGGTCGCAAAGGGTTGGACACGACTGAGTGACTTTCACTTCACTTCACTTCCATTCAATAAATATTCATTGAATATCCAGAACATGCAATATACACACTGCTGTGGTTTCACTCTCATCTGAGGAATTCTCCCAATTCAGCATAAACACCACCACTCCTCTACAGCAAATCTTCACATACTGAAAAATGAAATGTTCACGACACTGAGTTCTCCCTCTACTAAACCACTGGCTCTTTGTGTAGACAGTAAAGGAGGAGCAGGGAGACTAGCCTTTTCTTTTACAATTTACGGAGCCACTTGTGGTACATGATTAAAGGAATAAGTCCTCTCCCCACCCTTCTTATGAATAGTTTCTGCACTCCACCTCTGAAGGTTTTTCAATAGGCAAGGGATGGGGGGTTGGGGTGGGGTGCAAACTCATATCTGAATAAGAAATGGAAAAAATAATGATATATCACAAAAGCTTTAGGGGGAAAAAAGTCCCTTGAATTTTAGCTAGTGAAATCTTTGATGACAATATTTTAAAAGTTCTGATATTTTCCAGGATCCTATAAAATGATCCTTTGACAGTTCTTTAATCCAGAGTTTTGTTGTTAATCCACATGCCATAGACTTGGCAGAGTATTCCATGAAGCCTTAAAACAATAATCCTCAAACAATGCTGTGAAAGATTATGTCATCATGAGAAAATGGGGTCTGGCAGAATATACCTTACTCCAACAGCACTTACACTTTATTATAATAAAATAGCCTCTGCACTCTTGGTGTGTATTTGTCCAATTCTCACAGTGCAGGTTCCCAAAGGCCCCTTTCATTTGTGAAGTGATTGCTACAGAATGGAAACGGAGTCCAGAGACCTCACTCAATCTCCCCTGTGATGATGAGAACTATTTTCTCATCTATCTCTAGTCTCTGTACAGACATTATATAAATTACTTTCTCTGTATTATTTAAATTTCACTGCAATTATCACTTGTTAGACGCAACAATAAAGAATAAAGTTACTCCTATTTAAGAAGTATACATGTATGTATATGTGCGCATATGTAGACATATATACACCAATATATATGTATATTTATTTACCATTGAGAATATAAAAGGTAAACAAAGATTTCATTTCTGTATTATTTTATGCTGAGCTATGTGAAGTCGCTCAGTCACGTTCGACTCTTTGCGATCCCATGGGCTATAGCCTACCAGGCTGCTCTGTCCATGGGATTTTCCAGGCAATAGTCTTGGAGTGGATTGCCATTTCTTTCTCCAGGGGATCTTCCCAACCCAGGGATTGAATCTGGGCTCCCACATTGTAGACAGACGCTTTACCGTCTGAGCCACCAAATTTTAATATTAGTAATAAACATTTTGAGCATATTGAGGATTGGTGCCTTGCTAATTGCTTAATCACAATGACACAGTAAGGAAGGTACTATTATTCTCACTTTACATATTAGGGCATTGAAGCTAAGAAAATTAAGTAACATATCCAAACTAATGCATTTAGTAAGTAGCAGGATATGAGAATTAATGAAACCCAGGCCTTTCTAAGTCCAGACCCTGGTTCTTAGTAACTGAGCTACACACTCTCTCTTGGAAGTACAAAGATGTGGACAGGAAGAGAGTGCAGACCTGTTCTATGGGGAATACTAGGAAGCAATCAAAATGCACACGTCTTGAACAGGACCTCCTGTTCTCCATTCCACCCCCTCAACAAATGGCCTGTGGATCTGAGGAACTTATCAGCTCACTTGTATGAAAGTAGCTCATTTTTACAGTGATTTGGTGCCTTTTAAGCTTGGAGAGGAGAGTGTTGGGTGGAGAGGCTCTCTGCTTTGCTTAAATAGTATCATACATAAGATAAAACATGACTGATGATTATGTGTGCAGGTACAAATAGATATATGGCCTTTGTAGGTTGCACCAAAGGTAAAGAATCCACTTGCTAATGCAGGAGATAAAAGAGACATAGTTTCAAGCCTTGGGTCAGGAATATTCCTTGAAGTAGGAAATGGGAACTCACTCCAGTATTCTGGCCTGAAGAATTCCATGGACAGAGGAGTCCAGGGAGCTACAAGTCCATGGGGTTGCAAAGAGTCGGACACACTGAGTAACTGAGCATGCACAAATGGCTCTATTTTCTTGGCTAATAGGATATTCATCCAATACATTCCACTGTACCAGAGAGTGTCCTGAAAATAGCAATAGAGAGAGTCTGACACTGTCAGCCTGCAAACAGCAGATTTCTAACTAAAATAATTTTAAGAATTAAACCAAGGCAGATCTTGTCATTGGCAAAATATCAGTATTTGAATAATAATTTTAAGTATCAGGTACAGTTGAATGAATGAGCAAATTCTGCATTATCATACTTTCTTATACTTTCTGATAACCAGGCTCTTTTCTTGTTCCAGAGTGTGCATTCTTTTTCCTCTTACTCCACTTTTACAAAATGGTAACAATGCAGGAAGGCAGAAGAAAGCGTTTATTAGACAAACTTCACCCTAAGCAACTAAAATATATTTGAGTCATTAAGAAAATCTGAAACTAAAAGAAGGAGTTAATGTGACTGACAGAACTTGCCTCTACATATAATAAAAAAAATTGAGGGACAAAAATTATTTCAGAACTCAGAGCAACTACACTGCAAACAACCTTCCTCCTTCGAGTCTACAGGGTTCTACACTTTGTTCAAACAAGTTCTTTATTTTAGGCACATGAATTCTCAGGGTATATAATTATTTTCAAACATGAACGCTTACTGAATAATCTGACTAAAGAACATTCTGGAAGATATAAAAAGGTCCTAAACCATCATCCCTCATGAAATTTTAAATTTTCCTCTGGATCTTTTTTAAAACATATTTCACAAAAATAAGAAAAATGGAGAAGGAAATGGCAACTCACTCCAGTACTCTTGCCTGGAAGATTCCATGGACAAAGGCTACAGTCCATGGGGTTGCAGAGAGGAGGACACAACTGAGAAACTTCACTTTTTTATTTTTCAAGAAAAATGGGATATTTGTTCAGTGAAATTTCAGGCAGAAAAACATGAACCCGTCAGTTCAGTTCAGTCCCTCAGTCACGTCTGACTTTCGTGACGCCATGGAATGTAGCACACCAGGCCTCCCTGTCCATCATCAACTCCCAGAGCTTACTCAAACTCATGTCCATCATGTCAGTGATGCCATGCAACCATCTCATCCTCTGTTGTCCCCTTCTCCTCCTGCCTTCAATCTTTCCCAGCATCAGGGTCTGTTCAAATGAGTTCTTCGTATCAGGTGGCCAAAATATTGTTGTTTCAGCTTCAGCATCATCAGTCCTTCCAATGAATATTCAGAACTGGTTTCCTTTAGGATGGACTGGTTTGATTTCCTTGCAGTCCAAGGGACTCTCAAGAGTCTTCTCCAACACCACAGTTCAAAGGCATCAATTCTTTGGTGCTCAGCTTTCTTTATGGTATAACTCTCACATCCATACAAGTCTACTGGAAAAAACATAGCTTTGACTAGGCGGCCCTTTGTTGGCAAAGTAATGTCTCTACTTTTTAATACACTGTCTGTGTTTGTCATAGTTTTTCTTCCAAGGAGCAAGTGTCTTTTAATTTCATGGCGGCAATCACCATGTGCAGTGATTCTGGAGCCCAAAAAAGAAAGTCTCTCACTGTTTCTATTGTTTCCCCATCTATTTGCCATGAAGTGATGGACCAGATGCCATGATCTTAGTTTTTAATGTTAAGCCACCTTTTTCACTCTCCTCTTTCACTTTCATGAAGAGGCTCTTTAGTTCCTCTTCACTTTCTGTCATAATGGTAGTGTCATCTGCATCTCTGAGGTTATTGATATTTCTCCAGGCAATCTTGATTCTAGCTTGTGCTTCATCCAGTTTGGCATTTCTTATGATGTATTCTGCAAATAATAAGCAGGGTGACGACATACAACCTTGATGTACTCCTTTCCTAGTTCGGAACCAGTCCATTGTTCCATATCTGGAAAGGATTTATAAAGTATTTCCTTCTTCTAGTCAAGCAATTTTGGCAACTTTGATTTGTGTTACTTTTGAAAATAGCAATGTGAGTTCATTAAAACCATAAACCTAGATAAGTTGAGTTAGGTAACATAACTCTGTTAGCAGAGTTATCACTCTGCAGACTTAAATTGAAGAAAGTAGGGAAAACCGCTAGACCATTCAGGTATGACCTAAATCAAATCCCTTATGATTATTACAGTGGAAGTGAGAAATAGATTTAAGGGCCTAGATCTGATAGATAGAGTGCCTGATGAACTATGGAATGAGGTTCATGACACTGTACAGGAGACATAGATCAGGACCATCCCCATGGAAAAGAAATGCAAAAAGCAAAATGGCTGTATGGGGAGAAATTACAAATAGCTGTGAAAACAAGAGAGGCGAAAAGCAAAGGAGAAAAGGAAAGATACAAGCATCTGAGTACAGAGTTCCAAAGAATAGCAAGAAGAGATAAGAAAGCCTTTTTCAGTGATCAATGCAAAGAAATAGAGGAAAACAACAGAATGGGAAAGGCTAGAGATCTCTTCAGGAAAATTAGAGATACCAAGGGAACATTTCATCCAAAGATGGGCTCGATAAAGGACAGAAGTGGTATGGACCTAACAGAAGCAGAAGATATTAAGAAAAGGTGGCAAGAATACACAGAAGAACTGTACAAAAAACATCTTCATGACCCAGATAATCATGATGATGTGATCACTAATCTAGAGCCAGACATCTTGGAATGTGAAGTCAAGTGGGCCTTAGAAAGCATCACTATGAACAAAGCTAGTGGAGGTGGTGGAATTCCAGTTGAGCTGTTTCAAATCCTGAAAGAGGATGCTGTGAAAGTGCTGCACTCAATATGCCAGCAAATTTGGAAAACTCAGCAGTGGCCACAGGACTGGAAAAGGTCGGTTTTCATTCCAGTTCCAAAGAAAGGCAATGCCATAGAATGCTCACACTACCACACAGTTGCACTCATCTCACATGCTAGTAAAGTAATGCTCAAAATTATCCAAAACAGGCTTCAGCGATACATGAACTGTGAACTTCCTGATGTTCAAGCTGGTTTTAGAAAAGGCAGAGGAACCAGAGATCAAATTGCCAGCATCTGCTGGATCAATGAAAAAGCAAGAGATTTCCAGAAAAATATCTATTTCTGCTTTATTGACTATGCCAAAGCCTTTGACTGTGTGGATCACAATAAACTGTGGAAAATTCTGAAAGAGATGGGAATACCAGACCACCTGACCTGCCTCTTGAGCTATCTGTATGCAGGTCAGGAAGCAACAGTTAGAACTGGACATGGCACAACAGACTGGTTCCAAATATGAAAAGGAGTACGTCAAGGCTGTATATTGTCACCCTGCTTATTTAACTTCTATGCAGAGTACATCATGAGAAATGCTGGGCTGGAAGAAACACAAGCTGGAATCAAGATTTCCAGGAGAAATATCAATAACCTCAGATATGCAGATGACACCACCCTTATGGCAGAAAGTGAAGAGGAGCTAAAGGGCCTCTTGATGAAAGTGAAAGTGGAGAGTGAAAAAGTTGGCTTAAAGCTCAACATTCAGAAAATGAAGATCATGGCATCTGGTCCCATCACTTCATGGGAAATAGATGGGGAAACAGTGGAAACAGTGTCAGACTTTATTTTTGGGGGCTCCAAAATCATTGCAGATGGTGATTCCAGCCAGGAAATTAGAAGACACTTACTCCTTGGAAGAAAAGTTATGACCAACCTAGATAGTACATTCGAAAGCAGAGACATTACTTTGTCGACTAAGGTCCGTCTAGGCAAGGCTATGGTTTTTCCAGTGGTCATGTATGGATGTGAGAGTTGGACTGTGAAGAAGGCTGAGCGTCGAAGAATTGATGCTTTTGAACTGTGTGGTGTTGGAGAAGACTCTTGAGAGTCCGTTGGACTGCAAGGAGATCCAACCAGTCCATTCTGAAGGAGATCTTTGGAAGGATTTCTTTGGAAGGAATGATGCTGAAGCTGAAACTCCAGTACTTTGACCACCTCATGAGAAGACTTGACTCACTGAAAAAGACTCTGATGCTGGGAGGGATTGGGGGCAGGAGGAGAAGGGGACTATTGAGGATCAGATGGCTGGATGGCATCATGGACTCAATGGACGTGAGTCTGAGTGAACTCTGGCAGATGGTGATGGACAGGGGAGGCCTGGCGTGCTGCGATTCATGGGGTCGCAGTCAGACACGACTGAGGGACTGAACTGAACTGAACTGAATAGCACTGCTACATCCTGCATTTCAGTCTGTGTGATAGTGTAGAAGCAACTACTTTACCTTCTTTGAAATATTCTCCGTTGCTTTCTTGTGAGGCATCTAAATAAAAACTTTTGTTTTCTAAATCAGAAAAAAATGTTCATGCCAAAGAGAAAAGTAATCATGTTTCTGGATATGTAACATGAAATCTATAAAACAAATGTTTTGATAAAATATGTGTTTTTGGCATTGATTCATTTGACAATCAAAAGTGTTTTCCTAAGAAACAAAAGTTTATGTGGAAGCCTCTGTATCCTAAGACTTATTCATTACAGAACCTGAGTAAGTTGCAGTGCCAGAAATGAGAATTTATTTCTCTATCTGAATCAGAAGATGCTTAGGTTTACATGCCCTCATTGAAGTTGACTCCATGTTTGTGGTTGCATTACCCACTATTCCTACTCCTTTGTTAATAATTCACAGTTACAAATTGGTCAAGTTTCTGTTGAATCTAGAATATTGACATTTTGGCCAGTGGAAGCAAAACATAGTCAAACCAATATCACTGTCTTTATGTAAGGGAGTCTTCAGATTTTGTGACTTTGATGGCCCTAGTCCAAAAATATTTGCAAGCTATAATAGTGTATAATACAATTCATTTCTCCCCATCTTTAAACTAGGAGCAACACAGGGGAAAATATTAATTATAATTATAACCAAATCCCTGAAAATAATCTTTTCCTCAAAAATTAATTATAATTATAACCAAATCCCTGAAAATTAAAAAAACAAACAAAAAAATCTTTTTTCTCTTCATTCAACCTAGAAGAGGAAGCTTCTAGGAACGATAGTCTGGAGATAAAAGAAAGGGGCATTTTAAAAGTTAATCGAGGTAAATAGTGAAAGTAATACTTCAGGAATCCTGACTTGCATGGCAGTTCTACATTTTCAGTTTGTGATGAGTCTCCTAAATTTCAGTGTCTTTATCGGGAAAACAGGACTATAATACTTCTCCTACAATGTTATATCTCCTATAAGGAGATATAATAATTTGTGACTATATGTTTCACAAATTGCTATATCCCAAGGGTTAATTTGACTAAAAGAGTTCTATAAATATTTAAGTATCAAATCATTTTCTTATTAACATTATCACTCTTTTTAGATTATTTTTCTATAATCTATAGTTGATGTTATTTCAAATGACAGCCTCCCAGAAGAATCATCTTCATTTTCATTGGGATTCCAGAGACACAGTCAATGCTATTCAAGTAATCTTTGTATCATACAAGCAGGTTGGCATAGAACACTAGGTAATCAATAGTCCCTACTCTTTGATCCTCACAAAATGAATGATCAAAGCATTCTAAACAGTCAATGAACCTGACACTTTTTAAAGATACCAGCTGTTTTATTGCTTTTCTCTGGAGTGACTGCCCAAATCAGGAAGGGACAAAGACAAGTATACCAACAAAACTAACCAAGAAGACATTCTCAGATTAAATCATTCAAAGCAAAATTGTTATAATGCTAGGAAACTATGGGCTTCCCTGGTGGCTCAGATGGTAAAGCGTCTGCCTGCAATGCGGGAGACCCAGGTTCAATTCCTGGGTAGGGAAGATCCTCCGGAGAAGGAAATGGCAATCCACTCCAGCACTCTTGCCTGGAAAATCCCATGCCAGAGGAACCTGATAGGCTACAGTCCATGGGGTTGCAATGAGTTGGACACGACTGAGTGACTTCACTTTAAGAAACTGTAAGCACAGTTTATAAGAGCCTCTTGATCTGGGTGAAAGAGGAGAGTAAAAAAGCTGGCTTAAAACTCGACATTCAAAAAACTAGAATCATAGTATCTGGTCTCATCATTTCATGGCAAATAGATGGAAAGAAAAAGTGGAAAAAGTGATGGATTTTATTTTCTTGGGCTCCAAAATCACTGCAAACAGTGACTGCAGCCATGGAATTAAAAGATAGTTGTTCCTTGGAAGAAAAACCATGACAAATCTAAACAGCATATTAAAAAGCAAACACATATTTTGATGACAAAGGTCTGTATAGTCATAGCTATGGTTTTTCCAGTAGTCACATATGGATGTGAAAGCTAGTCCATAAAGACAGCTGAGTGCCAAAGAATTTATGCTTTCCAGTTGTGGAGCTGGAGAAGACTCTTGACAGTCTCTTGGACAGCAAGGAGATCAAATCAGTCAGTCCAAAAGGAAATCAACCCTGAATATTCACTGGAAGGACTGATGCTGAAGCTGAAGCTCCAATACTTTAGTCACCTAATGTGAAGAATTGACTCATTGGAAAAGACCCTGATAGTGGGAAATATTGAGGGCAGGAGGAGAGGGGGCGACAAAGGATGAGATGGTTGGAAGGTGTCACCGACTCAATGGACATGAGTTTGAGCAAACTCTGGGAGATAGTGAAAGACAGGGATATAAGAATAAAGCTATTATAAACATTCATATATTGTACATATAGTGTGGACTTCCCTGGTGGCTCAGACGGTAAAGCGTCTGTCTACAATGCGGGAGACCTGGGTTCGAGCCCTGGGTTGGGAAGATCCCCTGGAGAAGGAAATGGCAATCCACTCCAGGACTATTGCCTGGAAAATCCCATGGACAGAGGAGCCTGGTAGGCTACAGTCCATGGGGTCGCAAAGAGTCGGACACGACTGAGCGACTTCACTTCACATATAGTATACATATTGTATATATCTTAATGGAGATGTTGTTACGTAGAAGTACATGTTTGTCAAAAATTATCAAAGTATCAAATGCTTTTTCCCCACTTAAAATAGGAGTATTATTTTCATTTTTTTCAGAAATATTTTAAATGTCTGCCTAATTTTTATTTTGTGGATACACCATAATATACATAAAAATCCTCTATATTTTTGTATTTAAAATGTTTCTAATTATAGTAATAATGTGAGGAACATCCTTACTTTTTCTCAACATTGGGTGCCAGCAAAGTTTCTCAGAGCAGTCCAAACTGACACACAAAAATATTTAAAGAAAATGTTCAAGAATGTTCTTTTCATCCTTCGAGATCTAATATATGTGAAAACACTGGAAACTTTACCAGTATAATTAAAAGTTCATTCTAAGTTGTAAAGGCTCCTGAAGTGTTTCTTCTCTTCCTGCCTTTTTCTTTTCTTTTCTTTTTTTTTTTTTTACTAAGAGCTTCTGAAGTGTATGAGCTTCATTTGCTATTTTCCTCCATTTTCAATTGACAATTGCCTTGATGAATAGAGGAAGAAACATACATCTCAACTCTCTTTGAATTAATTGTTAATTATAAGGAATGAAACTGTTCAATGGGGCCAAATGTGTGGTGTTGAGCTTTGTTATTTTTTAAGCTTGGGAAATGTATTTTTGCAACATGGCAGTCAAATCCTGCATAAAGAAGCAGAATACAGAATAACAGAACAAAAAAGAAAGTCCTTTTTGGAGCCAAAAATTGATCAGAACAAAGCATCAAAGGTTGAGGTTATAGTGACAGAACCGCTTGGGACAGAAGCATTTAAAATACACCCATGTTTATGCTAGCTGAAAAACTCATATTTACAACCTTAGTAATCCTAAAACAAGCAATATACTTAACATTTCTGTTTTAAATGTTCTCCTAATATTACCTTAGTGAGAAAGAGAACACTGGATCTATTTGTACACTTTATCTTTAAATATAAGGCATATTCAAGGTTTTTAAAAATTTAATCATGCAGGTAGGTAATTTCTCCAATGTATCCTTTTGCTTTCTAAACCAAAAAAATAGATTCTTGAAATATCCCATTTCCCTCAATTCTTCTATGCAATTATTGTGACTACTCAGGATGTTGTTTTATTGTTCAGTTGTCAAGTTGTGTCTGTCTCTTTGTGACCCCATGGATTGCAGCACACCAGGCTTCCCTGTCCTTCACTGTCTCCTGGAGTTCACTCAAATTCATGTCCATTCAGTCATACTCATACATTCTCGATAATTATATATCTGTATATCTTGTCTTTCCCTCTGTGATTATATATAACCCCATGGATTTTGTGTATCTAATTCATATTTCTCTTCTTTTGACCTTTCAGGGAACTATTTCTCACCAGTATCAAGTATGGGAGTCTAGTGTAGCAGTCACTCTCAATGTCTATTTCTATGGATGGAATGTTCATGTCCCAACAACATTCATATGTTAAAAGGCCTAATCCTCAATGTGATGGTATTTAAAGATGAGGCCTAGAGAAGGTAATTAGATCGTGAGGATAGAGCCCTCATGAATGGAATTAGTGACTCTATAAGAAGTAACAGGAGAAAAAGGATCTCTCTCTCATGAGGATAGTGAGAAGACAGCTCTCTGCACTGGAACCCAAAGATGCTGGTACCCTAATCTTGAAACTTTAGGACTCAGCCTGTAGGAATAAATTTCTGTTGTTTAAGCCACCTAGTCTATGTTTTTTGTTTGTTTAATTGTTTACGCTGTTGTTGTTATAGCAGCCCAAGCAGACAAAGCCATATATTAGCTAGTTGGGGTAGGAGGAGTTCATAATATCCAAGACAGGTAACTGTAGTTATCTACATACCTATCTATGATGATTGATCTAAAGTTACAGTATATCACACAAATAAGGCAGATCGTTCCCCACACCCACCCCCTTTTTTGAGGAGAAGCTCCTTTCTAGGATGTGTTGGAGCTGATCAGCAGTCTCTAACTGATTCACAAGAGCTGACTGCCAAAGTTTCAGGAAGTTTGTAAGCCAATCAATAAACTGCTAACAGCTTGAAATCTACTATGGTGGAAGTTTTCACACTACAGAACCTAGTAAGTGCTAAATCAATATACACTACATTAGCAAAATGAAGCATAAAAATCAATGATTGTATCAAAAGACTTAGAAAAAGAATACAACAAAATTCAATACCCTTTCATGATAAAACTTTCAACAAATTACAAAATGTACTTGAAAATAATAAAGACAGTATATGACAAGCCCACAGCTAACATCATGCTTAACAGTGAAAAGGTTTACCTTTTGGATCATAAATAATAAAACAATGCCTACTTTTACCACATTTATTCAACATAGTATTGAAACTCCTAGCCAGAGCAATTTGATAAGAAAAATAAATGAAGGTAACGAAATCAGAAAGAAAAGTAAAATTATCTCTATTTGTAGAGAATATATTTAGAAAAGGTAATAAGAACCCTATATGTGAGACAGCAAAAGAGACACAGATGTATAGAACAGTCTTTTGGACTCGGTGGGAGAGGGAGAGGGTGGGATGATTTGGGAGAACGGCATTGAAACATGTATATCATATATGAAACGAATCATCAGTCCCTCATATATGAAACGAATCATCAGTCCAGGTTCGATACAGGATGCTTGGGGCTGGTGCACTGGGATGACCCAGAAGGATGGTATGGGAAGGAGGTGGGAGGGGGTACAGGATGGGGAACATGTGTACACCCATGGCAGATTCATGTTGATGTATGGCAAAACCAATACATTATGTAAAGTAATTAGCCTCCAATTAAAATAAATAAATTTATATTAAAAAAAAAGAAAACATTCAAGATGTCATCCAAAAAACTGTTAGAACTTTAGAGTAAAAGAATTCAGTAAATTTTCAGGATATAAAATCAATATACATATATAAGTTACATTTTTATATATAAAAATAAGCTATCAAAAAGAAAATTTTTAAAAAATTAATTACAAGGTTATCTCATTAAATGCTTTTTAAAAACTAAGGACAAAAAAATTTCCTTTTTCCAAAAGTAAAATACAAGCTTGATTATAATTGATACAGCATATTAGTAAAAGGCTATAATTAGTATCAGAATTTAACTTTCTGGAAAATATCACTTCCTATTTCAAGTTTAAAAGAAGTTTTAAAAAAGAAAGAAATTTTAAAAAATTCCATATACAATAATATCAAAATGAATAAAACACTTAGGAAAAATTTAACCAAGGAGGTTAAGGAACTATACACTGAAAACTATAAAACACCGATGAAAGAAGACACAAATAAATGAAAAGATATTCTGTGTTCATGGTTCGAAAAATGAATGTTGTTTAAATGTCCACACTATCCAAAGTGATCTAAAAATTCAATGCAGTTTCTTTCAAAATTCCAATGGCATTTATTTTACAAAAACAGAACAAATAATCCTAAGATTTGTATGGGACCACAGAAGACCGCCAAAGAGTCAAAAATTTTTAGAAGGAAGAACAAAGCAAGAGGCATCATACTCCCTGATTTCAAACTATGTATAAGGTATTAATCAAGACACTATGGCATTAACATAAGAACAGACACTTTTCTCTCTCTCTTATATATACATATGTATATATACACACACAGGTATATACATAGGCACATACACACATACAATGGAATATTATTCAGTCTTCAAAAGAATGAAATTCTGCCTTTTAAATATGAATCAACCTGCAGGGCATTATGGTAAGTGAAATAAACCAGACAGAGAAAAACAAATATACAGTAGGATATACTTATATGTAGAATCTAAAAACAGACAAAAAGCAAATTAAAAAACTAAAGATCTCATAGAAATAAAGTAGAATGGTATTGCCATGGAGTGGGGGATAGAGAAAATAGAGAGAGGCTAGTCAAAGGGTACAAACTTTCAGTCATAAGATGAATAAGGTCTGTAGATCTAATGTGCAGCATGGAGACTATAGTTGATAATACTGTATGTGTACTTAACATTTGCTAAGTAGAACTTAAGTGTTCTCACCAAAGCTGGGGGAGCGGGCATTAAATGAAAACCAAAGAGTAAACATGTAGAGTGACAAATGTATTAATTAATTGTGGGAATCCTTTCACAATGTGTGCATTCATCAAATCATAATGTTGTAAACTTTATAGTATATATTTGTCAATTATACTTTAATAAAGTTGAGGGGAAAAGAAATTGAAGTGTTACAAATTAGGTTTTTGCTTTTTTTCTTAATTGGATGGAGTTTCTTTTAAAATATCTACCTATTAATATCATGAGTTAGATATAAAATGGCAGGGACAATATCCTTTATTTATTGTTTTTCTACCTAGAAGGTATTCTGTGGGTGTCTAACAAATCCTTGTTGAGTATATCATCAGGTTCTGATCAGAATGATAGTATTATAATGAGATGTGGCAATGTCACGATACAAATGAAGAATTATGGTATTTGGCTTTTGAGAACTAAGGTCTCACTTCTGTAGTATAGCAATGAGTACTGTCTTAGGAGTAAGAGAGACATCACTTCAAATCCTACTTCTGACCCTCACTATCCTATTTGGACATGTTCCTCAAGCCTGTCTGTAAGAAGGCTGTGGTTAATAAAATTTGGGGAATTCCCTCTTCCCTTATTACCATGTGCTTCCCAGAATCCTTGGATGCCTTGAGATACATTTTTTTTTTAAATTCCAAAATTCTTGGCAATGTTTTCTAGATTATCAACATTATCTACTGATAAATACTTTGTGTTTGTGTAGCATTTTTACTTTACAAACAATTTTCACCCTTATTGCATTAATCAGATTCTAGGAATGTTGACTATGACTGAGATGGTTTTCATCTCAAGGTATCTGACAGGGAAGATTAGGTCCCATTCGAACATTTGTGTGGTGGCTAATCAGTAAATTTTGAAAGGTCCTGTTCACTATTAACAGCAATATCTTTTACATACCTTATAAAGATTTCATGGATTATAAGCCATCATCATATGTGATTACATAGCCTAGCAATGTAAGGTAGGCAAGTCACTCTTTTAACGATAGACAGACAAATAGGAGCTTAAATGCAGAAGAAAATTTTTACTTTGACAAATGCGATATAGTCAAGTCAGTTTGGGGATTCTGGTAGCTTAGATTAGTTACAGACCAGAGGATAAGATTCAATTTTCCTTTTCTAATTTTTAATGATCATTTATAGAGCATATTTCTATACTGGAAGACAGAGGGATCTAAATTTGGACCTCTAAAGCAAATCTTTGCCTTTCAAAAATATAACATAAATTTTTTGGTCATTTGAATAGAAAAATTTTAAAGCACCAGTATAACCTGCTAATTATCCAATGATTCTTATGTTATGCCCAAGTCTCGAAATCTCCCAATGACCACCAGGGAGCTGGCATCCGATACAAAAGCAAGAGAGTTTTAATTACCAAGCTCGAGCTGGGGCTCCCACCGGTTACTGAAGCAGCGGCTAAGGAGAGGAACCTCAAACTCTGGGTTTCATTGCTTATATAGGGTATCCTCATGCGAAAAATGTTACCTTCTGTGGAAGGGTTAGGTGTTGGGTTGTGATTGGTTTTCATTTCCCGGGCTGGCCACGGGTTCTGATTGGTTCCCCTTTCCTTGGCTTAATCTGAATTTCCTGGGCAGGTCATAAGTCCTGAATGTAAAGTCAGGAGATCCTGATCTGGTATCTGACTGGCTCGCAGGTGGTGGGGTGAGATCAGGGGATTTCCAAAGACTCTTTCCTCAGAACTCTAAAATGGAGGCTTTTTTTTTAACAAAATGGGGTGGCTTAGGTTCTTCACTTACTTTCAGAAATTTATGGATTGTTTCATGAAATTATAACAAAATGCTTAAAAACATACCTTCCCTGGCTACTCATTATCAGACTTCTAGATGTGATTATTATAAACCTAGGTGTGATCATTACAAACCTCCTTGACCTGGACTCCATCTGAATTGCTGATCCAGTTGTCAGTAATGAGAACAAAATAAAACAGCCAAAGGAAGAAAGATATTATTTATTCAAGGACTTTAACAGGAAAACAAAAAAAACAGCATGAGGTAAACTTTTAAAATACCACCATTGATTGTAACACCAACTGAAAGAAGGGGCACCACCAGTGCTTTGACAGTCAGCAACTGTCAGAGACCACAGGAAGAGATTCCAGAGAGCTTCCTGGTGGTCCCTGACTGTACCCTCTCACGGCCAAGTGAGGTTTATCTGTATTCCTCCATCAGGCCTTTTCCAATTGCAAATGAACTCCAATTCAAGTTAATTTAAGGAAAACAAAAGTAACAAGACATAATGTTGGCTTTTACACTGATAAGTTAAAAGATCCAAGGTCTGATTAGATGCAGGGGGTCAAATATTATTGCTCAACCTGGGTTTTTTTCCATTTCTCACCTCTTAGGATCTTGGCTTCTTCTCAGGTATCTCTGCCAACATAGTGACCCCAAGTATCACTCTGTCCAACCATAATGGCTAGGGTCACAAAAGCCTGATTGGCCAGGCCTGCATCATGTGCTTACCCTGGGAATCAGGAAGTGAGACCATCCCACTCAGACCTCATGGCCTGGAACTAGGTTCTTGTTCTCAAGCAAAGGTGAGCATTTTTATTAAAAGTAAGAGAAAATGAATTTTATGATATCAGATGTCCATGGCTGGTTTCTGGTGTAACCCTGAGTAGGCAGTGTATATTTAGAGCTTTAGAGTCAGACAGACCTATATCCATATCCCAGGATGCCACTCCTTAGATATTGGGTCTCAGGCAAGCGATTCATTTCTTTGTATGTGTATCTATAAAATGGGAATATCAGGCTCTAAAATCACTGTGACAGTGACTGCAGCCACAAAATTAAAAGACGTGTGCCCCTTGGAAGAAAAGCTATGACAAATCTGGATAGCATATTAAAAAGCAGAGACTTCACTTTGCTGACAAAGGTCTTCTGTGGTTTTTCCAGTAGTCAAGTATGGATATGCATGTGTGTTGTGTGTGTGTTAGTCACGCAGTCATGTCTGACTCTTTGTGACCCCATTGATTGTAGCTTGCCAGACTCCTCTGTCCATGGAATTCTCCAGGTAGGAATATTGGAGTGGGTTGCCATTCGTTTCTCCAGGGAATCTTCCAAACCCAGGGATAGAACCTGGGTCTCCTGCATCACAGGCAGATTCTTTACCATCTGAGCCACAAGGGAAGCCAGGGATGTGTCCAACTCTTTGCGGCCCGATGGACTGTGGCCTCACGAGGTTCCTCCATCCATGGAATTTTCTAGGCAAGAATACTAGAGTGGGTTGCCATTTCCTTCTCCAGCTTAGCACCATAGAATTAATGCTTTCAAATTTTGGTGCTGGAGAAGACTCTTGAGAGTCTCTTGGACAGCAAGATCAAATCAGTCAACTGTAAAGGAAATCAACCCTGAATATTAATTGGAAGGACTGATGCTTAAACTGAAGCTCCAAAAATTTGGCCACCTGATGCAAAGAGCCAGCACACTGGAAAAGACTGATGCTAGAAAAGATTGAGGGAAAGAAAAGAAGGGGGTTACAGAGGATGAGATGGTTGGATGGCATCACCAACTCAATGGACATGACTTTGAGCAAACTCTGAGGGATAATGAAGGACAGAAAAGCCTGGAGTGCTGCAGTTCATGAGGTCACAAAGAGTCTGACATGACAGCGATAGAACAACATAGATTTTTCTATGAGGATTACATGAGATTGCACATGGGTACAAAGCACACTACTAGGCAAATAGTAAACAATCACCTAATAAATATTTAAATAATGTGATATAACTTAAAAGGAAGGAAAATCTAAAGACATATGAATTTTTATCTCTGAGCAGACACTGATGCCATTTTTAATCACTGATAAGAAGGTAGAAGCAAAATCCAAACTAAACACATTTAGTGGTGATAAACATTCCATGGGTTTACTAAGACGTTTCCCAAACTTTTCTTAAGGATTCTCATCAGTACATTAGAGAATGTCTCAGTGGTCCTGGAACTTCAAGGAAGTAACCGGTATTTAGCTTTTCCACTCTTACTAGAAGTGTATTGATGATTCAAATATTTTCAAATATTGAGATTATTTCAGAGCCTGCAATTACCCTTTTGTACTTGTACACATTTTGATGGGAAATAAGGAGGGGAATTCAGAACCTACATAAATGACTGAAGTAAAATCTAATACAAAAACGAGATTGCTAACACAGCACAGAGATGCCAAAACTGCATGGATAAGTGATTTTGAAAACCATCAAACAGACATTCCACAAGGTCAACCAAAATGCAGTGTGCCTGAGAGTAATGAGTGATTTTATTCCAACAGTCATTAAAATGCCTAAGAGAAAGGGTTTCTCTTCTGCTGGCATCTATTCTTTATTGGACGATATAATTTTCTATATAAATTTTATCTTGCCTTTAATTGCATAATTTAGCTATAAACACTTACAAAGAAATTCTGGCCAGAGGAGAAATCTGGCCCTGGCTTAGAGTCACTTGGGGTCAGGGACAAGATGAAGGTACACCAAGTACACTAGTAAAACAGAAGGTAAGGAGCCTCTAATCCAAAAAAAATTCATTTACTTTCTCCTGTCCTCTCTGTTTTCCTTCCTTCCTTTTATCAATATGTGAATATTTTGTCACATTTAAATAATATCTTTACAAGAGGAAAAAAAAAACCAAAACCTTTAACAATATCCTGAAGCCATGCACCATTCAATCACACAATGCTTGATGTTAGGGACTGAACTTGCAATATTGATTACAACGATTTTCCATGTCAACTCTCTGCCAGACCTCCTAAGTGAAAAATCTAATTGACTCTCTCAACAGTATTACAACCAACAGCCATAAACTTGCACAATTAAATTTATTTTTAAAAATACTTTATGAATGTTATGTAGATATTGCTCATATGGATTTTAAGCAGAGTTGTCAGTACAACTAAACCTGAATATTTCTCCCTAGAAGTAGGACCTTGGTAAATAATAAAGAACTAACTAGTTTCCATTTTAAAGATACTTACCCTGAATTCTGAAGAATATCTGTTATATTTTTAAAATACATGGGTTTTCATATCAAATATTTTGGTTTAGCCTCAGATTTGTCACTTAAAAATATGACTTTGAAAAGTTACTTAATTTATTTAAGTTCCAGTTTTTTCATCTGTATATACAATGAGTCTAACAAAAATACCTTGCTCAAAAATTGGCTGTGGGGCTCAATATCAATAAAACAAACAACCTAATCAAAAAATGGGCAGAAGACCTAAATGGAAGTCACATGAAAAGATGGTCAACACTGCTAATTATAAGATAAATACAAATCAAAACTACAGTGCGGTACCACTTTTCACCAGTCAGAATGGCCATCATCAAAAGTCTGTCATAAAATGCTGGAGAATGTGTAGAACAAAGGGAACCCTCCTGCGCTGTTGGTGGGACTGTATACTGCTACAGCCACTGTGGAGAATAGTACGGAGATTCCTTAGAACACTGAAAATAAAGCTACCATACGATCCAGCAATCTAACTCCTGGGCATATATCCAGAAAAGATGAAAGGTCTAATTTAAAAAGATGCATGCAATGTTCATCACATCACTATTTACAACAGCTCACACGTGGAAGCAACCTAAATGTCCATTGATAGATGAACAGATAAAGAAGATGTGAATGTCCCCACATACAACCCACACACACAACACACAACACACACATACACTGGAATATTATTTGGCTATGAAAAATGAAATAATACCACTTGCAGTAATATGGATGGACCTCGAGATTATCACGCCAAGTGAAGTTAGTCAGACAAATATCATGTGATATTACTTACATGTAGTATCTAAAATATGATACAATGAATGCATTTACACAACAGAACAGACTCATAAACATAGAAAACGAACTTACAGTTACCAAAGGAGAAGTGTGGGGGCTATAAATTAGGAATTTGGGACTAATATATACATACTACAAACACACACACACACACACACACACACACACACACACACACACACTAAACAACAAAGACCTACTGTATAGCATCAGTTCAGTTCAGTTCAGTTCAGTCGTGTCTGACTCTTTGCAACCCCATGACTGCAGCATGCCAGGCTTACCTGTCCGTCACCAACTCCCGGAGTTTACTCAAAGTCATGTCCATCAAGTTGGTGATGCCAGCATAGGTAACTATACTCAATATTTTGTAATAACCTATAATGGAAAATAATCTGAAACGTGAATATATAACTGAAGCACTTTCCTGTACACCTAAAACCCTGTAAATCAACTATACTTTAATTAAGAAAATTAGCTCAGATATTGGCTATGGGAATTAAATATTGAATATAAACGCTAGCATAATAGATGACATATAGTTAGTACACAGTACATTTAGCTTTAGATACTTAAATTCTGTACTTGTTTGAGTTTTGCTTATTTATTTTGCTTTTTAAAAGTCTTGGACCCATGAATGATGGATTGAAAGATAGATCAAATGTTTTTCTACTTAAGTCCCATAGAACATGTATCTTTTGAGCACAGGGATGAACTCTTAACCCCAGTGACACCACTCTGTCCCATTAGAGGACATGGCCTGGGACAGAGTAGCTACTGAATAAATAAGCTGTACTTGTTGTATCCACCTCACTTTTACTTCCCTTCATGCATAACAGAGGCAGCCTTATGGATAGGTGATTCTCAGTAAGCAACCTTAGGTAGAATTCACAATTCTTATTCCCAGAAGATAATCTGCTTCACTGGACACTGGTAAAATAATAGATGTTTTCTTTGAGATTCAGCTGAGGGGCAGCAAATAGGGATTTATATTACACGGCATGCATTTTCTGTCATGGGAGGATGCACCTTATTATAAATATGCTTTATATCTAGCGAGCTTGCATGCACCTGTGTGCTTGTGTATATGCACATGTATTAGAAAAGTGGGTTATCTTATTATTATAAAAGAATGCTTTGGGTAGCAATGAAGAAATACTATTGCTAGGAAAGGAATACAGAAAAATTTTGACACATCCAGTTCTCATTAGATTCAGGCACAGAAACCTCAGAGATATTCAGTTTGATGCTTTTATTTCTTTAATCCACATTCTCAGTTATTTTATTTTCTTGCATTTCTATTCTTAATCATCTTTATATTCCTCTCCTATCCTGTGGTCAATTCCCTGATCTCATTTCTTGTTTTTCTCCTGTGTCCACTTCCTCTACTTGCTTACTTGATTTATCTTCCTTGGCTGATATCAGTTTCTAACCTTTTCCCTTATTTTCCCCTGACTTCCATTTATCCCCCAGCTAATCTTTTGACCTTTTGTAATCTCTTTTCTTTCCACATTATCTTGTTTTCAGAGTTGTCCTTATCTGCTTAGCCCACAGTCAAGTTCAGGGGAACATTCAATCTGAAAAGTCTTTAGCCTATAAATGAATTACCAGTTGTTCTCAAAAGTCTTGGCTCACCCAGACACCTAGAGGAAGGCCTTTCTGTTTCCAAGGCCTTTCCAGAATAGATGGTGCCTCCATACTCTCTGCTCTTTCCCACTTTCCCACCTGCTCACTGATTTGAAATCTTCAGGCAGAATTTCTAAGAAGTGCATGGTTAACTCTGGTTTTACCCAGTCATTTGCTGTTTTCTCTTCGTTTTCTCTCTATCCTCTGTCTTAGGGCTTTAAAGAACGAGGGGCAATTTTGCAGGGGCCTACCTGTGTCTTTCAGATCTAAATTGATATTCTAAAAATCCTGGCCACCTCTAAGGCAAATGTTTCCCAAGTTTCAATTTAGTTTTCGTTAGGAACCCAGCAGCCCTGTGCCAGCCTGCCTGCCCATTTAAACAAGGCCTCTCTCAGGGGATTATGCAGTTGCAAGCTGAAACATCTATATGCAAATGAGCCTTTCTGTATTTGCTATCAGCTACCACAGAAATTTTCCATTCCTTCAAAGCTATTTTTAAAAAGCAAACAGAAAACAGAAAGGAAAGAAAGCAAATCTCTTTAGCATAGATGGAAACTGAAGAAGAGTGGAAGGCTGGCTCCACCCTACCCATTTCCACTCTCTCTTCACCTACTCCTTCAAACAGCTGCAGAAGACAGAGAATTCTTGTCTTCCCTTATCCTCTACCAGGGAATGTAAACATATCTTAAGGCAAGGTAATATTACAATTCTGATTTATCTAAAATAAATAACCAGTGCAAAACAGAAATAGGGGAAAAAAATTTTTTTGAAGTGAAAAATATAAGGAAGATCCAAATGAGTCTAAAGGTTTTGAACAAAATAAAGTTCAATATGTTTAAAAATGTAGAATTAACTCTAGTTTTTTTGCGTGAATAAAGGGGGACAGCACTGTGGACGTTATGACTTAATATACCACATAAAATTAAAGTACTTTATTTTGAAATGCAAGGTATATTCGTGCTGTTAAAAAGAAATAACAGGCCCAAAGTGGAGTCATCTATGCTAAACCCCACCAAGATTTAACACCTAACTTGATTGCATTTTCAGCCCCTCTCAGGAATCAAATTTTAAATCAACTGGCCTGGAAATTCTTGATCAGCATAGTGAGGTAATCTGCCTAAGACTCCCTGTCTTCCCCTAAAAGAAGATAACCTGAAATAATCAACTCCTTTAATTTTCTTGTCCACCTTCTTTCTGGTTATAAAAACAAAACGACAACAACAAAACACTTCCCTTCTGTACAACTCCTGGGAACACCTTTCTACTTACTAGATAGGATGCTGCCCAATGCATGAATTATGGAATCAATTAGATCTTTAAGTTTGCACAATTGAAGGTTTTGTTTTAACAATTTCGGTGTCAGTGGTGGGATCTAAAGTGAATTTCTGATGGCACTAAGAGACAATGAGAAACAGGGGCGATATCCCATGAACCCTCATCTCACTTCACTGTCTTTCTCACTGTTTACTAGGGCCATGACTAAGTTCTCCTTGGTTATGAGCCCCACTCCCTTTGTATCCAGCCCTTCATCTAACTGGCTTTTCATTACAGGACTAGGCAGCTTGAGCTGGTAGGCAGTTCTGCCCAGAGCCTAATTAAGCCAGTGGATGGTTCTATGCAGAATCAAGCCCCTAGCTTTTCAGAAAGCAATTTCCAAGTTCCATCCTTTGATACTGTTTCCAGATTCCACACTGGAAACTGCTGGTGGGGGCTGTAGTTTCCCATTTGTTGAGGTCTGTCAAACCCTACCAGGTTCCTCTGTCCGTGGGATTTCCTAGGTAAGAATACTGGAGTGGGTTGCCATTTCCTTTTCCATCTTCCTGATCCAGGGATTGAACCCAGGACTCCTATAAGGTAGGCAGATTCTTTACCAACTGAGCCACCAGGGAAGCCCAGCCATTATGTTGAATTTTACAATTAGACAAGACTGTTCATCAAAGTAAGAAGTACACTCAAAAGTGTTGCCATATCAAATAGAAGGGATTACCTATTTTATTTGCTAGGTAGATGCTTCTAAAAGGTTTTAAGATTCCAAAATAGCTTCATTGAAAGTTTTGTTGCAAAAGACTAATGAAAACTTAAAGCTAAAAGCCATCTGAAACAACACTTAGGTCTCTCCTATTATACCCTCCTAGGGTTTTTTTCATTAAAAATAATAATAATAATCAAGGGATAGACACCTCAATTGTAAACAAGTAGGGCATTGGAGGTTGTCCTCAAAGCCTTGTGAAATGTACTCTGATGGAGGGAAAACAATCCAACATAGGTGAGGGAGTGTATCAATCTTTTGAGATCATTTAGACAGCAGCACAATTCTTTGAGGAATTAAAAACAGCTATCCTTGTTTTATAATCCATATCTTTATACAAGACCACAGGTGTGATGAGAAAAAAAAAAAAAGTCCACCAATCCTCCTTTTGCCAATCCCAAAACCTCCTCTATTCATCTCAAAAGGCTGTAAATATTGGAAACCAAAGCCATTCTTGGAGGAAATTGCATTCTTTCCTTGTTCTATTGAGATGTCAATGTTAATTTTCATTTAGACCATCTCTTTAAAGTACAGACTTCAGGGAGGTAATTCTTATCAAGAGAATGAAAAGGGGAGTGCAGAAGTTGCTCAGTCTTATCCAACTCTTTGTACCCCATGGACTGTAGCCTACCAGGTTCCGCCACCCATGGGATTTTCTAGGCAAGAGTACTGGACTGGGTTGCCATTTCCTTCTCCAGGGGATCTTCCCAAAGCAGGGATTGAACCTGGGTCTCCTGCATTGCAGGCAGACGCTTTACCCTCTGAGTCACCAGGGAAGCTGAAAAGGGGAAAGGTCACTTGAATTAAATGAATGAAAAAAATCATGGATCTTCTCCACAAATATTTTTAGAAAAATGTACAATCTCTTGAGGTCTCTGCTTCCCTATGTCCAAGTAGGTATATATGTGTATGTTGTAGGTATTTAATTAATTCCTGTGCTCAGACGGTATTGCTAAAATTAATCTCTAAAACAGCTTTATTCAAATGGCTTAGGAAAAAGTAAGGACATATATAAATTAAATGTTGAGTATTCTAAAAACTCTCAGAAATATAACTGAAACTAACCTAAATGTTTTTCAGGTTCACATGATCAAGGAAAACATTTTATATTAAGCTAGTTTAAATTCATTGTTTAATTAAAATAGATCTGTCTTTAGAGTTTTCACTGAAAAGTCAGTTTTCATTCCAATCCCAAAGAAGGACAATGCCAAAGAATGTTAAAACTACTGTACAGTTGCACTCATTTCACAAAATAGCAAAGTAATGCGCAAAATCCTTCAAGCTAGGCTTCAACAGTATGTGAACCAAGAACTTCCAGATGTATGAGCTGGATTTAGAAAAAGCAGAGAAACCAGAGATCAAATTGCTAACATCTGTTGGATCATAGAAAAGCAAGGGAATTCCAGAAAAACACTACTTCTGTTTCATTGACTATTCTAAAGCCTTTGTGTGGATCACACCAAACTGTGGAAAATTTTTAGAGATGGGATACCAGATCACCTTACCTGCCTCCTGAGAAACCTGTATGCAGGTCAAGAAGCAACAGTTAGAAATGGACATAGAACAATGGACTGGTTCCAAATTGGGAAAGGAATATGTCAAGGCTATATACTGTTACCCTGCTTATTTAATTTATATGCAGAGTATATCATGTGAAATGCTAGGATGGATGAAGCTCAAGTTGGTATCAAGATTGCCAGGAAAAATATCAGTAACCTCAAACATGCAGATGACACCACCCAAGCAAAGAGGAACTAAAGAGCCTCTAGATGAAGGTGAAAGAGGAGAGTGAAAAAGCTGGCTTATAACTCAACATATAAAAACTAAGATCATGGCATCTGGTCCCATTACTTCATGGCAAAAAGATGGGAAAACAGTGGAAACAATGACAAGACTTTATTTTCTTGGGCTCCAAAACCACTGCAGATGGTGATGCAGCCACAAAATTGAAAGACACAAGAAAAGCTATGACAAACCTAGACAGCATACTGAAAGGCAGAGACAGCCCTTTGCTGACAAAAGTTCATATAGTCAAAGCTATGGTTTTTCCATTAGTCATGTACAGATGTGAGAGCTTGACCATAAAAAGGTTTAGTGCTGAAGAATTGATGTTTTTGAATTGTGGTGCCGTAGAAGACTCTTGAGAGTCCCTTGGACTGCAAGGAGATCAAACCTGTCAATCCCAAAGGAAATCAATCCTGAATATTCTTTGGAAGGACTGATGCTGAAGTTCTAATATTTGGACCACCTGATTCAAAGTGCTGACTCACTGGAAAAGACCCTGATGCTGGGAAACACCAAAGGCAGGAGAAGTGGGTGACAGAGAATGAGATAGTTAGAAGGCACCATCAACTCAACACACATGTATTTGAGCAAACTTCAGGAGATGGTGCAGGACAGGGAAACCTGGTGCACTGCAGCCCATGGGGTTGCAAAGAGTTGGCTATGACTGAGTAACTGACTACAACAAACACTGAATATAATGCAAATAACTTTTATTCTACCCAGGTTTAATGGCCATATTCATATTATCTCTGTTGCAAAATTCCTCAGCAAAAAAGTAACTTAGAATGATGGCTGATATTACCTAATGGCTCGTGAAGTTTTCATGGCCCATATAAACACAATTGTTGGGAATAAGTTATTTAGATAGATATAAATGATTCGGTTCGGTTCAGTTCAGTCACTCAGTCGTGTCTGACTATTTGCGACCCCATGAACTGCAGCACGCCAGACCTCCCTGTCCATCGCTATCTCCCAGAGTTCACTCAAACTCACATCCATCGAGTCGGTGATGCCATCCAGCCATCTCATCTTCTGTCGTCCCCTTCTCCTCCTGCCCCCAATCCTCCCAGCATCAGAGTCTTTTCCAATGAGTCAACTCTTCGCATGAGGCGGCCAAAGTACTGGAGTTTCAGCTTTAGCATCATTCCTTCCAAAGAAATCCCAGGGTTGATCTCCTTCAGAATGGACTGATTGGATCTCCTTGAAGTCCAAGGGACTCGCAAGAGTTTTCTCCAACACCACAGTTCAAAAGCATCAGTTCTTCAGTACTCAGCTTTCTTCACAGTTCAACTCTTACATTCACACATGACTACTGGAAAAACCATAGCCTTGACTAGACGGACCTTTGTTGGCAAAGTAATGTCTCTACTTTTCAATATGCTGTCTAGGTTGGTCATAACTTTCCTTCCAAGGAGGGAGCGTCTTTTAATTTCATGACTGCAATCACCATCTGCAGTGATTTTGGAGCCCCCAAAATAAAGTCTAACACTGTTTCCCCATCTATTTCTCATGAAGTGATGGGACTGGATGCCAAGATCTTCGTTTTGTGAATGTTGAGCTTTAAGCCAACTTTTTCACTTTAAGCCAACTTTTTCACTCTCCTCTTTCACTTTCATCAAGAGGCTTTTTAGTTCCTCTTCACTTTCTGCCATAAGGGTGGTGTCATCTGCATATCTGAGGTTACTGATATTTCTCCCGGCAATCTTGATTCCAGCTTGTGCTTCTTCTAGCCCAGCATTTCTCATGATGTACTCTGCATAGAAGTTAAATAAGCAGGGTGACAATATACAGCCTTGACGTACTCCTTTTCCTATTTGGAACCAGTCTGTTGCTCTATGTCCAGTTCTAACTGTTGCTTCCTGACCTGCATATAGGTTTCTCAAGAGGTTAGGAGTTTATAAACATTTTAGCAGTGATTATATTTTATGCTATGTGTACTAAGAAATAGTTTTCAAAATCTATCAGGTAACTTGAAACTTTGAAGTTTTACTAAGCTAAGTTAAATGATGGAAATATATTGAAAATCTAGGTCATTTCCTAATAAGATGAAATAGTGAAACCATTATTAAATGCAGGTTTATCTACTTTTGGTTTCTTATGACAAAGAAATGAAAGATATTTTGGATATATTAGTAAAGTTATCTAGTACTTCATTGAAAGACTGCTCCATGAAGAAACAGGTATTTTTAGAAATTAAGAAATGAATTCATAAATTTGCAAATCTAAAGAATGCTGGTATAACAGACACAATTCACAATTGCTCACATATGTTACCTTAGAAATTAAAGTTTTAAGGGTTAAAAATTCTAATATATATATATTAATATATGTATACATATATAATTGTATATATGTAATTAAAATTAATGTGTATATACATGAAATTAAAATTATTATAAGTAAGGAAAAGAATTCCATTTGCAAAGAAAGTAAGATGTGGGAATTTGGCTAAAATAAAATGTATAAGATATTTATATGCATGTTGGGGGAAAAGAAGGTAAATTTTACCAAAGTAAAAAAAAAAAAAAAAGTTATTTCTAAATGGAAAAGGAGAGAATGAAAGCCAAATTAAATATGAAGTTGGGAAGAAAGAAAGCCAGAGAAAATTTTACCTTGTGTAATCAAGCTGGCTAAGATTGAATTTATATTAAAAAAGTGTTTCAAGTAAGCTTTAATATCAGTAATGCACTTACATAAAATTATATTCTTTCATCTGCTAAAGGACATAATTTTTTGTACTATTGGTCTGCTCTTGATAATAGGCTATTGTAAAAGGTTTCTCTTTCCCTTTTAAATAGTGTCTGCCTAGAAAGCAAAGACTTTTGTTTTACAAAATAATTTCCTGAGCTTTATCTGGTCTTTGACTAGTTTTTCTCATAATTAAGTAACCTTTAGTATTTGCCTTTGAAATATTTTATTGTCACTTTCATCAAAAGATAAGTACTATTTTATAATTATTTGTGATTCTATTTGCTGTGATTGTTTTAACCTTTTTATAATATTTACAAACCTCCACAAATCAAATTCTAAATGAAGTCTTTCTGAGCTCAAACTAACAGGATTTTCCAGATGGTCCCTCGAACATCTCAAAAGATTTTGTCTTTGTCTTCATAAAAATAAAGATGTTAAACTAGGCTGATTTAATATATTAAACTACATGGAAAGCCCTGTCAAATAAAAAGTAATACTAAGCCTTCTTAACATGCTATTTGTATATATGTGTGTGTGTGCTCCTGAAAGTCCTAAAGTTTGATATGCCCTAGTATGGTGTTATTGTCATAATTCCAGTTATTTTAAAATGTTGTACATCACAGAAACAACCAAATTTTGTCAATTTCATTACAATGAATTCCCATCAACTCTTTAACAACAGACATTTTAAAAAGTCTTTCTGACATTTACAGACAGCTATTATTTTCCACAGATCTTTTGCAAAAGGGTTCTGAGAACAGTGCTTCATCTTCAAGGAGACTCACAGGGAAAAAAAAATAACAGTACAGGTTTTTGATCATAAAACTGAACTGAATAAGAATTTCTAGATCTAATGGAAAACCTGAATTCAATAGATCAAAAGTTAATAAAATAAGACTGAATTAAGTAAAGAGGATGATTATAATTTTATGATTTTTATGTGAAACAAACATTTCTGGCTCCTTAATATTGTTTTTTCAGATTTAAAGATATATTTTATCTTAAGCTATTTATGATTTTAAATTAATTCGATAAGGTATACCTTTATAAACAAAGATGAAACATTTAGCTTTTCTTCCAACCTAATTCCTCCAAAATTTGGAAACTCCTGAGTACTTTCTTCATGGCAATATAATTACTTGTATAAGTTCAGTAAAAATATATCCTCTTTGTAATAAGACACAACTAGAAACATTGGTTATATTACCAAAGATATGACTAGAAAGTCATATTGGAGAGAGAGATGCATATTCAGATATGGCCAGACAGTTCTGAGGAACTAAAATAGACTTTTTGAAGCCAATAAAGCCCCTTAAAAAAATGCATCCAGCATCTTGTTTACTATGTTCCAGCAAAGTGATCTTAAAAGGTTTTATATAGTCAATCACTATTCTTCCTGCATTTACATAAATAATCAGGCCAAGTTTCACTGTAAACAAATTAACTTTACTGTAGTTACCTTTGGCAAAGAATAAGGATAATTATAGAGGGGGAAATTATGTTTTCACCTTTGTAGGAACTAGAATCTAGTCTTGTTAACTGTCTGAGATCTTGTTATAAACCTGTAAAGGGGACTAGATCTTGAATTCTTCTAGTTTTCCTCAAATATTTGACTCTCCAAATTAACATTTCCAATTTCCTTACACCCTTTTGATCTGCAGTCAAGACTCCCCTTGAATCTCCTTGGAGGAAATTATAGCAAGTTCTTTTCATTACTCAGATGGCAGCCAAACTTCAGGGACTTAAACTTTTAGCACGCGCCTCCCAGTGAAAAAGGAAACTGCCGATAAGATGAAGACATCAAAACCAAATTTACTAGGAAGAGAAGCAGCTGACATAGATGCAGACTGCTTCCACCCAAGATGCCAAATCAAGACTTCTTATGTTAACTAAACATAAAGCCTTTTTTTTTTTTTTCCCTTTACTCTGGCATTGGCCTAGAGAGACAGTGTCATTACCCACACATCAGAGGTCACCACAAAGTGGGTATAACCTCAAAGTGGGTATAACTTAGAAAAACTTTCTATTTCAGGCTAGGAAAAAATCTAACTGACTCCTGGCTTGAACAGACGAATGCAACAATCCTTGTAAATGAATGCATAAACAGTGTCAACTTTGTAGAAGTAGTTTGCACCCCAACAAGATTTATCTTTGCTTGTTGTGTTTATTATTCTCCTTGAGTCTATGAAGCCTAGCTAGCTGGCAGATAACTGGGCAATGCTTTCTAAGTTATCTAACTGTGCCCCTAACTATCCACACACAAACTGAAACAGCTCATTGATCAATTCCCCTGAATTTGCATGGTTGAGTTAGGAAGGATATACCAGGAAGCATTCAGAACTAAGGATACACTTTATTTAGCAGAGGTCTACTTCCCTCAACAAAAGTGAGTACAACTGAGGCTGTGATTAGGAATCTCTCCCTAACTCTTTAAAGTATTGAAGAGTCTGCTGCTGAACAATAGCTGTCCAATATATATATGCTTAGACTCTCTGTCCAAAGTTATTCTTGATAACAGGATTATCATTTAGCTAGGCAAAGAGGTATCATCTATGCTGCGGCCCACACTACTTGCTTTATCTGGATTACTACTTCTGGGGAAACTGAAACTCCGTTATACAAGATCACTGAGCAAGCCCACTTGGCTTAAAAGAGTCACTTTCAAAGGAACCGTTCTTTAGTTGGTCTGGTTCTTAGGGATCATGACCCTGAAGTACACTCCAAACATTGAAACTATCCTGAAGATATTAAGAAAAGGTGGCAAGAATACACAGAAGAACTATACAGAAAAGATCTTAATGACCCAGATAACCACAATGGTGTGATCACTCACCTAGAGCCAGACATCCTGGAGTCCAAAGTCAAGTGAGCCTTAGGAGGCATCACTATGAACAAAGTTACTGGAGGTGATGGAACTCCAGCTGAGCTATCTCAAATCCTAAAAGATGATACTATTAAAGTGCTGCACTCAATATGCCAGCAGATTTGGAAAACTCCACAGTGGCCACAGGACTGGAAAAGGTTAGTTTTCATTCCAAAGCCAAAGAATGTTCAAACTACCTCACAATTGCACTCATCTCACGCCCTAACAAAGTAATGCTCAGAATTCTCCAAGTGAGGCTTCAACAGTATGTGAATTAAGAACTTCCAGATAGCCAAGCTGACTTTAGAAAAGGCAGAGGAATCAGAGATCAAATTGCCATCATGTGCTAGATCATCAAAAAAACAAGAGGGTTCCAGAAAAGCATCTACTTATGCTTTATTGACCACGCTAAATACTCTATGTGGATCACAACAAACTGTGGAAAATCTTAAAGAGATGAGAATACTTCTTACCTACCTCCTGAGAAATCTGTATGCAGGTCAAGAAGCAATAGTTAGAACAAGACATGGAACAATGGACTAGTTCTAAACTGGGAAAGGAGTATGTCAAGGCTGTATATTGTCAACTTTCTTATTTAATTTATATACAGAGTACATCATGCAAAATGCCAGGCTGGATGAATCACAAGCTGGAATCAAGATTGCCAGGATAAGTATCAATAACCTCAGAAATGCAGGTGACACCACCCTCATGGCAGAAAGCAAAGAGGAACTGAAGAGCCTTTTGATGAATGTGAAAGAGGAAAGTGAAAAAGCTGGCTTAAAACTCAACATTCAAAAAACTAAGATCATGGCATCCAGTCCCATCACTTCATGGCAAATAGATGGGGCAACAATGGAAACACTGACAGACTTTATTTTCTTGGGCTCCAAAATCACTGTAGATGGTGACTGCAGCCATGAAATTAAAAGACACTTGGAAGAAAATCTATGACTAACTTAGACAACATACTGAAAAGAAAAGACAGCCCATTGCTGACAAAAGTTCATATAGTCAAAGCTATGGTTTTTCCAGTAGTCATGTATGGATGCGAGAGCTGAACCATAATAAAGACTGAGTGCTGAAGAATTAATGCTTTTGAACTGTGGTGTTGGAAAAGACTCTTGAGAGTCCCTTGGACTGCAAGGAGATCAAACCAGTCCATCCAAAAGGAAATCAATTCTGAATACTGAATAATCATAGGAAGGAATGACAATAAAGCTGAAGCTCCAATACTTTGGCCTCCTAATGTGAAGAACTGACTCATTTGAAAAGATCCTGATGCTGGGAAAGATTGAAGGCAGAAGGAGAAGGAGACAACAGAGGGAAAGATGGTTGGATGGCATCACCCACTCAATGAACATGAGTTTGAGCAAGCTCCTGGAGTTGGTGATGGACAGGAAAGCCTGGCATGCTGCAATCCATGGGGTTGCAAAGAGTCAGAGACACTGAGCGACTGAACTGAACTCATCTTGTTTCTAATTATAATGATAATCTCCCTGGTGCCTTGCATTTTCTCAAATGCTTTAAATGCACGTTTGCAGCCACTAATCACCAAGCAAAAGACTCCCTAAGACTGGAACTTTAAAAAAGGAGTGAAGAGAATGATCAACTAAATTATTTTGAGCCTGAAGTCATGACCTGTGAATACCACACAGATTCAAAACGAACACCTAGGAACAATAAAAGCTGCAAGAACTAGAATGAAGTAAATGCCTCTAAATTTGGTCCATCTCTCAATTTAGAGCTTACTTCGATCAAAAGGGGGGAACTGTCAAAAGAAACAACAGGCCTCAAATTAAATCACTTTATGCTGAGCCCCAGTAACATTTATTAATAATACCTAAATTAAATGCAGTTTCAGTTTCTCTAAGGAGTAGAATTTTGAACCTATCAGTCTGGAATTTCCCGACCAGCACTAAGATCCCTTCCCTTTCCCCTAATAAAAGGTAACCTTCTAAGGAAGGAGACACGGGCTCAGCTCCGGTCTGGGAAGACCCCATGTGCCATGGAGCAATGAAGCCCGTGTCCCACAGCTACTGAACCCGTCCTCTAGAGCCAGGCGACTGCAGCTACTGACCCGTGTGCCGCAGGCTTCCCAGCTACGGAAGCCCGCATGCGCCGGAGCCACGCTCCACAGCAAGAGAAGCCGCCACAGTGAGAAGCCTGCACACTGCGACAGACTACCCCCACTCCCCGCAACTAGAGGAGAGCCCGGGCAGCGCAGAGACACCGCACAGCCGGAGGAAATCAACAAATGAAATAAAAGCTATTTTTAAAAGGTAACCTTAATTGAAATAATCTACTCTTTAATTTCTTTGTCCCACCTCTTTCTGATGATAAAATCCTTTCATTTTGCAAAACTCTATGAAGTCTCTTTCTACTTGCTTGATGACATGCTGTCTGATTCATAAATCATTGAATAAAGCGAATTAGAATTTCCAACTTAGCTAAACTTTGTTTTTTAACAGTACTAAAGCAGATTATTTTAAGTACCCTTCAAACATGGCTACTGGTCCTTGAGCTAGTATTCTGGGCCTTAATTTCCTCATTTCTAAATGAAAGACTGAAGTGGATAGATCAGTGGTTATTAAATCATTAGAAGACTCCTCACTACTTGTATTTGGAAATGATTTCAAACTTGAAGAAAATCTACAAGATATATGAAGAACACTCATTATCTGCCACCTAGATTCACCTATTGTTAACATTTTATCCCATCTGCTTTATCATTGCTGCTCTCTTCCTGCCCCCCCCACCCTGTCCCCTGTATAGACAGACAGAGAGATAGTTAAATATCTATCTATATGTATATCTAGACTGAGATACAGAGGGGTCTAGATTTAGATCATAGGGCTTCCCTCATAGCTCAGTTGGTAAAGAATCTGCCTGCAATGCAGGAAACCCAGGTTTGATTCCTGGGTCAGGAAGATCCCCTGGAGAAGAAAATGGCAACCCACTCCAATATTCTTGCCTGGAGAATCCCATGGACAGAGGAGCCTGGCAAGTTACAGTCCATGGGGTCACAAAAGTCGGACCCGACTTAGCAACTAAACCACCACCACCACCACCACAGAGATATATGCACGTATATGTGAATGTGCATACACATGTATACACATATATATGCATATTCATTCACTATTATCTGAAATCCAAATTGAACTGGGTCACATGTATTTCAGCTGGGAACCTTTATAGGGGAGAAAAACAAGAGTACAATAATAAGCACGTTATCAGATGTTGTTGGTGTTCAGTGTGGATCAGTTCAGGTCAGTCGCTAAGTCGTGTCCGACTCTTTGCGACCCCATGACAGGCTTCAAGTCTTCCTGGGGACCTTATGAGAAACTGTACAGAGTATCCCTCAGAACTGAGCTACAGTAGAACAGAAAGCCCAGGACATTGTCCCTGGATTCCCTTTCAATCTCTTTTGAAGGCTGTCCCTAGGGCAGCATTAACTCCTTGTCACTTGTGTGCTGCTCTAGCTTGTGGCTGAGCAAACTCCCAAGCATGAAAGAAGCCCTCAAGCAGAGAAGCAGGCATTTAAAGTGGGGAGTTATCCATGGTATACCTGAAACTATTCACCATGAGTACAGGGCACGTTCAGAGGTGAGCCTTGGGGACATGGGTCAGGGCATCAAGAAAGTCAACTAGAGCTTCTTTTTACAGTGCCTTTGCTTTGCTTCTAGACTCACAAAGCAACGTTGTGATTATCACACTGCTTCTTGATGTTATAGAAAAAGAGAAGTACAGTCCTGAGGCCTCCAGCCTTGTCAGTGATGGCTTTCAGTGCATAGAAATGAACAGATATTCTGGTCTTTTACATTGGCTATGGGAGCTTATTCGATGTTTCTCTTCCTGAGGTCTATACTCACTTCTGGCATGCTGACAATTTATGTTTTTGAGTCAGTAAGACTGTGGGACAGGCCTCCAGATGGTGCCAAGATGCTAGTACACAGAACAGCACTGAGAGATAATTCTTCCTAAGAGATACCTGGTCTCCTCACAGCCCTAAAACCGTGAAACATCTTAGTTGTTGTGAGTCACATTTTCCCTGTTTTGAATTTTTACAAACTTCATTCTTCAATGGGCAAACTGAGTTTAGATATTCCTTCCCAAAAGCCCATTTTCAGTGTATTATTATGTAAAGGCTTTAGCTTTAAATCTCAAATCAGCTTAGCTTAATTACAAGTGTCTGGTTACTGTCTATTCCTTCATATCTACAAAGTGGGGTCTTATAATCAGCTTGAGGAAGCTCACATTTCTTGGGAGAGTTTGATTAGTAGCAGAGGAAGCATGAGGCGCCTCTTTCTTCCAGGCTTGCGTCTAACCCTAGTAGCTACTAGGAAGTACTCTAGGTTACGATTTGAAATCAGAAGGTTGAATATTCTTCTTGGAATGGATAGTTTAGAAACTGATAGAGAGCATTGACTTTAATATGTAAATATATTTAAATGATATTTACAAATCTTGATTAGAATACGGGTCAGCCTGGGTTCTTCATGAAGCAGACCTGCTTATTTCTATTTTTCTTACTTTGCTTCCTTCACTCCATTATAGATTTTACCCAAAAGTACTCCCATCATAAATTACTTGGCAAGAATCCCTGTCTTGGGCTCTCAAAGTCTGACCTAGGAGACAGGTGAGGTTGAGAGGCGCTGAGGCAATTCATAAGAGAAGAATAATGTGGAATTAAAGAATAAATTAATTACTTCTCACTGCAAGAACCAGGAATAGTCCAACATATGTGTTGATGTTTGCTGTCACTTTAAACTGTAAATATTATAAACACCATTTTACTAAACTTTTGATTTAACACTTACTCTGACTGCTAAGAACTCAGAATCAAAGGATTAATATCCTACTAGCTACTGCACAACTTCTCTGATGCTGTAATCTTCAAATGAGACTCTAATAGAATGTCCATTTTCTTGCTTGGATTTGCTCACATGCAAATCTCATTGGCTACTTTTAATTAGAATCTTAGAATTTCATAGCTGGAACAAACTTTAGGGATCATCTAGTCCAACTCTTTTCATCATGGACAAACAGAAGCCAACAAAATCCAATTAATTCTCAGGGTCATTCAACTACCAAGTGGCAGAATTGGGATGAGAATCCAGTCTCATGGGCTCCAATCCAAAACTTTCCACTGAACCACATTACTTGGCCTTTACCAAACTCCACATACTTCAGATAGGGGAGAAAAATAATACTGAAATTTTCACTCATTACCCATTAACTCATATCATTGGGCTTATAAATGAGTTACATTAGTATCTGCTTTAGCCTAGTAATGAGTTTGTAATGCTAAATTATAAATCCATCCTCTCTACTTGTTCTTCTTCTGTCTGTATAAGCTTCACCCAATTACTTCAAGTAACAATAAACATGTAACTGTTCATCAGAGAGAAAAGCTCCCTGGCAGAGCTACTGAATGTTGTATTATTTCACTCAAGATACAGTTGGAATTTACTTGTGTGTGTGTTAGTCGCTCAGTCGTGTCCAACTCTTTGCGACCCCATGGACTGTAGCCCACCAGGCTGCTCTGTCCATGGGATTCTCCAAGCAAGAGCACTGGAGTGGTTGCCATTTCCTTTCCAGGGGATCTTTCTGACTCAGAGATCGAACCCGGGTCTCCTGCACTGTGGGCAGACTCTTTACTATCTGAACCATCAGGGAAGGACTAGACTAAATGAACTCATTTCCAAAAATGTTTAGTTTGTCTCTAAATGAATCAATGTCATGGACAGAAACACTGCTTACACACATTATCCACATAGAGAGATGAAATTACGTGGGATAAAAGGAAACCTTGCAGAGCCCTACTATTTCCATGTGATCTAAGACAATCACTGCTCTCCATTAATTATAGCTATCTGAGAAAATTGACCTTTATGCCCATTAGGTTGGTCTTCAAGCACAAGCAAATCTGCCAGCCTTGAAAGATTACATACCCCAAAGCCACTGGACATTTGTTCCTTATTGAATTTCTGTGTTTCTGTTTGCAACAAAAGTAAGACTTCCTAAAGAAAACATTTCTGTCTTAAATTATATAATTTGGCTACTAGTGAGTTACATTAGATTCCCTTCTGTAATCAACAGTTCTGTGCAGAAAGGAAGAACATTCTCCCCTCAGGTGTCCAGAGCTAATGATATCATAAACTTTCCCATACTTGGTGACTGTGATTTTCAGTTCATAGTAAGGCTTAAAAACTAATGGTTCTGTTTACTTCCACTGAACAAGTGGAAAGGAGGAGTAAAGGATGTAATGACTGAGAAAAATCCCTTTACCCTTTTAAACTCTAGAAAAAGAATGTCTTCAATGGATTTTTTTTTTTTTGCCTGCTTATTTTATAGTTTCTTTGCTGAAAAAATTTAATCCCACATTAGAGTGAAGATGGTTCACCATTATTCTCAGACCTCCCAATTTCCAGTGATCCATTGCTAACATCCAATTAAGGCTAAGTGATAGTGATGTCAATGAGTTGGATGTGCTTGACATTTGACCAAGGCAAACATCCTACTTGAGCTCATCTTTCCACGAGAACAAAAGTACATGACTTTTTTGGCCAACTGTCTCATTTTATATTAAAAAATATTGTTTTTTTTTCTATACAGTAAGTATCCTCCTACACATATTATATAAAGTGGAAGCACATTAAAAAGCTATCCTTTAGTTGGCTTTAAAGTCAATCATATCTCCAGGAACAGTACATGTATATGTATTTGTGGGTTTTTTTTATTTTCTAAGTTGAATTAATGTATTTTATTTGAATATATGATCTAAAATCATTTTAAAACTTCAAATGGAAGCAACCTAAGTGTCCTTCAACAGATGAATGGATAAAGAAGATGTGGTATGTATATATATTGGGATACTATTCAGTCATAAAAAAGAATGAAATTTTGCCATTTGTAGCAACATGGGTGGACTTACAAGGTATTATGCTAAGTGAAATAAGTCAGACAGAGAAATACACATACTGTATATTGTAACTTATATATGGACTCTATAAAATAAAACTACTGAGTGTAACATAACAGAGATAGACTCACAGAGAGAACAAACTGTTGGTTACCAAAGGTGGGGGGGGAAGGGGCAAAAAGGGGATAAATATGTGAAAATAGTATGTAAAAAATAAGCTACAAGGAAATATTATACAGCACTGGAAATATAGCCAATATTTTATAATAACTACAAATGGAATACAATCTTTAAAAAGTGTGGGTCATTATGTTGTACACCTGAAACCCAAAATATTGATTTACAATATTTTGTAAATCAAATACACTTCAATGTAGAAATATACAACATAGGCTTATGAACTCCTCAGTGGAAGAAATGTGAAATCAACCTGAGGAGGAATGAGACAACTTGTACAACTGCTACATGAGCATTCAAAACACTGTGGATGAGGACTAATACAGGCTTTGAAGCCACAAACATGGACCCTGGAGACATAGTTGTTTCTCCCCTGCCCTACCCCAGTGGTTCTTAAACTCTTTGTGTCATAAATTTATTTCTACTTTTCTGATAAGATATACAAACTTGTGTTCACAAGGTTAGGAAGCCCTTGAACTTCCAGAAACCCTCCATGAGCCTTCGAAAGGAGACTAAGGACTCCTCCATTCATGGCAAACAGGTCATTGCACTCTTCTGAGCTGAAAACACACAATATGTCTTCTTCTTCTTTTTTTTTAAGCTTTCTCTTTCAAAACAAAATAAAACACCCCCACTTCATCAAGAGTGGGGTGACGGAGACTACTTTGATCTCTAACAATCATGGTGGCATCTGCCCTTCCCAGTTTAATGTAGCAGGCTCCCTTATCAGCCGTCCAGGAATGGTCAGTGCCCTGTCATCCTATCCCCACACCCCCACTCCCACCTCAAAGCACTGAAATCAGCTCAGAAACATGGCTCACTTTGATAACCTTTTACCCTTTTTTATTCCATGTGTTCCACAGCAGAGGTGATTAATCCTAGTCACCAGAATGTCAGGAAGAGGGTGGTGCTGGCAGGACAGTCCTTGAGTATTGTGGGATGGGATGACATCCAGGTGATCTGTTCTACTGGGGAAGCGTGTGTTGATTTAACTGGAAGTTTCACACAAACAGAATTTGGTGTAAGTGCACAGCAGTATATGGAACAGCCCTGGGCACGTTTTCACTTATTCACTGCCATCCCTGAGGCTAGTATTAAAGCCATGGATTTTGTTCATAGCAGAGTGGAATATTTCAGTTCTTTATTTTTCAAATTCCAGTGAATTCCATTTCAAATTACAGATGCATCTTATTTTCAAATATCTCTCCCTCTGAATTACATTGTTGTAGAAGAGTCCCAGAGGTTTCTATGTCCCAAGATATTGGAGAGAGTGCTGGCCTGAGACTGTTGGGGCCAATGTAAAAATTTACATGTTCCTTTGATGATCATTTGCTCTGTTCCAAGGGCTTCTGAGGCCCTGGAACTTAGTGCTTAACCACTTTCCAGTATCTTTACAAATAATGCAGCTCTCTTTTTCCTGAGGTGGAGGCAGAGTACAGGGGAAAGAATATGCTTTCTAGATTCCCAGCCTAGCCACAGTGGCAAACAAACAGACCAAAACAAGATTCTGACTCAATCGTTTTAATAAATCACACTTACATATGTAGCATCCTTTTATGTCATCTTATCTGGATGGCCATTTGTCAAGCGGCAATGACCCTTCCTTTCTCCCAGGGTTTTATACAATTGTCCTGAAACTATGAGGACCTTCACTGACTGCGGAGATGAGGAACTGAGAGCTTATGACTATCAAGGACCTCAAGAAATACATTTTTCTGAAGAAATTATGAGTGTCTATAATAACTTCATATTTTGTAGATTTCATTATTCCAGTTCTATTAAGACATTTGTTTGGGCTGCAAGAAAAGGTTATCCTTTCCATTCCCAATGTGCACCCATGCTGTATAGTTATTTATATTTTAAAATGGCTAAGTGTGAAAGCTTGAGTATTTTTATTTTTTTAATGTGGGCTACTGATGCATAGAAAATAACTTTACCATTAAACAAATGCTCTTTAGAAATGACACGTCACTAATGTAGTCAGAAAAATATAGTGTTATGGTAGGAATTATGACTGCTGTGATTATTGCTGTGTCTTATATTATACCTAATATTTCTTTTAACTTTCCACTTGACAGCTGAGCAAAAGAGGGGAGAATGAATGATGTGTGTTGGATCTCAAGCAGCAACTGTACAATCTTGCAGACTGAAAATTAGGAGTCAACAGGCCTTGGTTCTAATGACAGTTTCACTTGACCACAGCCCCAGATCTTGGTCTCTCCAACCTGGGAAGATTAATGACACAGCAGTTCTGAAATGTCTTGAGGGCAAGTTTGAAATATATGTGCTTTTCCTTACGTTACTATATCTCCTCCTATTTCCTTCTAGTTTCCGTTGAGTGACCTCCATGGAAGGACAGAGAGCTGTGAGGGGGCAGGGTGGGCAGAGGTCTTGCTTTTCCTTCTTCCGCATTCTCATTTCTTCTACACTTCATTGTCTTCCTTAATCTGCTATCATTGTCTTCTTTGTTCCCCCGTGTGCCCCATAATTACCCCCTCCATACTTAATACCAATATCACATGCAGATATTCTTATAGTGGTCTTTCTTACCTCCCTCCAGTGGAGTGTTTCCAGCAGTCCTTTTATTTTTATACACAAGGGCTTGGAATATGGTTGCTTAAATAAGAATGAGGAACTAGAACAAGCATTTACAAGTGACTAGTAAGTGCGTATTTTTCCAGGGCTGCTGTAGCAAATTCCCACAAACTGGTGGCTCAAAACAACAGCACTTCTAGTCTCTTACAGTTCTGGAGGCCAAGCCCACAACCAAGGAGCTGGCAGGGCCATGCTCTCCCTGAAGGCTCTGGGGAAGGACCCTTCCTTGTCAAGTCCAGCTTCTGATGGCTGAGCGCAGTCTTGGTAGCTGGATCCCTCCAATCCTGCCTTTGTCTTCATATAGTGTTCTTTTCTCTCTGTGACTGTGTGACTATCATAATGACAGGTGCTATCGGATTTAGCTACCACTAGAAAACTCAGGAGGATCTCATCTTGAGATCCTGATGTCTGCAAGACCGTTCTTTCTTTCTTTTTTTTTCCAATAAAGTTCATAATCACAGATTCTGAGACACAGATAAGTGTTTAGGGGACCACTGTTAACCCACAAGAGTATATATTTAGCATTCATAAACCTGTTAGGTAGGTAATAGAAATCCCAATTTACCAATGAGAAAATTGATGTCCTGAACTCTTACTGAGTTAAGAAGAAGTGGACTCAAAATTCAACTTTAGGTCAATATGACATCAAAGCCTAGGTCTTTCAACATGAGCCTTCCTTGTAGTATCTAAAAATGAACACAAAACTGCCTCAGCAAAAGAAGATATTAACACCTCTAGTAAATAAAAAAAAATTCTCTAAGCTAATATATTTTCTTTTAAACTTCTTCTAAAAGGGATTCTTCCAATACAGTTTATTATATTAAAAGGAAAAAGTCTGGTTTTTAATTTACCAAAAGTATCTTGAAAATGGCATGAAAGTAGATATTAAATTTCTGAGATAGGGCTAGGATGGGGACAAAAAGTAGTTCTTAGCTTTTGTACATTAAAAAAAAAAACTTTTTGATCCATGACCTCAAATGTATTCTTTGCCAAATGGAATTTGGAAATCAAAGGACTTCAGCCAACCAGTTCAATTTTCTATATTAAAGAAAGACACCCTGGCAGTTTTCTCAACATATAAGCCAATATTTCCAATGACCTTCTCAACATTTTTACATGGACATCCCAACATCACTTTAAATTCATTTCCAGTATCACTTTTCTTCCAACATTGCTGTTTCCACTTTTTCTAGTTGCTGCTACCATGGTTCCATTTACCAAGCTAAGAATTTTTGACTTATTGAATGTTTTTCTTTTCTTCACAGTGTGTCTTACATGCATTCTTTTACTGCCCAAGTCTTTTAAAGTATTTTTTCTGGGTCATCCACCATGTGAGTAGTAGAGATACACAGTTCCAAAAGGCAGACACAGCTGGCTCTTTTGGGGGCTAACGTCTAGCTAGAAAAAGAGACACTGAGCACATAATTACAAATATGACTCAATAGTAAAGAGAAAGCAAAGGTTTTAAAGAGGAACGTGCTCCTGGGGAATCAAATCCATCCACATCTTGTCATCCTCTCTGCTCTGCTCTGGTTGGCCCTTCTCTTACCAGCTTTAGGAGGCAGCCTCTCTGCCTTTAGTCTGACTTCATCTGTTCCATCCTGAGGCTACTGCCTAGTTAAACTTCCTATATTTCAGTTTATTCTATGTTACTCTCATCTCATGAGTTGTCAGTAACATTCTGAGGCTTACAGACTAAACTTTTAGGTATTTAGGATTCCCTTCGTGTAACCTCACTCAATCCTGGATAGAGATATCAGAGAAGAGACTTAGGGTCTTCCCAATACAGGGAGCTTGGCAGTAGTATGAACAAGCCCTATTAGGCTCATGAAACTTCTTCCAAAACCAATCTGCCCACAAATTATCTGTCTTAAGACATCTGAATTAGTCTAACCCCTAACGTTTGTTCAAACCATTTTTTCCCCACAGCTTATCTTTTGCTTCTTCTCCATCTCTCATATTTGACCCTGCCTCAAAGAAAACCCCTCTGAACCCTCCCTGACCCCAAGAGCTTTCTCTTCTTTCCCTAAGCTCAAGGCACTCATTGTCACACCTAGCCTCTACGTGAGCAAGTCCAATTGGATTTTATGATGTTATTTTTTCTGTGTAAGCATCTATAACTTATCTCTTCCAAAGAAACCATGTACTTCATTAGAAGGGCTAGTCCTGCAGTCAGTGTTCCTTTGTCCTACTGCACCTTCTGCTCAGTCGAGAGAGAGTCAATAGTTCATATAATCATAGAGCTGTAGAGTTGGGCCCTGAGTGAAATGGGATTCAGACCGGTAAACCGACCACCTGCAGATACACAGGTAGTTAGAGGCATGATTCAGACCAGAACCTAGATCTCTTGCTAGCAGATAATGTTCTTTTTACTGATGAATGAATGTAGTAAGTAAATGAATGTAAATAAATTTTAGAAAAAGTTCCATTCTTTTTCAGTTGGTCTATCTAGTACTTAACCTTTTGTAGACAGAGGTCATCCTATTGATCTGCAGATGCTGTGGTTTCCACACACACACACACATAATAACCTTGTTATTGAATCTGAACTGTGATACCCATTTGACCATCGCTGTGGCGGCAGCAGACCCCTCCCACCACCCCCTACCTCCCATTCATTCTGATTTATTCTTGGCTATAACTGGGGTAGTGCTTCACAGTTGGCTCAGTGGTGAGCCAAAGAATCTGCCTGCCAATGCAGGAGAGGAGACATGGGTTCAATCCCTGAGTTGGGAAGATCCCCTGGAGAAGGGAATGGCAACCCACTCCAATATTCTCACCTAGAAAATCCCATGGACAGAGGAGGATGGAGGGATATAGTCCATGGCATCAGAAAGGGGTCAGATACAACTTAGGAACTAAACAACAATAATAACTATGGTTAGATAGACTTTCAAAACTTTAATTCATGGCCTTCAGCTTAATTTCCCATGTCTGGGATTTGTGGTGTAGTACCTTGAGAGGACACAAGCACACACTTTGTCTACAGGAAGGGAGCGCTTGAGGTAGATGGAAGATTGTCCTATGATATTTCTAGCCCTTCAGACAGTTGGGGGGTGGTTCCAACATTTAACCAGGCTTCTGAGCTATCAATCAGGAGCCTGGAGGTGGGATGGGGACACCCCAAGAAACCATAGCAAACTCAATGATTATCTCTCCACTGACAATGAAGAAGAAAAAAAACAAAACACAGTTCAGCTCTTTGTAGAATCAGATCGGGGAATGGGGGCTGTGAAGAAATTAAAAACATGAAAATTTTAATGAGTGCAATTATTGAATCATCAGTCACACAGTCCATCTGCTTCAGAGGATTCCGGTGACTGGTGAAATTCTAAAATATTGCACTGTATTTTCACATTCATATAATTACATAAATGTTCTTTAAGGAATACCCAATGATATTCATATATCATGCCTATCCTCTCTATAACTCAGCAGTCTCTTTTTGTCTGCTTCATTTTATTAGTCACTAATTTCACATTCTGACACCAAGTTGTTGGAATTTGCTGGTAACTATGTAGGTAGGAGGCAGCCCATCAACATTAAATACTGAGCTATGGAATCTTCATTTGTAAAGATAAACTGATGCAAAATTTATCTCAAAGATCTTGTGTATCCCAGTTTTGAGAGCAAAGTGAACTTACTGTCAGAGTGAAGAGATTAGATTCATCTTTAAAGTCTTTTCCCAGAGATGATTAATATATTCAGGAAAGAGATGGGACAATGACAAGTAACTTCACTCTGACAGTAAGTTCACTTTGCTCTCAAAACTCTGGGCTACACAAGATGTCTGAGATAAATTTTGCATCAGTTTAACTTTACAAATGAAGATTCCATATCTCAGTGAGACCAGGTTTGTGGAGTAAGGCTCTAAAATGGGATTTCTGGACTCAATTCCATGTTAGTGGTTGAGGTAGTTCTCTAGACCAACAAACAATTCTCCAACATTGGCAAGGTATCCTACAATTCAACTCAATTCTGCACTATCCATCTGAAAATGCTGTCGGACTCTACAGGTTACGTCCTGCAAGACCGTCCCTGTCCCCGACACACATACACTTCTGATTCTAGTCACTACCCCAGGTTGTTCCCTGTGCTTCAGACAAATTGGTTATAAATCAAAAGGTCCCACAACCCAATGGTAGAGTAGCTCACAGAACTCAGACAAACATTTTACTTACTAGATCACCAGTTTATTATAAAAGGATATAACTCAGGAATAGTAAGAGGTAAGAGATGCCATAACATAAAGAAGGTATATGGGAAAAGAAAGAGGAGCTTTGATGCTTCCTCTGAGAATGCCACTCTCCACAAATCTCCATGTGTTCTTCAACCAAGAAGCTCTAGCTCTTTGATCCAGTCCTGTTAGGTTTTCATGGAGGCTTCATTACCTAGTCACAACTGACTGAATCATTGCCTAACACCATCTGTTGGGAACACCTATCTAATTGATATGATCAGTTCAGTTAGGTTTAGTTCAGTCCCTCAGTTGTATCTGACTCTGCAACCCCATGGATTGCATGCCAGACCTCCCTGTCCATCACCAACTCCCAGAGATTACTCAAATTCATGTCCATTGAGTCGGTGATGCCATCCAACCATCTCATCTTCTGTCATCCCCTTCTCCTCTTCCCTTCAATTTTTGCCAGAACCAGGGTCTTTTCAAATGAGTCAGTTCTTCGCATCAGGTAGCCAAAGAATTGGAGTTTCAGCTTCAACATGAGTCCTTCCAGTGAATATTCAGGACCAGTTTCTCTTAGGTTGGATCTCCTTGCAGTCCAAAGGACTTGCAAGAGTTTTCTCTAACACTAGAGTTCAAAAGCATCAATTCTTCAGCATTCAGCTTTCTTTGTAGTCCAACTCTCACAGCCATACATGACTACTGGAAAAACCATATCCTTGACTAGACAGACCTTTGTTGGCAAAGTAATGTCTTTGCTTTTTAATATGCTGTCTAGGTTGGTCATAGCTTTTCTTCCAAAGAGTAAGCGTCTTTTAAATTTAATGGCTGCAGTCACTATCTGCAGTGATTTTGAAGGGAGGAAAGACAAAGTCTGTCACTGTTGCCCATCTATTTGCCATGAAGTGATGGGACCAGATCCAGTGATCTTACTTTTCTGAATGTTTAGTTTTAAGTCAGCTGTTTCATTCTCCTCTTTCACTTTCAAGAGGCTCTTTAGTTCTTCTTCACTTTCTGCCATAAGGGTGGTATCATCTGAGTATCTAAGGTTATTGATATTTCTCCCAGCAATCTTGATTCCAGCTTGTGCTTCCTCGGCCAAACATTTCTCATGATGTATTCTGCATATAAGTTAAATAAGCAGGGTGACAATAAACAGCCTTGATGTCCTCCTTTCCCAATTGTGAACCAGTCTGCTGTTCCATGTCCAGCTCTAACTGTTGCTTCCTGACCTGCACACAGATTTCTCAAGAGGCAGGTCAGATGGTCTGGTATTCCTATCTCTTGAAGAATTTTCCACACTTTGTTGTGATTCACACAGTCAAAAGTTTTGGCATAGTCAATAAGGAAGAAATAGATGTTTTTTGGAATTCTCTTGCTTTTCTGATGACCTAATGAATGCTGACAATTTGAACTCTGGTTCTTCTTCCTTCCCTAAATCCAGCATGAATAGCTGGAAGTTCATGGTTCATGTGCTATTGAAGCCTGGATTGGAGAATTTTGAGCATTACTTAGCTAGCATGAGAGATGAGAGCAATTGTGCGATAGTTTGAACATTCTTTGGCATTGCCTTTCTTTGGGATTTGAGTGAAAACTGACCTTTGCTAGTGGCCACTGACCTCAGCAGTGGCCACTGCTGAGTTTTCCAAATTTTCTGGCATATTCAGTGCAGCACTTTAAAAGCATCATCTTTTAGGATTTGAAATAGCTCAACTGGAATTCCATCAGCTCCACTAGCTTTGTTGGTAGTCGTGCTTCCTAAGGCTCACTTCACTTCACATTCCAGGATGTCTGGCTCTAGGTGAGTGATTGTGTCATCGTGGTTATTTGGGTTTTGAAGATCTTTTTTGTATAATTCTTCTGTTTATACTTGCCACCTCTTCTTAATATCATTTGCTTCTGTTAGGTCCATTCCATACCATTTCAGTCTTTATTGTGCCCATCTTTGCATGAAATGTTCCCTTGATATCTCTAATTTTCTTGAAGGGATCTCTAGTCTTTCTCATTCTATTGTTTTCCTTTATTTCTTTGCACTGATCACTGAGGAAGGCTTTCTTATCTCTCCTTGCTATTCTTTGGAACTCTGTATTCAAGTGGGTGTATCTTTCCTTTTCTCCTTTGCTTTTCACTTCTCTTCTTTCCACAGCTATTTGTAAGGCCTCCCCAGACAGCCATTTTGCTTTTTTGCATTCCTTTTTCTTAAGGATGATCTTGATCCCTGTCTCCTGTACAATGTTATGAACTTCCATCCATAGTTCTTCAGGCACTCTGTCTATAAGATCTAATCCCTTGAATCTATTTCTCAATTCCACTGTATAATTGTAAGGGATTTGATTTAGGTCATACCTGAATGGTCTAGCGGTTTTTCCTACTTTCTTCAATTTAAGCCTGAAATTGGCCATAAGGATTTCATGATCTGAGCCACAGTCAGCTCCAAGTCTTGTTTTTGCTGACTGTATGGAGCTTCTCCATCTTTGGCTGCAAAGAATAGAATCAGATTTTGGTGTTGCCCATCTGGTGATGTCCATGTGTGGAATCTTCTCTTGTGTTGTTGGAAGAGGGTGTTCGCTATGACCAGTGAGTTCTCTTGGCAAAATTCTATTAGCCTTTGCCCTGTTTCATTCTGTACTCCAAGGCCAAATTTGCCTGTTACTCCAGGTGTTTCTTGACTTCCTTCTTTTGCATTAAATTGAAAAGTGAAAGTGAAGTTGCTCAGTCGTGTCTGACTCTTTGTGACCCCATGGACTGTAGCCTACCAGATTCTTCCATCCATGGGATTTTCCAGCCAAGAATACTAGAGTAGGTTGCCATTTCCTTCTCCAGATCTTTCCAACTCAGGGATTGAACCCAGGTTTCCCGCACTGTAGGCAGACGCTTTACCAAACGAGCCACCAGGGAAGTCCGCTTTGGCATTCCAGTCCCCTATATTGAAAAGAATATCTTTTGGGGGTGTTAGTTCTAGAAGGTCTTGTAGACCTGTGATACAGGTCACAGAACCATTCAACATCAGCTTCTTCAGCATTACTGGTCAGGGCATAGTCTTGGATTACTGAGATGTTGAATGGTTTGCCTTGGAAACGAACAGAGATCATTCTGTCATTTCTGAGGCTGCATCCAGGTACTGCATTTTGGACTCTTTTGTTGACTATGATGGCTACTCTATTTCTTCTGAGGGATTCCTGCCCACAGTAATAGATATCATGGTCATCTAAGTTAAATTCACCCATTCCAGTCCATTATAGTTCACTGATTCCTAAAATGTCAGTGTTCACTCTTGCCATCTCCTATTTGATCCCTTCCTTGATTCACGGAGCTAACATTACAGGTTCCTATGCATTATTGTTCTTTACAGCATTGGACTTTACTTCCATCACCAGTCACATCCACAACTGGGTGTTGTTTTTGCTTTGGCTCTGTCTCTTCATTCTTTCTGAAGCTATTTCTCCACTGATCTTCAGTAGCATACTGGGTATCTACTGACCTGGAGAGTTCATCTTTCAGTGCCTTATTTCATACAGTTCATGGGGTTCTCAAGGCAAGAATTCTGAAGTGGTTTGCCATTCCCTTCTCCAGTGGACCACATTTTGTCAGAACTCTCCACCATGACCCACCATCTTGGGTAGCCCTACATGGCATGGCTCATAGCCTTGTCTAACTCAATTGATATGATAGGTTTGAAAGTCTATTAAAATTCATCAGAAAGGACACACACAACAGGCATATCTAGCATAGGCTAGGGTTCTCAGAGGGGGCTTAGAGCTAAAAGTGGACACATTCAGTCTGCTTAGTTAGGGAGCTTGTCTTGACCCATTCGGTTAATGAGAAGTGAGAGCTAGGCTGTCTGGATCCCTATTCCAGCTCTCCCCATTACCCATGGTGTAACTTAGAGAGTTACTTAATCTTTGTGCCTCAAGTTGTTGTTGTTGCTGTTTTAATCTGCATTTAACTTACAAATTTGTTGAAAAATTAGTCAATTCATGCAAATTGCTTAGAATAATACCTAGCAGATAGCAAATGCTCAAAATATGTTAACTATTATTCTATATCCAAGCTTCCCTGGGGCTTTCCCAGTGACTCTGGTAAAGTATCCACCTACCAATGAAGGAGATGTGGTTTCAGTCCCTGGGTCAAGAAGATCCACTGGAAAAGGAAATGGCAACCTACTCTACTATTCTTGCCTGTGAAATTCCATGGATAGAGGAGCTTGGTGTGCTACAGTCCAGGGGTTGCAAATGAGTCAGACATGACTAGGGACTAAACAACAACAACAAAGCTTCCCTGAGATTTTAGACATAGATTTCTGTTCCACAAGTAAGATAATTTTCTAGGAAAAAATTATTTTCAGGTGGGACTAGAAAAAAAATGTTTTTGGTATGCTAAGACATCTTTCTAGTCATCATAAGAAATGGGTCAGGAACACAAAATTAAAAAGATAAGAACTGTTATTCAACGAGAGAGTTTTACAACATCTAGTAACTTCATAGATTCTGGAAAGAAAGAGAAAAGGGAGAGAATAACAAGGTAAATAAGTTTAATGGAGAAGTATATATGGGGAGTGCATTTTGTGTGCTTGTGTGTATGAGTTTACAGAAGTGAATGTGGGAGATATATATACTGTATCACAGAGAGCCGTGGACATGGCCACCATTCCCTTTGTATCTCCCTGGAACTTAGCTGATTCCATTTTCCTCTGTCCAACAGTGAGTAGAAAACAACTGGTTGTGCCTCTTTTATAAATCACAGTGTATTAAATAGAGTGAGTCGCATAAATCTTAAATGTATAGTTCAAAGACTGTAATATATATGGTTATAGATAGATAGATAATCTATGTAACCAGTTGCCAGACCAAGATAAATAACATTTCTATCATTCTAGAACGTTCCCCTGTCTTCCCTTTCAGTCAATAGTACCTTAGAGAAAATGCGTAAGCATATCAACAGCATTACATAAATGAAACCATAAAACATGTAGTCCTTTGGATCTGACTTCTTTATTTCAACATAAAGTTTCTGAAATGTAGCCATGTGCTGTGTTCGTTCCTTTTCAAGTAGGTTATACCTTTTTAATGTTGAGTAGTATTCCATTGTAAGAGTACAGTAAGATTGTCTATCCCATTCTCCTGTTCATGAACACTTGTGTTGCTCCTGTTTTCACAGTCCCAAATCCAAATAAATGAAAATAATTCAGTGGTGTTCAATCTTTTTTTTTTTAATCAGTAAAACTATTTCTTTGGTTGAAATCTAAAGTGGACATCCAACATATATAAAATATGTAAAAGCAAATCTACTCTATACAAAGGATAGGACTTTCAGCGGTAGACCTCTAGATCACTTTCTTTCTCATCCCTTTCTCACCCCCAAGCTAGTATTCTTTAAAGCATCTCTCAGGATAATAGGGCTCCATGGGGAAATTAAAACACACACACACACACACACACACACACACACACACACAGTTAACCAGTAATACATCCATTAGAATTGTTTTTATAAAGAATTACAATGTCCATTATTCCAAAACCTCAACAACTCTTAAGGATTTTGCCTGAAAGAAATGACCACATTTACAGATGTGGACACTGGCACAGCTAAATGTCTCATCTCAGTTAACACAGCAAGCAGCAAGCAAAGGAAGAGCAGAGACTCCAAGGCAGGCTTCCTCTTCTCTGCCACATCAGAACAAACTCCTGCTCACACTTGCAGCCTGCATATCCAAATGGTTGCAAGTGTGCTTGGCACCGTGTAGATCATTGGCAGTCTTTGTTTATGGTTTGACTTTAATTCAATAAATATCTAAAGACCACTTATTTAGTGCCTATTGTATGCAAAACATCATGTCACGGGCATACCAAAGCATTTGTGAATACCAACTAGACTACTGGAATTTCCTGATGTGTTAATTTCAAATTTTACCATATCAGCCTCTTATGAATAATATTCCAATTACAGCATTACATTCCAATTCATCTTGGGATATCAGGGTTCTCATTTTTCTATGAAATTACGAAAATGGTGCTCTTTCCCTCACCACCATCCAATCTTAAAACATAGTATGGAATAATTGAGTACACATTTAGTGATTTCCTATAAAAGTTCACTTGCTTTTCTCATTTAAAAATATTTAAAAGAAGTATACAACATGTTTTAAAATATACCCCTGTGTAAAATCTCCCTTCTATCTTCTGGACTCTGTATTTGAGCAGCTGTACCACATTGGCCTCTGTGCAGGCACGGAGATCAGGGTCTGAAGGTCCAGAATGATCTCAGGATCTTTCATCTCAGCTCATAATGAAAACTGACACTTAGTTATAATCTTTGGTTCCTCGCAGAAATAATTATTTGTGACATTTTTCAAATACCATGATTTTGTGGAAAGAACACACATCAAAGGTTGTGACAAACCCATGACTGTCATCACCCTGGTAAAGATACCTGGCTCTAAACAGTGGTCAGTGAACACTTAAAGTTTTTCCTCAATTTCCCTCTTTACTTTTGGTGTTTGTCTTGAGCTGTGGGGTGGCTTCCGTGGGTGAGGTTAACAATGTCCAGACTCTTAAAGGTGATCAAGAACATGTCTCAAAGCCATTTTTCAGGACAGAGTAGAATTAGTTTGGGTCTTTTTTATTCCCATGGCTTTGCATTGAGAGGCTCACGAAGTAGCTCAATGTAGGAAAGATGTGAGAATAAGTTAGTTAATAAGTTTTATGCCTTTAAAAAGAATAGGAAAAAAGACTAATCTATGCGAGTAAGAGATTGCAAAAGCCCCACGGGTTTCGGATGGCAACAGAGCCGGGGCTGCCAATGAGCCCTGAAATCTAAATCGGTTTAGAAATAGAAGAAACAGCAGTACCAGTGCCATTTTACAATAAGTGCCACAATTAGTGCTCTAGTTTGACTTTTTATGTATTTCTGTGAGTACACTGGGTGTCCATCTGGATCTTTTAATCTACCCAGTTATATGCTTGGGCATGTTCTCTGCGTAATATCCTTCCTCCCAGGCCTCTGAAATGCATGAACGAATACTGACTTCACGAGAAACAGGATTTTTGCTGATTAGAGAACAAAGCAAGAATGTTAAACTCAGCAGGGGAGTACTAGTTGCCCGCCATGGAAGAGTCGAGTGTACACTTTGGAGCAGATGGGTCTTACGTGGTCCTGGAGGTTTGACCCACTGAACTCCCACTAAAGGAATCACAGAACTCTCGATGGCCAAGTACCAGTCACTAAATTCAGAAGTCTTTAGATGTGGGTGCCACATTCTCACATATATCTGTGCAGGTCCTTGTAATGCATCCAAAAAAAAAAAAAAAATGCTACCACTTAAGAGGATTTCAGGAGAAATGTTACAGAGAAGCACAAGCAACCCCGAGCATCATCTTTATCAAAGAAACCTCTAGGAACAAGTAACATGGTGCTAAGAAGCAGCAAAAACTAGTTGAGAACATAAACCCTGGAGCTAGTTCCCTTGTGTCCATCTTTTGACTCTGCTACTAACTAGATATAAATTCACTGATCTTAGGTGAATTGCCTAATCCTTCAATGCCTTAACTTCTTTATTTGCAAAATGAGTTTGATAATAACAGTGTGTGCATGTCTGCTTGTCAATCATGTCTGACTCTTTGCAACCCCGTGAACTGTAGCCTGCCAGGCTCCTTTTTCCATGAGATTATCCAGGCAAATATTGGAGTGGGTTGCCATTTCCTACTCCAGGGGATATTCCCAAGCCAGGGGTTTAACCTGTGTCTTTTGTGACTCTGGCACTAGCAGAAAGATTCTTTACCACTGCACCACCTGAGAATCCTGATAATAACAGTAGCTACATTATATTGTACAAGTATTAATATGTTAATATATGAAAACCACACGATAAGTCCAATATGAATATTAGATACTCATTGTTTCTTGGAATGAAGGCATTTATACTAGCAATCATTGAGGACTTTTAAACGTCTCTTCTCTTTCCATGAAATTTAAAAAAAAAGGAGGGATGAGCAGTGTCTTCTGTTTCTTTCCAAGAACAGACTATAGGAGTTAAATCTATATGGAAGTGATATGTTTACTTGGAATAGTCAGCCACAAATGCAACCTCTTCATTCAGTGAAGTAAATTAGAAAGAATGATTATTTCAATTCATTCACACACATACACACACACACACAACACCTACTCACATCTAGCTCTCCCTCTAGCCTATCACCTCAAATAGAATTCTAATTTATTCCTCAAATTTTAACTCAAAAGAGTCTTCTAGGAATGGATACATGTATACGTATAGCTAAGCCCTTTTGCTGTTCACCTAAAACTATTACAATATTGTTGATCAGCTACACCTCAATGCAAGATAAAAAGTTAAAGAAAAAAAAACACAACTCTTCCAAAATGTCTTTTTCTCATTTCTCTACCTAAATGGTACTATATCCTTGAATTCCCATAAGTTTTCTTCTGTGCCATTCTTAATATACTTTTTTCACTTTCATTACAAGATGGAAATGATATATATCCTATATAGACTTATAAGGTTAGGCATTGATTTGTATCTTACATAGTGACTATCACTGAAAATTTAATTGTTGAAAAATAAAACAAATGAATGTGTTTATATATACATTTTAGACCATTTGGGGCTAAAATCTTAACTAAACAACTTTATAGTTATAATATTCAAATTGAACCTCCCACAACCCCTAACTGCTTAATGTGATCAACAGCAGGATCTACTTCATCTGAACTTACTCTGAGGAGAAGTTTGGCAAGCTCTTGATTTGAACATTCAGTTTTTCAAGCCTTGTGAATACTTGGTTATTATTAAACTCAAAAAAATATTAAGACTAATCTGTAAGATATTTTTCAAAATTTATTTCCTGAGGTAGGAGGCAGCTTCACTAGTCATTGTCATTCTTCTCAGTTCAGTCACTTGGTCGTGTCTGACTCTGTGACCCCATGGACTGCAGAACAATAGGCCTCCCTGTCCATCACCAACCCCCAGAGTTTATTCAAGCTCATGTCCACTGAGTTGGTGATGCCATCCAGCCATCTCACCCTATGTCATCCACTTCACTTCCCACCTTCGATCTTTCCCAGCATCAGGGTTTTTTTAAATGAGTCAACTCTTCTCATCAGGTAGCCAAAGTACTGAAGTTTCAGCTTCAGCATCAGACCTTCCAAAGAATATTCAGTACTGATTTTCTGTAGGATGGACTGGTTGGATCTCCTTGCAGTCCAAGGGACTCTCAAGAGTCTTCTCCAACACCACAGTTGAAAACTATCAGTTCTTCAGTGGTCAGCTTTCTTTATAGTCCAACTCTCACATCCATACATGACCACTGGAAAAACCTGCTGAAAAAACTACTGGTCCACTGCTTTGGCTAGAGGGACCTTTGTTGGCAAAGTAATATCTCTGTTTTTTAATATGCTGTCTAGGTTGGTCATAACTTTCCTTCCAAGGAGCAAGTGTCTCTTAATTTCATGGCTTCAGTCAAAATCTGCAGTGATTCTGGAGCCAAAAAAAAAAAAAAAAAATACAGTCTGTCACTGTTTCCCCGTCTATTTGCCATGAAGCGATGGGACCTGATGCCATGATCTTAGTTTTCTGAAGGTGGAGTTTTAATTCTAATTGTGGCCTTACTTATGATGTCCCTGTTTTAAAGTTATCTTGGCTTGTGAAACCTTGTGTGTACCAGGAGACCCCATGGAGACTGAGCAAGACCTTCAGAGGTATAGGTCAGAAGTGGCCTGCCACAGGGTCAGGGCCTCTGAGTGCAGCACTCAGGGTATGGCATAAGCCCTCTTGGAGGAGGTCGCCATTAACCCCAGCACAGAGCCACCAGAACTAACACAAGACTGGAGAAACAGACACTTAGAAGGCACTCTTGTGTGTACCAGGACCCAGAAGAAAGGAGACGTGATCCTACAAGAGACTGACTCGGACTTGCCTGTGAGTGTGAAGGAGTCTCTGCAGAGGCGGGGGTCGGCGGTGCTCTGCTGCGTGGTGGGGCACTGAGTGCGGCAGTACATGCACAGGACCTTTCGGAGGAGATCTCCTTTATCTTCATTGCCTCCACCATAGTTTGGTCTCAGGTAAAAAACAATAGGGAAGGAACACAGCCCTGCCCATCAACAGAAAATTGGATTAAAGATTTTCTGAGCATGAACTCCTTGCTGCCAAATTCAGACTTAAATTGAAGAAAGCAGGGAAAACCACTAGACCGTTCAGAAATGACCTAAATCAAATCCCTTATGATTATACAGTGGAGGTGACAAATAGATTCGAGGGATTAGATCTGATAGACAGAGTGCCTGAAGAACTATGGACGGAGGTTCATGACATTGTACAGGAGACAGGGAGCAAGGCCATCCTCACCCAGGAAAAAGAAATGCAAAAAGGCAAAATGGTTGTCTGAGGAGGCCTTATAAATAGCTGAGAAAAGAAGAGAAGTGAAAGGCAAAGGAGAAAAGGAAAGATACACCCATTTGAATGCAGAGTTCCAAAGAATAGCAAGGAGAGATAATAAAGCCTTCCTCAGTGATCAGTGCAAAGAAAATAAAGGAAAACAATAGAATGGGAAAGACTAGAGATCTCATCATGAAAATTAGAGATATCAAGGGAACATTTCATGCAAAGATGGGCACAACAAAAAATAGAAATGGTATAGACCTAAGAGAAGCAGAAGATATTAAGAAAGGGTGGCAAGAATGAACAGAAGAACTATAAAAAGAGATCTTCACAACCCAGATAACCACAATGGTGTGATCACTCACCTAGAGCCAGACATCCTGGAATGTGAAGTCAAGTGGGCCTTAGGAAGCATCACAACGAACAAAGCCAGTGGAGGCATGGAATTCCAGTCGATCTATTTCAAATCCTAAAAGATGATGCTTTTAAAGTGCTGCACTCAATATGCCAGCAAATTTGGAAAACTCTACAGTGGCCACAGAACTGGAAAAGGTTAGTTTTCATTTCAATCTCAAAGAAAGGCAATGCCAAAGAATGTTCAAACTACCACACAATTGCACTCATCTCACACACTACTAAAGTAATGCTCAAAATTCTTCAAGCCAGGCTTCAACAGTATGTGAACCATGAACTTCCAGATGTTTATGCTAGATTTAGAAAAGGCAGAGGAACCAGAGATCAAATTGCCAACATCTACTGGCTTTTGAACTGTGGTGCTGGAGAAGACTCTTGAGAATCCCTTGGACTGCAAGGAGATCCAACCAATCCATTCTAAAGGAGATCAGTCCTGGGTGTTCTTTAGAAGGACTGATGCTAAAGCTGAAACTCCAATACTATGGCCACCTCATGCGAAGAGTTGTCTCACTGGAAAAGACTGATGCTGGGAGGGGGTGGGGGGGCAGGAGGAGAAGGGGACGGCAGAGGATGAGATGGCTGGATGGCATCACCGACTCAGTGGACATGAGTTTGAGTGAACTCTGGGAGTTGGTGATGGACAGGGAGGCCTGGTGTGCTGTGATTCATGGGGTCGCAAAGAGTCAGACACGACTGAGCAACTGAACTGACTGACTGGATCATCGAAAAATCAAGGGAATTCCAGAAAAACATCTACTTCTGCTTTATTGACTACGCCAAAGCCTTTGATTATGTGGTTCACAGCAAGCTATGGATTATTCTTAAAGAGATGGGAATACCAGACCACCTTGCCTTCTTTCTGAGAAATCTGTACAAAGATCAAGAAGCAACAGTTAGAACTGGACATGGGACAATAGACTGGTTCCAAATTGGGGAAAGAGTAGGTCAAGGCTGTATATTGTCACCCTGCTTATTAACTTATATGCAGAGTACATCATGCGAAATGCTGGGCTGGATGAAGCATAAGCTAGAATCAAGATTGCCAGGAGAAGTATCAATAACCTAAGGTACACAGATGACACTCCCCCTTATGGCAGAAAGTGAATAAGAACTGAAGAACCTCTTGATGAAAGTAAAAGAGGAGAGTGAAAAGTTGGCTTACAACTCAACATCCAGAAAACTAAGATCATGGCATCTGGTCCCATCACTTCATGGCAAATAGCTGGGAAAACAATGGAAACAGTGACAGACTCTATTTTTGGTGTGCTCCAAAATCTCTGCAGATGGTGAATGCAGCCATGAAATTAAAAAGATGCTTACTCTTTGGAAGAAAAGCTATGACCAACCTAGACAGCATATTACAAAGCAGAGACATTACTTTGCCAACAATGTTCCATCCAGTTAAACTATGGTTTTTCCAGTAGTCATGTATGGATGTGAGTGTTGGACTACAAAGAAAGCTGAGCACCAAAAACATGATGCTTCTGAACTGTGGTGTTGGAGAAGACTCTCGAGAGTCCCTTGGACTGCAAGGAGATCCAATCAGTGCATCCTAAAGGAAATTAGTCCTGAATACTCATTGGAAGGAGTGATGATGAAGCTGAAGCTTCTATACTTTGCCCACCTGATGCAAAGAACTGACTCACTGTGAAAGACCTTGATGCTGGGAAAGATTGAAGACAGCAGGAGAAGGGGATGACAGAGGATGAGATGGTTAGATGCATCACTGACTTGATGGACATGAGCTTGAGCATGCTCCGTGAGTTGGTTAAGGACAGGGAAGCCTGGTGTGCTGCAGTCCATGGGGTCACAAAGAGTTGGACAGGACTAAGCGACTGAACTGACTGATTGAGTTGGAATGGCCGTCTGACAACAGGGCGGCTCTGCCCCTTCCCAGGATGGTGAGCCTACTGGCAACGCTGCTGAAAAGCCTGACAAAGGTAACTTCTGCAGGCAAGAATTGGTATCAAGTCATTTCTTGATTGGGTTAAGTCATTTCTGATTCTTGTTTGAAGCCCACAGAGTATGAATTATAAATAAATTGATTGACAGAATCAGATTAATTTAGCAAGTTAGTGATTACAGCTATGCATTTTTAAGTCTCTTAAGAAAATAACTGGATTTAATGGGAGGGCTATATAATGAGAATATAAATCAAGTCTTGACTTTGTCATCAATGTGGAGACTTATTCGTTCAAATGATCACTCTCTTTGTTTGATCTGAGTCACCCCATCTGTGAAACGCAGATAGAAAATAAAACTCTCACTTACAGAACACACTACTGAGTGGCAGGCACCCTCACAGGGGACACCCCCTTTATTCCTCTCAAGGGAGAGACATTATTTTCTAAGTGATGAAGAAATCACAGTGCAGAGAAGCGCATGCTGTTGCATGCCAGACCGCAGCTACCATGAGGTGAAAACAGGATATAATCTGGACCCAATCAGTGCTCTGTGTCTCTATTTCCTCTTCTGTAAATGAGGAAGATGAGAGTAATAAGGGAATATACTTATATAGCACTTACTGTGTATCAGGCACCGCTGTAAATCCTTTTACATATTTTTACTCTTTACTAACCAAAACAAGCCTTAAAGATAGTTTCCATTATTAGTTCCATTTTGCAGATATGTAAATCAAGGAACCAAAATGTTCATTAACTTGTCCAAGGTCACATACCTAATAAGAGGCAGAATCAGGGCTTGTACCCCAAGCAATATTGCTTCAAAATCAACACAGCAAACATTATGTTAATAAAGATAAAATGTGTACTCTTCTTGACAAATTAAAGTCTATCAAGTACTTTGAAATTCTGTCTGTAGGAAGCAGCTTTCTAACTTATCGCATATTCAAATCTCATCCAGGTTCCCTTTACCTCAAAGTCAACCTTTGTTCGGGAACTGTTCTGAGATATGTACAATAAGGGAGGATATAAGAAGATAGAAAAGTTTACTAAATCAATGCTTAAAAAAGTAAAATCTTAGTATTTTGTAGTGCTAAGATGGGAGAAGGCAATGGCACCCCACTCCAGCACTCTTGCCTGGAAAATCCCATGGATGGAGGAGCCTGGTGTGCTGCAGCCCATGGGGTCGCTAAGAGTCGGACACGACTGAGCGACTTCACTTTCACTTTTCACTTTTATGCATTGGAGAAGGAAATGGCAACCCACTCCAGTGTTCTTGCCTGGCGAATCCCCAGGATGGAGGAACCTGGTGGGCTGCCGTCTATGGGGTCGCAAAGAGTCGGACACGACTGAAGCGACTTAGCAGCAGCAGCAGCAGTGCTAAGATATAAATGAAAAATTTAGACTTGGCCTCTGCCTTCCCGGAGTTTCATTCCCTCATTTTTCATTTGCATTTAATCACCTCTGGCACTTAGTGAGGCCCCTGAGGGAAAAGCAAAAATACTGAGTGCAGTGTGTTTGCCCACTAAAAGCTCATAGCATAATTGACACATGACCTGATCGTGGTGCAATCAGACTGCATGAGTAACATTCAGTGAGGGAAAAAACAATACATTAAGAAGATGAAGCCCCTTCAAAACATCACAGATTTCTCGGCAAGAGAGTTTATCTATTTATTCATTTGGTGATGAACCAATATTTATTGGACACCTGCTACATGCTCTCATTGTGTTACTGATCTTTGGAGATACAGTTGACCCAAAAGGACTAGATTTCTCCCTGCCCTCATGGAGCAAGCATTCTTTACAGTTTAAAAAAAAAAAATGGTCTGTTACAACTGAGATTTAAAAAATGAGTTAGAAGAGGAAAGGGAAGTACACTAAGGATAGAAGGAATAGTATTTGCAAACAAAGCGAAAGCTTAATGAGTGAAATGGGAATATATCATAACATCTGGTTAAAGGATGTAGGTGAGAGATCATCTAGGGACTGTTTGGCCACATTACAGAGTTTTGTTTTTTTATCTTAAAGGCAATGAAACACTTTGAAGGTTGTAAAGCAGCGGTGGTCCATGACTGGATTTGGGTTTTTGAAAATGTCATATTGACTACAGTATAGAGAAGGAACTGACATATCACCAGGTTGAATCCAGAAGGCAATTAAGTGACACTGGAATAGGCTAGACAAGAGATGGTAAAAATGTGGACTAGGGAGGTGGTAGTAAAAATAGAAACTGGTGGATAGGATTAAGAGAGATCTGGAAGATAAAAATCAATGGAATTTGGTAATGTACTAGGTGTTAGGGATGAGAGGAAAAGTGATCAATTTTTACTGACTAGTTTAATTGAGACTGGAGAAGAGCATGGCAACCCACGCCAGTATTCTTGCCTGGAAAATTCCATGAACAGAGGAGCGGAGTGGGCCACAGTTCATGGGGTCACAAAGAGTTGGACACGACTGAGCAACTAACACTTAATTGAGACAGAATTGAGAAAAGTCTTGACAGAGAACTTTGTTTTCAGTGTCCATAGTCACTCCATTCTGTTCTTTGTTCCTACTCAGTGATAATTTTTCCTTTAGTTTCTAACTTCAGGAATTCTTCAACTTCTTCAAACACACACACATACATGCTCAAACACATACGCACACACACATACACACATTTTCTCAGAATTTGATAGTATTTTATACTCATAAAATATTGTGATAAGTCCTAGTATTAGCTTGGCCAAAGTTCTTTCAGTTTCTTTTTCTGTAAGATAGCTCTACTAGTGTTTAGTGTCTTTAACTTCATTCAAAACAATCTTTTTTCAGATTGTATTGTGACAGCTATCATATCAGTGTGTATTTAAAAAAAAACCTTATCAAAATTAGTGAATTTTTATATAGCCATATTAATATTTAAAATGGACAGAAAGAAGAAAAAAATCGATATATTATGCTTTGTTATTTCAAGAAAGGTAAAAATGAAGCTGAAATACAAAAAAATATGTTGCTCAGTGTATGGAGAAGGTGCTGTGACTGATGAACATGTCAAAAGTAGTTTGCAAAATTTCATGCTGGAGGTTTTTCTCTGGACAATGCTCCACAGTCAAGTAGACCAGGTGAAGTTGATAGCAATCAAATTGAGACATTAACTGAGAACAATCCATGGTATATCATTTAAGAGATAGCTGACATACTCAAAATATCTAAATCAAGCACTGGAAATCATTTGCACCAGCTTGGTTATGTTAATTGCTTTGAAGTTTGGGTTCCACATAAGGTAAATGAAAAAAATCTTCTTAACCATATTTCCACATGCAATTCTCTACTTAAATATAAGGAAAACATTTCATTAAAAAATAAAAATAAAAACTGTGACAGGCAATGAAAAGTAGATATTAGACAACACTGGAAGATGGAAGAGATCATGGGGCAAGCAAAATGATCCACCATCAACCATGTGTTGGGTCAGTCTTCATCCAGAGAAGGAGATGTATATATGGTGGGTCTGGAAGGGAGTCCTCTCTTATGAGCTCCTTCTGGAAAGCCAAATGATTAGATTAATTGCAACAAGCACTGCTCCCAAGTAGACTAATTGAAAGCAGCCTCAATGAAAAGCATCCAGAATGAGTCAACAGAAAATGCATAATCTTCCATCTTACTAACAAAAGACTGAATGTTTCTTTGATGACCAGGCAAAAACCATTTAAGTGTGGCTGGGAAGTTCTGATTTACACACTGCATTTACCAGACATTGCACCTTTGGATTTCCATTTATTTCAGTCCTTACAAAATTATTTTAATGGAAAAAATATCAGTTCCCTGGAAGACCATAAAAGGCACCTGGAACAGTTCTTTGCTCAAAAAGTTTTGAGAAGATGGAGTTATGAAATTGCCTGAAAAATGGCAGAAGACAGTGGAACAAAATGGTGAATATGCTGTTCAATAAAGTTCTCTGTGAAAGTTTAAAAACAGTGTCTTTTATTTTTACTTTAAAACCAAAGGAACTTTTTGGCCAACAAACTTTTTCTCCTCCTAATGTTCTCTGCTCTTCATAGAGGAAACTGTTGGTGTGGGTATATATTATGAGGTTCCCAAAGCTACTCCATTCCTATATCAGTTTTAAGTCAGAAACTGTCTTGCCATGCAGAGAATATTTGGCAATATCTGGGGACATTTTTAATCATCACAACCATGGAGGCAACCACTAGCATCTAGTCAATAGAGGCAAGGGATCCTGTTAAACATTACACAATGCACAGGATAGCCACCCACAACAAAGAATCATCTGGTCCAAAACGTCACTAGTGCCAAGGTTGAGAAATCTCACCCTACATGTCAACTCCTCATAAGGTTAATCAAGCTAAAGCAGGAGCTATCTCTAACGTTTTACATAACTTGTCTATATTTTTTAAAAAAAATAACAAGAAGAAAAATCCAGAACTGGAAATTTGGCATATCAAAATACTACTCTTAACTTTTCAAAACTAATCAAAATGGGAGCAGGGTCACCGGAGAAGGATTCAGTAATTACAGCATCTGAATAAGAAGCAAGAACAAAGATAGCCACAGAAAAGTATAAATTAGTACCTAATCAACTAGATGATTGAATTCTCTGTAAGATTAGGTTTGAGGCCCAAATTCATTACAGTGGTGATCTTGGGCACAAGGCTGAACAACTATCAGTCATATATGAAGCTGGAGCAGTAGGGATATTTAAATATTTAAAAGCTTCATAATTAATTCAATGAATTATAACAATAGGAACAAGGTATAAAACTCCTTAGCACAATCAACTCCAAGAAAAAAAATTGGCAGATAATTCCAATCTCATCCTGTTGTGACTGTGGATTGCAGCACATATGGTCTTACACCAGGGGTTGTAAAACAGTGAAAGATTCTAACACCATATGTGTGGAAATCCTGCACCTTGCAGAGAGTGAAGGAATTGGGAAAGCTTGTCCTTGAATCCTGGACCTTTATGGCCATTTTCTTCCTGGCTCAATATCAGATTTTGTCCTCTCCATATGGTATTTTTAACATATTGTGCTTCATCCTTAATGTCGTTTTCTTGGGGATTTTAATTGCTTATTTCCAATACTAATATCCATCCCTATGAATACAGAGGAAGTAGATTTGCTTCTCTTTCAATAGTACAAAAAGAAAATAATTATGAGAACTACCTAGCATGAACAGTATTTATAGTTTTGCAATAGAAGGTCAGCATTGTGTCAAATATCTGCACCTGTATGCATATACATATCTTTAAAATTCTGTATTCAGATTTGTGGGGGTTTGCTGGGAGGAAATGCACTATTTAAATGCATTTAGATGATTGTTAGTTACCTAATAGTTTGGGAGCACGGATTTGGAGAGGACAATTTTCTATCATTCAGTTCAGTCGCTCAGTCATGCTCAACTCTTTATGACCCCATGGACTGCAGCACACCAGGCTTCCCTGTCCATCACCAACTTCTGAAGCTTACTCAAACTCAGGTCCATCAAGTCAGTGATGCCATCTAACCATCTTATCCTCTGTCATCCCCTTCACCTCTTACCTTCAATCTCTCCCAACATTAGGGTCTTTTCCAATAAGTCAGTTCTTTGCATCAGGTGGCCAAAGTATTGGAGTTTCAGCATCAGTCCTTCCAAAGAATATTCAGAACTGATTTCCTTTAGGATGGACTGGTTGGATCTCCTTGCAGTCCAAGGGACTCAAGAGTCTTCAACACCACAGTTCAAAAACATCAATTCTTCAGTGTTGAACTTTTTTTATAGTCCAGCTCTCACATCCATACATGACTACTGGAAAAACCATAGCTTTGACTTGACGGATCCTTGTTGACAAAGTAATGTCTATACTTTTTAATATGCTGTCTAGGTTGCTCATAGCTTTTCTTCCCAGGAGCAAGTGCCTTTTAATTTCATGGCTGCAGTCACCATCTGCAGTGATTTTTGAGCCTCCAAAAATAAAGTCTCTCACTGTTTGCATTGTTGCCCCATCTATTATGCCATGAAGTGATGGGACTGGATGCTATGATCTTAGTTTTCTGAATGTTGAGTTTTAAGCCAACTTTTTCACTCTCCTCTTTCACTTTCATCAAGAGGCTTTTCAGTTCTTCTTTGCTTTCTGCCGTAAGGGTGGTGTTATCTGCATGTCTGAGGTTATTGATATTTCTCCTGGCAATCTTGATTCCAGCTTGTGCTTCAACCAGCCCAGAATTTCATATGATATATTCTGTGTATAAGTTAAATAAGCAGGGTGACAATATACAGCCTTGACTTCTATCATCAGAAAACTTTAATTATTCTTTTTCACATTAAGTTGAAATAGTTAGGGATATTATAAAATTTAAAGGATCAGAGAGTGGGCTTTTAAAGGATACATCATAGTGACATTTTAAGAAATATAGCTATAATAACATACTAAAGTAAAAGAAAAGAGGCCTGAAGAATTAAAGTGATAGATCATTGAAAACATGTTACCAATATACCAATACTTTTGCCTCTACTGGGCTTTCTCTTTTGGCTCCATCAACTCCAAATATTACACAATAGTTAATTCCAGATACTCCACAAATTCATAGTCTGTATTTTTTATTTTTAAGTTAATTTATTTTAATTAGAGGCTAATTACTTTATAATATTTTAGTGGGTTTTTGCCATACATTGACATGAATCAGCCATGGTTGCACATGTGTTCCCCATCCTGAACCCTCCCTCCCACCTCCCTCCCCATCCCATCCCTCAGGGTCATCCCAGTGCACCAGCCCTGAGCACCCTGTCTCATTCTTTAAACAAATCAGCTCAGCGTTTTCAAATCTAAGGATCAAGGTTTGTTTTTTTTTTTTTCAATTCAAACATCTTCCTTCAGTATTTGTTACAAGTTGAGCTGCTAGCAGCAAATTCTCCCAGTCTTTGTTTATCTGGAAATATTTTTATTTCACCTTCTTTTCTGAAACATAGATTTTATAGACATGGAATCCTTGGGTGACAATTTTTTTCTTTCAGCTCTTTGAATATGGCATCTCACAGTCTTCCCTCTGTTGTTGCTGATTGGAAGTCAGTGATTAATCTGACTGTGTTCCCCTCATATATGGAGAACAGTTCTTCTCTTGTTACTTTCAAGAATTTTTCTTGATTTTCCACACTTTGACCAAGATATGCCTTAAAGTGGATCAGTTGGCTTTCATTTTTCTAGAGATAAACACTGCCTGTGGAAATTGTTTTCCATCAAAATTTTACAAGTTTTCAGGCGTTATGTCTACAAGTAATTTTACTCCCTCCCCTTTCTCTCCCTGCTTTCTGAGACTCTCTTTCCTTCCATACTTGTTGGGTGCTGAATGGATGCCATAGATCATTTTCCCTCAACAATTTTTCTCTTTGTTTTTACATTGATTTCTACATAGTCTCTAATTTGAGTTAAACTCCTTAGCAATTTCTTCTCCCATTCCCTGTACTCACAATATCAAAGCTTCAGCAAATGCCTCAAATCATTCTAATTTCCATCCCACTTGCATTTTGATAATGATCTCAGCTCTTATTATTTTTAAGAAGTGAGGCTATCAACATACAGTTTTTCAGTTTTTGGCTTCCCCATCCACACATGCTTTTCTTTTTTCTTTTTTTTTCTGGCAATAAATTCTCCCTTTCCTCTAGCCACAGACACTGTTCAGGGCCTAACCCTGCACTAATTCATCTCCATCTCCTCTGGAACCTGCTGTGCTCCATCAATGGTTTCCTCTCCATACTACACTTACCAGTGTGGTTTTCTTCCCATAGCCTATAAGCATCCTCAGGTCTCCCTAACACTAAAAATTATAATCGTCCCTTTAACCTGAGTCTTTCTCTTTCCCTTCATTTTCAGCCAGAGTTTTTGTTGAAGAATTGTCATTGTCATCAATTACTCTCTTCTCACTCAATCTTCAGTTCAGTTCAGTTCAGTCGCTCAGTCGTGTCCGACTCTTTGCAACCCCATGAACCGCAGCACGCCAGGCCTCCCTGTCCATCACCAACTCCCAGAGTCCACCCAAACCCATGTCCATTGAGTCGGTGATGCCATCCAACCATCTCATCCTCTGTCTTCCCCTTCTCCTCCTGCCCTCAATCTTTCCCAACACCAGGGTCTTTTCCAATGAGTCAGCTCTTCACATCAGGTGGCCAAAGTATTGGGGTTTCAGCTTCAACATCAGTCCTACCAATGAACCCCCAGGACTGATCTCCTTCAGGATGGACTGGTTGGATCTCCTTGCAGTCCAAGGCACTTGCAAGAGTCTTCTCCAACACCACACTTCAACCGTTAGCAATCCAGCTTTTCTTCTCATCACTCTACTGTAGTTGAATTTGTGAGCCCTGCTTATGGCTTCCCTGTTGCTAAATAAACCCTAAGCAAAAGGGTATCTTTCTTGAACTCACTGTTGCACTGGCATCGGGTCCTTCATTCCTTTCAGTTCCTTCATTTATCTTTACTTCTCTGATACTTGGTGCTTCTATTTCCCTCACTATGCGTTTCCAGGCCTCTTTATGAGATTCTCCCCCACTGTCTTTGGTTCACTGATTTTTTTCTCTTCAGGCTCTATTTGGTTAGTTTCATCCAAGGTTAGTTTCATTCAAGTTCTTGTAGAACATTACTATCTGTATGCTGCTGTGTCCTAAAATTTTGTCTTAAGTTCCCATACCTCCTTTGAACTTAAGACACACAAAGTTTTTGCACAACTCTCTTGTAGTTCCATTGGCTCTTCATACTTCACATATTCAAATTTGAATTCATTTTATAAATCAAGGCTCTGTCTTCCCCACCTTGGTCCTCCAAAACTCCTGCATGCCCCTGTATTTTCACCTCAAATAATAAAGCTTAAATACACTTGAACATCCAAACTAAGTACCAGGAAGTTCCTCTCTTCCCTCTCTACACATCTAATCATTAAGTTCTGTTTACTTTGCCTTAACAAATATTTCTTGAATTTGCCTTCAAGTATTTCTTGAACACAGTATATTCTTGAATATCCTGTGTTTGGCATTATAACCACTCCTATGGTTCCCACTTTAACCATGGGTCTTGAGGATCACTACAATGCTTCTATAACTGGTTTCTCCCTCCTCAGTTTTGTTCTCATAAATTCATTCTTTATACCACAGCCAAAGTAATTGTGTAACATGCAAATCTAAGTAGAGAGACTTCACTCACTCCCTACTATCTACAGAATGATGTCAAAGTTTCTGAACATGCCACACAAGACCTTCCATGACCTGGCCCCAACAGACGTCCTCAGAATTTCTTTCCACAATTTTCTGATTTATAGTTTATACTCTTAATATAGTGATCTGCATATAGATCTGTACACACATGTGTTTCATACTGCTGGATCTATTCCTTCTTTCAGAATCACCCTTCCTGATCACCTTCTTTTAACTAACCCAAACCTATCTTCCAAACTTCAACTCGGTTCTGGTGATGGTTCATTTTACATGCCAACTTGGCTGGGCCATAGTATGCAGATATTTAGTCAAACTTTATTTCAAATGTTTCTAGGAGATATTTTTAGATGAGAGTACCACTTAAATCAGCAGACTTTGACTAAAGCAGACTGTTTCCCTTAATGTCAGTAGCATCACTAATCAGCTGACAGCCTTAGTAGAAAACTGACTGACCTTCTTGGAAGAAGAGGGAATTTTGCCAGCAGACAGCCTTTGGACTCAAACTGCAATTCCTTCCTGGGTCTCCTGTTCTAATCCTGCAGATTTTTGCATTTTCCAGGTTCCAAAATCAAGGGAGCCAATTCCTTAAAATAAATCTCTGTCTAAATCCACAGCAAACATTATCCTCAATGGTGAAAAATTGAAAACATTTCCCCTAAAGTCAGGAACAAGACAAGGGTGCCCACTTTCACCACTACTATTCAATATAGTTCTGGCAGTTTTGGCCACAGCAATCAGAGCAGAAAAAGAAATAAAAGGAATCCAAATTGGAAAAGAAGAAGTAAAACTCTCACTGTTTGCAGATGACATGATCCTTTACATAGAAAATCCTAAAGACTCCACCAGAAAACTACTAGAGCTAATCAATGAATATAGTAAAGTTGCAGGATATAAAATCAACACTCAGAAATCCCTTGCATTCCTATACACTAATAATGAGAAAGTAGAAAAAGAAGTTAAGGAAACAATTCCATTCATCACTGCAATGAAAAGAATAAAATACTTAGGAATATACCTACCTAAAGAAACTATAGACCTATATATCGAAAACTATAAAACACTGATGAAAGAAATCAAAGAGGACACTAATAAATAGAGAAATATACCATGTTCATGGATCAGAAGAGTCAATATAGTGAAAATGAGTATACTACCCAAAGCAATTTACAGATTCAGTGCAATCCCTATCAAGCTACCAGCAGTATTTTTCACAGAACTAGAACAAATAATTTCAAGATTTGTATGGAAATACAAAAAAAACTCGAATAGCAAAAGCAATCTTGAGAAAGAAGAATGGAACTGGAGGAATCAACCTGCCTGACTTCAGGCTCTACTACAAAGCCACAGTCATCAAGACAGTGTGGTGCTGGCACAAAGACAGAAATAAAGATCAATGGAACAAAATAGAAAGCCCAGAGATAAATCCACACACCTATGGACACCCTATCTTCGACAAAGGAGGCAAGAATATCCAATGGAGTAAAGACAATCTCTTTAACAAGTGGTGCTGGGAAAACTGGTCAACCACTTGTAAAAGAATGAAACTAGATCACTTTTAACACCATACACAAAAACAAACTCAAAATGGATTAAAGCTCTAAACGTAAGACCAGAAACTATAAAACTCCTAGAGGAGAACATAGGCAAAACACTCTCTGACATAAATCACAGCAGGATCCTCTATGACCAACCTCCCAGAATATTGGAAACAAAAGCAAAAATAAACAAATGGGATCTAATTAAAATTAAAAGCTTCTGCACAACAAAGGAAACTATAAGTAAGGTGGGTGAAAAGACAGCCTTCTGAATGGGAGAAAACAATAGCAAATGAAGCAACTGACAAACAACTAATCTCAAAAATATACAAGCAACTTATGCAGCTCAACTCCAGAAAAATAAACGATCCAATCAAAAAATGGGCCAAAGAACTAAATAGGCATTTCTCCAAAGAAGACATATGGATGGCTAACAAACACATGAAAAGATGCTCAACATCACTCATTATCAGAGAAATGCAAATCAAGACCACAATGAGGTACCATTTCACACCAGTCAGAATGGCTGCAATCCAAAAGTCTACAAGCAATAAATACTGGAGAGGATGTGGAGAAAAGGGAACCCTCTTACACTGTTGGTGGGAATGCAAACTAGTACAGCCACTATGGAGAACAGTGTGGAGATTCCTTAAAAACTACAAGTAGATATGCATTATGACCCAACAATCCCACTGTTGGGTATACACACCGAGGAAACCAGAATTGAAAGAGACACATGTACCCCAATGTTCATTGCAGCATTGTTTATAATAGCCAGGACATGGAAACAACCTAGATGTTCATCAGCAGATGAATGGATAAGAAAGCTGTGGTACATATACACAATGGAGTATTACTCAGCCCTTAAAAAGAATAAATTTGAATCAGTTCTAATGAGATGAATGAAACTGGAGCTGATTATACAGAGTGAAGTAAGCTAGAAAGAAAAACACCAATACAGTATACTGACACATATATATGGAATTTAGAAAGATAGTAATGATGACCCTGTATGTGAGACAACAAAAGAGACATAGATGTATAGAACGGACTTTTGGCCTCTGAGGGAGAGGGAGAGGGTGGGATGATTTTGGAGAATGGCATTGAAACATATATACTATCATGTAAGAAACGAAGCGCTAGTTTATGTTCAATACAGGATACAGGATGCTTGGGGCTGGTGCACGGGATGATCCAGAGGGATGATATGGGGTGAGAGGTGGGAGGCAGCTTTGGCATTGGGAGATCGTGTACACCTGTGGCTGATTCATGTCAATGTATGGCAAAACCAATACAGTATTATAAAGTAGAATAAAGTAAAAATAAAAATAAATAAATCTCTGTCTAACTAAATTTTACTTATAACACCTTTTTCTCTTTTCGTCTCACTGGCTTAATTTTCATTATAAAAATATCAAGTTAAAATTGAACTGATTTATTTATTCATTTACAAACTTAAGTATTCTCCCACTGGATTACCAACTACATGAAGCCATGGTCCTTAACTCTGTGCTGCATTTCAGGTGGCAAGTACATGGTAATCATCAAAACCCATTTTAAGTAAATACACTAAGGAGTTGTGTAGTCATAACCCTATAATGCTGGTGAGGAGAGATTACAAAAACACAGTTCTTGCTATTGAATATCTTTCAAACTACTTGGGGTGTTGAGGTTAACACTGATGAAATTCTCAAGGAATAAGATAAGCCAACAGAGGTGACAAGTTGTGTGATGTGGACCAAGACTAGAAAATTCAGTGGAGGCTGTAAAGTGCCAAAGCAGCTGAGATGAGACAGCTGAGGAGCAGAGAGGTGGAGTGATTTGTCCCGAATCAGACGGCAAGTAACAAAGCCAGGACGTGAACCCGGGCCAAGAGGCTTCAGACGAAGTGAGAATTCTACTAGAGAGGAAGTGGCTGCCTCTTCATCATCCTCCTCAGCTGGTGGGGTCAGTGGAAGTTTTGTCACTGGATCTGGTTTCAGTGTCTCAGACCTTGCCCCACCACGGAAAGCCCTTTTCATCTACCCCAAAGGAGCTGGAGAGATGTTGGAAGATGGCTCTGAGAGAGTCCTCTGTGAATCTGTTTTCAGCTATCAAGTGGCATCTACGCTCAAACAGGTGAAACATGATCAGCAAGTTGCTCGGATGGAAAAACTAGCTGGTTTGGTAGAAGAGCTGGAGGCAGATGAGTGGCGATTTAAACCCATCGAGCAGCTGCTGGGGTTCACACCCTCTTCACATTAACCTGGCCTGGATGGTCATCTCGGGTGCACAGCAAGCACAGGTCTAGCAGGGAACTTTTCTTACAATGTATATAGCCATCCAGAGATTCACGGCTCCATCACTGAATTGTTAATTCACATTCATACTTGGTTTCTCTGTATCTATACACAAGCAACAAATTCTTAAGTGTGTGATCTTGCAGGGAAATTTTTTGCTCATTTGTTTAAAAAAGTATTGATAATCGGATTTAGACAATTGACATCAGAGAACCAGGAAGTTTGGGTTTAAAAGAGATTTATAAAACTTCACAATCCAGGACACATGCCAGAACTGGCCAGACGAAAGACATCCCTCCTGTCATTCACGCAGCTCCTAGAATCCTCACCAGTCAAGTCCAAGGTCAGGATCTGGAGTTATAAAATACATTTCTGACCTAAAACCCTTCTTTTTGCAGATGAATGTGATTTCGACTCAAGACTTGTCCAAATTAGGAATTTTTAGTGTTTGGGATTTTTTTCTATTTTTAGACATCTAATTCTATAGATTCTAACTTTTTCTAACCTCTTCTAGGCATGCCAAATGCTGGCAAAAGAATTGCTTTTTGAATGTTGAAGTTCTTGTAAAAATAAAGCAGTGAGCAAAATCCTTTAAAAAAAAAAAAAAGAAAATTCAGTGGAAAATGAGATCTATGAAACTAGAGACAACAGGCAGGGAGCAAGACCCTGTATTGGCCCTGTTGAATGGGTAGAATTTTAATAAGCATAGAGAAAAATGAATGAAAATAGGGAGACCAACATGAATGATAAGTTAACATGAGATGGAAAACACAAGAATTCTGACAATGGAGGTTATAAGCACTTGAAAGTGGCAAGAAAATTAGCCTTATAGCCTGCAAGAAATATAAGGCAAGTGACAAAAATCTATCTATCATCTATATAGGTTTGGTAGCCCAATAGAAGCCACTGAATGCTTCTGAGACGACAGACCTAAAAAGATTGAGAGGTTAACTTATGAAAAACTAGGCATAATGTTGGGCAGCATGGATTGAATAGCAAAAACTCTGGAGTAAAGTAAACCTACCTTAATCTCCCTGCAGACTGCCCTTGCATCAGTTCATCAGTACCTCCTTTCTCAAGACCCACGGTATTGTTGGGAATCTTTCCACAGGCCTGCATCACCCAGACTCAAGCTACATACTCTAGTTAGGTGAATGAGTATGCTCAGCATCTTGTCACCCTTCTCTCCTTTCTTATTTTTGATGCCTCTTTCTCTAATACAGGAACCTCTCATCGACCTAAGGTAAACTGAAGTCCAACCCCAGATCTTTCACCACTCACTGATATGTAATGTTCTAATCTTTAGGAATCTCTGAATAGCTTGTTGCCAAATCAGATATCAACTCACAGCAAAGGCTATTTAACCTTAACTCAGTGTTTTGTGTTTGTACTTCTTTCTGGGAATAAATATTTAGGAGGTTTGAAGAATCTCAATACAATAATCTTGTCAGCTCAGACTAAAGTCAGGCTTATTGACAGTGTAGCTATGACCTTAGGGCCCAATTCTTATATCCTGGTTTCTGTCTTTTTTCTTTTGGTGGTCTGTGTTTGGCAACATCTACTTGCTCATAAGTGGCTTAAAATGTTTAATATTCTTAGAACAGACTGCTCAACTCTGATTGGCAATACATTATTACATCTATTATCTCTTATTTACCATTTTGAAATGACTAGAGTACACAAAGTCCAAGTAAAACTAAGTAATCAAAAGGCGAGTTCAGTTCAGTTCAGTCACTCAGTTGAGTCTGACTCTTTGTGACCCCATGGACTGTAGAATGCCAGGCTTCCCTGTCCATCACAAACTCATGGAGCTTACTCAAACTAATGTCCATTGATTTGGTGATGCCATCCAACCATCTCATTCTCTGTCATCCCCTTCTCCTCCCACCTTCAGTCTTTCCCAACATCAGGGTCTTTTCAGATGAGCCGGTTCTTCGCATCAGGTGGCCAAAGTACTGGAGTTTCAGCTTCAGCATCAGTCCTTCCAATGAATATTCATGACTTATTTCCTTTAGGATGGACTGGTTGGATCTCCTTGCAGACCAACAGACTCTCAAGAGTCTTCTCCAACACCACAGTTCAAAAGCATCAATTCTTTGGCACTCATATTTCTTTATAGTCCAACTCTCACATTCATACATGACTACTGGAAAAACCAAAGCTTTGACTAGAACCATGTAAAATCAGAACTACCTTTCAATAGCATAATTAAGCAATAACTCAAAGGAACTAGCCAGAAATCTTTGCTCTTCTTAAGACAAGTTTATGCTGGCTTGCTTGCTTAAAACAGTCTGATTTAGTTTTCAATGGGTCATATTCAAACTAGTTTGATTTACTTGAATTCACTTGGGAAAACCCAAAAAGAACTAGCTTAATCCAGTCAAAACTTCCCTGGGATATAAAATTATACTCTCTATAGATATCTTTGAATCCCCAGCATCTAATCCAAGGCCCAACACAGAGTAGAAGCTTAATACCTATAGTTAGAACCATGGATAACCAAAATGGAACAACTGAATATTAACCTGGTGGACAAAAGGACACTACATTCCAAGACAGGGACTGATGACAAGGATTTTTTTCACTGAAAGTACAGATATTGTACAATACATAGCCACTAGCTACACGTATTTTGAAATGTTAAAATTTAGTTGTGCTGAAAGTGTAAAATACACATCAGATTTCAGACAATTTTAAAAAAGTAAAATATCTCATTAATTTAAAAAATTGATTATATAATCCTAAAATTTTTTTGATATATTAGTTTAATTAAAATATAGTATTAACATTGATTAAAAAATTGTTTTGCTTTTTTTTTTAAGGGGACTGCTGCTGCTGCTGCTGCTGCTGCTAAGCCACTTCAGTAGTGTCCGACTCTGTGTGACCCCCTAGATGGCAGCCCACCAGGCTCCCCCATCCCTAGGATTCTCCAGGCAAAACTGGAGTGGGTTGCCATTTCCTTCTCCAATGCATGAAAGTGAAAAGGGAAAGTGAAGTCACTTAGTCGTGTCCGACCCTCAGTGACCCCATGGACTGCAGCCTTCCAGGCTCCTCCATCCATGGGATTTTTCAGGCAGGAGTACTAGAGTGGGGTGCCATTGACTGCTAGAAAATGTTAAAACACATCTGTGGCTCATGTATCTGTTGGGCAGTTTTGTGCAATGTCCTGCCACTGCTCACTCATTATAAGTGTCTATCACCACCTAATCAACACCTATCCTCAGAACAGGCCCAGACACTTTGCCACACATCAGGAATGTGCAATTTAAGTAACTTCCACTCTTGATTTCAAGGACTATACTACCTGTGCCTCTAAAAACAAAAAAACTTTTCCACTCCATCTGTCATCAAATTCTGCTTTTTCCTTGAAATAGTTCCCAAATCTGCTCTTTTCTCTTTCTCTTTCACTGGATTTGAATACTCTTTGTCTCACCCAACTCTCCACTTCTAATATATCCTATACCTTTGAGTATGTCTCTTTAAATGGAAAAATTTAATATCATAGGCAATTTCTGACCTCTATGATACCCAGTCTCTCCCTGGACCACCAATTAAAAAATTTTTTTCATATTTTATTAGCCAAAGACAGTTATTAAGAGCTGACTCACTGAAAACACCCTGATGCTGAGTAAGATTGAGGGCAGGAGGAGAAGAGGGCAACAGAGGCATAAGATGGTTGGATGGCATCATCAACTCAATGGACGTGAGTTTGAGCAACTCTGAGAGGTAGTGAAGAACAGGGAAGCCTGGCATGTTGCACTCCACAGCATCAGAGAGTCAGAGCTACTCTCTGATGAGCTACTGAACAACAAGTGATTATTATATGCCAGGAACTGTGCAAAACATTTTTCCAGTATCAACTCATTCAGTCCTCATAGCTTCATTATGAAGATTACTCTACCGTCCCCATTTCATCAATGGAAAAACAATGCAGAAAAGTTTTCACTTGTTCAAGATTATGACAACTAGTAGTTGGCAGGGCCAGGATTTGAACCAAGTAATCACTGTATTATTTACTTAGACCCTTGGGGCAGAGCTGGTCTTCCCCCTGGAAGATTTATCTCTCAAGGTTTGCCTTACACAGGGAAGGATGAACAGCAGTAGCTCTGAGTCAATCTTATGCTTTCCCTTGATCATTATCTTCCATGCGGTTATGATCTATCTGTTCTCTATCTCACTGTTCCAGGGTCCTTCCTTTCAATTTCCCAGATAGCAACAGTCCAACAAAATACTTTGGTCACCTGATACGAAGAACTGACTCATTTGAAAAGACCCTGATGCTGGGAAAGATTGAGGGCAGGAGGAGAAGAGGACAACAGAGGATGAGATGGTTGGATGGCAACACCAACTCAATGGACATGAGTTTGAGTAAACTCTGGGAGCTGGGGATGGACAGGGAGGCCTGGCATGCTGCAGTCAATGGGGTCCCAAAGAGTTGGACATGACTGAGTGACTGAACTGAACTGAATGCAGATTTTAATCCAAATTATGGAAACTAAAAACTCTATTTAAAACAATTTTTACATTGTAAATGGTTTTCAGTTTACAGAGTATTTGAGGTAAAATTGTAAATTACCAGTGTGTAGGTGGGAGAAAATTTGTCCATTGTGATCCTGATTTTTGGAGAAATTGACTTATCTTGGAATTTTTCTAATGGTTTTCTAATGGTGGAACTTGAGGCATTGTGATAGATCACTGAGTGGGAGAATAATGATATCACTGGGAACATTGCTTACTCTCCCTGCATTTTTAAACAGTTATGTTATTTCACTCATGCACACATATCCTGTTTGACTCACAAAGGGATCTGAGGCAGTTTTCAAACATAAATACAATGTAACAGGATTAAATAAATTGATGAAGAAATTGTTACTGTTACTCATTTTCTCAGTGGCAAGAATCCAAATCTCTGTTCCAGTTGCTAGCATATTCATTATGGCCTGAAAAAACAGAGGCATAAGGCACACTTCAAAACCACAGACACTTTTCTCTAGTAGGGCTTTGCCCCAGTCAACCTGCTGAGCTAAGCAAGCGCTAGCATGGGCACTGAGTAACCCCTCCAACTCCTTTAATTTTTTTTTCAACATTATTGAGATAGAGTTGACATGTAACATGTATTAGCTCAAGATATACAACATAAAGATTTGATATGTATCTATATTGTGAAATTATTACCACCTATAAGCCTAATTAACATCAATCACCTCAGATAGAAACTGTGTTTTCTTGTGATAAGATCTTTTAAACTCTACTCTTAGGAACTTTCAAATACGCAATGCAGAATTTTGAATGACAGTCACCATACTGTACATTACATCCCCAGAATGTATTTATCTTCTAACTGGAAGTTTTTACTTATTGACCACCTTCACTGATTTCCTCCACCTCTGGCAAACTCCCACCCCTGGCAACCACCAGTCTGTCTGTGTTCTACACATTTGTTTACCTTTTAGATTCCTCATATAAGTAAAATCATACAGTTTGTCTTTCACTGTCGTATTTCACTTAACCTAACACCCTCAAGGCCTACCCATGTTGTCACAAATAGCAAATATTTTTCTTTTTATGACTGGATAATATTTTGTTGTGTATATATGTCACATTGTCTTTATCCATTCATCCACTGATCAACATTTAGGTTACTTCCATGTGTTGGCTACTGTAAATAATGCTGCAATAAACATGGGGGTGCAGATATCTTTTTGATATAGTGCTTTAATTTCCTTTGGGTATATACGCAAAAGGGAAATTGCTAAACCAGAGGACAGTTCTAGTTTTAACTTTTTCAGTTCAGTTCATTTCAGTCGCTCAGTCGTGTCCGACTCTTTGCGACTCCATGAATTGCAGCACGCCAGGCCTTCCTGTTCATTACCATCTCTCAGAGTTCACTCAGACTCACATCCATCAAGTCTGTGATGCCATCCAGCCATCTCATCCTCGGTCGTCCCCTTCTCCTCCTGCCACCCATCCCTCCCAGCATCAGAGACTTTTCCAATGAGTCAACTCTTCACATGAGGTGGCCAAAGTACTGGAGTTTCAGCTTTAGCATCATTCCTTCCAAAGAAATCCCAGGGTTGAGCTCCTTCAGAATGGACTGGTTGGATCTCCTTGCAGTCCAAGGAACTCTCAAGAGTCTTCTCCAACACCACAGTTCAAAAGCATCAATTCTTCAGCGCTTGGCCTTCTTCACAGTGCAACTCTCACATCCATACATGACCAGAAGAAACACCACAGCCTTGACTAGATGGACCTTAGTCGGCAAAGTAATGTCTCTGCTTTTGAGTATACTTTCTAGGTTGGTCATAACTTTTCTTCCAAGGAGTAAGCATCTTCTAATTTCCTGGCTGCAGTCACCATCTGCAGTGATTTGGAGCCCAAAAAATAAAGTCTGACACTGTTTCCCCATCTATTTCCCATGAAGTGATCGGACCAGATGCCATGATCTTCGTTTTCTGAATCTTGAGCTTTAAGTCAACTTTTTCACTCTCCTCTTTCACTTTTATCAAGAGGCTCTTTAGTTCTTCTTCACTTTCTGCCATAAGGGTGGTGTCATCTACGTATCTGAGGTTATTAATATTTCTCCTGGCAATCTTGAATCTTGATTCCAGCTTGTGTTTTATCCAGTCCAGCATTTCTCATGATGTACTCTGCACAGAAGTTAAATAAGCAGGGTGACAATATATAGCCTTGACGTACTCCTTTTCCTATTTGGAACCAGTCTGTTGTGCCATGTCCAGTTCTAACTGTTGCTTCCTGACCTGCATACAGATTTCTCAAGAGGCAGGTTAGGTGGTCTGGTATTCCCATCTCTTTTAGAATTTTCCACAGTTTATTGTGATCCACACAGTCAAAGGCTTAATTTTTAGGAACCTCAAAAATCTCACTGTTTCCCATTCTGGCTGCACATATTTATATTCCCACCTGACTACTTTTAAAGATGAGTCTAGAGATCAACCTAATACGCTGATTTGAGCTTCCTTTTCTCTGAACCCTTTTCAGGTTCCTACTGGGCCTTCAGACACAGAGTGCCTCCCAAGCAGAAGGCACTTCCAGTCCTTGGCTCACCACACTAATTTCTTAGTAGACAGAAAAAAACAGAAATGAAGACATATAAGTGATATCTGTCAGCTTGTTTTGTCATTAATTTGGTTAGTTCTTTCACTAAAATCTCTACCTTCTCCTTCACTGTGGTAGCATAATTTAGTTAAGCTCGATGGACGTTGAGTCTGAGTGAACTCCGAGAGATGGTAACGAACAGGGAGGCCTGGTGTGCTACGATTCATGGGGTCACAAAGAGTCGGACAAGACTGAGCGACTGAACTGAACTGAACCGAGGAATTCCATTTTGACCTTGAACTATTTTAGAGCCGCCTCTTCCCTGAGGATGGAGTAAGGTTTCTAGAGTATCTTTGGAACTGGAAGTGCTGGGGAGATGGCAGGAACCAGCTGAGTCGGCAAGAGAAGAGACTGCACATGAAAAATAAGGATCCTGGGTGGACTATAAAAGAAGCCACATGGAAGATGAATAAACAAGAACACGCAACCCAAGACACTATACACTTGCTGGAAGTGGCCTACAAATTTGGCTCTGAGCTTCCCAATAGCCAAAGGAAAGAGAAACACAATAATTTATCCATCAAAATGTCCTTATTGAGAAGTCAACACAGTCTCTCCAATATATTTCTTTTTGGACTTTCGACCATTACAAAGATTTTGTCCCTACATTCTTATTAAGAGGACTACATGATACAGTGTACAATGTTCTCAATAACATGCCTTTACTACATTTCCTGGAACTTATCACATCTCTTGCTGTGGATGCGAATCAGTAAAAGCAAATCTAAAGGGGTGTTTTCTCTGGGTAACATACTATACAGGATAGCCAATACTTTTTTCATAACAAATTACTGGGAGCACTAGTTTATTAAATTTGTCATTTTTAAATTGAGGCTTCTCTGGTGGCTCATTGGTAAAGAATCTGCCTGCCAATGCAGGAGGCCTGGGTTTCTTGATCCCTGGGTCAAGAAGATACCCTGGAGAAGGAGATATTAACCTATTTCCAGTATTCTTGCCTGGGAAATCCCATGGACAGAGAAGCCTGGCAGGCTAGAGTCCATGAGGTCGCTAAAGAGTTGGACATGACTTAGCAACCATATGTATACATAAGTATATAATTTTTAAATTATTTATATCAGAGAAAGTTAATGTTGACAACTTAGGTGCCCCTTTGTAGGCTTTTTTTCCCCTACTGTTGGAGTTTGCTCTACTAAGAGAACTTCTGTCCATGGGATCCTAACTTTGTAATTTATCCACAGGTAATTAGATCAAGGTAAGCTCCTGACCCAAGGGTAACCTGTTGTTAGGCTGAGCTGAGTTAATCAGATTTCTCCTACCAAGAAATTAAATTAGGAAACACAAATCCTGCTATAGTGATTTATTCAGGAAAAAAGAGCTGAAAGGACTAGAGTAGTTGTTTGGACAGGCAAACCATAGCCACATCATAGATGTAGAGAAGCAGAATCCCTGTCACTTGAGAAGGAAGTCAGCTTCCACACATCTCTGCTCCATCACCTGCAAGTGTCTCTTATCAGAGGAGGCAAGAAAGATATTCTTTTCTCAGGCTCTCCACCATATAATTTCCCCAGCCTCCACACTTCCAGACAAGTCCTGCCTTGGACATCTTTTCTAAGAAAATGGCAGGGTACCTAGGGGCCATTGCCCTGGTGAAGGGAGGGATAAAAGAAGCAGATGCTGGGGTTAATAAGTAACTGACTGACTGAGGTGATTATTAAACTGGTGGTAACATGGGAGAGTCTGATGTTTACACTGTTAAATTTATTTATTTATGACAAGGCACATCGGAACACTTTGAAATGAAATCTTTACAACAGTCTCATGCACTGTGGGAAACAATGCCTCAAGATCCCAAAGCAAGAAATGGACACTCAACATCAATAGGATGTTAAGCATTAACTTGAGCTCTTGCAGATTAAGATGACTGTTTGCTATAACAGGAGACCCAGGAAAATCAATACTGCAACAATTACCTCTCTAGTATTGAAGCACCTGCCAGCAATAGTGCCTTTGAGATTCCATTTCATGTTGCAGACCAGCAGCTCCATTTCCTAATGGACAAGCATTTCAGCTCCTACTGCTTAGGTCTCAAAAACACAAGTATCCTTTCAATATCTTATTGATATCCTGCTAGATGGCTATAAAATAGCCTGCTTTGGGAAAGAGTCTCAATTCAGAGTGAGCACTTGCATTATCAGAAAGCAATGCTTTAGTTGGCTGAGATAATCAAGACATAGCTGAAGATGCTGCCCACTCTACACAATCACTATTCACCTATCCACTATCCCAGGAGGGTCACACCTCCCTCCTGGCAAGGGGCTAAGCACATCCTCAGACTGGTGAGCATTATGGACAGTGGTAGTGCACCGAGAGCATGCCATGACTGGAAGGAAGGACACTCAGTTCCAGACAGATCGAAAATGACCTCTCTGCTGTGTGCCCAAGGCATCCCTTTGTTCACCTGACATCAAAACAGACCAAATACAGTAAGATGAGTAAAATGGGAAAATAGTACAAAGCCAGAAATAAACAAGAAAGTTTTGATAATCTGCCAAGAGGACACTCTGGTTCTGAATATTGGAAGATGGAGAAATAGAGTGAAGATTTAATGGAGTTATACACCACATTACTCTTTTTAGACAAAACTGCATGTTCTGTGGAGAAAGGTTATTTAGTTCAAGTGATAAAGAATGCCAGTTCTTAAGGAAGTCAGTCTTCAAAACTAAGATTCCAAAGATTTGTTTTGATTTTTGCAAAACAGTCTTGGGTATTCATTGGAAGGACTGATGTTGAAGCTGAAACTCCAATACTTTGGCCACCTGATGCGAAGAGCTGACTCACTGGAAAAGACCATGATGCTGGGAAAGTTTGAGGGCAGGAGGAGAAGGGGATGACAGAGGATGAGATGGTTGGATGGTATCACCGACTCAATGGACATGGGTTTGGGTGGACTCTGGGAGTTGATGATGGACAGGGAGGCCTGGCATGCTGTGGTTCATGGGGTCACAAAGAGTTGGACACAACTGAGTGACTGAACTGAACTGAACTGAAGAAACATTGGGACTACCAGTCCCATGATAAGATCACAACCAAATATATAGAAAAAGAAAAATTTGCAAGTCTGCATCAAAGTAAGAATATAAATGAAAGTCAAAGTGAAGTCACTCAGTCATGTCCGACTCTTTGCGACCCCATGGACTGTAGCCTGCCAGGCTCCTCTGTCCCTGGTGTTCTCCAGGCAAGAATACTGGAGTGGGTTACCATTTCCTTCTCAGGGGATATTCCCAACCCAGGAATCCAACCCGGGTCTCTTGCATTGGAGGCAGACGCTTTAACCTCTTTTCCCCCAGGGAAGCCCAAGAATATAAATAAACGATATCAAAAGAAAGTGAACTGGATGCTCTAATTACAGTTAGACAGGAAGCATTATATAGAGAGGGAAGTGTCCTCTGGTGGTACTGTGGAGCTAGTCCTGGAATAACTCTTGCATGGATCACCTATTAACCCAGTGACCTTGAGCTATCAGCTACACATTTGTAAATAAGGAGAATAATATATTCTGTACAGGATCAGTATATAGATTAAATGAGATCAAGGATTTTAAAGTTTCTGGTTTGTAAAAGGCATTCAAGTACATGTTTATATCCCCATTTTGATGTTGGCTTGACAATGTTAAGACAGATGAAACATCACAGATCCCAGAAACTAAAGGAATATTAAAGACTTCACTAGAGAGGACAACTGTACTTTATTAATCAGTTCTCCTCCACGTTCCTTCTGAGAGGACTAGCTCCTTTTATAAACACTGAGAAAGCAGGTCTTTGTTTTGTGTGGAACTGCACAAGATAGTGACAAGGCCATAACAAGGCATCTTCCCAAGTTTCACTGATGCTTCTTGAGGTAATATTCCTATACTTGGCTGCGCTCATTCACAGCATATTTATCCTCCCTATTTCTTCTGGTATTATCTCCCTAAACTTGGTTCTGTCTCCCAGTAGGACACCTAAAATTGAAGGTGTTCAGACAGCTGAGAGCCCACAGGATCCAGATTCTTCTTTCTAAAAATGGTACAAGGTACCAACGTTACATGCCTAAAAACAAATACCTTGGTATTTTTAAGTAAAATATTTTCAAAAGCTCAAAAATGCAGAAAATATATACATATATATATATAAATATATATGTTATATGGTTATTTTTGACCCACTTACAGGTTGCCACCCACAGTTAAAAACACGACATTAAACAATAAAATACTAATCAGCCATAAAAAAGAATGAAATAATGCAATTTGCAGGAATGTGGATGAACCTAGAGATTACCATACTAGAACCTAGAGATTACATATATTGGAAAGAAAAAGACAAATATAGTATGATATCCAGTTATAGGTGGAATCTAAAATATGAAACCAGTGAACTTACTTATGAAACAGACTCCTAGAGATAGAAAAAAGACTTGCAGTTCCTAAGGCGTGTGAGGTAGGAGAGGGATGGATGGAGAGTTTGGGATCAGCAGATGCAAACTATCATATATAGAATAGATAAAGAAGATCCTACCTGCTGTATATCACAAGGAACTATTCTATACTAAACCATAATGGAAAAGAATATGAAAGAGAACATATATGTGTGTGTGTGTACAAGTACACATATATCTGAATCACTTTGCTATACACCAGAAACTAATGAGCTAATACAACATGGTAAATCAAATATATTTTAATAAAATATAAATTGAAAAAAAACCCACATCATTAAAAAGTACTTCCTAAGCAAGCTGGGCAGAAAAGCTCCTCCTCTGAGTACTATGCTAACTCACCCTGAAGATGTTTGCCTGCTTCTCTGCTCTCTTGAGCAAACTCCCATAACCCCTCAGAGGCTCTAGATAAGAGGAGAAACACTCTACATGGCCAAGGCTTCTAGGATCTCCAGAATCTGCCCAAGCCACTCCCTAACTTTACAGGATTTTGGACTAGGCATGTTATTGGCAATACTTTGCTGATCAGCTGGGAAACTTAGCTTCCAGAAAGCTAAGACTCTGCAGTAAGGTAGGACTCTGACAGCTAGTGGGTTCTTAAAAATATTTCTTATATGGGGGAATGAAAGAGTTAATAAGAGAAAAGTTAAAAGGAGATTTTACAGTATACTTCTAACCTTTGGCAAATCTCATTTTGTATATTGATCTTGTATCTGGCAACCTTGAAAAATCCACTTTTAATTCCAATAACTCTTGGACTTTTTAATATATATCATCACATTACTTATGAATAGTGACAGTTTACTTTTTCCTTTTTGTCCTTATACCTTTCTTTTCTTCTTGCCTTAACGTCCAGCCTAGGATATCACGTGCTTTTTGGATAATGGTGATGGTAAAAGGCTTTCTTTTCTGCTTCCTGGGCTCAGAGAAAAAGCTTTTCACATTTCACCGTTAATCAAGATGCTTACTGTAAACTCATTGTCACTACATTTTATCAAATTGTATTCCTGATATTTTTAGTAAGCTAATTTTTAAAATAAATGAAAGAGTTTTTCCCCAGAGGATCAACTAAACAGAATATTATATAGTACTAAAAGCTGGAAGAGTAGCTAACATTTGTTGGTGTTTATTTTGAATCAGGTATTACTCCAAGTATTTTATTTATATTAAATAATTTAATGGTCATAACAATTACTGAGAAAGGTTCTTTTAATACAAACATCTTTCAGACGAAAAACCTGAGGTCCAGAGGTTAAGTACCTTGACCAGGATCATACAACTTGTAAGTTGAGGAAATGAGATTTGAATCCAGGAATCTCTATGAAATATTGTCATTTCCATGATCCTCCTCCACAGAGCTAATATATAAGGTAAATTGTATTAAGCCCTAGACATAGAACCATATGCAAAGTAGATGTTCAATAAATGTCAGTTTCTTCTGCTCATATACTGTTCTCCGAAGGAGTAAAACAAAGAAATCATATATTCCAAACCTTCATATATTCCAAACCTTAAGGCTTAATTTAAGCTGATTCTACTTTACAATTTTTCATTTCTTGGACTGTGAGAAGAGAGGATATAATCATGAACTTACTTCAAGTAAGCAAATGATTTCAGTTTCTAAAACTTTCTGACTCAGAGAGATGAAGGGCCTGACCAGACATTTTGCTTTCATCTTTCCCCACTTCATCCTGAGAGCAGCAGCCAGGACATGTATCATTCTAGCTACATTGCTGTAACATTGTTTTATCTTCAGAACTCATGTTCTAGCTGAATGCAACATGATCAAATTAATATTATATAAGTGGTAATATATCAAGCAAGTTCCAGATACTTCATAATAGCTGGCCAGAACATCATACTATTAATAATTTCCCCTCAAGCACTTATGGACTTTCTTTGCTCTTTCTTTTCTGTTGCATACACATATGGTCTGAAGTACTTTGTTGCTCTTGGTTTTTTTTTTTTTTTTAATGCCCTTAACCACTATTTGTGTGCTTTTAGTTACATTTATACATACTATTTTATAAATATTTTTTTCTGCATCTATCTCTCCCATAGAAATGGGTGCACCTTGATGAAAGGCACTATTTCATGTTTATTGTTGTATCCCTACCACCTTGCACAGAGCATGATAATAGTAATGGTTAAATAAATCTTAGTTGAATGGATGGATGAATGAATGAACCCAACCAACAATAACCCTTTAGAGCTCCATTTTGGGTTCTTTACTGACATCCCTCACTTCTATTGCCCAAATTTCTATGGACATGAAAGCACGTGCTTGTCTTTCAGCTTCAGAAATATTATTCCTTTTCTTCATGCTATCATGTGTTGAAATTGCTTCCCAGATGATGGGCAGTTTGCTTTTTCTTTCCCTTTGGTTTACCTAACATGACCCTCCATAGTCTCTTAGACACGTTACCAGTTTCCTTTCCTTTCCTTACTGATCTGCATTTAGCAAGTGAAGGAAAGCAAGAAACTGGTTCAGAAGAGTTCAGGCTCTAACGTGTTGTTTATTCACAAGGCTGCCAGAAATTACAGGCTGTTCCTCAATGCAGTTCTCTGCAAATAGACATCTAAACACCACAGAAGTCTGTGCTTATGTAATTGTAAGGCTTTAAGTCAGAAAAACAAGGAACTGACATTGTTTATCTATTCAACTCCCCCCAAAATGTCTGAGGTTGAATTGCAGCCGGTTGATCATTTTGGCTTAAAATCTGAGTCCTGACTTTGGGGACTGGGTAGATGGATAGAGGGCATCCACAAGGTAATCCTACCTCCTGCACCTTCAACCCAAGAGTATATTTTTGTCATTAAGTGCTTTTGTGGTATACATTTGCATGCAGTCATTGGGTGTACACGCGTGCGTGTATGCATGCCTAGTTGAAATATGGATGGTTTCTTTCATTCAGCTTGAATGAAAAGCAGCTCCCTGAATTGCCTCAGGGTACTTTTCAAACTCCCTGTGATATCACCCAGTTGGAATTATGTGCACTCATTTTCTAAATTCTGCAAAGAAAATTGTTGAATTCTCTGTGACATTTACCATAACTCTGAAAATTTATGCTGTTTCCTTTTTCCTTTTCTCCCACCCCTCTTCCCATTTCAAAAGCATACATCTTCTCCCTGCTCCATCTCCTTGAGTGTTAAATGCTTTTAGAAAGTGTTCATTTTTATTATCAGCCATCTTGTTCTATTTTATTTGCTACAGAATCATTCATAGTCTAGTCTGATTCTTGGCTATAAAAAGAGAATACCATTATTAGGTATGTCCCAGTAGTGAAACTGTCTCATATATGTTAAGTTTAACTCAGCAATATCAAAATCCTACATGGATAGATATATTGAATAAAATATACTCCAAATTTCTAAAGAAAAAGAAACACAGTGACACAGTGTATGGAGTCTTAATCTCTCCTTTTCTCATGATTACCCACTTAAAAATTTCCCTTGGCTTTCTATTAACAGGTGTTCTCACACTATAAGGCATCTTAAAATCCCCCAGGTAGATTGTAAAACTGTAGTTTCTTCACAGCCTACTCTCAGGGATTCTGATTCAAGAAGTCTGGGTTGGGACCTCAGAAGCTGTATTTCTAAGAAGTAATCCTGTTGGGTTTAATGCAAGAAGCACAGGGATCACATTTTGAAAGGCACTTGACTGCTATAATCCAAACTTTTCACATTGCACTACACCTTCTATCAACTATCTCCATCATTCTCTTCTCTTTACTGACACTGCCCTAAATCTTCACAGTCCATCTTTGCTGACCTTCTCACCACCTCTCCAAAGATCCCCATGCCTTATATCACTTCATCTTTGCATGTGCTCAAAATGTCCTTTCCCTCTGCCTGGAAAGATTTCTACTCATTTTTTTCAAAATCTTTTTTTTTTTCCTCATACTAATTTTTATTTTTCAGTTGCCTTGGTTCCTGTTATATGACTATTTGTGACATAATTATGACTAGTTATGATGAAACAGTAGCTTCATCTGTCAGCTCACAAAGCAAAACTTATATATATATATATATATATCCTTTTGAAACACTTTTGCATAAATTGAAATAAAGGTACTCATTGCTCTTCAAGATCCATTTCCAGTATCTCCTCTTGGTGCAGCTGAAGCCAGCAACATTTTTTGTTATGAATGAATCAATCAATAATCACTTATCAAATACCTGCTAAGTACTAAATGCTTAAATATATGCAAACTCATTTATTTCTTCCAATCCTATAGGGACCATTTATCCTTCTCATTTTACAGATGAGATCAATGAGTGTTGGAGATAATAAGTGATTTTTTTTCCTGAAGTTAAAGAGCTGTTAGATACTGGGGTAGATAATCAAATCTACCTTCAATGATTCCACAGTAAATACTCTTTCCTCCCTTCACAGCCTTTCATAGCTTCTGTTCAGTGAATTTCCATATCACTTTATCTGCAATTCATTATGACCCTAATCAGACTGTACTGTGCATATTTCTTTATAGGTTTCTCTTAGGTGCTATATGTATCCTCCTCAAGGTCAGGGGCCAAGCTGTCTGCTCAGTAGTTAGATACAGTGGACACGCATCATATTGATTGACTGAATGAATGAACAATATACTAAGTGAACATACGCCTGTATTATTATGTACTAACTGTGGTGGATAGTCATCACTTTAAAGCCACTCGATATGCATTTCCCTTTAAAATAGCTTCCTGATTTACTACTGGGATATCATCCTTTCCCCATTGCATGTAATTTTGTAGGCAGTATAATTCTAGGCAACTTTCTTATACAAAAGAAACTGAAAAAGATAGAGAACTCTTGCATGGTGGCTCAAGTATTGGGGGGAATATTTTAAGTTCATTCTTTTAGCAAAGGCAACAGTTCAGATTATTGAGATAGCTATAGGGTTCCTGCCTCTTTGGTTCCTACCTATCTTCAAGCCCCATTCCTCAGCACTCCCGAGTCCTTGTGAATCCTGCATGTCCAGACAATAAATTCCCTCCTTTTAGACACAATCTCTGTTGCTCTCAGTCAAAAATCATAACTGATTGCCTGTTCTTCAGAGAAGCCATTTTAGCTTTCCTTGCTACACAGTATGATTTTTACAAGCAACCAAAACCTATGAAATAGAACTAAATAAGTAAAAATTATATGTTACTTTTAGGAGGTGAGAGTTGATAAGCAATCTTTAACATCAAAATGCTTTTAAACGTTTATTTTGAGCTGATTATTCATGTTGACCCTTCTTATGAAATGGAAGCATGGTTTTTATTCACATTTTATAAGACAAGCCATTTATGGTGTCCAGAGGCAATGCAAATTTGTGATTCGCAGTTATAAATGGCAATAGTGGCCACTGAGTTTGACATCATTTGCCCAAAGGGATTAATAAGATTTTATGAGTTTTGCCAATATTTGCTTACTTGCAGATGTGATTAGACAAGGGCAGAGTCTCTGCTGAGAGAAAGCAAAGAATTGGAATTCAGAGCATACTACTACTAATAAAAGCTTATAAAGATTAATATACTTTGAAAGGGAGTATTTACATGCCTAGATAAAAGCTCAGATTTGAAAGGTGATTTGTTGGTGCACAGAATAAAACGTAGAACTATTTTCAATAAACTTAGTGGCTAATAAAAGCTTTGAAAGAAGAGGATATTCATTCATTCATTCATTCCTTCTTTGAACCAACCTTTATTAAACACTGGCTATGTGCTAGGAGCGGGGAATGAAGAGGAACACAGTACAGTCATATAGAGGAAATAATATCTGATCTGCATTTAGATAAATAAGTGGATTGTTTCAGCTCATGTGTACCTTGGAACAGTAGAACCGTTCATTCTTTTTCTCAATCAATAATTTATAAAAGTATGTATATCAAATGGCAACCCACTCCGGTACTCTTGCCTGGAGAGTACAGGGATGGGGGAGCCTGGTGGGCTGCTGTCTATGGGGTCACACAGAGTCGGACACGACTGAAGCGACTTAGCAGCAGCAACAGCAGCAGCATTTACTCTGATCAAATGATTATGCTAGATTCTTTGACATAGGTGAAAGGCACATCAAGAAGCCTAAATAGTGGTTCCTGCTCTAGAGAAGCGTATAGTCCATTTAGAGAGCTATTATAGTATGAAAACTTCACAAAGTAAAAAGAATGATATGAGAAAAGGGAATTTCAATAACTATGTAGTAAGTGCTGCAAGGGCTTTAAGAGTTGAGAAGTGAAATTAGAGTGTGAGAACAGGACTGGGGAGGGCATCATAAGGATATGGGATTCAGTTCAGTTCAGTCACTTAGTCATGTCCGATTCTTTGCGACCCCATGGACTGCAGCACACTAGGCCTCCCTGTCCATCACCAACTCCAAGAGTTTACTCAAACTCATGTCCATTGAGTCGGTGATGCCAGGTCTCCAATGCAGGAAACCCTGGTTAAATCCCTTAGGTCAGGAAGATCCCCTGGAGAAGGAAATGGCAACCCACTCTAGTATTCTTGCCTGGGAAATCCCATTGACAGAGGAGCATGGTTGGCTACAGTCTGTGAGGTCACAGAAGAGTTGGACATGACACATCTCAGCTCATGAGATGGATGACAATCATTTCATCTTCTGTTGTCCCCTTCTCCTCCCGTTTTCAATCTTTCCCAGCATCAGGGTCTTTTCAAGTGAGTCAGTTCTTCGCATCAGGATGGGATTCAACATAGAATCAAAGGAGAAAAAGCTCAGAACCGAAGTGAACTTAGAGCTATTTCATGCATCTCCTCACCCTTGCCCTGCACCCCCTCTCCCAATTTTACAGATCAACAATCTGAAATTCAGAAAGATTAAGTGATTTGTACAAATGTAGACAGCAATTTACAGAGCCAGGATTAGACTAATAATCTTAAAGATTTTGATAGAAGGACAGAAAAGAGAGAGTTGCTGAGACTGTATTGGGGAGTCATGTTGTTTGCTGTTTATTTGCTAAAAGTCATGTCCAACTCTTCTGTGACCTCACAGACTGCAGCTAACCATGCTCCTCTGTCAATGGGATTTCCCAGGCAAGAATACTTGAGTGGGTTGCCATTTCCTTCTCCTTTCCTTCTCTCATTTCCTTCTCAGGGGATCTCTCTGACCCAGGGATTAAACCAGGGTCTCCTGCACTAGCAGGCAGATTCTTTACCACTGAGCCTCCAGGGAAGTCCATTGGGGAGTAATGGGAAGTTTAAATGCGTAGCAGGGGAGGTGACCGTGGAGGGTTTTGAAAGCAGGAGATGAGATTTACTGTTTCAGGAAAGGAGATGCAATTGGAAAATTCTGAGCACACAGTGGTCCTACCAGCTTGGGAAGTTGGTTTGAAAAAATGAAAAACAGAAGATTCATCATAGACAAACTGCATTCAAGATTATAGCAAAGGATCAGAAAGCACATATCCAGCTTTTTCCAATATATTATAATATCCACAGTTAACAACATGCAAGAGACCTGACAGTATTTAGTTATCATTTAATGTTTCATCTCAATCTAACATTTTAATGTTAAAAGCCTTCTCTTTCAGAAACCCAACGACAACAAAACACAGCATTATTATGTAAAAAAAAAAAAAAAAATCTGGTAGGCACATTATATTCTCAGTTCCAGCAATATACTGACCTAGACTCCACATCAACACAGTTGGGTTTCAGGAAAAGAGACAAAGACCAAATTTACTAACATTCTTATGCAGAACTGCTCATGATCTTATTGACTAGATGGCCATTTGAATGAATATGTGAATGGATGGATGGATATATAGATGGACAGAAGAGTAACTATAAATGAAAAGTTACCATGGCAAAGTCTGGAAGATTATTAAAGAAATTTCTGAAACATCATCTTGCTTTAAGTAACAAATCCCATGTTTTCCCTCAAAAGATAGAAATCTTCTCAAAAATGTATTTACTCTTAACAGTGGATACCCAGTGGAAGAGTAAGGATGAGTTTTACTTTGATTTAGCTGGTTTCTGTTGATGGCACCCTTCTCGTAAGAAGCAAGAGAGGAGTGATAAATTAGTTGACTGTATAATTCATAAACATAAACTTAAGATAAGAATTTCAAAGGAAGATTTTAAGTGAAGCAAATGTTTATAATTGATTGCATTTGAAAATATCAACAGGCACAATGCAAAGGTACAGAGGATACATGGAGTTTCTCTTGTAAATATCAATACTACATTGTTCTGCAAAGAAAACTGAGCATAAAGAGATAGTTAAACAAACAAACTTTGACAAGTGCAAGCCCTTACATAATAAGAGTAGGTACTGAGAAGCGGATGTTGATGTTTTACTATAGTATTTGATTTGTTCATCATAAATATTCAGCTTGTTAAGTCACATTTAATAACCATAAAATGTAATTACACAGTAGTTACCAATGTCATTTTAAGTTTATTTCAAATCAGCCAGATTTATTCTACAATGCATAGATCCTAAGTCACAATAGAGCTCTTAGAATAATCAATATTTAATTAACTTATAATTACTCATACTAACTGCCTTTTAAATGTAAATTAAATGCTACCATGTGACATTTAAAGGGATTATCATTTTTCCTATTAGGTCACTGTATATTATGTTTATTGCCATAATTTATTCTTATTGCTAGTGAGAGTGTTTGTAGTCTCAGAAGATATATAAATTTGCAGAACATTAAGAAAAACAAGGCACTAATAACTCTGTTGTACTATCTTCTAAAGCTATAATTTAGAAGGAGAATAAATAACAATTTTAAAAATATTTAGCGATTCTGATCTTGCTCACAGGGACACATGGACTGCTTCCTGCTCAAACTTCCCAGAGGCTGAAAGGAATTCCCTCATTTACAACAAATGCCCTGGTTCCCTGCAGCAAACAGTCAGGGTCCAGGTGTGAAAAGATTGTCCTGACCTAGTTTAGATGATGTTCTCTGCTGAAAGATTTCATTCCCTTGAAAGCTGTAGAAATTTTTTTCAGGCCTTAGGTGCCACAGAGAAGGTAGGAGTTCTAATGCACTAAATGGTACTCCACTGGTTAGAAAGCATTTATCAAGTACGTAACCAGAGAGGCAGGACTTATGAACAAGAGGCTACTTCAGCTAGTAGTTTAGAAATGGTTTCTGTTAATAATTAGACTGTTAATTTTGAGAAGGCTAGTAATCAGTCTTCTATCTTTGGTATCCTTCATGGCATCTAGATCTGTGACTGATCTACTATTGCAAACACCTTTCTATTATTTAATTTGCTGTACAGCAGGAATCCCTAGTAATTTATTTGTTAAGGAAAAGCCCCTGACTTTCACCCCCAAACCACTCTAGAACTAGAATCAAGCTGCAGTTAAGAAGACTGAATTCAAAGATGCCTATGAAATCAGTAGATTCCAGGGAAATGCTAAGGCTTTCAACAGAGAAATCTGTGCCCCCAATCCACTAGAACATGAATTCCAATGAAAATGGCAACTGACTCTAAGTTCAGGAGAGGCTCTGTTGGCAGAGTATCCTCAGATGACATACACATTCAATGGCTGTGGTTACTGACACTACATTCCAGTATCACAGGTATAAGAGGGACACCTAGAGACTATGGTGACTAGAAATGCAGACCTGCTCTATAGGCAGCAGCTGTAACTAACTCTAGCCAACTGCCTGCATACTTCCTAAGTTTTTAAAAAATTATGGAAATCCAGATTTTTATGTGAAATCTGATCATATGGCATCTAGTTTGATTTTTCTTTTTCCCAAATATGAGTTTCCACTGCACAAGGAGCATGAATCACAACTTAGAATTCTATAGTGGTCAGTTAGCAACCTTTCGGAGAAGGCAATGGCACCCCACTCCAGTACTCTTGCCTGGAAAATCCCATGGGCAGAGGAGCCTAGTAGGCTGCAGTCCATGGAGTCGCAAAAGTCGGATACGACTGAGCGACTTCACTTTCACTGTTCATTTTCCTGCATTGGAGAAGGAAATGGCAACCCACTCCGGTGTTCTTGCCTGGAGAATCCCAGAGACGGCAGAGCCTGGTGGGCTGCCGTCTATGGGGTTGCACAGAGTTGGACACAACTGAAGTGACATAGCAGCAGAAGCAGCAGCAGCAGCAGCAACTTTTACTCTGTTGTGTCTAATACCTACTCTTTACTCTAATTCAGTAGCTTCCCAATGGATCTAATCCCTTTACTGTTCCACACTTGAATGCCTGTCATTTTTGCCACCATTTCCAGATCTAAATACATTATTCACGGCCTTGAACTTTTCTGTGTTTTCCCGTTGTCTGGAATAAAGTCCAAATCTTTGGTGAACTCCATTAAGTCTTAGCTACAGTCTTAATTTTAACTACCTTAGGGCTCAAGGTTCTTAAACAAACAAAAAAAACTTCAAACAATTCACAGCTTCTCAAGCACACCATGCCATTTTGCACACATATGTGAATATACATGCTATTCTAAGTGAAATGTCTCCCTGCCCCTGTCCCCTCCATGTGGACAATCCCACTGAGTCTCCTGAGTCAGAGTCAGTGACTCCTCCTCCATGAAGATCTTCCTGCTTATATTTTTAGTTTCTCTTTCCTTTGTGTTCCAGTAGCTCCTTTAGTATTTATTACCTCAGATTGTAAATATGTATTTATTTGTCTCTTCTTAGACTGAATTCTTTGGGAGCAAAGAATAATCCTCCTCATCTTTGCATTATTTGTGCCCAATAAAGTTCTTGGCTTTTATTAATATTTTATGAATAAATGACAAATCCAAAGTTGACATCTTGATATTTTGTTGGCAAAGCACAGATTTCATAAAATGTGAACTGCATTTAGGGAGTATGTGTTAGATATGTATGTGTTCCTGGAAGTGGTGAGTGAACAAGTTAATGTATCAGCCAGAATATAGCCGATGGGCCATAGGAAGTACATGCTAGTTACTGGACAAATAAACTGAAATGGCACTGCAGCAAGGCTGAAAAGATTGTAAAAGAAGCCCGGTTTTAAGGGAGAATGAATGGCCATGAGATAAGTGCTGATATAAAAGGTTGAGAGACTGAAAAGCAGCCTGTGAGAAAGTGAAAACTGGGTAGTACCCAAGATTTGATTAATCTAAGTATTCCATATTTTGCCATCAAGGAATTTTGAACCTGATTCTGAGACCCACCCATGAGAAAAGGAAATAAGGACAGGTTGGCAGACATGCTGTGGGAGATGGATGAGGCTGGATAAAGGGTACTGATTGTGCTATGGTACAAAAGTTGAACAGGTGATCTGGGTTTTGGTGTACACTACCTCAGTGTGAACTTTAGGCAAAGCATTTAAATTCTGTCTGCCTTTATGTCTCCATTTGTAAAATAAAGGATTATGATATAATATTTTGAAGAGTCATTCCAATGCACTAGTCTGTGATTCTGTTTAGCCTATCATTATCTAAACCACACCTGGAGGAAACTTCCCCAAGTCCAGAATTGCTCAGTCTAAGGGGTTGAGAAGATGATACAGATGTATTGCAATAATCCCAGAAGGTGAGCTCCATGAGGGCAGAGATTTTTATGTTAGGTTTACTCCTGTAAAACCTGCATCCAAAAGAGTAAATGGCACATAGTAGGCTCAGTATTTCTTTTCTTTTCTTTTTTTTTTTAGGCTCAATATTTCTTGACCGAATGAATTGGGGAAATAGCTCACAAAGACACTCCAAAACCTATTCTAAGCCTGTACTGTCTACATGACAGTTTTATTAATAAGCTTGTATGTGTTTGTGTGTGTGTGGTGTATTCACACAAATATAGGTCTCTTTCCTGTACCAACTTCCTACTGTGTTTTGGAACAATTCTATGCAGTGTGTGGTTATTTGTGCCACACAACGACAACATGAATGTGGGTATAGCCATGTGTCAAATGAGTCTCATTCTGTACTAGATCTATCCACAAATGTCCATTAAAACTCTTTTGGTTCCATTCCTGGAACCAAAGTGAACCAAGACAAATAGATAATAATATGGTCCTCCCTAGAAAGTAGGATCTGAACAATTCTAGCTCAGCAGTTTTCAAGCTGTGCTCTTCACGCCCTTGAATCTCATGAAATCACACAGAGAGCTGAGTGGGTACAGCTCTGAGCTCACTATCTCCTGCACTAACTGGAGAAGTATCATGTTTACCTATCAAGTGTTGAGTTTACCATCAAATTTTTAATTTGAAGCAAGAATTCACTGTTTTTAAAATGTCTAAAAATGCTTGAATGTTCCATTCAAAATGTCCCAGTTTCTATAAATGAATAATAGTAACAGCTAACACTAATGAGCACTGACTATGTGGTACACTCTAAGAACTTCACCTGTATTCATTCATTTAATCCTCACAACATTTCTTTGGCATAGGTGTTGCTATTATTCTCAGTTTTCAGATGCAGAAACAGGGGCACAAAGAGGTTAGAAAACTTTCTCAAAGTCATGCATAGTTAGTAATTAGCAAAAATTCAAAGTGAGGTGCACTAGCTCCAGGATTCATGCTCTTAAACCACTCCTTTTTACTATTTATACTACCTAGGAAAGCCAAAAGTAAGCACTCTGTGCCAGCTTCAGAGTATATTTTGCTGGAACTCTCTTTAATAATTTTTACATGATCCTCCTTGATAGACAACAAAAATTTCAATAATAAGAAAAAAGCAAAAACTATCTGACCAGGAACTGTAAAACTGCATCCTGATTCAATTCTCTCAGATCCAAACTCTTGGAATTAACAAGTTGATATAAAATTTGAATTTGTCCCCACACCAGCTTGATTTAAAGGTTTAACTTAATATGAGGTAACACCTCTGTCGTACACCTAATTGACTCTGGCCCTTTAAGGAAACCCAAATACTTAGGTGTCATAGACTCATCAATTAATAAAATGACAAGGTAAAGATACCCTAAGTTAGTCACGGCAACCCCCTAGACCCTGCTTGCTCGTACCTCACCTGCTGCCTCTCTGAACCCTGTCTCCACTCTGCTGTGAACTCTTAGATTGGAAACTGTTATTCCATCTTGTTTCAGGACCTATTAGTGTTGCTTCTTGGCTTATCATAACCTGATGGGCTCAGACTTGGCTTGCCTCTATTGCTCTCCCAGTCAAGTACTGTCATGTGTTTGAATCCTGCTTTAGTTCCTGTCCTTTGGAACACAATTCCCAACACTAGTTAGTGTCCTGGTCTAAGATATCCAAGTCCCTCTCCTCTAGGGCTGTATATAGATGTTGCCCTCCTCAGTTTCACCTAAATGCTAGTTTATTTCAGTTCATTGTACAGAAACTTTTATCATTCACCACAGCCAGAGGTGGGTCATTTATAACATGATTGGAGCATCTGAGTATCGACAAGGTGAGACTGAATGAGTCTTCCAGAAACTCTAAAAAATGAGTAAGATTATAAAGAAAATCAAGAAAAGGTAACTGGATTGTCTCACTTCCAAACTGTTATAACTGTCTAGAATTTTTAAAGAGAAGTTTCAAAACCCAGGCTCAGAGAACTGAAAACTGAACATGTGCTATGGGATATATTCTTGTCACTGAGGGTGGGCCACTGGAGGAAGCCCTCCCTGACACAGCAATATACTTACACATTTAGCACTTAATGTAACTTCAGAAATTTAATTAATGGAAGTAATTTTTTTTTAATCACATATTTACGATTAATCTGGCTGCTGCTAATCCTCAGCTCTTCACCCAAAGGGGAGAACAAATATGGACTGATGAATTTTGCTGCATGTGGATCTCCAAGAATTTGTAACTGTATTTTCTACCCCTAAAAGTCATTCAACTTTATACACAACTATTAAGTCCAGAATCAGAGGGAAATAAACTAGGGTTAGGGTGTTTGTAAATAATACTCTATTAGAATAAAAGAGAGATGGAGTGTCCTATATTCTCAGCGAAGCTATGCTGATTTTAAACCAAGTATAATACTGACAAAATCAGTATTCCTGGCAGTTATGCATTAAGAGCATCATCTAAGTGGCCAGTAGAGTTTGCTGTTTTTCAGTCTACAATATTTAGAACATGAGACTGCTCAAAGAGACCCAGGATGCACTCATACTTAGAACAAAGAACAGAAGAGGTAAACAAGAGGTTTAAGGATGTTTGTTTTTTTTTCTTTCAGAAGAATAGGTTAGGTGGAAGAGTCATAAGCTAGTGAAGCACTGCTAGTTAGAGATAGTGCCCAAGGCATTTGTCATGATCATGAAGATGTTTCTCAGATCTTTGTCTGGGAGAATGACTGATCTAGGCCTCAGCTGCTGCACTGTGAAATCCACCACTGCTTTCTCATGGAGCTCATGGTTCCCATGAGCTGCTCTTAACTAGCAACTGATTAAGGCTGGCTACTGAGGTGGGTCCATCTCTGGAGAGATGGGAACTCTGGTGGGGGACTTCGGCTCAAGGGCTTTTGTAGACTATGCTACAGCCTAAGAGTGTTCCACCCATCCCTCTGTCCTTCCCTCTCTCCTCCACAAGGGCCATGCCTGCACTATGTTCTGAGGGTTTTCCCAGCTACGCTTCTCTGCTTACCCGCTTTCCCTTACAGTCATTCCTCTAATAAACCTCTTACATATATAACCCTATTTTACTGTCTGTTTCTCAGATGACCCAGACTTACACAATAGTTTTACATACACTGATTTGATTTAGTCTGCTCTTTACAAAAAGCTCATGAAATAGTTTATAATCAAACTCATTATAAAGCATATATAACCTGTTCCTTTAAAGAAGAATGCATGTTCAAGATATGGTAACAGGTGGAAAGAGGTCTAATTTTTGTGTGTATGGAAAGTCCAGGGGAAGACCCCATGCACAGCTGGGCTAAGGATTTTATCCATGTCATCGAGAATTACCATCTTTTGGCTCTGAAGCTCTCTGTTTTGGCCCTATTCTATGAGAACTTATGCTTTTCCTCTATTAAATCCAGTTTTACACCATCCTCTTCAAAACTTCAATGGTGGAAAGCGTCTGTCTTCCCAAACTCAAGCCAAACTCCTAGACATGACTTGATTGACCTGAATCAGATCACATGTTCATACCTGAGGTAATAACTGTCACCTGGAGGATGGGATACACCGATTGGCTTAATGCTAGAAAAGATCCCACCCTAAAATTGAGAGAAAGATCAGTCTTATTTAACCATGAAGACTGAGAATAGGGAAGAAGTAACTTCCATAGTGGAAAACTAGGATGTTCTTTTTGAAAAGAAGGGGATAGTTTCCGAGCAACAGAAAATGGAAATCCAGGAATGTTAAACCATTTGCACAAGGAAGTGGTTCTTAAACTTTAGAGCACATCAGAATTATTTCGAGGGCTTGTTAAAATACATATTACTGGGCTTTACTCTCAGAATTTCTGATTTAGTAGGTCTAGATTGAGTTACAGGAATCTGCATTTCTAATAAGTTCCTAGTTGATGTTGATTCTGGTCTGAACCACTGCTCTGAATAAGTAAAATGTGTTAACCCTTTCGAGTAATTTCTAAGTTCAGGCATTGCTATTAAGTTTTACATACATTATCTCATTTAGTCTTCACAATAACACTAGGAGGTAATTACTATTATTATCTTTATTTTAGTGTTTTGGGAAGCTAAGTTTCAAAAAGCCTAAGTAACTTCACCAAGGACACATATTAGAAAGTGTCAAAATTGAAATTTAAACTCAAATGGCTCCTAAAGTAAACTTTTCTAAGACAAATAGCTAGGAAAGAGGATGATATCTGCCTCAGGGAAGTAGAAACCAACTAGTTCCCCACTATTAGTTTATCCATGGCCTATGTGATTTGAAGTTTGAAAGTCAATTAACTACCAGTTCCCCAAGATCATCCATGTTAATTGTATCTTGAGCACATATAGGCACATCAAGTGGTTATAAAAAATGGTAATGCTTTCACGCCAATTCACAACCCAGACCAGAAGCCACACTGTGGAAATACCTAGAAAGGACATGTTTCTCTCAGATATTTCCTCTTTGAGTTCCTGCTACGATGTGAAATTTTAATATCTCATCAACTAGATAGCAGTCATAAACCACCATCTCTTTTTTATCTAGTTTCTAATGCAAGAAGAAGCACATTCTTAATAATGACCTAAACCAAGCTCATGAAATAGTGCTCAAGGATGATGAACTCTAAATTACAAGTGATTACTTTTAAATTCATGGCAACTTTCCTGAGCATTTTTACTACCTGCTTAATTTCTCCAGCAAACCATAGTCATTGTAACCTATAATATAAGCTGTTCATCTAGAGGAAGGAATTACTAGTTTCCTTAAAGGTTTATTGAATTTTAAAGAAGGATTTATCATCTCAGATCATGGCACATCCTGCTATCAAGCACAACCTCATGTTTACCACAACTGAATCATAAAAATTATTAATTCCAGCCTCTAAATAGCCTGTATTTGAAGTAGGAAAACCACAAAGCTCAGACATGAAGGGAAAAGTAAAGGAATTCATGACAACTAGGATTTTAAACTCTGAATATTATGAACTATGATTCAATCTCAGGAACTGCATTTATTCAATAAAGAACTGTAACAAATTTGCTATGTACAGGGCCCTGTGCTAAACACTGAAGAGGATGCAAAGAACATTAAAACATGAACACTTCCTTTAAAGAAACAACAGTCTGATAAGGGAACTGATAAAATACTCATGGCTTTTGAGCAACTATAACTAGCTGAATCTCAGATGTGAAATGAAAATTTCTCCTGCCACATAAATAAATAGGAAATGTCAGTCATCAGTGATTTCTGGCCTCCAAATGTGAATGAGGATTCCCAAAACTGTGATTCAGAGGATGCTACCACCTCCCTCCCCCTCATGGTGATTGCTGAGGAGCTGGGGGAATGCAAGAAGCAAGGTCAACAAGAAAATAGGATTGGCCCCAGATAGCTGAGATGCATATGAAAGGAATGAATTCAGTGAGCCCAGAGGCTTGCATCTTCCCATACATAGAATGATAAATTCCCTAACTTGATACCTGACCTTCAAAGTTCAGACTGCCTGCTCCCTGTGTTGTAAACTTGTATAGAGCCTGACTTCTTCCCTGCCTCCTTTGAGCAGTTTTCTCAGAATTACTGAGATGCTGTCTCCCAGGCTTGGAGTCCTAAACATTTCCATCAAATAAAATAACCCTTTACTTTCAGGTTGTGACTATATTTTTTAGTCGACACAGACTAGATACCTAGTTAGGCTAACAACTATAGTGCTTTAGCAAGGATATTCAAAAATACAATAGCTCAAACAAGATGTCCAGGGTAGGTACCTGCTCCAATAACCAATAAAGGACCGAGGGATTAAAAACAAACAAACAAACAAACATATATATATATATATATATATATATATATATATATATATATGGTATCTTACCAGTATCTAGAGTCTAGGATCTTTTCACTTCATGGACAAAACACAACATGTCACTATGTCCTGGTGCTACCTGGGAGAAAGAAGAAAGAAAACATGGAGACAGCAGGTACAATGCCCTAAGGCCTAGGCCCGGAAGTGCACATATTACTTCTGTTACGTTCCACTGGAAACAATTTAGTCATAGTGTTGTAGGAAGGGGGACCCTTTCCAGGGCCCGAAACTGGGCTCTTGTCTAACACTCGGAAATGAATTGCCCGAGGAGACACATGTGCTGACAAGCAAGAGACTTTATTGGGAAAGGGCACCCGGGTGTAGAGCAGGAGAACTGCCCTGCCAAGTGGCTCCCAATGTCAGGTTTTATGGTGATGGGATTAGTTTCCGGGTGGTCTTTGGCAAATCATTCTAATTCAGAGTTTTCCTGGTGGCGCATGCATCACTCAGCCAAGATGGATGCTAGTGAGGAAGGATTCTGGGAAGTGGATGGACACGCAGTGTCTCCTTTCAACCTTTCCTGAACTCTTCCAGTTCTTCCCTATTCCTTATCAGGATCTCCTGTCATAAAACAACTCATGCAAATGGTTACTATGGTACCTGTCCAGGGTGGGAGGTTTCAATCAGTGTGCTTCCCCTAACAATAAAGCCAGTCCTAATCACAAGAGAAGACAGAAAACAAGGTCTAGTATTGGGCCCAAAAATGGGGAGGATGAGTTTTGGTAGTCAGCTAGCAGTCTTCTCTCTCATACTACACATGATTTATTTCACTTACTCTTTACAACTATACAATGATATTGCTGTTTTTACTTCTACATTACATATGATGTAATAAAGGCTTCAGTTCAGTTCAGTTCAGTAGCTCAGTCGTGTCCGAATCTTTGTGACCCCATGAATCGCAGCACGCCAAGCCTCCCTATCCATCACCAACTCCCAGAGTTCACTCAGACTCACGCCCATCGAGTCAGTGATGCCATACAGCCATCTCATCCTCTGGCATCCCCTTCTCCTCCTGCCCCAAATCCCTCCCAGCATCAGAGTCTTTTCCAATGAGTCAACTCTTCACATGAGGTGGCCAAAGTACTTGGAGTGTCAGCTTTAGCATCATTCCCTCCAAAGAAATCCCAGGGCTGATTTCCTTCAGAATGGACTAGTTAGATCTCCTTGCAGTCCAAGGGACTCTCTAAAGTCTCCAACACCACAGTTCAAAAGCATCAATTCTTCGGCGCTCAGCCTTCTTCACAGTCCAACTCTCCCATCCATACATGACCATAGGAAAAACCATAGGCTTGAAATGCCAGCATCTGCTGAATCATGGAAAAAGCAAGAGAGTTCCAGAAAAACATCTATTTCTGCTTTATTGACTATGCCAAAGCCTTTGACTGTGTGGATCACAATGAACTGTGGAAAATTCTGAAAGAGATGGGAATACCAGACCACCTGACCTGCTTCTTGAGAAATCTGTATGCAGGTCAGCAAGCAACAGTTAGAATTGGACATGGCACAACAGACTGGTTCCAAATAGGAAAAGGAGTACATCAAGGCTGTATATTGTCACCCTGCTTATTTAACTTCTATGCAGAGTACATCATGAGAAACACTGGACTGGAAGAAACACAAGCTTGAATCAAAATTGCCGGGAGAAATATCAAGAACCTCAGATATGCAGATGACACCACCCTTATGGCAGAAAGTGAAGAGGAACTAAAAGCCTCTTGATGAAAGTGAAAGAGGAGAGTGAAAAAGTTGGCTTAAAGCTCAACATTCAGAAAACGAAGATCATGGCATCCGGTCCCATCACTTCATGGGAAATAGATGGGGAAACAGTGGAAACAGTGTCAGACTTTATATTTTTGGGCTCCAAAATCACTGCGGATGGTGACTGCAGCCATGAAATTAAAAGATGCTTACTCCTTGGAAGAAAAGTTATGAAAGTTATGACCAACCTAGATAGTATATTCAAAAGCAGAGACATTACTTTGCCGACTAAGGTCCATCTAGTAAGGCTATGGTTTTCCTGTGGTCATGTATGGATGTGAGTGTTGGACTGTGAAGAAGGCTGAGCATTGAATAATTGATGCTTTTGAACTGTGGTGTTGGGAAGACTCTTGAGAGTCCCTTGGACTGCAAGGAGATCCAACCAGTCCATTCTAAAGGAGATCAACCCTGGGATCTCTTTGGAAGGAATGATGCTGAAGCTGAAGCTACAGTACTTTGGCCACCTCATGAGAAAGAGTTGGCTCACTGGAAAAGACTCTGATGCTGGGAGGGATTGGGGGCAGGAGGAGAAGGGGATGACAGAGGATGGGATGGCTGGATGGCATCACGGACTCGATGGACGTGGGTCTGAGTGAACTCCGAGAGATGGTGATGAACAGGGAGGCCTGGTATGCTGCGATTCATGGGGTCGCAAAGAGTCGGACACGTCTGAGCGACTGAACTGAACTGACTAGACAGACCTTAATCGGCAAAGTAATGTCTCTGCTTTTGAATATACGATCTAGGTTGGTCATAGCTTGGAGTAAGTGTCTTTTAATTTCATGGCTGCAGTCATCATCTGCAGTGATTTTGGAGCCCCTAAAATAAAGTCTGACACTGTTTCCACTGTTTCCCCATCTATTTCCCATGAAGTGATGGGACTGGATAAAGGCTTAGAGAGGTTAAATAACTGTTCCAAGTTCACATTAAGCCCCTGAATAGAAAAACTGGAATTCAAACCACAGCACACCGGATTTCCAAACTGTGTATGCAGCCATTGTGAAGTGAACTGAAATGATACACTGCCTTCGCACTATTCTATATGATGGCTTTAATATTTGGTTGCAAAGAGTCAGGCATGACCGAGCAACTATCACTCACTCACTAATATTGGGTAAAGTGTGAAAAGAGATCTTTTTCTCTTAATGTGAGAGTAGTTAATAGTAATGATGCATATGTGCATTCATAAAAATTGTGAATTTTGACAAGAGGCCAAAAGTATAGCCTGTGACCCACCTATCACCAACAGAGAGCCATTTACTTCACTACAGCTTGTATCCTGCAAATCTTTTCATCCTGCTTTTGTATTTTATTGGGGGTAGTATCAGGTAATATTATTATAATTAAGCCATTTTCTATATAGAAGGTGTTATTTGGCTAGAGCCAAGAGGAATTGCAGTCAAGGCAGAGCTGGTTGTGAACACTAACTTGAAAACTGTAACTGAGCTGCCTGACATTTGAAAGACTGGGGAACTGTTTTTACTGTCATTTTGTTTCACACGTACAATTTGATTTCTACAGGCTTTTTTATTCACCATATTTCGAACATCTGCCACTATGTACCAAAGCAGACAGATAATGGTGCCTGCAAAGGGAATCTTAGGCTATCTGCCACTTGGAATATGAAGACAGGCATAGTGGCTCTTTATTTCAAAGGGTATCTGCCACTTTCTGAAGGTAACTTGTGAACATCTGCAGGTTTGAGAATATAAGAGAAAAATAAAAGGAAGGATAAGAGAGGGCAAGCTGGAACAAGGAAACAAAAGAGTTTGGTAAATAATTGTGTTTAAAAAATATCTAAGTAAGTATTAAAGAGCTTAAGAACCATGTTGGATATCTGAATTTTTTTTTTTTTAATTCTTTAAGATGAAAGAGAATTCAGAACCTGGTGATTTTTACTAGACAGCTCATCACTTTCTGCTTGCGAATGACATGTGCTAGGCAGTTAGCATTCAGGACTGGAAGGAGTGATTAGCTTGGGCTTACCACACTGTCATACAACCTTACCCATGGCTGGCAAAATACCTATCAGTGACACAGCAGCAGCAACAGCAGCAGCAGCCTTGTCATCTCACACTGAGAAAGGAGGGCTGGTGCTGGCGGATAAGTGACAGAAAGTGATGTCTGGCCATTTGTCATTGGAAAAACTCCAACAGACAAAAAGAAGTGCAGTAGATGTGCAATCCTAGAACAATTCAGGTGAAATAAACGATCGACCCTCCACCTCCATATTTTATATATGCATCTAGAGCAACAAGCCAGGCACTATACCACACGATGGACTTCTCTCCACCCCAGGTTCTGCAGCACGGCTATGATTTACTTCCGCTGTCTCCTATCAGGCTGGTATATAGTTTCGCTCTTTCTTTTCCCAAGATCCTCCCTAAGGCTATGATCCTACTTTAAGAGGCAAGAGAAATATTAGTCAACAAGTAGCTCTTCTCAGATTGAGTATATGTACACATTGGAAAATTCCTCAGAGGCCAAGATTAGAAACAAGGGGTGGATATTGTTGGGAAACAAGTCTCCATGGATCTCTCACAATTTCCACATTTTTGCACACAGAGAAAGCTTTTGTTCCAGACTATCTTCAAATAGCAAAGAGCCTTGAAAGATAGATAGTTCCTCCTTGTGGAGGAAATGGAAGGTTGGTTTACTATCCTGTATTTAGATAGGTAACATCTCCCCTGGGACAGAGGTTGGGTGGGTCTATTTGCAGCCTGTTGTGAAAGATTTAGGTTTCCTAATCTTGGGGGCTAATCTTAAGGAAATCAACCCTGAATACTCATTGGAAGGACTGATGCTCAAGCTGAAACTCCAGTATTTTGGCATCTGATGCTAACAGCTGATTCATTGGAAAAGTACTTGATGCTGAGAAAGACTGAGGGCAGAAGGAGAACAGGGCGTCAGAGGATGAGATGGCTGGATGGCATCACCGATGCAATGGACATGAACTTGGGCAAACTTTGGGGGATGGTGAGGGACAGGGAGGCCTGGCATGCTGCTGTCAGTGGGGTCACAAAGAGTCAGACACAACTGAGTGAACAACAGCAATAAAATCTTGAGGTTCCTCAGTTATCACACAAACTCATTGCACGTGCTGCATTTCTGGAACTTCTGCCTCACCTCTGGGAGTGGTGGACAAAAAGGGAACCAGTGTCAACCTGAAGCTCATGCTGCTTCCAGTGCCATGAATAATAAGTTCTTTGTCTCTAAGACAGGAGTCTTGTATTTCCTGCTTGCATCCTTGAAACTACAGCAGGCTGACTTGTTAAGCTGCCAGTAGTGTGAAACTACAGATCCTTCACAGTCTGGACAATCCCTTCGCTGTAGTTTTGTCTAGTACTCAGTATCAACTTAGTCCCAAGAACACTTTGTTTTCTCCCCTTTGTCTATGTACTTCAGATGTTTATACAAATCCTATTATGACATGACTGAAAGTCAATATTCAAATGAATGTCTTTTTCTCATGGCACTTTATGTTCCTAAGACAAAGCTCCATGCTTTAATCATTTTTGTAACTTCAACTACTAGTATAAAATAGATACTTAATAAATGAATCAAGCTAGGGGATTTGAAACAGCCAACTTGAGTTCTACAGATATTATCTATCTTCTTGGCTCAGTAAACTCTCCATCTGGCTCCTACTTATGCATGAAGTTTTAAGATATTTTCGTCAAATCATAGATTCAGCCATCATGACAACTGTTAGCATCAAGTACCCACAATTTCATTGGGTGGTGGCAAAACTATAAGAATGATCTATAACTGAGAGGCACAAAGAGGCTAGTGCAGCGATTCTGCTTGTTGGAAAACCACAGCAAAAAGTCCTGCTGTAATTGAGTATTTCTCCAAATGTTTTTGCCTATATTCTAGGAAAAACAGTCTGCGAGTAAAATGTTCTTACCAGGAATATGGCATCTTTTCTGAGATTCCAGTGTCCCAGCATATAGAAGGTAACAGTACCATAGTTTTCAAGACTAACTGTGATCCCTCCATAATTTTCCCCAGAAGAACAAATTCATTTCTTTACCTTCCCTGACCTCTTGATTCTTTTCTTTTTTTTCCCCTTATTTTCTCTCCTCTTTTTACCCCTCTTACCCCACTAATGGGTAGATCTGAATGACGTATGTGCAAGGAAGCAACGGTGGTTCCCAGTGCTCCCAGCAATTACATATGGTGGTGGTGGTGGTGGTTTAGTCTAAGTTGTCTCCACTCTTGCGACCCCATGGACAGTAGCCTAACAGGCTCCTCTGTCCACAGGATTCTCCAGGCAAGAATAGTGGCTGCTGCTGCTGCTGCTAAGTCGCTTTAGTCATGTCCGACTCTGTGCGACCCCATAGACAGCAGCCCACCAGGCTCCGCCATCCCTGGGATTCTCCAGGCAAGAACACTGGAGTGGGTTGCCATTTCCTTCTCCAATACATGAAAGTGAAATGTGAAAGGGAAGTCGCTCAGTTGTGTCCTACTCTTAGCGACCCCGCAAACTGCAGCCCACCAGGCTCCTCCGTCCATGGGATTTTCCAGGCAAGAGTACTGGAGTGGGGTGCCATTGCCTTCTCCCAAGAATAGTGGAGTGGGTTGCTATTTCCTTCTCCAGGGGATATTCCCAAACCAAAAACTGAACCCGGGTCTCCGGCATTGCAGGCAGATTCTTTACCAACTGAGCTATGAGGGAAGTCCCCCTGGTGGCATTTCCTAAGAGGGGACATCAGGTGAGAACAAATCTCCATGGGAAGAGATTTATATGAAATAGGAACATTTTCTTTCCTCAATATCTTTTTTTTTTTTTTTAAGGGAAATAAAAATTTCCTCTATAAAAGCATAATTTGATCGTAACTATAGTATTCGGCACAATTCAAAAACTCATTTTCCACCAAAGTGAAGAAATATATTTGAAACTGCTTCCCCAATCCTCTTACTCACAATTCCCAAGAAAAAGCAAAGGTATAAAATTTTGCAGATTCTACAATATCCTTTAGTTATAAGAAACTGGTATGTATAAGACAGATTTCTAGAGATGTAAATAAATTTTGCTAAAATGAAATCAAAGTTTCCCCAAAGTTTGTAATAGATATTGATAAGGACTAATGAAAGACATTGTCTTTATTTCTACCTTTGAAGATCATAATTATAATTAAATAGCTTTACCCACATTACTGTATTTTAAGACTGATTAATTCACCTTTATCGCTTCTTCTGTTCCTTACCCCTCACTGATAACATTCTGTGATTTAAAATAATTTGAGATACTGCTTTCTAATATGAAAGAAAAAAGGAACAAATGGTATACTCTAGTAACCTAAAGGCAAGTGTTTGACTTTCAACTCAGCCATTTAATAGTCTGTGGCAAATCACTTTAGTTTAGTTAACTTCAGTTTCCCTATCTGTAAAGTGTCAAATACACAGTGTCAACCTTAAGGGTTTTGTGGTGGTTAAATAAAATAATACAAAAGGGTTTCCATACAACTTGTTACATGGCGAATATTCAGATTAATACTAGTTACCATTTTGTGAGACTTATGACATGTCAGGCACTATGCCAAACACTTTACTATTTAGTAGCTTTTAAAATAAAGTATGCATTATTAAAAGTCTTGTTTTACTAATGAGGACACTGGCATCAGAGAAATTAAATAATTTACCCAAGTCCATAGAATTAGTCATTAACTGCACAAGACTAGAAGCCCAGCCAGATTTTCTGACTCTGGGTCCAGGATTCTTTCAATAAATATAAACAACTGGGAATAGATGTAAACTGGTTCCATTTCATGCTTCAATCTAGCCAAACAAACTGCCACTTGCTTTCTCACAAACATACCCCACAGGGTCACGTCTTTACAAATTTCATGAATAAGTTTGATTTGAGATAATTTCTGATTCAGGAGCTGGGATTTGCTGATCTCTGAAGCCACCTTTGCTTTCTAGGGCAGAAGTTGAGATCAAGGGCACCTACCGTAACAGGGAGATAACAACTATCCTTACATCTGAGTTCAGTAAAGCATCAACCCCCTCAAGACGTTTAATTCTCTCCTCAGCTGTCTGCACTTGAATCTTAGGAACAGCCCAATGTAGACGTTATTTTCCTCTTCCCAACCTTAGTGTGTTGAATCTTTTCCCCTTTCCAGTGACATCACTCCAAATATTTTTCAGGCTTCTTAAATATAAGTGGCTCTCTTCATAGTAGCCTTATGGCTGGTACAGATGCCATCCTAGTACTCTATCCCTTACTCAGCTTCATATTTTCATTCATGTTTGTATTAAGGGTCTAAGCTCTAGTCTGATCTCCCCTATAATCAGGTTCATAGTTTCATATTTATATTCTTGCATATATATTAAAAACTTGCCTAAGAATCTTTTGGTTTTCCCAAGTGGCTCAGTGGTAAAGAATCCACCAGCCAATGCAGGAGATACAGGTTCAATCCCTGGGTCAGGAAGAGCCCCTGGAGAAGGAAATGGCAACCCACTCCAGTATCCTTACCAGGGCAATCCCATGGAGCAGAGGAGCTCAGCAGGCTACAGTCATGGGCTTGCAAAAGAGTTGCACATGACTCAGCAATGAAACAACAACAAAGGAATTTTTATAGTATAACAGTATATAGTTCTTGGAAAAATTTCAAACAGTATAGATATAAAAGTGGAAGCCAACCCTCCTGATCTTACTCTACTTCTTGAAGGTGAATTGTGCTAGTAATTTAGTGTGCACCTCTCTAGCCTCTTTTGTATATAACAGCTACCAGTGCACGCATGCTCAGTCGCTCACTCATGGCCAACTCTGCGACCTCATGGTTTGTAGCCCACCAGGCTCCTCTATCCCTGGGATTTCCCAGGCAAGAATAGTGGAGTGGGTTGCCATTTCCTTCTCCAACATGTACCCACCTGCATATAAATATGTATATGGTATATTATATAAATTTACATATATATTATACATTGAATATGCAGCAAATATATACGTATTATATATATAATTTACTTATATAGGTGGATAATGGAGAAATGGAATCATAGACTCTGCAATTTGCTTTCTTCAATAAACAATGTCAGAGACACATTTCCATGTCAATACATATAGATACACCTAGTTCTTTTTGATAACATTATGATAAGAAAGCCTTCCTAAGTGAACAATGCAAAGAAATAGAGGAAAACTAAAGAATGGGAAAGACTAGAGATCTCTTCAAGAAAATTAGATACACCAAGGGAACATTTCATGCAAATATGGGAATAATAAAGGACAGAAACAGTATGGAACTAACAAAAGCTGAAGAAGTGGCAAGATTATACAGAAGAATTATACAAAAAGATCTTCATGACCCAGATAACCATGATGGTGTGATCACTTACCTAGAGCCAGACATCTTGCAGTGCAAGGTTAAGTGGGCCTTAGAAAGCATCACTACGAACAAAGCTAGTAGAGGTGATGGAATTCCAGCTGACCTGTTTCAAATCCTAAAAGATGATGCTGTGAAAATGCTGCTGTCACTATGTCAGCAAATATGCAAAACTCAGCAGTGGCCACAGGACTGGAAAAGGTCAGTTTTCATCCCAATCCCAAAGAAGGGTGAGGCCAACAATGTTTAAACTACATTGTTCAAATGGGCACAAAGTTGCACCCATTTCATATGCTAGCAAAGTAAAGCTCAAAATTCTCTAAGCTAGAATTCCAGAATGGTCAAGCTGGATTTTGAAAAGTCAGAGGAACCAAAGATCAAATTGCCAACATTTGTTGGACCATAAAAAAGCAAGAGAATTCCAGAAAATCACCTACTTCTGCTTCATTGACTACGCTAAAGCCTTTGACTGTGTGGATCACAACAAACTGTGGAAAATTCTTCAAGAGATGGGAATACCAGACCACCTTACCTGCCTCCTGAGAAATCTGCATGCATGTCAACAGCCAACAGTTAGAACCTGACATGGAACAACAGACTGGTTCAAAATTGGGAAGGGATTTGCCAAGGCTGTATACTGTCATCCTGCTTATTTAACATATGCAGAGTACATTAAGTGAAATGCTAGACTGGATGAAGCACAAGCTGGAATTAAAACTGCAGGGAGAAATATCAATAACCTCAGATATGCAGATGACTCCACCCTTAGTGCAGAAAGCAAAGAGGAACTAAAGAGCCACTTGATGAAGATGAAAGATAAGAAAGAAGAAACTGGCTTAAAACTCAACATTCAAAAAATTAACATCATGGCATCCATTCCCATCACTTCATGGCAAAGAGATGGGTAACAATGGAAAAAGAGAGGGACTTTATTTTCTTGGGCTCCAAAATCACTGCACATGGTGACTGCAGCCACAAAATTAAAGACACTTGCTCCATGGAAGAAAATAATGACAAATCTAGACAGCATATTAAAAATCAGAGACATTACTTAGCTGACAAAGGTCCATATAGTCATACTATGGTTTTTCAGTAGTCATGTATAGATGTGAGAGTTGGACCATAAAGAAGGCTGAGCATCAAAGAATTGATGCTTTTGAACTGTGGTGTTGCAGAAGACTCTTGGGAGTTGCTTGGACTGAAAGGAGACCAAAGCATTCCATCCTAAAGGAAATCAACCCTCAATATTCATTGGAAAGACTGATGCTGAAGCTGAAACGCCACCTGATGTGATGAACTGACTGATTAGAGAAGACCCTGATGCAGGGAAAGATTGAAGGCAGGAGAAGAGGGTGACAGAGGACAAGATGGTTGGATGGCATCACTGACTCAATGCACATGAGTTTGAGCAAGTTCCAGAAGATGGTGAAGGAGAGCAAAGCCTGGGGTGCCACTGTCCATGGTGTCATGAAGAGCTGGACATGACTGACAGACTGAACAACAGCAATACTCTACTATATTAGTGCACTATATTTAGCCAATTTCATACTGATGGACATTCATATTCTTTCCAGTTTGGGAGGGATTATAACCAACACTCCAATAAATATCCTTGGAAATAAGTGTTTAAGTATTTTTATAGGATGCATTCCCAGAAGTGGAATTGCTGAGTCAAAGCGTAGACACAGGTAAAATTCTGATAGACAATGTCAAATTGCCCTCTTCCTCACTGTATTTGAGAGTACTTATTTCCCAAAATATTCTCCAACATTGGATATAAGCAACATTTTTTTTTTTTTTTTACAATATGATAGGCATAAAAACCTTATTTCAATTTATAATTCATCAACTATTAATGAAATTCAATATTACAGTTTCACTTCCACCCATGAAGGTCTATTAGAGTTGCATCTTAATTCAGTCTAGGCTTCCTGCTGATGCCCCTGATGACTCATCACTAACACATTTTAGACAGACACTTTGATCATCTACCATCCCCATCACTTTATACAAGAACCCGAAGCCCAGAGAGGTTGGAGACATGTCAGAGCTCAAGTTGATACACAGTGAAATTGAAACTGAGGAGGGCCAATGCAGTTACATTCTTTCTTGTTACTAGTTATTGTCCTAAGCAGGTACTAAATTCTTATTCATTTTAATGTCCATCTACTGTGTCTGACATGCTGCAGTATGTACTAGATACTTTTTATTAAATAAATGAATTGAAATAAAACAAGCTCTTTTGTTCTCTTATAGCAAGAAAATGTATCAGTAGATGTCCCTAGTGATTACAACATTGAAAGCAAAAAGACAACACTAGGTTTCTATTTATTTCCTATAATGTGATATCCAAATCATATTTGTGGTAAAAAGGAAAAATATAGATATACACAAAATATTTAGCAGACAAGATTATTCAACCAAGTGGGTAATTATCAATCACATTTTACTTTGTAGTTAAAAGCAAAGCCTTCAGAATAAGAACTAGGGTCCAGCAACAGAGAGAGTAGAAGGATATGGTTAAATTACTTCAGTAAGGATACACCACCCTTATGGCAGAAAGTGAAGAGGAACTAAGAAGCCTCTTGATGAAAGTGAAAGAGGAGAATGAAAAAGTTGGCTTAAAGCTCAGCATTCAGGAAACGAAGATCATGGCATGTGGTCCCATCACTTCACAGGAAATAGATGGGGAAACAGTGGAAACAGTGGCAGACTTTATTTTTTCGGGCTCCAAAATCACTGTAGATGGTGACTGCAGCCATGAAATAAAAGACACTTACTCCTTGGAAGAAAAGTTATGACCAACCTAGATAGTATTTCAAAAGCAGAGACATTACTTTGCCGACTAAGGTCCGTCTAGTCAAAGCTATGGTTTTTCCTGTGGTCATGTATGGATGTGAGTGTTGGACTGTGAAGAAGGCAGAGCACCGAAGAATAGATGCTTTTGAACTGCGGTGTTGGAGAAGACTCTTGAGAGTTCCTTGGACTGCAAGGAGATCCAACCAGTCCATTAGGAAGGAGATCAACCCTGAGATTTCTTTGGAAGGAATGATGCTAAAGCTGAAACTCCAGTACTTTGGCCACCTTATGCGAAGAGCTGACTCATTGGAAAAGACTCTGATGCTGGGAGGGATTGGGGGCAGGAAGAGAAGGGGACGACAGAGGATGAGATGGCTGGATGGCATCACTGACTTGATGGATGCGAGTCTGAGTGAACTCTGGGAGTTGGTGATGGACAGGGGAGGCCTGGCGTGCTGCGATTCATGGGGTCACAAAAAGTCAGACACGTCTGAGCAATTGAACTGAACTGAAGGATACATAAGAGACTCGGGTTCAATCCTGGGTTGGGCAGATCCCCTGAAGGAGAGCATTGCAACCCATCCAGTATTCTTGCCTAGAGAATCCACATGGATAGAAGAGACTGGTGGGCTACTAAAATGACTGAGCATGCTCGCACACGCACACAAGAAATGAAAAGTGGAAATGTTAGTTACTCAGTCATGTCCAACTCTGTGCAACCCCATGGCCTGTAGCCCACCAGGTTCCACTGTCCATGGGCTTTCCTCGGCAAGAATACTAGGGTGGGTTGCTAGTTCCTCCTCCAGGGGATCTTCCCATCCTAGGGATCAAACTTGGGTGTCCCAATTTACAAGATGATTATTTAAGAATCTTTACAAAATGGTCAGCCTCAAATTTTTCCTGAAGGAAAAATAAGAGAACTACAGTGGAAGGAATCTAGTCATGAGCAGATGTAGGAAGTTGAGCTCTAGGGAACAACTGGAATTGGACCTAGGAACCTCCTTCCTCTTTTCTGCTTGCACCCATGTAACCTAATAACCACACCATTCTCCACGTCCCATAATGTTCCATCATCCCCGCCACATACCCCCTAATTCTAAGAGGACATCAATTAACTGTACTTGTTTTTATTGCGGTAAAATTACCACAAACTTAGTGATTTAAAACAATACTCATTTATTACCCTGGTGGCTCAGAGGTTAAAGCATCTGATGCGGGAGACATGGGTTCGATCCCTGGGTCGGGAAGATCCCCTGGAGAAGGAAATGGCAATCCACTCCAGTATTCTTGCCTGGAGAATCCCATGGACAGAGAAGCCTAGTAGGTTACAGTCCTCAGGGTCGCAAGGAGTTGGACAAGACTGAGTGACTTTACCTCACCTCACCTCACCTCATTTATTGCCTCATAACTCTTTAGGTTAGAAATCTAGGCAGAGCACAGCTGGGCCTGGGCTCCTTGCTCACTGTCTCACAAGGCTGAAATCACGGTGTAGTTCATTCACAGTGTTGGAATGATTCGGTTCCTTGTTTTTGAAGGACATAGACCACATTTTCCTGCTAGCTGTTGACTCTTAGCTCCCAGAGGCTGCCCTCAGGTTATAGTAATATATGGTAATACTTCATATGGCCATATCACAGCCTGGCAGCTCACTTCAAAGCCAACAGAAGCATCTCCCTCCTGTCCGCAGTGGCAGTGATATATGTGACATAAGGTGATCATGTGAGTGACCATCACCTTTGTTGTGTCATATAACTTAACGAAGGGAGTTACTGGTCCATCACAGTCACAGTTTCCACCCACACTCCAGGGGAGTGGATTATTCAAGGCATGAACTCTAGGAATCTTAGGAACCTTCTCAGAATTCTGCCTGCCACATAAATACAGCAGAGAGAGGCCCAAAGTGACTCTGATGAAATACTAATGACTAGCAGGTATGACAAAAGATGCTGCTGCTGCTAAGTCGCTTCAGTCGTGTCCGACTCTGTGCAACCCCATAGACAGCAGCCCACTAGGCTCCCCCGGTCCCTGGGATTCTCCAGGCAAGAACACTGGAGTGGGTTGCCATTTCCTTCTCCAATGCATGAAAGTGAAAAGTGAAAGTGAAGTCATTGAGTCGTGTCCAACTCTCAGCGACACCATGGACTGCAGCCTATCAGGCTCCTCTGTCCATGGGATTTTCCAGGCAAGAGTACTGGAGTGGGGTGCCATTGCCTTCTCTGACAAAGATGCTAAGCCCCATTAACAGCCTAGGAAATGGGAGTAACAACCCTGAGACTACAACCAGGAAATGTTATAAGCAAGGAAATAATATATTCTGAAGAGCTTTAACAGATTTTGTTGATTTGAAACTGATAATCTATGGTATATCTTAAGACATAAGTAGTTGAGATTGCTGAGTTTTCAAAACATCAATTAATGGTATTATATCAATAATAAAATCAGTATTTTCTTATTTAAAAATAATTCAATATAATCAAAATACTAAAAACCAATAACATAATCACAAAACATTACCTGGACTTGGAGAAATAAATCAATATCAATCTTTTAAATTATACTTCTATAAAACTGCTACCTAAACATTAAGTAAGTTTATTCATTTCCTAAATACATAGGCTTTTTTCACATCCATGAAAACTCTGCCTTATTTCTTAGTCAGCCTACATTCTTTTAAAACTGATAATAGAACATTTCTTCTTTTTATGAACTCTTTCATATTCCACTAAATCTGTATTCTCATTTTCCTTTATTTGGTTTTTAATGAAGTCAGTCAGTCCTTCCCCTTTCCAGTTAATTTTTTAAATAGAATTTCACTGATGCTGAAACACCTACTGCCTGCTGTTACCTATAAGCAAAATCCTTATCACCCAAGGAAATAAATTGAATATTTCAAGCAAATAAACACAAACAGTTGTGACTCTGAATTACTAATTCATTAGCTTGGCTAAATCCTTGGTTAGGCTGAGTTGAGCTTAGTGATTTAAACCTGTTCCCCAGTAGAACTGAAATATAATGATGGTTCTATCAGATAAGCATAAGAGCTGCTAAAGATTATTTCTTTATTTTCCTTTCCTCAAATTACATCTAAGCATGGTAACTAAAAACATTCATTATTTATTTTTGCAAATTTTATTTTAAATTTTTATTACTGAAGTTTCAAACATGACCACAAGTTGTGGCAACATTACTAAAAAAAAGTGCCCATTTCACCACCTATTATAATTTCAACAACATATTAACATATGACAAGCTTGTTCTACTATGCCTTTACCCCCTCCTCCCTCATTTATTTTTAAGTAAATCCCACATACAATATCACAGAGATATTTTGGCATATATCTCTAAAACAGGAGACTCCTTCTAGAAAGAGGAAAATATAATCACATGTAATAAATTATTACTTAAGATCATCAAACATCCAGACTATGTTCATATATACTTGACTATCTTATAAATCTTAAAAACAGATGAATCATTAAATCAAGATTCAGAAGGTCCACACATTGAGAGAGCTGGTATGTCTTTTAAAACCTTCTTGCTTTTATTTCTTGCATTTTTTCTTGTTAAAGATACTTGATCCTCTATCCTGCAGACTTTTCTAAAATATATCATGCTAACTGCATATCATCTATTGAGTGATGTCATTTATTGAGTTCCTTTGTCCCCTATATTTCCTATAAATTGGTAGATAAATCAAGATGCTTGATCAGATTCAGATTTTTTTCCCCCGGGAAGATATCTTGTGGATAATATCACATACTTCTACCAAGATAAGTTATACATGTCTATCTTTCTTTTAGATGTTATCAACTACTGATGATTATTTCTTAGACTTGTTAATCTATTGGTGGGGGTGGCAAAATAGTGATATTTGTCATTTCTTCTCCACTTATTAGCTAGAATCCTTTTATAAGGGAATTGTTCCTTCACTAATTACTTGGTTACAAAAGTACAATTATATAAAAATGAGGACAAATACTTGATTCTTTCTCTTTAGAAGATTTCAAAAAATGTAATCAATGAGTTGTTTTTAATACCATTAAAAGTCCATGAAGCTAAGCATATTTGATGTATCCACCAGGGTTTTTGTCTTAATTGATGATCAAATTATTTCATTTTTGACCAGTAGATGCTTATTCAGGTTGCCTTCTAAAGTCCTTTGATATGACCCAAAAGTCTTTGTTACCTTTCTTTCAAATACTATAGAATATTTCAGGCTCACTTTGTACATTTCTTTTTGTCCCTTATCTAAAATGAGCCATGTCTCCAAAATAAAACAAAAGCTCATTTTAATGTAAGTGATAAAGCCCATAATTTGGGTACCAGAAAAGCAGGCTTTGCTGTTGGATGATCTTTCTTTTTAAATATTCTCAGTGTATAGAAAGGGGGAAAAATTAAAGATAAAATATATTGCTGGTGCATATTGATAATTACAACTCAGATTAGAATTTATAGAGTTATGTGAGCTCTTTGTCTGCTTGCTTGTTTTGGATAACAGCATTCAGTTCACTGAATATCTGACTCTTTGCAGCCTCATGGAATGCAGCACGCCAGGCATTCCTGTCCATCACCAACACTTGGAGCTTGCTCAAACTCATGTCCATCGAGTCAGTGATGCCATCCAACCATCTCATCCTCTGTCATCCCCTTCTCCTCCTGCCTTCAGTCTTTCCCAGCATCAGGGTCTTTTCCCATGAGTCAGTTCTTCACATCAGGTGGCCAAAGTATTGGAGTTTCAGCTTCAACATCAGTCTTTCCAATGAATGTTGAGGGTTGATTTCCTTCAGGATTGACTGCTTTGATCTCCTTGCAGTCCAAGCTACTCTCAAGAGTCTTCTCCAACACTGCATTTCAAAAGCATCAATTCTTTGGCAATTATTGAGATTTAATTCACGTATCATATAATACACCCTCTTAAAGTATATACAGTGTTTTTGGTATATTCATAGATTTCTGCACACATCACCACAATCAGTTTTAGAACATTTCCATCACCACCCTAATGGTAGAAAGTGAAGAGGAATAAAAGAGCCTTTCATGATGGTGAAAAAGGAGAGTGAAAACGCTGGCTTAAAACTCAATATTAAAAAAACTAAGATCGTGGCATCTATTCCCATCACTTCATGGCAAATAGAAGGTAAAACATGGAAACAGTGACAGACTTTATTTTCTTGGGCTCCAAAATCACTGTGAATGGTGACTGCAGCCATGAAATTAAAAAGACATTTCTACTTGGAAGGAAAGCTATGACAAACTTAGCATATTAAAAGTAGAAAACCCATGACTAACCTAGACAGCATATTAAAAAGCAGAGACAACACTTTGCCAACAAAGGTTCATATAGTCAAAGCTATAGTTTTCCCAGTAGTCATGTATGGATGTGAGAGTTGGACCATAAGATTAAATGCCAAAAATTGATGCTTCTGATTTTTGGAAAAGACTCTTGCAAGTCCCTTGGACAGCAAGGAGATCAAACCAGTCACTCCTAAAGGAAACCAGTCATTGGAAGGACTGATGCTGAAGCTCAAATACTTTGGCTGCCTGATGCAAAGAGCCAACTCACTGGAAAAGACCCTGATGCTGGAAAAGAAGGCAGGAAAAGAAAGAGATAACAGAGGATGATTGGATGGCATCACCGACTTAATGGACATGAGTTTGAGCAAACTGCAGGAGATGGTGAGGGACAGGGAATCCTGCCATGTTGCAGTTCACGGGGTCTCAAAGAGTCGGACATGACTTGGTGACTGAACAACTCGACAGCTATTAACCACCCCCCAAGTCTCCATATTCTTCTTCCTCCCCTAACCCTAAACACAAGCATTAACATACTTTGCGTCTCTACACACTTGTCTATTCTGGACATTTCATATAAATGGAGTCATATTGATCATATATGATCTTTTGTGAATGCATTCCTTCACTCAGTGTTAGGTTTTTAAAGTTCATCCATGTTGTAGCAAGTGTCAGTACTTCATCCCATTTCATGGCTGAATAATATTCCGTGGTATTGATAGACCACATTTTATTTGTTTATTCTTTCATCAACTGATGAATATTTGGCTTATTTTCACTCCTCAGCTATCATGAGTAATGCTGCTATGAATATTAATATGCAACTTTTTATGTTAACGTTTTAAAATATTACTCTAGAAGAACAAGTGCTAGATCAAATGATAAATCTATGTTCAACTCTTTGAAGCACCATCAGATAGTTTTCCAAGTGACTACATCAAATCACATTCTACCAGGAGTGACTGATACTATGATTTCTCCACATCTTTGACAACATTTATTATTATCTGATTTTTTTGTTATAGCCACTATGCGTGTCTCTCATTCTAATCTGGGTTTGTATTTCCCTGGTGGCTAATGATGCTGAGCATCTTTTCATGTGCCTGTTGACAATTTGTATATCTTCTCTAGATAAAATTCTATTCATATCAATTGAACATTTTTTCTAAATTGTGTTATCTTTTTAACTGAGTTGTTCAAGTTCTTTGTATATTTTAGATATTAGTCCCTTATGAAATATATGATTTGTGATTATTTTCTCCCAGTCTGTGGACTGTTCACAATCTGACCCTAACCTATACTACCAACTTTATCTCTTGCCACTTACTTTGATGAACTCTATAGTCTAACCATAGCTTAATTTCTGGCCTTCTATGTAGAGTCCTGAAATTCTAATTGAAGATTCTTCTCTTCCTCATAAACTATAACTAAACTTCCAGAAGAATGAAGCTTTCTCCAGATGACGTGAAGAAGATGATAATCCAATTGTCTTTTCATATATGCATCTCCTATAATATCTAACTTGATTGATTGAATATTTAATTTGATTGACACAATTAAAACTGAATTAATTAACCTGCATGCTATTGACCTGCTGACTCTCAGGACAACAGAAGTTCAGAGAAAGATCAAATAAATGTGGTCTATGGAAGTTAGAGAAAATATCTTCCTGGAAGATGTAGAACTTGAGCGAGAATCTTATATAAATAAGAAGGTATCTTTTTAGAAACATATCTACATATTCCAATGACTAGCAATATTCCTCTCCCTGCCAATTTCATTCAGAGTTTAAACCTGTTTCCTAAAGTACAACCTGAGGGAGAATAAGTACTTTATATATAAAGTACAGCCTTTATATATAAAGATGCTTATTAAATTGCAACCAATGTTTTTTACTCCAGGCTTCATCTCACCTCTTCAGTTCTCTCTCATGTTCTTAAAAGAACCTACTAGGATCTTCCTTAGACTGATCCTAAGTACAACACTTTCTTATCCCAGGAAATTTGGATTATGATTAGATTTATTTAAGAATTGAAACAGCCACCTAACTAAATATTGTCCATTTATAAATGGGAGATAAGCATGGTATGATAGAGAGGATCTGTTAGCCTTTACAGAAGCTTATTTTTTCCAGTTTCCCTTTTTAAAATAACTGTTGTTCATTAAGCCTTACCCCCAAACTATGATTCTGCACTTACATTTGTAAGATCTTTCAGGATCTTGATGTATAATTTTTATGTTTCTGAAAAAATATACTAGTTTATAGCAACTAAGTGCTTTCCTACATGTGATCTTGCTTAAATTTCAAATATTCCTTAACCATGCTTGTTCTGCTATCTCCAGTTTGAAGTTCATTTCTTCAGAGTCAAAAAGGGGAAAACAAAAAACAACAACCAAAAAAACCCCTGCATTTGGTAAGAGTTAGTTTAAAGGTATTCAACTGAGAACTGAAAAACTGAGGTTTCTTTTTTTTCCCCCCCTTAGTTCAATTACATTGTGTTTGTGTCTTCAGGTAAAATTCACAATCAATACTGACTCCACTTCTTCATCTGTATAAAGAAGCAAGACTAAGCAATTATTGGAACTTTCCTCCATGTATGTCTTCAGTCATTACTTTGCTGACAAAGATCAGTATAGTCAAAGCTATGGTTTTTCCACTGGTCATGTATGGACGTGAGAGATAGATCATAAAGAAAGCTGAGCATCGAAGAACTGGTGCTTGTGAACTGTGGTAATGGAGAAAGCTCTTGGACCGCAAGGAGATCAAACCAGTCAAGCATAAAGGAACTCAATACTGAATATTCATTGGAAGGATTGATGCTGAAGCTGAAGCTCCAAAACTTTGGCCACCTGATGCAAAGAACTTGGAAGACTTTGATGCTGGGAGAGACTGAAGGCAGGAGAACAGAAATGACTGAGGATGAGATGGTTGGATGGCATCCCTGACTCAACGGACACGAGTCTGAGCAATCCCTGGGAATTGGTGATGGACAGGGAAGCCTGGAGTGCTGCAGTCCATGGGGTAGCAAAGAGTCAGACATGACTGAATGACCAAATTGAACTGATGTCTTCAGAAAGTGTACTTTTCATTGTCCAGTTGAGTTACAAATCTTTTAATATTCAAGAGGCTCCATGCCAGCATCTTCCTTGGTAAGGTCAATTTTCTCCTACCCTAAGGTTTTTAGCCCTTGTAATTGCTAGACAATCTATAGAATTTTCATAAAGCCTAAGAATCAGCCATTTTCCTCACTCATATATGGTCACCTGCTTAGAAATCACAGTCTTTTGCAAGAAGTCCTGTAAGATTGCAGATGTTGATCTCCACCATTATTGCATACCTTTGTCATTAAAATCCAAACAACTTGGGCAGTGTGGAAAGAGGCTATAACTTCTATGTGACGACAGTCACCAGAGAGGCCTAGAAATCAAAGACAAGACTCTATAGTTCTCATAACTGCAGTGCAGTGGCAATGCTTAGTTGCTCAGTCATGTCTGACTCTTTGTGGCCCCCGTGGACTGAAGCCCACCACACTTCTCTGTCCATGGAATTCTCCAGGAAAGGATACAGGAGCAGGTTGCCATTTCCTACTCCAGAGGATCTGGTCAACCCAGAGATCAAACCCACATCTCTATGTCTCTTGCCCGTGGACTGTAGCCCACCAAGCTCCTCTGTCCATGGGATTCTCCAGGCAAGAATACTGGAGTGGGTTGCCATTTCCTTCTCCAGGGGTGTCTCTTGCATCAGTAGGCAGATTCTTTACAACTAGCACCACTTGTGAAGCCCCAGATCCACAGTATAACTAACATGCAACTACTATATAACTAACATATGCTAAACAGTACCTAATTAAAAGGTACAATTTGATGTTTTGACTTATATACACACCTGAAAGAGCCATCGTCACAATTACAATAAGCACCATAGCCATCATTATTAAAAGCTTTTTCCATCCCTTTTAATCTATCTTACCCTTTCCTCATATACCCTTCTGCTGTTCGATATTTAATAAATATAGATAAATTTATTAAATTTAATAAATATAGATAAATAACATAGATATTTAATAAACATAGATAAATATCTATGTTAGATATTTAAAAGATATGGCCTCTTTGGGGAATGGGGCTCAGAAATTCTGCTTTTAACTGGCTCCCAAAGAAATCCCCTAAATACCAAGGTCTAAAAACCTTTGCCTTGGGGAAGGAACATCACATTTTTGAAATATATTCAATTTGGGGCTTCCATCCATTAATGAATATATTTTTTTCCTCTAGATTATTTTTTAATGTTTTTAAAAGTCTTTTTTTCCCTATGTTTATGATATATGTCCTATTTCAACTATTCAATCCTTCTCTTTTATTTTTTAAAATTTCAAGCCAAAGTAGTTATATAGTCATAATTACTATAAACATATAGAACTGTGACATAGAGTTCTAAGAGAAGATGGGTGACAATTCAAATCTCTGAACTTTACAAAGTTCTGAGTAAAACTATAAAAGGCTTATACCTCATCACATAGAAAATTTCAAACACTTCCATATATACAAAGTTTCCAAAAATGTATAATATACATTTTCAAGAGACATGATTCACCTCAAAGTCCTAGATAATTAATTTAGAAAGCTATTTTTTGAAAAGTGTTCATCACGATTTTGTAAGTCAAAATTTCAAATTATTTGGACTTTACTGAACATATGTAGTTATCCAGTTCAGTATGTGAACCAAGAACTTCCAGATGTACAAGCTGGATTTAGAAAAGGCAGAGGAACCAGAGATCAAATTGCCAACATCCTCTGGATCACAGAAAAAGCAAGAGAATTCCAGAAAAATATCTACTTCTGCCTCATTGACTATGTTAAAGCCTTTGACTGTGTAGATCACAACAAACTGCAGAAAATTTTTAAAGAGATGGCAATTCCAGACCACCTTACTTTCCCCCTGAGAAACCCGTATGCAGGTTAAGAAGCAACAGTTAGAACCAGACATGGAACAATGGACTGGTTTCAAATTGGGAAAGGAATACGCCAAGGCTGTATATCTTCACTCTGTCTATTTAACTTATATGCAGAGTACATCATGTGAAGTGCCAGGCTGAATGAGACACAACCTGGAATCAAGATTGAGGGAGAAATATAAATAAACTCAGATAATGAAGATGATACCACCCTAATGGCAGAAAGTGAAGAAGAACTAAAGAGTCTCTTGATGAAAGTGAAATCGGAGAGAGAAAAAGATGGCTTAAAACTCAACATTCACAAAATGAAAATCTGGCATTCGGTCCCATCACATCATGGCAAATAGATGGAGACACAATGGAAACAATGAGAGACTTTATTTTCTTGGGCTTCAAAATCACTGTGGATGGTGACTGCAGTCATGAAATTAAAAGACACTTTTTCCTTAGAAGAAAAGCAAAGACAAACCCAGACAGCATATTAAAAAGCAGAGACATTACTTTACCAACAAAGGTCTGTCTAGTCAAAGCTATAGTTTTTCCAATAGTCATGTACAGATGTGAGACCTGGACAATAAAAAGGCTGAACACTGAGGAACTGATGCCTTCTAACTGTGGTGCTGGAGAAGACTCTTGAGAGTTCCTTGGACTGCAAGGAGATCAAACTAGTCAATCCTAAAGGAATCAAACCTGAATATTCATTGGAAGGACTGATGTTGAAGCTGAAGCTATAATACTTTGGCTACCTGATACAAAGAGCTGACTCACTGGAAAAGACCCTGATGCTGGGGAAGATTGATGGCAGGAGGAGAAGGGGACAACAGAGGATGAGATAGTTGGATGGTATCACTGACTCAATGGACATGAGTTTAAGCAAACTCCAGGAGATAGTGAAGGACAGGGAAGCCTGGTGTGCTGCAGTCCATGGGGTTGCAAAGAGCTGGACATGAGTGAGCGACAGAACACCAAAGTTCAAATGGGGCTTCTCTTCAATGGGACTTTATATAGGGCATGAAATGCATTTACCAAAAACATTAAATAATTTATACTAGCAATATTAACATTGTTGACATTTTTCTTTACACTGTTCTTCAAAATGTTTTAAAAGGATTCATATAAAAGTACAGCATTTGGAAGGTCCACTAAATGTGTTTATTACTTACTGTTATAATAAAGCGAACTGAAATCCCATCTCCATAATTAATGCTTTAAGGTCTTATTTATTCTTTTGATCGTTACAACTCCAGACAAAATTTAGAAAACATAAAAAAAAACTTTACATTTCAAATAGAACCATTATTATTTTACTTCTGAGTAAAGGAAAGCACCATGAGTCATTGCCATCAAATGGAAAACATGCCTTATGGTAAATGATGCCTCTTTTTATTGCTGATGTAAAAGTCCTGGCTCTGAGAGTAACCTAGGAGGAACTGCAAGTGATTTTCTGTGAAACAAAATAAAACCAAATGATCAATGTGGAGACTAAAGTGTAACCTAGACTCAGAATTAAGCAGGAATTTTCATATCCTAGTTTTTATTACCAGGCTGCTGAAAGATGTTAAAATTATATGGGGTAAGTAGGAAGGAGGATATAACTAAAGAGTTTTGGCTTGACATTCTCCTTCTAAAGGAAATGAGACAACCTCTCAAAGATATCTGTTTCATTCTTAGATTATACATCTAAAATACTTTTCTGAATTGTGTAGGTTTATTAAATCTCTGTAAGAGTAAAGCACTCTGTAGGGTATTTCCGTGATTTCTAGAAGGGCTAAACTGAGGATGGCAAGATCCTTGATCACAGTGTTTTGACTTTTTTTTTTTTAAATCTAACTGACTTCAAGTAGCACCAAGATATCTCAACAGCATTTCATTTTTAAAAGTTAATACATTAAAATTTTTGTTGGAAAGATTTAATCATCGTTCATTCAACAAAAATGTTTTATAGGTCCACTCTGCCCATCTATAGGATGCTAGAAGATTTAAATCTCCCACTTATTGTTTTCACTAAGCTAGTCTATCCAATATTGCTCTAAAAACGGATAGCACAAGTCTTTATTATTTACCTCTCTTTCAACAAGTGTCTCTTTCATGAAGCTTTCTCTGATCATCTCAACTACAAATCATGCTTCTCATCTTTCTACCCTAATGGTCATATATCAATCTTGTCCTTTACTTATTTAGTTTCATATCTTTCCATGTAGGTCATAAGCTCCTAGACAGGAGGGGTCCTGACTCTACACTGTTATTCATTCATTCATTTATTCAGCAGGAATGATACTGAACCAGGCATTATGTGAAATTTAAAGATAAATAAGACACAGGTACCATCGTCAATTTGATTTTAGTTCTACTGGTGAAATAAGACATGTATATAATTATCACGACATGATTCCTATAAACTGTTGTACATCTAGAAATGTGTTGAGTTGAAGTCTTTTCGAGGAGCCTGGAGGGCTACAGTCCAAAGGGTCACAAAGAGTAGGACACAACTGAGTGACTAAACACAACACATACACACCTGGCCCCTGCTTCTTTATATAGCTCACATAATCGAACATGATGTCATGGGCAAAGTAGGGACTAAACAAATTGGTGTTGGATGAATGTTTGTTGAGAGCAATTTTTAAGATCTCCCTGTTAGGCCCATCAGATTTCCCTTTTGGTTCACGCATTTCATAAAGCCACCCACTGTGACACTTTATTACATTTGTATTTTCAGATTCTGGTGGCTCATAACGAATATAAGGAGACAGAAATCTAAACAAAAATGTGAGGTGGTAATGACTAGTGAGAAAAGTACTGACCTTTGAGTCAGGAAGCTGCTCTGGACTTTGGTTCCTCCGTTTCCTCATTGTGTGAATTGAATCTTAACCTCTGACTCTAGCTCTCAGTTTACTTATTTGTAAAACAAGAATAACAATTGTCACCCAAGGATATTGTTGTGAGGCACAACCAAAAGAATGTACTGAAAGCACTTGGAAAACTTCAAGACATTTTCTAAGTGACATTGTGAGCTCAGAGGGCTTGCTGGATTCTCATCCTCATTAAAAAAAAAAAAAATGGAACCAGTGTTGTTTTCTGCCACACAGGTTGTTATGAGGATTGAATCTATTAATTCAGTAGAGCATATCCAGACTGTCTGGCCAATTTTTTTTTGTCTTTATCACTTAACAGCAAGTTACCTTGAGCCAAACAACTTAGGGGCTTCCCTGGTGGTTCAACAGTAAAGAATTCACCTGCCATTGCAGGAGATGTGGAGTCTGATCCCTAGGTCATGACTAGAGAAGGAAATGGCAACCCACTCCAGTATTCTTTCCTGGGAAATACCATGGACAGATTGGGCCTTGGAGGCTATAGTCCACGGGATGCAAAGAATTGGGCACAACTTAGCAACTAAACTACAAGGACAAACTTCTTAACACTACCAGACCTTAATTTCCTTATCTGTAAAATCAGGATAATAATAAAGCTTTGTCACTGTACTGTTATATTAAATTAGATGGTGTGCAATCTGGAAAATAGCACAGATGTTTTCATTTCTATTATCACCTCATCCTCTTTCTCTTTTGCCACTTCACTAAACTACCAGGATATGCTCTCTGGAAAGAAATTCTGGAATAAGTTAAAATTCCAAGAAAACTGCATTTTTATCACAAGAAGTTATCTCTCTTGGGCTATGTGTGTTTCTCATCAACAGTAAACCCAGAGCCATCTAACTTGACAGTACAATGCTGTGTGGATTAGTGTCAGCAAACCTTGAGATGCAGTTGGCTGCAGGACACCTGGGGCCTATCTCCCCTTCTGCTGATTCACTGGACAGCAAAGAACAGCATTCCCAGATGTTCAACTATGCAACACCCACCAGGCCTAAAAAAGATTACAAGGGGGATCAATATGAGTTCCTTTCTCATGACAGTAATAAGGAGCAAAGGAGTAGCCTGGCATCCTGTTGAAGTAAATAAGTGTTATGGGAAGAACTGAAATAATTAAATCATTTTTGCTCACGGCTCTCAAGGTCTGGGCTCTCTGACATGTACTTTAACAGTGTTTCCTCCTCAGCTGTGTATATACATCAGACACTTCTAAGTTAAGAAGATTTAAGACATTATGAAGGGTTACTTCCTGAAGAAAGGCCACACTATTTATTCCTCATCAAATCAATACCAGTATCCAGACCAAAGGAAGCACATAGACATATAACCCAAGTTGTCTGTGCTTAATAGTTCACATACAACTCCTTGAATTCGATGAATGTAAGCATTAGTACCAGACTATAAGAGAGGATGCTCTTATAAGAACAGAATTTACTCAAACATCAGTTTGAATGATGTTTTCATTTTTTATTCTGGTAGAATGAGGCACTGCAAAGACTCAGTATTGGTAGATTGAAGTAATGTGGGCATCTACAGTACATACAGGCTGCCTTTTTCTAAGACATGAACATACTTCACACACACACAAACACACACACACAGAATCATAAGCTGCAGACTCAGTGGTAAATTATTGTAATCATTTTTAGAATACCCTAGGTTAAATCATTTAAAAGCCTATTTTTCAGGCTCTAATTGTATAAATCATCTTTTAATATTAATATATCCATAAGAATAATATCTGTAATAGCACTACTTAACTGCAAAATGTGTTACTGATGTTAGTTATTACATCTTTAACCAAATCCTAAGACAATGAGGTCAGTGATATTTACATATTATTCAGCTGTCCACATAGTAGGCTTCTTTTAAGGTTCAACTTCAAACATTTTCCTCCTAGATTTAGATCATATGCTTCCTTTCAATTAAATTTTTTCTTCCTACCTTCTAAATTTTCTTACTACCTGTGTTATAACATTTATCACAGCTTATTGATATTATATTTGTGTATACATATATGGAGATCTCTTCAAGAACATTAGAGATACCAAGGGAACATTTCATGCAAGGATGGACATGACAAAGGACAGAAATATTAAGGACCTAAGAGAAGCAGAATAAATTAAGAAGAGGTGGAAAGAATACACAGAAGAACTGTACAAAAGATATCTTAATGATAAACACTATTAGAGCTAGACATTCTGGAGTGTAAAGTCATGGGCCTTAGGAAGCATTACTAAAAACAAAACTAGTAGAGATGATAGAGTTTCAGCTGACTTATTTCAAATCCTAAAAGATGATGCTGTAAAAGTGCTGCACTCAATATATCAGCAAATTTGGAAAGCTCTACAGTGGCCACAGAACTCGAAAAGGTCAGTTTTCATTCCAATTTCAAAGAAGGGCAATGTCAAAGAATGTTCAAACTACCATATAATTGCATTAATTTCACACACTAGCAAGGTAATGCTCAAAATAACCTTCAAGCTAGGCTTCAACAGTACGTGAACCAAGAACTTTCAGATGTACAAGCTGGATTTAGAAAAGGCAGAGGAACCAGAGATCAAATTGCCAACATTCTTTGAATTACAGTGAAAGCAAAGGAATTCCAGAAAAACATCTATTTCTGCTTCATTGACTACACTAAAACATCGGACTGTGTGGATCACAAGAAACTGTGGAAAATTCTTGAAGAGATGGGAAAACCAGATCATCTTACCTGCTTCCTGATAAATCTATATGCAGGTCAAGAAGCAACAGCTTGAACCAGACATGGAACAATGGACTGGTTCCAAATTGGGAAAGGAGTATGTCAAGGATGTATATTATCACCTTGCTTATTTAACTTATATGCAGAATACATCATGTGAAATGCAGGGCTGGATGAAGCTCAAGTGAGAATCAAGATTGCCAGGGAAATATCAATAAACTCAGATATGCCGATGATACCACCCTAATGGCAGAATGCAAAGAGAAACTAAAGAGCCTCTTGATGAAAGTGAAAGAGAAGAGTGAAAAAGCTGGCTTAAAACTCAACTTTCAAAAAGCTAAGATCACAGCATCTGGTCTTATCACTTCAGAGCAAATAGATGGGGGAAAAATGGAAACAATGATAGGCTTTATTTTCTTGTGCTCCCAAATCACTGCAGATGGTGACTGCAGCCATGAAATTTAAAAGACACTTGCTTCTTGGAAGAAAACCTATGACAAATCTAGACAGCATATTAAAAGCAAAGACATTACTTTACCAACTAAGGTCAGTCTAGTCAAAGCTATGGTTTTTCCAGTAGTCATGTATGGATGTGAGAGTTGGACCATAAAGAAGGCTGAGGGCCAAAGAACTGTAGTTTTCAAACTGTGGTGCTGGAGAAGATTCTTGAGCATCCCTTTGACTGCAAGGAAATCAAACCATTCAATCCTAAAGGAACTCAATGTTGAATATTCATTGGAAGGACTGATGCTGAAGCACTAGTCTGACCACCTGATGCAAAGCTCTGACTCACAGGAAAAGGCCCTGATGCTGGGAAACATTGAGGACAGAAGGGGAAGGGAGCAACAGAGGATGAGATGGTTGGATCGCATCACTATTTAATGGACATGAGATTGAGCAAACTCTGGGAAACAGTGAAGGACAGGGAAGCCTCGCGTGCTGCAGTCCATGGGGTTGCAAAGAGTTGGACACAACTGAGCACTGAATAACAAAAATGCTTAGCTTCTAGATAAGACTCCAGACGCCAAGAAGGCAGGCTCTATTCTGCTCATCTTTGCGTAAGCTGCCCCCTTTACTTCTCACCACTAGGAGTTTGCAACTAGCTGATCTTTAATGATCTTTTTACTTTTAATATATATCTATTTTTAAAAATGTTGCTGGTCATCTAGTTATATTTTAACTATGGAGCTGTTAATTCTGACATTAAAATACAACAATTATGCAACCCACCCTCACGCCTTATAAAAATGTGTGGTTACCTACTAGGGACGTATGTAACCAGATTTGTTTTGTGCCTTTCTCTCAGCTACACAAGGGACATGCCCTCCTGCCGTTCGTAGGGTGATACTTTCTCTCCATGCTGTCTGTGGTAAGTGGCAAGCAGTGCTTTTCCCTAGTGAGAAGTAAGTCAATAGGCTGTATTTTACAGTGACAGCTGGGCCATTTGACTTGAGTCTTATTACACTTGATGGCTACCTTTAGGGAATGTCTTTTTCAATTGTTTATTTTCTGAGCCTCTTGTCAGTTCAAACTACACAAAACAAAGGGAACCCACATTTTACTAATATGTACTCATAACATGAAAAGTACTTTGTCAGACATGGACTCATGAAGATATTTTACTCTAATGAAATCCACAGATATTTACCAGATATTAATAACAATAGGGGAATGATACAAATTTAATAAATTCTAACATTCCACTCATGGGTATTATATTTAGGAACTATAAGTATATAGATATATAAATTTGAAATTATCTGAATTACTTAAAATAAAAGACCTCCCTAAACGTCAAATTTAGACAGGTTTTAATAATAGGCACTCATTTTAGGAAGGCACTTTATCCATACTTCTCAAGCCATTTACTGCATTTTTTTCAGTGGGAGAGCCGCTGACATTTCAGCAAAGCAATCATTATTGCCTAATGCTGTTGTGAGGTGAGGTGAGGTGAAGTTGCTCAGTCGTGTCTGACTCTTTGCGACCCCGTGGACTGTAACCTACTAGGCTTCTCTGTCCATGGGATTCTCCAGGCAAGAATACTAGAGTGGATTGCCATTTCCTTCTCCAGGGATCTTCCTGACTCAGGGGATCGAACCTGGGTCTCCTGCATCAAAGGCAGGCGCTTTAACCTCTGAGCCTAAGCATTACTAAAGATTTAGTATCCCTGGCCCCTGGATACCACCATTACAACAACCAAAAGTGCCTCTTATTATTTCCAATTGCCCTCTAGGGTAACAGTTGTGAACTGAGTATATTAGTCAAAATAGGCCAAGTGATGCTGCAGTAACAAACAACCTCAAACCTCAGGGATATAATTTTTTTTTTTTAATTTCTCTCTTACTCTACATATACAAAACAAATCAAGAGGTACATTCTGCTCATTATAATGCCCAAGGACCAAGGCTGATAAGGCTCCATTGCAATAAGCACACCCACAGTCACTATAGCAATGGTGATCATACAGGGTGTATTGGAAAGAAGAGACATCACAGTTAGGGAATTATAGCTTCAGGTATCAGAACAAGGCAGAAAAGCATAATTTTGAAGGATAAGGGCACACCTTGAGATGCAAAACCTAACCTCTAGGTTCCCTAGAACTAGTTTGTCCCTTGAAGTAAAGAAGGTAGTGTTGAACAGGGAAGTCCACCAAGAAGGCACTGTCTCTTGGCAGTAGAGAAGAATAAAAGATTTGATTAAAAACAATTCAAAGCAAAACAAAGAAATAAACAAACAAGAAATCATAGCTGCCTATTCCATTCATTGAGGAGAAAAGCAGGCTAAAATTATGTAAGACTCCCTAGACCACAGGGATAATTCCAACTGGCCTAGAATTAATTCCATTTCTGTGCTAATGTAAACTTGCTCCTAATGGCTGATAAAACTCACTTTTTCAGAGATACTTAATAAATAAGGGAACAAGATCAAGATATTCAAATATATCTAAGGAAAAAGGAAAGGACTGTAAAATATGAGAAAAAATGTGTTAGATTGATAATAATATCCAAAGAATATTGTCATGGAGCATGTAAAAATTATGACCTTAATTCTCTCCTTAAATTTTAAAAACTTAAGAACCAAGCGATTCAATGAAGGAAGAGCTCAAAACACAAATGTAAGAACTTACAAAATAACTAGACAGAAGGAGAAGATAAAATTTAAGCTGTCAAAGCTCAAGAAAATCAGTGGGAGAAAAAATAAAACCATCAAAATTTGAAGGATAAAGTAAAGGAATATAAGGGAGAACAGACACTGTTATAAACATATTAAGGAGAAAACCTAAAATAACTAAGAAAGTGAATGAAAAAGATTTCTAAGAAAATGAAAAGAGATACAACAGGGTATATAACTGGGATTTCTAAATTAAAAAACAAAAAAGAAAAAATAGAACAAATATTTAAAAGGCAGATCCATTTTGACAACAATATAGCACGAGGAAGCGGTCTTCCTAGGTGGCACAAGGGTAAAGAATCCACCTGCCAGTGCAGGAGATGCAAAAGGCTTGGGTTCAGTCTCTGGGTCTGAAAGAGTCACTTACAACTGAGCATGCAGCACGCACGGCAAGAAGGCTGCTGAGCCCACTCCAGGCCCAGAGCACAGGTGAGGGGCTGTAGCAGGCCACGGTGCATGGCTGTGCTCCTCCACGTGCTGAAGCTGCAGCCACAGCTCTCTGCCAGCACCCATCCCAAGGTCTGTAGAAGCAATGAGTCCGCAATCATACTCTCTACAAAGTAAAAGAACAGACTGTTAGCTGCAGGGAAATAGGGAGAGGCTATTTCTTGTCACAAAAAGCCAGACATATATCTTTCTGAATCTATGGGCTGACACGGCCTAACCATGCCCATTTATCACTGGAATTGCAAACGGATTGATGCACAAAGCAGTTATTGCTCATTCTGGAGAGGTGGAAAAAGAAAAGTATTTAAAGGTATGAAGTCCAGCAGAATATGGACAAGAATGTTGCTCCTCATACTCGGGTATCTCCAACTCTCTGCTGTGGAAGTTAAAAGTGCAGGTCCTTTTCTTTTCTAGAAATGGAGGCCAACCACAGAGACATACCTGCAGAAATTTAGGGGCACTCTATTTTTGTGGGCTCTATTTTTTTTAATCAGCAATAGAATAAGCTAGCAAAGCTATGCATAAGGAGCAAAGCTCAAAAAGATTATAAAAAAACCTATAAATGAGTATATAACCAAAACTGTATTTCTAAAAAGGGATGTGGAAAAAATAAAAACTAAAGAGGCATGTGGAGTTCTTTGAGGCTAAGAATGAAAAACATGAAAGAAAATAAACAATGAAAAGCTGAAAAGGAGAGTCTTCATAAAGTTCTAATAAAAATGGTGTCATAGGTAGATGCTGATTTTCTTTTAAAAACAAATCAGAGTTATGGAGCTTGTCATCACATTTAAAACTTCAGCATCACCAATCTGGCAGAAGTTGGTGGCAAATATAGGGAAAGCCAAGGACATACCAATACTCAGTCTTATTCTAATTTTCCATCTCTAAAATTTCTTCTCTTAGAGGGAATATTCTTCAGAATGTTCTGCGTGAACTTCAAATAAGTAAAATAGAAAAGTATGTTAGAGGAGGAAAAGAGGAGAAATAAAATAGCTCACAGACATTAATAACAATAAGAACTACACACAAAAAGCCACCATGCCAGGGATATTCCCTAAAAGTGCATAAATTGTCAGTACTTCAGGAGAAAAGGCAGACCCAAGATTTAGGAAACTGAAATATGTAGCAAATTTGACTTTTTGACTCAAGCTAAATATTTCAAGATTTGGGAGACAGTAACTGAGAGGTTCAATTTTTCTTATTATAACCCAAATGGCTACTGAGAGTTCTAGTCCAAGAAACACTTACATTTCTGTTTTCAACGTTACAGAGGTATAAAAATGTTTTATGTAACAATCTATGTTATAAAAATTAGTTCAACAGCAAATTTTAATATGAAAGCCTAGGACTCTTCGTATTCATTTTTAAAAATAAATTTTATTAATTCATATGAGGTGTATAAATTGTATACCCTTCTAGATGAAACTATATGTATCATACCCTATGAAACTTCAACATAAAGCATTATGACTAAAAGAATCCTTTAGATTTATATTTATGAGGAAATAAATGATTTGTTTTGCTCTTTTCTTAATTATCAGTTTATATAATTAATCAAGTTTGTAAATTTAACTTTTTTGTTGTATAGTGCATTATTTCAAAATAGCCAATGAATTATCCTTTTGCCTTTAATGGCGCATAGTGGAAGTAATGCCCATTGGCAGTGTTTGATTATAAGAAAACAAAATGATTGTGCTTTAAAAGTGATATAATTCAGATAAATATTCTTGGACAAAAGATAAGAATGTGTGTGTGTGTGTATATGTATATGTGTGTGTGTGTGTGTGTGTGTGTGTGGTTAACACCTGGAAAACTAAGCTAGAATAGTCCACAAAGATAAATATTCTAGTAAAGATGTTATTGTACTTCAACAAGAAGGAAGGAAGAAAGAAAGGTAAAAAGGAATAGAAAAACGGAAACCATTTGGGCATCTAGACAAAAACATTTAGTTACTTACAACAGAGAATAAATTGGCCTGGTCTCAAAATTCTCTGCATTAATATTCAACATCAGAAAATACTAGAGTAATACAAGAACCTTAAGAAAAGAAAGTACTATCTCAAGTGGTTATACTTTGCTGCCTTAACCTAGGTTCTTCAGAGTGCAGACTCTGGAACAAAGGTTTAATTGAATGTGCTCATTAGTTTCCTGTGGCTGCTATACTGAACTTAGTGGCTTAGGACAACAGAAAGTTATTCTCTTACAGTGTCAAGATCAGAACCTGATATCAGTTATCACTGGACTCTAATCAAGGTATTGGTAAGGTCTGCTTCCTCAAGAGCTCTAAGGGAAATTTGTCTCTTGATTCTTACAGCTAGTTTCTGGAGGCTGCCAGCATTCCTTGACTTGTGGTTTTATCACTCCAGTCTCTGATTCTGTGGTCATACTTCCTTCTCTTCCATTGTGTAATCTCTGTCTTCATATTACTTATAAGGACACGTGTGATTGCATTTAGGACCTACCCAGATAACCCAAGCATAATCATTCCATTTCAAGAACCTTAATTAATCACATCTGCAAAATTTTTTTTTTGCTTTATATAAAATATATAATTTACAGGCTACAAAAAACTTATTAAAAAAATTAATGGAATTGTAAAGGACTATTCTTCTCAATGCAAATAAACTTGAAATTTGGGATGAATTAGATAATATGTCAGAAGCATATTATTTATCAAAACTATTTACAGGAGAAGTTTTAAAGATTTTCATAATACAAAAAAGAAAACAAAATCAAAGAATCTCCCCCTCCACTCTCCTTCCCCCAATATAATAAGGTGCCTGCATTAGACAATTCACAGGAAAATGCTAACAGAGCTTTTAAACAGCAGATAATTCCAATGGCATTTTATGTCTTCTAGGGTACATATAAAGAAACTTTCTGAATTATTTTTATGAAGTGGGCATAAAAGTGATCTCTAAAATATACACACACACACATAAAAACTAGCAACCACATTTCAAAGGTTCAACAGAAGTCACTGTTATTTCAATATTAGGATACATGGAAATTAATATCCTTCTTACAGTCAAACAATAGCCAGTTAGAAGATATAACAAAAGGAAAAAGCCTTTATTTTCAAAAACACCACAAAACATTAAACTATCTCAGAATATGTGTGTGATCATTATGAAAAGACCTTAAAATGATATGATACAGAGGAACACAAAATAAGATATGAACAAAAGAAAAAGCATTCCTTGCTTTAGGCAGGGTGACTCAACATCATATAAATAGAATTTCTCTCTACATTAACCTACAATTTTCACACTAGTCTAATAAAGATGTCAGCATCACTTTGGCAGAATAATCAAGCTGAGTCAAAAGTTCATCCAGGAAAACAAACAAGTAAAACTATTAAAATAGAAGAGTAATAGAGAGGGATCAGTCTCCAAGTATTAATCCATTACAGAGCTTCAGTAATTACAAAAGTGTGACACTAGAACATGGATAAACAGCCAAATCATAGGACGGATTATGACGTTCACATACAGCTCTTTACAAAAGGTGGCATTTCGAATAGGTGGGGGAAAGGTAGATTATTAATGAACAGTATTGAGAAAAATGGGTCTGGAAAGAGAAAAGGAAAACAAAAAAGAAAATCTGGTTTCATTCCTGACAACTAGTAAATAGGATAAATTCCAAATGTCTTAAATTTTTAATTACTTTTTTTTTAAAAAGATCAAAATAGAAAATGGAAGGCCTTTCCATTCGACAGGAAGTCCAGAAGCTATAAAAATAAAAATGATAAACTCGATTACAGGTTTAAAAAATATACATGGTAAAAAGTAAACAAGCAAATTAAGGCAAATATCAAACTGGGAGAAAAAATATGTGAGTTTAAATCACAGACAAAATGTTAACCTCACTAATTATAAAGAGTTTCTAAAACTCAATGAGAAAAATACAATCCAATGAGAAAAAGGACAAAAACTATTGGCAGTTCACAAAAAGGAAATATGAATGGTCCTTCAATATAGATAAAGAAGTCAATCATAAAAAGAAAATTAAACAATTTTCACTTATCAGATTGATGGAGATTGAAGTTCAATAATTCACTACTTTGGAGAAACTGGGTAGGGAAACAGGTCTTCTCCTACTTGTGGGTGAGAGTGTAAACTGGTATAACTTCTTAATGTTCACCAAGCATATAAACACTGTACCCTTTTAAAGTATACTGTAAGATGCATATGTTTGTGATACGATGTATGCACAAGGCTATTTATTGTGGAACTATATGTCATACAAACATAGGGTCAATAAAGGACAGAAATGATATGGACATAATGGAAGCAGAAGATATTAACAAGAGGTGGAAAGAATACACAGAACTGTACAAAAGAGATCTTCACGACCCAGATAATCATGATGGTGTGATCACTCACCTAGAGCAGACACCCTGGAATGTGAAGTCAAGGGGGCCTTAGGAAGCATCACTATGAACAAAGCTAGTGGAGGAGATGGAATTCCCCAGTTGAGCTATTTCAAATCTTGAAAGATGATGCTGTGAAAGTTCAGTTCAGTTCAGTTCAGTCACTCAGTCATGTCCAATGCTTTGCGACTCCATGAATTGCAGCACGCCAGGCCTCCCTGTCCATCACCAACTCCCAGAGATTACTCAAACTGATGTCCATTGAGTCGGTGATGCCATCCAACCATTTCATCCTCTGTTGTCCCCTTCTCCTCCTGCCCCTAATCCCTCCCAGCATCATAGTCTTTTCCAATGAGTCAACTCTTCACATCAGGTGGCCAAAGTATTGGAGTTTCAGCTTCAGCATCAGTCCTTCTAATGAACACCCAGGACTGATCTTCTTTAGAATGGACTGGTTGGATCTTCTTGCAGTCCAAGGGACTCTCAAGACTCTTCTCCTACACAACAGTTCAAAAGCATCAATTCCTCAACACTCAGCTTTCTTTATAGTCCAACTCTCACATTGATACATGACTACTAGAAAAACCACAGCCTTGACTAGATGGACATTTGTTGGCAAAGTAATATCTCTGCTTTTGAATATGCTATCTAGGTTGGTCATAACTTTCCTTCCAAGGAGTAAGCATCTTTTAATTTCATGGCTACAATCATCATCAGCAGTGATTTTGGAAAAATCACCCCCAAAATAAAGTCTGACACTGTTTCCACTGTTTCCCTATCTATTTCCCATGAGGTGATGGGACCAGATGCCATGATCTTAGTTTTCTGAATGTTAAGCTTTAAGCCAACGTTTTCACTCCCCTCTTTCACTTTCATCAAGAGGCTTTTTAGTTCTTCTTCACTTTGTGATGCACTCAATATGTCAGCAAATTTGGAAAACTCAGCAGTGGCCACAGGACTGGAAAAGGTCAGTTTTCATTCCAATCCCAAAGAAATGCAACGCCAAATGATGATCAAACTACCGCACAATTGCACTCATCTCTGCTGCTGCTAAGTTGCTTCAGTCATGTCCAACTCTGTGCGACCACATAGAAGGCAGCTCACCATATACTAGTAAGATAATGCTCGGAAATTCTCCAGGCCAGGCTTCAGCAATGCGTGAACCATGAAATTCCAGATGTTCAAGCTAGTTTTAGAAAAGGTAGAGGAACCAGAGATCAAATTGCCAACATCTGTTGAATCGTCAAAAAAAGCAAGAGAGTTCCAGAAAAACATCTGTTTCTATTTTATTGACTATGCCAAAGCCTTTGACTGTGTGGATTACAATAAACTGTGGAAAATTCTGAAAGTGATGGGAATACCAGACCACCTGACCTGCCTCTTGAGAAATCTGTATGCAGGTCAGGAAGCAACAGTTAGAACTGGACATGGCACAACAGACTGGTTCCAAATAGGAAAAGGAGTACATCAAGGCTGTATATTTTCACCCTGCTTATTTAATTTCTATGCAGAGTACATCATGAGAAACGCTGGACTGGAAGAAGCACAAGGTGGAATCAAGATTCCCAGGAGAAATATCAATAACCTCAGATATGCAGATGACACCACCCTTATGGCAGAAAGTGAAGAGGAACTAAAAAGCCTGTTGATGAAAGTGAAAGAGAAGAGTGAAAAAGTTGGCTTAAAGCTCAACATTCAGAAAACAAAGATCCTGGCACCCAGTCCAGTCACTTCATGGCAAATAGATGGGGAAACAGTGTCAGACTTTATTTTTGGGGGCTCCAAAATCACTGCAGATGGTAACTGCAGCCATGAAATTAAAAGACGCTTACTCCTTGGAAGGAAAGTTATGACCAACCTAGATAGTATATTCAAAAGCAGAGACATTACTTTGCCAACTAAGGTCCGTCTAGTCAAGGCTATGGTTTTTCCAGTAGTCATGTATCAATGTAAGAGTTGGACTATAAAGAAAGCTGATCACCAAAGAATTGATGCTTTTGAACTGTGGTGCTGGAGAAGACTCTTGAGAGTCCCTTGGACTGCAAAGAGATCCAACCAGTCCATCCTAAAGGAGATCAGTCCTAGGTGTTCAACGGAAGGACAGATGCTGAAGCTGAAATTCCAATACTTTGCCACCTCATGCAAAGAGCTGACTCATTGGAAAAGACTCTGATGCTGGGAGGGATTAGGGGAGGAGGAGAAGGGGACGACAGAGGATGAGATGGTTGGATGGCATCACTGACTCAATGGACATGATTTTGGGTAAACTCCGGGGAGTTGGTGATGGACAGGGAGGCCTGGCGTGCTGTGGTTCACGGGGTCACAAAGAGTTGGACAAGACTGAGCAACTGAACTGAGCTGAACTGATATGTGATAGTGAAAGAATGGAAGTAGCCTAAATGTCTATTAATATCAATATATAAGTATGCATTCCATTCATACAATGGAATCCTAGGAAGCCAAACAAAAGAATGAAGAAGCTCTTTACTTACTGACTGTTAAGAGAATTACCTTCAAAACCACTGGAGGAGAATAACATATAGACATGTTTGAAGAGACACACAAAAACTGATGATGCTGACTTTATTGATGAGAGTGAACCGAAGTGTATAGGAAACTTTTTATTAATAGTAAGTACTTTTTAGTGCCTTCTGCATGTTTGAAATCTATAGGAGAGGACATAGGCAACCAGAGGAAAGCAAACACATCTTTTGGAAGGTTCTTTCTTTTTTTTAATAAAAAGCACTGGTTAAAATAAAAACTTACTTGTTATTTACAAAATCTGTAATAGGCCATTCTAATAATATTTGTTTAGAGAATTAAAGATGTCCTCTCCAAAATTCTTAACTCTGATAAGCACACTAAAAAGGTAAGCTTTTAGATAAAATATAATTAGTAGAATCACATGTTGAATAACCATGATATCCACAGAGCTGCACAACGCAGCTCTATTGGGATAAGATAAAATATTAAAATTTCCATTTCTATTATTTTATCTTATCCTTATATTATAAAGTAGCATTTTGCTAAGTTTTGTCTGACTCATTGTGACCCCATGGACTGCACAATGCCACAGTTCCCAGTCCTTTATTACCTCCCAGAGTTTGTCCATATCCATGTTCACTAATCTGGTGAGGCTATCTAATCATCTCATCCTCAGTCAACCACTTCTTTAGCCTTCAGTCTTTCCCAGCACCAGGGTCTTTCCCAATGAGTTGGCTCCTTTGCACCAAGTGGCCAAAGCATTCGTGCTTCAGTATCAGTCCTTCCAATGAATATTCAGGTTGACATCTTGTAGGATTGACTGGTTTGATCTCCATGCAGTTCAACGGACTCTCAAGAGTCTTCTCCAGCATCACAATTTGAAAGCATCAGTTCTTCAGCACTCAGTCTTCTTTACTGTCCAACTCTCATATCCATACATGACTACTGGAAAGTCACGGTTTTGACTGTATGGGCCTTTGTCAGCAAAGTGATGTCTCTTCTTTTTAATAAGCTGTTTATGTCATAGCTTTCCTTCCAAGGAGCAATCATCTTTTAATTTCATGGTTACAATCACCATAATTTTGGAGACCAAGAAAATACACTCTGTCATGGCTTCCACTTTTTCCCCTTCCATTTGCCATTAAGTGATAGAACCAGATGCTATGATCTTCATTTTTTGCATGTTGAGTTTTAAGCCAGCTTTTTCACTCTGTTCTTTCACCTTCACCAAAATGCTCTCTTATTCCTCTTTGCTTTCTGCCATTAGGGTGGTGTTACCTGCATATTTCAGGTTTTTATATTTCTCCTGGCAATCTTGATTCCAGCTAATGACTTATCCAGCCTGGAATTTTGCATGATGTACTTTGCATATAAGTTTAAAAAGCAGGGTGACAGTATACAGCCTTGGCGTACTCCTTTCCTGATTTGGAATCAGTTGGTTGTTCCACATCTGGTTCTAACTGTTGCTTCTTGACCTGGATATAGATTTCTCAGGAGGCAGGTAAGTGAGTGAGTGAAGCGAAGTCGCTCAGTCGTGTCCGACTCTTTGTGACCCCGTGGACTGTAGCCTACCAGGCTTCTCTGTCCATGGGATTCTCTAGGCAAGAATACTGGAGTGGGTTACCATTTCCTTCTCCAGAGGATCTTTCCGACCCAGGGATCGAACCCGGGTCTCCCACATTGGAGGCAGACGCTTTATTCCCACCTCTTTGAGAATTTTCCACAGTTTGTTGTGATCCACACAGTCAAAGGCTTTAACATAATCAATGAAGCAGATATTTTTCTGGAATTCCTATGCTTTCTCTATGATCCAACGAATGTTGGCAATTTTCTCTCTGGTTCCGTTGCCTTTTATAAATCCAGCTTGGACATAACAATGTTTTCAGTTCACAAACTGTTAAAGCCTACCTTGAAGGATAATGAGCATAAGCTTACTAGCATCTGAGTGCAACTGCAAAGTAGTCTGAACATTCTTTGGCACTGCCCTTCTTTAGGATTAGAATGAAAACTAACCATTTCCAATCCTGTAGCCATTGCTGAGTTTTTCAAATATGCTGACTTACTGCACGCAGCACTTTAACAGCTTCATCTTCTAGGATTTTAAATAGCTCAGTTGAAATTTCGTCACCTCCTCTAGCTTTGTTTATGGTAATGCTTCCCCACTTGACTTCATATCCAGGATGTCTGGCTCTAGGTAAGTGACCACACCACTGTGATTACCTGGGTCATTAAGACTTTTTGTACAGCACTTCTGGGTATTCTTGGCACTTTTTAAACTCTTCTGATTCTGTTAGGCCTTTGCTGTTCTGTCCTTTATTGTGCCCATCCTTGCATGTAATATTCCCTTGATATCTCCAATTTTCTTGAAGGAATTTCTATTCATTCCCATTCTATTGTTTTCCTCTATTTCTTTGTGTTATTCACTTAAGAAGGCTTTCTTATCTCTCCTTGCCGTTGTCTGAAACTCTCCATTCATTTTGGTGTAGTTTCCCTTTCTTCCTTGCCTATCACTTGGCTTCTTTTCTCAGAATTTATGTATACCTAGTCATGATTTATAAATTATATATTAATATACTACTTTATAGTATATAAGGGCTTCTCTGACTGGTGGTTCAGGTGTAAAGAATCTGCCTGCAATGCAGGAACCACAGGAACACAGGTTCAATTTCTGGGTTGGGAAGATCCCCTGGAGAAAGGCATGACAACCCACTCCAGTGTTCTTGCCTGGAGAATCCCAGGGGCAGAGGAGCCTGGCAAGCTACAGTCCACAGGGTGGCAAAGAGTCAGACAGAACAGGAGCGACTTAGCACGCACGCACAGCATATAAAGTAGCATGTGCTGTGCTGTGCTAAGTCACTTCAGTCATGTCTGACTTTGTGAGACTCTGGACTGTAGCCTTCAGGCTCCTCTCTCCTTGGGGATTCTCCAGGCAAGAATACTGGATTGGACTGCCATGCCCTCCTCCAGGGGATCTTCCCGACCTAGGGAGTGAACCCACAGCTCTTCCAGCTCCTGCTTTGCAGGCAGATTCTTTACCACTGAGCCACCAGGGAAGCCCATAAAGTAACACGTTAATATATAACTTATAAATCATAAACAGGCATACATAAATTCTATTGTGGGCTCAGTCTTTTTTAAACCATAGAGGATTGTAATCAAAATGTTTGGTAACCATTGCTAAATAATGATTTGCCAGATATATAAGGATAATTTAAACGTACTATAAGAATATTTTATTGGGGTATAGCAAGAAGCAGCAACCATAAGCTATGAATTTCTAAATAAAATGGTGACCCACTCCAGTACTCTTGCCTGGAAAATCCCATGGATGGAGGAGCTGCAGTCCACGGGGTCTCTAAGAGTCAGACACAACTGAGCGACTTCACTTTCATTTTTCACTTTCATGCATTGGAGAAGGAAGTGGCAACCCACTCCAGTGTTTTTGCCTGGAGAATCCCAGGGATGGGAAAGCCTGGTGGGCTGCTGTCTATGGGGTCACAAAGAGTCGGACATGACTGAAGCAACTTAGCAGCAATTCATTTGGTACAGCACTTAATACAATGCTAACTAAAGAAAGATTACTAATAAATAATACAATTTTGAAGTTAGGAAAGAAATTATATATCACCTATTTCAAGTCTCAAACATGAGGTAACTACAAGCTGGTGAGAATAATGTTTTCCATGTCATATGCCTGACTCATAGTGACAGAGCCAAGTACAGATCCCAAATTTCCGAAACCTTTGTCTTTCAGCTATTCAACATATAAACATAGACAGACAGAAAGACTGACAAATATTTAACAAAGTATTCTCTTTGTGACCCTATGGAGAGAAAGAGAATACTAGGTTATCAGCTACTTAATTTCAAAGACCCTTCCCTTTCATTAAATATCTATCTGTCTTTATGTCTTTCCAAGTCAATGGTGGCTCAGAGGGTAAAGAATCTGCCTGCAAGGCAGGAGATCTGAGTTCAATCCCTTGGTCAGGAAGATCCCCTGAAAAAGGAAATGGCAATCCACTCTAGTACTCTTAGCTGGAAAATTCCATGGACAGAGAAGCCTGGCCACCTACAGTCAATGGGGTCATAAAGAGTTACACATGACTGAGCAAGTAACACACACACACACACACACACACACACACACACACACACACACAACCTATTTTTATTTTTTCCTTTTTCTAACCTTCCCAAAATCACATCCTGTTTTAGAAGAAGGAATAGTGAATTTTCTTTTTATTATGTTAATTTTTAAGCCACTGTATATCAGAAAACTTCAAACCTGAAGTTAATCCTGCTTTGTCCATCTCTTCTACCAAAAACAGCCTCTGAACTCTAAATGTCTTTCTTTCTTATCAATAATCCTCTGCAAACAATCCAGCACAAGAACTATGTGCCCAACCCTCACTGAAGGAAAGATGGGATGAAAAATGCTGAAGAGAAATTTAAAGTGTTTATGGAGATTATTCAGACCCGTTTTGAATAACTGTCTTATATCTGTGCTGTCCCTTCACATTTTGTAGCATTTAAGAAATCTGATTTTATCTCCTCACAGACACTGGGTCAACCACGGCTATGTTACCTAACAGTTTTGTCATATATTGTGAAACTGATAACCCTGTTGGGTTGAGAATAGTGAATGTCATACTGCAGAGAATCGCTTAGCCAAGCGTCCAGCATAAAGTTAGGCATACACTACCTAATTCTTTTTAGGTCAAACACTTGTAGTCACGTTAAGTGACACACCCTAGGCCTCATCTTTCCTATTAAGACAGGATACTGAGAAACGAAGACTTTTCCTCTATGGAGACATAGAGTTCAAGGCATCTAGGGAGTTGACTAAATTCTTAAAATGACTGGGAGGGATTAAACAACAACAATAAAAACATGCCTCTGCAATGGCCACGGTTTTAGCCACACACCACACCAGGACAGCAGGCCCCTCCTCATTCCTTTCCCTCCCAGGGGCAGAAGAAACTACATTTCCCAGTGGCCCTCAGGCAGCTTCCGGTGCAGCTCGCCCTGCGCTACTTCCGGGCACATCTTTTACGTCATTTCATGGGCCCCGACTTGGGGCTGAGGCTCATTTTTTTAATATGGGTTCTTTCGTTTCACAGCCGCTTGAGCCGGTCAAGTTCGTTGCGCCCCCTGAGGCCCCCTCCACCGCTAAGCCCGCACAGGTCACTGCACCCGGAGCGCCGGCCTCTCCAGAGCAAGCTCCTCTATTTAATAATTGCTGGAGCTGTCGCGTGCTCTCCGGGTCGGGGCTGATAGGGGCAGGAGGGTATGTGTACTGGACGGCGCGGAAGCCCATGAAGCTGGGATATCCCCGGGTCCTGGGACTATTGCGCAGATGATCTTCGGCATCAGTGAGAGTCTGGGCACCACCCTTGGGCCGGGGGAGAGGGAGAGGAAGAAAAGGAGATCAGACACGTGGGGCGTGGGAGGTGGGGGCGGGGGAGCAGGGGGCGAGGCACCCCGGTTGGTCACGTGGTGGCAGGCATTCCCTCCAGTAAGACGCGCGGGGCGGGAAGAAGTAGTTGCTGGGATACTTTTTTGCTTTTTCTTAAAAAAAAAAAAAAAAAAAAGGTGTTATATATATATATATATATATATATATATATATATATTTCTTTTAAGAACTCTAGCCTCAATCTTTTTAATCCTATTGAGAGCTATTAGAAATAGGTATGAGCATAGTAGCCCCATTTTCCTGTTGAACAAACCCAGACACAGAAAAGTAAATTATGTTTGCGGTCAAACGTCCAGGATGTGACACACAGCCAGTCTTTGATCCCGGGTTTATCTGTCACCAAAACCCATGCTGCTTTTCTAGTTTATGGAGAAAGCCTGAGTGAGGGGACTTGCCTTTAGCTTTGAAGGTAAACTGTAGACATGGGTTTAAAGCGCACATATGAGGTCTTCTGCCTATTGTGACCCCATAGTTATTATTTGTAAGGATACTAGGTGATGGTCAAGATGTCTTCTGGTAAAATGTAGTGATTCTTTTAGCTCTTTAGATCAATTGAGTGAATAGAATTTTAATTTTTCATATCTCTTATCATCTTAACTAGATTGCTTAGATCAATTACTTTTTGCATAGCGAAAGTAACAGAATTTTTTTTCTCTCAACTTTCCTTTTCTGAGCTTCACTCTTCTATAAGAAATCTTCAAGGATTAGAGTTGAGATATATGAAAGTACTTGGTACTCTCATAGCACATAAAGTACAGTTTTGTTTATTTTCCCCCTAGGCATTGCTTGCTGGGGTGTGGTCATCCTGGCAGACCCCAAAGGGAAGGCCTTCCGCACTGGATGAAAGTACCACCGGTGAATTTGTCATCTCTCCACGTCCCCATGACACACAGAGGACGAATGGCACTTATAGATGTTCTGGACAGAAATACGGACATTGACAGACTTCAGTCCAGCAGATAACTACATGACTGAAAAGACAAACATGGATTGCCATTCATGAGTCATGACTGTTTATGGCATTCTTTGCAGGTTCCACAGGGACCAATAAATCCCTGAGAAAAGAGAAGAGGTTCTGTTGTCTTATTTGAGGAAGGAGGGTATAATTGTAAATATATACAGAGAGAGAGGAAGTGATAAACCAAATGGGAAAGGTAGCTAAAGTTATTTTCGATAGTTCGTCTTATCATACTTTTCCTATAATTGGGTCACCACCTACTATCCTGGATAGGTATCATATAATACACAGAAGTACATAAAACATGTATGTGCATACTGCTCATACTTCCCAAAGCATTGTCAGATCCATGAACTTTTGAGAGTTTACCAGCTACTCTTAGGAGGTTATGTCATTAGTGGTAAGTGAACATTAAAAATCAGTCCTAGTGATATGCCCAAGGTCATTCAGCAGTAGTGTTTGAACTTGTTCTTTCAGAACAAGGATTGTTCCCAGGAAGCAAGAAACAATTGGTTATGCATAAAAATCAGCATAAAATAAAAAGCTTAGGCACCAGAATACTTGAGAGAGATTCAAAATCTTTTTAGTTTGTGTGTGTGTGTTTTGTTCTTATAAGCACTGGAAAAGTTTCTGATGAAACTGAGTTGATTTTGAGATAAAGACTGAAAATTAGATACTTTATGCCTGAGAGTAGTTTGCTTCCTACTAGGTTTTTAATTATTTTTCTGCAATACTGTGGTTTCTAAAGTTGTGTGTAGCTATTTTTTTCAGAGCAGACAAATACTCTTCAACTCAACTGCGAATCACATAGTCTACATTTTGGATGGTAGGCTGAATAAGCAGATCCCTTTAGGGCTATAGCCCTATTTTATCTTTTCTTTCCTTGGGTGAGCAGGACAAAGAGGCTCAAGAATCAAAGGATGCCTGATTGACTTAGCAATGAAGAATCTGCCAACCAATGCAGGAGACATGGGTTCAATCCCTGGATCAGGCAGACTCCTTGCAGAAGGAAATGGCAACCCAATCCAGTATTCTTGCTTGGGAAATCCCATGGACAGAGGGGGCCTGGCAGGCTACAGTCCATTGGGTTGTGAAGAGTGGACATAACTTAGCAAGTAAACAATAACAATTTAAGAACACCAGCTTAATTATGATGGGTCTTAGAATCTTTGCAGCATGGAAATGAGAGTTTATAAGTACCTTTCACAAAGGAAAAAAGTACAAAAACAGGCAATTTTAAAATGCACTTTGTTTTCCTTGGAACACAGATCAAAACGTGTCAACACTGATATTTTTCATGGTGTCTAAAATACCTGTTAGGACAAACTACATGCTGTAAACTTTGATATCTCCAGATGATCAAGAAATGACTATACTGTTTCTTATTTCCTTTGTGTATTGCACTGACTAGTCTATAAACCAGTGAACAGCTATTAATGATAAGAGAGTCATAGACTCAGTGTCTGATGAAAAATGGTATTAACACTCTTGCTCATAATAATCTATATATTTGTGAGAATTAGAATAATTGTAGCTTGCTCTGCCCACAAATGTAAGTAGGCAACTAAAACTGTCACCAAACTTACAAAACCATGTCAGTATCTTCTACTCTGACACAGAGTGACATATAGCACCCTATGTCAGCATAAAGCTGTGGTCCATGGGATTGCAAAGAGTAGAACACAATTTAGCAACTGAACAAATTAACAACAGTGTCAACAACAACAAATAAAAGAAGTTACAGAAGTTGAACCTTCACCTCTAGTCTCAGAATGAGTCTGACAAGTGGGGATCTGTAAGCAGCTCTTTTGCCCCTCTCCTGTTAGCCCATTTCTGCTTCTCCAAAATGTTAATTATAAAAATGATGTCAGTTGATAACATTTAATCTGACTTGTCTTCTCTACTGAATATACACAATGTCCTGCCTAACCTGTTGAATCCTTTCCTGGATTAAAAGGAACAAGAATGAAAAATTAAGTAGTTAAAAAATGACTAACTCTCTATTCCCAGCTTCCCCCTTAGCAAATTTGCAGGTTGACAAAGCAGGCAAGAGAGCATCCAAAAGAAGGTCAAGAGAAATCAGGCCTGCACATAATGGAGAAATGATGAAGAATCTGACCTCCTACCTTAACGATTAAATGAGGTTATTTCTCCTTTCTCCCAGTGAACAGCTAACAACATGCCTGAACATATTAAAGGACCTGAATACAGACCGATCCTTAGGATCTTGTGTACTGGGGGAACAGATAGGGGTCTCTTATTTTCCTAGGTCAATTAATGGACAGCTGTTGCTTGCAGCACTGCTGTATGACAAATGCAGATCAACCTAAAAAGTTCTGGAGTTTCACCTGACGGAAGCCACTGCAGAGACAGCTCTTGCTGGCAGCCTTAGAGGGTAAGCATTTCAGCTGTGATTTGTGCTTCACTCCCACCCTCAACTAACATTTGCCCCTTGCTCCTTTTTTATTACTCATTTCTCAGCCTGACTGTGTCTGAATTAGGGGCCTCTTGAATGATGCCACTTGATTTGACAGTATGAAATATAGTGCTCCAAAATTAAATATATGTTCAGGGCAAGCTTATGTTCAAGAACCCCCTCAAACCAGGCTTGGCCTCAACTGATTTATTGCCAGGAAGTTGATGAAACCAACACTTCTCAAATCTTGAAGTGAGGAATAGTAAGCAATTTTGAGTTGAAAGCTCCTTTCTTTCTTTCTTTCTTTTTTTTTTCTATTTTAAATGACAGATAAATCCTTGCCTTGACCCAATGATTATTTAGGTATCAGGGGCAAAGAGAGGTGAGAGACCTGTAATTACACATCATTCAGAGGTATCCTAAGAGCATAGGGGAAAAAAATTTGTCACTCTTCTAAATGCATGTCTCTTGGCCTTTGAGCTATTCAACAACTTGTCATTCAAATGTAAATGTAGAGAAATGGCCAGAAGGGCGAGTGTTAAATGCAACAACGCCACTAAAGGCACTGCTCAGTCTTGGGACAGAATTTGCAGGGGCTTCAGGAGTGTGGTTGACAGAATCCTTCAGATGGACCCCCAAGGCTGTAATTAAAGTTCCAGAGCAATTTGATCTGAAGATAAGGAGATTATCCAGATTTGCTAAATCACATGAGCCCATTATATTTTGGTCCAGAGGTCAGAGACCTGAGAAAACAGAGATTAAAAGCAGGAGGGGGAGTCAACAGAGTGAGTTGGAGGCTAGAAGAAAACAGACATCCATAGTGAGAATTTCCTGTGGAGGTCATGTGACTAGGAATGACTAACAACTCAAAGGGAAATGAAGCCCTCCCTCACTTCTGCAACTGGAAGGCAATGAATCCTGCCAACCACCTATGAGCTTAGAAGAGGACCCTCTGAGAATGAAGCACTGCAACCCCAGCCAAATCTTGGTTTCAGCCCAGTGAGACCCTAAGCAGAGTATCTATTTATGCTGTGAAATGAGATAATAAATTTAAGTTGTCAAGTTTGTGATAATCTGTTAGATAGCATAGGCAATGAATACAAGGAATCATGAATACAAGGAATACAACTTCCTTGAATACAAGGAACTTTTCTGCCTTTGAAAATTACCACGGCTGAACAGAATTTTCAGAGTTGGTCTCCAGACATGAGTCTGTCTTCTCCCCAAGTTGCCAGCTTTCTTGAATAAAGCACCTTTCCTCTCTATTGACACTCTCCCCTCAGTTACTGGTTTCTGAGAAGTGAGCAACCAAACCTGAGTAACAAAAGTAGGTGGCACACTGGACCAGACATCCATTCTGGGCACTTGGGAAGAATAAGAAGGGAGAATCTGAATAGCATTTGTCTTTATAGTTACAGTCTTCACTTGTTCTTTTATTGATGGTTTTCTTGGATAATCTATATTTTGTTTTCTAGTAAAATTGTTCCACTGTTAAATCTATTTTAAAAAATTACAGCACCCTTTTTATGTGCCAAGCATTATGCAAACGAAATACTTTGCAGGGATCGTTTACTCCTTTCTCAGCAACGCTGTTTTAAAGATGAGATGATTGAGGCCCAGAGCAGGTAAGAATTTCCCCAACACCTCAAGTAATGAACCAATAGTAGCTTGGCTAACAGAAAGTGAAAGTCGCTCAGTTGTGTCTAACTGTTTGTCCCGACTTGCCCAAATGAACTTAGCTCTCGCCTACTTGTGCTCTTCTTTTTTTCTGTCTCCATTAATAGCATTTCCATCTAATCAGAGAAGCTAGAGATTGTGGAATTATTTATGAGTATCTTATCATTTTTCTCTTCCTTTCATAAGTCCTGATTATTTTAACTTTTTACAGCTTTTTCCTATCCATTTCCATTGCTATTGTTTTGGATCAGCTATCATCATTTCTCATGTAGATTACCATAGTAGATTTTTAATTTCTCCTTGCTTTCTGGAAACCCTTCTCATCTGCCCTCCACACTATAGCTATTGTAGTCATACAATGTTTCCCCTTAAAACCCTTCAGTATCTCTGCTACACATAAAATGAATGATACTGTATGGGATCCCTTTTGTTATCTCACCCACCATAACTTTCCATCTTTATTTTATTTCCACTCTCTGAATTTTGTACCACAGCTCCTCCTTCCATGTTCCTGCCACTTTAGTCAGCTCTTCCTAAAAATGCCATTCTCCATGCCTTTGGATGTTCTATCCCTTCAGCCTATGATCTTCCTTTTGTGAAGAAATCCTACTTGTCTTTCAAAGCCCAGCCCAAATGTCACCTCTCTTGGTACAGCCATTCCTGAAAAGTCCCTATGCTGTCATTACTTTTAGGGATGTGAAACTGTTAGACTTTGGGCAGACTTCTATCCTGTACTTAAAATACTGCTTAGTAATTATTCATGCATTTTTCCCTTTCTACCAACTGTGAACTCTTCAAGAAGAGGATTATGTTTTTTTTTTTAACCTTCATGTTTCCTGTTCCCAGCCACAGCAGCAAACATGCCAGGCACTCAGTTGGTGTTCAATAAATGTCTGATGAAGAAGTGAATAAAGGGCTGAACAAAGGAGTAAGGAAAGAAAAACATGTTGTATTTGACAACTTTAGTGTATTTCAGTGCTTCTTACCTCGATTATGATCCCTGGCCCAGCAGCATCAGCATTCTAAGAACTCATTAGAAATGAAGATTCTTATCCCCATGCCAGACCTACTACTGACTCAAGAACTCTGGAGTTGGAGCTCACCAATCATAATTTAATACACTCTCTGGGTGATTTAATACACTCTCTGGGTCAGGGCAGTGGCTGAGAGGAGCTACCACACACCCGAGGTCAGGGGAGGTGGCCGAGAGGAGCAGCCCCACGTCCAAGGAGTGGCGGCTGCGCAGGAGGGCTGAGAGGAGTTATTCCACGTCCAAGGCCAGGAGGGGCGGCCATGAGGAGATACCCCTCATCCAAGGTAAGGAGTAGCAGTTGCATTTTGCTGGAGCAGCCGTGAAGAGACACCCATGTCCAAGTAAGAGAAACCCAAGTAAGACGGTAGGTGTTACAAGAGGGCATCAGAGGGCAAACACACTGAAACCATAATCACAGAAAACTAGCCAATCTGATCACATGGACAACAGCCTTGTCTAACTCAATGAAACTAAGCCATGCCTGCAGGGCAAACCAAGATGGGTGGGTTGTGGTGGAGAGATCTGACAGAATGTGGTCCACTGGAGAAGGAAATGGCAAACCACTTCACTATTCCTGCCTTGAGAACCCCATAAACAGTATGAAAAGGCAAAATGATAGGATACTGAAAGAGGAACTCCCCAGGTGCCCAATATGCTACTGGAGATCAGTGGAGAAATAACTCCAGAAAGAATGAAGGGATGGAGCTACAGCAAAAACAATACCCAGTTGTGGATGTGACTGGTGATAGAAGCAAGGCCCAATACTTTAAAGAGCAATATTGCATACGAGCCTGGAATGTTTGGTCCATGAATCAAGGCAAATTAGAAGTGGTCAAACAGGAGATGGCAAGAGTGAACGTCAACATTCTAAGAATCAGCAAATTAAAATGGACTGGAATGGGTGAATTTAACTCATATGTCCCTTATATCTACTACTGTGGGCAGGAATCCCTTAGAAGAAATGGAGTAGCCATCATGGTCAACAAAAGAGTCCAAAATGCAGTACTTGGATGCAATCTCAAAAATGACAGAATGATTTCTATTTGTTTCCAAGGAAAACCATTCAGTATCACAGTAATCCAAGCCTATGACCCAACCAGTAATGCTGAAGAAGCTGAAGTTGAATGGTTCTATGAAGACCTACAAGACCTTTTAGACTAACACCCAAAAGACATGTCCTTTTCAGTATAGGGGACTGGAATGCAAAAGTAGGAAGTCAAGAAACACCTGGAGTAACAGGTAAATTTGGCCTTGGAGTATGGAATGAAGCAGGGCAAAGGCTAATAGAGTTATGCCAAGAGATGGACTGGTCATAACAAATACTCTCATCCAACAACACAAGAGAAGACTCTACACGTGGACATCACCAGATCGTCAACATCAAAATCAGATTGATTATATTCTTTGCAGCCAAAGATGGAGAAACTCTATACAGTCAGCAAAAACAAGACCAGGAGTTGACTGTGGCTCAGATCATGAACTCCTTATTGCCAAATTCAGACTTAAATGGAAGAAAGTGGGGGAAAACCACTAGACCATTCAGGTATGACCTGAATCAAATCCCTTATGATTATACAGTGGAAGTGAGAAATAGATTTAAGAAATGAGACCTGATAGACAGAGTGCCTGATGAACTATGGAGAGTGGTTCATGACATTGTACAGGAGACAGGGATCAGGACCATGCCCATGGAAAAGAAATGCAAAAAAACAAAATGGCTGTCTGGGGAGGCCTTACAAATAGCTGTGAAAAGAAGAGAAGTGAAAAGCAAAGGAGAAAAGGAAAGATATAAGCATCTGAGTGCAGAGTTCAAAAGAAAAGCAAGAAGAGATAAGAAAGCCTTCCTCAGTGATCAATGCAAAGAAATAGAGGGAGGAAAACTACAGAATGGGAAAGACTAGAGATCTCTTCAAGAAAATTAGAGATACCAAGGGAACATTTCATTCAAAGATGGGCTCGATAAAGGACAGAAATGGTATGGACCTAACAGAAGCAGAAGATATTAAGAAGAGGTGGCAAGAATACACAGAAGAACTGTACAAAAATTATCTTCATGACCCAGATAATCACGATGGTATGATGACTTACCTAGAGCCAAACATCCTGGAATGTGAAGTCAAGTAGGCCTTAGAAAGCATCACTATGAACAAAGCCAGTGGAGGTGATGGAATTCCAGTTGAGCTCTTTCAAATCCTGAGAGATGATGCTGTGAAAGTGCTGCACTCAATATGCCAGCAAATTTAGAAAACTCAGCAGTGGCCACAGGACTGAAAATGGTCAGTTTGCATTCTAATCCGAAAGAAAGGCAATGCCAAAGAATGTTCACTACTGCACAGTTGCACTCATCTCACATGCTAGTAAAGTAATGCTCAAAATTCTCCAAGCCAGGCTTCAGCAATATGTGAACCGTGAACTCCCTGATGTGCAAGCTGGTTTTAGAAAAGGCAGAGGAACCAGAGATCAAATTGCCAACATCCACTGGATCATGGAAAAAGCAAGAGAATTCCAGAAAAACATCTATTTCTGCTTTATTGACTATGCTAAAGCCTTTAACCATGTGGATCACAGTAAACTATGGAAAATTCTGAGAGAGATGGGAATATCAGACCACCTGACCTGCCTCTTGAGAAATCTGTATGCAGGTCAGGAAGCAACAGTTAGAATTAGACAGGAAACAACAGACAGTTTCCAAATATGAAAAGGTGTACGTCAAGGCTGTACATTGTCACCCTGCTTATTTAACCTATACGCAGAGTATATCACAAGAAACTCTGGACTGGAAGAAGCACAAGCTGGAATCAAGACTGCCAGGAGAAATATTAATAACCTCAGATATGCAGATGACACCACCCTTATGGCAGAAAGTGAAGAGGAACTAAAAAGCCTTTTGATGAAAGTGAAAGAGGAGAGTGAAAAAGTTGGCTTAAAGCTCAACATTCAGAAAACAAAGGTCATGGCATCTGGTCCCTTCACTTCATGGCAAATAGATGGGGAAACAGTGTCAGTCTTTATTTTTGGGGGCTCCAAAATCACTGCAGATGGTGACTGCAGCCATGAAATTAAAAGACAGTTACTCACTGGAAGAAAAGTTATGACCAACCTAGATAGCATATTCAAAAGCAGAGACATTACTTTGCCGAATAAGGTCCATCTAGTCAAGGCTATGGTTTTTCCAGTAGTCATATATGGATGTGAAAGTTGGATTATAAAGAAAGCTGAGCACCAAAGAATTGATGCTTTTGAACTGTCGTGTTGTAGAAGACTCTTGAGAGTTCCTTGGACTCTGAGGAGATCCAAGCAGTCCATTCTGAAGGAGCTCAACCCTGGAATTTCTTTGGAAGGAATGATGCTAAAGCTGAAACTCCAGTACTTTGGCCACCTCATGCGAAGAGTTGACTCATTGGAAAAGACCTTGATGCTGGGAGGGATTGGGGGCAGGAGAAGAAGGGGATGACTGAGGATTAGATGTCTGGATGGCATCACTGACTCGATGGACGTGAATCTGAGTGAACTCTGGGAGTTGGTGATGGTCAGGGAGGCCTGGCGTGCTTTGATTCATGGGGTCGCAAAGAGTCGGACACGTGTGAGCAACTGAGCTGAACTGAACTGAACTAGCAAATAAACCACCAATAGTGTAGCTGAACCTGACAGATGTGTGTAGAACAGATCTCAGCTGTAAAGTAGTAGAAGGAACATCTGAACACTTAGGTTTTAAGCTCAGTTCTGTCATCAGCTCCTACTATGCTTTTGAGAAAGTGACTTAACCTTTTAGGTCATAAACGTTACTCTCCGTTAATTCAGAAAATTAGACTAGATAATTTCTAAATTCTCTCAGCATTAAAGTTCTCTCTTTGCATAAAAGAAGAGATGTATTCTTTGATTCCAAAGGACAAAGATAAAGGAGCGGGAAACCAAGAGAAAACTGGAGTAGCACTCAGTTCAGTGAGCCTGTGAATCTGCCGCACAATGACCGAACCATTGCTCCTGCAAGTTCACTGCTTAGAATTTTGAAGCTGCAAATGCCTGATGCTTCTGAGGAATTTAGCAACCCTTCACCCCAGTTAGTGCACCTGGCCAACCAAACAGTTCCACAGGGGAGGGGAGAGGTCCTTCCTGACCCCCTTGTGATAGATCACACCCTGAAGCATGAACTGTGATTACCCTCTCCTAGCCTGTGTAACTACTCAGGGGTTCAATAGAAATATGGGAAGTCAAGGAAGGATGGAAGTTGTCGGTGGTAGTGATATCTATGTATGTGTAGTTCCTTTCTATTTTCCAAGAACCCAAATAGGAAAATCCCTCCTTCAGTTTCACCCTGCATAATACTAATTTAATGATGTGAATTAAATTAAACATGTTATGTTATGCAGACTGTGTCTAGAATAACAACACGTTTCAGCAAAAGAAAACATGCCATCAGTGAGTAGGCAAAGGAGACCAATAAAAAAAATGCACATTCTGTCCTGTACCTAGAGGTACAAAACTATATATATATATATATATATATATATATATATATACACATACACACACACACACACACACACACACACACACACACACACACACACATATATATGGACTTCTCTGCTGGCTCAGAGAGTAAAGAATCTGCCTATATTTCAGGAGAACCAGCTTTGATCCCTGGATCAGAAAGAGCCCCTAGAAAATTAAATGGCAACCCCCTCCAATATTCTGGCCTGGAACATTCCATGTTGGAAAGAGTCACACACGACTGAGTGGCTAACACACATAAATATGTATTTTTTAATAGTGTCTACCCTATATATGAAGCTGAATGGACACAATAAAACCCAACTGGTCATTTCAACATTATAATGGCCAACTATGGAAATAGCCATTAAGCCTGGGACTAGGAGCCAGTATTGGTGAAAGCCCTAGATTTTGGCCATTATCGTCAAAACAGTTTTGATAGCTAGAAGAAATTTGGCCTCATTTCCCTCAGGGAATTACCATTTTCAGGTTCCTTGGATGCACTGTATTAAGATTCAGTCTGATACATACTTATTAGTCTTTGTTACATGTCAGGCACTGCTAGGTATGCCAGGAATACTGTAGGGTCCCTGATCAAAGAAAGCTGAGAGTCGACTAGGAGAGACAGACACTTTAACAAGTGACTGTGATATAAGGAAATGTTATAGACCAGATAGATACATGAGAGCAAGGAAAAGGGATATTTTAGATCTCAAACTGGCACAGAAATCTAGTCTGATATGCTGCCCAGAGCACAGCCCTGTTACCAGTGGAACAAACTTTGGACCTGTGTGCTGCCCATCAGGGGGACGAATGAAGCAGACACATGCCAAGAAGAAGGGCTGCCCACACTCACATCCAGGCATGTCATTAAACAGAACCTCTAAGGGGGATTCTCCAAGTTCCTGACTCAGGGCTGCTTTAAGCTGCGTGCTGTGCAGCCATGCTTGGAACTCTGTGACAGAGAACTGCAAAGGCCTGTCAAAACTCTTGACAAGTGAAGGACAGGCAAAGTGCGGGGAGGCCTGCTCTCCATCCTTGCCACCCTGTGAACACCTGTTACCAAGAGAGCAAGCTGAGAGACACATTTGGCACATATTGGCAGCAACAGTAGAATCAGCCCCTCCCCATGATTTAGTGAAAACGTGATCCTTTGTCTGCGGCTTCTGCCTCACAAATTGATTACAGTTCCCTTTGCTGCATAGTTACTAGGAGGGAGAGATAAGTAAACTCCTTGAGCAGATTTTACCATGGCTGACTATAGAGATACCAAAATTCTCAAAACATTCCTTTTTAAATGAGAAAAATAAAAAAATCACAGGAATCCCACATTAGTTCAGCTCAGTTCAGTTGCTCAGTCATGTCCAACTCTTTGCAAACCCATGGATTGTAGCACATCAGGCTTCCCTGTCTATCACCAACTCCTGGAGCCTACTCAGACTCATGTCCAGAGCATCAGTGATGCCATCCAACCAACTCATCCTCTGTTGTCCCCTTCTCCTCCTGCCTTCAATCTTTCGCAGCATCGGGGTCTTTTCCAATGAGTTGGTTCTTCGCATCCAGCCAGCCAAAGTATTGGAGTTTCAGCTTCAGCATCAGTCCTTCCAAAGAATATTCAGGACTCATTTCCTTTAGGATTGACTGGTCGGATCTCCTTGCATTCCAAGAGACTCTCAAGAGTATTCTCCAGCACCATGTTCAAAAGCATCAATTCTTTGGCACTCAGCTTTCTTTATTATCCAACTCTCACATCCATATATGACTACTGGATAAACCATAGCTTTGACTAGATGGACCTTTGCTGGCAAAGTAATGTCTCTGCTTTTAATATGCTGTCTAGGTTGGCCATAGCTTTTCTTCCAAGGAGCGTCTTTTAATTTCATGGCTACTATCACCATCTGCAGTGATTTTGGAGCCCAGCAAAATAAAGTCTCTGACTGTTTCCATTGTCTCCCACATGTCATCCCACATGCAAGGAGTTTTTCAATGGACAAGCACTTTCCTTCATTCATTTACACACTTGGGTCTACAGCAAGGCAAGAGAATGGGCAGCGCATCTCCCAGAGTTGCTGTTCTACACTTGAAGTAATGAAGGTGGTTTTGAGAGTTGAGGGACAGTGTAGCCACCACTAAGAAGCAGATGGGTCATGTGAGCTCAAGTCTTTGGAACTTTTGCAGGATCCACCTCCCTGCTGACTCTCTAAGAATTCAAGATGTGTCTGTTCTAATCCAGCTGTCATTCTGCTAGGAAGCAATTTAGGTTGTGCCTTTAAAGCAATGGAAATTCAGTCTGTCTCCCTCAGATGTAAGTGCAGCGACCCTGTCTTTGGAACCCTGAGGTTCAGGGGGACGAGGGCAAAGCAGATGAAAGGTTTGTTTTAGAACCAGACAGTTGAAACCTGTCTGTCCCTAGATAAGCTACTTCCTGATTTTTAAAATGTGAATAGTAACATCCCCCAGCTTCTGTGGAGACTCTGTATTAATGACTGTGATATACTAGGATGTCAATAAATGATTGCCAATAAGCAGAGACATCACCGTGCCAACAAAGGTCCATCTAGTCAAAGCTAGATGGTTTTTCCCATAGTCATGTACGGATGTGAGAGCTGGACCATAAAGAAAGCTGAGTACTGAAGAATTGATGCTTTTGAACTGGGGTGCTAGAGAAGACTCTTGAGAGTCCCTTGGATAGCAAAGAGATCAAACCAGCCAATCCTAAAGGAAATATCAACCCTGAATTTTCATTAGAAGGACTGATGCTGAAGCTCCAACACTCTGGCCACCTGATTCATAGAGCCAACTCATTTGAAAAGGCCCTGATACTGGGAATGATTGAGGACAGGAGAAGAAGGGGGTGACAGAGTATGAGATGATTGCATGGTATCATCAACCCAATGGACAGGAATTTGAGAAACTGAGAGATATTGAAGGACAGGGAAGTCTGGGGTGCTGCAGTCCATGGATTTGGAAAGAATCAGATATGACTTAACTACTGAACAACAACAATATTATTTTTATTAGCATATTCTGTTTTTAATAGTATAAGTGTATAAATATTTAATAGCATAAATAACAAGTTCCCTCTCCTCTTGCCAGATGACTGAGGACTCAGGGTCTGGATGTGGGGAAAAGCCTGCTACAGAGTGTCTGAGGGATCGGGTGTTTGGGATCACATCATGCAGACACCATGAAGGCAGAATTAAAAAAAAGTTTTTTAATTTGCATGTTGCTCAAGGCAGGCTTGTGCTTGCAATCTGGTTCAGTTAACCCCATTTTTAAAAAATTTTTAAAATTTTTCCTTTAAGGTAAACTTAAAAATAAACAGCAAATAAAAAATAAAAGAGAGAAATGATGAGATCTATCTAGAAAAAAGTTTTCTTCTGAGGAGGCCCCAGAGCTGGCTCTATGAGAGTGTCAGCTGCCAGTTTGTTTTATTATTACTCTGTTTAAATACATCCATGGCTGAAGGGGAGGAGGGTAATTGACAGCGGCTTCGGCTTCCTGGGATGCTTGATGCTTATTTCACGAAGCTGGTTGGGGGACTGACATGCTTTTGCTTGACATGGGCAGTAAATGATTCCCCTGCATCGAGTCCTTTCTCCATCACTTAGTGACCGTATCACTGTCTCATCTGTCGCTGTATCTGTCTTGCTCATCTCACAGCTTTCTCATGTAGATCAAATAAAATAAGTGGCTATGTACTACCCTCTCAGTATTACCTCAGTCTTTCCTCCAGTTTTAATTTTTCAAAAGTAGTTCATGGGGCTTCCCTAGTGACTCAGAACCCACCTGCCAATGCAGGAGACATGGGTCCGATCCCTATTCCTGGAAGATCGAACATGCCATGGAGCAGCTAAGCCTGCGCACCACAGCTATTGAGCCTACATGCCACAGCTACTGAAGCCTGCACACTCTAGAGCCCGTACTTCAACAAGGGGAGCCACTGCAATGAGAAGCCCATACAGCGCAACTAGATGCTACACTGTAGTCCATTAGATGTACAATAGCATTATGTCAAAAAATAATTAAATGATACTTTATTGCTAAAAATTACTAATCATTATCTGAGTCTTCAGCAAACAGTCATCTTTTTGCAATAGTAACTTCAAGGATCACTAATCATAGATCAGCATAACAAATATAATCATGAAAAAGTTTGAAATATTGCAGAATTACCAAAATGTGATAGCAAGATAAAAGTGAGCAAATACTGTTGGAAAAATAATGCCTATAGATTTGCTTGCTGCAGGGATGCCACAAACATTCAGTTTATAAAATGATGGAGTATCTGAAGTGCAATAAAACTAGGTGAGCCTATAGACAATCTTGTTAAATAAGACTTTCAGCTCTGAATCCTTTGAATCAGAAGATATACCATCAGGTATACTCCTTCCTGGAGAAGGCAATGGCACCCCACTCCAGTACTCTCGCCTGGAAAATCCCATGGACGGAGGAGCCTGATGGGCTGTAGTCCATGGGGTCACTAAGAGTCGGACACGACTGAGCAACTTCACTTTCACTTTTCACTTTCATGCATTGGAGAAGGAAATGGCAACCCACTCCAGTGTTCTTGCTTGGAGAATCCCAGGGACAGGGGAGCCTGGTGGGCTGGCATCTATGGGGTCGCACAGAGTTGGACACGACTGAGGCGACTTAGCAGCAGCATACTCCTTCCTTCTCCACAATAGTTTACAGGCTGTTCTATGATTTCTCTCCCTTTTCCTCTGACCTGCCACTTGAAATATAGGAGCTCTTTCAGGAGGATCCTATTCAGCATCCCAGCTATTTAGGCACATAGCCACTCCTCCTCTAACAATTGGAGTCAAATGGAACATCCCACCTGGGCTCATGAGTCACTATATATTCCAGGTGTACTTTAGTGACATTTTGCTTACTCTATAAAACCACATGTGAACTTGAGAACAGTTAATATTGAGTTTTCGAGAACTCAACTATCCCCCAGGGTTCAAGTTAGCTAAGGCACTCTGGTTGATACGCTGTTTGAACTTCAGATGCAACACTGTGCCTAGTTAAGGGCTTTTCTTTTATAGTTCGGGGCTTCTCAGTGGTTCAGTGGTAAAATATCTACCTGCCAATTGAAGAGACTCTGGTTTGATCCAGAGGAGGACATGGAAACCAGTATTCTTGCCTGGGGACAATCCCATGGACAGAGGAGCCTGGCAAGTTGCCTTTCCTGGGATTGCAGAAAGTTGGACACTACTGAGCAACTGAGCTCACATGCATGATTTACAGTTCAGAACACACTGCTGATTTTTAAAGACTACTATAAGGTCTCTTTTATTAATATATTCAGGATTTTCTCTTACTGAATTTAGCCTTCATTTATTTCCTTGAATGCATTTTATATGTGTGTAATACGTTTATATGTACACAATATATTACATATAAAGTGTATATGTGTATATATATATTTTTTTTTAATTAAAACAATACTCAAATAACATGCTGACTTTTGCCAAGTCTGTTTTAAAAAGCCATCTAGATTCAGTCAGATATGGAACCAAGAAGAAGGCGGAAGTTTAGGCTTCAGGTCTCAGGTCTGCCAAGGGGGATCTTAAATAAGCCAATGATAACGATTCTCAAATTTTCATCATGCACAGTCACAATTTATGTCTCTAGACCCCAAATCTTCCTGACCTCCAGACTCATCTATTCAACTGCCTCCTGACGTTGCTGTTTGGGTGACTAATACTTGTCTTGAATTTAACCCATCCAAAATCATAATCAAGAGACTCTCGATTTCTCTGTCCCCATTCCAAATCTACTTCATCTCTTTGTCCCATTTAAAAAGTGGCATCTCCGTCTTCGCAGGTGCTCATGTCAAAAGCCTAGGAATCACCTTTGACACTTCTCTTCCTTTTATACTCCATACCCATTACATTAATTAAGCAAAGAGGCCATTAATCACACTGAGGTGGTTCTAAGATCTTGGCGACCTAGTCAGCAAATCAAAATCTAAGCTGGTAAATGCCTCAAGGTTAAGGAATCACAAACAGCCTACCATAAACAGCCAACTAGGCTTTATGCTATAGCCAATCAAATAACTTGCTTTTTTTGCTCCCCACTTTCTTCACGGACACTTTCCCCCGGCTTCTGTTCAGGAGTGTTGCTAACCACTTTCTGTTTGGTGTTGCCCAATTCAAATTGATTTTTGCTCAAGCAAACTTGTAAATTTTTCATATGCCTCAGTTTATTTTTCGACATACCCACCCCCTCAGCAAATCCTATTAGTTCTATCTTCAGAATATTCCCAAAATCAGACCACCTGTCACTTGACTTCAATCACACAGCTGTTGCCATGACTATTATAATCCTCTGACTGGTTTTTCTGCTTCCTGTCTTGTACACACTACTGTTTTACTTCACCTAGCAGACAGCATGCTCAGTTCAAAAGTGAATGGGATCATGTCAGCCTCTTTCCTGAAACCCTACCATCACTGATCTTGTCCTATCACACTTAGAACAGATGCTAAGTTTCTTATCTTGGCGTTCAAGGCTTTATTTACATGACTAAACCTGAACCCTGAACCCTGAAGCATGTGATCTCATACATCCTTCTCGCTCACAGCGTTATAGGCACATTCTCACTCTCTCTCAAACACACATTTCATCCTCTCTCCACTTACTATTCTTCTGCCTGGAACTCCTCCCCTACAACAGGCAAAGAGCTTGTCCCTTCCATCAGTCAGGTGTTTGTTCAAACTGTCTCAGTGTTTTCCATCAGATCCAGAAGAGCTCCCACTTCTAATCTTACTGCTCAGTTTCTTTCCTGAAATCTGTTTCTCTTCCTAGCTCCCATTACTCTCTGACATTCTTTCTGCTCAAACCCACACCCACACTTCTTCACTCCTCCACTGAATGTAAATGCCACGAGGACAGAAACTTAAGGGTGTTTTGTTTACAACTTGGTATTTCCAGTAACTAGATCAGTGTCAGGTACTTAGTAAAAGATAAATGAAAAACTGTCAATGAATGGAAGTATGCAGTCTCTGGGCCTGTTTCTTTAGGTTTCAATAGGATGATCTATAAAATCTCCACTAGCTTTACGAACCCATGATTCCTTGCTTTATTTTTTAGTTTATGATCTTGATTTGTTATGCACAGAAAAACAACTGTGATAGAAAACTGTAGCGTAGGAGGCAATGAGCTGGACCAAATAGCATCTCTACCACAAGTTTTAAGGATTTGCTCTCAAACTTCCTTCTGATTAAACTTCTCATTCCCTAGAATTTACACGTCTATGGAAAACAAATGAGTATAGCTAATGCAATGGGTGTAAAGTATCTGATTTTGCTAAATTAAGCAAATCAAGAGACTGGTAAGATCCAGAGACTTAGGGCCAATCTTCTTATCTCCAAAGAGCTTTACACAAGCAGCCATATAGGCAAAAACATCCCCAAATTATTGGTTGAGGTACTCATTTGTAGGTGTTACCCAGTGTATTATAGTCAGATGAACAATGTGATTCTGACGACCTGTTCCAACATGTCCTGTGGGTTCTGACAAATCATACATTATCTGAGCTTCATTTGCTGAATGCATTGGCTGAAATAATGAAATAATTTCATGCAGAAATCAATCTGCATGTTTAAGGTACAGAGAAAGACAGTGCTCTTTCATAATGTTCATGGTGGCAAACCTTTTGGGCTTTCATTCAACAGAAGGAAGCTTGGAGTTAATTTAGAATAACCCCAGTATTGTTCTTTGGATGGATAAGAGAGGCAGTGCCGTTCAGTTTTAAAACCCTTGCTGCTGCTGCTGCTGCTGCTAAGTCAGTTCAGTCGTGTCCGACTCTGTGCGACCCCATAGATGGCAGCCCACCAGGCTCCCCCCGTCCTTGGGATTCTCCGGGCAAGAACAGTGGAGTGGGTTGCCGTTGCCTTCTCCGTCACAGAGAATATAGATGTTCTAATTGTTCCTTGTACATTGCCTCCAACTTTTACCCTCAGAATCATGAGGAAAGCAGACCTCTTCGGCAAGGCCAAGGAAGGTCTATTTGATCCCCTCTGCATTTCTTCCTGGGGGCCTTCCTCTTTTTCTCAAGTCTCTGGACAAAGTTAACAACTATTTGTGCACAAGGGAGTACATAGGGAGCAGTACTTGGGAAGCTTCAAGCAGAGGATCTGTAAGACAGTAGAATGGTTTTATACTGCCAAAATAAATCTCATCTTTGCACAGCTAGAGTTTCTGTTTCTTTCCTCATTTAATCTGCACTACTAAACTCTTCCTTTTACTTTCCCAATTTTAATGTGTTTGATTCCCATGAAGGAGGAAGAATGTGAGAGAGAAATAAATTTATCTCATCACAATTAGCAAAATAATATGGAGAGAGTTTGAAGGAGCCTTGCTTATGAGATGGATAAACAGAGGCAGGGGTGTTAAGTAACAGCAAGCAGCAGCAACAACAGTTGGAGAGGCTACGGAGACCAGCTTTAGAACCTAGCATTGTATATCCTATACGTGATGTCTTCTACACGTACAGGTTCTGTACATTAACTCAGAATACCACCTGAGTCCTAGAGATCCAGCTCTGCTTTGGCAAGTTATAATTGAGAGGAAAGGAGAGCAAATGAAAGGGTTGCCTCAGCTCTTGATTGGCAGCTCTGTTGCCAAAATTATAGCCAAGTTTAAACCTCAGGTTCATGAGGCATTTTGCTGCAAACTGAAAAGAAAAATCCACCAACGCCTCTGAGCACCTGAGATTAGAATGTACAAACTGCTGTGCTCAACATTCCAACTGTAGTCCTGAAATATAATGTCAGGCAGAGTGGGGAGCCATAAAATGTGAAGTCAAAGGCTGACTGAATTGTCAATGGAAGGTTCATTACTAACTGTGATGTGCTTCTTGGCATTTACCCAGACAATCTGAGGCTATGATATTAACATGTGGTGCTTTATGTGATTCCAAAACTTGCTACTTCCTCCCAGAAAGAAATGCAACTGGGGCGGAGGAACTAAAATATTTTAACTTCTTCTGCAGTTTCCTAAAAGCCCAGGAATAGTTTTAGATGTACATGAAGTATATCATCAGAAATAAAAGTGTAAGACTGTAAAACCATCATTCACAGTGACAAATGCTATCATCCTTTCAGATATTTTTCAAAACAAACCTGCATGTGTATGTTCAAATATTTATAAGACAGGGGAAAGGCAGACTATTTCCATATTAAATTTAAAGAACAAGAAAGAGAAAATAGTCTTCCTGCTTTTAATAACAAAGCAATCCAAAGGTCTTTTCCAGTTAAGAAGAGCAACTTCTAAACGTATATCTAAACGTGTGTCTGGGTCCAAGGTTTGGACTGCTTTTTGACAACACATGACATAAATCCTGCTTAGGGAATAATTGCCTGGGATGGTGCCGAGTTACCAGGTCATTTAAATCGATGCTGTGTGCTATTGCACACTTAAAATTATTTACATTGCTCTTATCCTAGCTACAATCTGTTCTCTCTCACTAATGCAGTGGAAAGCAATTTACTCCAGAATACCAAAGTCCTTCTTATTTCATTTTTGCTCCCACATCTGCTGCTCTGAGCACAAGTCCTAGAAGTAAAACCAAATAATGCAACACACAGAAGCTTTGGGGAAAGTGAGTTTTAGAGTAAACATCAATAAAATTTTCAAAGTTCTGTTTCTGACATTTTGTTCCAATTAACTTTAATGGTTAGTTGCAGTTGTTCTTTGAGAGATTTGAAGGATTTCTTCTCTCCCCTTCTAACTTCATTCCTGCCTGCCTTCTTCCCACTCTACCTCCCTCTGTTAACTTTTTGAACACATCTCCCTTTAGGATTGAGCCAAAGTTCCTTTGGCAGTTTTCATTTGAAGTGAGACTGTGGTCAGTGACTCATGTCACTCATACCATTGAAGTGACTGGGTGTTTGTGAAAAGTAAGAGAAAATGAAAGATATACCCATCTGAATGCAGAGTTCCAAAGAATAGCAAGGAGAGAGAAGAAAGCCTTCCCAAATGAACAATGCAAAGAAACAGAGGAAATCAATAGAATGGGAAATATTCAAGATATCTTCAATAAAACTAGAGATACCAAGGGAAAACTTCATGCAAAGATGGGCACAATATAGGACAGAAATGGTATGGACCTAATAGAAACAGAAGATATTAAGAAGTGGCAAGAATATAAAGAACTATAAGAAAAGATCTTAATGATTCAGATAATCACAGTGCTGTGATCCCTCACCTAGAGCCAGGCATCTTGGAGTACAAAGTCAGGTGGGCCTTAGGGAACATCACTGTGAACAAAACTTGTCGAAGTGATGGAATTCCACCTGAGCTATTTCAAATCCTAAAAGTGATGCTGTGAAAATGCTGTATTCAATATGCCAACAAATTTGGAAAACTCAGCAGTGGCCACAGGACTGAAAATGGTCAGTTTTCATTCCAATCCCCAAGAAAGGCAATGCCAAAGAATGTTGAAACTATCACACAAATGCACTCATTTCACATGCTAGCAAAGTAATGCTCAAAATTCCCTAAGCCAGGATTCAACAGTACATGAACTGAGAACTTTCAGATGTACAAGTAGGATTTAGAAAAGGCAGAGGAATAAGGATCAAATTGCCAACATCCATTGGATCATAGAAAAAGCAAGAAAATTCCAGAAAAATACCTACTTCCACTTTATTGACCACACTAAAACCTTTGACTGTATGGATAAAAATAAAAAACTATGGAAAATTCTTAAAAAGATGGGAATAGCAGACCACCTTACTGGCCTCCTGAGAAATCTGTATGCAGGTCAAGAGGCAACAGTTAGAACCAGATATGGAACAATGGACTGGTTCCAAATTGGGAAAGAAGTACATCAAGGCTATATATTGTTACCCTGTTTATTTAACTTATATGCAGAGTACATCAAGAGAAATGCCAAACTGGATGAAGCACAAACTGAAATCAAGACTGCAAGGAGAATTATCAATAACCTCCGATACACAGATGACTCCACCCTTATGGCAGAAAGTGAAGACAAACTAAAGAACCTCTTGATGAAGGTGAAAGAAGAAAGTTAAAAAGTTGGCTTAATACTCATATTCAAAACACTATGCCAGGTCATGGCATCCAGTCCCATCATTTCATGGCAAATAGATGGGGAAACAATGGAAACAGTGATAAGCTTTATTTTCTTGGTCTCCAAAATCACTGCAGATGGTGACTGCAGCCATGAAATTAAAAGATGCTTACTACTTGAAAGAAAGGCTGTGACAAACCTAAACAGTGTATTAAAAATGAGGGACAATATCTTACTGACAAAGGTCTGTGTAGTCAAAGCTATGGTTTTTCCAGTAGTCATGTATAGATGTGAGAGTTGGACCATAAAGAAGGCTGAGCACTGAAGAAGTAATGCTTTTGAACTGTGGTGTTGGAGAAGGCTCTTGAGTCTTTTGGACTGCAAAGAGTTCAAATCAATCAATCCTAAAGGAAATCAGTCCTGAATATTCACTGTAAGGACTGATGCTGAAACTGAAGCTCCAATGCTTTGGCCATCTGATGCAAAGAACTTACTCATTGGAAAAGACCCTGGTGCTGGGAAAGTCTGAAGGCAGGAGGAGAAGCTGCCAACAGAGGATGAGATGGTTGGATGGCATCAGTGACACAATGGACATGAGTTTGAGCAAGCTCCAGGAAATAGTGAAAGACAGGAAAGCCTGCTGTGCTGCAGTCCATGGGGTTGCAAAGAGTCGGAACATGACTGAGCGACTGAACAACAACATATATATATATATACATACTGCATCAAGCTGCTTGCAGAATCCTAGTTTCCTGACCAGGGATCGAATCCAGCCCCTTGCAGTGAGAGCAGTGAATCCTAACCACCGGACTGCCAGGGAATTCCTTTGTTTCATTATTAAATCTTTATTATATTTACATCCACCTGAGAGCATTGAAAGTTCTTAGTTTTTGTTTGTTTGTTTGTTTGCACAAAAAACAAACAGACAAACTAGGAAGGATTTAGAAACAAACTGAAAAATGACATCATAGATAACTAGTGAAAAATTTAAAAACCTCTCCATTATGGTAAGTCAAGATCTAAGATATTCTTCTGACTATTCTGGAGTTCCAGAGTGAACATCTAGGGGTTATCAACATGCCAGAGGTTAGGATATAAACAGCTCCATTGATTTTCAAGAGCCAATGGTTTTCATCATCTTTCTATAGAGACTCTTGGTTGCCTATTCAAACCTACCTCTTTTTTTCCTCAGCTAGGAACATCCCAACTTTATTCATGTGTCTAGCTTTCAGGGAGGAAATACTGAATACGCTAAGGAAAAAAATCCAATGGTTTAATCTGTTCTCCCTTGTGACCGGTTTAAGGGTGAGTATGCAACCCAGTTCCAGCCCATGAAATTAAGGGATAACTTGCTGCAAATTTTGTCAGACAGGTTTCCTCAGTATTAAAACAGACATACAGGAAGAGATGGATGCTCTTCTTTTGAATATTGGGTCTAGAGTTGACGCCTGGCAGTGTGAGGACAAGCCAATGAGCTATAGAAGGTAGAAAGCCTTGAGTCCTAGATGGCATAGTTAAAATGAAAATATCTTGTTAATATTAAAACATCCTATGGCAAAAATAAACTCAGCCTACGAGGAAGATATTGAGGTTAACAAAAGGAAGATATCGAGGTTAACAAAATTGATATGAAGTTGAAGAACTTTTGAAAAAAAAAAAATCAAGTGGAGTGTCATCAGCTTCCTACCCAACCTCCTAAATCCTACCATAAATGACTTCTGATCAACTTCCACTCATAGGAATATGTAACCAATTAAGAATCACACTACTCCACTCTCTGGAAAACCACTGAGAATAAAAGTAGATCCATTACCTTTGTGCTGCAGATGGCAACACAGGGCTAGGAAGCAAGCACTCCACACTGGCAGGGTAGCCTGTTGGAACTGCAATTATCAACGCCAGACCAAACTGAGCCACTGGGTTTGGAAAAGTTGGGGAGCAGAAAATCACAGCATTCTGGAGAGCTGCTGGACACGACAGTGCTAGTATCAGAGCAATATTATTGCAAACATAAAAGCAAGAAAGGAGATGAGGCCATCAAGGGACCACATGCGAGTACATAGGGACCTCCTAGATGTCACAGGAGGAATCTAGGAAGGGATGGGAATCACTTGGCGAAGAGCCAGAAGAATACGCTGTTAACTTCATTGCATCCCTAGATCATTGTGACAAGGAACAACATGGGTTTGCTACTATCAAACCAACAGTCACTGATCTGGGTTAGAATAGAAACCTGATGTGTGGAGAGGAACTCCTTAATAGCTACGAGGCCAAAATGGCTTTGTTTAACGGTATATTGATGAGCTGACGATGTTTTAATGGAGCTTACTTATAACAATGAATGGATACATTCCAGAGTACAATTGGCTGCCCATGTGATATCTTATATAGCAACTTAAGTTTTTAAAGTATTATTTCTGAAACTTCAGTGTGTCTATGGCCCACTTAGAGTCTTTGTTTAAACCGCTGAACTCTAAGGCTGCTGATTCTCACTTGGAAGTTCTAGGATGGCTATAGAAATCTACATTTTCAACAGGTTTCCTATGTGATTCTAACATAGGTGATCCACACTTTCAGAAATTCTCTTCTAAGAATTTTGCATTAAAGTATAGATGCTATAAATAAAAACATGTAGTTTTTCCCTCCAAGAAGGCTCTGCATTTGAAATATTGTTCCACTGTTAAGAATGAGGTTGATACTGAATAGTCCTCTTGGGATCTACAAAGAGTCCATGAGTTGTGATTTGGCCACCCAAGAGCTATTATATTGCTGTCATTTTTCTTCATAGAGATCCCTTAAACCTTACAGAAGGAATTTCGTTTTTGAGGAGGGGAAATGAGAAATATGGAAGATAACACTCACTTCGTATTTCCTCCTTCACTGAAAATGAAAGTGTAAGAGGAGGTCAAAACTCCACCATCCTTGAGACCAAGAAGCAAAGTATTGATCTGTGATTTTCTGAGAGCAGAGACTGTTATTCATCTTTGCATTCCCAGTACCCACCTGTAACACTGCTCTATCTACTACCTGGCATGTAATAGAAACTTGCTAGTGAAAAAAGAAAAGTGAAAGTGTTAGTCACTTCAGTCTCTTTGCAGCCCCATAGACTGTAGCCCATCAGGCTCCTCTGTTCAGGGAATTCTCCAAGCAAGAATACTGGAGTGGGTAGCCATTCTCTTCTCCAGGGGATCTTCCTGACCCAGGGATCGAACCCAGGTCTCCTGCATTGCAGGCAGATTCTTTACTGCCTGAGCCACCAGAGAAGCCCCTGAAACATGCAAAATGTCTGTCAAATGTTAGTAGACTTGGAGCATTTCTGGTCTGAGCTTATAAGAACCCTAAAACAGCAACAAATGTATATTAAATTCTTAGCTCTAAGAGACAAGAGCAATGTGTTTTGCTTGTTTTCCCACCATTGTGTATAGTGAACACTAAACAAATGTTTGTTGAATGACTAATGAACGTATAAATATATATAGATTCTAAAACTCTAGAATTACCTTTTACATGACACCAGTTTTCTAAACTAGTTTCTTAGTAATGGAAACTTCCCTTCAAAGAAAAACTCATATAGGATCCCCTCCAGATAAGACAGAGAGATCAGAGGTGTTGAGGATTCCTTTCCTTTGCATCTCCAACATCCTTCAGCAACAAATAGTTCTTGAATCAATTTCTCTTAACCTAATTTAAAACTATTGGTCTGTACAACCTTCACAAGATTCCTGTGCAGCTTTCTACTCTTCAAGAGGTTATATTTTAGGATCATGGGAAGTTAACTTTAGCATGGCTCACCTTTCTAAAAAGGAGCAGGAAATACTTTTTTCCTCATGAGGGAGATACATTTTAATCTTTTAGCCATAAGATATGCATACCCTCCACTTACTTCCTTTATAAAATCTAAAATAAAATTTTATATACAGGTAGACTTTCTTTTACTGTGTGTCACTGTTTAATTATGCTTCACAGATTTTGCATTTTTACAGCTGAAAAGTTGTGGCAATTCTGTGTCAAGACGTCTATCAGCACCATGTTTCCAACAGCATTTGCTTTCTTCATGTCTCTGTGTCACATTTTGGTACTTCTTCCAAAATTTCAAACTTTTCATTATTATTATACGTGTTACAACAATCTGTGATTATGATCCTTGATGATACTACTGCAAAAGATTTTGACTTGAGGAAAGCTCAGTTGATGGTTAGCATTTTTAGCAATATAGTATTTTTTACTTATGGTATATACATTTTTAAGACTTAATGCTATTGCACAATTAATAGACTTCACAACATAGTATAAATATAACTTTTATATGCACTGGGAAACCAAAAATCTGAATGGCTCGGCTAAAGTGACTTAGCACGCGTGCATGCACTTCATTGTAGTGGTCTGGAAACAAATGCACAAAGTCTCTAAGGTCTCCCTGTATATAATCAGGAAATATAGTTATTCTGGAATTTCCTTTTAATTCATTTTATAGACTATATCTATCATAAATTCTACTTATTCATAATCAACTATGGTAGGTATAACTTTCCTTTTTCTACACACTTTCCAACCATTTTCTTCTGGTTCCTTTGCTAAGCTAGTGGAAATAAAAATTACAGTGCCCCTCAATTCCACCCCAGTGACTAGCCCTCACCAACACCATCATCACTGTCATCTTACATACATGCATCAACCAGGTTTACCAGTCAGAATGCTCATCTCCCTAACTACAGGGATTGGCTCAGAGTGAGAATGTGACTTCAAGCTGGGAGGTAGGAAGGAAGGGTCTTCTCTCTCTTTTTACTATGATGCTATAAAGGTGATGTTGTGGGGATACTGGTAATCATGTTGCCCACCACCAGGGGGAAAACAAGCCAAGTTAGGAAATGATCTGATGACCCATTTGAATGACCAAATGACCCATTTGAACCCCTGGGTCTGGCTATTTTCATACACTGTTCCACCTCTAACAATTATGTGAGCTCTAATGCCCTCTGTTCTCCCAAAATAGACTTAATTGATTTCTGCCATTTAAAATCAAAAGATGTCTTTTAAATGAAACATTTATTGTATTCAGAAGAAAAGGAGGAATTTATGAACTTACAGAACACTGAGGAACATTTATCACATTGAACTGAAGTTACTCTTAATCTCTTTCTTGTTTATTTATAATCTCAAATGAATGATGTAAACTAAGTGTGAGATTATACTGAAGAGGACCTAGTGTTTGAAGTTTTAAAAACTTTTTAAAAATAACCACTATAAGGATTCTGATGTTTCATTTTATTTTGACAAATCTCACTGTTTTATTTTATATGTAGTATTCTGGGTGAGAAAGGTAGAAATAAATAAGAAATGGGGTTTTTATATTTATTTAAAATTTCTTCTCTGTGCTTTAACAATCTCCAAATTCTGAACAGAAATTATGCCTTAACTTTTAAACTACTTTCTGCAAATTAAGGAGGCTTCCTTGATGGCTCAAGCAATATAAAATCCACCTGCAATTCAAGAGACTCAGGAGCCTTGGGTTTGACCCCTGGTTGGGAAGATCCCCTGAAGATGAAAACGGCAACCCACTCCAGTATTCTTGCCTAGAAAATCCCATGGACAATGGAGCCTAGCAGGCTATAGTCCATAGGGTCGCAAAGAGTCAGACACAACTGAGTATATATGCATGCAGGCAACAAATTAAGAATGGTAATAATAGTTAATATTTAATTAGGGCTCAAAATGTGCTTGATACATGCCAAGCTAGATACTTCTGTACTTCAGCTTAGCTGGTGTGGTAGTGAGCCATCAAGATGGCCTGTCTTGTCTCCTGGCATGCACACTCCTGTGTAGCTCTCACACTGAACAGGGCTGACCTACATAACCAATAGGATATTGTGGAAAAGATGATGCGTGACTTCTGAGGCTATGCCATAAAATATGTTGCTCTCTTTTGAATTACTCAGTCTGGAAGGTGGTAGCTGCCAAATGGTTAGGACACTTAAGCAGCCCTATAAAGAAGTCTATATGGCGGAGAACTGAGACCTCCTGCTAACAGCCAGCACCAACTCATTGTCCACGCAAGTGAACAGACTCTGTAGCCCCAGTCTAACCTTTAGATGGTTCAAACTCCAGCCAACATCCTAACACAACCTCAGGAGAGATCCTGAACCAGAATCATCGAGCTAAGCAGCTCCAGAATTCCCACCCCACAGAAACTATGAGATAATAAATCTTTGTGCTTTTTAACCCACTAAGTTCTGAGAGAATCTGTTAATATATCAAGAAAGAGCAAATGCAGTTGGTTCTGTTGCAATGTTCATTTTATAAGTGGAAAAAGTTAAGGTTTAGAGAAGCTATAAAATGAGCTCAAGATCACAAACCAAATAATTGAAACACCTGGGCTGAAACTGAGGCCTGTTAGATAGCAAAGCTCCATGCTACCTTCTGTACATACATACTCTGGAAGGGAGCAGCAAAAGTCAGCTTAAATGACTGCTCACACAGCAACCTCTTCATGTGTGTCTCTTTGCTACTAACCCTGGACAAGCAAAACAATATGAAATTGTCTTTTCATAATTCAAAAAAGTTGAATGTTGACATTTATATGTTAAAACCTTACAGAAAATATACCCACAGTAAATGTCACCTTGTCCTGTGAGGTTATATGGATGCTATTGATATTCTTTACAGTTTTTACAAGGTTCTGAGATGGAGATAACATGTCTACTGTATAATAATACTCAGTAAGGTTTAGATAAAAAAACATTCCAGATATTAAATTTATAAATAATTACAGATTTTTAGAAGAGGATAGAAAGAAAAGTGACTCAATAGATGAGAGGGAAAAAAATGTATGTTTGGATACTTATAACAAAGGTAGTTATGTTCAGCGGTATCTACTGCCTTGTCTTCTCTCCATCCTCCGTTTCTCTTTAGGTCATTGTAGTTCCCAAACCTTTCCCATAACACATGTGACCAAAAATTTGGCACTCAGCTGCCATCCTCTTCAGTTCAGTTCAGACACTCGGTCGTTGATTCTTTGTGACCCCATGGACTACAGCATGCCAGGCTTCCCTGTCCATCACCAACTCCCGGAGCCTACTCAAACTCATGCCCATCAAGTTAGTGATGCCATCCAACCATCCCATCCTTTGTTATCCCCTTCTCTTCCAACCTTCAATCTTTCCCAGCATCAGGTTCTTTTCTAATGAGTCAGTTCTTCCCATCAGGTGGCCAAAGTATTGTAGTTTCAGCTTCAGCATCAGTCCTACCAATGAATATTCAGGACTCGTTTCCTTTAGGATGGACTGGTTGGATCTCCTTGCAATCCAAGCGACTCTCAAGAGTCTTCTCCAACACCACAGTTCAAAAGCATCAATTCTTTGGTGCTCAGCTTTCTTTATAGTCCAACTCTCACATCCATACATGACTACTGGAAAAAACATAGCTTTGACTACATGGATCTTTGTTGGCAAAGCAATGTCTCTGATTTTTAATATGCTGTCTAGATTGGTCATAACTTTTCTTCCAAAGAGCAAGCATCTTTTAATTTCATGGCTGCAGTCACCATCTGCAGTGATTTTGGAGCCCCCCAAATAAAGTCTGTCATTGTTTCCACTGTTTCCCCATCTATTTGCCATAAAGCGATGGGACTAGTCGCCATGATCTTAGTTTTCTGAATGTTGAGTTTTAAGTCAAATTTTTACTTTCCTCTTTCATGAAAGAGGCTTTTAGTTCTTCTTCACTTTCTGCCCAAGGGGTGGTGTCATCTGCATATCTGAAGTTATTGACATTTCTCCCAGCAATCTTGATTCCAGCCTGAGCTTCATCCAGGCTGGCATTTGCATGATGTACTCTGCATCTAAGTTAAATAAGCAGGGTGACAATATACAGCTTTGATATATTCCTTTCCCAATTTGGAACCAGTCTGTTGTTCCATGTCCAGTTCTAACTGTTGATTTTTGACCTGCATACTGATTTCTCAGGAGGCAGATCAAGTGGTCTGGTATTCCCATCTCTTTCAGAATTTTCCACAGTTTGTAGTGATCCACACAATCAAAGACTTTGGCATAGTCAATAAAGCAGATGTTTTCTGGAACTCTCTTTCTTTTCCTATGATCCAGCGGATGTTGGCAATTTGATTTCTGGTTCCTCTGCCTTTTCTAAATCCAACTTGAACATCTGGAAGTTCATGGTTCTTGTACTGTTGAGGCTTGGCTTGGAGACTCTTGAGCATTACTTTGCTAGCGTGTGAGATGAGTGCAATTGTGAGGCAGTTTGAACATTCTTTAGCATTGCCATCCTCTTAGTCTCCACATTTCTCTACTCTGGCCACACCCACCCACACGTCTCAGTTACTCTCTGTACATACAATACCTGCCATAATACAACCACTATCCTGTACTGCAATGAGAATGTGTCTATGTGCATGTGTATATGTGTGTGCCATTTGTGCACTGTCTGTGACCTGATACTCTCCACTCAGCTGTGTTTTCAACAGCTGCAGTTAATTCTTCCATAACAACCCACCCTTCCCTTTACTAACCCCCAGCACAATCCCCTTAAGATGTGTCCTGCATTTCTATTATTTCCAGAATGTTGAAAACAGAACCCTGCTGGCCAGAAAAGAACCATACGAGCTACACAAAACATGAAGTTTAAATCAAAATGAATCAACAGGACAGATAACAAACAGAAAAGAGGCACTGGAGCAGCACTGTTCTTATGGGAAAACTCCAGGGAGACACAAAGCACCCTAGTTCTGCCTAGACAGCAAGACAACTCAGTGCTTTGTCTTCAGAAAGCGAATATTTCCTAGAAGATAATGGTTTAAAGTAATGTTCCCTTAGCTCTTCTATCATAGTCCTAAAATGAAAGTAGATGAGAGAAGGGTGCATAACTCCAAACTGAGTATTCAAGAAGCATGGATTTGATATACGCTCTGCTGATAGCTAGTTGTATAATCTTGGCAATACTTTTTTTTCATTTCTATGATTCTTATTTTTCTTCTATTAAAGATGGTGATTTGACTCTAAGATTCCTAAAGTCACTGCTACTTTAACATTTGTGTTTTGGTATTAATTAAGGAGGGAGCCATAATTTAATAAAGTTGAAGAAATTTAGCTCAATAGGGTGAAGTTAAAATAATCTTAGAGAAATGATTAAAAGTGAGCATATAATGGTCTTCATTTTAACACAGAGAGTTTTTTAAAGATAAAGATTATTCATTAGAAAAGACTCTGATGCTGGGAGGGATTGGGGGCAGGAGGAAAAGGGGATGACAGAGGATGAGATGACTGGATGGTATCACCGACTTGATGGACGTGAATTTGAGTGAACTCCAGGAGTTGGTGATGGACAAGAGGCCTGGCGTGCTGTGATTCATGGGGTCACAGAGTCCAGACATGACTGAGCGACTGAACTGAGCTGAATCTTAACTATAGTCAGCATGAGAAGAAGTACACTTTACTTGGTGAGGTTAGTTTCAACATGGCTCTCCCTGACTGCACTGGATGCCAAAGTTGCAATAGGCAACAGGAAATAACACACATATCCTCCTAAGATGACTGTCACAGCACATATGTACTTATTTTTTTCAGACAGTCTATCCCAAGCAGAAAGAATATGCAGGGTGTTTTTCATTGATCCTTTGATTTCACACATTTCACGGGCAGATTGTTTGATGTAAGAGGTTAAAACTCCTATGTATAGCCTGTATTTCCTTTTTTTCCAGTATTCATCTACTCTGGGTCTCCTGACTAGTGATCACAGTACTTGAAGGCGGAATATGGGTGATAGAAAGACGATGACAAAACAATATAGCAAGTCAGTGATTTTCTGGTAAATTTATGACTTTTTCTATCGTAAGATCACTATCCCCTTACTCTGTACACACGCACAGATGCGCAATATATACAGTAAGGGCCAGTGCTCATACTGAACATAATTGGCTCTGGAAAGTAAAATAATTATCATAGTTAACATAGCTTACTATGTGAAGACTTTATAGCAAAAATGTTCATAAATAATCTCATATATCCCTCACAGTAGTCTTTGGAAATAAAAATACTATTATTAACTCTACTTTACAGGCGAGGAACCCAAGAGTTGGAGAGTTAAGTACTCTGCCCAAGGTGTCCTACTAGTAAGTGGTGGAGCCAAGATTTGAACCCAGTGGTCCAATTTCAAAGCCCATTTTGGCTGGCCCAAGAGAAAGATACCAGGTCTGATTCATACAACCCTCAACTTGAACCTGACTTTAGACTTTTTAAGAAAACAGTATTAAGGTTCAATGTACAAAGAAAATTCCAATTCTTACCTGCAGGGGGTAGAACCAGGCTCTGTACTGCAGTGACCACACTCTTACACTGCCCCAGTGCAGCTTGGCCTCCATACTAATGACTTGCAAATGTCTTTGACTGTAACCCATGATAAAAAAATATTTTACATTGCATCCAAGGGCACACACATAAACACACATGCACATAAACATCTAACAAACTACACTTCACAGGAAAGTAATTGATCATATAATATGTAATATACTTTTTTCTATTCTCTATTCCATTCTATTTCATTATTGGTAGAGACTCCTCAAATTGACTTTCCAACTCCAATTTTGAATAATGATGCTCTATAAAATTCCTCCAGTGGTATGTCTCCCCGCCTCGTCTCCTCTTGTTTTCATCCCAAATTACTGTAATATGAGTGTATTTATGATAGACATATTTACTTTAGAAATAGTTTGAGAGTGTTTTAATAAAACTTTGTCACTTCTTATGAAAGAGGAACATTAATTACTTGACTATAATGAACATCTCATTTCCCTTTTGATGCCAAATGAATGTTTGCATAAATGAAATATGAATTTGAAAAAATTATGTGACAAAACTAAATAATGATGGTTTACATTATAGTATTTATCACATCTACTGATGATTCATATACATACATATGTTTATATATATAGATATAATTGTTTCCAACTGTGTCTATATCCTATAAAAATAATTGGATAGACGTTCAATAAGCTGGAAAAGTAAATTTAGAATTGTCCACAGTAAAAAATCTGCCTGTGATGCAGGAGCTGCAGGAGCCACGAGTTTGTTCCCTGGGTCAGGAAGATCCCCTGGAGGAGGAAATGGCAACCCACTCTAGAATTCTTGCCTGGGAAATACCATGGACAGAGGAGTCTGGCAGGCTACAGTCCACAGGGTCGCAAAGAGTCAGACACAACTGAAGTGACTTAGCACAATACAGCTTAAAATATTAGTCTATGTAGCTCCTACAAAATTCAATGTAAAGGGCCCTGGGTGACATGTTAAATATTTATTTAAACTATTTATTTAAATAGTTATCCTCCAAACTAAGAACTTTCCCTTGGTACAAACATGTTGACATGTCATAGACAAGGGGTTTGAATATGAAACCCAAGTTGAAAATGAACGTCTAGGGGACAGATGGTACAATTGTGGGGGTTGATTTCCACTTGAAGTTGCTTTTCACATGGGCCCCTTAAGTAGGACAAAAGGCAATAGATATTTATTGATTGCCTGAGAAAGAAGGACATCACCTAATATTGGGGTATTTTGGAGGCAGGGAGATTTTTTCCCCCTCCTTGGCTCCTCAGGAAGTGGTAATAGAGAAAATCAGGAAGTAAAGTGTGAGAGGTCAGAGTTTAGCCACAGGGAGGGACCCTGAAACTCTGTATTGCAGAAATGGCCACAAGACTTTGAAAAAGGAATATTGACTATTTAATGTTCATATTGCTTATGTTTCTGAAATGTAAATCTCCTCCTTTTCCTTAAATATTATTTTATGCCCATAAAATCCTCATAATGAACTTGTGTGTGTGTGTGCACACGCACATGCACATGTATATTTATTGTTTCTGTTTGGACATCAAGTAAAGGGACAGAGTTTTACATCTGGGTTGATGAGTCTGGAGGACAGCTCATTTGGAATGTAAAGAAAATGTGTAACTCAGCCATGTCAGCAAAAGCATGACTTGGAGCTGCAAGTGGCCATGAAATGTAAATAAAGCCTGTTGGGGATTCACAAATATACTTACTGATGGCACTGGATCTTCCACAGGATGCAGACTGGGGTTGTGAATTGATCATATTGAGATCTTAAGAAGGGCTTTGCAGATGGCTTGGTGGTAAAGAATCTGCCTCCCAATAAAGAAAACTAAAGAGATGCGGGTTTGATTCCTGGGTTGGCAAGATCCCCTGGAGAAGGAAACTGCAGCCCATTCCAGTATTCTTGCATGGAGAATCCCATGGACAGGGGAGCCTGGTGGGCTAGAGTCCATGGAGTCACAAAGAGTCGGACACTACTGAACACACACACACACACACACACACACAGATCTTAAGGAGAAATGACCCCAACTGATACCAAGTATCTGTTTTTTCATGTGGTTTAAACATATTTAGACCCAAAATTTCCAAAATATGCATATATTATTTTACTTCTAAAAGCGGGATGTGTATCAAACAATAAGACAAGGTTTGGAAATCTGAATTGTAAACACTGGGAACCTAGGCAATAATTCATCATACTAATAAAGTGGACTGTAAAATGCTTAAAAGTTCAAGTTCAAATGAATCTTAATCCAAGACCCTGTAAAGTTCATAGTCTTATATTTAGTTTAAGAATTTCTAAATTTATAAGATTCTTTTCAATTAGAAAAAGCAGAAAATTGGCAGAATTCCTACTTTAAGGAATATCTACAGACTGAAATTTTTGTGTGCTGAAAACTTGATTAAAGTAACACATTCAAGGGTGGTTCACATTTTTAGTCCACTCTCATTTTCCATTTCATCTGCACCCTTCATGTCCTAGACATGCTGGAAAAGTGTACCATAAGTTTCTAAGTTTCCTATTTTTCCAATAGTTAGGCTTTAGAAATTTTGTTTTCCACAGATTATATTCTTTGCATGAGAGTTTACCTAATAACAGAGGAAGAAGGAAGAGCGGGAAAGTAGAAAAGAATAAATGAGTATTGGTTGAGCTCCTGTGTGCCTCTTCTATGTGTGGCCATTATGAAGATGCTTCCTCCATAAATTATATCATTAAATTAAGTTAGTCTTCATATATTATTATCCCCAATTTATAAGACAGCCTAAGAAAACTAAGTCAATTGACCAGGATCATATAAACAATAAGTAAGGTCCACTTATAAGTAAACCAGAGAGTTCCAAAGTGTGCCCATGTGTATCAGTTAAGTACTTCTCCAAAGAAACTAGAAGTTGCCTGATCACACTAGCTTGGCAAATGCTGAATTAAACATCATCAAAAGGTTTATTATAAGACTTACCTGAATCATTAATAAGTTAAGGCTGATTGTCATTTTTAAGAAGGTAATATAGTAAATAGAAACTTTCACTAGTTGTTAAAAAGAGTAACTCTCAGAATCAGTGTTCAGTGGCTTATTTGCTTTCAGAAATAAATACTATACAAACTACATTACCTCCAAAAGACAGATTTTGATCGATCTAGAACAGTGCAATGACATGATCACAATCTGCCAGAATGTGGTTCAGGCCAGGTGGCTGGTAGCACATCAAACATGTCCTGCAATTCTGAGCACAAGTAAAGGAGTCTTTATTGATTTTCTCTGGTTGCTTGACAGCCTGAGCCCATGGGTGATGCAGGGCTACAAATCCCATCAAATTCACAGGAACTTTTCGACAGACTATGTCTGTCTCCTCTGCTGAAGTGATATGGTTGAACCCATCTTGGGTTTATACACTGATTATATCCTTGGATAACATGCCACTGCAATTTCTAAATTGTCCAGCTGAAGAAAGGGCCCTACTGAAAAAAAAATAAAAAAGCAAAACACCAAAGGAATTTTATTCCTCTCTGATGTATGCTATCTTTTTGTTTGATAGTTACCTAAAAGTACAATTTTATTGTATTGTAATAATTTTGTTTGAAAAAGAAATTTTTGTTGGAAATTTTGATAGAAACTTAAAACACTATAAAAACATATATTACAAAAATTATTCTCTCTTCCAAACCATCTTATTTCTCTTATTCTCCAAAGTCAATATTGAGATCATGTCTTAGAAATTCTTTCAAAAGTTTTCTATGTATATACAAGCATATGTTTATGGACATTTTTGCAGGGAGCTACATATACTGAGAATTACTACACGAGTTTCTGGTTCTAATGTTCTGAAGATTTCTTGAATTAAGATCTTTTAGGTAACTGAATTTGAGATAAAATGGGTTACTATAATTTGTTTCAAGTGAAATACCAAGTTTGACTAGCTGGATTGGTCTTTTTATACTATAGCCATATTAATTGATGTACCACACCACACAACACAGCCATCCTATATGACAGCATTCTATGTACTTGTCCTCTGGGAAATATCAAGTTAGCAAGGGAAAGTGACATGAACAGGAAGGTGGAGAGAAAAGCAGTAACTGGTTGGCCCTGTACAGAATGCGGCTTTTAATGTAAGGATTACATGAAACCTTTAAGATCTAACTGGTGGCTGGGCGATTATACTAATTGAATTACCTGTGCTGTCCAGCACAGTAGCCAGAAGCCATATGTGACTACCGAGGATCTGAAATATGGCCAGGCTGAATCAAAACGTGTTGTAAGTACACGCATTGGGTTTTAGACTTAGAAGACTGTGAATGAAAAAATAAAAGATTATAAAATGTTTAAATTGGTTACATATTGAAATGATAATATTTTCAATTCTGTTCAGTTCAGTCACTCAGTAATGTCTGACTCTTTGCGACCCCATGAATCGCAGCACGCCAGGCCTCCCTGTTCATCACCATCTCTCGGAGTTCACTCAGACTCATGTCCATTGAGTCCATGATGCCATCCAGCCATCTCATCCTCTGTCATCCCCTTCTCCTCCTGCTCCCAATCCCTCCCAGCATCAGAGTCTTTTCCAATGAGTCAACTCTTCACATGAGGTGGCCAAAGGACTAGACTTTCAGCTTTAGCATCATTCCTTCCAAAGAAATCCCAGGGTTGATCTCCTTCTGAATGGACTTGTTGGATCTCCTTGCAGTCCAAGGGACTCTCAAGAGTCTTCTCCAACACCACAGTTCAAAAGCATCAATTCTTCGGTGCTCAGCCTTCTTCACAGTCCAACTCTCACATTGATACATGACCACTGGAAAAACCACAGCCTTGACTAGACGGACCTTAGTTGGCAAAGTAATGTCTCTGCTTTTGAACATACTATCTAGGTTGGTCATAGCTTTTCTTCCAAGGAATAAGCGTCTTCTAATTTCATGGCTACAGTCACTATCTGCAGTGATTTGGGAACCCCCAAAAATAAAGTCTGACACTGTTTCCACTGTTTCCCCAACTATTTGCTATGAAGTGATGGGACTGGATGCCATAATCTTCGTTTTCTGAATGTTGAGCTTTAAGCCAACTTTTTTACTCTCCTTTTTCACTTTCATCAACAGGCTTTTTGTTCCTCTTCACTTCCTACCATAAGGGTGGTATCATCTGCATATCTGAGGTTACTGATATTTCTCCCGGCAATCTTGATTCCAGCTTGTGTTTCTTCCAGTCCAGCATTTCTCATGATGTACTCTGCATATAAGTTAAATAAGCAGGGTGACAATATACAGCCTTGACGTATTCCTTTTCCTATTTGGAACCAGTCTGTTGTTCCATGTCCAGTTCTAACTGTTGCTTCCTGACCTGCATACAGATTTCTCAAGAGGCAGGTTAGAATTAAATAAAATTAATTTCATCTATTTCTTTTAAACTTTTCAATGTGGCTGCTAGAAAATATTAAATTACATATGGAGCTCACATTAAATTTCCATTGGACAGTGTAATACAGACAAGAATATCTAAGTAAGAGCATACTGGAAGTCTTATTTGTATACTGGATTTCTCATAGCTCTGAACTCACTTTGAATTTTTTTCCTAGAATGAATATTAAGCCTAGGATGACCCAACATTTTTAAACAGTTATTTTCAGACAGTATCATTCTTAGAAATGACTTCTTCCTGTCTTCATATAAGGACTACCACCTAGTCTGAGAAGCTTGAGGCACAGTGGAAAAATATAACAGTCTGCGTCATGACGTCTGAATTCAGTACTGACCACACACAAGTTATTTCACATCAACTTTCCCATCTGTTAGTCAAGAATCATGTCACTTGGTCTATCAACTACCTCAGTGATAGGTGATAATTTTAAGCATCAACTGAGAAAGCAGAGAAGAATTTAATGAATTATTAGGTACCTTTGCTGCTGCTACTGCTAAGTTGTGTCGGTCGTGTCCGACTCTGTGTGACCCCACAGACGGCAGCCCACCAGGCTCCTCTATCCCTGGGATTCGCCAGGCAAGAACACTGGAGTGGGTTGCCATTTCCTTCTCCAATGCAACAAAGTGAAAAGTGAAAGGGAAGTCGCTCAGTCGTGTCCGACTCTTAGCGACCCCATGGACCGCAGCCTACCAGGCTCCTCTGTCCATGGGATTCTCCAGGCAAGAGTACTGGAGTGGGGTGCCATTGCCTTTAATAGATGACTAAATAGATATATTAAAACAAAGAACTAAGAATATTATGGGAAGTTTAAATTTAGAAGCTTAAGAAACTATGCAGTCTAACATACAACTACCCTTCCCTCATATATCTCTGCTTCAATTCACAAGTGAGGAAACTGAGTTTAAGTTTAACCCAGAGAAGTTAAAATCAACAGTAATTAGTTGGTTAATCATAGACTTAAAAATATAATTCAGATCTGATTTACTTATTTTTTCAGTGAGCACCTAAACAGGTTCTAGCCTGTTCATTAATTTATTCCATAAATACTTACATAGTATCTACAATGGACCAAGACTATCAAAGAGTCCAGTGATAACTAATAATAGTTAACATGCACTGATTCCATACTAAGCACTGGGCACATTTATAATTTCTCTCATTTAATCTACCAACTTTTGAGATAGGTGTTATTAGAGCCTAATGACAAAGGAGGAAACCTAGACTCTGAGGTTAAGTAACCTGCTGAAGGTCACACAGCGAAGGACTGATAGTGCACAGATCTGACTTTATGTTCTCAACCCTATGCTTCTTACCCAATGGGATGAACAAGCTGACAGAGAAAGCAATTAGGTAGAAAATAAACCAAGGCATAGTGTGGTTTAGACCTAACAAAGATAGGTACAGAGTTCTCAAGGGGCCCAGAGAAAGTCTGGAACATCCTTTTGCTACTTCTGTAGTCTTTCCCAAGGTGGTAAATGGTGCCAACACACTCCCATTCCCTCAAACCATTCCAAACTTAATTATCCTTGATTCTCCTCTTTGTCATTCTCAAACCACCCAACTCAGTTCTGCCTCCAGTGAGCATCTCCTGTTCTACTTCTCTCTACCTGCCTCAGTGTCTCTTTCCTACCTTCCCTCCAGACCATCATTCCATGACTAGAATGTCAATAAGCCCGCTGCTGTGGCTAAGTCACTTCAGTCGTGTCTGACTCTGTGCGACCCCATAGACGGCAGCCCACTAGGCTCCCCATCCCTGGGATTCTCCAGGCAAGAACAGTGGAGTGGGTTGCCATTTCCTTCTCCAATGCATGAAAGTGAAAAGTGAAAGTGAAGTCGCTCAGTCATATCTGACTCTCAGTGACCCCATGGACTGCAGCCCACCAGGCTCCTCCAACCATGGGATTTTCCAGGCAAGAGTACTGGAGTGAGGTGCCATTGCCTTCTCCACAATAAGCCCACTAACTGGCTACAAATCTTGTGTCCTTTCAACACAAATGTTTCTCTCACCAAGTTACCAGGGTGATCTTTTGAAATTGTAAATCTGATTATTCCATTCCCCTGAGCCAAACCTTAAAATGGTTTCATATTAACCTCACAATAAAAGCCTCATTCAGTGCATGGCCAATGAGCTCCCAATTCCATGCCCAGCTTCCCATTCATGCCATCGTCCCTTGCTAGCTTTGCTTTAGTCACATGGCTTCCTCTTACCTTCCAGAGAAAACCAAGTTTTGACCTCCCAGAGACTTTGCACAGCTGACAGTGTGCAGAGTTGTGCACACTTAGCATGCTCTTAGCATTTTCGTGCCTGGCTCCTCGTGTTGTAGGCTCCACTTAATGGCTGCTGGCACCTCTAATCAGGTCTCCACTGTGTTCCAGCTTCACAGCACTTTCATCTAATTGAAAATACATATTTATTTATTTAATGACATGTTTATTGGATCCACTAAGCTGCAAACTCCATGAAAGGGCAGGGATCAAGGCAATCTAGCTCCCTTCTGAATATCCAGTACTTTACCTTGTGCCTAGTCACACAGTAGATGTTTAACAAATGTTTGTAGAATTAATTAATCATAATTAATTCTTATTGGAAGGATGGTGAAAGCCTACTAGGAAAGAAAATCAGTCATTTTTCACATTTCTTTGTTTCAGTAACTGTATTTCTTTTTCTCTCAAGTTTCTGCTAGAAAAATCATAGGTAGCTCATCATGTACTTCCCAGAATTGGAAAAGTCAATGTGTGATGCTTGTAATGCTCCCAGTTTGGGTGATTTGCCTTCTATACAGTCCTGCAGCCATGAATTATGGATGGTTCTCTTAAGTAAAAGTGCCAGAGAAATGAATCAGCAAGAGCTAGAAGCTTGCTGCCTCCATCGAGACACAGCTGTTATATGGCTCTATTCAATTCTAACTCCCTGGACGCCTAATTCAACCAATCATTTTCTGGAGAGAATAGCACAGTAGTTGGTATTTAATAAGATACAGAGTTCTCTCCCAGTAACAAATAGTATCTGAGTGTCTGAGTTGGATTTTTGCTTCATTCCCTAATCTGGGAGCTCCATGCTAACTGCAGCCACAACTGTGACATTGTGAAAAAATCTAGAAGCGTTGATTGTTATTGTCTACAAACACACACCTTTCTCAGTCCGTTGCTAATTTTATTAGGATAAGGGGAGGGGTTGAGGGGACAGAATGGAAGCTAAGATTTGAGTGCCTGCTGGTGACAGGAAACTTGCTAGATGCCTTACACGTTGCTTCTTTCATATTCAGAAAGAAACCCCATCAGGTAATTCTGACCATTACTACTGTATGCCCATTTTATGCTGACAGACTAGAGAGCTTGATTAACATGCCCAAAGTTACACAGCTGGTCTAAGACAGAGCTGGATTTGAAAACATGCTTATCTTTCTCTGAAGCCTATGCTCCCCTGAAGAGAAGAGAGTGAAATTCAAGTTTATTTGGGGTTTTCTGGTCAGCCAACCCAGTTCAAACTCTGGTCAAGGAGAAACTAAAATTATGGCCCCATATAGTATTTCTGGACCATCTGAGTAGCAGCTGTGAAACACCCATGCCTCTCTACATCTAGTAATGAAAGTAAATCAGGTAGATTTTCACATGGAAGCTAGTTTGAAAGAAATATGACATACTTTACCCTTATTTACTAAGAACTTCCTTTCCCTTTGGGTTTTTGGAAAATACCAATTTGGTAGGATGCAGTATCTGACAGATGACTACCCCAGAAAGAAGGGAGGAGCCACAGATGGGGACAACCAGCACGGCAGGACTGCAGAGGGTTCGTGTGCAGAGTACACATCTGGGACAAGTTCCACAAACTACTTTTTATAAAAACTGGCCTATGGGTTTAATGTTGACAAACACATCTCAGCTCCAGCGGGACCTAGACAGCTGCCCAGCAGGGCAGATCTTCATTAAACTGCTTGAGTCCTATGGCTGAGCAGACAGGTATCTTGACAGCTCATAAGAGAGCAGGGAGTGACCTTTCCCCATAAGAAAATAACATCAGGCACTAACTCCTGTAGACGAGGGGGTATTCAGAACAGAGGATGGATACTCAGGCCAGGCAGAGGTCAGTTCCAGTACCTACTCTTGCCCTATGTGTCGGTATCCTATCCTGGTTACATAATTTCTCTGAGCTCCCATGTCTTCACCCATAAAATGGAAAAACTGGGCATTTCTTATCCTTGTGGGGAAGATAGAATTGAAAGAAAGGGTTAGGAGGAAGCAGCAAGTCCCTTTCTTTTCCTTTCCTATTTTCCTGTAGTGTTTCTTAAATTTATTTGATTGAGTCATTCTTTTAGTTTGTTATACCTTGCCTATTAACAGCTCCCAAAGCATTTTTCTGAAGCCCCGCTTGCAGAAAGGATAGTATAACAAAAGATTCCACTCCTCAGGAACCTGTGTAGTGGCCTGAAGAGCACGCCCTCCTTCCCTCTCTCTCTTTCCTCACTCCTTCCCTTCTGATTTCAAAAATCACCTGCAAAGTTCTTGTCTCAGGTTCTGAATTTGGGGCAAACCCAATTTAAGAATATTTGCTACATTCTAACTGACACATTATATAACCCATGCCTGTCATTACACTGAACACCTTCTAGGGATTTGATATAATGCTTATAAATTTGTTTGTTATAATACAGAAAAAATTATTTCAATACATCAGCTTCCCTATTGACAGATCAGGGGTAATAATCCCTACCTCACTGGAGTTTCTGAAGATTTAAGGAGTCATGGCATGACAATGTGCTTAGTATAATGTCTATAACATGAAAAGCAACTTAAAATATTATCAATTACTAATTACTATCATCATTTTTATTATAAGATTAAGAGTAATTCAGCATATGGCTCCTCACTAACCTTGCTGAGTGAAATATCCTTTGGCCTTACAGCCAGCCTTTAGCACATGCTGACCCCTTCCTTCACCCTCCCCACTAAATCCCACGCTACGTATAGATTGCTATAGACAATATACTAAAACCCATGATATGTGCTGTATCATGTTATTGGGTTTAACTTCACTTTCTTTCATTATTTTACCCAACTTTTTATTTTCATTTATTTTTGCAGAAAAAGAGAAAGTAGAGGGCTGAGCAATCTTTGTGAATACTGAACAGCAAAAGGATTAGCAGGATAAAAATTAAGTGTTGAGAAAGGATTTAAAGAAAAATCATGTACTGAGTGTGTAAAAGATCAAGAAGAGAGGGTTCATCTCAGCTTAATGGATGGCAGTGAAAGATGGAACAAAAGTAAGACCTAGATAAGAAGATTAAGAAATAGCCAGAATTGGATAAAAGGAAGGAAATTAAATCAGAAATACAGGAAATCAGAAAAGATTTGTAGGTAATTCAAAATGTTAAAGAGGCCTGAAATTGAGCCCACGAAGCTGTTTCTTGAAGAGAGGCAAGAAGCAGTCATAACAGGAAAAGATTCTAGAGCTAAAGGGATCTTAAAGATGATCTGGCCCAACCATACCATTTTATAAGCAAAGAAACTGAGGCTCAGTGTCAAAAGCATATTGCTTTCCCAAGGCTGCAACATTTCCAACCTGGGATAGAACCCAGGATTTCTTACTTTTAGCTTAGTGATTGGTTCTACTCTATTATTTCTAGTAAAGGGCCTTAATGAAAAGGAATGATTTGATCTAACTGACAAATGAGGCATGTGATTAGCAAATTAAATCGTCTGAGCATGTAAAAGAATAATCTTTAATAAATCTTGTTATTAAAAAATGTTTACTTGGAATTGTTTATAATCACACAAAAATTGAAAAAAATCTAATTATCCAGTCATGGTGGTACGGTTAAATAATAATGTTGCAACTGTAAGAACAGACCTTTAAAAAGAAGGTTCCCAAGGGATTTCAATGACCTCAGAAACTTATAATGTTGAGGGAAAAAACTGAAAGATATAAAACTAAGCAGTAGTATGATCTCAATTATACAGAAAATACAAACAGAGAAAAACTGAGAGGGAACATACTCGAATATGCTAACATTGGCCATCATTTCTCTGTATTTGGGCTATGGTGAAAGTGAAGTCACTCAGTCGTGTCCGACTCTTTGCGAGCCTGAGGACTGTAGCCCACCAGTCTCCTCAGTCCGTGGGATTCTCCAGGCAAGAATACTGGAGTGGGTTGCCATTTCCTTCTCCAGGGGATCTTCCCAACCCAGGGATCGAACCTGGGTCTCCCACATTGCAGGCAGATGCTTTAACCTCTGAGCTGCTATAGATGAATCCTATTTTCTTATTTATAGCATGCACCCTACACATTTTCCACAATAAACATCCATTTCTTTACTAATTAGAGTAAAACATGTAATTTTTTTTTCCTTTGAAAAAGTTGGTTGAAAATTATAATGCATCTGATATTACAATTTGAGATCCCATTCTGTTTCTACTTTCAGAATGAGGATGGGATTTTAATGTTCTTTTACTCTTTTATAATACTGCAGACTTACCTCCTTTATAAAATGACTCCTCACTCTGTGTAGAAACTTGGGGCACCCTGATTGCCACAGCAAGTGATGTAGAGTTTATGTTATCAACCTGCATCACGCATTCACACATTTTTTCCAAACAGAATTGTCAACTACACATTGTTCTATGACAGCTAATGTATTTACCCATGTGGAGAATGTGAGTAATGAACAAAAGGACACATTAATTTTAAAATGTATGATGAAATAGAAATGAAGTGGACAGGGTAGTTCATAGAAAGCAGTGTGCAAAAGTGGTAAGCTAATCAATATGGCATGGTTAGGCAAGGCCTGTTTAAAGAATGCTTTGACCCTCCTTTCTTGACCTGAGCCCTCTGTAATCCCCTCGGTTGCAGGAACACTTGCCTGAGGCCCTCTAGGAACTGTCTTCAGCTGAAGGGACCTGCCCCACATACATTACTATGCCTGCCCAGAAACAGCCTACATGCAACGCCTGACTGACTGGAGGGTGCCTCTTTGCCTCGATACAGTGCGATTCTGAAGTGCCATTCGCAGCTCCAGAACTCCCAGTGGGACTGGCTGAGGCCTCTTCCATGACTGTATCACAGCTCAGCTTCTCTCTCTGTCCGATTCGGCTTCCCTCAACCCTGTTCCAAGTATTCTTCCTAAAGGTGTTCCCAATCAACTTTCTGTACACACACCTGTGCGTCAGAATCTGCTGCCCAAGGAACATGGCCAAAATCAGCCTCTCCTTGCAAAGAACATATGATTTGAAATCTGAACGATGAGAAGGAGCCATAAGGGCAGGGGAAAGAACAAAGGCAAAATCCTTGAAGCAGAGGGAGACCTTTAAATTTCAAAAGAAAGAAGCCAATACAGCTGTCTTGCTCAAATTCATACAGCCAGTGAGTAGTGGAATCAGGATTCGAACCTGGGTTTTTCTGACACTGAAATTTACGTTGTTCTTTCTGCCAAATTATGAGCTTCCTTCAGATAACAGAGGTCTTTGTTATATAAAATACTAGTATTCTATTTTAATTATAAGCATTAGTTCTGCCAGTATAATCACTGAGTCGTATGTTCTTTGAATTGGCTCCTCAGATTCCTCTGTGATTTTATTCTTAAAAGTATCATTACTTTAAGTATCTTAGTAGTTAAATTATATCCAATTAAATGTTCTTTCATATTATCTGCGTGTATCCGTAGGCAGCATTTGCAAATCATGAACACACCATTAATTCTACCTGTGCACTTTTTGAATACATTTATATATAGGTAATAACTATATTAGGTCTTTGCCTTAGTCATGCTATTAATTTAAAAATTAACCTGAGTTTTATTTTCTCATTCTAGAAAATACATTTCATAAATGTTTTCATGGTGAACCTATAATAACTAAGCAAATTTGCTTTTGGTGCTCATCAAAGGTCAGTTATCTGGATTTAGTGAAATGATAGGATAAAATTCACTGTAGTTTGATCTCTAACTCCTCTTTCTGCCTTTAAAGGCTTAATATACTTAATCTGAATTTACTAATTCATTCATTCACTCATTCACCAAACATTGCTTCCACTGCATGGTATTAACATGGGACATTCAATACACCCACGCACGGTGCTGATCACTTGGAATATATGTACTGAGAATACTCTCTTTTGGGGGAATTAAAATAGAATGATAGGAGGGAGAGGAGAACTTGTCATTAAAGCCTACCTGTGGAATGCAGAAGCACAAACTGAGTGACTAAAGGGAACAGAACATGGTTCTGTGAGCTCTTGCAACAAAGGAACCTAATTTGGAACAGGAATGAAGGGAGATCAGAAGCAATGGTGGTTGTCTGGGTTGGAATGAAGGACATTCAATAAGGCTTTCCTGGGAAACTGCAATATGAGCTGAGATCTTAGATGATGGAGGCCAAAATGGGAAAACTCCCTTCTGCTGGAATGACCAGGCCATAATCAAATGAACTTAAAGAAGCCACTATACTTGAGTTTTGAAAAATGAGCAAAGAGAAAGATAAAGTTGGTGAAGCAGGCAGGGATAAAGAGGGGAGGGAATTTATAATCCATGTTGAGTATTTTAATTTTTATAATAGCAATGGAAAGCCATCAAATTCCTCAAGTGGCAAGTCTCATATTAGACTCTCAATTAACAAAGGCAAGTAGACTCTTTTCTTACCCACAAGGGCTCATAGTCCAGGGGAAGATAATATGTAATTAAGCAAAAATCATGGCACAGAATTGTAAGGACTATGATTAAGACAAGTTAAGGCTGCAGTGCAATGCTGTGGAGGCCACCTAATTTATATTGGGAGATCAGGGCAGGCTTCCCAGAGGAAGTACTGCCTGAGCTGAGTATTAAGGGTACACACCTGAAATTGCTCACATCCCAATTCTAACCCCACGTTGGGGAGGGAGTTCCCCACACCAACAAGCAATTCTTGGCACACCAGCTGGGTGTCCTATAATTCTACTCAGTTATGATGTTACCGACCCAGAGAGAGCATCAGATCCCACAGCTTAAGGCTCAGTCCCATAGGACTGCCCTACTTCAACACACACACACACACACACACACACACACACACACACACACGCACACTTTAGATGTTAGTTCCAAGCCCAGATTGTTACCTGCACTTCTGACTGACCAGCTACAAATTGGAGGTTACAGTGATGCTTTCAATTCAGAATGCTAGTTCCAAGTCCACTTGCAACCATAAGCATGGTTGATTAAACTACAGGCCATTGGCTGATGGAACTCCATCTCCAGCCTCTCTCCTCTTCCTGGAGGTCAGGACATAGGAAGAGAAAGTTGCAATCCTCTAATCATATGGTTGGGGGCTTCCCAAGTGGTGCTACTGGTAAAGAACCCACCTGCCAAGGCAGAAGATACAAGAGACACATGTTCAATCCCTAGGTCGGGAAGATCCCCTGGAGGAGGAAATAGTAACCTACTCCAGTATTCCTGCCTGGAGAATCCAGTGGACAGAGAAGCCTGGCAGGATACAGTCCATAGGGTCACAAAGAGTCAGACACAACTGAAGGGACTTAGCCACACACACACACACACACACACACACAGGGACCATCAGTTCCCATGCTTAGGTGCTCTCTAAAAGTTACTTCATCAGCATAACAAAAGGTACATTTATCACTCTCAACACTGGAAATTCCAATGATCTTATGAACTCTGTGCCAGAAATGGGGACAAGACAAAGACCAAATATGTACTTATTATAAATCACACAACTTTCCTACACATGATTTCCCATCCCAACAGACCTTCTCAAATATAGATCTCTTGGTCAAAGTGTAGTCTCACGGTTTTTCTATTGTATACATGATTGGTCTCTATGGAATCAGAATACCAAAGATAATGACATGTCTTTGGAAGGTTGGTGACACCAGGAAACCTTTTCTAAAAGGCAAGTCTTCATTGAACCTCTCCTATATATAGGGTAGGAACTTGGCTAAGTATTGAGAAAGAATGACAAATACTAGCCCACAAATATACATCTCTGCTCTCACACAGAAGTTTTACAGATGAATAGGAATTCTGTCTGAGTTGGAGCTAAACATCACAAACCCATACCAAGTACAACTTGGGAACACCCCCTCTGCCTAAGTACATATTTGGAAAAAAGAGCAAAGATTTGTGGGTTTTTTTTTTTTGTTTGTTTTTGGTTTGGTTTGGTTTTTTTGAAGAGCATGGAGGAGCAGTGGTATTAGCAGAAGAGACATATGGTATCTGTCCTTCCTAGGGAACTGGCATTTGCTTATTTGGTAGATTGCTTATTTATTTCAACTGGGAAAGGAGGAGAAGGAACCAGGGCCAGAAACTGAAAGCCCCTGGGAAATGTGTAAGACCTCAGGCGCAAGTAGTATTGCTTCGTGGCCTAGGTGAGCTAATTTGAAACTGAGTTGGGAAAAGGGAATTTCTCCCCACCATTCATACACCACTGTTGGTTTCACGTAGCCACCACACCCTACAGGCTTGGGAAGACCAGCAGTGATTTGTGAGTCCTGGGAACTAGCAAGAGGAAAGGCATCACTCAGCAGTGGCACAAGGTCCATGATTCTTTGAAATGCCTGGCAGGCAGTTTGACACAGTCTAACACAGACATGGCATCCAGTCCCATCACTTCATGGCAAATAGACGGGGAAACAGTGGCTGACTTTATTTTTCTGGACTCCAGAATCACTGCAGATGGTGATTGTAGCCATGAAATTAAAAGACACTTATCCCTTGGAGAAAGTTATGACCAACCTAGACAGCATATTAAAAAGCAGAGACATTACTTTGTCAACAAAGGTCCATCTAGTCAAGGCTATGGTTTTCCAGTGGTCATGTATGGATGTGAGAGTTGGACTATAATAGAAAGCTGAGCGCCAAAGAATTGATGCTTTTGAACTGTGGTGTTGGAGAAGACTCTTGAGAGTCCCTTGGACTGCAAGGAGATCCAACCAGTCCATCCTAAAGGAAATCAGTCCTGGGGATTCATTGGAAGGACTGATGTTGAAGCTGAAACTCCAATACTTTGGCTACCTGATGCAAACAGCTGACTCATTAGAAAAGACCCTGATGCTGGGAAAGATTGAGGGCAGGAGGAGAAGGGGATGACAGAGGATGAGATGGTTGGATGGCATCACCAACTCAATGGACATGGGTTTAGGTGGACTCCAGGAGTTGGTGATTGGCAGGGGAGGCCTTGCGTGCTGTGGTTCACTGGGTTGCAAAGAGCAGACACGATGAGCGACTGAACTGAACTGAACACAGATATGAGTGGAACTGTCCTTGCATTTATGTAAGCTGACTATTCCCTTGGTTCTCTTAGAAATAACCAGTAGAATCTTCCGAGGGATGTCAGCTAAGGTCCTACAATTTATTCAGGTGAGGAAATAAGTTATATAAATTTGGGCATTAATGTTGGTGGGTCAGCATTTGTTCTCAAAAAGTACTAAGTTGTAAGACATTTGATTTATTTTAGATTGGCTTGCAGAGAGCAAAGCTCCAAGGAGAGGACACACAGGACAAGTAAAGTGTCATTGACTCACCTGCTGGATAACTTTGGACAAGTCCTGTTAATTCTCTGGACTTTGGCACTCTCAGATATTAAATGGGTTGGCAGATGAAAATAATGATCCTTAGCTCAGTAGGCAAAAGGCTCAGAGCAAATGGTAGGGTGCAATTTTACAGAAAAATATCTCAGAACCACTGGATTGACAAGTCCAAAGCCCATCCAAACTCTCAACTTCCACTAAAACAGAAAATCTCCTTGTTATCATTTTCTCATTTGTCTGGCTTTGTTTCTGTTTGATTCTTTCAGTCTGAGTTTCATCTCTTTAACAGTTCATAGTCACACCTCTAAAGGCAGCACACTGGGAGGAAAAAAAAATCTTTAAACACTGACTTCACCAGGTCAGGATTCTATTCTAAACACTTCAGTGACTCCTATACATTTGTAATGTTTCCATAACTTTAAAAGTATGGATTTACAAGGTGTAATGAGGCTGTTGCGGACACCAGAGAGGAAAATCGAACAGGTCTTGGTGAGTGAAGAGGGAGAATAAAACTGAGTCTAATTAATTGAGACAATGGTGATACCATTTACAGACGGATGTTGAGAGGGGGAGCTGGTTTAGAAGTAAAGGAAGAAATCTCATTTTTGGATCTATTGAGTCTGAGATGCCATCAAGAGACAGAGATTTGGGAGTTTCCCACAACTGGTGCAATAGAGGATATTGAAGGTTTACAAGGAGAACAAAAGGGCAGAATAATTTTCATTGAGAATTACGGTATGCCATTCCTAAAGCAGAGCTGTGTTATCTGTATTCACAGTGCTACAATGAGATAGGTATTCTCATTGCCATTTTATAGACAGGAAATCAAACCGGAGAGAAATTCAGCCACGTGTCCAAAGTCATACAGTTCAAAAGATCTGGATTTGAACATATATCACCCTGACATTGAGATATGCGCCTTTTCCACTACTCTCTGCCTCCTTTGTCAGGGCACAAAGGACCATGGGTCTTGATAAGGTCTGCATATGTGATGTCTAATTTTTGTTTTAAGCAACTAATCTTGTGGTCTCCATTCTGTATAAAAAATACATTTATATTTTATTTGATATAGAGCCAAGAATCACCACTCCAGGCCTTGAGACATGAAAGTTCAGCATGCACCTTGACATCTGGGACCTTGGTTTTCCATTTGGGAACCAGTGGAATTTGGAAATTAAGGTCTAAGCATCCACTCTGAGGCTGTCTAGCTCCTATCTGTTCTTAAAATTCCTTTCCATCCAGCAAATAGCTGAGTGACTAAGAGCAGGGGACCAAGAAATGACCCCAAAGCCAAGTGCTGCGGAGACTGTCCCAGTGGCACTGCTTGCTAGCGAGGCTGCCCTGGGGTGGAAAGAGCACTAGCCTTGGGCTCCTTTTGTCTGAGAGTGTGAGTGTAGCGGGACGGCTTTCAGTTTTGTGCTTCCCAGCAAGGCTCCTGGGCCTGGGGCGGAGCTGCCTAGGCCGTCCTAACTGGGTGAAGCTCCACGGGTCCTGGCTCGTTCCCGGTGCTTGTGGGTAGTCCCATCTCAGTTTCTGTCATCAGGGATCGTGGCCCTGAAGTATAGATTCACCCGCGTTGAGATGGCCTTTTCTCACAGTTACTATGGCTTTCAGCTGAGCTCACATCGACTCCCTGTCCTTGGGGAGTGGAAACTGAAACCCTGTTCTCAGCAGAACATAATGGTGGGTTTGTGTCAAGCTGCCTTCCAGGCTTTGGCTGGCGGAACAGCCACCACGGACGCCCACAGGGAAGTGCCGTGGGAGCAGCTACGCGCCACCTTACCAGACAAGACACATCATAAAGAGGGACCATTTCCCGGTGGCTGTCCCCAAAAAGGAGCTCTGCGAACAGGATTGCAGAACAGAAGAGCATGCCCCCTTCCTATTCAAGCAGCCATTTGTTTCAAATGCCGAGAATTACAGGAGACCCGGGGAACCACTGTCCACTCCGGGCAGGCTGCCAGTTCCCTTGGGCTGAGTTCCTCCACAGTCTTTCTCCTTTGTTTGTAGCTTCTCAGTTTCTCTCTTTTAATGCCCTCTCCTCTTTGTGTGGCTAACCCCTATCTATTATTTCACAGCTATCCTCAGAGATTCACCACTGGCACCTATAAGATACCCCCTTAGGGATATCTTCTCTGATTACTCTGGCCCAAGATGCTTCAATGGCTTTTGGTGTGTATATGGGGGGTGTGTGTGTGTGTGTGTGTGTGTGTGTGTGCTGTGTGTGTGTGTGTGTGTGTGTGTGTTAAGTACCTTCTATATATCTCTTATGGGGCTTCTCAGGTGGTGCTAGTATTAAAGAACCCAGCTGCCAATGCAGGAGATTTGGTCTCCATCCCTGGGTTGGAAAGATCCCCTGGGGTAAGCACACCAACATAAAACAACACAGTAAATAAAATTGGTATGTATCTCTAATACCAGTTTGATTTACTGTGTTGTTTTACATGTCTGTCTTTCCCCTGTGGTAGAGATTGGCAAGTTGTTCCCCAAACAAATTTTCACTTTTTCTCCTAGGCACACAGCAAGACTCTACTTCCCAGGTTCCTTAGGAGTCAGAAGTGACAGAGTGACATGGGCAAGGCAGGAGGGGCCATGATCCCCCACATGCTCTTTCCTCCTTTGCTGGCCAGATGGAGGGAGACTGGAGGTTCTAGGCATGGTGAAGCCCTGCTCCCTGAAAGCCTGCTTGAAAGAATGTCTCTATTGACCTACATTGTTATGGGACTTGGGCAAGAGACAAACCACTAAGATTTCAGGGAGGGCTCTGTGGTGGCTAGTCTGCTGCAGATTCCTGGAGCAACCACATTTTTACATGCTGACCAGCTAGTAGAGTGCCTGGCAAACAGCGGACACTCATGGAACATGTGAGGAATGAAAGCACTCTCACAAGAAAGGCTATCGAGTAAACCTTTCCCATTTGTAATTGCATTGATTAGTTTTTATAATCTGAACTAAAAATTCTTTTTATTCTTTCAATGAGGTCTTTTCCTAGAATTCTATACTCCTAGAACTGAAATTATAAGTTGAATTGGAATAAGCAATAGAATAGGGCCCCAGAACATGATCACTGAGGTCTCTCTTCAGTTTGGTGTCCATTCATTAATCAATACTCCTTGGATATTCAACAAGCAATTAAATTAACAATTATTCTACCAGCAGTTAACCCTACTATTATTCCACATCAAATATTTTTTCCACTTTATTAGAAAGATAAGTCTTCTTTAATGCCTTGATAAATTTAGCTTTCTCAGATCTATAGCATTCCTCTAATTTTCTGGCTGGTAAACTACTTGCAAAATGTAAATCATGGTTTGACTTGTTAACTCTGCTTAGGCGGTCCACATTGGTTCCTATATGCCACCTCTTATAAACTGCCTATATTATATCTATTGGGAAATTCTGTTGGGGATCATCACCTAGTTTAGCAACCTGACCTTCATTTCTCTTTTTAAAATGTCCGTCTTATACTTTACAACTAAAGAAACCTGGCTGTTCACCACTCCTTATTAACTTGCATTATCTATATCCAAGTAGGCATCCAGTCCTTCCCTCTCTCATTCTTACACTGTTGTTCCATGCTGAGTTGATTTTTTGCAAATGGAATGAAGCAGGCTCCAAATTCACTCTTTATTATATGCTTATCCAACTGTCCCTGGACCATTTGTTGAAGAGACTATTTTCTCCCTGTTGAATGTTCTTAGCACCCATATATCTGATGCGAAGAACTGACTCATTGGAAAAGACCCTGACACTGGTAAAGACTGAAGGCGGGAGGAAAAGGGAACGACAGAGGATGAGAAGGGAACGACAGAGGATGAGATGGCTGGATGGCATCACCGACTCAATGGACATGAGTTTGAGTAAACTCCGGGAGTTGGTGATGGACAGGGAGGCCTGGTGTGCTGCAGTCCATGAGGTCACAAAGAGTCAGACACAACTGAGTGACTGGACTGAACTGAGCATCCATATCAAAAATAAATTGACCATAGATAATTAATTTCTCAACTCATAATTGTATTCCATCAGTCCAAATATCTTCCATTCGTCACTATGATATTATTACAGCTTTGCAGTAAATTTTAAAATTGAGAAGTGTGAGTCCTCAAATTTTTCTTCTTCAATATTGTTTTATCTATTTGGATCTCCTTGTAATTCCAGATAAATATGAGAGTTGAGTTTCTCATTTATGCAAAAAAAAGGGGGTACTGGAATTTTGATAGGGACTACATTGAATCTGTAGATTGTCTGGGGGGTATTGCCATTTTAAATAGTAAATAGTATGTCTTTCAATCCATGAACATGGGATGTCTTTCCATTTAATTAGGCCTTGTTTAATTTCTTTCAGTAATGGTTTATAGTTCTCATCATGTAAGTTTTACATTTTATTGATTAAATTTATTTCTAGGTATTTTATTATTTTGGATGCAATGATAAATGGAATTATTTTCTTAATTTCCTTTCTGAATTGTTTCTTGCTAGTGTAAAGAAGCACAACCAAGTTTTTGTGTGTGTTGATATTCTACCTTAGAACTCTGCTAAATTCATTTATTGGCTCTAGTAGTTTTTTTTGTGGCTTCTTTGGGATTTTCATACATGGAATCATTTCATCTGGAAATAGAGAAAGTTCTACTTGCTCCTTTCCAATTTGAATGTCTTTCATTTCTTTTTATTGCCTTACTGCCCTCGCTAGGACTTCCAGTGAAATGTTAACTAGCAAGTGGAGGATGTCATCTCTGAGCTTAGGGGAAAACTTTTTAGTCCTTCACCACTGAGTAGGAGGTGAGTAAGATGTCAACTGTGGATTTTTCCTAGATACTCTTTATCATGCTAAGAAAATTACTTTTCATTCTTAGTTTGCTAAGTATTTTTATCATGAATGGTCTGAATTTTTCAAGTGCTTCTCCATGTCTATGAGATGATTAGGTTTGTTTCTTCCCTTCACAGTGCATTACATTGATAGATCTTTTTCCTTTTTTACTGTGCATTTCTTAATCATAAGGAATAATATCTTTTTAATGTATTGCTGGATTCAATTTCCTAATATTTCATTGAGGATTTTTCTATTTTGATTTATTAGGAATATGGGTCTATGTTTTTGTTTTCTTATGGTATTTTTGTCTGGTTTTGGTATTTGTTTTTATTTTGTCACCTGTTTTGCTCTGAAAATGTCCTCATTAGTTATTTTTGCAAGCTTTGCAGTTCTCACCTCATTCTGGTCTTTAGCTTCCTTGACTATTTTCTTTATACATCTGCCTTTATGAGGCGCACTTCTCTTCCCCTACTCATGCATTAATTGTTTGCATATATTTAAGCACATTAACTCATCAGAAAACTCCCTGTATGGTAATACAGACTCTCATTTTTCCCTCTTCAGAATCAATCATGACTGCTGTCAGTATTTCTCATTTAGATCTCATTCCTCTCTAAGCTCTATGAGGGTGGACATAAATGTGCTTTGCTCAGCACATTGTATAGTACCTAGCACAGCACCAACACTAAATATCTCTGTAATAAATAAATAATTATAGCACTAACTAGTTATTTACTATAGGCCAGGAACTGTTCTAAGCACTTGGAAAGAATTTGCTCATTTTTCCCCCTCCAAGTAACCTAGGAAACAGATATTATAATTTCCCCATTTAACAGATATAGAAACTGAGGCACAGAAATCTTAAGTCATTGTGCAGGGTCACAAAGCTAGGAAATTGTACTGACAGAACTAAAACTCAGGCACTCTGACTCCAGTGACTCTCTTAACTACTGCACTCTCCTGAATAGGCTTAAATAAATAAAGGAGACTCAGGCTATGTGCTGATTCATATCTATACTCTGAAGATTTTAGGGTCTTAATTCTTAAATATAGTTCAAAGTCCCTAGCAGATTAAGCCTGGTGTTCACTGCTTCATCAAAACAAAATCATGTTCTTCCTGCATTCCCCATCTCTATTAATTCCACCCCCATGCATCCAGGCACTTAAATTTGCATCAACTCCTTCTCCCCACCCATCCTTTCCCAAACCCCATCCAGGATTAGTTATCCTATCCAGGAATTAGCAGTTCCAACTGAGCTAACCTGTTAGACTATCCTATCAATCAGGTGCAAAATAATTTACTATTGCTAATAATAAAATGTTCAAAATTCTTCAAGCCACGCTTCAGCAATACATGAACCATGAACTTCCAGATGTTTAGCTGGTTTTAGAAAAGGCAGAGGAACCAGAGATCAAATTGCCAACATCTGCTGGATCATCAAAAAAGCAAGAGAGTTCCAGAAAAACATCGATTTCTGCTTTATTGACTATGCCAAAGCCTTGGATTGTGTGGATCATAATAAACTGTGGAAAATTCTGAAAGAGATGGGAATACCAGACCACCTGACCTGCCTCTTGAGAAATCTGTAGGCAGGTCAGGAAGCAACAGTTAGAACTGGACATGGAACAACAGACTGGTTCAAAATAGGAAAAGGAGTACGTCAAGGCTGTATATTGTCACCTTGCTTATTTAACTTATATGCAGAGTACATCATGAGAAACACTGGGCTGGAAGAAGCACAAGCTGGAATCAACATTGCCAGGAGAAATACCAATAACCTCAGATATGCAGATGATACCACCCTTATGGCAGAAAGTGAAGAACTAAAGAGCCTCTTGATGAAAGTGAAAAGGAGAGTGAAAGCATTGGCTTAAAGCTCAACATTCAGAAAATGAAGATCATGGCATCTGGTCCCATCACTTCATGTCAAATAGATGGGGAAACAGTGGAAACAGTGTCAGACTTTATTTTCTTGGGCTCCAAAATCACTGCAGATGGTGACTGTAGCCATGAAATTAAAAAATGCTTACTCCTTGGAAGAAAAGTTATGACCAACCTAGACAGCATATTCAAAAGCAGAGACATTACTTTGCCAACTAAGGTCCATCTAGTCAAGGCTATGGTTTTTCCAGTGGTCATGTATCAATGTGAGAGTTGGACACCGAAGAATTGATGCTTTTGAACTGTGGTGTTGGAGAAGACTCTTGAGAGTCCTTTGGACTGCAAGGAGATCCAACCAGTCCATTCTGAAGGAGATCAACCCTGGGATTTCTTTGGAAGGAATGATGCTAAAGCTGAAACTCCAGTACTTTGGCCACCTCATGCGAAGAGTTGACTCATTGGAAAAGACTCTGATGCTGGGAGGGATTGGAGGCAGGAGGAAAAGGGGACGACCGAGGATGAGATGGCTGGATGGCATCACTGACTCGATGGACATGAGTTTGAGTGAGCTCCAGGAGATGGTGATGGACAGGGAGGCCTGGCATGTTGCGATTCATGGGATCGCAAAGAGTCACACACGACTGAGCAACTGAACTGAACTGAATAATAAAATGCGAGAGTTTATAAGTACTTTAAAATTAGTATATAAAATAGAGGGAAGTCAAAATCACCTCTGTAAATCATCATTCACCTTACATGAAGTTTGCATGATAGAATCTATCCGGGGAGATTTTTAAAAGTATAATGTTTGAGACCACCTCTTATTCATTTCTATTTAATTGATCTGCAGTGGAAAAAAAAAAGAAAAAAGAAATGGATAATTTCAAAAGATTGCCCAAATGATTCTTGAGTGCAACTAAGACTGAGAATCACTGTTATAAAGCAGTTTGTAAGTAGAAGTCTGTGTCCCCAGGGTTTATGCTCTATCACAAGGAAGAATAAGAAAATTGGAGAAATTATGCTGACTTTTAATTCCAACAATGATCATTTGTTACAGATAATCACAACTTGAAACACAGGCTTAATTTCACACACATACACACACCCCTTTTACAGGTAAGAAAATTGAGGCTTGTTTTGAGTTGTATGACATATCCTTTGTCACAAGACTACTGAGTGACAATATTAGAACACAGGTCAGGTAGAGGAACATACTTGTAACTGAGACTTACGGGCTCTAACTTTGGTCCTTGTATGTAAGTTTGAACATCATTTCCATTTAGATTCTTCATCCATAAAGCAGAACCAGCAATATATCAGGCCAAACTGCTTCAAGGATTCTGTGATGATTAAGGAATAAACTGTAAGATACTTAGTGAATACAAAGTCCTGGAAGATACAAAACAATAAAGTATTCTGGAAAGCTGTGAAATTGTGTTTGTTTTTAGCAAACTTGAAACCTGTAGAACATACTGTGAGATTTACCTCTTTGTGAAAGGGAGCAAACGTGATGACAACACAAAGAAGCATATGGATGTTTCATACAAAATAGCAGAAACTCGCTAAATACAGATTTTCCCACTGGGCTTGAGCTTCCTTTTCAAGGACTTTTGAAGATGAGAAGGGATTTGAATTATTCTCTCACTACTTCCATTCAAGAGAGTGGTGCTACTTTGTGACCTAAAATTATTTCTCTGTTAGACACATTCCTCAAGTTTGATAATGATAATTCCTGCTCCACCCCCATCCCCAGTCAAGAAATCACATCACAGGTCACCACAACATTCCTACAACTGTCTGCTGTGTTTTGTGAATCTGCATGAGTTCATGGCAAAAAGTGCACAAGGGACACTCAGGCACAAAATAGCCAGGGTCAGAGTTAGAGGCAAAAAGTTTTCAGCATTAAAAGAAGTACAGATACATTATGGAAAAAAGCAACCAAACATGTGCTAAAACAAGCAGTAAAAACAAGACCAGGAGCTGACTGTAGCTCAGATCATGAACTCCTTATTGCCAAATTCAGACTTAAATGGAAGAAAGTGGAAAAAATCAATAGACCATATCAGATCCGTTCAGTCACTCAGTCGTGTCCGACTCTTCGTGACCCCATGAATTGCAGCACACCAGGCCTCCCTGTCCATCACCATCTCCCGGAGCTCACTCAGACTCACGTCCATCGAGTCCATGATGCCATCCAGCCATCTCATCCTCTGGCGTCCCCTTCTCCTCCTGCCCCCAATCCTTCCCAGCATCAGACTCTTTTCCAATGAGTCAACTCTTCACATGAGGTGGCCAAAGGACTAGAGTTTCAGCTTTAGCGTCATTCCTTCCAAAGAAATCCCAGGGTTGATCTTCAGAATGGACTGGTTGGATCTCCTTGCAGTCCAAGTGACTCTCAAGAGTCTTCTCCAACACCACAGTTCAAAAGCATCAATTCTTCGGCGCTCAGCCTTCTTCACAGTCCAACTCTCACATTGATACATGACTACTGGAAGAACCATAGCCTTGACTAGATGGACCTTAGTTGGCAAAGTAATGTCTCTGCTTTTGAATATGCTATCTAGGTTGGTCATAACTTTTCTTCCAAGGAGTAAGCGTCTTTTAATTTCATGGCTGCAGTCACCATCTGCAGTGATTTTGGAGCCCAAGAAAATAAAGTCTGACACTGTTTCCACTGTTTCCTCATCTATTTCCCATGAAGTGATGGGACTGGATGCCATGATCTTTGTTTTCTGAATGTTGAGCTTTAAACCAACTTTTTCACTTTCCTCTTTCACTTTCATCAAAAGGCTCTTTAGTTCTTCTTCACTTTCTGCCCTAAGGGTGGTGTCATCTGCATATCTGAGGTTCTTGATATTTCTCCCAGCAATCTTGATTCCAGCTTGTGTTTCTTCTAGTCCAGCATTTCTCATGATGTATTCTGCATATAAGTTAAATAAACAGGGTGACAACATACAGCCTTGTCATACTCCTTTTCCTATTTGGACCCAGTCTGTTGTGCCATGTCCAGTTCTAACTGTTGCTTCCTGACCTGCCTACAGATTTCTCAAAAGGCAGGTTAGGTGGTCTGGTATTCTCACCTCTTTCAGAATTTTCCACAGTTTATTGTGATCCACACAGTCAAAGGCTTTGGTAGAGTCAATAAAGCAGAAATAGATGTTTTTCTGGAACTCTCTTGATTTTTTTCCATGATCCAGCGGATGTTGGCAATTTGACTTCTGGTTCCTCTGCCTTTTCTAAAGCCAACTTGAACATAAGGGAGTTCATGGTTCACGTATTGCTGAAGCCTGGCTTGGAGAATTTGAGCATTACTTTACTAGCATGTGAGATGAGTGCAATTATGCGGTAGTTTGAGCATTCTTCGGCATTGCCTTTCTTTGAGATTGGAAAGAAAACTGACCTTTTCCAGTCCTGTGGCCACTGCTGAGTTTTCCAAATTTGCTGGCATATTGAGTGCAGCACTTAGGTATGACCTAAATCAAATCCCTTACAAGTATACAGTGGAAGTGAGAAATAGATTTAAGGGACTAGATCTGATAGAGTGCCTGAAAACTATGAACGGAGGCTCGAGACATTGTACAGGAGACAGGAATCAAGACCATCTCCAAGAAAAAGAAATGTACAAAAGCAAAACGGCTGTCTAAGGAGGCCTTACAAACAGCTGTGAAAAGAAGAGAAGTGAAAAGCAAAGGAGAAAAGGAAAGATATACTCAATTACATGCAGAGTTCCAAAGAATATCAAGGAGACATAAGAAAAGCTTCCTCAGTGATCAATGCAAAGAAATAGAGGAAAACAACAGAATGGAAAAGACTAGAGATCTCTTCAAGAAGACATCAAGGGAACATTTTATGCAAAGATGGGCCCAATAAAGGACAGAAATGGTATGGACCTAACAGAAGCAGAAGATATTAAGAAGAGGTGGCAAGAATACACAGAAGAACTGTACAAAAAGAGCTTCGTGATCCAGATGATCATGATGGTGTGATCACTCACCTAGAGCCAAACATCCTGGAATGTGAAGTCAAGTGGGCCTTAGGAAGCATTTCTATGAAGAAAGCTAGCGGAGGTGATGGAATTCCAGTAGAGCTATTTCAAATCCTGGACAGTGATGCTGTGAAAGTGCTGCACTCAGTATGCCAGCAAATTTGGAACACTCAGCAGTGGCCACAGGACTGAAAATGGTCAGTTTTCATTTCAGTCCCAAAGAAAGACAATGCCAAAGAATGCTCAAACTACCACACAATTGCACTCATCTCACACGCTAGTAAACTAATGCTCAAAAGTCTCCAAGCCAGGCTTCAGCAATATGTGAACTGTGAACTTCCAGATGTTCAATCTGGTTTTAGAAAAAGGCAGAGGAACCAGAGATTAAATCGCCAGCATCCACTGGATCATCGAAAAAGCAAGAGAGTTCCAGAAAAATATCTGTTTCTGCTTTATTGACTATGCCAAAGCCTTTGACTGTGTGGATCACAATAAACTGTGGAAAATTCTGAGAGAGATGGGAATACCAGACCACCTGACCTGCCTCTTGAGAAACCTGTATGCAGGTCAGGAAGCAACAGTTAGAACTGGACATGAAACAACAGACTGGTTCCAAATAGGAAAAGGAGTAAGTCAAGGCTGTATGTTGTCACCCTGTTTATTTAACTTATATGCAGAGTACATCATGAGAAACGCTGGGCTGGAAGAAGCACAAGCTGGAATCAATATTGCCAGAGAAATATCAAGAACCTTAGATATGCTGATGACACCATCCTTATGGCAGAAAGTGAAGAAGAACTAAAGAGCCTCTTGATGAAAGTAAAAGAGGAGAGTGAAAACATTGGCTTAAAGCTCAACATTCAGAAAATGAAGATCATGGCATCCGGTCCTATCACTTCATGGGAAATAGATGAGGAAACAGTGTCAGACTTTATTTTTTTGAGCTCCAAAATCACTGCAGATGGTGATTGCGGCCATGAAATTAATAGATGCTTATTCCTTGGAAGAAAAGTTATGACCAACCTAGACAGCATATTAAAAAGCAGAGACATTATTTTGTCAACAATATCCATCTAGTCAAAGCTATGGGTTTTCCACTGGTCATGTATGGATGTGAGAGTTGGACTATAAAGAAAACTGAGCACTGAAGAACTGATGCTTTTGAACTGTGGTTTTGGATAATATTCTTGAGAGTCCCTTGGACTAGAAGGTGATCCAACCAGTCCATCCTAAAGGAGATCAGTCCTGGGGGTTCATTGGAAAGACTGATATTGAAGCTGAAACTCCAATACTTTGGCCACCTGATGGGAAGAGCTGACTCATTTGAAATAACCCTGATTTTGGGAAAGATTGAGGGTGGGAGGCGAAGGGGACAACAGAGGATGAGATGGTTGGATGGCATCACCAACTCAATGGACATGAGTTTGGGTAAACTCCAGAAGTTGGTGATGGACAGTGAGGCCTGGTGTGCTGCAGTCCATGGGGTTGCAGAGAGTCAGACACAATGAGCAACTGAATTGAAACTGAACATGTATTTTTAAGCTAACATGAGCTTTTAAAGAAAAACAGGAACCCTTCTGTGATAGGGCACTCTGGCTATGCTTTCAGACTATCTAAGAATGTCCACTGCTGGGAGGCTTTGGGAGCAGATCCTTCTTGAAACAAGAGGAAACATTAACATTCAGGATTGCACACCCCTCGATCTGTTCAGCTTCACTGAGGACTTGTGTGCCCCTTCCTGTCTGCTGTCTCGTATAAAAAGGCAGGTCATGAAAACATAGCCCCCAGTAAGTTGACAGAGATCACATTAAAATCAACTGAGATTTTAGGCACAAAAATGCTTTTAAAACATGACATACTAGACAAATAATAGTTGCTAAGTTTAATTATTAGAGTAAAGCATAATGTCTCCATGCCTTACTTGCACTCAAGGATTTAAACCGTAATGCATCACTTTACGCAAGTTGGAACTCTTAGATTGTTGCAGGTGATATTGATATTTTGTGTTTAAAACAGACTCCAAGCTTTTGGCTTTTCTTCTTTTGGTATCTCACAAATCATATTCTATGTGTTAGCCAGAGTCATGAAGAGAAACAGAGCCAAGAGGATTCATACAGATACAGAGAAAGAGATTTATTATGAGAGACTGGCTCCCATGATTATGGAGGCACAGGAAAGCCAGTGGAGTGTAGTTCTAGTAGAAACCCAAAGGCCTGAGAACCAGAGGTCAGTGGTCCAGATCCAAACTCAAAGGCCCAAGAGCAGAGAGAACCAGTGTCCCAGGACAGGATAAGATAGATGCCCAGCTTAAGAAGAAGAGCAAATTCGCCTGACCTTTGTCTTTTGTTTTATTCAGGCCCTCAATCCCTGGTCAAGAAGACCCCCTGGAGAAGTGAATGGCAACCTACTCCAGTATTCTTGCCTAAAGAAACCCAAGGACAGCAGAGCTTGGCAGACTACGATCCATGGGGTCACAAAGAGTCAGACATGACTGAGCAACTAATACTTTCACTTTGAATAGGTTAGGTGATGCCCACCCACATTGGTGAGGGTGCTGGTTTGCAAAATGCCCCCATACATGGAGAGCAAGGAAAGACTGAAGGAAGAGGCAAAACCACTCCACGGTGATAGGTGGCAGTTTCTAAAAGCAAGGGAACTTGTATATAAGGCTAACTTGGGCAACTGTGAGATAAGTAGATCTTGGCACTTGCTCATCAGAATCTTAAAAATTTATATAGAGGCCTTAACTGGATTCAGTTACATGTACAGTCCAGATGGTCTCAAGAATACATCTCAAGGCTAAGTCTTTGGAGCTTCTTGTGTTCAGGAAGGGCAAGGGGATGCACATTCTAAGGACAGAGCAGGTGGTAAGGAGCTCCCCACTGCATGGAGCTCCCCACTGCATGGTCCAGCCCTTGGCTCAACCTGCCATCATGTCTTCTCAATGACCTCCTCCAAGAGGCAATGATCTTATTCATTCAGTCTTCTTATTCAGATACTAATCTCTTGCAGAAATGTCCTCATAGGCACACCCAAAAATAATGTTTTATCAACTATCTGGACATCCATCAGCACAGCCAGGCTGACACAAAGTTAACATCACAGATCACAAGAAATGCTCAAAAGTACCTTTTAGAATGATTTGATACAACCAGCATCAAAAATACACCTCCTGTGTGCATGAAGAAAGAGGTAAGAGCACATCTGTTACTTCAACATCATGAGATTTGGGCTGGATCTCTATCATTTCTGCCTGTCTAGTTTTCCCACCCTTTTCCAGTAATTCATCCAAATTTACCTTATGAAAACATCCCTCCTTTGCCCACATTATGACATTTGATTGGAGGTGCTCACATTCTAGTTCAGGGTGGTTCTTGGTCTGAGCATTGCATTAACTCTAATGACCAGTTCAGAAATGGGTGAGTGACCCAATTTTGAACAACACAAATTAAGTCCAAGATTTCTGTGAAACTTCAGTAGAGGAGAAATTATTTCTGTGAGCGTAAGAGAATTATCTAAGAAGATAAATCTAAGGCTAGAGCTACTGGCAACCATTTTGTCACCCCAGGGGAAAGTCTGCCTGAGTACAGAACCATTACAGAAGAAAAGTGGAGAGAGGGAGATCAAGGCAGAATATATATCCTGAACCCCCTGTTTTTATCTGTGAGCCATTTATGCTCTTTGATTTGGCCAATTTGAATTTGGTCTTTGTCTCGTAACTAAAAGAATCATGAGTAAAGCAACACATACACATTTTTTTGACATAACTTGTTGGTTATCTGCCTTCTCTATGAGGCTGAAGACTTTGAGAAAGGAAAAATCACATCTATCTTTTGATTTTTAAATCCCCATCATCCAGCACAGTGTTTGTCATGCAGAAACAGTGTCAGACTTTATTTTGGGGGCTCCAAGATCACTGCAGATGGTGATTGCAGCCATGAAATTAAAGATGCTTACTCCCTGGAAGAAAAGTTATGGCCAACCTAGATAGCATATTCAAAAGCAGAGACATTACTTTGCCAACTAAGGTCCATCTAGTCCAGGCTATGGTTTTTCCAGTGGTCATGTATGGATGTGAGAGTTGGACTGTGAAGAAAGCTGAACACTGAAGAATTGATGTTTTTGAATTGTGGTGCTGGAGAAGACTCTTGAGAGTCGCTTGGACTGCAAGGAGATCCAACCAGTCCACCCCAAAGGAGATCAGTCTTGGAAGGAATGATGCTAAAGCTGAAACTCCAATACTTTGGTCACCTCATAGGAAGAGTTGACTCATTGGAAAATACTCTGATGCTGGGAGGGATTGGAGGCAGGAGGAGAAGGGGACGACAGAGGATGAGATGGCTGGATGACATCACAGACTCGATGGACATGAGTTTGGGTGAACTCGGGAGCTGGTGATGGACAGGGAGGCCTGGCGTGCTGCAGTTCATGGGATCGCAAGGAGTCAGACAGGACTGAGCAACTGAATTGAACTGAGGAGCTTATTAAATATTGGTTGAGTGAATGCATGGAAAAAATAACACACAGCGGAATGCTTCTCCTCAAGGAACTTTTTGTTTAGAACTGATTCACTATCTGGAATCAACTGGATTGTTGACATGAATTTCCAGGGACATTTTAGCCTGATGATGGGCTTCCCTGGTGGCTCCGGTGGTAAAGAATCTGTCAGCAATGCAGGAGACCCAGTTTGATTCCTGAGAAGGAAGCTGGAGAGGTGAATGGCAATCCAGTCCAATATTCTTGCCTGGGAGAATTCCATGGACAGAGGAGCCTGGTGAGCTAAAGTCCATGAGGTCACAAAGAGATGGACATGACTGAGTGACTAACACTTTTAGCCTGATGAGTGGAAAAGTCTGAAGGAAAACTTGTTTCCAAAGAGACTTATCTTCCTCCTCTCCACCCCTGACCTCTTTGCAACTTCTTCCTATCATATGCAATCCTTATTAAATTAAAAAAGTTTCAGCATTTCCCAATAGCTTGATACTTTTTGAATACAATTCCCATCACAAGGAAAAAGATTAGGGAAACAAAATCGTAGAATTGCACCTCCTCACCTCCATTTTTTTTTGGAAATTTCCACCTTTCTTCATTTCTTTAAATTAGAATCTGGATTACTCTGAAGTCTGCTAAAGTTCTGTTTGTACCACAATGTTTGCATAATTGCTTCTCCTACACCTCCTACCCCATCTCTAGCTAGGCCTATCAAAAGGCTGAACCCATACCTTAGGCTACTTCTCACTTCTGTTCATCAATTAAAGTTTATTCACCAGAGATTATGACCAATAAGCACAAGGAACTTTAAACAATGTCCTTCCCCTTGTCCACTACACCTCAAAGTTTGTTGAATTGGGGAGTATTTATTTATCTATGCAAATCCCCACCGGTACATCTAATTCAGACACATTTAACTGGTTACAGGGAAAAGTATAACAGGAGCAAATACAATGTGCAATGAATTGACTGTGCACCATTTAGGTTTCAAAGAGATGCATCTGTGACTAATCTATCCAAGAATTTAACATTTTGGTTATTAGTTAAAAATTGAAATCCCAACTGCATTATCAGAGTTATTAGTTAGAATAAGCAAATTTTTTTAAAAAGTGAGATGACCTATTATAGCAATTATTCTTGAATTTTTTAATGACTTTTGGGTTTTGTCCATATTTTTAGTTTTATTGTGTGGAGACTGCAGTAGGTATTCAACAGGTATTCTCTTAAAAACGCTTGACTACCATATCGATCACTTTAACTATTTAGGCTTAGTCCTGAGAGTTATGCATTCCTTTCTTTATTAGCTCTAAGCAGCATTCATTCTGAGTGCTATTATACTGCCTTGTAAACAATATTGTTTTGCAACCTTAAAGTCAGTAATTCCATAGAAATTAAATTGGGTTTACAGTAAATCCATGATTACCATATAATCTGTGGAGTCTAAATAATGATGTACTTAGCTGCAGAATTACATGTAAAACACAGAGCGATGATTACATGGCTATTTGGGGCCCAGGAAAGAAAGGAACGCCAAATGTTTTGATGGTTGAAGAGCTGAGAAATCTTTTTGTTTTTAATGTCTAATTTTAATTATGATCTTCAAACATCTCAGTACTACCCAAGCTGTCTTAAAAGTGGCCTTAAAATCTACTGCTAAATCTTATGCTTTACATCACATGTTGGGAGTTTGTTTTAATAAACGAAGACTTGTTAAAAATAGAAAGCCCATCTGATTTAAAGTGACAATAGAAAAAGATTAAGCAGACTTGCTTTTAGCAAATAATCTGTCTCTGTTTTAGGGGTTTCTTATATGAGAGTGTTTAAGCTTAAAGCAATGTTTCTAAACAAAACAACAACTAATCAAATGGACATTTCATCCATGAACCCATGCCTTCTGGTTTGTCTCAATGTTTTGACCATGGCTAGACTTGCTCTTAATTAATTTCAGTTACATCAGTGCACGTTGTTCTCCTAAGCTTGAGCTCTGAGCCATTGTAATAGTTGCCATGCATAGTCAGAGTGGCTCACAGAGAGCTACGAAGGTGATACAACCAGTCAAAGCCACAGTACTGCTTCATAGCAGAGTCAAGTCTAACCTCCTGACCCAGGGCCTTTCCCGCTGCATTAAGCCCTGCAGAGAAATCAAAGATGAGTTCATTGCAGACCCCAACCTTGAGGAGCTCAAAATCCAGTACAGAATGAGACAATAAGAAGAGCCATTACAGTAACTGAAGACCAAGGAAGCCAGCACACAGTTTTGGGTCCCAGGCTGTAGATACTGTATGTTGAGGGATCACTGAAAACTTCAAACAGCAGCGATGTAACATAATTGGAACTGGACTTCTGAAAAATGATTCTGGCAGCACTGGGAAAGATGTACTGTACAAGGGAAGAATATTTTATGGCCAGACAAGACAAAACTCCACTACAAGAGTTCAACTGATGGAGACAAAGGCCTAAGCTGGGTGGTGGCCGTGATAACAAACCAGGATTCAATGGAGAGATAAGAGATATGGTATTTAGACTCTCGGGGCTGCCATAAAAGGTACCACAAACCATGTGGCTTAAAAGAGCAGAAATTTATTCTATTCTAGTTCTGAGGGTAGAAGTTCAAAACCACGGTGTTAGTAGAGCCTTGCTTTCTCTGAAGGTTCTAGAGGAGAATCCTTTCACACCTGTCCTAATTTCTGGTTGTTGTCAGCCACCTTTGCTGTTCTGGCATCATCTGTAATCCCTGCCTCTGTTTGCATCCGGCCTTCTCCTGCTGGGTTCAGATCTCCATCTGCTTTCTCTTAGGAACACACCAGTCACTGGATTTAGAATCCACTCTACTCGAGTATGAACTTATCTTAGTTCATCACATCAGCCGCGTTTCTATTTCCAAATAAGGCCACAGTCACAGGTGCCAGGGTTAGGACCTGAAAATTTAACCCACTCTATATACTATCCACAAACTTGAAGCAAGCTAAGAGGTGGGTAGCCACAAAGAGGTCCCTTCCAATCTCCTGCTTCCAGGATTTTTTCTAGTCACAGGCATAAAAGAAGCAATTCCTTTGGTCCTTGGATTGGATCAGCTGTGCTCATTGACAAGCCAGATGTGAGCAGCTTTCTGCAGGCTGCCCTTCACTGAGATTAAGATGATGTGGACATGCCTCCTCTGATAGCCTCCTTATCGTAGCTGAGGGAAGGAGGCTCTCCTAAGCAGAGGTTAAACACCAAGGGGAAAGAAGAGGCTGTGGGTCCTATTAGACCAAATACCAGCTTTTGTCCTTAACATACTGTCTGAAGCTCAGTGTCCTAATCTGTAAAATAGGAATACTGAGCTGATGGAACAAATCAATGCTCTTATCCCAGTGCTTACTGCATACTTAAACATTTGATAAATATGACCCAGGGCCATTATAATGATTACTATTATTTCTATTATCCATCTTTTTGATGATTGTCATTTTCTTAAGTGTCCCAACCTATTATGGAGACTTGACTTTACTCTCTTGCAATGATACATGGGAACCCTGACACATTTGTTACTGACATGCCAATTATTGTGAATAATTTTGAAGGCCACACTCCAAGGGTAAATAAAAAATAACATAGGTCCCTTAAACCCTAGGTCACTTTATAATTCCAACACAGTCTCTGCATTTCCCTTTTCCCTGTGCTGCAGGAAAGTTTTATAAGTAAAATATCTAAACCACTGGGCATATTTTTTTAAAATTCATAGAGCAAACCCCATTATGACAAACTCCAAGGGACATTTGAAGTGCATTTGTTGTACTGAAATTTTGTTGTATGAAATGTTGTTTGAAACCTAAGCCATGGCTGAGAAATATTTTCCTGACTAGAATTTTATAAAAGCAGTTGCTGTAATGAAGGGCTCCATCACATCAAAGGATTTCATTATTCCCTCCTCCCATCTGGTGTATTTCTCAACATGATTCATATGCATTTACTGTGAAAAGTCATCCAGAGACAGTGTCCCTGACACTACAGAAAGCTCAGGAGCTCAGGAGGTGGGCTGGTGCTCCCCAAGGGCATGGAATGCCTATTATTCACTCTGATACCCCCCAGGTCCCTGCCCAGTTCTTGGAGGATAACCAAAAAGATACTTGATAAATGAGTGAATAACTACATGCTGAATTCATTAGCATCAAATTAGAATAATCTGCATGAGACTGCCCCATATCTGTTTATTTATAAACATTCACCAAAATATTTTACATGCATTTAGTATCAAAGCAAAATTGGGGTCTCACAAGAGCAGAATGAGTTCAGTGAACAATCTGAGTACCACCTGCAGGCCAATCAAGATATTGATTCTAATTGGCATTCCTACAAGTGGTTAATTTTCCCCTATGCCTGACTTGCAAGCACTCAGGTGCAAAATTTGTTCCTCTCTTTGAGACCATCTTAATAATAACTCTCTGTCTGAATCTTGGAACCAGAATCTCCCACTGATGGGTACAAATGAGGGAGAAATATGTCAGCACACATGGGCACTGGCTTGTGGCAATGAAGATTTATTTGATTCAGCCAGCCAAGTGATCACCAGAAGCAAGTAATCAAGAGAATAAAATTCCAGAGTGGGTTCCACCAATACATTTTCTGTATAGTAGGCCTCTGCCCCCTACCCATACAGAGTTTGAAAGCTAAAGGACAGTGCATTTGTTAACTTAAATTTTGCTTGAAAATGTTGACCCTGAAAATATTGAGACTTTGGAGCTCAATTTTTGTTCCTAAATGACTTTAAACTTTTGTTTGTTGCTTCGTTGATGTCACTGGGATTTATTTGGCTGCTGGCTCTGAGCTGCTATTTGAAAAGAGCAGTACCATATGCAGCACATGCATATTCAATGGTGCAGTTCTTTTTCTAGAGGGAGGGAATGCCAGGACTCCTGGCTCACAATATGAATTTGCATCCCACTTTGCATAAATTTGCATGTAGGCTTCATAAGCCTCTAATTTCAAGCATGTAAAATGAAACAAATCAATGCAATATACTACCATTGTTTTCCAAGGCATTAATCATATGAAATACATACCAGCTTTCCTTAACCAATTAATTTAATCATACCCAAGGTTAGGAGAGACAGAAAAGTGGTGAAAAATGGCTGCTAAGTGCCTGGCTTAGGACTGGGAGGATATATACAATAATAATGTCCCAGTATTTTTTTTTTCAACCCCTAAGTCTCCTGTGGAAGATTACATTATGATTTTCCCAGGATTTTATTTTCTCTACCTTCAGTTAGTAGGTACAAGACTTATGCTGACCAATGAAATGTATGTAGAAGTGATGCTTATCCCCTTGAAGCAGAAGCTCTTAGAGCCAACACTTGTTTAACTGTCTCTCATTTTCCCTACTATGACATAAGCAATGCTTCACACAGAAGCATTTGTTTAAATCCCTCTCTTTGAGGGATATTTGTTTAAATCCCAGGGTGACAACCAGGGTGAAGATGAGGATGTTTGTTAGAAGCGGCTGATATTTTCAGATCATGTGTTGCTGCAGCATATCCTAGCCTATTCTGACTAATGGTACATTTTCTGAATTATTACAATGAACTATAATTTGTCTTCAGAGATTTGTGTCCGTTTTGTATACATAAGAACATACGCACAGCACTGAGGTACAGATAGAAGAAAACGAAAGACAGTCCATCTGGTTTATAAATATTATGAAGCAATTGGGGAAATAATCCATACATTCAAGATCAATTAAATGTCACCACAATTAAGACTAATACACTATGCATTATATCCTCTCTATTTTAGCGAGATGAGACAGACTCTTTAGATTTCTTAAGGTTGGAAAATTCATAAAAATGTATCAGTACTTGATAGACTTGTCAGTTTTCTCTTTGCAATACCTTGGAATTCTTCACATTCCATAATGAGAGAAGTCTCAATTAACTGCTAGTTTTTAAACAACTTTCCTTAGTATCTCAATCCACTATTAATTTGAGCAGAGGGATTTGAAACCACAGGAGTGTGCACAATGAATTTGCAAACAATGAAACCTTAGGTCCTGAATCTAAGAAACCAGAGCTTTCTGAATCTCCACAGTGCAAAAAAATGTATAGAAGAACATGAAAATAATATAGAATGTAGTTTATAAAAATATAGGGTACAGCTTTCCCTCCAGCCAAGCAAATCCAGAGGCTCTGCTGCTGCTTCCTCACAATGCTGTCCTCAAATTCCAGTGCCAAGCAGCCTGAGCTGACCTCAAGAGTACAGAAAGTCAAGAGAAGAAGAAGGATGCAATGCTGAAGATTATTTTTATCCCCATGAGGAAAAGATTAGAAACATATATAAGACAACTCCCAACAGAGATGAAGGAATTATAAATCACAAACATTTAGTTTCTTATTCTTTCCCCAGGCACACAGAGCCAAGAAATGGCTGCGCGTTTTGTAAACTCTTCTGCACTAAGTACATTATTATTTATGCTCTCCAGATTACATGGTAATCATCCTTGAATTGAATCTACCTCCTCCTCAGGATAATCCCCACATAATTAGTAGTTTAAAGGTTGCTGAAGAACTTTACCAGACCTATAAGAAGTATGAATTTTCCCTAAAGAAAGAAAAAATATTTACAGAAATTTTACACTGTGCGAAATGAACCTCAAGAAAAGAAAATAAACATTCAGAATGCCAAAGCACAAGAAAAACAAAATAGGAAATGGCGGTCTATCAAAAGACTGGAGGTTTATTTTGCTTGCCCTCAACTGCTCAGAAATTTGCTTGCATCTGTGATGCTTTTTGGGCAAAGAGATCGTCCAGCAGAGAGAGACCCTACTGGCAGATTACAGATGCCATAAGAATGATTTTTCTTGACTAAATCAATCTCTTGCCCATAGCCAGAAACAGTATGATTAGACTTGTTTTGAAAAGCCTTTTCTGGGCTCCTTCCCATCTCAGAAGTTTCAGAATCAGTCAGAACCCATCTCAGAAGTTTCAGACTCAGTCAGAAGCATAGTTGAACTGTGAAAACTGACTTGATTCCTAGGAAATAAACACCTGTAAATTCCTTTTTTTTTTAGTTTTTTAAATGTTGTTTTTTTTTAATTTTATTTTATTTTTACTTTATTCTACGTTACAATACTGTATTGGTTTTGCCATACATTGACATGAGTCAGCCACAGTTGTACACAATCTCCCAATGCCGAAGCCCCCTCCCACCTCCCACCCCATATCACTCTCTCTGGATCATCCGTGCACCAGCCCCAAGCATCCTGTATCCTGTATTGAACATGGACTGGCGCTTCGTTTCTTATACGATAGTATACATGTTTCAATGCCATTCTCCCAAATCATCCCCACCCTCTCCCTCTCCCTCAGAGGCCAAAAGTCCATTCTATACATCTGTGTCTCTTTTATTGTCTCACCTACAGGATCATCATTACTATCTTTCTAAATTCCATATATATGTGTCAGTATTGGTGTTTTCTTTCTGGCTTACTTCACTCTGTATAATCGGCTTCAGTTTCATCCATCTCATTAGAACTGATTCAAATTTATTCTTTTTAAGGGCTGAGTTAAATTCCATTTTTGAATGAAAACTGATCTTTGGGTCTGAGGCATCAATATTCATTGCAGCATTGTATATAATAGCCAGGACATGGAAACAACCTAGATGTCCATCAGCAGATGAATGGATAAGAAAGCTGTGGTACATATACACAATGGAGTATTACTCAGCCCTTAAAAAAATAAATTTGAATCAGTTCTAATGAGATGGATGAAACTGGAGCCGATTATACAGAGTGAAGTAAGCCAGAAAGAAACACACCAATACAGTATACTGACACATATATATGGAATTTAGAAAGATAGTAATGATGACCCTGTAGGTGAGATAACAAAAGAGACACAGAGGTATAGAATGGACTTTTGGCCTCTGAGGGAGAGGGAGAGGGTGGGATGATTTGGGAGAGTGGCTCTGAAACATGTATACTATCATATAAGAAATGAAGCACCAGTCTATGTTCAATACAGGATACAGGATGCTTGGGGCTGGTGTACAGTATGATCCGGGGAGATGGTGTGGGGTGGGAGGTGGGAGGTGGCTTCGACATTGGGAGATCGTGTACACCTGTGGCTGATTCATGTCAATGTATGGCAAAACCAATACAGTATTGTAAAGTAGAATAAAGTATTAAAAAAAAATAAATCAGCAAAGGGGTGAAGTAGTAACATCATAAAGGACAATCTTTCTTAATGAGTGTTACTTTCTAAAACTCATAGATCTCGTGATAAAATTGTGTTCTGCAGCTATTAAGTGGACCCTGTCTCCATAGAGAGAGCTCCAAAGAGTGTTCCAACAATTATGTAGTTCTAGAACGTTCCTTTAAGAAGTAAGAGACTTCCCCCAAGTGTTCTTTAAACTTATCAATTGTCTGAGCCTTGGCCATGCAGTGGTATGAACAGGGCACCATGGATCTGCCCAATCTTTTATAGAAGAGGAGAGGTTTGTAGGCTAAGGTCCAATTTGTGGTTTGTGATTAAGCTAGCATTTTTCTTTGGGAAGGATGAAACACACAGCACCCAATCTCATCCTCCTACAGGGGTTCCTTCAGCTGTATATCTCTATTTGAGATTCTAGAATTCTGACTGTATCAGGACTCTACTCAGATTCAGAGAGGATAGAGTTAGGTAGAAATGTTGCCAGCCCTGAGACTGAGAAAGGATGCTAAATTATTCATTTTTTTGGTAAGAAACTCCCAGCCCCTTGGATCAACCTAGCTGTCCTTACTCTTCCAGCAAGTAGGACTTTCCCACTGTTTTTTATGCCTTTCAAGACTTTCCTGTAGCTTTGCAGTCAAGTTGGTGATAATTTTCCATAGGTTTGAAAGAAAGCTTCAGATGTGACCCATGATCTCAATGTCACTATAATTTAGCCATCCCTAATATGCCCATTCTTTGGAACGCCAACTTTTATTACTATAATAATTCCCACATTATTTATAAATAATATAGTGCCATAAATACTGACCTTCAGGGCCAGCACAAGATCTTTTTAATCAGGCTTTTGCCTGGTGGAGGTAAGACTCCAACTCTTTATAACATTTTATTACAGATGGCTATCTTAAATTTTTTAAAAATATCTGGGACATGTAGGGACATAGGTATTGTGCATAAGAGTGACACTGTAGGGCCTATACATGAGCATGGTGGAGTCTCACTGTCACCCTGATGTTACATGACAAAACCTCTGCCCAAGAGATGTGGTACTAAGGTAAGAGTGCATACTGCAGGGTCCTGTATGAAACATGGAAATTATTTCCAGGGATGCACTGATTAGGCCCTCCAGGGAACAAAACCCATGCCTCTTTTAAAGAGGTATTACTTTTCCTTTTTTCCCCCTAAGGAACAGGCAGCATCACTTCTCCATTTACAAAAGAAAACAAGCAAACAAAGGAACTTAAGATTTAAAAACATGGCTAGCTCTGATACTGGGACAAAACAGAAAAGCTAAATAATCATTTTTTTTTGCAGGAAAATTCTCTATTCAGAAGGTTCTGAAAGGGAATTGTGCCTCAGTTGAGGTGTCAGCAGGAAACAGAATTCATAACAGATGGTTGAGTTGAAGAGATTTTAATGAAGGGGCTATCAGCTTTAGGTGACCAGCTAGGGAGGCTGAGGCACCCAAAGCTCAGCAATAGTGGAAACTCATGACTACTTGTGCATATAAAGGGGCAAAAGAAAGAGACAGTGAAGCCCAGTGAGTGACAGATTTATGGAGAAGGACCCAATATCTAGGGCTTCCCAGATGGCACAGTGGTAAAGAATCCACCTACCAATGCAGGAGACACAGAACATGTGGGTTCGATCCCTGGGTTGGGAAGATCCCCTGAAGTAGGAAAGAGCAACCCACTCCAGTATTCTTGCCTGGGAAATCCCGTGGGCAGAGGAGTCTGGCGGGCTACATTCCATGGGGGGTCACAAAAGAGTCAGACACAACTTAGGGACTAAACAACAATAACCCAATAGTAACTGAAGAGTGTAGACATCACAAGACCTGCAACATTTAAGAGGAAGCAAGCAAGCAAGGAATTCCCCAACTCTTCTTTTCCTCCATCCTAAAATCTTCCGTAAGTACCCTTCATTGGTAGAACACAATGAAAAGATGAAGCCACAGAAGTCTGGAGGCTGTGGTCCAAAGGTTCAGGCTGGAGGAGCTCAGAGTAGGACAGAAAGTGAATCAGGGAGAGGTGATAGGACAAAAGGAGAGCAACTGTACTGAGACAATCTACTGTCCATCAAATGTTCTTTCTCTGGTCTTCAGCAGGATTCCATTTCAGTTTTAGTCAACAAATGAAGTACATTCCTACAAAGGGCAATGGGAGAATAAGATCCCACCCTTTTCAGGAGACTATTTGCCAAGTCTCCAGATATGCTTAGTTTTAACTTATCTAGCTTTGATTAACATGAAATCATGATTTTCTTTTTCGTTTTTATGTCTCCCTTTTATGACTTTTCTGTATCCCAGTGTTCTGTTTCTATCCCTCTATACTTGCTTACCCGAACTTATAGTCTGTCTCTTTATATCAGATTGGCCAAAAGTCTGTTCAGGTTTTTCTGTTACATCTTATGGAAAAACCCAAACAAACTGACTGGCCAACCCAATATATATATCAATATCAGATAGCATTGTAACAACAGAGTTATCTTTACCAGGTATATTTGTAACGGGCACCAACATTTGAAACTAATGCCAAGAGATGCTAAGGAGAACAATCTTGTTTCACCAGTGGATGAGAAACCATCATATTTGGAGATGAAACATGATATGGATGGACCAGGTCTGCCCTGGTAACATCACAAGAGCCTTGTTTGCCAAACATTCCATCTCCATCAATCAGGACATATTCATGAGAGGGAAAAACATAGGCAAAAATCTGAATCAATGAGCAGGAGCATCTTCTACAACTTAGAGGACAAGAGGAGGCTTAGATGTGAAGCAACAGCTCTGAGGGCAGAAAGCTTCCAAATAGGGAAATGGCAGCAACACAAGAAGCAAGACCCTCACCAGCTCCCAGGCACCGGCAAGTTCTCCGAAAGCTACCTGACGGTAGCCAGCAATGAAAGGAGCCCTTGCACAGTTATGTACTCTTCTTCAAAAAAAATGGAGGGAGATACCTAGCGTTTACAAGTTGTAAGACATATACATGCTAGCCCACATAAAGCATTAAACCTACAGCAAGTATCTAAAAGACATTAGTTTCCTTCTCTTCTTTTGAATGTTTAAAACAATTCTACTTCCCCTACTGCATAATTTTGATAAACTCAAATAGGGACCAAGCATGGTTTCCTCTGAATCAGAGGGGAAATTAATTTAGACTCTGCATTTCTCATGTTTATGTTTTTCATTTCAAAGTTCCCTTTTGTTGCTCACCCAACACATGTCATAAAAATAATTAAAGGGGAAAAAATATGCTCACTTAAAAAGTAAGAAAAACAAAGCTCACAATACATTTCCGTGAATGGAAAACCCACTAAGGGGCTTAATTTCTTAGCAGAGAGAGAAAAGAAAGATCTAGAAGGAAAGGATGGGGGAAGCAAGAGAAGCAGAGATTTTTACAAATCTTGTGAGCATGTCATTTTATAAGCCAATGTGAGGACAAGAATAAAACGCTATTATGGCAATTTTCAGTCTGTTTTGCTATTTCGATTGCTGTGAATGTGTTGGGGAACAGCACCCACTTTCTGAAATGGCATGTATTTATGTACTGATAAATACAGCAGCAGACAAACCAGAAAATCTCAAAACCAACAGGGTGTTTCTCTGCAGAGTAAGGGCTGTGATGCCATTACAGCAGATGTGGGGCCTTGTGTTAGCATGTTCCCACCAAGGGCAGAGTGTGACTATCATCAGGTTATATAGACTGGGTATCAGTTTCTTCCAGCTACTGTAACAAACTACAAAAAAGAATATTTGCAATAATAACTACTTAGTGGAGTTAAGCAACACAAATTTATTATCTAACAGTTCTGGAGGACAGAAGCCCAAATGGGTCAGCAGAAATACATTTCTTCTGGAGACTTTAGGGAGCCTTCCCGCCATTTCCAGGTTTTAGGGGCTGCATACATTACTTGCCTTGTGGCCCCACACCACTCTGACCTCTGCTTCTGTTACCACATTGCATTGTCTTACTCTGGCCCCCTTGTTTACTTTCTTATAAGGAGCTTTGTGGTTGCAAACATATCTGGATAATCCAGGATAATTTCCTCATCTCAAGGTCCTTCATTTGATCACAACCATAAAGTCCCCTTTTCTATGTGAGGTCATTTATTCACAAGTTTCAAGCAGGAAGACATAGAAATGTGTGGAGGCCATTATTCAATCTACCACAAGCTATTTCTCCAAAGGTTCATTTATCATCCATGCTTCTGATACAGTGCAGTGATAAGAAGCAGAGCACTATGGTCAGAATTCCTTGGCAAAAGTCTGCTTCCACCCATCACCAGCTAGATGCCCTTGAGTAAGCTACACAGTCTTTCTGAGAATAATATAGTAACCACTTTTCAGATTGCAACAAGTATTAAATAACAACAACAAAAGGCTTGCACAGAGTTTGGGTCTCAGTGCCTAACTGAAGTTAGCTATTATTATCATTATTGTTACTGCTTTATTATAATAATTAAACTATAAAGAGGAATAAAAATTATATGACTCAAAGAGTCAAGATCAGGAAGAAATCATTTACTTATTTATGCATTACAGCATAGTTACCTTTGGAACCCACTGAATGTTTATCAAGATTTAGAAATTCAGATATTAGTTTTGCAAGCCATGAAACAACCCCATTTTCACTGATGCTTCTATACAAAAAATTCATTCACCCATCCACACAATGGCTCCTTATTGAGGCAATGTAGTTTCTGAGCCTTCAGCATAACTTTGTTTTATGTATTTAAAAATCATTTATTTATTCATTCATTAGTACTTTTGGACTTCTCTGGTGGCTCAGATGGTAAAGCATCTGCCTACAATGTGGGGAGACCCAGGTTCAATCCCTGGGTCAGGAAGATCCTGGAGAAAGAAATGGCAATCACTCCAGTACTCTTCCTTGGAAAATCCCATGGACAGAGAAGCCTGGTAGGCTACAGTCCATGGGGTTGCAAAGAGTTGGACATGACTGAGTGACTTCACTTTCTTTCTTTCTAATACTTTTATTGACCTTGAAGAATTTTCTGAAAGAAGATGCAAACCAACAAAATAACTCTATGTACACAGCAACATTCTACATATTTATCCACTCAGCAAACCTTATGAAACACTTCTGTTCCAAGTCCTCTCAACAGACAAACTCATTAATGAGGCAAAGAGGGAGAAAAAGCACAGCCCTTTACCTAAAAACCCAGAGTTTTGCAAAGGAGACACATATACACACATACTCAACTGTCCACAAGATGCAGCAACAGTTTTGCTTTCCAATAGTCTGCTTTCTCCTATCTACTTGCCTTAAGCTTGCATAGAACTCTAAGACTCTGAGGTGAAATAGAAGGCAACCTTTTTTCTTTGGAGAAATGCCTATTTAGTTCTTTGGCCCATTTTTGATTGGGTCATTTATTTTTCTGGAATTGAGCTGCATAAGTTGCTTGTATATTTTTGAGATTACTTGTTTGTCAGTTGCTTCATTTGCTATTATTTTCTCCCATTCAGAAGGCTGTCTTTTCACCTGGCTTATAGTTTCCTTTGTTGTGCAGAAGCTTTTAATTTTAATTAGGTCTCATTTGTTTATTTTCGCTTTTATTTCCAGTATTCTGGGAGGTGGGTCATAGAGGATCCTGCTGTGATTTATGTCGGAGAGTGTTTTGCCTATGTTCTCCTCTAGGAATTTTGTAGTTTCTGGTCTTACATTTAGATCTTTAATCCATTTTGAGTTTATTTTTGTGTGTAGTGTTAGAAAGTGATCTAGTTTCATCCTTCTACAAGTGGTTGACCAGTTTTCCTAGCACCACTTGTTTAAGAGATTGTCTTTACTCCATTGTATATTCTTGCCTCCTTTGTCAAAGATAAGGTGTCCATAGGTGTGTGGATTTATCTCTGGGCTTTCTATTTTATTCCATTGATCTATATTTCTGTCTTTGTGCCAGTACCATACTGTCTTGATGACTGTGGCTTTGTAGTAGAGCCTGAAGTCAGGCAGGTTGATTCCTCCAGTTCCATTCTTCTTTCTCAAGATTGCTTTGGCTATTCAAGGCTTTTTGTATTTCCATACAAATTGTGAAATTATTTGTTCTAGCTCTGTGAAAAATACCATTGGTAGCTTGATAGGGATTGCATTGAATCTGTAGATTGCTTTGGGTAGTATACTCATTTTCACTATATTGATTCTTCCGATCCATGAACATGGTATATTTCTCCATCTATTAGTGTCATACAGATGGCTAACAAGCACATGAAAAGATGCTCAACATCACTCATTATCAGAGAAATGCAAATCAAAACCACAATGAGATGCCATTTCATGCCAGTCAGAATGCCTGCAGTCCAAAAGTCTACAAGCAATAAATGCTGGAGAGGGTGTGGAGAAAAGGGAACCCTCTTACACTGTTGGTGGGAATGCAAACTAGTACAGCCACTATGGAGAGCAGTGTGGAGATTTCTTAAAAAACTGGAAATAGAACTTCCTTATGACCCAGCAATCCCACTGCTGGGCATACACACCGAGAGAAACCAGAATTGAAAGAGACACATGTACCCCAATGTTCATTGCAGCACTGTTTATAATAGCCAAGACATGGAAGCAACCTAGACGTCCATCAGCACACGAATGGATAAGAAAGCTGTGGTACATATACACAATGGAGTATTACTTAGCCATTAAAAAGAATACATTTGAATCAGTTCTAATGAGGTGGATAAAACTGGAGCCAATTATACAGAGTGAAGTGAGCCAGAAAGAAAAACACCAATACAGTATACTAACGCATATATATGGAATTTAGAAAGATGGTAACGATAACCCTGTATGTGAGACAGCAAAAGAGACACAGATATATAGAACAATCTTTTGGACTCTGTGGGAGAGGGAGAGGGTGGGATGATTTGGGAGAATGACATTGAAACATATATAATATCACATAAGAAACGAATCACCAGTCTAGGTTCGATGCAGGGTGCAGGATGCTCAGGGCTAGTGCACTGGGATGACCTGGAGGGATGGTGTGCAGGGAGAGGTGGGAGGGGGTCAGGATTGGGAACACGTGTACACCCATGGTGGATTCATGTTGATGTGTGGCAAAACCAATATAATATTGTAAAGTAAAAATAATAATAATAATAATAATAAATAATTTTAAAAATAAAAAGAAAGCAATCTGTTTTTCTTTTGTAACTTTTCAGATGCTTGCTGTTACTCAAAACACGTCATCGGAAGATTCCCCAGAGATTCCAGTGAAAAGGTAGAGATGGTGCTTTTCCCTTAACTGAGGAACTTCAGTTCTGAAAAAAAAAAAAAAAGCGCTGAGGACACACTTGTGAAAAGGCACACAATGCAGTCAGGCAGCTAAAGTCAGCAGTAAGCCCCTGACAGCTGTACTGAAGAGAAAGTTTTATACCCTGCTTATCAGATCAATTTTGCCTGGGTCACACAGTCTTGAATTCCTTGAAATTCCACCGAACTTTACTCTCTGACCTCAGGGTTGGCAAAACTGTTGCTGTGGGCTCAGAGGCAGATGCTGCCCCCTCTCCTGCTACATGTCTTGGCTCAAGATGTCCACACCAGCAGATAAAGCTGGGGAACTCTTTGGACATCTGTTTAGGATCAGATTCACAGAAGAATAGGGCTAGAAAGGAACTTAGCAATCAACAGTCCACAATCTTTGTCTACTAATGAAATTTAGTCACTGGGTGGTGGTACAGTCAGGATACACTAAGACTGTGTGCTTAGTTGCTCAGTCACCCCCAACTCTTTGCAATCTCGTGGACTGCAGCCCTCCAGGCTCCTCTGTCCATGGAGATTCTCCAGGCAAGAATACTGGAGTGGGTTGCCACGTCCTCCTCCAGGAGATCTTCCCAACTCAGGGATTGAACCCAGGTCTCCCACACTGCAGGTGGAGTATTTACCATCTGAGTCACCAGGGAAACCCATGCTAAGACTAGTACTCAGGTTTATGGATCTGCTGGTCTTCATTTCTGACTCTTTCTCCTCTCTATGTTCTGCATCATCAGTTAATTGGAAGTCCTAGATTGATTCCAATATGATGATTTTTTAATGGCTTCCCATTTTGAATTATTCATATCAATTTTTCACTGGATGACGATAATGGAAGTGCAAATAGGCTCCTCTGAAGGGCAAAAAATTCTTCCCTGTATTAATAAAATATCTTCCCTTCTCTGTCATGTGTAGATTGTGGCTGTCTCCTAGAATGAGAATCTTTTCTAACCTAAAGGTACATGGCCCAGAGCACAGGTTCTTAAATGATTTTCCCCAGGCCAGCAGCATCAGCACTACCTGGGAACTTGTCAGAAATGCCAATTCTTAGGTTCATTCAGTTCTACTGAATCAGAAACTCTGGTGTGGGGAACAGCCATCTGTGTTGTAACAAGTGGCCCCTGCCATGTGATTATGATGGGCATTAATAGTTAAGAGTCAGCAGCCAAGAGAAAGCAGTGTTTTCACAGGGGAGAATTGAACTCTGTCATGGAAATGGCCAATGAACCTGTTTGTAGTTACAATAGAACCATGTAAAAATGTTATTTCTCTAAAATGTGAGCAATTCCTTCTCAAGGAGCAATTGCTATTTAGCTGCTAAGTCATGACCCACTCTTCTGCAGCCCCATAGACTGTAGCCCATCAGACTCCTCTGTCCATGGGATTTCTCATGCAAAAATACTGGCATGGGTTGCTATTTCCTTCTCCATGGGGTTACTCACAGACAAAATCAGAACTATATATGCAAAATGTATACGTGTGAAATGTAGCATTTAGCAAAATCCTGACTAGATTTCTTTCTCATGACAGACTTACTGAGCCACTAACAGTACCAGCAAGCATACTATGTGGTTTGGAACTTTAAAATATATATAAAACATTTGGTTTATTAATTTTGAAACTAATTAAGGTATAAAAATATAGTATCCTGAATTGTATAAGAGGGAAAAAGAAGCTCATAAACACCAGATTGGGGACAAAGGCTGTACAAATATCAGATATCACATTTTCACACCACCCCCTCTCACTATCAAATCCCCAGCAGGATACTACAGAAAAATTGCCTGTCAACAGACTGAAATGAATTGTATGTGATTATTGGTACTATTCCCTTGAAACTTAATTTACAATAAATGCAGAAAGAACCAAGGGAGGGGGTAGAATGGGAACAGAAAATGGTCATGTACATTAGAAAAATTAAAAGCTGCAGCTTCCATAAAGGAATTATTCATAGTCTCATCCTTCATGACAGAATTGCCTCTGGTCACAGCTCTTACTTAACACATGATTTTAGTGACTTGTCAGGAGGGAAGATATGAGCTGCTGTCCCATCCCCACTATAAGCTCAGGTTGAGGCTCAGGCAAAGTGACCAGGCCTTCTCAGCCTCAACCAGTACCTCCTGGCTTATCATTCACCTCCAAAGGAATCCCTGTAAAGCAGTATGAAAGCTTCACTGCAAATTATGATACACTTATTTTTCTCCTACTTCTCAGCAATGTGATTGGCAGATACTTGGTGGTCCACCCAACAGTCATTTCCTCTTTATTCTTTGCTAATGAATCATGATTTTGTGCATATTGTAAGGAAAACTCAAAAGTCTTTAAGTGAACCAAAAGACTAGAAAATGTCTTCAGTTGAAAATTGAATATTGATTGAAACTCACTCTCTCTAAGGCATCTGACTTTACATTATTTGTGCTTTTCACTGTTTTCTACAGCTGTGTAGAGATAGATCTTAACTTGTATAAAACTGGTGTAAAACAAGTATTTCTTGTCTCTAGATATGCAAATAAATTCTGTTCCATAAGGGTCAATTGACTTTCTTCCTCTTCAGTGCAGGGAAAACTGTTTTGAACTGATTAAATAAATGCATTTCAAAAATCATGAGATCATAAATATTTGTCTTGGTTTTTGGATTCTCTTTGGAACTGTCTATAACTTCTTTTATGACCAACCTAGATAGCATATTAAAAAGCAGAGACATTACTTTGCTGACTAAGGTCTGTCTAGTCAAGGCTATGTTTTTCCAGTAGTCATGTATGGATGTGAGAGTTAGACTGTGAAGAAAGCTGAGCGCCAAAGAATTGATGCTTTTGAACCGTGGAGTGGGAGAAGACTCTTGAGAGTCCTTTGGACTGCAAGGAGATCCAACCAGTCCATCCTAAAGGAGATCAGTCCTGGGTGTTCATTAGAAGCACTGATGCTAAAGCTAAAACTTGAATACTTTTAGCCACCTCACGCAAAAAGTTGACTCATTGGAAAAGATTCTGATTCTGGGAGGGATTAGGGCCAGGAAGAGAAGGGGATGACAGAGGATGAGATGGCTGGATGGCATCACCAACTCGATGGAAATGAGTTTGAGTGAACTCCAGGAGTTGGTGATGGACAGGGAGGCCTGGCATGATGAGTTTGAGTGAACTCCAGGAGTTGGTGATGGACAGGGAGGCCTGGCATGCTGCAATTCATGGTGTCACAAAGAGTCGGACATGACTGAGTGACTGACCTGAACTGATAACTTCTTTTATAGTTTTCTCCTTAATTAATTTAATTAAACCTTTGACACCTGTTAATTTCATATCCTTATGAGAGTCATGATTAACCTTTAAAAAACAATTGAGTCCCTCTGCTGTTCACCTGAAATTATCAAAACAGCGTTTATTAATCAACTATACCCCGATATTTAAAAAATAGTTTAAAAAATTATTATCCTTGAGCAATGCATTCTACACAGAATATCCAGGAAACATGGGTCCCTTTTGAATTTTAGGAGACAAACTATGATGAATATGATCTAATCATGATAATGAAAATCTTTTTCCCCTTTGCCTCTGATTGGTTAGGAGATGTGGTCACATTCTAGTCAATGAGTAATAAGGGAGGAGGTTTTGAGAGAAGTTTACCTCTTTGACAAATAAAGGGGAGTGAGAGCCAGAAGCGGGGACTGGGAAATGGTCCTTCTCTCTTTTCTTTAGCTATTTTCTTGTGAGAGCAGATGCTAGGAAGTTATAGATGCTATCTTGCAATAATAGTGAGGGGAAACCAAAGAGGATCTCAGAGAAGCCATCTTTGAGCACTGACACCATTTACCCAGCCTTTGAATCAGTCAGTCAACTCAGTAACTGCTTCCTGCATAGCTGTTACATGAGGTAATAATTTCTCGGTGTTTAAGCCATTTCACTTCATAATTTAGTTACAAGAAACTATAAACATTCTGATAAATACAGATTCAGAAAGAAAAAGTACCCAAGAAATCTGACATGGAGTGAGAGGTTCTATAGTAAGCTATGTGTGCCGTGGTGGAAATGGTGGGCAGAAAAGGGTGGTTGTGGTGAGTTGGGCAGGGGGTGGGTTTTGGGGGGACAATATAGTATGGTGGGATGTGATATGAAGTAGGAATGATGGTGGAAGAATTGCAGTGGAGTAGCAATTAACACAGAAATGTTATTCATTTGTCAACTATTGTAGCTAAACCACTCCTAGTCCCTCTGGTCTCACATCTCTATGTTAGATCATATACCAGCAAAGCTAGACTAGTATGCAGATCTCCTATCCCGCATTAGACATTTTCCTCAACTGTAAATGGCAATTAGATATGCCACGTTGGCAGTGATCCACGCATAATCATCATTATCTTTATCATTCCCATTTATTAATTGTTCACTACATCCATAAATTTGATCAACATAATACTATTTAATCTATACAGCAACACCATGATTGGATGTGGTAGACTGCTGCAGTTCCAATTTGTTTTTATCTCCTTGTATCCATGGCTTTGGATAGTCAACTGTTATGTGACTCTGGGCTTGGCTAATAGGATTTGTATTAGTTGGTGGGATAATAACATAACAAACAGAGTCTTGAAAAGATTCTAAGCATTGTAGCTTACCCTATCTTGATGCCTCTGGGAATCTTAAGATTGCCACTATATGAATAAGCCCAGATTAGCCTGCTAGGTACATGTATACATCCATCCCCATAACCTCGACCAACAAACAACCAGCACCAAATGGCCGCCAGACAAATCACTAGACTTGGCCACTGTAGACCTCAACCAATCCTCCAGCTGAATATAGCCGCATGCATGGGTCCAGGTGGGGCCAGTAGAAAAACTGTTTAGTTGAGCCCAGCCCAAATTGTCAACTCTCAGAACCATGAGATAACCAATGGTTTTAAAGCTACTGGACTATGGTAAACAAAGTCTGTTACACTGCAGTATATAATATCAATGTCCCAATTTTACAGACAAGGAAAACTAAGACTCAGAAAAAAAATTTCCCAAGGCCACACAACTATCAAGGACTGCACCTACGATTCAAATCCAAGTCTGTCTGACTTCAGAGCCCATGTCCTTGACAGCAACTCCAAATAACATATTCTGAGCAAACCATTGATTGCAAGGGATCAGATAAACCTATAAACCCTTCCTCTACTGTGAATATATCAACCATGAATTTATCTCTTTAACCCTTACTGGTAAGTGTGTACATCACCAGCTGCTTAATGAAAAAAGTTTTTCCTTCCTCTTAAGGAAAAGAAATTTGTAAATTTATTATCCACCGTGAAATACAGAATTTTCTGTCATTTCTTTCCTTTTTCCCTTAATTTATATTTTTCAGACTTGCAAGGTTGGTCCAGTTTCTAGTAACCTGGAATCCTGTGAGAAGTTTGATATTCCCCATGACTCTGTGACCACACCATGCCTTTCCAGGTACCATGCATTTGCATATGATGCTTCCCCTACCAGGAACAGTCCCTTCACACCCCCAGTGCCCACCTTCCTCACATAAAAAGGCTTTCTGATTGAGCTTTAGTCCTAGATTCCTCCAGCCATGTTACTGCCTATCTTTTGTGTTTTTATGGCATTTCACACATACTTCTATTACAGTGCTTATAATATTTATTCTTTTAACTGGTCTTCTCCACTAGACACATTTCCTTATTAAACCCTCAACCTCTAGCATGGTATCTGGCAAATAGTGGGTGCTAAATAAATCTTACTGAATGAATAAAAGAAAAATCAAAATTGAACATGTTCTCCACCCATTTCTTTACTTTTATATCCTATCCTCTGTTTCAACCAAATTGAATTGCATCTCCATATAGACTTCCCTACCTGTGGAAAAGATACACTCACTATTCATTCATGAAACCCATTCTTACTGTACTACATTTTCCAGCATCCCACATAGTCAAGACTGGCCATATGACTAAGTTCCAGTGAACAGAATTCAAGCCAAAGTGATGTTCCTCTTCCAGATCTGCCTCACGAAAATTTCCCAAGCATTTACTTCCATTCTCTTTCTCCTTTTACCAACTTAATGAAGATGCACGTAGCGACCTTGGAGGTGTTAATGTTGATGATGCCAAAAGACAGACAGAACCTAGTCCTTCAATCACTACTTTGCAGATAGTCACCCAATGAATAGGAAGGCCCCTTTTGGACTTCATGAAAACAAGAATTTAAAAATCTTAATGAAAAGAAGCTTTCTGAAAGCTTCTATTCTCTAAAAATTTTCTGGTGTATCTGCTATACCAGCAAACTTTACCTTCACTAATACACTGATGTATATTTGTCTGCTATAGTTCTTCTATATCATATGCCCCTTTCTCCAATATATGTATGTCTGATTGTACCCAACCACTGAGATACAACTTTATTCACTATTCCCTTCCCGACGCTTTCACTTAGCACTGTTCTCCTGAAATACTCTAATGCTTTATCTATGTCTCTTAAGACGTGTGCCATGTTCTATCAATATTTATGTTACCAATACACTTCTAAATTTAAAAACACTAAAACGCATACAACTCCGTGGCATGAACCTTGTCTGACTCATCTATTTCCCCCACAGATTCAACACAGAGCCTTACACTGAGCAGACATGTAACATGCTTCATCAAATGAGGATCTGTACTCTCCACACTGATATTTCAGACCTCAAATATATCTAGTTTCATCTTTCTAGGCAAAATATTGATTTCTTTCATTTTATTCAATTTTCAGTCTTCTCTCTCTTTTTTTGCATTTTCTTCTCTATATTTATTTTCCGTGGCCATTCTTTAAATTCTTTACAGTGCCATTTGATCTCTCCTGAGGGCTCATGTTCAGAATGACCCCAGGTCCAACATGCCCCATGTGGTTCTCCCACTCATTTACTGGGCAGCACTAACCACTGGGATTTTGATGGGTCTTATAAGTGATAACACAGTGATTGCATCTTTTTCCTCAAAACCCAAAAGATCTGTCATTGTGGAAAAAGTTAAATCATCTATTTCTGGCTGATGAAGTATAAATTAAGAGTTTTATAGAACAGAACTCATTCTGAGGGTTGGCTTCATCTACTTCATTTGGGCCACAAAGCCCTAATGGGAGTCATTTGAGGTTGGAAAAGCTAAATGTAATAGGTCCAAGATTTCCTGAATTACACTGAAGATTCTAACATTTATAAAAAGAACCCGGAGCATTAAATCTGCTAGGGTAAGGAAGACAAATTTCTTTAAAGGATTTCATTTTTCTTTTTTCCCTTTAATCCCTTAAATGGAAATAAATTTAAGATAGTCTGTACCCAGTGGAAACTCGGTATTAGTTCGTTTTTTGTTCTTTTTCAACAATTTATGTATTTAAGCTTTGCAAAAACATTCTGATTTTAGATCATGTTAGGAACAATAAGCAAAAAGAATGAACTCTTTATTCCTATATAATACATAAATCCCATAGAAAATTCCAATTTTGATGTGAAATTTAGAGGGATTGTTTCTCATTTATGTGCCCTCCTCTCTTCCAAATCCCCTGTCACATTCTACCAGGGATTGGGACACTATGGGGTGGGAGAATAGCTGACTGCCCACAGGCCATAAGAAACAATGAAATAGTGCAGTCAGATATGGTGAAGAGTGGGTGGGAAGAAAGGCTGAATGCTGATAAAGAGTTCAGTGAGAGGCAGACAATGCTCAGTGGAACTATTTGATAAATGGAAAAGGAATGCAGAATAGTGATTAGGAAATAGTTCCATGGTTCTGGGAGAAAAGTCCCAGAGCCTTCAGCTAAACCATATGCAGCAGGAAAGGAAAAGAGAAGACAGAATACTGCTAGAGGAATACATTATCTGTATCAAAGTGAGAGCAACCTCTGAAGGTTTTTTCAGGGAAAACCAAGTTCAGAAATCTTATCCTTTTTTTTTTCCTTCTTGCCTGGTTTCTCTACCACCTCCCCCACTCTCTTTAACCACAATCAGTTCAATGCACTTACGTGATGAAGAACACACTGCAGTGAACCTGTCACTGGACTTAATTGTAATTTCACCTCTGTTCCTTAATTACCCTCTCCATGACCTTAGCCAACATTTTCATTTCTCTGGGTCACAGTTCCCCAAGGGGTTCATTTGGCTGATTTCTAGATTCCTTCCTGGTTCCTGGGTTCTCTGGTTCTCTTATTCTTGACTTCAAAGTCTTTTTCTACCCAAATTATCTTCCTTAGTGTCTTATTATCACAGGTGCAGCTGGTGACTGCAGCCATGAAATTAGAAGACACTTACTCCTTGGAAGAAAAGTTATGAGCAACCTAGATAGCATATTCAAAAGCAGAGACATTACTTTGCCAACAAAGGTCCGTCTAGTCAAGGCTATGGTTTTTCCAGTGGTCATGTATGGATGTGAGAGTTGGACTGTGAAAAAGCTGAGTGCCGAAGAATTGATGCTTTTGAACTGTGGTGTTGGAGAAGACTCTTGAGAGTCCCTTGGACTGCAAGGAGATCCAACCAGTCCATTCTGAAGGAGATCAGCCCTGGGATTTCTTTGGAAGGAATGATGCTAAAGCTGAAACTCCAGTACTCTGGCCATCTCATGCGAAGAGTTGACTCACTGGAAAAGATTCTGATGTTGGGAGGGATTGGGGGCAGGAGGAGAAGGGGACGCCAGAGGATGAGATGGCTGGATGGCATCACAGACTCGATGGACGTGAGTCTGAGTGAACTCCGAGAGATGGTAATGAACAGGGAGGCCTGGCATGCTGCAATTCATGGGGTCGCAAAGAGTAGGACATGACTGAGCGACTGAACTGAACTGAACTGAACTAAACTGGACTGCCCAAATGGATTTCTCAGATCTGCCAGTCCCCAAAACCTTAATAGAGGAAGTTGGCTTAGGAGGCAGGAATTAATGAAGACCCATTGTTTTAAGTGGCCTAAATTGAGATGACTGGGATGAGTATTTTAGATGGTCCAGCTCTCCCTTGGTAAGTCAAAGCCTCAGAAGACTTTAGGATTGCTAAGGCACTGAAAATTTAAGAAGGCTAATACTTTTACATGAAACTCAGAGCTGATGAATTATTTATCATTTTCAGGTGGCATATCTCAGAACCAGATAGATTTGGTGTTCCTATTTATGAGAAAAGAACATTTGTGGTCAGGGTGGCACAAGAAGAGGTTGGCTGTCAATCTCTTTAGAACAGGTTTCACCAGATGGAATTTTCCTGGTTCATTTACCATGGTTCACAGTGAGACTTGAAGTCCTGTAGGCTCAAAAATGTGATTTGACAACAAAGCTAGAGTATATCTAAGTCTCTACATGGATATTAACTAGGTTCCCAGAGATTACTATAAAAACTTGGATGTCAGCTTCATTAATGTATAGGAATGTATATATTCTGTTATGAAGGTAGCATGATTTACTGGTATATTACTTCTCAGCAACTCACCAGTTGAGGTTGCTTGGTAAACAAAGAACTATAATAAAGGAGTAAACTTAAGAGTTCATCAACTAAAAAATGCCTGAGGTTCTACATTTCTAATAAGCTGCTGGATGATATTTTTCCCTCTTTCATTACATTCTTAGTACTTATTCAATAATAATGCAATATCTTTGTATAGAAACAGATGGTAACTAGAAATTATCATAGTGATTATTTTGTAATGCACAGAAATATCAAATGACGATGTTGGGCACCAGTGTCACAGGTCAATTATACTTCCAAAAATCATGCAACCAACCAACCAAACTCAGAGAGATCAGATTTGTGGTTCCCAGAGGTTGGATGCAGGAGGACAGGGAACTGGATAAAAGTAGTCAAATGTACAAATTGCCTGAAATTAAAAGATGCTTGCTTCTTGGAAGAAAAGCTATGACAAACCAAGACAGTGTATTAAAAAGCAGAGACATCACTTTGCTGACAAAGGTCCATAAAGTCAAAGCTAGGGTTTTTCCAGTAGTCATGTATGGATAGGAGAGTTGGACCATAAAGAAGGCAGGGTGCCAAAGAGCTAACGCTTTCAAACTGTGGTCCTGGAGAAGACTCTTGAGTCTCTTGGACAGTGGGGAGATAAAACCAGTCACTGCTAAAGGAAATCAACCCTGAATATTCATTAGAAGGACTGATGCTGAAGCTGAAGCCCCAGTACTCTGGCCACCTGATGAGAAGAGCCAACTCACTGGGAAAGACCTTGACTCTAGGAAAGATTGAGGGCAGGAAGAGAAGAGGGCAACAGAGGATGAGACATTTGGATGGCATCACTGATTCAGTGGACATGAGTCTGAGCAAACTGGGAGACAGTGAAGGACAGGGAAGCCTGGAGTGCTGCAGACCATGGAGTCACAAAGAGTTGGACGAGACTTAGCAACTGAACAACAACAAGAAAGGTAAATTAGTACTAGGAATGTAATGTACAAGATAATAAATATATACAAGCCCCCTACATGTTACATATAAAAGTTAATAAATTAAATCCTAAGAGTTCTCATCACACAGAAATTTTTTTTTCTTATATTTTATAAATATATGAGATGATGGATGTTAACTTACTGTGTTCATCATTTCATGATATGTATAAGTCAGATAATCGTGTTGTACACTTCAGACTTACACAGTGATGTATGCTGATTATTTCTCAGTAAAACTGGAAGAAACTATTTTCAAGTAACTAATAGGAGAGGTGTATATTACGATGGTAAAAATCTCAAGAGGAGCTCAGCTGACTTATGGGAAAGGGAAACTTAGAGAATGAACTTATACATATCATTCAGATCATTCTCATTTTAATACAGGATTTCATATGAACTTTATTATAATGTTGTGAAGTTGATACTGTTGTTGAGAGGGAAATTTTTCCCCTAACTACTCTTGAATTCTTGTGGCTGGGCTAACAATAAAATGAAAACAGACAGATTAACAAGAGAGAAAAGAAACAAATCTCAATTCATGTACACAGAGGTCTCATGGAACTAGGACCCAGGAACTTGCCAAACCGGTCAGGTTTTAGCTTTTAGACAAAGCAACAATAAAATTTGTGAGGAATTGATGGGACAAAGAAATGTAGGCTTTGGATGCTTAATAAATGAAGAATCTAAACAGAGTTTAAGTTTGGGGTAGTAAGTTAAAGAAGAAATGAGGTTTGTTTATACAGACTTCTCGGCTCCAAGTCTCTGATCTCTGGTGATAAGGGTGTCCTAACTCCAGGTGCAGGGAGTGTACCATTCATAGGGAAAGAGTTAGATCCTGCTTTCAGGAGGACAGAGAAGAGTGTTAAAGGGTCCCTCTTGCACTGGTTGTTGCTTAAGTACCTGGGCCACAACACTCTTAATCTCCATTTTAAAAGATAAGAAGATTGGTAGAATTCTATGCCAATGGGGATTTGAGAGCTTCTCAGGATACGGCGTATCAAACCTAATGTACAATTTACACACTCCCTTCTTCCTGGGCACTGCTGGATTTGAAAATTCCCTTTCTTATATTTTATGGTTAAACAATCCCTTTGCTTAGGTTCAGCCATGGTTCAAGTGTGTTAATACTAACAGTATTAACTTATCAAGTGTGCTAATCAGTAAGAATATTCTCTCTATCCTGGGAATCACTCTATATCATCTCTAAATCTTCAAGATGGTTTCCTGTATCTCTGTCCTTATTCACTGAGTACTGATTTGATCACTCAAGGCACATTCATATTTCCATTCATATTTCATATTTTCTTTGGGACAACTCACTATATCTTCTATGTACTGGATACTTTGGTCCCATTTAAATCAGTTGCTTATCTAAAGCAGGTTACTGATGGCAGAACTCCAAACAAATTCCTGCAATTCTCTCAGGGATTATAATAACTTATCACGGCAATATTCATTATAATGACCACTTTATGCATTTTCTTTGTAATAAGATCTTGTTACTGGGCTGAGGCTTTGCACTCAGTAAGAGAAATTGGCTCTTAAGAATTGAAGTCATCAATAAGCTTGATCTTATGGTTTTGGAAACCTTGGGGTGACTTAGTTTAATTGGGAAAGAGATGCTGCGGACATAAATCCAAATAAACTTATGAGAGACAAACCATTAAAATAACCCAAGCGCTTATATTCACAAACAAAAGAATCTGGGGCTAAATAATTCTGCACTAAAAGGTAATAAACATTTGAGAGAATTAAAAAAAAAAAAACAGATAGTACAAACAACTTGTCTAAAAGATAAAACTGGCAAGTGAGCTTATTAAAGGAAAAAATGGTGGCAAAATCAACTGAAAAATAGAAAGTAAGATTGAAATAAAGATAAAAATAAAAGTGGTTATCTTTTTTTTCAAATGTCTTTATTAATCTTTCTTGCTTGGTATATAGAATCTGTATTGCAGCTGACTTCCAGATGACATTACTAAGAGTAATAAGATGGCATACATGTCTCTGGGCAAATCTGTTTCCCTAGCAGACTAAATAAAAGTGAATAGTGTGATCATAATAATATGGTAGAGATAATAGAAAGGATATTTAGCTAGATGATCAGAGAACTGGATCGTAACATCAAATTTTCCACTATGCAATTTTATTATAATGTGTGAGTCACTCAGCATGTACGTATCAACAGTATATACACCTTATATGTATGTATTGGAGTGTGTGTGTGTGTGTAGCTTTTACCCTGACTATATCAAAGTCCCTTTCAGACTCTAAAGTCAGCGTTACTTTTTCTTTAGATAACTATTATGAACATATAATCACTATCAATATATGTACAAATATATATATACTACATACATTATTATACATAAAATTGAATCTAAAACTCCCTTGGAGTAGGTCATAGCTAATGATCCAGATAAAATTTGGATGAATGACGTTAAAGAGATAGACCAGCTGCCCTCAGGCAGGATCATTTCCTTTGTGGTACAGAAGTCCAGTTTTATCAGTCAGACCTTTTCAGGCTCTTGGGACTGACTCATTCTTATCAAATAACACATGATTAATTTATGCTGAGAAATTATGAATTCAGGGATTTAAAAATCAAACTTTCAAGAAGCTCAGAATAACCAGGCTACCACTCAGTGTATTCTCTTTTCTATGAATACCCAAATCTTCTGGGACTGTCGTGTACTTGGCTCAGAGTCAAGGGAGCTCAATGATTTTAAACCTTCAAGATCTGAAGGCCAGACACACCCATTTTCAGGTAAAGGTTAGAGGGTTGCTTGTGCTAGGTGACAAAGCGCTCTTCTTTGAACAGGATCAGAAACAGCCTTATCCTTCCTCCCCATTTCCCCATTTTCCAGTTCCCATGAAGACTACTATCCTTTAGTTATCACTGCATTGCCACTTCCAGCTGGCAGAAAGCAGTATTACTACTTAGGTTAACTCCTTATGAAATTCAAATTTAGTCCTGGGGACAACATGCTGGCCATCCTAGTCTGTGAGTCTTCTCAGCAAAACAGCTAGAAATCTGAGAGTGAGGCACTTCTGTGTGTGACCCATGCACCTCATTACATGTGTTTCTCTCTCTCTCTAAGAGGCTCACCTTCTCCTGATCCTTCCCCTAAGTTCAGAGAGGACCTCAGAGAAGTTGCATATATACCTGCCACAACCTTGAGTAAATGTGGACTAAAATAACCTGCCCCTAGTCTCAACCTGAAATAATTTGAGGAAACAAACTTTGCAAAATTCTTCAGGAATATATGATGACTTCAGTCCTCAAGGATCTTGGAGAAACTGAGTTTCTAAGCATTAGGCTTACTACTGATACTCCCCAGGAGATGCCTTGGGGAAACAGTGAACTTGTACTTGGAGGGTCCTGGCTTACAGAAAAAAAAATGCTGCCTGGGTGTGCACAGGCTCCAGGTTTGACATGAGGTAGAAGGAGCATCTCCCAAGATCTATTTGTGAACCACTCTGTTGAGATTCATTCACTGCTGTGTTGGAGACCTAAAGGATTCTCAGCAGCACTTACACTCAAATGGCATTGAGAACACCCTCAGGATCTTTGGTCAGAAAGTGAACTTTATCTTTGATCCCAGAGGGTGGTTATTCATCAGTGCTGCTGAGCTAATTCTCTCTTGCTGCCTGAAAAGGCAGAGATGAGACTGTGGGCTCCAGAATTCCACATGCGAAGAAGCCTACTTCCCCAACAAGGACAGATTGTATTGTCATTTTATAGTCACCACAACAGCTGGAGGAAAAAAGTTAGACCACCCTTATATTCTTCTGGAAATATCTTTACTATCAACCTATTTGGAAGTTGTCCATGAATCTGTTGACTTCTTCCAACCTCTCCAGATTCATCTCTTATCATTTGCCTATAGTCGTGCTCATTTTTATCATCAGTCACAATGTTAGTATCTCCTGAAGATTCCTGTTTTTCTTTTCTTATTGGGGTATAGTTGCTTTATAATATTGTTAGTTTCTGCTGTACAATGAAGTGACCCATCTAGGTCACCACAGAGCACTGAGTTGGGCTCTCTGTGCTATACAGCAGGTTCCAAATAGCTACCTATTTTACACATGGCAGCATGTGTCAACCTCAGTCTCCCAGCTCATCCCACCACCCTTCCCCTATGCCACATCCACACATCTGTTTTCTACATCTGCATGTCTATTCCTGCCCTGCAAATAGGTCCATCTGTACCATTTTTTTAGATCCCACATATATGCATTAATATACAATATTTGTTTTTCTCTTTCTAACTTATTTCAGTCTGCATGAGAGTCTCTAGGTCTATCCGAGTCTCTACAAATGACCCAATTCTTTTCCTTTTCATGACTTAAGATGTGGTACATATGCTCAGCAGAATATTACGCAGTCTCCCTGGTGGCTCAGCAGTAAAGAATCTGCCTGTAATTCAGGAGACACAGGTTCGAGCCTTGGGTTGGGAAGATCCCCTGGAGAAGGAAATGGCAACCCACTCTAGTACTTTTGCCTGGGAAATCCCATGGACAGAGAAGCCTGAGGGGCTACAGTCCATAGGGTCGCAAAAGAGCTAGACACAATTTAGCAACAACAATAAATGCTATGCTTTTCTATGTAGCATTTATCACTACTTGATAGAACATGTTTGTTTTTTTCTCATCTCTGGCTCTTCCAACTAGAGTGTAAGTTTCACAAACACAGGGATTTGTCTTAAGCATCTAGAACAGTACCTGGTAGATAGTCAGCATTCAACAGTTATTTATTGAAACAAACAATGAATGAATCTCAATTTTGTGTTCAGTCCTCTGATCAGGATTAGCAGTTCCTGAACCTGGGTATCTTTCAGAATTCTTGGCAAGAACTTAAAAATATATCTGATTCCAGGGCTCTACCCCAGATCTACTTACTCAAAAAACAGAGGGAGGAAGACTGTTCAGGAATCTGCATTTGTCATAAGCCTGCTGGTGGTTCTCATGGGCAGTCAGGCCTGGGAACCAATGATATAGGCACCCCAGTTTCAGGAAAACAGGGAGAAATATGAAGGAGTGTGGTTAGTAGGTGAATGTTGAAGTCAGCCTACATTTGACTCCTAGCTTTGTCATTTCCTTATTGTTGTAGATTACTAAAATTTCTGAGCCTTTCAACTTTCTCATACTTAAAATGGGTAAACACCAGTATCATAAAATGCCAAAACCTTCAGTTTTCTGTGGCATGGTAGAATCAGAAAAACAGCTCAGCTTTCCCATGGGGACGTCTCATGGGGTACAGACACGGGAATAGGACTGCAGAGAATTAGCACCAGCACTTCTGTAAAGTCCAAAAGCATCAGCCCAGCGGTGGGGCAAGATTTTTCCTGAACCCCTCTGTTTAGCAACATGAGAACTATGATATAGTGGCCATACGGCTTCCCACTAATAACAGGGAGGAGCAGGCAATGTATGGGAATATGGAGCCGGAACTGACATCCACAGTTAGCTATGTGGATGACCCTTCTTCAACCATTTCAAGACTACGGAGTAAGATCCTCTCACATGCTTGCCCACGGCTGTGTTACTTAAGTTGAAACATAATACAGGAAATGAACATTGCTTCAAGCTTAACTCACAATTCCAACATGATTATCTTTCTCTCTAGTTGGAACCTCAGGAAGCATTTTGCTTTTTATTCCTACTTGATGGAAAGTCTCTGAAACCTGCTCAGCAAATTATTAGAGGCGTGACACCCCTGTGTAGCCAGTAATGGTAACAGTGTTAACTGTAACTCATGCATTTGGTATTAGTGAGGATAGCAGCAGTGTTACTCCATACTGATCCTCATGTTCTTTCCTATTAAAATTCCATTAGATTTCCATGTGTCGAGCCTTAGTGCAGTTTCACAGATAGACATATTATGTTTATTTATATGCATATCCTGAGTAAAAAAGTCTGGACTGCTTCCTGTTTTTTTCCTCATTATTAATCTTGTAATGTTAATATCACATTTACATGTGTATAGTGAAAACTGAGCTGTTTCTGGTTCATTGACTTTCCTAGAGAACTGGGGGAGAGGGAGGGTCTTTTTAAATTTTATTTAATTGGAGGCTAATTACTTTACAATATTGTAGTGGTTTTTGCCATATATTGACATGAATCAGCCATGGGTGTACATGTGTTGCCCATCCTGAATTCCCCCACCTCCCTCCCCATCCCATCCCTCAGGGTCATCCTAGTGCACCAGCCCTGAGCACCCAGTCCCAGGGCTGGCGATCTATTTCATATATGGTAATATACATGTCTAGTCAAGGCTATGGTTTTTCCAGTAGTCATGTATGGATGTGAGAGTTGGACTGTGAAGAAAGCTGAGCGCTGAAGAATTGATGCTTTTGAACTGTGGTGTTGGAGAAGACTCTTGAGAGTCCCTTGGACTGCAAGGAGATCCAACCAGTCCATTCTAAGGATATCAGTCCAGGGATTTCTTTGGAAGGAATGATGCTAAAGCTGAAACTCCAGTACTTAGGCCACCTCAGGCGAAGAGTTGACTCATTGGAAAAGACTCTGATGATGAGAGGGACTGGAGGCAGGAAGAAAAAGGTATGATGGAGGATGAGATGGCTGGATGGCATCACTGACTCAATGGACATGAGTTTGAGTGAACTCCAGGAGTTGGTGATGGACAGGGAGGCCTGGCTTGCTGCAGTTCATGGGGTCACAGAGAGTCGGACACAACTGAGTGACTGAACTGAACTGAACTGAACTGAACAGACATGTTTCAATGCTATTCTCTCAAATCATCCCACCCTTGCCTTCTCCCACAGAGTCCAAAAGTTTGTTCTTTACATCTGCATCTCTTTTGCTGTCTCACATATAAGGTCATCATTACCACCTTTCTAAATTCCACATACATGCATTAATATACTGTATTGGTGTTTTTCTTTTGACTTAACTTCGCTCTGTATAATAGGCTCCTGTTTCATCCACCTCATTAGAACTGATTCAAATGTATTCTTTATAATGGCCGAGTAATACTCCATTGTGCATATGAACCACCGATTTCTTATGCATTCATCTGCTGATGGATATCTAGGTTGCTTCCATGTCCAGGCTATTGTAAACAGTGCTGCGATGAACACTGGGGTACATGTGTCTCTTTCAATCCTGGTTTCCTCAGTGTGTATGCACAGCAGTGGGATTGCTGGGTCATAAGGCAGTTCTATTTCCAGTTTTTTAAGGACTCTCCACACTGTTCTCCATAGTGGCTGTACTAGTTTGTTTTCCCAAACAGTGTAAGAGGGTTCCCTTTTCTCCACACCCTCTCCAGCATTTATTATTTATAGACTTTTTGATAGCAGTCATTCTGACTGGCATGAGATAGTACCTCATTGTGGTTTTGATTTGCATTTCTCTGATGATTGGTGATGTTGAGCACAAATGGATTGAGTGTGTCCTGTCCTGTCACTCACAAAGTAGACTCCAGCAGTTCATTAGTTACGGTATGGTCTTTTTTTTTTTTTTTAAGCAAATGCGTCAAGTGTATCTTGACAGTTTGTCTTTTCTCCCACTGCAGTAAAACTCAACTGCACAGGGGCACTGAGAGATGTAATCTGAATTTTTTAAAGAAGTGTGTCTGGGTGAAAAGTTACTAGAGATCAGAAGAATACCATTTCCAGTGACCCAATTTGAGATCAGTAATTAATTAACTATGCATAGAAATGTCACTTAAAGAAAAGTCTTGGTCAATATGCTGAAATTTCTCTTATAGATTTGTGATTAACTTCTAATTATAGACTAATTACCTTCTTCGTTATCATTGAGGATCTTGAGTGTTGACACAGAATCTATAAACCATGCCAAGGAGACAAGTGTGAATGTAATACACTCCTGTGTTGCTTCCTTCACATGTGAACAAAGATAAAAGTGGGAAGATGGTCCCTGTGCTACTTCAGGAGTAAGATCGGCCACTTGAGAATCCTGGTGTGAAAATACAGTGACGGGATTTCTAGCAACCAGGAAAAGTACGCTGGTGCATTTTCTGATTTTACTTCAAGGAGAAGTTTAGGATGATTGGTAAGAGCCAGAAAAATGGGGTTTGTTTCTAGATAGGCAGTTTTGAGATGAATCACTGATGCAATTGGCTTGGAGGGGTGGGGGTGGAGGTGTGTGTGTGTGACAGAGACACAGAACAGAGAGACAATGCCCATGTGTGTTTGAGAGTTTGTCTGACAGTGAAAGAGAGAGAATCCTTGTTTCCTCAGAAAATGAAATGCAAGTTTCAATAGAACAGAAGACAATGTTATCGCTAGTGAGGGAAGGATTCAATCATATTTGGTGGCTGCTTTCTAGTTACCTGCATGCTACCTTGATAGATCTAATCTCAGCACTCTACAGACATGCTTCCTTTTCTATAGCAAATAATATCATCATCCCCTCTCACCGGCCTCAAGTTTTATTACCACGATAAACCTGAAAGTCACTTCTTGTTTCATTTAAATCAGCTAGAAAGACAAAGTACCCAGTCAGGTTGTGTCTGATCCACGAAAGCAAAAATCCTTCCACTCCCTTGGGTCTCATAGCGATGTACTGAAATTTCTGGGAAAGGGGGCGTCAGGTGCCATCCATCAGAATGCAAGTCTGCCTGGCAGCAGGCCTTTCTGAAGTCCACTTCCTGTGCCATTGTCTGTGCACCACCCAGAGCAGCGCCCTGTTCTTTAGATGTTCAATAAATACTTTTGGAATAAGCGTTCTGTCCTGTTTTTTTCTGTCTGATGTTTCTGTTGAGTTCTGTTTGTAAGGAACACTCTACAGCAACAAACATTTTTATGTCCTCCTTCTCTCGCCAAACCTCTCCCCCACCACACACTCCCAGCTGTTGTGTACAAGAATTATTCTATAGCTTTGTTTGTCCAGAATCCACACACATTTTTCCTGCATTTTTGAGAGGAAAATATGTGATACAAAAAGAGTGATTATCATAATGATCTATTGAGAAGTCCCCAAAAGGAGCATTAAAAGAGTCCCATCTAAGAAAGAAACCTGTAGTCTCTTTCTTTGGATGGTCATTATTTACTCTGTTAAAAATACCACAGGTATAAAATTTCCCTGATTGTTTGAAACCAAAATCTTCTTGATGATGGGAGCATGGGACAACCTTGGGTTTTTACCACTTAAATATTCTGATATACTACCAACTCTTTCATCCCTTCTCTATTTTTCCAGCAATTATGAACCCATTAGATGAACATTTTGTAAATCTTCAAGGGAAATATTGCTGCATAATACACCTAATAATGGCATGAAGTCTCTTTAATTCTCAGGCTAATCTCAGAGCTTCCTTATTTCTCCCCATTAATTGTTTACTGGTGTTATTTCTACAGGTAAGGAAGAGCAGAAAACTTTCCATTATAAGATACACAGTGGGAGCATTTGGAGGTATAAAATGCTTTTTCTATGAGACTATTAATGATTACAACCAATGAATCTCTAGATTCATTGTTTAAGAGATAGAATGCATAGTTTGTTGTGAGCCGAAATGAAAGATCCTTATTTCTTGGCTCTGTAATGCAAATAGATGGGTGAAAAGTAGAAACAGTGGCAAATTTTATTTTACTGGGCTCCAAAATCACTGCAAACAGTGACTGCAGACATGAAATTAAAAGATATTTTCTCCTAGATAGCATATTCAAAAGCAGAGACATCACTTTGCCGACAAAGGTCTATATAGTCAAAGCTATGGTCTTTCCAGGAGTCATGTATGGATGTGAGAGTTGAAACATAAAGAAAGCTGAGTGCTAAAGAATAGATGCTTTCAAACTGCAGTCCTGGAGAAGACTCTTGAGAGTCCCTTGGACTGCAAGGAGATGCAACCAGTCAATCCTAAAGGAAATCAATCATGAATATTCATTGGAAGGACTGATGCTGAAGCTGAAGCTCCAGTACTTCGGCTACCTGATGTGAAGAGCCAACTCGCTGGAAAAGACCCTGATGCTAGGAAATATTGAGGGCAGGAGGAGAAGGGGTGACAAAGGATGAGATGGTTAGACAGCTTCACCAACTCAATGGAAATGAATTTGAACATACACCAGGAGATAGTGAAGGACAGGGAAGCCTGGCATGCTACAGTCCATGGGGTCACAAAGAGTCACACATGACTTAGTGACTGAACAGCAACTAATGCAGGTAAATTATATACTCTCTACTGAAGTTTAATAGAATAAATCAAGCCTTTTGCCAGGTGAACCATATACAAAGTTGATAAAGTTGTCACATATCACATTGCACTTCTGACCTGGACTTCTCTGCCTCCCTGAGTTGACCCATGTAAGTTGGCTCACAGAGACAGACTCACAAGAGACATTTTATTGGGAGAATTCTAACTTCCTCTAGGCTGACACTTGGAGCCTCTGTCCCTCACATCTTCCTTCTGTTGGAAAATCCCACAGGAAGCCCAATTACAACCTTAAGGCTGCTTAGTAAGCATGAAGTCAGCTTAAGGGAAGCTAGCTATCTAATTCAAATGAGACAAGCATTTCATGTTTTCCCCTCTTCCTCAAACCTCCCACTAAGACTAGCTGATGACTTTTCATAATTCAGTGAAGAGCAGTGGCATTGGGAGGGAGAAGCATCTTCTTTCTATCACTGACACCTGCACATCCCCTGCCTCCTTACTGCATCTGCCAGTGACGGTCAAGCTCACAGCCTTTTCTGTTTTCTCAAGAACTTTACTCTTCTATTACCTACTCTCTCTCATACATTCACCGTCTCTCCATCCACTTGCTCTTTCTCCTCAGTGCACAGACATATTTTAGCATCTCCATCTTGCATACCTTGCACAAAACACCTCCACTGTCCACATAGTTCCTGTCAGCTTCTGCCCCATTTATCTGTCCCTTATCATGACCAAAGTTCTTGAAAGTTTCTTGGAAAGTTTTGTACACACAAATGCTGTCTGCACTTCCTCATATTACTGACACATTAACTCATTAACTCACTACAATCTACCTGGTGACCTAGGCATACCTTCATCTGGTCAAGGTTATCAGTGAATTCCATGTTGGCTAATCCAAAAAACACTCCCCAAATATGGGTAGATCTAGATGAAGAATCTAATATATCATAAATGGTCTCCCAAAGCTGAATGTATACACAAGTTTAAAAGGTAGTATGAATGAAATAGGAAAGGAAATACTGTGCATAAAGTCTTATTTTTAACTTATTAACAAAACAAAACAAAACACCACTCTCTGTCTCTGTTATACTCAAGCCCTCAGCACCAAGAGATAGAGACACCTTCTCCCCCTGTGCAGGCACTCTGCCCTCTCATCTGCAGCCTGCGCTGTTCACCTGGTGGTTTCTCTCCCTCACTGACCATTCTCCTTCTGTCCCCCTGGCTCCTGCTCCTCTTCAGTTGACATCTCAGTGGGGCAGTTCCCCAGGGCTTCATCTTGACTGCCTTCTTTCCCCATACATATTCTCCAGTTGTATCACAAATCATTTGGCTTTAAATGCCATAGTATGCTAATGATTTCCACATTCACCTCTCTGGCCCAGACCTGTCCCTTGAACTCTAGGGTTACATATGCATCCAACTTTCAACCTGATCACTCCACTTAGATAATTACCAGACATCTGAAACTTCAGTGCTCAAAATGTATCTCCCACTCTCTTTGTCAAGATAATTTCTTCTTCACATCTATCTTTTTTCCATCTCCACTGGAATGGCAGCCCTTCTACCCAAGTATTCAAAACAGGAATCCTCTACTATATTAGATGTATTCATAGAATCTTTCTATTATATTTCTGAATATAGTTGATTTCTACCACCTTAGTTTAGGCCTTCCTCAGCTCTCACTTGGGAGATGGCAAAGCCTATAAGCCAGTCTTCCCATTTCCAGCCTTGCTCCTCTCAGATCCATTCTCCAAATAACCACATGGCAGATTTAAACATACATCAGCTTAGGTCACTGCCTCCTTAAAATTTCTAATTGCTTTCTACTACACACAAAATCAAATCAAATTCCTTTCTCTTGCCTATAAGACTCTCCATGAGCTAAACATACAAAGGCTCCGAACACACCTCATTCTAATAGCACTGACTTCTTTCAATTCCTGTATATTTTGAATTGTGGTGTTGGAGAAGACTCTTGAGAGTCCCTTGAACAGCAAGGAGATCCAACCAGTCCATTCTAAAGGAGATCAGTCCTGAGTATCCATTGGGAGGACTGATTTGAAGCTGAAACTCCAATACTTTGGCCACCTAATGTGAAAAACTGACTCATTGGAAAAGACATTGATGCTGGGAAAGACTGAAGGCAGGAGGAGAAGGGGATGATAGAGGATGAGATGGTTGGATGGCATCACTGACTCAGTGGACATGAGTCGGGGTAAAATCCAGGAGTCAGTGATGGACAGGGAGGCCTGGCATGCTGCAGTCTTGGGGTCACAAAGAGTCAGAAACAACTGAGCGACTAAACTGAACTGAACCTGCCTTAAGTCTCTGAACATTCTGTTCCCTTTTCCTGGAATGCTCTCCAGACCCTCTCCTTCACAAGGCTCCTCCTACCCATCCTTTCAGGTAATCTCAGCCAAAATGTCTGGGACTTTCCATTAACTAACCCCATGTAAGTAACTCTATTCCCCTGCCTCACTCCCTATGCACTTTATTAGCTACCTCAGCCTTTGGTTCATTTCCTTAGTAAATGTTTAACACAATCTGCAATTCTTTTGACACACATTTTAAGTGTGTTTACTCTTGTTTGTCTGCCTCTCTTTGGAATCTAAATGCATGAGGAAAGGAATTTTCTCTATCTGATCATTCACCACTGTGTTCCTCAGGAGAAATTTGACCCATGCAAAGTTCCCCAAATAAACATCTTGGATTAATACATGAATAAGTGAACAACCTGTCTTTAAATAAACATTATAGACAGCCCCACATAGTCACTACAATAATCATTTTCAGAAAAGGCATCTTCTAAGGAACACAATGGAAAAAGCTATGCAGGGGATTTGGAATTTGAGCATGGGCCACCAATAGAGGAGTTGTCCAGCTTCTCAAAAATGCTCTGTGTTTGTGTCTGGAAGAGACAGGAAGAGACATGGAGATGCATGTTGGGGGAAGGGTGGAGAAAATGAGCCCTTTCAAGGGAAGCCCATATTTTCTAGCTTAGAAAAACAACCCACAGATACAGAGGATCTGCCTTTTCTCACAAAAAACCTTATTTCTGCCAATGATCCCTTTGCTTCTCCCTTCTGCTTTTTCTCTCTCTCTTTTTCCATATGATTTCCAAGTCACTGGCCACAGAGGAAGCAATCAGACAGAGGAAACAGATCTGTCAAATTGTCTGGCCATGAGAGAAGAAAGAGCAAGCAGGTTAAGAGAAAAGAAATTCAAAAGAAAACCAATTCTAGACTGCCAATGTGAGATTTCTTTCTTATTTAATTCTGTATTAGCAAAAGGCAGTAAAGCATAGAGGTAAAAGTATGGGTTGATGTGTTTGTTCTCTGCGGCTCTGATAACAAAGTTCCACAAACTTAAAGCCATGCAGATTTATTCTTGAGGTCAAAAGTACAAAACGGGTCTCACTGAGCTAAAACCAGTGTGTAGGCAGGGCTGCTTCCTTCTGAATGTTTCAGGCAAGAATTAGTTCTTTGTTTTTTCCAGCTTCCAGTTGATGCCTGAATTCTTTACCAGTGGCTGCATTACTTTGAGCTCTGCTTCCATTGTCATATCTCCTTCCATGACTCAGACATCCTTATCTCCCTCTTCTATAGGCTCATGTCATTACCTTGCTCCACACAGATAATCCAAGATAACCTCTCTATCTGAAGAGCCTTAATTTAATCATGTCTGCAAAGTCCCCATCACCATTCACAGGTTCTGGGGTTTAAGACATGGATATCTTTACAGGAACATTTTTCATTCTACCAGAGCTGCGTTCCAATCTTAGTTGCATCTCTCAGTTCCTACTCTGTGCCAAGCACTTTACATATTTTCACTCAGTCTCTTAAAAATGCCTGAATGGATAAGAAAGCTGTGGTACATATACACAATGGAGTATTACTCAGCCCTTAAAAAGAATAAATTTGAATCAGTTCTAATGAGATGGATGAAACTGGAGCCAATTATACAGAGTGAAGTAAGCCAGAAATAAAAACACCAATACAGTATACTGATACATATATATGGAATTTAGAAAGATAGTAATGATGATCCTGTATGTGAGACAACAAAAGAGACACAGAGGTATAGAATGGACTTTTGGCCTCTGAGGGAGAGGGAGAGGGTGGGATGATTTGGGAGAATGACATTGAAACATGTATACTATCATGCAAGAAACGAAGCGCCAGTTTATGTTCAATACAGGATATAGGATGCTTGGGACTGGTGTACGGGGATGATCCAGAGAGATGATATGGGGTGAGAGGTAGGAGGGGGTTTCAGGATTGGGAGCTCATGTACACCTGTGGCTGATTCATGTCAATGTATGGCAAAACCAATACGATATTGTAAAGTAGAATATAGTAAAAATAATTTTTTTTTTAAATCCCTGAAATAGAGGTACACACATCTGTATTTTATGAAGAAACTGTAGCTTGGCAATATGAGACCACCTGGTTTTACAGTGCTATGTTGGTAACTCTAGTAGAGCAAAAACATAAACCTGTGTCTGCTTAACTCCAAAGCATATGCACTTGACTGCCATGTTGATCAAACCTCTATACTAATGGTCTGGGCACACACAAAATGCTCAATAGTGACCCATTACTGTTTTCATGCAAGTAAATTCAACCTAACCTCAAACAGATATGTGGCTCCTCTGAATTTTTCATTCTTCATAGGATTACACATTTACTCTTTCATTTGGTAAACATTTAAAAGGTCTAATACTCTGCTAGGTGTTGTCCTAGGACCTGAACACTGTTCTAAAAGCTTTGGTGCAATTAAAACAATGAGATGGCTCAGGGTCCAAAACACAGAAGATAACACTAAATACTATTCCTCATTCTCTCTTTTCTTCTTTAGATCATAAACTTCTTTAAGTTTCATCCAATTTCTTGATTGTTCTGACTTGTCGGTGTTTCTTTCATTGCAGTTTAGCACACAACAGCGAGTCCATATAACATTTTCCAGGTTGAATTTGTTTCTTTGTGGATTATACATGGCCTATGGCGAGGCAATGACTTTCAACAGTTTTGTCTTTCTAACTGATTTTCAGGAAACAACTAGCTCTAAAAATGGGGTGACTGGCCTTCCAAAGGGACTTAAATCTGCTTTCCAAGATGTGGAAAGAATTTGTATGTGTGAAAATCTGGGAATCAGTAAGAATATGGAGATGGAAAGGTGAAGGAATCCCAGAGTCTGGTGAAAAAATACCAGAGTAGAATAAAGGACTCTCTAAAGCTTGTTCATATTTTGAGCCAGCTTTGAGAATCATTTACAGATGGACCCATACACTCAAAAAAGAAGACACCATATGAATGGACCCACATGTGGTTGCAAATGTTCTCTGTGCTTTAGGATAAGAGATGATTTATGAATTTCTTATCATTTGTTCACTGAGCCTTTTTTGTTTCACTCCATACTCTTACATATCATGCTTTCACCCGTCATTTGTTCTCTTGCTATATCGTATTATCCATTCTAAGAAATCTTCACTATAAAAAATAAAATATAATAAAGGTATATTTAATCCTTTCCTTTTTTTTTCAAAAGGAATATCTGTAAAACAGAAGTTTTCAGGTCAAATTTCTAAAATAAATATTGGCACCAGAGCCCTGATAAAGTAACAATCCAGTATCTGTTGATGTACCATGGTACCACTGATGGACCACTCAATAAGTGAGCATCACCTGCCAGGAATTCATTGAGGGCTTGCAAATTTAATCTGAAAATATTTTTAATCATTAAAGAATTGCTAGGAAAAAGATTATGAGACAAGCAAAGAAAGCCATATCATTGCTAGTAAGGTCAGAGTAAATCAGAACAGGAGGTTATATGGCAAAGCAGAAACTGAAATTTCTAGTGTTATCAAATATCTTCACTACAGATGAAATTCAATGGCAGTGTTTTAGGTTACAATGTTATAGTCAGTAACATTAAATGATAAAGTCTGAATATATGTTGCCCAACTAATTAAAAAATAAATGCATTAATGAAAGTGAAGAGAAACTAGAAAGACTTTCTAAATAAAATTCTTAGCAACCTGCCATTCCTTTCTCTACTGTTTAACATCTGAATTTCACACAATTCTGAATTTAGGGAAGTAATAGAAGGATATGTGGAGATCACTACACTAGACATTAGAAGAGTTGACTTTTAGTCTGTTATTTGCCAATAATAATTTTGTGATCTTAAAAAGACACAATCATTTGATTTCGTCTTCTCTGCTAAATGATGGTTTAAACTAAATGAATTTTCAGACTCCTTCAGACTCCAAATAAATAAAAATGTTTGGCAAATGTGCTTCAGAAAAGAGTTTTTAACATGTGTTTTCAGAACCCTCTAGTACTGCATCACTGACTACGTGAAACCCTTTATGTGGATCACAACAAAGTGTGAAAATTCTTAAAAGATGGGGATACCAGACCACCCTACCTGTCTCGTGAGAAACCTGTAACAACCCAGAATTGTTCAAACAGTTAGAACCAGACATGGAACAACAGACTGGTTCAAAAGTGGAAAAGGAATACATCAGGGCTATATATTGTCACCCTGCTAATTTAACTTTTATGAAGAGTGCATCAACTGAAATGTGGGGCTGGATGGATCACAATCTAGAATCTAGATTGCCGGGAGAAATATTAACAACCTCAGATAAGCAGATGATACCACCCTTATGACAGAAAGTGAAGAGGAACTTAAGAGACTCGTGGTGAGGGTGAAAGAGTAGAGTGAAAATGCTGGCTTAAAGCTCAACATTCAGAAAACTAAGATTGTGGTATCTGGTCCCATCACTTCATGGCAAATAGATGGGGGAAAAGTGGAAGCAGTGGCAGATGTTATTTTATTGGGCTGCAAAATCACTGTGAATGGTGACTCCAGCCATAAAATAAAAAGATACTAGCTCCTTGGAAGGAAAACTATGACAAACCTGCCGCTGCTGCTATGTTGCTTCAGTCGTGTCCAGCTCTGTGCAGCCCCATAGACGGCGGCCCACCAGGCTCCCCCAATTCCTGGGATTCTCCAGGCAAGAACACTGGAGTGGGGGTGCCATTGCCTTCTCCTACGACAAATCTACACAGCATATTAAAAAGCAGAGACATCACTTTGCCAAAAAAGGTCTGTCTAGTTCAATGTATGGTTTTTCCAGTAGTCATGTATGGATATGATAGTTGAACCACAAAGAAGGCCATAGAATTGATGCCTTTGAATTGTGGTGCTGGAGAAGACTCTTGAGAGTTCCTTGGATAGCAAGGAGATCCAACCAGTCAGTTATAAAGGAAGCATAATGATTATATATATATTTAGTGAGATTATTATTACAGTCGGACCAACTAACATATCTTCTCCTCACATAGTTATCATTTTGTGTGTAATAGGAGCATCTGAAATCTACTCTCTCAGCAAATTTTCAGTATTCACTGCATTATTATTAACTACAGTCATCATGCTATACAACAAATCTCTAGATAGAATTATTCATCCTGCATAAATGTAACTTTGTATGCTCTAACCAAAACCTCTCCATTCCCCATAACTGTCCACCCTTTTCCCATACCTGGTAACCACGATTCTATTCTCTATTTCTATGAAGTTGATTTATTTTAGGTTCCACATATAAGTGAGATTGAAGTTTTTTTCTTTAGGTATCTGACTTATTTTACATAGCATAATGACTAACAAGTTAATCCATTTATCCTTGCAAAAGGCAGAATTTCTTTTTAAGGCTGAATAATAGTCAAAATTGAGTTTAGAATCAAACCTCACACCTGCCAGAGACACTCAGAGGACTCAAACAAAACCTTGTGTGTACCAAGAGACCCCACAGAGACTGAGCCAGACCTGCCTTTGAACGTTTGAGTGTCTCCTGCAGAGGTACAGGTCATCAGTGTCTGCTGCAGGGGCAGGAGCTCTGAGTGCAGGAGACCTGGGTGTGGCATAAGCCCTCTTGGAGGAAGTAGTCATTAACCCCATCATAGAGCCCCCAGAAATTATACAGGACTGGGAAAACAGACTCTTGGAGGGCATAAACAAAATCCTGAGCACACCAGGACCCAGGAGAAAGGAGCAGTGACCCCACAAGAGACTGACTCAGACTTGCCTGTGAGTGTCCAAGAGTCACTGGTGGAGGTGTGGGTTGGCTACGGCCTGCTGCAGGGTCGGGGGCACTGAGAGTGGCAGTGCATATATGGGACCTTTTGAAAGATGTGGTTATTATCTTCATTACCTCCACCATAGTTTGGCCTCAGTCAAACAACAGGGAGGGAACACAGCCCCTCCCATCAACAAAAAATTGGATTAAAGATTTACTGAGCATGCCCCCCTCACCTCATCAGAACAAGACCCAGTTTTCCCCTAAGTCTCTCTCATCAGGAAGCTTTCATAAGCCTCTTATCCTTATCCATCAGAGGGAAGACTAAATGAAAACCACAATCACAGAAAACAAGTCAAACTGATAACATGGACCATAATAGCCTTTTCTAACTTAGTAAAACTATGAGTCATGTTGTGTAGGGCCACCCAAGATGGATGGGTCATGGTGGAGAGTTCTGACAAAATGTGATCCACTGGAGAAGGGAATGTCAAACCACTTCAGTATTCTTACCTTGAGAACCTCAGGAACAGTATGAAAAGACAGTGTTATACAAAAAGATATGAAACTGAAAGATGAACTCCCTAGGTTGGTAGATGCCCAATAGATACTGGAGAAGAGTGGAGAAATAACTCCAGAAAGAATGAAGAGACAGAGCCAAAGCAAAACAACGCCTAGTTGTGAATGTGATTGGTGATAGAAGTAAAATCCAAGGCTATAAAGAACAATACTGCATAGGAACCTGGAATGTTAGGTACATGAATCAGGTAAACTGGAAGTGGTCAAACAGGAGATAGCAAGAGTGAATATCGACATTTTAGGAATCAGTGAACTAAAATGGACTGGATGGTCGAATTTAACTCAGATGACCATTATATCTACTACTGTGAGCAAGAATTGCTAAGAAGAAATGGAGTAGCCATCATAGTCAACAAAAAGGGTCCAAAATGCAGTTCTTCAGTGCATCTCAAAAACAAAAGAGTGATCTCTGTTCATTTCCAAGGCAAGCCCTTCAATATCACAATAATCCAAGTCTATGCCCCAACCACTAATGCTGAAGGAGCTGAACTTGAACGGTTCTACGAAGACCAACAAGACATTCTAGAACTAACACTCCCCCCCACCCCACAAAAAAAAAAAAAAGATGTCTTCTTCATTATAAGGGCCTGGAATGCAAAAGTAGGAAGGCAAGAGATACCTGGAGTAACCGGCAAATTGGGCCTTTGAGTACAAAATGAAGCAAGGAAAAGGATGACACAGTTTTCCAAGAGAATGTCCTGGGCATAGCAAACACCTTTTTCCAACAACACAAGAGAAGACTCTACACATGGACATCACCAGATGGTCAATAGAAAAATCAGACTGATTATATTCTTTGCAGCCAAAGATGGAGAAGCTCTATACAGTCAGCAAAAACAAGACCAGGAGCTGACTGTGCCTCAGATCATGAACTCCTTATTGCGAAATTCAGACTTAAATGGAAGAAAGTAGGGGAACGCACTACACCATTCAGGTATAAACTAATTCAAATTCCTTATGATTATACAGTGGAATGACAAATAGATTCAGGGGATTAGATCTGATAGACAGAGTGCCTGAAGAACTATGGACAGAGGTTCATGACATTGTACAAGAGGCAGTGATCAAGATCATCCATAAGAAAAAGAAATGAAAAAGGCAAAATAGCTGTCTGAGGAAGCCTTACAAATAGCTGAGAGAAGAAGTGAAACACAAAGGAGAAAAGGAAAGATAAAACCATTTGAATGCAGAGTACCAAAGAATAGCAAGGAGAGATAAGAAACCTTCCTCAGTGATCAATGCAAAGAAATAAAGGAAAACAATAGAATGGGAAAGACTAGAGATCTCTTCAAGAAAATTAGAGATGAGGTGAAGTGAAGTCACTCAGCTGTGTCTGACTCTTTGCAACCCCATGGACTGTAACCTACTAGGCTTCTCCGTCCATGGGATTCTCCAGGCAAGAATACTGGAGTGGATTGCCATTTCCTTCTCCAGGGGATCTTCCCGACCCAGGGATCGAACCCGGGTCTCCCGCATTGGAAGCAGACGCTTTAACCTCTGAGCCACCGGGGAAGCCCAAAACTAGAGATGCCAAGGGAATATTTCATGCGAAGATGGGTACAATAAAGACAGAAATGGTATGGACCTAATAGAAGCAGAAGATATTAAGAAGGGGTGGTAAGAATACAAAGAAGAACTATGCAAAAAAAGATCTCCATAATGCAGATAACCACAATAATGTGATCACTCACCTAGAGCCAGACATCCTAGAATGTGAAGTCAAGTGGGCCTTAGGAAGCATCACTATGAACAAAGCTAGTGGAGGTGATGGAATTTCAGTTGAGCTATTTCAAATCCTGAAAGATGATGCTGTGAAAGTTCTGCACTCAATATGCCAGCAAATTTTGAAAACTCTGCATTAGCCACAGGATTGGAAAAGGTCAGTTTTCATTCTAATCCCAAAGAAAGGCAATACCAAAGAATGTTCAAACTACTGCACAATCACACTCATCTCACACACTAGCAAATTAATACTCAAAATTCTCCAAGCCAGGCTTCAACAGTATGTGAACTGTGAACTTCCAGATGTTCAAGCTGGTTTTAAAAGGCAGAGGAAAAAGAGATAAAAATGCCAGCAACCACTGGATGATAAAATAAGCAAGACAGTTACAGAAAAACATCTCTTTCTGCTTTATTGACTATGCCAAAGGCTTTGACTGTGTAGATCACAACAAACTTTGGAAAATCCTTAAACAGATGGGACTACCAGACTGCCTGTGAAATCTGTATGCAGGTCAAGAGCAACAGTGAAAACTAGACACGGAACAACAGACTGGTTCCAAATCTGGAAAGGAGTACATCAAGGCTATATATCGTCACCCTGCTTATTTAATTTATATGCAGAGTATGTCATGCAAAATGCAGGGCTGGATGAAGCACAAACTGGAATCAAGATTATCAGGAGAAATATCAATAACCTCAGATAAACAGAGGACACCACCCTTATGACACAGAATGAGTTGAGTTCTGAGTTCAGTTGCTCAGTCGTGTCTGACTCTTTGTGACCCCATGAATCACAGCATGCCAGGCCTCCCTGTCCATCACCAACTCCCGGAGTTCACTAAGATTCACATCCGTCAAGTCAGTGATGCTAACCAGCCATCTTATCCTCTATCATCCCCTTCTCCTCCTGCCCTCAATCCCTCCCAGCATCAGAGTTTTTCCAGTGAGTCAACTCTTCGCACGAGGTAGCCAAAGTACTGGAGTTTCAGCTTCAGCATCATTCCATCCAAAGAAATCCCAGGGCTGATCTCCTTCAGAATGGACTGGTTGGATCTCCTTGCGGCTCAAGGGACTCACAAGAGTCTTCTCCAACACCAAAGTTCAAAAGCATCAATTCTTTCAGACTTAAATCGAAGAAAGTAGGGAAAACCACTAGACCATTCAGGTATGACTTAAATCAAATCTCTTATGATTATACAGTGGAAGTGAGAAATAGATTTAAGGGCCTAGATCTGATAGACAGAGTGCCTGATGAACTATGGAATGAGGTTTGTGACACTGTAGAGGAGACAGGGATCAAAACCATCCCCATGGAAAAGAAATGCAAAAAAGCAAAATGGCTGTCTGGGGAATCCTTACAAATAGCTGTAAAAAGAAGAGAAGTGAAAAACCAAGGAGAAAAGGAAAGATAAAAGCGTGTGAATGCAGAGGTCCAAAGAGTAGCAAGAAGAGATAAGAAAGCCTTCTTCAGCAATCAATGCAAAGAAATAGAGGAAAACAACAGAATGGGAAAGACTAGAGATCTCTTCAAGAAAATTAGAGATACCAAGGGAACATTTCATGCAAAGATGGGCTCGATAAAGGACAGAAATGGTATGGACCTAACAGAAGCAGAAGATATTAAGAAGAGGTGGTAAGAATACACAGAAGAACTGTACAAAAAGATCTTCATGACCCGGATAATCACGATGGTGTGATCACTCATCTAGAGCCAGATATCCTGGAATGTGAAGTCAAGTGGGCCATCACTATGAACAAAGCTAGTGGAGGTGATGGAATTTCAGTTGAGCTATTTCACATCCTTGAAAGATGATGCTGTGAAAGTGCTCCACTCAATATGCCAGCAAATTTGGAAAACTCAGCAGTGGCCACAGGACTGGAAAAGGTCAGTTTTCATTCCAATTCCAAAGAAAGGCAATGCCAAAGAATGCTCAAACTACCGCACAATTGCACTCATCTCACATGCTAGTAAAGTAACGCTCAAAAGTCTCCAAGCCAGGCTTCAGCAATACACGAACCATGAACTTCTTGATGAACAAGCTCGTTTTCAAAAGGCAGAGGAACCAGAGATCAAATTGCCAACATCTGCTGGATCATCGAAAAAGCAAGAGAGTTCCAGAAAAAAACATCTATTTCTGCTTTATTGACTATGCCAAAGCCTTTGACTGTGTGGATCACAATCAACTGTGGAAAATTGTGAGAGAGATGGGAATACCAGACCACCTGACCTGCCTCTTGAGAAATCTGTATGGAGGCCAGGAAGCAACAGTTAGAACTGGACATGGAACAACAGACTGGGTCCAAATAGGAAAAGGAGTACATCAAGGCTGTACATTGTCACCCTGCTTATTTAACTTATATGCAGAGTACATCACAAGAAACGCTGGACTGGAAGAAATACAAGCTGGAATCAAGATTGCCAGGAGAAATATCAATAACCTCAGGTTAGCAGATGACACCACCCTTATGGCAGAAAGTGAAGAGGTACTAAAAAGCCTTTTGATGAAAGTGAAAGAGGAGAGTGAAAAGTTGGCTTAAAGCTCAACATTCAGAAAACGAAGATCATGGCATCTGGTCCCATCACTTCATGGGAAATAGTTGGGGAAACAGTGGAAACAGTGTCAGATTTTGTTTCTGGGGGCTCCAAAATCACTGCAGATGGTGACTGCAGCCATGAAATTAGAAGACGCTTACTCCTTGGAAGAAAAGTTATAATCAACCTAGATAGCATATTCAAAAGCAGAGACATTACATTGCCGACTAAGGTCCGTCTAGTCAAGGCTATGGTTTTTCCTGTGGTCATGTATGGATGTGAGAGTTGGACTGTGAAGAAGGCTGAGCGCCGAAGAATTGATGTTTTTGAAGTGTGGTGTTGGAGAAGACTCTTGAGAGTCCCTTGGACTGCAAGGAGATCCATCCAGTCCATTCTGAAGGAGATCAGCCCTAAGATTTCTTTGGAAAGAATGATGCTGAAGCTGAAGCTCCAGTACTTTGGCCACCCGATGTGAAGAACTGACTCACTGGAAAAGACTTTGATGCTGGGAGGTTTCGGGGGCAGGAGAAGAAGGGGATGACAGAGGATGAGATGGCTGGATGGCATCACTGACTGGCTGGACGTGAGTCTGGGTGAACTCCGGGAGTTGGTGATGGACAGGGAGATCTGGCGTGCTGTGATTCATGGGGTCGCAAAGAGTTGGACACGACTGAGTGACTAAACTGAACTTGCAAATATTTCCTCAAGATATGAAAATGCTCTGTAGGAGACTGTGGATAATGCTGGTGAATAGCATACTAGCGTACTATTTGTATACTCTATTATTTGTATGCTATTTTTACTAGTGTTTACTATTTGTATACTAGTCTGCATTTTTAAATGTATCTAGAATTAATGTATACATATTTCTTCCATAATATTTTAAAGGAGAGAAAATACGAATTTACATATGTGTGAAAGTGAATGTGAAGTCGCTCAGTCGTGTCCAACTCTTTGCGACCCCATGGACTGTAACCTATCAGGCTCCTCCCTCCATGGGATTCTCCAGGCAAGAGTACTGGAGTGGGTTTCCATTTCCTTTTCCAGAGGATCTTCCCAACCCAAGGATCGAACCCAGGTATCCCATATTCCAGGCAGATGCTTTATCCTCTCAGGCCTCAGAGAAGCCCTTGTATTAATATGAGCATTGTTTGTGCATTTATATGATAAAGAATATTTGGAAATTATAAAAAGATTTTTGCATACTACATTTTAGTACAAAGTGTGCCAATTTCTGATACCATGAGAATGAGGGATGTTGAGATATGAAATAGAAGAGAAAAATCTTATTTTCAAGCTTTTTCTTAGTACAGAACAAACCACTGTCACAGCAAATTTTAAGGACAAGCCTCTTCATTAATTTGAAGGGGATAAAAAACAATGAGATTTTTGACAAAGTCAAGATTCTCTTTTGAAATGGAGATATTTGCAATAATGAGGAGTTAAATAGGTCATGTAGCATAAAAGCCGATCATCATTGTGGTTACCACTGAAATAACATGATCTTTATGGGCAGGACAGCCTGAGACTGGAAATGTTTTTACTAGCCAGAACAAAGAAACAGGTACAGTGGCCTAAGAAAGACTGGGGGTCTTTCTCCCATCAAAAGAAGTCTGGGGGTAAAGCAGGCGCTGACTTTGGTCTAGGAATGGACAATGTTTCTGTAATTTTCTCTTCCTTTCCTTCATGATCAGAATTTGACTCTCACAGAATTAATTATCTAATAATGACGTCTATATTTAAGATAGAAAAGTAAAAGTTTTCCCAGAGATTGTTCCCCTCAAAGTTTCTTGCTGCATTTTATTGCCAAGAATTGGATCATATGACTACTCCTTAGATAGAAGGAAGGCTATAAAAGAGGAGACAGAATAATCAAAAGTGAATTAAAAAAATAAATAAATTTAATTAAAAAAAAAAAAGTGACTCGGACAAATTCTAATTCATCACCAGAAGCTAGGTACATAATTGTTCCTTGAGCAAGGAAGAAGAGAGATGGTGTGGAAACTTCAAAAACAAAGTTTTCCTAAGGGAAAGCTCTTTGTAAAGTTTGTGGTTTCTGCTACTGTTGTTATTGTTCATTTTGTTTTTTTCAGTCTGGTCCTGGAAAAGTTGGAGGCACAAACCCAGGTCAGGGAAATATGATCAAATCATTCTTTGGAGTTTGATGTAAACTTCTTGCAACATGGCACTGGGGCACAAGTTCCCAAACAATTCCCAATGTCCCAACAGAGAAACATTTCATAAGTTTATTAAAATATACACTCCCTTGCAGTCACTCTCAGAGATTCTAATTCACTAGGATTGTGTTTAACAGGGAATTCTGTTCATTTGCTACAGAGACCATTTGGAAAGCACTGGATCTGGGGATCATTACATAATGGACATATAAATTCTGCCTCCTCTACTTAACCCCTCATCAAGTTGAAATCTTTTTCTATTGTCCCTAAGCCTTCATGATAATCTTCTCAGAGCCTGGTTTTTGCTGTGCTGAGACAATAGAGACAGACTTGTGTCAAATTTTAAGAAAAAGCAATGTAGGGATGAAGAGCTAAAGCTTAGAGAAGACAGTTACACAACAGCAAGGGGGCCTTGCAGAGAATCAGAGTAAGAGTCTGGTGCCAGATAACTGGCTAAAGTGATAAGGATACATTTGTGAAATATGTACACACCCCTCAGAGATTCTCAGAAAAACTAAGCGTGGAATGAAGAAAAACACTGGAATTCTTGGATTTGGTTGGGAACAAACTTTAGATTATTGCTGACTGGGCATTAAAGGAAACATGACTCTTGAGGACTGTAGATGTCTGGACACCTGGATCATAGTACTATTTACTAAATATGAAAACAAAGAACTTGTAAGTAGTATTGAATGAAAGCCTCCCCACATTTTTTGGTCACACAGCATGTGGGATGTCAGTTCCCCAACCAGGGATTGAACTCATATCCCCTGCAGGGGAAGCAGGAAATCTTAACCACTGGACTGCCAGGAAAGTCCCTGAAAGCCTATTTTATGAAATACACTTTTAGAGTTACCATGGAAGGTAAGTATCACCGCACCCACTGGTATTGGTAAAGAATATGGGATTAGCTTAAGCAGGTATTTACAACCACAAAGCTAGGAAATGGAAGAGAGTATGTTTGAGACAAGATCATTTATTCCAAATCCATTGTGCTTCTCATGACAACACTTGCCTCTCTACCTATATATCATCTTCCATCAAATTAAAGGGATACTAGTGAATTGCTAGAATCTAAGAATTAGCTCTTCATCGCCTATGCCTGTCACGTATTGAAATTTGTTCAGCTTGTGCCTGCTAATGGTGAAAGCACTTTCTCCTACCTCTTCCCCAGTGTAGTCAAGCCTGTGATGGATACACTTTAAAGAATCCTGAGAGACTCTTTTGTTCATGGGCAAAAAAAAATGACAGTGGTGGAAGATAATGTGTAAGGAAGAGGCTTTGGGACTTTGTGACCCAACAAGACCTGCACAGATTATTAAACAGTTTCAAGTGACTTAACCATGACATGGAGCCTCTAGAGAACAACAAGATCATTGCCACCGCTGTCCCAGTGGAGGAAGCGGAGTGACTTGAGTACTCTCTAGCTCTCAGAGAAAACAAGAGGGGAAAGGAAGCAAATAGTGTTTATTTGCCTGGGCCACTGGGCCAGCCTAGCCATTGTGAATTCTCTAAGTTTTCATTGCTATTGATATGTTTGCACACACGTTATTTGCTTTGTGGAATAGCCAAGAATCCCAGAACAACTGTCTGAGATGCTCCTATGAGGAACAGACCCACTATTAAAAACAAGAAACTACTAATTTTCCCTTTTACGTTGTACTATCTACTCACTAGCTCATTAATCTGTTTATATTGTTTACACAGAAGTTGTATAATAGCAGGCATAACAGACTAGGTTGTGCCGCTACGACAAATAACCATAAATGTCAGTGGCTTATAACAACCAAAGTGTTTTTCTTGCTATGCAACCATTGTAGGTTGGTAAGTGGCCTCTGCTCCATATTATCCTCACTCAGGGATCAAATATGATGGAGGCACCACCATCTGGAACTCCACAGGTCAGTGAGGTAGATGGAAGAGGAGGTGTAGAATCATGGGTGTTAAATTTCATTTAACTTACATTTCACTGGCCAAAGAGAATCAAATGGCCTCAATTAATTTCAGGGAGGTAGGGTGGAAAGTACAATTTTAACATGTCCAGAAGGAAAGGAAAATAGTATATTAAGGGAAAATAGTAATGTCTGTTATAAAAATTTGTATTCTACTACCAAAAAATTCCTGTTCATTAATTTGATCCCATGCAACACAAACTAGAAATGGCCTGAGTCTATTTACAAATAAAGCTTTTCCATGATACCAATTCAAACCCCAAGCCTGAAAGCAAACTGCAACAGACACAACTATGCAAGTCATTGATCCCCCAAATATTCCTGGCAGCATCCAATACACTGGCATTTCTACACCATCATTCTTCTCATGCCTAACTTTAGAGACACAACAACCACATCAAAATGTAAAATCACTGTTTTTAACATAATTCATGCATTTGAGGACTCCGCCTGTGTTTCTTCCCAAGTTCATATTTGAACTTCACCTCATTCAGGCTCCACAAATGGGTCTCAATGACTCAGTGAAGCTCACAGACAAAAGGCACTGACTTTACATCATCTGGTGATTTAACAACTTGAAGATTTATTACTTATGTCTAATTCAAAAATTTCCAAGCCAGAGTAGATAGGCCAAATGGTATCATTAAAAGGAAAGACTGACTATATCGCCATAGGAATTATGCCCTTTTCCTTTCCCTTCAGTCAGAGTGAAGAGTCGGATGGGACTAGAGTTAGAGAGGCTTAGGAGATGGGTTTGAGCTGTGGAGTGGTGCATTCACTCACACTCACATCTCATAGCTATGGGTTGAGAAGCATAAGAGAAATATCTATGAAACCTACTATGTAGCAGACTTAGTGTCAAATTGTTCTTAACTTGGAGATCCAGGGATTGGTGCCAAGAAGTTCATGAATCCCTAGCATGACATGCAACGTTGCTGACTTTTATGCATGTATCTATTCTTAGAACAAGCTTCATTACTTCACCAGATTCTCAAAGGGATCATTATCCAAAAAACATCAAGCATCACAGTAGGAATATAAATAATAGAGTCCATGCTAAGTCACTTCAGTCGTGTCTGACTCTATGCGACCCCATAGACAGCAGCCCACCAGGCTCCCCCATCACTGGGATTCTCCAGGCAAGAACACTGGTGTGGACTGCCATTTCCTTCTCCAATGCAGGAAAGTGAAAAGTGAAACTGAAGTCGCTCAGTCGTGTCCAACTCTTAGCTGCAGCCTACCAAGCTCCTCTGTCCATGGGATTCTCCAGGCAAGAAAGAAGGTCCATACTCTCCAGATATTATACAGGCCTGCATAAACCAGACTGTATATGGAAAAATGAAAGTTGCTTTACATAATGGATGCATCTTTAAAAGTCAGATATAAATCACATAATATTTACATTGTGATGGTACCTGTGTAAACCAAAAAATCCTTCAGTAAGATGATCATAGTCTATTTTATAAATTTTGAACCAGTTCAAATTTTGTAATAGGAAATATATAAGACATTTCAGATAAACTGTACTTTTCAGTTCAGTTCAGTTCAGTCACTCAGTCATCTCCGACTCTTTGCGACCCCATGAATCACAGCACGCCAGGCCTCCCTGTCCATCACCAACTCCCGGAGTTAATTCAGACTCACGTCCATCAAGTCCATGATGCCATCCAGCCATCTCATCCTCTATCGTCCTCTTCTCCTCCTGCCTCTAATCCCTTCCAGCATCAGAGTCTTTTCCAATGAGTCAACTCTTCACATCAGGTGGCCAAAGTACTGGAGTTTCAGCTTCAGCATCATTCCTTCCAAAGAAATCTCAGGGCTGATCTCCTTCAGAATGGACTGGATGGATCTCCTTGCAGTCCAAGGGACTCTCAAGAGTCTTCTCCAACATCACAGTTCAAAAGGATCAATTCTTCAGCGCTCAGCCTTCTTCACAGTCCAACTCTCACATCCACACATGACCACAGGAAAAACCATAGCCTTGACTAGATGTACCTTAGTCGGCAAAGTAATGTCTCTGCTTTTGAATATGCTATCTAGGTTGGTTATAACTTTTCTTCCAAGGAGTAAGCGTCTTTTAATTTCATGGCTGCAGTCACCATCTGCAGTGATTTTGGAGCCCCCCAAAATAAAGTCTGACACTGTTTCCACTGTTTACCCATCAATTTGCCATGAAGTGATGGGACCCCATGCCGTGATCTTCGTTTTCTGAATGTTGAGCTTTAAGCCAACTTTTTCACTCTCCTCTTTCACTTTCATCAAGAGGCTTTTTAGTACCTCTTCACTTTCTGGCATAAAGGTGGTATCATCTGCATATCTGAGGTTATTGATATTTCTTTGTCCCGGCAATCTTGATTCCAGCTTGTGCTTCCTCCAGCTCGACATTTCTCATGATATACTCTGCATATAAGTTAAATAAGTAGGGTGACAATATACAGCCTTGACGTACTCCTTTTCCTCTTTGGACCCAGTCTGTTGTGCCATGTCCAGTTCTAACTGTTGCTTCCTGGCCTCCATACAGATTTCTCAAGAGGCAGGTCAGGTGGTCTGGTATTCCCATCTCTTTCAGAATTTTCCACAGTTGATTGTGATCCACACAGTCAAAGGCTTTGGCATAGTCAATAAAGCAGAAAGAGATGTTTTTCTGGAACTCTTGCTTTTCCATGATCCAGCGGATGTTGGCAAGAGGCTTTTAGGTAATATCAAATTACATGTTAAAATTCATAGGACAGAAGCACATGCATGCATGCACACATACACACAGACACACACACACAGATACATTTCTTTTATGTTCCCAAACTAACAGTCACAGAGATCAAGGCAACATGCTCCATGCATTATATACATTCTTTCTTCTATAATCATGTCATTCCCTTACAGCCCTCTTCCTATAGTCCAGGATATTCTGAAAATTTTCTCACTACTTGTCTAAATAGAATGGCCCTCTTGTTCAGCACTATGACATATAAGACATATATAATATCATATATAAACATATATATGTTCAACACTATGACATATATAATATCATGCATAAATATAGTTACATTTCTACATGACAAAGGATAGAAACATATGAGCCTAAATCAATAACAAATATCTTATTCTTCTTTTCACAGGCATCTCACCCCAGATGTAATTTTTCATTTTCCTTTAGAAGTTTAGACATAAAGATCATGGAATAGCAGAAAGAACACAAGACTTACAGTTAATAGACCTGGGTCCAATGCCTGGCTCCCATGCTTGGCTCCATTCTTCATCTGTTCCATGTGACCAAGTCACTTATCTTCGCTCAAGCGGTAAGGTCACATACAGAGTTGTTATTAAAGAAAATAATGTATAAATAATAATGAATGAACCTAGCGCATGAGCTAGTAAGTTAGAAAATGCTCAAGTAATTAATAACTGTTATTTGAATCTGAACAGAGCAAATGTATTCAACAAAAGATGGACTATTTCACATTAGGCTGGTTTCCTAGTATTTCCAGCTGGATCTAGAAAAACAAAATTCCTAAAGAGTCTATTTTCAGAATTTCCTAAAATGTTTTTGAAAGAGTTTTGAATATTTTTCTGTGATATAGATCCAAAACAAGACAAAAAAACTTGATCATTTACACCCCATTTCTGTGCATGGAAATATCCTTATGTGAAAAAAATGTTTCCTGTATTGCATTAGAAAAATCTTTGAGTTTCATCAGTTATTTAAAATGGATTGTGTAAAATGTATTAAAGATTCCTAAAACCTTTAATTTTCTAATGGCTGAGAAACTGAGGAGGCCCTGGAAGTCCCATTCTGATTATCATATGATACTAACATTTCACATGGATTAACCTAGTACATGAGCATACTACATGCATGGTTGTGAAAGAGGCATTTATGATTTCAAATACTGTCAAAGTAACTATGACTCTGAAAATACACACTATTCCCAGCACTTTCCATGAAACCAGATAAATGGAAGTTACTCGTTCTCCCACATCTGTTGATATAGTCTTTGATTCCTTGATCTCTGCTTCCCTCACGTACCTTACTTGCTGATACCATGTCACTCCAACCCTCTAGCATATTGAAATTGCCTTCTGAAACTCTTGGGCTTATTTTCTTTTGAGTTAAAAGGAGTGCACTGAACCAACATGGATTCAGTAAAAATTCTCAGTTGGCTAAAAGTAGGATATGAAAAAAGCAGATGGTGGAAACTCCCCAGTGTTGATAATGAGAACAGAACAAGATCAAGGTGGTAGAGGCTTCCTGAGAGCTGGTGAAACCATTGTTGATATGGCCAATAAAAGTCCACATTTCACTTGCTTCTTTGATTAGGTTATTCCATATACATCCCTTCCAGTCACAACACATAAAACTCCTGCTCGTTCTTTAAGGCCTTTCATCTTCCATCACATTCATTTTCAATCAAAATATATAATAATAATAAACAATCCTTCATATTCCAATGATGACACCAACAGTTTACCACTTAGTGCTCTACGTTGACCTGGGGACTCCTAAGAGAGCCAAGGCTACAGCTTCTTCATCTTTGGATATACAGTGCCCAGCACACAGGAGCCAGTGAGTAAATGCTTATGGAATTGAGTCGTATCACCCATCCTCTGTCCCTCAGGTGTCATAGCCTGAGAAACATTAGTGACCTCAAATCCAGAAGACTCAATCAACACATTGAATACTGTCTCTGGAACTCCTACAGTATATAAAACCTAAGTTAAAGAAGACTTTGTGAACACTAAGCAAAATAGACACAAAAGCAAGGTGTAATCACTATCAGAATCCCCTTAACCCATGACCAGTATTTTTTTAAAGACTTAGCACAGACAGAACATTCTCCAATATTAGATTCATATATTCTTGAGAATGATAGCCATCCTGTTTAACCTTTAAAAATATATCTCTTCCTCCCTCAATAAATGCCTAGAAGGGGGAAGAAAGAAAGAAGAGAGGAGAAATGAGAAAACTGGTTGAAAGGATATTAAAAAAAAAGAAAAAGAGCTAGGAAAAAAATTGAGAAGGAAAAGAAACATCAGAGGGACAAAGGAAGAAAGAAAAAGTTTATGAGAAAAGAAGAAACTAATGTATCCATGGGGGTATTTGCTTGGGTTTCTTTAAACAAAGAAATCTAAAATGTAGAAAGCAGAGAAGCCATGGTGGGTCATACTGAGGAAAGAATCCTCCAGATTCATTTAGGCCGCACCTTTCCCCATGTGTACAGTGGAGATATGTCTCCTAGAGAGGCGTGTTCATCAGCAATGCCATGTATACACCCCTTTTATGAGATTTCATACTGTCTACTTTAAGAGGGAGAATTTAAAATGTAGTAGGAAGGATTTATTAGTAATGTCATAAATAAAATATGTTTCCTGTAGTTTGAACAATATCAGCAGTTTTGTTTCTTGCTCTGGCGTCAAGTGGGACTTTTTGAGGAAAGTCTCCAGAGACCACTTTCAGAAAGGGATGCAGCAATACATCTTTCCCTAGGCACCATTAACTTAGATACAACTCCATTTTGGACTGGGAAAAAGTTAAAAATTTTAAAATATACAGTCTTTTTTGATAAGGCCCAAGAGAAGGAAATATATGCATATAGATTTCAGCCTACTAGTATACTTCTCTGTCTTCATGCATCTTCTCTCAGACAGGGGCTCACAGTTTGCAAGTGGTAAACCTTTGCCCCATCACATCCGTTCACACAGCAGGCCTGCTTCTGTCATCCACACGCCCAGGCCCACTTGCCTGAGGACTGCTCAGCTAAGGAGGCTCTGCTTAACAGATTTGCCCTGTGTAGGTTCCACTTTCACAGATAAAACTTTTTTCCCCCTCTCTGGGATGACTTCCCTTCACTTCAAAGTCTTGGTAGTTGAAAATCTGACATATTTTGAACAGAAATGAAGGTTTTGGAGTCAGGGAATACAGGAAAGAAACAAAAGGGGAAAGGGCCAAAGAGCTACAGATATAAATAAGCACGGTGAATTCACAGATTACACAAACACCTTGCAAACTCTCGAGGGTGCGCCCGCCCCATGAAATGCCTGGTTTTCAGAGAGGGAATGATAGCAGGTATCTAGGTGTGAGGTGGGGGCTTTTTAAAATAGGGAGGGAAAGAATTTACTTCTGGAAATGAATGTTCAGGGCTTAGGCAAAAGGCATTGATGGATGGCTCCTTCCATATGTACTTTACTTAATTTTTCCTATTTCCATATTATGGCCACCTTTTTATGGTATCTATTAAGAAACTGCTCTTCTGCAGGTCCCTCTCCCCTGTTAGGCTATAATGTCTTTGAAGGTGGGGAACATGTTTAACTTATTGCCATAACCCCTAACGCTAAATGTCTGTTGTGAGATGGTGAGAATAAGAGAATAAATTAGAACAACTCACCCTTGGGCCTGGTGGACATCAGTTCTTTCCTCAGCCATTTGTTCCTATGCTACCATCCCTACACTAACTTAGATTTTTGCAAGAATGAAATCCCTCTGATGAGAGTCTGCTTGAAGAGAATTGCTATAATGTGCCACACAAATGAGTACAGGCCTGGAGGCCTGAGGCCTAAATAAAAATCAGCCTCTGGACAAATTGTAACCTTAACTTAAATGGAAAATACAAGGCCCAAACTGGTTTTGAACCTCCCTGAGCCCCTGAGACTTGACACCGTCCAATATATTGTTGCTATGACAGGATTGAATAAGGAAATGTCTGGGAGAGAGCTACAGGCAAGGAAGAATGATAAGGGTCTAAAGACTCTTCTAATATTTGTTTCTATTCTTTCTGTAAAGTGAAATGAACCAGGCTTTCACTGCTTGAACTGAACAAAAGCTGTGAGTTTTCATGTGCTGTGTACATATCCCCTAAGATAGAATAAAGGAAGTAGCAAATTAGTATCATTTCCCATTTCCCTAATTTTCCTCTAATTTTATATGTTTATGTGTATGCATGTACACATGTTTATGTGTATACACACACACGCACACATACTCATAGCTCCTTAAATAGAAAAAAAAAGTGAATTTTCTTTGAAGGTTTAAAGCTTGAAATTATCAGAGTATATATTTTGCACAGTCTTTATTTTTCACAAGGTAGAAAACTGCAGCTCAACAGAACTGAAAAATTGCTTCTGTTATATGGGGACTTCAATTTCTAACAACAGTGTGGTGGGAAATAATCATTTTCCCTTGACCACTGAACAAATTTACTGAGCAAGGCAACATACCAACCAGTGCTTGAAGCTACTTACTCAGGACCAGGTCTAGCCAGACAAGAGGAAGGCCACAGAAAAGCCATAAATAGCCTAATAACTCTTCTTTTCTCCCACTAGCATTTCCTGCCCCTCGCCTCTTCCATTTATTCCATTTTATTGCAAACTAATATTTATTCACTTAATTCTTCTGTATCAATGCTCTTGATACAAATGGCCAGAGTTGCTTTATGGGAATTGCCTAATTTTGGTAAAGCCCCTCACTCAGAAAGGGGGAGCAATCTCTACTCTAGACAGCTCTGCAGATTGACATTAACTGCCCACTTCTAAGCATGCTGATCTCAATGCATCTAAATACATTTTTAATAAAGAAAAGGAGATATCACCAAGCCTAAACTAAAGCCTACTCAGCCTAAACTAAAAGATCATCATTGAGCAAGCACACAGTCTGTCAATATCATTTAATGTTACCAGCTGAGGGTCAATTAGAGACTTTACATTACATAGATATTCACTAGGTGTGTAACCCAGGGAAAGCAACTTAACCTTCAAGAGCCTTTCAGTATTACTATCTGTAAAACTGGATAATGACAGCTAACTTTTGTGTACTTAACTGACACAATATATGGCCCATATTAGGTATGCCATCATCGGTGGCTAATAGTAATGTTATTATTATCAGTGTTATTATTAAGTCAGCATCTTCCATTCACACAGAAGGATCCTTATCTTCTGCTATTGACCCATTTCTCTGCCATCAGCAGGGATTGATTGTTCATCTTGATGTCTTCTTTTCCAGCCAGCACTGTCTCCCAGCCACCGAGGACACTCAGAGCTCTCCTTTTGCTTTGGAATGTGCAGGAAGACTACGTCTCTGTTCACAGACTCCAGGGACAATTTCCTTCTTAGAGAACCTTCAGATAACTCCCACTGGACACAATTTCCAGCCCCATTGCCTCTAAATGGTAAAAGATCCCTCACTGTAGGATCACAAAATGAGGCTTCCTCTCCTGACTACCTGCCAAAATCTGCTACAGTTAGGTATGAACTTACTGTCTTCCTAAGATCTGCTTTTTCAGTTTGCATTTGCACGGTGGGGCATGGAGCTTGGTATGCAGTGGGTATTCAGAAAAAAATTTGTTTTAAATATAAATTTATTTATTTTAATTGGAGGTTAATTACTTTACAATATTGTATTGGTTGGTTTTGCCATACATCAACATGAATCTGCCACAGGTATACACGTGTTTCCCATCCTGAAACCCCTCCTACCTCCCTCCCCGTACCATCCCTCTGGGTTGTCCCACTGCACCAGCTCCAAGCATCCTGTATCATGCATCAAACCTGTACTGGTGATTCGTTTCATATATGATATACATGTTTCAATGCCATTCTCCCAACTCATCCCACCCTCTCCCTCTCCCACAGAGTCCAAAAGATTGCTCTATACATCTGTGTCTCTTCTGCTGTCTCGCATACAGTGTTAGCATTTATGTGTTAGTATACTGTATTGGTGTTTTTCTTTCTGGCTTACTTCACTCTGTATAATCGGCTCCAGCTTCATCCACCTCATTAGAACTGATTCAAATGTATTCTTTTTAATGGCTGAGTAATACTCCATTGTGTATATGTACCACAGCTTTCTTATCCATTCATCTGCTGATGGACATCTATATTGCTTCCATGACCTGGCTATTATAAACAGTGCTGCGATGAACATTGGGGTACATGTGTCTCTTTCAGTTCTGGTTTCCTCTGTGTGTATGCCCAGTAGTGGCATTGCTGGGTCATAAAGCAGTTCTATTTCCAGTTTTTAAGGAATCTCCACACTGTTCTCCATAGTGGCTGTACTAGGTTGCATTCCCACCAACAGTGTAAGAGGGTTCCCTTTTCTTTTACACCCTCTCTAGCATTTATTGCTTGTAGACTTTTGGATTGCAGCTATTCTGACTGGTATGAAATGATACCTCATTGTGGTTTTGATTTGCATTTCTCTGATAATGTGTGATGTTGAGCATCTTTTCATGTGTTTGTTAGCCATCTGTATGTCTTCTTCAGAGAAATGTCTATTTAGTTCTTTGGCCCATTTTTGACTGAGTCATTTATTTTTCTGGAATTGAGCTGCAGGAGTTGCTTGTATATTTTTGAGATTAATTGTCAGTTCTTCATTTGCTATTATTTTCTCCCATTCTGAAGGCTGTCTTTTCACCTTGCTTATAGTTTCCTTTGAAAATTTTAAATTACTTGACTGACTGATTAGTTGACTAAATGTCTTTTCTAGAGAATTACTCTTTTAAATTAGTAAGTTAGGGAATAATTTAAAAATAAAAGGTGTGAATCCTGGCTAGGGAGTCTGGTGGTATCTATCACATCACTGTATCCACAGTCTCCTGAATGATCCATCTCATTATTCTATATCTACAGCTATGTTGGCCATTCTGATCAGGTGCTATAACAAACTTTAAAGGCTGGCATACTGGAATTATTTCCATCCAGAAGCTATACTGACAATTTATTTAAGCCACTACTTAGTGGTGCTTGATGTATGACCTCCCAGGGTGAAAGCTTATCTCCCCACAAGCATGATTAACTGAACTGCAAAGAACAAACACATTTGAAACACACTTTTTAATGAACTTAGGCTACTTCTTTAAAAATTAAGACAATTGAAGCAGCAACATTGTTAAATTATATAAAGTAATATGATTCCAGTCACATCACACACTTAGCATTTAAGCTGCATGCATGACAATGGACCCAAAGGACTCAGGATAAAGCTGTTGAAGACACCTGAGGAAGAATTTTGGAGTCCTTAGTTCCTTTCTGATAAACTTGGAAAATGTTACTTGCTTTGTTTACCTCACAGATGACTTGCAAGGATTCAATGAAATAATGATGTGAAAGTCTATGTAAGCTGTGAGGTGATACACAAATAGGCATCATTAATGTTATTCCTAAGATCATGGCATCCAGTCCCATCACTTCATGGCAAATAGATGGGGAAACAAGGGAAACAGTGACAGACTGCATTTTCTTGGGCTCCAAAATCACTGCAGATGGTGACTGCAGCCATTAAAAGACACTTGTTCCTTGGCAGAAAAGGTATGATCAACCTAGACAGCATATTAAAAAGCAGAGACATTACTTTGCCAACAAAGGTCCATCTAATCAAAGCTATGGCTTTTGCAGTAGTCATGTATGGATGTGAGAGTTGGACTATAAAGAAAGCTGAGCACTGAAGAATTGATGCTTTTGAACTGTGGTGTTGGAGAAGACCCTTGAGAGTCTCTTGGACAGCAAGAAGATCAAACCAGTCAATCCTAAAGGAAATCAGTCATGAATATGTATTGGAAGGACTGATGCTGAAGCACCAATACTTTGGCCACCTGCTGGGAAGAACTGACCCATTGGAAAAGACCCTGATGCTGGGAAAGATTGAAGGCAGGAGGAGAAGGGGATGACAGAGGATGAGACGGTTGGATGGCATCACCGACACTCGATGGATATAAGTTTGAGTAAGCTCCAGGAGTTGGTGATGGACAGGGAAGTCTGGCGTGCTGCAGTCAGTGGGGTCGCAAAGAGTCGAACACGACTGAGCAACTGAACTGAACTGAATGTTATTCCTACAGTCCTCTCCAGAGCAAGGCTGAGAGGCCTCCAGGGTCATGTCTCTTTAGATAGAAGGCTTTCTGTGTTGAGTCCTATGTTCTAAGTGCACACATGGAGACATATAGCTTATAAGACACTGGACATGAAAATGTTAAAGAATGAGCAACCATATGCCCTGGGCTAGCAAAGGGAGAGTGTCCAGTGATATTCACCGACCGTAAGTCAGGCATGGCATAACATCCATGTCTCTTCTCAAGGTAGGGGAATGGTTTTCAGTTTGGAGTTTAATTAGGAAGTGATTTTTCCTCCAAAGCATCCTTTTCCAGAGCAGGATCAGAAAGATGTTCACACCCCCACAGGGAGAGCACCCAGAAAAGAAGAGAATATTGAGCATCATGTCCTTACTCCTCAAAGTTGAAGGCTGACCTTCTGGGTTTGCCTCATTGTGTTATTGGTACTGAACTTGACCCTCCCCCATAACAAAACAACTGGAAAACTGAGCAAGATAAAGGAAACAAAGTTTTCAGACATTCTACAACCCAGAGGCTAGGACTGTGATCTCTGAGCGAAAGCCAACCGAACCGCAAGCCCACGCAAGTCCCTGGCTTCCTGCCTGGAGGCACTGTGCAGGTGCGGAGTAGTAGGGGCTCACCTGGCAAAGCACAACCATCTCACTGAGGTGAGAAGAGATCAGAGGTGATTAAGGCTGAGGGGGCTGGAATCTGAGGGGCAGAGAACAGGAGGGGAGGGAGATACACAGAAGAAGAGTTCTAGGAGCCTGCATGAAGGTTCCCTTGGCTCTGCGGCTCACTCCTAGTAAGCCGTGCACATGTAGGATGCCACCGCTCAAGTCAGTCACCAAACTGCTTCCATCAGGAGCTGTAAACTGAATCATTCAATGCACAAGAGGTGGAAGGTGACGGGTGTGTGTGTTGGTGTGACACAGAGACCGAAAGACAGATGAGAACTAGAATGCGACATCTTAGAGCACACTGGTGTGTACCAGAAAAGTACCAATGAAATTCAAACTTACAGAGAAGAAATCTAGACCAAAAGGTAAACTATTTTCACAATAAGTTATCTACATTAAGCTAAAAACTGTAATACACTTAATTTATAGTACTGCAAAATGTAGGGTCCGTGATTCTCAACAAATCTACGGATGGCTTTGTAAAGCCCTAATTTATAAAATCATTGGGCTGCTGTTATAAATATAGACTTTATGAAACTGCTCTGGCAGCAGCAAGAATTATGTGCCTGGAGTAGGGAAAGCCAAGTGAGCATGGAGTTGATACTGAGCTGCTGTGCATTAGTTCATCTCTATCAGTCACTGATATTAACATGCTTCCATTTTGAGCCCCTGGCTATTCTCCAGAACCAACCTAAATCTTCAACCAACTATTTCCCAGGACTTCTTGAATCTTCCTGGAACCCAGAACTTAAAGGATTAAAACAAGGCAAGGAGAGGACCTCCAGGACTCTGGATACCTGTTTTGACTACTGCTATCCATGCCATAGTTTGGCTATTTATTTTTAGCATAATCCCTGGTAAGCAGTAACCTCACCAGAGCCTGCCTTACAGTGTATATTTTTCTCTAGATATCCTATACATCAAATACATACAATGTATTAGAAAACTCATGGCTAAGTAAATATCATACTCTAAAGAGATGGCAATTCTGGAGAGCCCAAGACCACAAACCAGCCTATGCCAGGAAAATGGCCTATCTGCTAAAAGATTATGTCAGCAAAAAGAGCCAGACCCTTCAGCCCTAGAGTTTCCTATTTGGTTGGAATGTTCCTCACGGGAGGAATTAATGAGAGGAATAGAAACTCTGGTCAGTGTGGCCAGTGTTCCTCCTTTGTTGTTGTTGCTCAGTCACTAAGCTGTGTCCAACTCTGTGACCCCATGGACTGCAGCACACCAGGCTTCCCTGTCCTCCACTATCTCCCAGAGTTTGCTCAAACTCATGTCCATTGATTTGGCAATGCTATCCAACCATCTCATCCTCTGTTGTCCTTTTTTTTCCTGCACTCAGTGTTTCCCAGCATCAGGGTCTTTTCCATAGAGTCAACTCTTCCCATCAGATGGCCAAAATATTGGGAGCTTCAGCTCAGGGTCAGTCCTTCCAGTAATTATTCAGAGTCTACTTCCTGTAGGATTGATTGGTTTGATCTCTTAGCTGTCCAAGTGACTCCCAAGAGTCTTCTCCAGCACTACATTTCAAAAATATCAATTGTTCGAGCTCAGCCTTCTTTATGGTCCAGGTCTCACATCCATATATGTCTACTGGAAAAATCATAGCTTTGACTACAGATGAACGTTTGTTAGCAAAGTGATGTCTCTTCCTTTTAATACACTATCTATATTTGTCATAGCTTTCCTTCCAAGAGCAAGCTCAGGGATGGGACTCACATCTCCTGTATTACAGGCAGATTCTTTACCACTGAGCCACTGGGGAAGCCCTGTGTGCTCCTTACTAGCACCCAGTATCTCCTAGAGAAACAGATGCCCAGTTTCCTTTGGTGCCCATGAGAACTAGGTCTTCTCTAGATTTCCTTCCTTCATTAAACATTTACTGAATATATACTATGGGCCAGATATGATGCCAAGGTATAGGGGGAAAAAGGAAGGTGTAGATATCTTATCTGCCTTCTTAAATAACCTAAACAGTATCTATGTGCCATGTGGTCTTTAAATATTGTCATCAGGAATCCAGGTAAGCTGTCAACAAAGTTAACAAAACTAAATAATGATACTGAACTGCAACTGTCGTGAATAAAAGGACTTAGTTTGACTTTTATACAACTGTCTCTTCAGCACATAGCATAGTTTCTGGCATATATTAGGTGCTCAGTAAGTTTAAGTTTCTCATTTTTACCATCCTCATGTAGGCCAGTAAGTTTGTGTCATCCATCCATCCATCTGTCCATTCATTTATCTATTATTGAGTACCTTTCATAATCTTTGCACTTATACTTTATATATCAAATTTGTATCAGCTAAGGTTCAATCACTTAAACCTAAAAGACATAACTCTGAGTCTGTGCTTGCTTAAAAATAATTTTTTACAGAAATTCGAGTTATGTAACTGTGGGAGCTGATTAAGCAGTCCCTATACGACAGCTGTTTTCAGATCTGGTATTGCAACTCCAGTCCACAAGGAACACAGCAGGCAGAAGAAGATAGATATAAGGTGAAGTGGAGCGTGGACAAGCCAGAAGGCACAAGCACAAGCTAGAGCCCATGATAATCACTGAAACTTGCCAGTTGCTCTTGCCTCTGATCTTGATGGTATGATATCTTCCAGAAGCTTGAGTCCTTCAACCCAGAGCTAAACCTGGATCAAGAATCTGAGAAACCGCAGAAGGAGTCAGGAATAGGGGGATAGTTACAGACCTGGTCAGTGAGGTGAGCTGCAGATAAGCAACAGTATCTCTGAGCTATAAAATGGTTTTGATTATACTACTACTCCCTTTCACCCTCTGAAACTCACTCAAGAATCTCTCTTGTAGTCCATCCTATCCAGAAACATACAAGGAAAACCTGGGGAAATTAGTTTAGCCGAGTTGACAATTTGCAGAGCAACCGATTATGAGATTAGGTAGCATCCTACCTAATCTCATAATCTGAGGAGGTGGATGTTATTACTTCCATTGTACAAACAGAGAAACTGATACCAGAGAGTTTATGATTTCACAGTTAGTAATGGGTACAGCTGGAATTTAACTGCAAAGTTCCTTTCCAACTTCAGCATTATCAAAGAACAAACCCAGATGCTATTAGGAAGCAGAGTGAGTAGACCAACATACTGGTTCAGGAAACAAACAAACAAAAAAACATAATAGCAGACAATAGGGAAGAACTGATCACTGCTGGGGCACAGTAATGGCTAAAAACCTAGATCGTGAGGCAGACATTGGAGGCACTTCTAGAAGACATAGAAGGCCTTAAACAGGCTATTCTATAAGAAAGCCTGTTTTTGAAAAACACCATCAAACTGGCTGCCAAAATCAAGACAGTCAGAGCTACAACACAGCTGCAGAGACATAATTCACTCAAAATACAATGCAACTATGGTTTCTAGAACTGCGCAACCAACGGTTCTGAAGTCAGAAGGTCATTTGCTAGACTACTTGCCTATACACACACCACAGCAAAAGGCACTACTTCAGACAAGTTGAGACAATTTAATGAGTAAATACAATTTATTGATGGATAAATGAGAGACTACGCTCATTTACACAGACTGCTTAATCAGTTCTTTCCACACAAAAGTACATACTCACACATACACACACACACACACACACACACACACACACACACACACATGCCCATGAACCTCCCCCAGGAGACAAAGTTGAGAGTTGTGATGTCATCTATATTTTTCCATACTCTTCAGCTACTGTTAACAGCTAGCGCTGTCACACCTGTGTTTGTCAGGCTGTCTAGAAGTGACATTCTTAATGGCAAATGAACTCTTCGAATAAGTCTCATCTCATCTAATTTCAAAATCTGAGTCTCTTAATGGCATACTACCACACCACATAGATGTAATTATTAGAAACTGTCCATCTCACATTCTAAGTGAGAACAGGAAGGAAATACCTACCTTAAGAAGAAGAGTTGCTCCATTTATAGAAATGATGAATAGCATCAAAAGAACAGGGTCATTTATAACAATAGATTTCAGAAGGTTTGGTGTATGAACAATAGGCTAAACCTAATAATATCAAGAAGGAAAGGCCAACATTGTGTTGGGGACAGTCATCCTCAGCACTGCTGCATTATTAAACACCTCTTGCACAGGCAAGCAGCCTGTTTATGGGCAAGGGCTCTGGAAGGATTCTTCTCCTCTTCTCTGGAGCTAGGCTGGAAGAGCAGAGTATGAGGGGCAGGGTGGATGCCTTATTTTCAACATACTTACCAAGCATCAAGTGGAATATCCATTTCACTAACAAAATGTTGGAGAAACAGTGGAAACAGTGTCAGACTTTCTTTTGGGTGGCTCCAAAATCACTGCAGATGGTGACTGCAGCCATGAAATTAAAAGACGCTTACTCCTTGGAAGAAAAGTTATGAGCAACCTAGATAGCATATTCAAAAGCAGAGACATTACTTTGCCAACTAAGGTCCGTCTAGTCAAGGCTATGGTTTTTCCTGTGGTCATATATGGATGTGAGAGTTGGACTGTGAAGAAGGCTGAGCGCTGAAGAATTGATGCTTTTGAACTGTGGTGTTGGAGAAGACTCTTGAGAGTCCCTTGGACTGCAAGGAGATCCAACCAGTCCATTCTGAAGGAGATCAACCCTGGGATTTCTTTGGAAGGAATGATGCTAGAGCGGAAACTTCAGTACTTTTGCCACCACATGCGAAGAGTTGACTCATTGGAAAAGACTTTGATGCTGGGAGGGATTGGGGGCAGGAGGAGAAAGGGACGAGCGAGGATGAGATGGCTGGATGGCATGACCGACTCGATGGACGTGAGTCTAGGGTACTCCGGGAGTTGGTGATGGACAGGGAGGCCTGGTGTGCTGTGATTCATGGGGTCACAAAGAGTTGGACACGACTGAGTGACTGAACTGAACTGAAGAAAATGTGAGTGGGATAACCAATTTCACTCACCTCTCATGTAAATACTCCTATTTGGGAGAATCTATTCCACTTAAAAAAATAAATTAAGTGCTTTTCAAGAATTTAACTCATTCACTTATTTGGAATCTCACTGAGCTTTATTCATTCACTTATTTGGAATCTTCGCAAGCTTTTACATTTTCCTTGAAACCACTGAATATAGGAATGCTGGAAAACTTGGTCAGAGCTCTCAGGGTGAAGCATTCTTATGGTGGGGCCAAAAAGAACCAAGGCTCTCCCTCTGAAAACAGCAGTCTTCAGATTTACCTCCTCAGCTTTGCAACTTAGTGTATCCTCAAACCAGGGCTGTTCACGCTTCTGGGGATGTCCTTTGTTTTGCTAGGAAAAATTTTCAGATGTTCAGAGGCGACTGGAATAATCTATTCTCTCTCACAACGGATAAACAACTCCTCCAACATGAGAATCATTTTAATTTTGTCCTATTGTAACTTACAATGATTAGAGTGGAGAAGGCTCATTAAATACATTGGATATAAAACAAATCCAATCCTATTGTTCTGAAAGTTGGCCAGCATTTGAAAATGTAAATAACATGAGCATAGTGCAGCATAAGCAGTCTTGAGAAACTGGGCTGAAGTGAGCAGGAGAGCAAGGCTATGTTGAACATTTACTAATGACAGTTTCAAACACCAGGTACAGGCTTCTTACAATATCTCCAAGCTCTTAACTTATTCTACTGTTGGATTCTTGATAATTAAAACAGATAATTGCAGAGGAAGTCATCCAGTGCAACCTCTTCCTATATGCACTAAGTAATAATTCACGCCGAGTAACTTAGTCAAGGACACCACAGAGATGTGGGACTCCCAGGCCAGGCCCTTTCTACCCACTTTGCTGTGTCCCTCTGCATTAGGAGGGCCTCCCTGGTGGCTCAGCTAGTAAAGAATCCCCCTGCAATGTGGGAGACCTGGGTTTGATCCTGGGTTGGGAAGATCCCCTGGAGAAGTGAAAGGCTACCCACTCCAGTATTCTGGCCTGGAGAATTCCATGGACTATATAGTCCATGGGGTTGCAATGGACATGACTGAGCAACTTCACGCCCTCTCTGCATTAGGAAACATAAAAGGCTGGCAGTCTTCAAGATAAGATAATCTACTCTTCTTCCTGAGGAGGGTTAATTAAGAAATGGGCTTGAGGTAGGGCACTGAACCCCCTTTTCTACTCTAAGGTTATTTTCCTCCATTTCTGTCATGTAATTTTTCATATGTTTAGTATTCTTTCTTGGGCTCTGTTTCAAGAGGCTGAAGGGTACACTTCATGTCAGTGATTCAAAGCTGTGTTATCTCTTTTCTTCATTAAGAGAAATTTCTAAATAAACACCAGATTTCAATGTAAAGGACCAGAAGCCAATAGCTCAGGCTGCTCAGTCAGATCACAATATAAATCAGAGAATCTGATTGTATAACAACTACAGTTCACACTGGATAACATGCTTCTGATCTATTTCCTGTGCCTTTTCTGCATCCCTCTGTCAACTTGTAACCTGCAGGTGCTAAATGTCTTTGGTAGTAACCTCATGATAGAATTTTGAAATCTTTAAATGCCTATGCAGTAAGAATATGGAAAATGTTATTTTTAAACAGCTTTATAAAGGTTTAAAAGCCTGTAAAATCATCAGTACAGTCAAGGTGAGGATCTTTGCCTGCCTGAGATACTGTAACCAAAAATTATAGATTGAGTGCCTTAAATAATAGACATTACTTCTCACAGGTCTTGAGGCTGCGGAAGTCCAAGATGAAGGTTCTGGCAGATTCAAATCTTGGTAGCTCTCTTCTTGGCTTGCAGATGGCCACCATCTCACTGTGTGCTCATGAAATCTCTTTGTGCACAGAAAGAAGGAGAAAAGTCCATAAAGGTATTAATTCCATCTTGAGGACTCACACTCATTACCTAATCTAAACGTAATCACTTCCCAACAGCCCAAATACCACCAAAATGGGGTTAGGGCTTCTACAAGTGAAATTTTGGGAGATACAAACATTTAATCCATAATAATACTGAATATATCCATCTTTCCCAAAAGTTTTTTGCATTCTTTCTAATTCCTTCATTCTGCTCCTACTCATAATCACCACCCCAGTCCCAACATAGTGAAGCTGTTCAGTTGTGTCCAACTCTTTGTGACCCCATGGACTGTAGCCTACCAGGCTCCTCTGTCCATGGGATTTTCCAGGTTAGAGTACTGGAGTGGGTTGCCATTTCCTTCTCCACTAGTATGCAAACAACCACTATAATCTGTTCATATTTTTTTATTTATTCATGATTTACTCTTAGTAGGTTGTATGTTTCTAGTATTAATAATTTATCCATCTAGTCTAGGTTATCCAATGAATTAGCATATAATTGTTCACACGATAACTATGTCTTCTTTTCTACACATTTGTGAACTTCCCAGTTTCCTCCTATTATTGATTCCTATTTTTATACCATTGGGGTTGGAAGAGATACATGATATGATTTCAGTCTTCTTGCATTTGTTAAGGCTTGCTTTGTGATATGATCTATCCTGGAGAATGTTTCATGTATGCTTGAGAAGCATATGCACTGTGCTGATGTTGTGTGGAATGTTCTGCATGTATACATTAAGTCTGCTGGTCAAGTCCAGCATTTCCTCATGAATTTTCTGTCTGAATGATCTATCCTTTGATGAATATAACCCTTACTATTGCCATGCTATTGTCTATTTCTCCTTTCATATCTGCTAGTATTCAATTTAACTTAACGACCTGTTTCAGAGAAGGCAATGGCACCTCACTCCAGCACTCTTGCCTGGAAAATACCATGGATGGAGGAGCCTTGTAGGCTGCAGTCCATGGAGTTGCTAAGAGTCAGACACGACTGAGCAACTTCACTTTCACTGTTCACTTTCATGTATTGGAGAAGGAATGGCAACCCATCCCAGTGTTCTTGCCTGGAGAATCCCAGGGATGGCAGAGCCTGGTGGGCTGCTGTCTAGGGGGTGTCACAGAATCAAACACAACTGAAGTGACTTAGCAGCAGCAGCCAATGATCTGTTTAAAAATCATATTGCCAAATACAGACATAATGTGAGGTACTGGAAGTTAGAATTTCAACATAATTTTGAGTGAAGGATCTTAAGTAGGGAGATTTTCCTGGATGATCTGAGTGATCTTGATATAATCACAAACACCCTTATAAGAAGGATGCAGGAGACTTCAGGTTCGGTAGAAAGTCATGTGATGGCATCATAGATTGGAGTGATGGAGCCATGAGCCTAGGAATGCCAGACTCTAGACACTGAAAGTGGTATGAAATAGGAATTTTCCCTAAGGCTTCCAGAAGAAGCCAACTCTACTGACATCATGACTTTAGGTCCTTAAGACTTGTTTTGGACTTCTGACCTCTGGAACTGTAGGAGAATAAACCCATGTTCTCTTAAAAGTTTGTTGTAATTTATTATAGCAATAATTAAATATAATACCCTTGAGTAGCCATAGATTAGACAAGCAAATGTCTTTTCCTTTCCGTTGGTCATCACTGCTGATCTAGTTATATGTAGTGTATAAAGTGGCACCTACAGGCCTCCAAACTTTTTGACAGGGCACTCAATCCCATGCAGCTAGTCTCCATATTAATAATCTCTTGAGAAATGTTGCTTTTTTCAGCTCACCTCCAGACAGCAGCATGATCATGTCTTTCTGTCCCCTGCCACAGCAATCCCCACCAAGAAGGTCTTTTTCCCCCATCTTCCCTATTTTACCCAAGTCTGGGGGCTTATGTGGCGAGATCTATTTTCCATACCTCTCAGAAACCAAACACTTAACAAGTGGGCTGTGACAACCCTGCCTGGCCTAATCGGTAATCCACCTCTGCGTGGTGCTCTTTGCCTACTCCAGTAGCATCAGGACACATTAGCATCACTGGTGTCTTATTTCTCAGTCAGCTGGGGAGTAAGTGACAGTCTCCCTTTACACAGATGCCCACAAACTCTGTGAATGCTTCCGCTTGCTCACCAACCTCCACTTCCATTTGATGGAGGGAACGGGACAAGTTGTGTGTTTCTTCCCTTTTCTTCTCCTCATGAACACCATTTCCATTTCCTCAACTCTTTCAGTCCCCAGTTATCACTCCAGTTGTCACAGATCATCAAACAAGTTTAATTCTGTTCATGTCAGGAACTGAGTGGGAGTCTCACAGAAAAACCAAGCATTTTCCAAAAGCTCAGGCATGGGGAATTTACTGGCTCTGTTCTCTACAGGGTACCACTTCTGCTGGGACTTTTGCACTCCTCACTATTCTCTAAGGAAGGAAAAGATCTCAGTCAGTATCTCCACACTACCCTATTACACTCATATCATCCTAGTTTGAGATATCTTTCAGGTGTCTCTGCGGTGTCTCAAGTGACTGCATGGCTTAATTATTCAGCGAATGATATGTATGAAACCTGGTCCTTAACTTGAACTCCCTCATTCTAACACCCTTTCTGTTACCAAGAAATCTCAAAAGTAGCTCTTCTTTCCCATGAAGGGGCCCAGGGCAGCTAGCCTGAATAAATAAATACAAACATATTATCACTGTGAAAAGTAAAAGTGTTAATCTCTCAGTCATGCCCAACTCTTTGTGACCCCATTGGCTGCAGTCCACCAGGCTCTTCTGTCCATGGAATTCTCCAGGCAAGAATACTGGAGTGGGCTGCCTTTCCCTTTTCCAGGGGACCTTCCTGACCTAGGGATTAAACCTGGGTCTCCTGAACTGGAGGATGATTGCTTACCACTTGAGTTACCAGGGAAGCCCATATTGTCACTACCATGGAGAATAATCCAAATATAACACAAGGACTTGGCTGGTGGCTGATGATGACTAAGTGGATGAATTGCCTCTATGATGAGCAAAGCTATGCTCTTTCTATCTCTCCATTCATATGCAATGGTTAAACAGGTGCTTTTATTCAGCCTCTCTCAACCCCCTCAGTCATGTCACCACATGCTTGTGAATACTTGAAATAGAAAGGTCTTTGAGTATGCAGTTAAGTTAGAAAAAGCATTTGAAATACACGCTTCACAACTACGAGCCAGTTCCTATACCCCACAGATGCCCAGTAAATACTACTGATCATTTGACTATGAGTTTAAAGTATCTCTGGAGACTCCTTAGGAAAATAAACTCTGGCCCATGAATCTTCACTCTTACACTGCCTAGAGTGCTTAGCACAAAAGTTGGCACAAAATACACACTTGGGAAATGTTTGGTTGTGCTCAGTGGAACTGTATGGTATTATTTATATATCTAAGTCTGACTCTATGCCAGAATCCCAAAAGGGTGAACTAATGGATTAAAAAAAAATGAGGATAGAAGATGTATTTCTAAGCAATGGCTAGAAAAGGAAACAGTGACTTATGTTAAGTGAAGGGTAAAGTGATGAGTTAAGGGAATTATTGACTTTGGAGGCCTTAATGCTTTAAGTGCAACACTGGCCATTTAATTTGAGGTAGAAAATAAGCTTCTGTTTGGAAATGAGTCAGGAAACTCCCCTTTGCTGACACTAGTACTTTCTCAACCACCACTAGCGTGTGCCTGTATATACGTGTGTGAACATACACGAATGTACAGCATCAGGGTGATGATGAATGTCAAAAGCCTGAGAATTCTAATTTAACATATTCCTTCACTTAGACACATAACACTGTTTTGACAAGACTAAGCCTTCCTATCTGCACATCCAAGTGTAAATGCCAAAGGATAAAGTTTTAGAGTTAACAAAACATGACTTTCTAGATGACTGTTGGTATCAAGACATATGTCTGTCTGCTCAGTATATACACATGTGTGTGTACACATACCCAAATATGCACCAAAAACAGCAGCATAGCAAGAAACAGGCCAGAGAAAACAACCTCCTTGCTTGTACTCATCTGAAGCATGGTTATGATCTATTGTAGATGAAATCATTTGGCTATGGTGACAGAAAACTTCCCAGTGCTCTTTTATACTATACTCCCCCGAGCTCCCTGTCAACACTTCTAGGTCTTGGACTGAGTCAGGAAATACCCCTAGCACAAACAGACAACATTCCAGTCTGAAGCCATGCACATCTGCACACTGCAAACTCATCCATGTTTAATCCCGTGAAACCCATCAAAGGATGACAGCTTAATATAACTCTCTGTATGAGCTAAGCACATTGTTATCTTTGGCCAGAATATGACCCTGGGATAACTTTCCTTCTGTTTCCCAGACCCTTGCTGCACCATGTAGCCATTAGACTTCACATTAACATCCACTTCAGGTGCATTCTGGGAGCTACTAAAACAGAATTCCTTAAATGTTTACTGGTGAAGAAAACTTTTAAGAAATTTGGTTATATACACAGCCACGATCATCAGAAATTGTATCAGAAACTAGGGCAAAGAACTGATGATGGGGAGTATATAATGAATTAAGTAAGGCCATTTAATAGGTGAGTTTTGACTCTCCAATTATTTTAGGTTGATGAGTTACTATAAACCAGTAGTAAAAATCATAATACAGAGAAAGCTTTTCAGTTTAATGAAATTCACTTCCATGGCTCTGCAATTTGCCTTTCTTATGTGATAAATGCACTCTGTTGTACACCATTTTGTTTATAAAATGACACACAAGTGCAACAACACTACAGAACAAAAGCCAGGAAAGCCTCAACTCTAAACCTAGAAGTGAGCTCTGAATGAATGCTTCTTGAGGGAACCTGGCCAAGATCTGATGTGGCTTTCTTTCTCTTCAGTTCAGTGAATTTCCCCGTAAAGATGAAAGGAGGCTACACTTTAGACCAAAATGGAATGGAGTACATCTGAAAGTAAAAACTTAAAACTCCTGTTCCTTTAGACTGCTCTGACTTTTATCCTCCAAGATAATTCCTGGTACCACTGGTTCTAGAGAACAAGACAATACCAAAACCATGACTACCCCAAACTGGGCTTCCCTGGTGGCTTGGATGATGATAAAGAATCTGCCTGCAAGGCAGGAGACCAGGGTTTGATCCCTGTGTCGGGAAGATCCCCGGTATAAGGAAACGGCAATGTACTCCAGTATTCTTGCCTAGGAAATCCCAAGGACAGAGGAGCCTGATGGACTACAGTCAATGGTATCACAAAGAGTCGGACATGACTGAGCAACTAAACCACCACCACTGCAAACCAACCAAACTGTGTTCAAAATCTTTACTCACGCAGGTGTCCTGCATATCAACCATCACTCAAACATGTACTCAGGGTAAATACTAACAGCTAATGCTTCACCTTTTGAAACCAACTCTTCCCCTGGTAACAAGTACAATTTATTTTTATTACTTCCTCTGCGTCCAGCTATGTAATAACAGTTCAAATGTGTATTCCATATTTTTAGCTATATGTAATACATTAACCAACCAAGGGGATGTGAAACTCTTAAGTGTATATAATTAACCTAAGCATTTTAAATACCTTAATTATAGTTTTAGTTAAACTAAGCAGTTAATATCTCTAATTTAGAGTGCATATACAATGAACCTCCTTATCTAAAATTCAACACCAAATGAATTCCAACCAAGGATGTTACATAAAAAGTAACAACTTTGGAAATTATGTAAGGATATGAGATTGTCCACTATCTAATGGCCTCTATATTTGCAGTCTGCTTATTAGAGCAAAGAGAGCAAAAGAGAGAAAATTTTATCTTCATAAGACCTAAGTCCCTGTCTGGAAGGTGAGTGTTTTGAAGAGCTATGCTTCTTTTCAAAATCTCTAGAATCTGGTTTTCTTAGAGTTTGCAGAAACAGAGTCTTAACTGGCCTGGGATGTAAACTGCTGGGGTCAGGGGAAAGGGTAGGGGCGGGCAGTAGAGACAGGAAAATCTGACACTGGTGTCTGTGACTGTAAACCTGATCATTCAGGCTTATTCAACAGTCTATAACGGCAACGCATATAAGTACTGAGATGTTCTGCCCCCCCCTCAAATGCTCTCCACCAGCCTGATACATGTCCTAAAGCATTGCTCCCTGTAGAGTTGTTTCTTTGTCAGTGGTTACTGAACACAGCAGTGCATTGGATGCACCCAGGGAACTTGCTAAAAATCACATTTCCAAACCCTGAATCAGAATCCTGACAGCCAGGGCATAGGGGATGTATATTTCAACCAGTTTTCCAGATGTGATAGTTGGCCTAGATAATCCAGTACTTGGACACTATTAATTTAGAAAACAATCAGGGAATATAGAGAAAAAGGAGAAATGCTGCTAAAACCTGTAGTTTCTAAACCTCTTTTCATACAAGAGATATGAGTTCATCAAAGAGGCTTGCTGTCACCTTGAAAGGCTCATGGAATGTTTCTATCCCAGGAATCACAAACTCAAATGTCTCCAAGACAGGTAGATAACATAAATGAGCAAGGTCAGCTGAGTGGAGCTTACGTGGCTTCCTCAATCTGTATTTAATTTCCCATTTTTGGTAGAAACATGAGAACAATAAATATGGCAGATGCCTCTGAACTCTTTTATGAGAAAAACAATGGTGCAAGAATGATAATAAAGGATAATAAAGGATCAGTTGTAGTGTCCAGAGTAATAGTGGGGACTTTGGCATCTGAATAGTTCCTAATACATCTAATGCGGACAGCTTACGTTATACCCAATTCCTGCCCACTTTCATGGAGGCAAAGCCCATGCAAAAGAAGTGAGGATTAACAAAGGAAAGGTTGAAGAAAAGCTAGGCAGGAAGAGGGAAACAGTTCAAGTTGGATCTTGGGCTGCCAGGAGATCAAACCAGTCAATCCTAAAGAAAATCAGTCCTAAATATTCATTAGAAGGACTGATGCTGAAGCTGAAGCTCTAAAACTTTGGCCACCTGATGGGAAGAACTGAGTCACTGGAAGAGACCCTGATGCTGGGTAAGACTGAAGGCAGGAGGAGAAGAGGATAACAGGATAAAACAGTTGGATGGCATCACCAACTAGATGGACATGAGTTTGAGCAGGATCCAGGAGTTGGTGATGGACAGGGGAGCCTGGCATGCTGCAGTCCATGGGTCACAAAAGTCAGAAACAACTGAGCGACTGAACTGAACTGAGCCTAACAGGAAAGAAAGACTTGTCCTAATATTTTCTCCATAGGAAGGCAGAGACACATGACCTACTGTTTAATTACACTGAGATTTTGATGAGAGAAACTGGAATTTGGAATCAGGCAAATCTGAAATAAAATCTCAGCAATCAAATTATTGAACCTTGTCTGAGCCTCAGTGTTTCCATTTTTTCAATGGGAGGTAATATCTAATTTGTATGAGTGTTTTGAGGATTCTTGTGTAAATGCATATGAAGGCAGCAAGCAAATATCCTGACACAAAGGAAATATTTGGTGAATGACTATTTTTCTTGAACTCCCCATATTTGGGTCAGAGCACACTCCCATAATACCCTCTTTACATCTATAGCTCTACGAGTATTTTAGGAAAGTGGCAGTTTATCTCAACCATTTATGTTTATAAAACTCAAACTCAGACAGTGTTTCCTTAGATTTTTGCAGTTTCTCTAAGATTTCTTTCAAGTATTCTACATAATATCTGAATAGCAGTAAGGCATTAGAAGATATTCTGTAGTTGTTTCTTAAAAATTATTTTTCACTTAAAATTGGTGATATAATTTTACAATAAGAATTTATGATCTCATACGTCCCCTGACATAACCTGGAATTTATCTGGCCTTTTTCACTTGGCCATCATGCACACACTCAGAAGATACATGACATCATTAATTATTACCAGGACTCCAGGATTTATTTTGTCTTGTATTTCTTTTCATGGTATTTTAGAGTTTTCCATAATTTTTTCTGCATCCTCTAACAAGTAGAAGCAGAAAAACAAAACCGATATTCTCATATACACTAAGTAATTTCCCAGTTTACTCATCTGGGGAAAACCAAGAATACCAACAGCAAATGCTCTTTTGATTCATTCATTCACAAGCACTACCTGAGGGACTACCATGGGTTAGAAACAGTGTAAGATGCATTCATATACATGGGGAAATGGTGATATCAAGGCTCTTCACAAACAAGAATCTAAGACAGCTTCTATTCAGGATATATCTGATGTCCATATAACACTGTGCCTGACAAATCTAATGAAGGCACTATGATTACATTTTGATAATCAGTTACCATTACACTACTCATGACTGTTCTATACGGCATACACTCTCTAGATTTAGGACCTAAAAGGAAAACCAAAACAATGTGGCATTAGATACAGACTCACTGTGTAATACTGTATTCCATCTTTCTTATCTTCACTAAGTTAATATCATCTTACCTGGTAGCAATGCCTCTACAATTACATTGGCACATATACAGTAACAAATTTTCATTTGTTGATGCAGTTGTTATTTATCATCTACTTAATATATTTTTATATCCTCCCATACCGTGACAGAGATTATTAGCCCCTCACCAAAAGGTACTTTCTATTCTTCCTACACATACAGCTAAACTATTAATACATGTCCCAGCCTCCACTGGGGCTGAGTATGACCATGTAACTGAGGTCTAGGTCTGGCCAGTAAAACCATCTATATCTGGTCTCTTAAAAACCTTTCACATATACCACCTCATTACATCCATGTCTCAGTGATACGACTTATGATGTCTATAGTAAGACTCAGAATGGTCTTAGAAGCCACATATTGAAAATGTCGGTACCGTCATAGCCTGGGTCACTAAATTTCTTCATGGAGGAGAGCTGACCTACCAATACATACATATTTTCTGGAACAAAAATAGAATTCTTATTGTTTAAGCCACTTATGTTGGTAATTCATTTGCTACTACAGCCTCACCTACCCTAGTTAACACACCTAGTTACTCAACTGACTACATTACTTTGAAAATCAATTGGCCAGGACTTCCCTGGTGGTCTAGGGGCTAAGACTCCATCTTCCCACTGCAGGGGCCTGAGTTTGATCCCTGGTCAGGGAACTAGATCAGACATGCCACAAACAAGACCTGCTGTAGCCAAATAAACAAACATGTTTTTAAAAAAATCAATTCATCATCTCAGTGTACACCTATTTTTAGACTCTATTCATCAATCTGTATGTCAATTCTTACTAATATCACAATGTTTTGATAATTGTAGCTTTTAGTACATTTTGAAACCCATCTGTATAAATTCTCCAATTTTGTTCCTTTCAAAAAAAATGTGAAGCTCTATTTTAGTCATTTAGAGTTCCATAAAATTTTAAGTCAGCTCGCTAATTTCTTATTTCTAAAACCTCTTGAAATTGTATTGGATATCTAGGATAATTTGGGAAATCACTATCTTCAAATATTGAGCCATTCAATCTATGAAATAGGTATGTGTATATACATTAACTAGAGTAGATTAGGCTGCAAACACACTAATTTGATTTTGACGCTAGTAATATTTGGTGGATTCTCTATAGTTTTCTATATGCATAGTATGCATTTAAACTCAGTTTAAGAAAGTGAAAGTGAAGAGTAAAAAGTTGGCTTAAAGCTCAACATTCAGAAAACGAAGATCATGGCAACTGGTCCCGTCACATCATGAGAAATAGATGGGGAAACAGTGGAAAGAGTGTCAGACTTATTTTGGGGGCTCCAAAATCACTGCAGATGGTGATTCAGTTCAGTTCAGTCGCTCAGTCGTGTCTGACTTTTTGTGACCCCATGAATTGCAGCACACCAGGTCTCCCTGTACATTATCATTTCTCGGAGTTCACTCAGACTCACGTCTATCGAGTCCATGATGCCATCTAGCCATCTCATCCTCGGTCGTCCCCTTATCCTCCTGCCCCCAATCCATCCCAGCATCAAAGTCTTTCCAATGAGTCAACTCTTCGATGAGGTGGCCAAAGTACTGGAGCTTCAGCTTTAGCATCATTCCTTCCAAAGAAATCCCAGGGCTGATCTCCTTCAGAATGGCCTGGTTGGATCTCCTTGCAGTCCAAGGGACTCTCAAGAGTCTTCTCCAACACCACACTTCAAAAGCATCAATTCTTCAGTGCTCAGCCTTCTTCACAGTCCAACTCTCACATTCACACATGACCACAGGAAAAACCATAGCCTTGACTAGACGGACCTTAGTCGGCAAAGTAATGTCTCTGCTTTTGAATATGCTATCTAGGTTGGTCATAACTTTTCTTCCAAGGAGTAAGCGTCTTCTAATTTCATGGCTGCAGTCACCATCTGCACTGATTTTGGAGCCCCCAAAAATAAAGTCTGACACTGTTTCCCCATCTATTTCCCATGAAGTGATGGGACCGGATGCCATGATCTTCATTTTCTGAATGTTGAGCGTTAAGCCAACTTTTCACTCTCCTCTTTCACTTTCATCAAGAGGCCCTTTAGCTCCTCTTCACTTGCTGCCATAAGGGTGGTGTCATCTGCATATCTGAGGTTCTTGATATTTCTCCCGGCAGTCTTGATTCCAGCTTGTGTTTCTTCCAGTCCAGTGTTTCTCATGATGTACTCTGCATATAAGTTGAATAAGCAGGGTGACAATATACAGCCTTGACATACTCCTTTTCCTATTTGGAACCAGTCTGTTGTTCCATGTCCAGTTCTTAACTGTTGCTTCCTGACCTGCATACAGGTTTCTCAAGAGGCAGGTTAGGTGGTCTGGTATTCCCATCACTTTCAGAATTTTCCACAGTTTATTGTGATCCACACAGTCAAAGGCTTTGGCATAGTCAATAAAGCAGAAATAGATGTTTTTCTGGAACTCTCTTGCTTTTTCCATGATCCCGCGGATGTTGGCAATTTGATTTCTGGTTCCTCTGCCTTTTCTAAAACCAGCTTGAACATCAGGGAATTCACGGTTCATGTATTGCTGAAGCCTGGCTTGGAGACTTTTGAGCATTACTTTACTAGCATGTGAGATGAGGGCAATTGTGCAGTAGTTTGAGCATTCTTTGGCATTGCCTTTCTTTGGGATTGGAATGAAAACTGACCTTTTCCAGTCCTGTGGCCACTGCTGAGTTTTCCAAATTTGCTGGCATATTGAGTGCAGCACTTTCACAGCATCATCTTCCAGGATTTGAAACAGCTCAACTGGAATTCCATTACCTCCACTAGCTTTGTTCGTAGTGATGCTTTCTAAGGCCCACTTGACTTCACATTCCAAGATGTCTGGCTCTAGATGAGTGAGCACATCATCATGATTATCTGGGTCGGGAAGATCTTTTTGTACAGTTCTTCTGTGTATTCTTGCCACCTCTCCTTAATATCTTCTGCTTCTGTTAGGTCCATACCAATTCTGTCCTTAATCGAGCCCATCTTTGCATGAAATGTTCCCTTCGTATCTCTAATTTTCTTGAGAGATCTCTAGTCTTTCCCTTTCTGTTGTTTTCCTCTATGTCTTTGCATTGATTGCTGAAGAAGGCTTTCTTATCTCTTCTTGCTTTTCTTTGGAACTCTGCATTCAGATGCTTATATCTTTCCTTTTCTCCTTTGCTTTTCACCTTTCTTCTTTTCACAGCTATTTGTAAGGCCTCCCCAGACAGCCATTTTGCTTTTTGCATTTCTTTTCCATGGGGATGGTCTTGATCCCTGTCTCCTGTACAATGTCATGAACCTCATTCCATAGTTCATCAGGCACTCTATCTATCAGATCTAGGCCCTTAAGTCTATGTCTCATTTCCACTGTATAACCAAGGGATTTGATTTAGGTCATACCTGAATGGCCTAGCGGTTTTCCTTACTTTCTTCAATTTAAGTCTGAATTTGGTGATAAGGAGTTCATGATCTGAGCCACAGTCAGCTCCCGGTCTTGTTTTTGTTGACTGTATAGAGCTTCTCAATCTTTGACTGCACAGAATATAATCAATCTGATTTCGGTGTTGACCATCTGGTGATGTCCATGTGTATAGTCTTCTCTTGTGTTGTTGGAAGAGGGTGTTTGCTATGATCAGTGCATTTTCTTGGCAAAACTCTGTTAGTCTTTGCCCTGCTATATTCCACATTCCAAGGCCAAATTTGCCGGTTACTCCAGGTGTTTCTTGACTTCCTACTTTAGCATTCCAGTCCCCTATAATGAAAAGAACATCTGTTTTGGGTGTTAGTTCTAAAAGATCTTGTAGGTCTTCATAAAACCGTTCAACTTCAGCTTCTTGAGCATTACTGGTTGGGGCATCGACTTGGATAACTGTGATATTGAATGGTTTGCCTTGGAAACGAACAGAGATCATTCTGTCATTTTTGAGATTGCATCCAAGTACTGCATTTCGGACTCTTGCAGCCATGAAATTAAAAGACGCTTACTCCTTGGAAGAAAAGTTATTACCAACCTAGATAGCATATACAGAAGCAGAGACATTACTTTGTCAACTAAGGTCCATCTAGTCAAGGCTATGGTTTTTCTAGTAGTCATGTATGGATGTGAGAGTTGGACTGTGAAGAAGGCTGAGCACTGAAGAATTGATACTTTTGAAGTGTGGTGTTGGAGAAGACTCTTGAGAGTCCCTTGGACTGCCTGGAGATCCAACCTGTCCATTCTGAAGGAGATTAGCCCTGGGATTTCTTTGGAAGGAATGATGCTAATGCTGAAACTCCAGTACTCTGGCCACCACATGCGAAGAGTTGACTCATTGGAAAAGACTCTGATGCTGGGAGGGATTGGGGGCAAGAGGATAAGGGGACGACAGAGGATGAGATGGCTGGATGGCATCACTGACTCAATGGATGTGAGTCTGAGTAAACTCTGGGAGTTGGTGATGGACAGGGAGGCCTGGCATGCTGCGATTCATGGGGTCACAAAGTCAGACAAGACTGAGTGACTGAACTGAACTGAACTAAGAGCTGCAGATATGGGAACCTACTTGTACAGTTCTATCTCCCCCACCCCCAAGTTAGGATAAATTCCCCAACCAGAACTTGTCTGCTTAAGTTTTTTCTTCAGTACCTTCAGGGTGGTAGCTCTGGTATCAGGTTTTTTTGTTTTTATTTTTTTTTAATCTTTGGCTGAAACTCTTATTCTGTTCCATGGGCATGTGGTTCAAGGGTCAGGAATACACGTAGACAGATCTTAGAGGTGTTTTCATTGGCCTTTTTCCTAATGTAGTCTCCCCACTCTATTTTTTTTTCCTGGTACCAAACATATATCAAAATTCAAGTGAATTAATAGTAAAAATATGAGCAGTTTTAAATTTTGTATTTATTTTATTGGAATCTAATTGTATAAGGTTGTTTGGGTTCCTGTTTTACAAAAACGTGAATCAGCTATAAGTATAAATAGCATCCCCTCCATCTTTAGGCTCCCTCCCACCTTCCCCATCCCACTCCTCTAGGTCTTCACAGAGCAGTAAGTTTCCTAGCTTCATTTTTCTTTATTTTCCAAGCCAGAAAGATGATGGTTTTCCCACTTGTACTCCACTGGCTCTATGCTCTGCAAGGGTTGCACTGAACTCTAGTCAAAAGCACGGATATAAGAACTGACTTCTATAGTGAACCGTCGCCCACCCTCCCAAGTGTACACTCTTCAGTTGAGTCTGTCTGCCTCTGTTCACTCTCCAATACCATCAGGTAGGTGCTTTTTGTATTGTGACCAAGTTGTATACTTATTTTCTGCCCAGAGAAGTTATCTCATGAGGTTTTACTTTATCATACCCAGAAGAGGAAATCAGCTAATGCCTAAAAGCAAAGACTTTTTTGCACTTAAAAGGAATCAAGAGTTCATCTAGATGAGTAAACTTACATCCAGGATGAATAAGAGATGTGACCATAGCCACACAGCTAAATACCTAGTGATGAAAAACATTAAATAAATATATGGCTTGGTCCCAGACTTAGTGCATGACGTGTCAAAAATAGCACTGTGACCTGTCTGATTAAATGAGGTGAATCAGTCAAGCGGGCCACTGGAAGACCATCCTTGTGAGGAACTAGAGAACCTCCTCAGGTTCTGTTCTATAGGCAATGGGGAAATTTCTGCCGCTTCTTGAGCACTGGCGTGATGTGATAAACATTCTGCTGGGAAGAGATAATATTAGAGCAGTATGCAGTGTGAGAAAAGAAAGAGGACCCTTAAAGGTTTCTCAGTGACTCATGTAGGAAATGATGGGACCAGGCCTTGGGGGTAGGCACGGGGAATGCAGAGAGAAACCACAGAGTCAAGGCTTACAGATGGAATATGACCATGATTAGTACCCTCACAGCTTCTAAAGAGCAAGCCTGCACATCATTCAGGTTGTGTCCCCAGATCCAGCATCATCCCAGTGCTTAAGGCAAGTGGCCGCCAGGATAATTTCTAGAACATTTCTGTGCTTTCTTATAATCATTCTTTTCCCTTTTCTCATGCTGGAAATGGTGCTTGTTTGTGAGCACAGAGGCCAGGAAATAATTAAGGGGTATGCAGTCTCTGCCATGTGCTTGTCTAATGTTCTTAAAAGGGAACACATTTCAAAGATTCCCACATCCTTTGTCTCTGCCATACTTTTAGCTTCTGTCTCTCTGGTATTTCTACTTAAGTTTTGCTGGCTCTGCCTTCTTGTAGGAATTTTCAAAGCCAGACAGTTCTATCAACACCCCTGCTCCTGTTAAATGAATATCTAAGATGTTATTTTCTGGCAGCTTATCTGATGGTGCTGAGATCAGAGGCACTGTGATTTTCAGCAATAGGAAGTTTGATTCCAATCTGACATATAGTAGGTCTCCGGCTGCAGTAGAATTGCCCCAGTGGCATAGTGCCAACTAAGCCAGCCTCATCTGATTCCCTCTCAGCACACTGCCTCCACTCCCTCAGCAGCTGTTAGTATCAGGAAGATACACACACACATGCCTTCAACTTATACAGAAAAGTAGGCTAGAAGGATAAAATGATTTCTTGGAATCCATGGATGGAGAATATATAGTAGTGAATACAGACCAAGTTATTTGGTTTTGTGATCAATGGGTCATCACTTTTGAAGTGTGTACCAATAAGCAGCCAAAGATCCAATGTACCAAGAGATGATTTCTAACAATAAGGGGTGGATAAACCCCAGTTTTTCACCCTTCAATTATGAACCACATTCAACACGGTTTCTCAGGATTTCTCAAGGAGGACTGAGTTTCAGTTATTCACAGTGGTAACCCCACAGATCAATGCATTCTTTACAACTTCTCTCCCTTCCCTGGGTCACTTTCCTCATTTTCTGTCTTGTGCCAACTAGAATGGTTAACCAAATAAACTACGTGAACCCAGGTTCTTATTTTAGGGTCTACATTTGGAAGAATTCTAATTAAAGCAAGCTCCAGATTCTAGAATTCCCTCTTTCTCTCTACCAGGAAGGTAGAGAGAGTATCAAAATTTACTTCCTGGAAGGCCAGAAATTATAGCAGATAAGAAAAAAGAAAAATCTGCACAACCCACTCCAGTATTCTTGCCTGGAGAATTCTATGGACAGAGGAGCCTGGCGGGCCACAGTCCATGGGGTTATAAGAGTCGGACCTGACTCAGTGACTAAAGTACCACCACCATGCACTGTAAGAAGAGGAAAGTGAGATTCACATGCCCTTTGCACTGACTGGCAGTGCTGAAATGGAGAAGGTGGAGAAAACTACAGGAAACTAAAAAGTCTTTAGAACATCTTAGGACCAGATGCCATGGATGAGCAGCTCCAGGACGCAGCTAGAACCTCCTTATGCTTGGAGAAGAGTGTGGATTCCATACTCATTTCCAGTGAACACAGTCCATCAAAGTGTATCTTTCTCTGAGTCAACAGGAACGACAGTGCAAGCTTAGGCTATGAAGATAAGATTAGAAAATTGCTGAGCCCTCTCAGTGAGGAGCCTCAGGTCCCATTGTTTGCTGACAGCCTCAGTTAACCAGTAGCTTGCAACTTTGACTGATACCTAGAAGCCTACTCCAGCAGAGACCTAACACTCCAGCTGATTCTAAGCCCTGACACAATTAAAGGCAATTGTGTAGAAGTTCACTGAGGCTTATTTAAAGAAACTTGTATGCACCAGGACCCAGGAGAAAGGAGCAGTGACACCACAAGAGACTAACTCAGACTTGCCTGAGAGTGTCCAGGAGTCTCCAGCAGATGCATGGGTCAATGGCAGCCTCTGTAGGGTCTGGGGCAGAGAGTGGCAGAGGGTACATGGGACCTTTTGAAGGAGGTTGCCATTTTCTTCATTACTTTCACCATAGCTTGGCTTCAGGTCAAACAACAGGGAGGGAACACAGCCCCACCCATCAACAGAAAATTGGATTAAAGATTTTCTGAGCATGACCCCTGCCCATCAGAACAAGACCCAGTTTTCCCCTCAGTCTCTCTCATCAGGAAGCTTCCATAAGCCTCTTATAGTTATCCATCAGAGAGCAGACAGAATGAAAACCACAATCACAAAAATTAACCAAACTGATCACCTGGGCCACAGCCTTGTCTAACTCAATGCAACTGTGAGCCATGGCCTTTAGGGCACCCAAGCTGTTATGTCATGGTGGAAACTTCTGACAAAACATGGTCCACTGGAGAAGGGAATGGAAAACCACTTCAGTATTCTTGCCTTGAGAACCCCATGAACAGTATGAAAAGGCAAAAGATAGGACACTGAAAGATGAACTCCTCAGGTCCATAGGTGCCCAATATGATACAGGAGATCAGTTCAGTTCAGTCCAGTCACTCAGTCATGTCCCACTCTTTGCAACCCCATGAATCGCAGCACACCGGGCCTCCCTGTCCATCACCAACTCCCAGAGTTCACTCAGACTCATGTCCATCGAGTCAGTGATGCCATCCAGCCATCTCATCCTCTGTCGTCCCCTTATCCTCCTGCCCCCAATCTCTCCCAGCATCAGAGTCTTTTCCAATGAGTCAACTCTTCACATCAGGTGGCCAAAGTACTGGAGTTTCAGCTCTAGCATCATTCCTTCCAAAGAAGTCTCAGGGCTGATCTCCTTCAGAATGGCCTAGTTGGATCTCCTTGCAGTCCAAGGGACTCTCAAGAGTCTTCTCCAACACCACACTTCAAAAGCATCAATTCTTCGGCGCTCAGCCTTCTTCACAGTCCAACTCTCACATCCATACATGACTACTGGAAAAAAACATAGTCTTGACTAGACGGACCTTAGTCAGCAAAGTCTCTGCTTTTCAATATGCTATCTAGGTTGGTCATAACTTTGCTTCCAAGGAGTAAGTGTCTTTTAATTTCATGGCTGCAGTCACCATGTGCAGTGATTTTGAAGCCCCCAAAATAAAGTCTGACACTGTTTCCCCTGTTTCCCCATCTATTTCCCATGAAGTAATGGGACCAGATGCCATGATCTTCGTTTTCTGAATGTTGAGCTTTAAGCCAACTTTTTCACTCTCCTCTTTCACTTTCATCAAAAGGCTCTTTAGTTCCTCTTCACTTTTTGCCATAAGGGTGGTGTCATCTGCATATCTGAGGTTCTTGATATTTCTCCCAGCAATCTTGATTCCAGCTTGTGTTTCTTCCAGTCCAGCGTTTCTCATGATGTACTCTGCATATAAGTTGAATAAGCAGGGTGACAATATACAGCCTTGACGTACTCCTTTTCCTATTTGGAACCAGTCTGTTGTTCCATGTCCAGTTCTAACTGTTGCTTCCTGACCTGCATACAGATTTCTCAGAGAAATAACTCCAGAAGGAATGAAGAGAAGGAGCCAAAGTAAAAACAACGCCTAGTTGTGGATGTGACTGGAGATGGAAAAAGCCCAATGCTGTAAAGAACAATACTGCACAGGGACCTGGAATGTCAGGTCCATGAATCAACGCAAATTGGAAGTGGTCAAATAGGAGATGGCAAGAGTGAACATCGACATTTTAGGAATAAGTAAACTAAAGTGGATGGGAATGGGTGAATTAACTCAGATGACCATTATATCTACTATTGCGGGCAAGAATCCCTTAGAAGAAATGGAGTACCCATCATAGTAAAAACAAAAAAGAGTCCAAAATGCAGTACTTGGATACAATCTCAAAAATGATAGAATGATCTCTGTTTCCAAGGCAAACCATTCAATATAACAGTAATCCAAGTCTATGAGCCAACCAGTAATGCTGAAGAAGCTGAAGTTGAATGGGTCTATGAAGACCTACAAGACCTTCTAGAAATAACACCCCCAAAAGATGTCCTCTTTGTTATAGGAGACTGGAATGCAAAAGTAGGAAGAGATACCTGGAGTAACAGGCAAACTTGGCCTTGGAGTACAAAATGAAGCAAGTCAAAGGTTAACAGAATTTTGCCAAGAGAACGCACTGGTCATAGCAAACACCCTCTTCCAACAACACAAAAGAAGGCTCTACACATTACCAGAGAAGAATCTCTGTGTCCAAAGAAGACTGTGAACATCACCAGATGGTCAATACAAAAATCAGATTGATTATATTCTTTGCAGCCAGAGATGGTGAAGCTCTATAAAGTCAGCAAAAACAAGACTGGAAGCTGACTGTGCTTCAGAGCATGAACTCCTTATTGCCAAATTCAGACTTAAATGGAAGAAAGTAGGGAAAACCACTAGAACATTCAGGTATGACCTAAATCAAATCCCTTATGATTATACAATAGAAATGACAAATAGATTCAAGGAATTAGGCACTTCTTCAAAGTGCCTGAAGAACTATGGACAGAGGTTCATGACATTGTACAAAAGGCAGTGATCAAGACCATTCACAAGAAAAAGAAATGGAAAAAGGCAAAATGGCTGTCTGAGGAGCCCTCACAAATAGCTATGAAAAGAAGAGAAGCCAAAAGCAAAGGAGAAAAGGAAAGATATACCCATTTGAGTGCAGAGTTCCAAAGAATAGCAAGGAGAGATAAGAAAGCCTTCATCAGTGATCCGTGGAAAGAAATAGAGGAAAACAATAGAGTGAGAAAGGCTAGAGATCTCTTCAAGAAAATTAGAGATACCTAGGGAACATTTTATGCAAAGATGGGCACAGTAAAGGACAGAAATGGTATGGACCTAAGAGAAGCAGAAGATGTTAAGAAGGGGTGGCAAGAATACACAGAAGAGCTATACAAAAAGATCTCCATGACATAGATAACCATGATGGTGTGATCATTCACCTAGAGACAGACATCCTAGAATGTGAAGTAAAGTGGGCGTTAGGAAGCATCACTATGAATAAAGCTAGTGGAGGTGATGGAATTTTAGTTGAGTTATTTAAAATCCTAAAAGATGATGCTGTGAAAGTGCTGCACTCAATATGCCAGCAAATTTGGAAAACTCCACAGTGGCCACAGGACTGGAAAAGGTCAGTTTTCATTCCAATTCCAAAGTAAGGCAATGCCAAAGAATGTTTAAACTACCACACAATTGCACTTATCTCACACGCTAGCAAAGTAATACTCAAAATACTCCAAGCCAGGCTTTAACAGTATGTGAACTATGAAATTTCGGATGTTCAAGCTGGCTTTAGAAAAGGCAGAGGAACCAGAGATCAAATTGCCAACATCCACTGGATCATGGAAAAAGCAAGAGAGTTCCAGAAAAACATCTATTTCTGCTTTATTGACTATGCCAAAGCCTTTGACTGTGTGGATCACAATAAACTGTGGAAAATCCTTAAAGAAGTGGGAATACCAGACCACATTACCTGCCTCCTGTGAAATCTGTATGCAGGTCAGGAAGCAACAGCTAGTACTGGACATGGAACAACAGACTGGTTTCAAATCTGGAAAGGAGTACATCAAGCCTGTATATTGTTCCCCTGCTTATTTAACTTACATGAAGTGTACATCATGTGTAATGCCAGGCTGGAAGAAGCACAAGCTAGAATCAAGTTTGCCAGGAGAAATATCAATAACCTCAGATATGCAGATGACACCACCCTTATAGCAGAAAGAGAAGAAGAGCTAAAGAGCCTCTTGCTGAAAGTGAAAGAGGAGAATGAAAAAGTTGACTTAAAACTTAACATGCAGAAAACTAAGATCATGGCATCTGTTCCCATCACATCATGGCAAATAGATGGGAAACAGTGGAAACAGTGACAGAATTTCTTTTCTTGGGCTCCAAAACCACTGCAGATGGTGATTGCAGCCATGAAATTAAAAGACGCTTACTCCTTGAAAAAAAGTTATGACTAACTTAGACAGCACATTAAAAAGCAGAGACATTACTTTGTCAACAAAGGTCTATCTAGTCAAAGCTATGGTTTTTCCAGTAGTCATGTATGGATGTGAGAGTTGGACTAAACAGAAAGCTAAACACAGAAGAATTGATGCTTTTGAACTGTGATGTTGGAGAAGACTCTTGAGAATCCTTTGGGCTGCAAGGAGATCCAACCAGTCAATTCTAAAGGAAATCAGTCTTGAATATTCATTGGAAGGATTGATGCTGAAGCTGAAACTCCAATACTTTGTCCACCTGATGCAAAGAGCTGACGCCTTGGAAAAGACCTTGATGCTGAGAAAGATTAAAGGCAGGAGGAGTAGGGGATGACAGAGGATGAGGTGGTTGGATGGCATCACCAACTCAATGGACATGAGTTTGAGCAAGCTCCAGGAGTTGGTGATGGACAGGGAAGCTTGGCATGCTGCAGTCCATGGGGTCACAAAAACTTAGACATGACTGGGTGACTGAACTGAACTTACTGATACACTCAAACACAAATGCTTGACATTTATCATTTTTAAATACCTGAGATATCAGATTATTCTCACCTTCTACCCCAGTAAGAATCTTTATCACCACCTCCTAATTCTAAAAAAAAAAAAAAAAAAAAAAAGGAAAATCTAGCTAGTAATGAGGAAGGGGATGGCAGAGTATGAGATGGCTGGATGGCATCACTGACTCGATGGACAGGAGTTTGAGTGAACTCCGGGAGCGGGTGATGTACAGGGAGACCTGGCATGCTTTGATTCATGGTGTCACAAAGAGTCAGACACGACAGAGCGACTGTACTGAACTGAACTGACTGATGAAGACTGGAGAAAATGAGACTTTCCTGCTCTGGTAGGAATATATGCACATTGGTGCAATTTCTGGAGGGAAATTTGCCAATAGGTATAAAAACAGTACAGCCATTCATGGGATCAGGGAAGCAATGACACAAAATTTAAATAGAAGCAAGACAGTGGAAGGAATGTAGGTCAGGGTTAAGCTCATGACTTTATCGGGTGACCTTGAATACATCGTTTAGATAACCTCTCTGATCTTCAATTCGCTGGACACTCAAACAGGAAATGTAATTCCCACCTTTTTACTTGTTTTAAAGGTTAAAATAAATGCTCACAAGGAAAATGTACCACTCTAGAATTTGTCACTTTAGCAGGACAAGTCAAAGGAGAGAGAATTGTTTACCTTAATGAACAAAAATGAATGGTGGAACCAATAGTAACCAAATACTATCATTGTTGTAAAGACTTTAAAAAATCTCATGGGGAAAGACTTGAACAAGAGGACTGACACTGCATATATAGTTGTGAGAGACTTTATAAATATTTTTATTTTTTGAAATAAAATGACTAAAAGTTATCCACTAACTAGATGTAATATCTATAACAGCCTATGTATTTTAATTAATACTGTTATTTTCTCATATCCTGCTCACCAGGAATTTTTGAGTATTCTCTGGTTTCAATAAAAATGTTTTAAAACTAATTTTGCCTTGTTGCAGAAAGTATACACATCAAAGACTAGGAATTTTGTGTTTGCTTCTACTGTCTTTTGGGTTTTGGTTGTTTCCCTTACTGTTACTATTACTTTGTCTAATGCATCATTCAAATATCCAATGCCTTTCTGATTTTATGTCACAAATCACTGACTTCTATATTCTTGAATTCAACAAAATCCTAGAAATCAAGAGTAATTTGGATGTTTGAGACAGAACAAGTTTGAGGATGCAATATTTAACTACTCTCCCCTAGCACCATAGGTCCACGGTCATAGGTCCAAGAATGATTCCAAACTCCCTTTCTCAATACACAGGGCTATAAATTCTCAATTTTACCCTTGCTAAATGCATATTGGAACAAATTAGAATAGCATTTATCTCTAATGTGAAGTCTTCAGCAACTTACCTACCTATACCATATACACAGACACACACATTCACAAACTTACTTAACCTTCATCAAACATCTACTACATGCCAGATGTTCTGTAGGCTCTGTAGCAGTTGGGGTTCAAGGAGAGAGGCAAAGCACTGTGCTCACTGTGGATTCAGGAAGTTATGAGATCTAGTAAAATTATGAGAGTAGCGGGGAAAGAAAAGGCCTGGAAGGGGGCCTTGCAGACTTAGAAGTCACTAAACCAGTCCCCCTGAAGTGCTGGAGCAAGTAGACTCACTGGGGCACCTGGGGAAATCAGAAAGACCAAGCACAACCAGCAACAGAGTTTGTAAGAGCTGTGATCTTCATGCAGCTACTATTTCTGTGTGTCCACAGCCAAGCATCTGGTGGAGATGCTTGGGTAAGAGGCCTCACTGTTGGAAAGAAGGGTTGGATGCAGAGCAGGAGAGAATGAGGACAAACTGGGTGTCTCTGCATGTTTTTCTACCCTCTAAGTCTCACATAAGCTCCTGTTTTGGCCAACTATAACTTGGAACCCATCAGGAAAGGAGATTCTTGGAAATGTACTGCTAAGATAAAGCAATCCAAATTAGTCCATATTCATACCTGTCAGCTTGTTGTCCACATATACTTCTTTTAACCGTATTTAATTTCCAAATAGAGGCAACAGCGAAATGATGTTTCTACCTAACATGATACAATTATCCTCGATATAACTAATAATGCACAACATAATCCTCCCCAGAAGAGGATGTATCATAAGTTTTCTGTTTCTTTATCCATTTTTGGGTGTTCATCTCTTTTCTGAGTTACACACTTCTTTTGATATCTAAACATTAAACACTATTAATATATTTTACATTGGAAAGTAAAGAGGAATAGAAAAAACAGAGAAAACAAATGGCATTTCACACACACACATAGACATACACACAACACATATTCACCTCAAAGTAAGGAACAAATACTTAGAAGTACAAGAGTATTTCTGTAACTTGTCAGGCCATCATAACTGAGATTTATGACTTCTTTCTTCCATTATCCGTCTGTATTCTCTTTGTCCTCAGCAAGTACCTTGGCTGGTCATGGCTACCTGTCTGATGGCAGGGTGACTCAAACAACTGTTCCTTAAGGTCTGCCCTGTTGGCAGTTTTGCTTCTATTGGGTTGTTGTAGTAGTCCATTGATTTTAACGTAAGACATGGAGGAGGCACCCAGAGGACATCCTGCTCTCACTGCCCTCACTGTGTTAGAGAAGCCCAGTTTTCCCACCGACAGTACCAATCACCCTTCTGATACAATGATTTTTTCCTTTGCCTGTTGGTTCAATGGGATGAGGAGTCCAAAACAACCAGGTAACAGTTTCTCAACTTCCAGTTTAGTGAAACATCTTGTGCCCTCTGATAAAAATAGTCTCCCACTGTTCACTAAGAACGCTAAATCAAATTATAGCACCTCTGCTTGTTTCTCTCATATACTAATCCTCAAAACAGCCTTCTTTCACTACCCCAGGTCTAGTTTACCACCACTCATTAGGACAGTGTGTCACAATCCCAAGTGATTTCAGTATCGACACAGATGATCATCTGGCCCAGCGTGTCCTATACCCCATCCTCATCTGAGGCTGCTGCTATTGCTAAGCAGTTTCAGTCGTGTCCAACTCTGTGCGACCCCATAGATGGCAGCCCACCAGGCTCCTCCGTCCCTGGGATTCTCCAGGCAAGACTACTGGAGTGGGTTGCCACTGCCTTCCTCCCATCTCAGGCAATCCTCTATTTTAATCATCTGAGGAATGGGGACCAGGCAACCAGGGACCACAAACAGCCCAAAGCCCCACAATATTTTTCAAACTAGCCATTTCTAAGCTGTCTACCCTGCCCTGCCTTTCCAGTGGAACTCCTCCCCCCACCCCCACCCCGAAAAGGCTCTGACCTAATGCTTTCCCTCAGCTCCTATCACCTGTTTCCTGACCACCCTTACCTCCTGGGGCTTGTGAAGATAAATTCTCTTTTCTTTCCTGAGTCTGTTCTCTTTTACCTCCTGTGGTAAAAGTGACCACATCTAAGTGACCACTTCATAAAAGAATACAAAACCTAGGGTCAATATTATATTGCTTGTTTGCAAACCCAATAAAATGAAATGAAAGGGAGAAAAAAGAACTCTAAATCATCACAGCAAAAAATTGTAGGGACAATATCTGCCAGTGGATCATTAGAGGTAACAGAGAAGAACCATTCCTATGGGTCACTCATTCAGAGCATATATTCATTCTAAAGAATTTTACAGTAACCCTTCAAAATAGCGCTACACATTTGGAGCCACAACTGAGCCTCAAAAGGACCTCTCAGATGAACTGCTTCAGGATTATGAGGACTATAACAATGCTAATGAATTCGATATTAAATAATTTCCATGGTAAAAGTAATATTGAGTGGAAAATTTCAACACTCAGTGAAGCATTTTGGAAATCTATGGGTGATTATTTTGGCAGAATCATCAGAGGCAGGGAAGACAAAGTCATATCCAGGATATGAGTCTATGCCACTGAGAACAAAATGCTACTCCTCCCATGATGGAAGTAGCCCAGCGTAATCAACCTTCCCCAAGTGGTTGGCTGATGTTCTGAGAGTGGTGACATATTATGGACTCAGTGTTGGTTTCTATGTTAGTGGGTTTGGCACTCAGTAATGAATAAAGCCAAACTGATCTTTGTGAGCAAAGTCCACGCTGCTGATTCCATGTAAAACCTCTGTCACTGTCTCAAGGCTACCCTCACCTCCTGGGCAATGGTTGGAACGGCTGGGTAAAGGGGCTGACTAACATCTGTACCATGAGTCATCTTGTCCATCTGGTTATTAATACTGACCTCTGCTGGCAGAGGTCTTTTGTAAATAAGCACAAAGAACACAAATACATTTATACTTTGTGCCCATTATGAAGAGTTCTATCCATGTACTATTTCTGGACTGCTTGACATAATTATTGAATTGTGTTGTTTCCAAGTCTCTGACTATCCAATCAAACCATCAGCCCCTACCCACGAATCAGTATAGAACCAAGGAATTGGCCATTTTTCCTGGGGAAAATGGACAATCGGACGCACTGCTTTACAACTGCAAGAACAGCCAGGTGCAGCAACGATACCCTTTCCTTGGAAGGGATATTGAGTAGACATAAATCCAGATGGCCTTGGGGCCTCATCTCCTCCCCATTTTGGACACGTAGCAGAGAGCTGGCTTAGCACTGCTCAGCTAGCATACAGAGATAAAGCCTTTGGCTAATTTCAACATTCTATTCAGCAGGCAAGGCTGTTTCCTGAGCCACCAGTATTCAGACCTTGGTCTCCAGTATGCCTCTTCCCTGGCATGTTCTGGACCCAGAGATCTCCCATTTTACTTCTTTTTATTGTAAGAAACCAGACATTCCCTATCTTAGGCTAACTTACATAATGGAGTGAGTAAGCAGGAGGTTTTTTTGTACATCTGGCTCAGACAGAAAAGCAGGTATGCAGGAGACTTGGGTTCGATCCCTAGGTCAGGAAGATCCCCTGGAGAAGAGAATGGCAACTTACTCCAATATTCTTGCCTGGAGAATTCCACGGACAGAGGAGCCTGGTGGGCTATAATCCCTGGGGTCATGACTGAGTGACTCTCACTTAACACTTAGCAGCTTTTGGCTAAAGCAAGTCTCTGCTGGACTTTTGATCATGGTGCAGACAGGGCATCTATGTTCAGCCTGTGCAACAGAGCAATAAAAACATGAGGAACTGTATGCATTCTACTACTTCTCTGATTTTAAGTTTTTCATCCAATAAATCCTATGTTATATCTGAAACCCATGGTACTGTATGACTATCTATGATTTCTCTCATAGCAGGTATCTTGATATGCCCTAGGCCATTGGAGAGCTAAATGCTTGACTAAATTGGCATCTCTCACATTTTTGTGAGAAATATTTTGAATACTCTGGCACATATTTCTAGGAAGCATACTTCCTACTCAACAGGTCTAGAACATACAACATCATCAACATGGTAAACCAGCATGATGTCATTTGGAATGGGAAAGCAGAAAGTCCTTGAAAAAAAAGTTATGAAAAGGGGATGAATAGTCCTGAGATGGAGCAGTGTATTGCTAACTACCATCTAAAAGCAAGCTTCTTCTCTACTCAAAGTATTTACCAGGTTACAAGCTGCATATGGATTCCAGGGGATGTACTGATTAGTCCAGTAAAGAAACCACATCTGTCACAGGGTACAAATGGAGTTCCCTTCTACTTGATTAAGTTTATGATAAACCACTGTCATTCTCCAAGATCTGTCATCTGCACAGTCCATACAGGCATATTAAATGAAGACGTGATGGGAGTCACCACTTTCGCATTTTTCAAGTCCTTGATGGTGAAAAAAATCTCTCTAACCCTACCAAAAAAATTCAGCATTGATTTTTTTTTTTAATTGGGTTACTGATTTAGTAGGAAAGGGAAGTTCTGGAGGTTTCCATCTTGCCATTCCTGTGATAAAAGGCCTCACTCCACAGATCAGGGAACCACTATGGAGGTTGTGCCAGTTGCTTATTTGTCTATTTCAATTATACATTTCATAATTAGGGAAATAACTATTGCTTGACATAGTCTAAAAATCTCCCATTTGCCACTGACAACAAGGTAATCAATTCCTTTCAATCTATTCATATCAGAATCCTAATGCCATACCATATTGCTATCCTTAATGTTTTATTTGCCTAGAACCACTTCTGGCAACAGCAATATTACCTTACTATTCAAATAGGAATGATATAGGACAAGAGATTTCTGAATAGGAATTAGGCCCTACACAATTGTTGGAGGAGCTGGAGCAGTAAAGATCTAGGAGAGGGAACAGAGGGCCTGAGGAAGTTGCTAAGCAGTGTTCTCAAAGCACTGACGCAGATGGATAAGATGGGGCTTTCAGGGAAATTTGATAAGCTAGGCTCACCCAGTACTAAAGTGGAGCCCCAAATGAGGACCCCTTCATGAGGAGCACAGCAGCTGATGCGTCTACGTATCGACCACTTCTGTGCATCTATAATCAAGCATAGGTCATGTGACTGGGACCATTGCTGGTCAACAGGACCAGAAATCAGGAGGCAGAAACCTGACTTGGAGTCAAAGAAATAAAAACAAATAGGAACCTGCCAGGCATTTCTTTTGTCTTTTCATCACCATATTTGACCCTGAAATTCTTCAGAAAGTAATGACTCTGCTTTAGTTCCATTTCTCAAATCCCATTCAAGTTCCTCTTTTGAGCAGTTCCAATCTGAAGGCAGAGGAAAGGCGATTCTGGGAGATGTAGTTCTTAGCTTAACCAAGTTGACAGTAAAACAACCTGGCATGCCAACACTGATACAAGATGAATGAAACATGGCATAGAAGAGGAAGGAAGGGGAGCCAGCAGACAAGACTGAGAAGGAGCAGTCAGAAAGAAGATAGGAAAACCAGGAGATAGTGGTTTATTGGATCCCACATGCTGAAAATGCCTGAAGAAAGAAGGAACCATCAATTCTGCCAAATATGGATGCAAGGTTTAAAAAAATGAAGTTTGAAAATTATCCATGGGACTTGAGAACATGGAAATCACTATGGAACTTAAAGGGAGTGAGATGTTGATGGAGGTGATAAAAGCCTGAATGGCATGGTGTAAAGAGAAAAAAAAAATAGATGGGAGGTTAACAATTTTTGCAAGGATTTTTGCTGTTAAAAAGTCATAGATAAATGGAGTGTTAGTGAAGCAGCTTCTCTAAATCAAAGATGATGTTCATTTATGGGTGTAAGTATTTATTAAGATGAGAACTCATGATATCTTTGGATACTAATTAAGTACAGAAGCAAAAATTAACGATGTAAGAAAAGGTAAAGTGTGGGGAATAACTGAATGGGGAAAGTGCTTTAATTAGCAAAGAAAAATGGAACCCAGTACAGATGAAGAGGGGTTGCCTTATTAGGTATATGGGCAGTTGATCCACTTTACAGGAGGGAAGCTCATGAGCACAAATACAAGTAGACTAGTAGATTTACTGTCTATGAGAAGATGAAACCATTCCTTTCTGATCCTATTTTCCTAGCAAAATAAAAATCAGGGTCATTAGAGGGGAGTGACAAAGGGAGGAAATGTTGAAAGTTTGAAGAAAGAGGAGAAATTATGATACAGCTGTCTTGGAGAGTGAAATATAAATTGATTCGGGGAAACACTGTTGCATGCTTGGCAGTCCTGAAGCCTCACTTAAGTTTTGTGGGTGTAAATTTAAAGCGAGACTAGTCACATTGTTTTCATGTCCTTTTGTCACCATGTCTGCTATTTGGGAACAAGAGAGGAATTGCTCTTGTCTTAAACTCAGTTGGCTTTAGTTTTTCCAAGAACAGAATGCTGCTCACACTAAATTAAGTCTCAGTGGGGATTTACGAGCAAGGAAAGATGTACCTATGTGGTTACTGAACCAGGAATGGGGAGTCAGGACCCCAAGTTACTGCTACCATCTCTTTGGGACCACACGATCCTCATCTCTGCTTTTTGCATTACATTTGTTTTATCTCTCTGCCAACAAGATTTTTCTTTTTTGTGTACACTTGATAGAAAATGGTCAGCCCAGCCCAGGCTAAACTCCCAGCTCTAAATCCCAGAAGAGACTAGCTAGAGCCTCTATGTACAACCCCAGACTGCGAAGGGGAAACACCAGATCAGTTTATCCTTGGTCAGCCCTTGGGAAAGAAACCTCTGCAGAGTAAAAATAATGCCGAGTGTGCATAAATCAACTGATCTAATTCCTAAAATCCTCAAGAGGAGTAATCAGTCTGGTTCTGAAAATTTATGAGCAATCCAAAATCTTTAGTGTTTCAGAAATGGAATATTGAAGCAAATTTACATTTCCTTAATTTCTTCAGAAATAGAGAAAGCAAAGGAATTCCAGAAACACATCTATCTCGGTTTAATCGATTATGCTAAAGCCTTTGACTGTGTGGATCATAATAAATTGTGGAAAACTCTTAAAAGATGAGAAAACCAGTCCATCTTACCTGTCTCCTGAGAAACCTGTATGTAGGCCAAGAAGCAACAATTAAAACCCTGTATGGAATAACTGAATGGCTCAAGATTAAGAAAGGAATATGATGGGGCTGTCTGCTGTCAACCCGTTTATTTAACCTATATGCTGAGCACATCATGAGAAAAGCCAGGCTGGATGAGTTACAAGCTGGAATCAAGATAGGCAGGAGAAATTTAAACAACCTCAGATATGCAGATGATACCACTCTAATGGCAGAAAGCAAAGAGGATCTAAAGAGCCTAGAGAACCAGCTTAACACTAAATATTTAAAAAAAAAAAAAAAAACTAAGATCACGGCATCCAGCCCCATTACTTCATGGCAAATAGAGGGGGAAAGGTGGAAGTAGTGCTGTATTTCTTCTTCCTGGGTTCTAAAATCACTGTAGATAGTGACTTCAGCCATGAAATCAGAAGACAATTGCTTCTTGGCAGGAAAGCTATGACAAACCTAGACAGTGTGTTGAAAAGCAGAGACATTATTCTACCAACAAAAGCCCATATAGTCAAGGCTATGGACTTCCCAGTGGCCACATACTGTTGTGAGAGCTGGACCATAAAGGCAGAACACTGACGAATTGATGCCTTCAGATTGTGGTGCTTGAGAAAACTCCTGAAAGTCCTGTGCAAGGAGATCTAACCAGTCCACCTTAAGGGAAATCTACCCTAAATACTCATTGAAAGGATTAATGCTGAAGTTGAAGCTCCAGTATTTCAGTCATCTAATGCAAACAGCCAACTCATTAAAAAGTCCCTGATTCTGGGAAATATTGAGGGCAGAAGGAGAAGAGGTTGTCAGAGGATGAGATGGCTGGATGGCATCACCAATGCAATGGACATGATCTTGGGCAAACTTTGGGAAATGATGAGGGACAGGGAGGCCTGGCATGCTGCAGTCCTTGGGGCCACAAAAGCTGAACACAAAACATGATGGGGTGACTAAGCAACGACAATAATTTCTTACAATTAGAGAATTGAGTTTTACAGGTAGAAAAGGTATTGGAATAGTGATTTCTGCTTTCTTATTAAGTCCCAGTGAACTTTTGATCTTACATAAATATGTTCCAAAAGATGTGGAATAGCCATTAACAGCAAAGAGATGAATGTAGCAGAGACAGAGGTTTCTTTCAAGAATGGGGTGCTTTATTTTGGCAAAGGTTCTAAATCAATTTGAGTATCAGAAAAGGTTTAAGAACGAATGCTATGCTCTTTAGCTACACACTAACAATTGCCTTTTGCCATAAACACCAACAGAAAATCACTTGTCTTGAGTTTATCTTTTCAGTTACAAATGACACAGAACTGCTGCTATGTTCTTATCTGGAAGAACATGTAAAGGTTACATGTGGCTGTGGAAACACCAGGATAATATTACAATATTTGATCTCTCCAGCCCTGACTTGGCAAGTAGTCAGCTGTGTAATCTTCCTTAGCCTGTATGAGCTTTCTAGAATACCTCTAGTGTCAATGATGTTCTTAGATTTTCCTCTTGTGTCAAAACCTATGAGTTGAAGATCGCCCAGAGAGAATGGTCCCTGAGCGCATGGGCAGTCACAGCAAGAGATGCCCTAAGGACTTTCAGTCGCTTTCACATCTAATTCGGATGCTGTATCCACCCATGTCCAACAAGCAGAACAGCCCAGAAGCCTGGGTGATGCAGTGAGTGCTTACCGTGTGCTTTCTGAATGAACAGTAAATTTAAACTTGGAGAACTCCTGCAGTTGATTTAGATTAACACGAGTGGAGCAACATTGTAGGTTAATGTGTCGAAGCTCCTTAAACATGCAAAACCTTCATGTTTGTTCACAGTCTTGTTTTCTTATTGAAATATTATAAGTAATAGTAACACAAGAGCTTTCTCCCAGTATGAGAGTAAGAGGAGGGTTTTTAGCGGTTATGGTACTGATTTAGCGAGTAACCACACTAACTCTCTAAGGCATACAAGAACAAACAAGAGAGACATTTGTGGGGTGGGGATGGTTATTGGATCCCAATACACTAAATGAAGTATCTGCTCATAATATCATTCAGAAATGCAGATGTATAAGTACATCAGATTGGTTTTCTTTTTAAATTTAAAAAAAGTAGTTCCTCAAGATATACATGAAAATCAGACCAAATGTGCTTTGAAAAGACTAGTTTACCCTGCTGGCTACAATCATATCCAAAACTACGTCTGCCCGGCATCTTTGCTATTATAGAAGACAGCCAGGGTAAATAGTTCCACAGTTGGCCTCAAGGATACAACTTCAAGTTAGAAAACACGAATTCTCCAGCCCATTCCCTGTTTTAAGTAAAAACTGGTAAAACAATTATGTATCAGAGTTCTCATAGAAAGTGTTCTGAAACGTGTAAAGTGCTATTCAAAAGTCATCTTGGATTCATTTAGACATATGAGGGCAGTAAACCTCATCTGGGCCAGAGTCAGAAGGAATTAGACATGCAAGGTGGTGGAGACAAGAAAGCCCAAACTCAGGACTGATAAGGACTCTCTCCAAAGGTACATTCCTTGGAAAGGAGCCAAGGTCCTGAGAAGTCAAGAGATGGAGAGTCAGCCAAGAACACTCCATCACAGTGGTAACACAGGAATGTGCTGAAACACTGGATGGACGTCCTGATCAGCTCGAGGGTCAGGAGAAAGTGAAGCAATAATACACATTTCTCAGAATGACTTGAGTGCACCGAAAGATGATATATGAATATAGGCAGGCCTCGTGACAAATTCCAGTGCATATAGAAATAAAGCCACAGAGGAGTTCAGCATTGCAAAAACTGAACCAATAAACACAAACTGAGATATTGTTTTTCTTGTGTGATAGCCCAACCATGTATTGGGCCACCTCCATACATGTGAAGGTAATTACCACTCACTGCCAAGCAGAGGAAGTCCGTTTGTAATTTTGGGCTAAAAGCAAGGACTTTTAAGATGCTGACAGTGGTTTCAATAAACATTAAACTCTGAACAGACAGGAAGACCATGATTATAATGATAATAACGATGATAATGATAAAACTCAGTGCTCTAAATACATACTAATGGGCCTATCCCGTGCATTCCTTGAGAAAAGAACCATCTTCCACACACATGAAAGAGATGAACACCTAACCTCGTGATTGTCTTAGAGTTCAGGAACAGAGGGAAGTATTTAAAGCATTTCTAGACATAAGAGAGCTGAATAGGAAACAAGGAATGGAGATGCCTCTTTCCCAATTTAGAGTTTTAAGGGGTTTTGCTTGCTTGCTTTTGTTTTGGCAAGGCTCTGTCCACAGAGAACAGACATTTCACTGCAGCCTCAATCTCTTTCTGACTTCGTGGTCACTCTGACTTATCCTGCTCTTTAAAGAGCAAGTTGTGGACCCACATGATCTATGACTATACCCTGAGAAACACAGCAAGCAGTTGGCTGAGTTGTGCCGTCTTATTCCCACCTTCTTGGACTGACCGGTTTGATTTCCTTGTTGTCCAAGGGACTCTTAAGAGTCTTTTCCAGCACCACAATTTGAAAGCATCAGTTCTTCAGTACTTAGCCTTCTTTATGGTCCAACTCTCACATCTATACATGACTAATGGAAAAACCATAGCTTTGACTATTTGGACCAGCCCTAAAGGAAATTCATTGGAAGGACTGAAGGACTGATGCTGAAGCTAAAGCTCCAATACTTTGGCCACCTAATGGAAAGAGCCAACTCATTGGAAAAGACCCTGATTCTGGGAAAGACTGAAGGCAAAAGGAGAAGAGGGCGGCAGAGCATGAGATGGTTAGACAACACTACCAACTCAATGGACATGAATTTGAGCAAACTCCAAGAGACAGTGAAGGGAAGCCTAGCGTGCTGCAGTTCATGGGGTCACAAACAGTTGGATATGACTTAACAACTGAACAACAATAATCCCCACCCTCTAATCTTCTGAGAATTCCACAGCCAGAACTATGAATCATTTCCTGTAATTCCAAGGAGGTATGAATCTGCAGTACTTAATCCAGGATAAATCTCTCTTCACTGTGTTCTGTTTGTGGTTATTTCACAGCTTCTTGATGAGAGGTTGGTTAAGCTGATCTAATTCTCCAATTCCAATGAGAAGAGGTTAGGAAAGGATGACAGGCTGCCTCATCCACCATTGATTCCAAAATTAATAAAAGGTGAAGCCAAGCCAGTGGTAACAAGTGTTCAGGTCCAACCAGAAATTTCTTCATTTCTGCATGCAGCAAGCATTTGCTACTGGGGTGTGTGAACCTATTACCTGATACTCCATTGATTCTCTCTGGAAAGGAATTTTTCGTCACCATTTTTGGGTTTAGGTTTGCTTCCTTTCCTATTTTAAAACATCTTCACTAGAAATAACTATATAATGCCCATCTCACAGATATGTGGCATCTTAGACCCAGTGCCTTCTTGCAAGAGACAGCATTAAATTTCCCAACTCAGAACTAGTCTTATGTGACTGCAAAAGGCTTTGTCACTGTCCCACAGAGTCTCATCCTTTCTTTGCCTCCTCACTTTGTTACCTGCAGAACAGACAGGCAGGCACACACACACCCACAATGCCAAGCCCTTCTATAGATGACACTCAGTGAACTGATGTGTCATACCCACACAGCTAACAGGTGGCAGACTGGGTTTGAGTCATATTGGTGTTTTTAACCTCCACACTTGATGATGAAGCTGAAGTGCCAATACTTTGGCCACCAGTGTGAAGAATTGACTCACTTGAAAAGACCCTGATGCTGGGAAAGACTGAAGGCAAAAGGAGAAGAGCGTGGCAGAGGATGAGATGGTTAGATAGCATCACTGACTCAATGGACATGAGCCTGAGCAAACTCTGGGAGATAGTGAAGGACAGGGAAGCCTGGCATGCTGCAGTTGAGGGGCTGCTTGCAAAGAGATGAACACAAACAACTTAGGCACTGAATAGCTACTCTCCTAATTGCCTTTCTGAAGTGCTTTTATAGATGATAAACTGGGTCCCCAGAGCTGAAACCCACTTCCTCCAGAGCTCAGAGTTCCTTGAATCCTTGGTAGTAGCTTACTCTGGATTCAATATTACTTCCCCATGCTTGTTTAGCTATTGAGGTTCTTGGAAAATAAGTGTGCTATTACCACCAATTACAATGTACATTACTAAAGGCAGTCAAAAGTAATTACATAACAGCAGCCATATCTCTTCATGCATTGCCTGCCTCACTTGCACTAAGGTGAAGGTCCCATCAGAGGAGATAAAGGATGTAACTGGACCTGTGTCACAGAAGCCCTGGCCAGGTGCTCTGATGACATTTTGAAGAAGATAATTATTCAGTTTTGTTTTGTTTTGTTTTTTAATATAAGTGTTACTTTTTGTAAGTAAGACAAAGCATGTTTGTTTGAGGCAGTGGCTGGGATCTGAGTAATGAAATCACATATATGGTGAGTCAGCCAAATGGCTGGATGGCACAGTGATTCCTCAGAGATAAGGGGAGGGACCCTGGTCATCTTCCTGCAAGCATAAGGGAACTTTCAGAATAAAGCTTCTTTTGTGTGTGTGTGTGTGTGTGTGTGTGTGTGTGTCTGTTTATGTGCACACACATGTGTTGTGTAAGTTGCAAGAGACAAGGAGGGTACAGAAAGAAAGAGGTCAAGAATCAACTGAGATAAAGAAAGTCATCTCACATGTTTACCTTCAGGGAATTCAGAGTTTGTGATTCTTTCAGTATTTTTGTTTCACATTTTATTTTTATATACAAATTCCATTAAAATGGGCAGAGCAGGGTATGTGGCTGTATAAGACAAGAATTCACTTTAAGAGATAAAAATGTCTATATTACAGAAGCAATGACTTGTTTCACACATTCTGCTTATTTTTGTTTTACAAGTGTATTCATAATAAACATATTATTTCTACAGACCTTATCAACTACTATCATGAGTTTATGACGTCTATAACAAAACCACACACACACACACACCACTAAGCTTCTTCTGTGTGTATGTGCATGAGTCTGTTGGTGTGCACACACATGTGTGTATGAGTTCCATTTAAGATTCTTCATAATCCAACCCACCCTATCAAGCCTCAAGCCCCCACCCTACAGCACCAGATGCCCCAAGCATCCTCTATTCTAGCAAAATGGAATCTCTTGCTATTGCCTGAATGTCAAGCCTTTGGCCTTTCCTCTTCTCATGACATTCTCTCTGCTTTGAGGGCTCTTTATCCTTTTTCATACTGAAATATTCTACTGATATTTCAAAGTCCAGCTTAAGTACCACCTTGTCTGTGAACATTCCCTCCCCCATCGCCACAACTTGATCTCCACCCCATGTCCTCTCCCTTCAGACACATGCATACAGCCCTGAAGGATGAATTATGGATGGCTCTGTCTGTCTGCCTCTCCATCTTGTCTCAACTCCACCTCTACTTCACATATTTTAAACTCCTCCAGAGCAAAGGTGGTGTCTCCTATTTTCCTATATTCTTTCCCACCCCACCCCAACTTGCTCCTTGTGCCAGTAAAGAGCGAGTCTTTCAAGCAGATTTGTTGAATGATGACTGACTTTACTGATTGATTGATTGGACTGAATGAAACACATTTACATATCTGTTCTCCAGCTGTAAAGATGAAATATATGGAGCTAATCCAACCACTTGTCTGAAAGCAGTTCCTCGGCAATGCATCCTGCCAGGTCCCCCTCTTTATGATAATGAGTAAAATCAAGTCAAATATCCAGCCATTTGAAACCTCCACCCTAAAGTTTAACCTCCACGCTGGTTAAACTTTTCTATTTGCCCCTATAGATCCAATGTCCACCTTGTGCTGCCCTGCTCTGTGTTCTGTGCTTAGAAGACTAAGCACTGCTGCTGCTGCTGCTAAGTCACTTCTGTCGTGTCCGACTCTGTGCAACCCCATAGACAGCAGCCCAACAGCCTTCCCCGTCCCTGGGATTCTCCAGGCAAGAACACTGGAGTGGGTTGCCATTTCCTTCTCCAATGCATGAAGGTGAAAAGTGAAAGTGAAGTCGCTCAGTCATGTCCAACTCTTAGCGACCCCATGAACTGCAGCCCACCAGGCTCCTCCGTCCATAGGATTTTCCAGACAAGAGTACTGGAGTGGGGTGCCATCGCCTTCTCCTCTGTCTCAGCGCAGAGCAAAATATCATCTACATATTGTAACACCACTGCTTCAGAGCTATTAAAGTTTTGGAGATCCCGTGACAAACTTTGTCCAAATAAGTGAGGACCGTCACGAAATCCCTGGGGCAAAACTGTCCAGGTTAACTGAGAAGCTGACTGCGTAGGGTCTTCAAAGGCAAATAGAAATTGACTTTCCTCTGCCAAAGGCACTGAAGAGAAAGCATCTTTTAAATCAATTACTGAGAAATATTTGGCTTGTTCAGGAATTTCAGACAATAGAGTATATGGATTAGGCACCACTGGGTGTAAAGGAACTACAGCCTCATTTATTATACATAAATCTTGAACTAGTCTCCATTTACCATTTGATTTCTTTATACCCAAAATAGGAGTGTTGCAAGGACTGTTATAGGGAATTAATAGTCCCTGTTCCTTTAAATTTTCAATGATAGGTTTTAACCCTTCCTTAACCTCAGGTTTCAGTGGATACTGCTTCTTATGTGGAAATAAGTGCGGGTCTTTGAGCTTGACAACTACAGGAATAGCATTTTGTGCTCGACCCACAGATTTTCTATTAGCCCATACTCTAGGATTTACATTTTGTTCAACTAAAGGGAGAGAAAGGGAGGACTCCATATTCATGAAAACAGAGGCATGGACCTTGCTCAGTATATCCCTCCCCAAAAGGGGTGAGGGCTAGGAAAGGCATCACCCAGGCTGTTCTGCCCTGCAGCTTTTAGCTAATGGATTTACCAAGCGGAGGCACTGAGAGGAGAGAGAGACCAGGGTATTTATCTCCCTCCCTCACTTACTGGAATACACTTGGGCAGTAGCTGCAATCCTCTATCTAAGCCCATAGCTCCTGTCAAGAAGTCTGTTTTGCATGGTATATCAGTTTCTTAAGGCTGCTATCACAAATTACCAGGAACTCAGTGGCTTACAACACACAAATGTATCGTCTTACTGTTCTGTGGGTCAGACATCCAGCAAGGTCTCAGTGATGGCTTTGAAGACAGAAGAAAAGGGGATCACTAGCAAAAGAAAATGGGCAGCCCTTAGAAGCTGAAAACAGATTGGAAACGGATTCTCCATTTCCATAGGGCCTCCAGCGTGGAAGCAGCCTTGCCAATATCTTGATTTTAGCCCACTGAGCACTTGCTGGATGTCTGACCTACAGAACAGTAAGATTAACCCTTCAAGCATGCCATATGATTCTAGCAAGGACCCAGATACCACAATGCTCACTCACTCATCACAGGTAAAGTTGTGTGGCTGGAGTTCTAATGCGATTAAAGGCCATCGATGAACCCGTTAACCTATGCTAATCCTCATCATAGTCCAAGGATTCTGACTCATCAGCTGTCTCGATGAATTAGGACCAGTTCCACCCAACCCTCACTTTCCTTATACATCTATGTGAGTAAAGAGTTGAGATGGATTTTCATACTTGAGAAATAGGAAGAGGTAGCTTGGCTTACTCAGCAAAGTTGATAGTTCAGCAGCTCCATTGCTTAAGGCACTATTTAAAGATCAGTTCACCTAATTCCTCTTCCACAACCAAAAGGATAAAGGACCTGAAATTTATATTGGAAAATCAATAAAGTTAAGGCTCTTCTAGGTATGAGAACAGTACAAGTGAGGTTCATTCCAATATGTTCTTCCTTTCAAAAGACCTGTTCCTCATCCTTTCATCTCAACATGATAGCCTTATGATTAAGAACATCTGCTTTGACAAGCAGAGAAGGCAATGGCACCCCACTCCAGTACTCTTGCCTGGAAAATCCCATGGGCAGAGGAGCCAGTAGGCTTCAGTCCATGGGGTAGCGAAGAGTCAGACACGACTGAGCAACTTGACTTTCACTTTCCACTTTCATGTATTGGAGAAGGAAATGGCAACCCACTCCAGTGTTCTTGCTGGAGAATCTCAGGGATGGGGAGCCTGGTTGGATGCTGTCTATGCGGTTGCACAGAGTTGGACACTATTGAAGTGACTTAGCAGCAGCAGCAGCAGCTTTGACAAAGAACAAACTTTGCCATAGAGCTTAAATCCAAATTATTTAACATCCCCATGACTCAATTTCCTTACTATAACGTGGAGATACTATATGCAGGATGAATGCAATGGGCTATATAAATCTTCACATCGTGTTCAGTGCATAAGAATCTCAATAGTAAGTCAGTCTTACTAGCTGTATTAAATTCTGCCCTTTTTCAAGGTCAGGGTCAAATCTTCACCCTTCCCTAAATTTCTCCAGACTTCACAGATCTCCCTTTCCTTTAAATTTTTACAAATCTTGCAGCTAATACAGTACGTATTGAACACTTATTTACAGTAAAGGACATAGTGACCTCCAGAGCAGATGCTGTTTTCTATTCCTTTGGTGTCTGTCTTTATACCAAACCTAGTGGTGGGTATAGAACAGATAGTCAGGAAACATTTGCCAATTTATGCTCTTCTGGATGGATTCTTATCATGAAAGGTACATCTCTTCTATCTTTCCCCCAGCTTCCCCTGGAGTTTGGACTTCTAAAGTCAGAGAGAAGATAGTACAGAATGCACTAATAAAAGGAAACAAAGCCTCTCCTCCTTATAGAAACTCACAAAGGCGTCTCACAGTTTTTCAAACCATGGACAGTGTTCTATTTCTAAATGATCTGTCCTAAACACTAATAATGATCTATCAAAAGGAAAAATAAAGAAAACAATCTCATTTACAAATGCATCAAAAAATACCTAGACACAAATTTAACAAAGGAAGTGAAAGAGCTATACTCTGAAAACTATGTGACAGTGATGACAGAAACTGAAGACAATGGAAACAAATGGAAATGTATCTGTGCTTACAAGCCGGAAAAATTAATATTGTCAAACTGTTCATGCTACCCAAAGCAAACTATAGATTCAAAGCAATTCCTATCCAAATACAAACACAATTACTCACAGAACTAGAACAAATAATCCTAAAATGCATATGGAATTTAAAAAGATTCCAAATAGCCTAAGCATTCTTGAGAAAGAAGAACAAAGCTAGAGATGTCACACTCCCTGATTTCAAACTATATTACAAAGTTCTGGTAATCAAAACAGACACATAAATCAATGGAATGGAATAGAGAGCCCAGAAACAAACCCATGCTTATATGGTCAATTAATCTATGACAAAAGAGGCAAGAATGTGTAACAGGCAAAAGACAGCCTCTTTAATAAGTGGTGACACCTAGATACCTACATGCAAAAGAAATGAACTGGAGTATTTTCCTACACCATATATGAAAGTAAACTCAAAATTAAAGGTTTAAGACTTGAAACCATAAAACTCCTTGGGTGAGGGGAACATAGGCAGTATGCCCTATGACATTGGTCTTAGCAGTATTTGTTTGGATCTGCTCCTCAGAGACTCTCTAGGGCATCCAACCTCATTCAGTGCTTTTTCAGCCTAAGCTGATACAGGATTCTCCATTCTCAAGCTGAACTTTTGGAACATGCCAAAAGAGAATGATAGAGAATCTTGCATTGATTTGTTAAATCCTGAGGTGATGCACAGCACTTCTGCTTACAACCATTCAATGGTCAGAACAAGTCACATGCCCCCTAATGGCAAAGGGTATGAGAGATTATAATTCTATAAATTTGAAAGGAGAGAATAAGACAGAGGTGAGCACTGGAAGTCTTTACCACACTCCTTAAGACACTTGTTTGAATCCACGTTGAGTGATAATTTTTTCTCCTCCTATACTACATATCCTTAGAAGGAAGATATTCTATTTGATCCATCCTTAATTCCACCTCCCAGTGCCTCTCCAGCACAATCCCTGGCACACTATCCAAACATATTTATCAAGTTCTTTTTTTTTTTTAATTTACCAAAAAGCTACTGAATGCTTACCATATGCCTGGCATTGTTCTATGTGATGGAAAACAAAATACACATACATCTCTAACCTCATGAAACTAAGATTTTCCTTAGTGTTGAAGGAAACCAAACAAAAAAGTAGACAATCTATATAATAAGATGGATGCTGATGAGTTCTAAAGAGAATAAAGCAAGTGGAGAGATTATTAGACATGTATGTGGCAGGGGAGGGTACAAGTGATGGATATGTGGAACCAAACAGGGAAGAACACTGACCAGAGACTCCTGAGCCGCCAGTGATGACAGAAATAAATGAGGATAAAGATTTAATGTGATTAGTCTTGATGGTCTCAAGTAGACAGTAGTAGTGGGGTTGCAAGTCTTGTGAGTAGGAGGAAAGGGGTGGAGGTCTGGTCAGAATCATGAAGACCTTCAGAGACTCTCTTTCAACTTCTCCAAATACAGATGTCATGTCCAGAAAAAGAGTTGGGGTTTCTGACTGTCCTCTTGACTTGCCAAGAGAAGCATGGAGTCAAACCAGAGGACATTGTAATTGAAATGAAAGAAAGTGAAGTTGCTCAGTCGTTTCTGACTCTTTGTGACCCCCTTGGACTTGTAGCCCACCAGGCTCCTCCGTCCATGGGATTTTCCAGGCAAGAATACTGGAGTGGGTTGCCATTTCCAAGAGATCTTCTCAACCCAAGGATTGAACCTGGGTCTCCTGAATTGTAGACAGACTCTTTACCATCTGAGCCCCCGGGAAGTCAGTGCATAAATTTAAGTGGTTGTCTCCAACATACTTTTCAGATATTTTTATATTTTATTCTCCTGTTTTGACTCAGAGAAATTTCAAACAGCGTGTGTAGAGTCCATTAAGATGTTCTTTCTTAAAGCCATTACTGCTTCGGCATGCTCTCTCTTCCCCCTCATGTGAAATTTCTGCCTTATAATTTGTTGCAGAGAAGAGTTCAAAAACCTGTGAATTAAAGGCCCCTTTGAAGAAAGTTCCTGCTGTGTGGGTTTTTTTTTTTTTTTCTTTCATGCTTTTATCCTCTTAACCCTACCCAGATAATCATCTGGACTATGGTGCTTACAAATGAAACACTAAGATGTATCTTTTGTTCAACCATCTATGGTAAATGGGTTAATCTTTGTTCAGCTTCTGACAATTATGATTTTTCTCTAAAAGAATGGATTTTCAGACGTTTCTATCATTTTATTAATATCTATAATATTTAAAACCTCCTCTTAATGAGAAAAAGAGTGTAGAGAAGCAGGCGGCTTCACTTTTTGTCTCTGAGCTCTGGGCATTGACGTTTGTACACATTCTTGAACTCAGTTTCCTCTTCTGAAAGGTTAAGCTGGTGAGTCTTACAATTACCATTAAATCATTATCAGTTGTATAGTAATTATTGTTGTTTCTGTTATTCTATGCAGGCATTATACTAAGCAACTCACATGCGTTATATTTTGTTATTTAATAGTGGAGTAAGCACGTATTATTATTATCTTCTTTATATAAGAAAAGTGAGGTTCCTAATAATTTGTTCAAGGTTACACAGCTAAGAAATAGTTGTTCTGCTCACTAATGTATCCCAAGAACATACAGTACCAGGAACTCAGGTATTAAATAAATATATTTTAGTATATCTGCTCAGACACTTGGTCACATCCAACTCTTTATGACCCCATGGACTGTAGCCCACCAGGGTTCTCTGTCCATGGGATTCTCCAGACAACAATACTGGAGTGGGTTGTCATGCCCTCCTCCAAGGGATCTTCCAGACCCAGGGATCAAACCCACATCTCTTATGTCTCCTACATTGGCAGGCAAATTCTTTACCACTAGTACCACATGGGAAGCCTCATTAGTATATATGTGCATAAATTAAAACAAAAAAAAACAAACACAGAATATGTGAGCTGAGAATCTGTGCTCCCACCTCCTCAGTCAGTCCTTAGAAAACTGGTAGTTTCTGCAAAAACAAGATGAAAAAGTTGGCTTAAAACTCAACATTCAAAAAACAAAGATCATGGCATCCATTCTCATCACTTCAGGGCAAATAGGTGGGGAAACAATGGAAACAGTGACAGCCTATATCTTCTTGGGTTCCAGAATCACTGCAGATAGTGACCTCAGCCATGAAATTAAAAGATGCTTGTTCCTTGGAAAAAGCTATGACAAACCTAGACAGCATATTAAAAAGCAGAGGCATTACTTTGCCAACAACAGTTCATATAGTCAAAGCCATGGTTTTTCCAGTAGTCATGTATGGATGTGTGAGTTGGACCATAAAGAAGGCTGAGCATCGAATAATTGATACCTTTGAATTGTGGTGTTGGAAAAGATTCTTGAGAGTCTCTCAGACAGTAAGGAGATCAAACCAGTCAATCCTAAAGGAAATCAACCCTGAATATTCATAGGAGTGACTGATGCTGAAGCTGAAGCTAAAATACTTTGGCCACCTGATGCAAAGAGCTGACTCTTTGGAAGACAAGACCCCAGTGCTGGGAAAGATTGAAGGCAGGAGGAAAAGTGGATGACAGAGGACAAGATGGTTGGATGGTATCACCAACTCAATGAACATGAGTTTGAGCAAGCTCCAAGAGACGGTGAAGGATAGGGAAGCCTGGCATGCTGCAGTCCATGGGGTCGCAAAGAGTCCAGACATGACTGAGCAACTGAAAAACAACAAATCTTCCCATACCCAACTCATTTGCTGATGATGTTCATTCACAATTTAGTCTTAACTGCACACTTAGTAAACAGTGGATAATATACACAGGGTTCCTCCCATTATTGACTTTACTATTTAACAGACTGCAGGTTGAGGTTTCATTACAGATTTTTTTTTAATATATAAAAGGATTTTTTAAAATTAGTGGCCTTCAATCACCCTGGGCTTGCCTAGATCAGTGATTCTCAACCAGGCAAAGTCTGAAGATATTCTAGGTTCTCACAACAAAGAAGGAGGTGCTATTAGCATCTAAGGAGTACAGGCCAAGGATACTGATAAACATCCTGTGACTCACAGTCAGCTCCACAGAACACATAACTACCCAGTCCAAAGTGTCCAAGTACAGAGGCTGAGAAATCCTGCCCAGACAAGCCAGAAATGATATAGAGGAGGCTCATTTCCTTGATCTCTCAGTACCACCCTCCTCACCCCACCGTAACTTCTATGTAGACAGACTGACATATATTTCCACGGCTCTTATGTTCCACAGGCTCCTCTGGGATGCCTTTATCTAACCACAACTCATACTTCATATCCTTCTGACCCCTAAAAAAAAAAAAAAAAAACTTTCTTTTTTTCAATCCCATTCTGAAAGAGGCTTGCAAGATGATTGACTAATCAATCTCATATACCAAGTGCTTTTAACCTAGCTTTGAGCTCAATATGAGTCATACTGGCCAATTACCTATTGAATGGATGAGGTCTCAAAAAGCTTTGAATAATATTTTTCTATTATTTCTCCCCCAGAGTATAATATTTGATTTTCACTGGCTAAACGGAGCCCATCCTCCAGCCTTGTCATCCAAAATTAAAGTATCCCAAGGGCCCTCCAGGAAAGCAGGTGGATGGTATAATTCAGTCAGAAGATAAGGAAAGAAGTTTAATTTTCCCAATTGCCAAGAATTTTCCCCTTGATTAGGAAAGAGACTTCTGAAAGTTTGCATAATTTAAAAACACTTCATGTGTTAATGGAAAAGGACTGAGAATAGAAATAAATCTTTTCTATAAATAATCAATGCTATTAAAATGTCAAGGTAAAATGCTCCTGAGATAGGGACAAAGACAGATAGTCTTCTAGGGTTTTATCTGGAGAGCATCAGGCTGTGCACCAAAATGACTTCTTAGCCATTTTGCTTATTTATTGGTTTATATATCTGTCTCCAACTACTTCCATAAATGACTCCATCCAGATTCAAAATGATACTATGTGTGTGTGTATATATGCATACATATAATATATACATACCATATATGTGTATACACACACACAAACTGGAGAAAAACTAAACCAAAGATATATGGAAAAAACTGCAGCTGTTGATGGGCAATTGAGAGGGTGTGACACCTCTCTCAATGCCCTTACCAGGTGATAGTACAATGATTTGTTAACATGTTCATTTTACCAATAGACTTGCTACTCTCTGAAAACAGTTTTCATCTTATTCATCTTTGTATCTCATTTGCCCAGCACAACATATTTCAGAGGCTCAGTAAATGCTTATCACCACCACTACGGATAAATGCATGAATTCATTAATTTCTTTTTATGCCTGGGCAAAAGACTTTATGTGCTCATTCTTTCACTTTTTATTTTGTATTGGGGTATATCCAATTAACAATGTTGTGACAGTTTCAGGTGAAAAGCAAAGAGACACAGCCGTTCATATACATTCCCCCCAAACTCCCCTTCCATCCAGACTGCCACATAACATTGAGCAGAGTTCCCTACACTATACAGGAGGCCCTTGTTGGTTATCTATTTTAAATATAGCAATGTATACCTGTCCATCCGAAACTCCCTAACTATCCCTCCCCGCATCCTTCCCCCTGACAAGCATACGTTTGTTCTTTAAGTCTGCCAGTCTCTGTTTTGTAAAAAAGCTCATTGGTATCATTCCTTTCTAGATTCCATACATAAGGGATGTCATATGATATTTCTCCTTCTCTGTCTTCCATGAGCTCATTAATTTTGATTGATAAATATTGAATCTCCAAATTTCCTGAAAGCCTGAGATTAGAAACAAACAAACAAACAAACACTAAGGAAAAGAATGGTGTACTTCAGGAACGTATCATTCCAGAAAGAATCATTTGGTAAGCTATAAAATAGCTTAGACTAAATCAGAGGGACAAACAAGCTGGAATAAGATGGAATTATTTGAATGAATTAACAAAGGAAGGAATAAGAAATATATGGCCATTTCTGTCCCTCCAAGTAACCCAAATCTCAGTGCCCACACTGAGATGCTCTACTGATTCTAGGGTTGCAAAGATGAATAAAACAAAACCACAGCCCTTACAATGCTTTGGTAGTGAGGCCTGTTCCTCAGCCTTTGGCTGCACATTCAAATTACCTGGAGAGATTTTAAGTACTAATACTCAAGGACTATCTCTGCCACCAGAGAAATTAAATCAGACCCTCTGGGAATGAGGCCCACCCCAGCATCAGTATCTTTTAAAGCTCCCCAGGAGATTCCAATTACAGACAAAGATGGAGACCACTGGCTTCTAGCCTAGTGGAGAAAAGTAATGAAACCAAGTTCATTATAGAAATTGAGAATATATCTTGAGTAAACAACTGAATGGAAAAAGTGTTCATTTAACATCTACTAAATCCTAAACAAGGTTCCCTGTGCTTTGCTTCTGTCATTTCATTCTCATGGCATCCGTAGGAGGTAAGCATCATTACCCACAATTTAAAGACTAGAATCAGTCATAGATGATGGAGACAAAGTATTTGCTATAAGAAACTCCCCCTTGCCAAAACAAAACCCCCAAAGAAGGTAGATTTAAGAAACAGATACTGTGGAAAAAAGAAGAGGAAGCTCAAATGGAACACAAGAGACCTGGGTTCAAATCTAATTTCTGTCACTCACTGGATGATAGTCCCTTGATTTATTAGGCTAACTAGAATGGGAGTGATAGGGTAAAAATCTAAAATTCTATAATTTTAGCAAAAGTATACTTAGAGGCAAAAGTAATATCACTGTGGTGGTTGCAAGTAAAGAGAGTAGGCAGATGCCACAGGTGGAGGGCTGACCACCAATCTAGCCTTCAAGAGGCTAGAATCTGGCTGAGGTCGCCACAGTTTACAGTTAGTTCTTGACTTTGCAAATCTGAAAATCTGTTTGTGAGGATACTGGCTCTGAGGTATTGACACATAATAATTCAGTCTTCAAGAGTCTGATGTATAAGACAGTCTGCCCAAGTATTGCTATGTAAAGAGAGAGATGTTTCTATTAACTTTATCACTGCAGATGGTGACTGCAGCCATGAAATTAAAAGACGCTTACTCCTTGGAAGCAAAGTTATGACCAACCTAGATAGCATATTCAAAAGCAGAGACATTACTTTGCCAGCAAAGGTCCATCTAGTCAAGGCTATGGTTTTTCCAGTAGTCATGTATGGATGTGAGAGTTGGACTGTGAAGAAAGCTGAACACCGAAGAAATTGATGCTTTTGAACTGTAGTATTGGAGAAGACTCTTGAGAATCCCTTGGACTGCAAGGAGATCCAACCAGTCCATTGTAAAGGAGATCAGTCCTGGATGTTCTTTGGAAGGAATGATGCTAAAGCTGAAACTCCAATACTTTGGCCACCTCATGTGAAAAGTTGACTCATTGGAAGACTCTGATGCTGGGAGAGATTGGTGGCAGGAGGAGAAGGGGAGACAGAGGATGAGATGGCTGGATGGCATCACCAACTCAATGGACATGAGTTTGAGTGAACTTCGGGAGTTAGTGATGGACAGGGAGGCCTGGCGTGCTGCAATTCATGGGGTCGCAAAGACTCAGACATGACTGAGTGACTGAACTGAACTGAGCGACTGAACTGAACTGACTGAACTTGCAGTCTCAGTGGTGTTCATAGATTCATGTTCATTACACTTCAAACTCTTGAAGGAAACAAAAATAGAACTGAGAAGATAAGAAGAAAAAAGGTCCTTGTCCAAGCTTTTGCCTCCAATGGCTGTACTGTCTTGGGCAAACCATTTAATATTTCTGAGCATGAGGACTCCTTTGTGAGGGAGAAAAAGACTATTTCTTTTGCACATAAAATTTTTAAAATAATACATTAATTTAACCATGCAGTAGATACAGAGGAACTTAGTAAAATGTTTTTCCTAATTTTCCACCTGATCATCTTGACTGGGTTTGATATACTCCGATAATCTCTACCAAGGATTTACTGCAACAAATCACCAATCTCATTTGCTTTGCTTAAATTCTCTTTCATTGCACTTTGAACTTTCTGTTTACCTTCTGAAGACATTGCACTCTTTCCCTCAGGTTCCAACAACCCTCTGTATAGAGCTTTACAATTTCTCATTATCTCTTATGGTCACTTATGAACTTGGTAACATCTCTAAGAAAAAGGCAGAATATGTGGTATCGTTCTTTCCACTTCTCAAATGACAGGTAAGTGACACAGTGGGGAGGTGACAGAGTCAAATCCCTTTTATTGATTCCAAGAGTTCCCTTCACTTATCAGTGAGTTCCTTGACTCCATCCACTTCCATGAGTTCTCATGAGGCTTCAGGCAGTCATTCTATCCCTGGGTTCTAAGTTCTCCACTCTAGAGAGAAAGCTGTTTCTCCATGTCACTGAGCTTTGGTGAGATGTTTTAGGGCAGTGTTTGAAGAAAAGACCATAAAAATGGAGAAATATTGAAAAACGTAGTATCAACTAAAATTAATTAAAGAAGTCTATGAATCAGTCCCATGGGCACAAAGTTTAAGAGGCTAGGGGATCTTTCAATCCAGAAAGAAAGAAGACCAAGCAGCAAACTCATTAATTTTCTTTATCTACATCAACAGTTAGGACAAGGGATGGTGATCAGCTGTTCTCAGAATGCAATATTAGAAGATATGCAACCACAGGGATTAAGATCAGAGCTTCCTTACTGCAAGGATAATTAAACATGAGAACAGAACTCAAAAGCGAGCTTCCTGTGTAGTTACTATTTCTGATGATGTTAAAAGTCTTCATTCTCATGGGCAGGAGCATGGGGACACAGGTGACTGAATGACATATCCTGTCCCCACTCTGGGCAAAATATCTGCTTCATGAAGTAACAAAGATGAGGGGTGAATAATTTTTAAAGCATGCTCAGCATCACAGTATTACATATTTGGAAAATTCAAATGGCTTTATTATTTTCATAATGTAAACTAAAAAGGTCAAGTGTGCCAAAAATGTGTGTACTGTGAGTAAGGAAAATTCTTAATAGAGGAGGGTAAGAATCATGAGAATAGTTTACATTTAGAAAATGAGTACAGAAGTGGAAAAAACAAAGCCTTAATGAGCACTTATAATACATTCTGTTTCAATGACAAGCAGAAAGCAGAATCAGCTTGGTGGCAGCAGACCAGACTTGAGGTCCAGAGCTTTTCCATATTAGAGGTCCTACTACCAGCCTGTATAGATACCTGTTTTCGATCATACATTTATCCAGTGAGAGCCTAATTACAGCAGAGCTGCAGTTAGACACTCAAGCCAAGCAAATGAAGCACTATCTCTGACCTAGAAAGAAAGCTTACAGTCTAGTGTTGAATGCAGGTAGTATGATATATGTAAACAAGGGGATGGAGTGTAGCAAGATTGGACCCCAGAAGAACAGGGAACCAAAAATAAAGAGGGCTTAGGGCTGAGATTTACTAAGTAAAAGTAAAGCTTAGCCTTCCCTGAGCACAAGAAATAAAGAACATGGGTTTAGAAAGCAGTAAAAACAAGAGCAAAAAGGCTTCAACTCCTTCTTGTTGACACATGATATAGTATCCCTAACCTTAAACAAATGTATAATCAAATATACAAAAAGCCATACAGTAAGTACTGAATAGAGCTGTTATGTATTTACCAAACAGATTCATGGAAACAGTTCCTTAAATCTGAGATCAGAATATACAAGGCAAATTTTTGGTCACTTGAAGCTGCTATGGATATGTAATTAAAAAAATTTTTTTTCCACAATGACCTCATTTTTTCCCCTGTGAGATGCAGATGCATGGAAAGTTTCAAATTTTAAATTTACTCTGTGTTGGAGTTATTCATGTGAAAAAATAATCTTAAATGATTTTTACAGCATAAAACTGATGGTTGGCTTCTTCTTTTTCTTTTTCTTCAGCTGCTCAAGTGTCAGAAACAGCTGAATAGATCTTCCTCACAACATTCAACCAAAAAAACTCACCTTTTGGATGAAATCAAGCATGAAATTTAAAGCCCAAAGGATAATTTTTCAGCAAGTTCCAAGTGAGTGAAACATGTTAGGGAGGCCAATGACTGAAATCTCAGGAGTAGCATCCTTCTTGGCAAAGAACCTGATGGTCAAGCCAGCTCAGGTCACAACCTATTCAGCATGCACAGTGTGTATATGATAAGAGGACATGATCCCTGCTCTCAAGTGGTTTGGATCCTAACAAGCAGTTAAATAAACAACAGTGTCAATTGGTGAAAGCAAATTAAATTCTATCTCACTTTTTTTTAATGTAATTATGAATTTTATTTTTATGATGAGAACTTTTAATATCTACTCTTTCAGCAACTTTCAGTCATACAATGTGGTATTGCTAATTATTGTGACCAAGCTGTACATCACATCCCCATTACTCATTTATAACTCAAAGTGTTTATCTTGTGATTATCTTCACTTTTTAAATATATATACTTTTTAAAATTCAGATCCAAATGAGTAACTGACACTCTTGTTCAATCCTATGTGGGAAGCAAATTCAAGATACTATCTGTATATTGTTTCCAAATTGAAGAATGTTCAACATACTGAGCATTAAGCACGAGTTGAAGGATACTCAAGATACTACTGGAGAAGGCAATGGCACCCCACTCCAGTACTCTTGCCTGGAAAATCCCATGGGCAGAGGAGCTGCAGTCCATGGGGTTGCTAAGAGTCCAACACGACTGAGCGACTTCACTTTCACTTTTCACTCTCATGCATTGGAGAAGGAAACGGCAACCCACTCCAGTGTTCTTGCCTGGAGAATCCCAGGGACGGGGAAGCCTGGTGGGCTGCAGTCTATGGGGTCGCACAAAGTCGGACACGACTGAAGCGACTTAGCAGCAGCAGCAAGATACTACCTATGTGTTAGGTGCAAGTTGAAGGATATTCAAAATACCACTGTGTTGAAGGATGTTGCAATGGTTCATTTTATGTCAACTTGACTGGGCCATAGAGTTCTCAGATTTTGGTCAAGCATTGTTCTGGGTGTTCCTATGAAGATACTTTGAGATGAGATTAATACTTCAATTGGTAAAGTAAAGCATAGTGTCCTCTATAATGTGGGTGGGCCTTATCCAACTCATCCAATTAGGTGAAGGCCTGAAAAGAAAAAAGACTACCGTCTACCAACCCTTAGGTAAGAGAGAATTCACCACCAGACTGCCATTGGACTTCATCTACAACACTGGCTTTTCCTGCCTGATGGATGGCCCTTGAACTTGCACCCTGGCTCTCTTCTTGGTCCTCCGGTTTGCTTGCCCACATGCAGATTGGACCTGAAAAGCCTTCATAACCACATGAACCAATTGCTTATTATCTATCTCCTATTGCTTCTATTCCTCTGGAGAGTCTTAACACAGATGCTAAGGTTTTAACTGCATGATAAGCACATACTGACAGATGCCTTTCACATCGATTTTGTTTCTGACACTCCCACTCTCACTGTCACATGCTTCCTTATAAGTTAGGATTTACCCTTCTGCCCAACCTAGCATGAAATTCCCAGAGTTAGTCAATCCTTGGGTAAGACAACTAGGTCAAGACATGTCTAATACAGTCTGAAACACAATGCACATACACACAAAAAGAACCAGACAAGCAGTTAAGAAAACTGGATTGGGTTTAATGCCTGCTCTTCTATAATTCAAAATGGATTCACCTTGGGAAATCTCTGAAGTAAACACTCTGTTTTAGTTTCACATGTACAATTCTTATAATAGGCAGAATATTAAAGGGAATTTGGGGGAATGAGAAGCCTTGAGTCCCCCCACTCAGCTTTCTCCTTGGGCCCTGTCTACCCCTTGGACTCCTGTGCTGAATCTGGGGACAGTTCCCAGGGTGAAAATCACCACTCTCATTAAACAAAGAGCAGGACATATGCTTCTTAGTTCTCGTCCAGGTTCTGGAAAAGAACTGGCTGCCTGACTGGATAACAGAGCAAGCACTGCTTGACCACCCTGTACTTCCGTGTCCTCAACAGGAAAACACAGATGAAGATGCATACAGGCCCACACTGACTTGCCTCCCAGTAATCCTGGGAGGATAAATTAGGCTCCACCTGCTAAGTGTCTTGAGTTTCTAAGAAAAGGAGAAGGAGGTGGGCCTGGGGTGGGTGTGGGATGCTACCTGAGGCCTAATTAACAGCCAGGCTTTGACAGTCCCACTGAGAGAAACCTGCTGCCCTAATTACCACAGGCAAGTGCTCCTCTGGAAGAGAGTTTGTTTAGACATTTGGGTCCAAGGCAGAGCATTTGCAAACAAGAAGGATAATTTAAGAGTCAAGAATACAGTGATTTGTTTGAGGGTAGAAAGAAAGACATGGAAGGAAAAAAAAAACCAAAACCTTCTAACTGATCAGCTCTTCCCCAGGGTATGTACACTTAGTCCCTTCCCAGGCCAAAGAAGGCAATTTAATTGTTCATAACTTTATTGACTTGACAAGGCAAGCTATTGTTGCTTCTTCCTTTTCCCTCACCCTCAATGCAATCAAACACTAAATCCTGACCAAGTCATTCCCCACACCGAGGCTAAAATGATCTTTCCAAAACATAAATATGGCTCTGTCAGTCCCCCACGTAAAGCACTGTAATGGATTTCCACTCTTATTGGCCATAAACACATCTAAGTGTTCTCAATCTGGCTTATTGAAAGCCGAGCAAAATGTGCTTTGCCTCAGTCTCCAAGTCTCCTTTGCACCAGACCTCCTGGTTGTTGTTGGTTCCCTGAAAAGCTCACACAGGGCCAGAGTCTCTCACCTCTCACATTTCTAAGATGTCATATCCTTACTTAGAACAATCTAATCCTTGCAGACACTTTATATACTATTCTTCAGGGTCTCCAGCTAAAAAGCCATTCCTTCAAGGGTCCCTTCTCTCACATTTGGACTATGTCCATGTCCTGCTTGTGACTCTCTGTGTCCCCTGCTATGATAAGCATCACATTTCACTGTTAATACCTGTTAATTGTCTGCTCAACCCAGAGATCTAACCTAGGTCTCCCACATTGCAGGCAGATTCTTTACAGTCTGAGCCACCAGGGAAGTCCAACTGTTTGCTTAGCCACTCCTGAGAGTAAGACTCTTACCTGTCTCATTTGTCAGAAATGTTCTGGGTACACGTTTGAAAAATGAATGAGTGAACCCATCTTACTTCAGGAAAGTAACTTGAAAGAGGGCAGGGAACACAGAGAAACTGTTCCAAAGGAAACTCAAGAGTTCTGACTTCCCTCCCATTGCTTTCTGGCAGGGTAAATTATACAAAGCTGAGATTGTTGTGAAGATATGTATGCACTGGCAAAAAAAGGGAATTGTAAGCATGTTACCCCCAGGGTGAGGAAGAGATAAGAGATAAAAATGGAAAGGTCCTGGTATGCATTGGCCAGGGCATTGAGCAATATTACCAGTGATAGATGACACTAAGATTGTTGTTATCTTTCACAGATTTAAAACTAGATCTCATTCTACAAGCTTAGAGAGCCCTTCACAATGCACATTTTCTTTTAGGTGGTCTCTTGCTCAGCTAAGTCAAAAGCAAAACTATATGCCTAGATGAACTTACTCCAGAAGTATGAAGGCTTTTTGTGTTTGAACATAAAGTAAAAAGATAACCAAAGGGAAATGGCAATGCCTGAGTGAAAAGTAGATGCTTCTCCATATGTTTAAGATCAGTTTATTTCAAATTGAGAGTTATAAATTATTAGTGGGCAATGAAACCCATCTGGAAAGTCAACGGTCACATTTTTCTTATTGCCATTGATTGTGTTTTGCAATTTTAGAGAGTTTTCTATGTTAATAAACGTTTAGATTTAAACTAACTTGTCTTTTTACTTTTTCATAGATACTAAAGATAAGTATTATTTATCTATTTTTATTATTTTTTATTGAAGGATAATAGCTTTACAGAATTTTGCTGTTTTCTGTCAAATCTCAACATGAATCAGCCATAGGTATACATATATCCCCTCCCTTTTGAAACTCCCTCTCATCCTCCCCTCCCCATCCCACCCCTGTAGGTTGATACAAAGCCCCTGTTTGAGTTTCCTGAGCCATACAGCAAATTCCGGTTAAATATCTATTTTACATATGGTAATGTAAGTTTCCATGTTACTCTTTCCACACATCTCACCCTCTCCTCCTCTCTGCTCATGTCCATAAGTCTATTCTCTATGTCTGTTTCTCCACTGTTGCCCTGTAAATATATTCTTCAGTACCATTCTTTAAAAATCCCATTATGTATGCATTCAGTTCAGTTCAGTCACTCAGTCAGGTCCAACTCTTTGTGACCCCATGGACTGCAGCATGCCAGGCCTCACTGCCCATCACCAACTTCCTGAGTTTACTCAAACTCATGTCCATTGAGTCAGTGATGCCATCCAACATCTCATCCTCTGTCATCCCTTTCTCCTCCCACCTTAAATCTTTCCCAGCATCAGGGTCTTTTCAAATGAGTCAGTTCTTCACATCAGGTGGTCAAAGTACTGGAGTTTCACCTTCAGTATCAGTCCTTCCAATGAATATTCAGGACTGAATATATGTGTTAGAATATGGTATTTATCTTTCTCTTTCTGACTCACTTTACTCTGTATAATAGGTTCTTGGTTCATCCACCTCATCAGAACTGACTCAAATGTGTTCCTTTTTATGGCTGAGTAATATTCCATTGTGTATATGCACAACTTTTTTATCCATTCATCTGTCAATGGACATCTAGGTTGCTTCCATGTTCTAGTTATTGTAAATAGTGTTGCAATGAACAATGGGATACATGAGTCTCTTTCAGTTTTGGTTTCCTTAGGGTATACGCCTAGGGAGTGGGATTGCTGGGTTGTATGGTGGTTTTATTCCTAGTTTTTTAAGGAATCTCCATACCATCTTCCATAGTGGCTATACCAATTTACATTCCCACCAACAGGGCAAGAGCACTACCGTTTCTCTACACCCTCTCCAACAGGTATTGTATGTAGACTTTTGATGATGGAAATTCTAACTGGTGTGAGGTGATACCTCATTGTAGTTTTGATTTGCATTTTTCTAATAGTGAGTGATGTTGAGCATCTTTTTATATGTTTATTAGCCATCTGTATGTCTTCTTTGGAGAAATGTCTGTTTAGGTCTTTCTCTCATTTTTTTGATTGGGTTGTTTGTTTTTCTGGTATTGAGTTGTATGAGCTGCTTGTATATTTTGGAAATTAATCCTTTGTCAGTTATTTCATTTGCTATTATTTTCTCCCATTCTAAGAGTTGTCTCATCACCTTGCTTATAGTTTCCTTTGCTGTGCAAAATCTTTTAAGTTTAATCAAGTCCTACTTGTTTACTTTTGTTTTTATTTCCATTACTGTAGGAGGTGGGTCATAGGGGATCTTGCTTTGATTTATGTCATCAAGTATTCTGCCTATGTTTTCCTCTAAGAGTTTTATAGTTTCTGGTCTTACATTTAGGTCTTCAGTCCATTTTGAGTTTATCTCTGTGTATGGTGTTAGGAAGTGTTCTAATTTCATTCTTTTACATGTAGCTGTTCAGTTATCCCAGCACCACTTATTGAAGAGGCTGTCTTTGCCCCATTGTATATTCTTGCCTCCTCTGTCAAAAATAAGGTACCCATAGATGTATGAGTCTATCTCTGGACTTTCTATCTTGTTCCATTGATCTATATTTCTGTTTTTGTGCCAGTGCCATACTGTCTTCATGACTGTAGCTTTGTAGTATAATCATAAGTCAGGAAGGTTGATTTCTACAGCTCCATTCTTGTTTCTCAAGACTGCTTTGGCTATTCAGGGGTTTTGGGGTTTCCATATGAATTGTGAAATTTTTGTTCTAGTTCTGTGAAAAATGCCATTGGTAATTTGATAGGGATAGCATTAAATCTGTAGATTGTGTTTGGTAGTATAGTTATTTTCACAATATTGATTCTTCCTACCCAGGAACATGGAATATATCGCCATTTGTTTATGTCATCTTTGAATTCTTTCATCAGTTCAGTTCAGTCGCTCAGTTGTGTCTGACTTTTTCACCCCCATGGTTGCTGTCATGTCTGACTCTCTTCACCCCCATGGACTGCAGCATGGCAGGTCTCCCTGTCCATCGCCAACTCCCAGAGTTTACTCAAACTTATGCCTACTGAGTTAGTGATGCCATCCAACCATCTCAACCTTTGTCATCCCCTTCTCCTCACACCTTCAATCTTCCCCAGAATCAGGGTCTTTTCAAATGAGACAGTTCTTTGCATCAGGTGGCCAAAAGACTGGAGCTGGAGCTTCAGTATCAGTCCTTCTGATGAATATTCAGGACTGATTTCCTTTAGGGTGGATTGTGTGGATGTCCTTGCTGACCAAGGGACTCTCAAGAGTCTTCTCCAACACCACAGTTCAAAAGCATCAATTCTTCAGCACTAAGTTTTCTTCACAGTCCAACTCTCACATCCATACATGACCACTGGAAAAACCATAGCCTTGACTAGATGGACCTTTGTTGGTAAAGTAATATCTCTGCTTTTTAATATGCTGTCTAGGTTAGTCATAACTTTTCTTCCAAGGAGTAAGCAACTTTTAATTTCATAGCTGCAGTCACCATCTGCAGTGATTTTGGAGCCCAAGAAAATAAAGTCTGTCACTGTTTCCACTGTTTCCCCATCTGATTTCTTTCATCACTGTCTTATAATTTTCTGTGTACAGTCCTTTTGTCTCCATAGGTAAGTTTATTCCTAGATATTTAATTCTTCTTGTGAGCAATGGGGAATGGGATCGATTCCTTCAATTTCTGATTTTTCATTGTTAGTATATAGAAATGCAAGTAATTTCTGTGTATTGATTTTGTGTCCTGCAACTTTGCTAAGTTCACTGATTAGCTCTAGTAATTTTCTGATACTATCTTTAGGGTTTTCTATGTACAGTATCATGTCATCTGCAAACAGTGAGAGCTTTACTTCTTCACTTCTGATCTGGATTCCTTTTATTTCTTTTTCCTCTCTGATTGCTGTAGATAGGACTTATAGAACGATATTGAATAATAGTGACAAAAGTGGACACCCTTGTCTAGTTCCTGATCTTAGGGGGAATGCTTTCAGTTTTTTCACTATTGAGAATGTTTGCTGCAGGCTTATCATACATGGCCTTTACTATGTTGAGGTAGATTTCTTCTATGCCCATTTTTGAAGAGTTTTAATCATAAATGGGTGCCAAATTTTGTCAAAGGCTTTTTCTGCATCTATTGAGATTATCATATGGTTTTCCTCTTTCAATTTTGTTAATATGCTGTATTACATTTTTATTTGCATACATTGTGTATACTGAAGAATCCTTGCATCCCTGGAATAAACCCAACTTGATCATGGTGTATGACCTTTTTGATGTGTTGCTGAATTCTGCTTGCTAAAATTTTGTTGAGGATTTTTGCATCTATGGTCATCAGTGATATTGGCCTGTAGTTTTCTTTTTTGTGTTGTCTTTGTCTGATTTTGCTATCAAGGTGATGGTGACCTCAAAGAATGAATTTGGAAGTGTTCTTTTCTCTGCAATTTTTAAAAAGAGTTTTAGAAGGATACACATTAGCTCTTCTCTAAATATTCAATAGAATTCTTCTGTGAAGCCATCTGGTCCTGGACTTTTGTTTTTTGGCAGACTTTTGATCACAGGTTCAATTTTGGTGCTTGTGATTGGGTTGTTCATAATTTCTATTTCTTCCTGGTTCAGAAGACTGAACTTTTCTAAGGATCTGTGCATTTCTTCTGGGTTATCTATTTTATTGCCATATAGTTGTTCATAATAGTCTCATAATCCTTTGTATTTCTTCATTGTCTGTTGTTACCTTTCCTTTTTCATTTCTAATTTTGTTGATTTGATTCTTCTCTCTTTTTTTTTCCTTCATGAGTCTGGCTAAAGGTTTGTCAATTTTGTTTATCTTCTCAAAGAACCAGCTTTTAGTTTTATTAGTCTTTACCATTATTTCTTTCATTTCTTTTCCATTTATTTCTGCTAGTATTTTTATAATTTCTTTAATTCTACTAATTTTGGGGGTTTTGTTCATATTTTTCCAGTTGTTTTAGGTGTAAAGTTAGGTTGTCTATTCGATGTTTTTCTTATTTCTTGAGATAGGATTGTATCGCTATAAACTTCCCTCTTAGGACTGCTTTTGCTGCATCCCATAGGTTTTGAGTTGTTGTGTTTTCATTGTCATTTGTTTCTAGAAATTTTTTGATTTCCCTTTGATTTCTTTAGCAACCTGTTGGTTATTTACAAATGTGTTGTTTAATCTCCATATGTTTGTGTTTCTAACAGTTTTTTTCTTGTAATTGATATCTAGTCTCATAGCATTTTGGTCGGAGAAGATGCTTGATATGATTTCAAGATGGCAGCACACCAGGCCTCCCTGTCCATCACCAACTCCCGGAGTTTACCCAAACCCATGTCCATTGTGTTGGTGATGCCATCGAACCATCTCATCCTCTGTCATCCCCTTTTCCTCCCGCCCTCAATCTTTCCCAGCATCAAGGTCTTTTCAAATGAGTCAGCTCCTTGCATCAGGTGGCCAAAGTATTGGAGTTTCAGTTTCAAAATCAGTTCTACCAATGAACACCCAGGACTGATCTCCTTTAGGATGGACTGGTTGGATCTCTTTGCAGTCCAAGGGACTCTCAAGAGTCTTCTCTAACACCACAGTTCAAAAGCATCAATTCTTTGGTGCTCAGCTTTCTTTATAGTCCAACTCTCACATCCATACATGACTACTGGAAAAACCATAGCCTTGACTAAGTGAGATTAAAATAAATATTCAAAAATGAGAAACCAAAAATGAACCCCACATAAATGGCAGTTACAAAATCAAGCAAGTAATAATTAAAATAATAGAATATACACATATACATATATACCCATATGCAAAGTGAAAACAGTCGAAAAATAAAGTATAGTAGATTGACCCGGTGAACAAAGGAAATCAAAAATTATATTTACCAGTTAAGAACAAAACTAACTTAAGCAAAACTAACTTAAGCACAAACTGGAAAACAAAGCTAAAGCAAGGTGCCAAGTGGGGAATAAAGCAATGAACACAAAACTAACAAATATGTTGCGAGGAGAAGAAAGAAAGAAAGGAAGGATATGCAAAGTTAAACAGAGGTAGATGAAGAAGATTTATATAACGATTAGCTGCAAGGGGAAAAGAACAGGAGGAAAGGCAAACAAAGGAATAAATGTAGAAAAATATTTAAAAATAGATTAAATATTAAAAATTAGAATTATAATAAAGAGAAAAGAAAAAGAAAAAAACAGAAGAAAAAAGAATAAAGGAAAACTCCATAGAGCGGCAAAAGCCTAGTGTAGAGGCAGAGATTTATAACAACAATAGAAAGTATGACTGAATATACACATACACATATACACCCATAAGCAAAATCAAAACAGCCCAACAAAAATAAAGTAAAATAGATTGACCTGGTGAACAAAGGAAACCAAAAATTATATCTACCAGAATAAAACTAATTAAAGCATAAACTGGAAAACAAAACTAAAGCAAGGTGCCAACTTGGGAATAAAGTAATGAAAATAAAGTAACAAATATGTTGAGAGAAAACCAGAGAAAGAAATGAAAGAATAGATATGCAAAGTTAAACAGAGGTAGGTAAAGAAGATTTATATACATTAAAGATTAACTGCAAGGGGAAAAGAACAGTAGTTAAAGCAAACAAAGGAATAAATATAGAAAAATAGGTTTAAAAGATTAAAATTAGAAAAGAGAAAAAAAAAAAAAACTCCACAGAACTTCAAAAGCCCAATGTAGAGGCAGAGGTTTATGACAACAATAAAAAATGTGACTGAGGAAAACACACACACACACACACACACACACACACACAAGCTTAGTTGGATTTCTTAGCACCAATAAAACCGACAACTACAACAGAGGAGGGAAGGGGCGGGGAGAGAAATAAAAATCCAAAAGATTCTACAGAACAAGTCAAAAAAATAAGAATAATAAACGTTTTTCTTGAGTCACTGCTATCAGAGTCCTTTCCCTTGCTGGGACTCACAGTCCACCTCGCCTCCCTAGGATGCCCTCCAGCACTTCTGATCTCTGGACCTGATGTGGGGGCAGCTCAGATTCTAATCTGGTCCTATTCCCGTGTGTTCTTGCCTCCGTTTTCTTTTGTGGGAGCTCTCAATGACCTTTTATATATTCCATAGACCCAGAGTCTGCTTAGTTGATCGTGTGGATTTAATCTACAGCTTGTACAGCTGGTGGGAAAGTTTTGGGTCTTCTTCCTTAGCCACACTGCCCCTGGGTTTCAATTGTGGTTGTATTTTCACCTCTACATGTGGGTCATCCACTGTGGTTTAGCTTCTGAGGCTGCCCTGGAGGGTCTGGGTTTGCCCCTGTGAGGGCCAGGTGTGGAGGTGATGCAGCTGCTTGGGTTGCAGGGGTTTTGGCAGCACCATTTACTCAGGGGGTTGGCAGCTAGGGCAGCAAGAAATAGAGTGCTCTAGAAGGGTATGGCCACTAGTATTGGCCAACACGCTCCAGTATTCTTGCCCCTTCTCTGACGGAGAAGCTTGGCAAGCCACAGTCTACTGGGTTGCAAAGAGTCAGACACGACTGAAGTGACCCTGTGTGTGTAGATGACAAGACTTCTTTTGCCTGTGGCAGCTCTGCCCCAGTGAGAGGTGAGCGTGAAGATGGCACAGCTGCTTGGCTTGCAGGAACCCTGGCAGCACCAAGTGTGCAGGGACATGGACTGCCTCCACTGCAGGAGTATGACCCTATCAGAGTCTTTTTCGAGCCTCCTGTAGCTGGCGATCAGAAGGCCACTTTGGCCAGTCTTTCTCCATAGCTCCATCTGTTCACACACTTAGAGGGCTCCCCTGCCTGGGGTCATTCTCTGTTGTTTGGTGCATCAAGACATAGAGGGCCCCCTGACTGGTATAGAATAGACACCAATCTGTTCTATAGATTGGTGTATCAGTCACTGAAAGGTGCACTCTGGGTAGGGTCCTGCTCTGTAGTTCAGCACATCAGGTGTTTGATGGGCCAGCCTCTCTATTGTTCAGCTGCCAATGCTGGTGGGTGAGAGGAGACGGGCTTCAGTGACGGCTCCATCCCCTACACGTGACTCAGCAGTATCACCTTGCTTCTGTGGCTGCCTGGCTTTCCTCCACTGGCATTTCCAACCATGATCTTGTTCCTTACATCCCCTCAAGCCATCTCTCCACAGTCAATAGCAGCCCTCACCCTGGGATTGCTCCACAATCATTTTCCAGGAGACCAGCGTTCCTGTCCAGGGTATGTACAACTGTGGAAAGGACTGTCTGATTCTCATTCCATTTAGGCTGCCACAGATCAGCTGTTTCACTCTCATCCTTAAATGTTTCTCCTTTGAATCAGACAACTGTCTTGCTATAGGGATCAGAGCCCTGCTTCACTTCCCCCCACCTACTGAGGGCAGGTCCAGTCCTATTAACACTCCTGTTCCCCACACCATACCCCCCAGTTCCTCATCCTACTAAGTTTTGCATGGTTCTATATATTCTTTTCCATTTGTCAGGTACTTCTGTCCACTCTCAGCTGGTGTTCTGCATGCATTTCTGTGTCTGAAGGTGCATTCCTGATGTATCCCTGGAGAGATGTACTCCATGTCCACCTACACCTCTGCCATCTTGTTCTCCAGTATTATTTATTATTTTATAAGTTTCTCAGTTATATATATTGAGCATATACTGAGTTGTAATTTGAAATATAATTATTTGGAGCCAGAGATTCAACTGCCAACATTTGTTGGATCATAGAAAAAGCTAGAGAATTTCAGAAAAGCATCTACTTCTGCTTCATTGACTACCCTAAAGCCTTTGACTGTGTAGATCACAAAAACTGTGGAAAATTCCTAAAAAGATGGGAATACCAGGCTATCCTACCTGCTTCCTGCAAAACCTATATGCAGGTCAAGAAGCAATAGTTAGAACCAGACAAGGAACAACGGACTGATTCCAGACTGGGAAAGGAGTACGTCAGTGTTGCATATTGTCACCCTGCTTATTTAACTTCAATGCAGAGTACATCATGTGGAGTGCTGGGCTGGAGGAAGCACAAGCTGGAGTCAAGATTGCTGGGAGAAATATCAATAACCTCAGCTTTCATCCCAGTCGACCAGAAATGTGGCACAGGATATCATATGTGTATAAATGCAAGTAGAAAGACTGATCCAGATAGTAGAGGAGGCTGTAACATAACCATGTATTTGCAATGCTTCACAAACTTTGTGACCCTCCAAATAATTATTATTGTTGTTCAGTTACTCAGTCATATCTGACTCTTTGCAACCCCACAGACTGCAGCACCCCAGGTTTCCCTGTCCTTCACTGTCTCTCAGAGTTTGCTCAAACTCATATCCATTGAGTCAGTGATACCATCCAACCATCTCATCCTCTGTCGTCTCCTTCTCTCGCCTTCAACATTTCCCAGCATCAGGGTTTTTTTCAATGAGTCAGCTCTTTGCTTCAGGTGACTGAAGTATTAGAGCTTCAGCTTCAGCATCAGCCTTTCCATTAACTATTCAAGGTTGATTTCCTTTAGGATAGACTGGTTTGATCTCCTTGCAGTCCAAGGGACTCTCAAGAGTCTTCTCCAACACCACAGTTCAAAAGCATCAATTCTTTGGTGCTTAACCTTTTTATTGTCCAACTCTCACATCTATATGTGACTACTAGAAAAACCATAGCTTTGACTATATGGACCTTTGTAGGCAAAGTAATGTCTCTGCTTTTAATACACTGTCTAGGTTTGTCAAAGTTTTTTTTCCAAGAAGCAAGTTTCTCAATTTCATGGCTGCAGTCACTGTCCACAATGATTTTGGAGCCCAAGAAAATAAAGTTTGTCACTGTTTCCATTTTTTCTCCATCTGTTTGCCATGAAGTGATGGGACTGGATGCCATGATCTTAGTTTTTTTAATGGAATACACAATAGAATACTACTCAACCATAAATAGGAACAAAATGGTGCCATTTGCAGCAATACGGACACAACCAGACATTATCATACTAAGTAAAGTAAATCAGAAAGAGAAACACAAACACCATAAAACTTACATATGGAATCTAAACTATGACACAAATGAACCTATCTAGAAAACAGATGCAGACACACAGAGAACAGACTGATGGTTCCTAAGCGGGTGGGTGGGGGGTCAGACGAAAGTGTGGGAGGTGGGGGTTATCATAGTACAGAGAATGATATTGAATGTCCTGTGAGAAATCATGATGGTAAAGAACATTTTCAAAAAAGAATGTGTGTGTGTGTGTGTGTGTGTGTGTGTGTGTATGCTATCACTGAATCACTTTGCTGCACAGCAGTAATTAAGACAATACTGTAAATCAACTATACTTCAATTAAAAAACAAAAAGAAGATAAGAAAAAAAGCACCAGCTAAGAGAAGATGCCAAAATATCCCAATATCAAGATATGGAGAGAGGTTCTCAAGGCAAAGACACAGAACCTGGGCAGGTAAGCATTAAGAAATTAACTATCTTAGGTTTAGTCAGCACGGTTTGATATGAGAAACTCATGGGGGATTCCTGGCGTGCACATATGAGATTATGTGGAAGGAGAGTTCTAACAGGTTCTCAAGAGTCTGGAGCAAGAGGATTTCTTAGTGTGAAAATGATCACTGCAGAATTGATGGGAATGCCATTTCTAATTAATTACCTTCATTCTACAGCTTGAATATAACCTGTACATATATTAGGCTAGTAGAAACCAAGTCTTATGTAAGTAAGAACTGGGAAGATGTGGGCCTATTCCTTGCCTATGCTATAGACATTGCTCAAGCTATGGATTGTAGAAAATGCATGTTTAGGGATTTGAAAGAAATGGAGGCTGTCCTCTGGGCATTCCACCAACACTCTTTCCCAGAAAGTTTATTAGAAGCCCTCACAGGCAGTTTTGCATATTCACAAATGTGATTTTATCCACAAATCATGACTATGCCATCTATCTAACATAAGCTGGCCCACAGGTGGTGAATGGAAAAAACTAAAGTCACAGGGCAACTATAACAGTAAGAAAGGCAGACATTCAAGTTATCCAGGCCATGCAATGACTAATATCCCACGATCTCATCAGTAAACCAGATAATCAGAGATCCTTCTGATTAATTTCTTCTCAAAGCAAGGGACTGAGTTGTAAAATTTGATAATTATCAGAATCAGGTTGTCCTCTCCACCCCCACTCAGGTTTTGGTGGCCTTTAGAAGAAAAGTTATGACCAATCTAGACAGCATATTGAAAAGCAGAGACATTACTTTGCCAACAAAGGTCCGTCTAGTCAAGGCTATGGTTTTTCCAGTGGTCATGTATGGATGTGAGAGTTGGACTGTGAAGAAGGCTGAGTGCCAAAGAATTGATGCTTTTGAACTGTGGTGTTGGAGAAGACTCTTGAGAGTCCCTTGGACTGCAAGGAGATCCAACCAGTCCATTCTGAAGGAGATCGGCCCTGGGATTTCTTTGGAGGGAATGATGCTGAAGCTGAAACTCCAGTACTTTGGCCACCTCATGAGAAGAGTTGACTCGCTGGAAGACTCTGATGCTGAGAGGGGTTGGGGGCAGGAGGAGAAGGGGACGACAGAGGATCAGAAGGCTGGATGGCATCACTGACTCGATGGATGTGTGTCAGAGTGAACTCCGGGAGTTGGTGATGGACAGGGAGGCCTGGCGTGCTGCAGCTCATGGGGTCGCGAAAGAGTCAGACACAACCGAGTGACTGAACTGAACTGAGAGTCCTAGTAAGGAATAGACTGACCAGAGGTCCTAGACAGTGAAGTCTGAAGATCAACACCAAGGCCTTCTCTGTCCATTTCTCCATCACTTGCTGTTCTTTGCCTTTCCTGTCACTCATTCTCCTTTCTCCCTTTTCCCTACCCCTTCTTTACCAGTTGAATTACTTACAAGAAAAGATTTCCAAAAGCTTAAGCATCTTGTATACAATTTAAAGAGAATTTTTAACAGATGTCTATGATTTTATTCCTAGGTACCCATTGTAGTTTGAAACAAGTATACAGAATCATGCCAACATCACATTATCTTTGCATATTAATCTTCCTAGAAAGATCATATCTATTTAACTCAAAATCATTTCATATTTCTGTATTTAAATAATGGGTTTATAAAGTTTTTTTAAGTTTCCTCGTGGAATCTGGCTGGAAATAGAAGGATGGTTGATGTTTTTTATAAGCAGTTATGTACGATTTAGTACATAAAATCGATATGGTATATGGTAATACCTGTATTACCATAGGTATTTGCTACTCTGGTAAAGTAATTCTCATTTTATCATAATACAACTAAATGAAACTCTCATTTATCTAGATTTTTCACTTCAATAACAAAGAAGCATATGATAAAATAACCAAGATATTCACTAAAAATTTAACCTAACTAAAGTCGAGAGCACAGTAGGCAAGTGATAAAATCTACTTCTATTGCTTAATTACCATACATGCAATGGTTTTTTGAGTTTGCATTGATTATTTTGAGGAAATGCAAGTGACTATTACATATTGCTGGAGAAGGCAATAGCACCCCACTCCAGTACTCTTGCCTAGAAAATCCCATGGATGGAGGACCCTGGTAGGCTGCAGTCCCTGCTAAGGGTCGGACACCACTGAGCGACTTCCTTTCACTTTTCACTTTCATGCATTGGAGAAGGAAATGGCAACCCACTCCAGTGTTCTTGCCTGGAGAATCCCAGGGATGGGGGAGCCTGGTGGGCTGCCGTCTATGGGGTCGCACAGAGTCGGACACGACTCAAGCAACTTAGCATTATGTATTACATATTGATGATTTTATTTTCTCATGTATCTTTAAAAAAAAAAGTACTTACATTTCACCAGCCCTTGACTTTTACACACTAACTTTACAATTTTCCCGTGACTCCTTCACAAATTAAGAGCAAAATCCATCCGCCAGCATTTTGCCTTACCATCTATTGGGTGCCACCTAGTGGTAATCAGTACCAGCAGGCATAAAGGTCAAAAGATGGTCCTGGTGGAAACGACAATACAGTCATTCCAATAAACTGTCAGTGACTAGGAATCCAATGCTCGATGCATATGAGGGTTTCTTGTGCCCTTCAGTAAAACAGCAAAAAATGTGAATTTTAGATTGGAATTATTAAGAATGAAACTCAGAAGACAAAAAAAAAAAAAAAAAAGCAACGAGCTCTAAGTAATCAGCGGATTGACCGGTGCCAGGAAAGCCAACGTGTAGTTACCTATTTTAACAAAACTCTCTTCTGAGAAAAAGTCAAACACTAAAGGTTATAATCACGTAAATTATGCAATCCACTGAGAAATTTCACTACTCAAAAACAATCACTTGACTGATTATGCTCCAAGGTAAAGCTGTGAGCAAACCTCTATATAGTATAGAGCCCTGAAACAGGGAAAGCTTAAAAGTAATCACAGGATGAAGGTGATTTTAAATGGTTTTCAAGAAAAACAAAATAACACCTTTGTTATTTTTCAGTCTTTGCCCAGCCCCAATCTAATCTGAAGTGAATCTCCATTCATTCATTCATTCAACAAATATATTTTGCATAACTACCATATTATGGGCATTTTTCTAAGAGCAAAAAAAAAAAAAAGGAAACTAAGAGTTTTCTCTCTGATCATCATATGTTAGTGCAGGAAACAGTAAAAAAATAATTAAAATATTATAAATTGTTAAAACAATTTTCAGTTCAGTCGCTCACTTGTATCCAACTCTTTGCAGCATGCAGGGCCTCCCTGTCGATCACCAACTCCTGGACGTAACCCAACCTCATTTCCACTGAGTCAGTGATGCCATCCAATCATCTCATCCTCTGTCATCCTCTTCTTCTCCTGCCCTCAATCTTGCCCAGTATCAGGGTCTTTTTCAAGGAGTCAGCTAGTCGCATCAGGTGGCCAAAGTATTGGAGTTTCAGCTTCAATGTCAGTCCTTCAAATGAACACCCAGGACTGATCTCCTTTAGGATGAACTGATTGGATTTCCTTGCAGTCAAAGGGACTCTCAAGTGTCTTCTCCAACACAACAATTGAAAAGCATCAACTTCTCGGTGCTCAGCTTTCTTTACAATCCAACTCTCACGTCCATATATAACTACTGGAAAAATCATAGCCTTGACTAGATGGACCTTAGTCGGCAATGTGATGTGTCTGCTTTTTAATATGCTGTCTAGGTTGGTCATAACTTCCTTCCAAGGAGTAAGTGTCTTTTAATTTCATGGCTAAAGTCACCACCTGCAGTGATTTAGGAGCACCAAAAATAAAGTCTGCCACTGTTTCCACTGTTTCCCCATCTATTTATCATGAAGTGATGGGACCGGATGCCATGATCTTCGTTTTCTGAATGTTGAGATTTAAGCCAACTTTTTCACTTTCCTCTTTCACTTTCATCAAGAGGCTCTTTAGTTCTTCAATTTCTGCCATAAGGGTGGTGTCATTTGCTAACCTGAGCTTATTGATATTTCTCCCAGTAATCTTGATTCCAGCTTGTGCTTCATCCAGCCCAGCATTGCTCATGACATACTCTGTATATAAGTTAAATAAGCAGGGACAATATACAGCCTTGACGTACTCCTTTTCCTGTTTGGAACCAGTCTGTTGTTCCATGTCCAGTTCTAACTGTTGCTTCCTGGCCTCCATACAGATTTCTCAAGAGGTAGGTCAGATGGTCTGGTATTCCCATCTCTTTCAGAATTCTCCAGTTTATTGTGATCCACACAGTCAAAGGCTTTGGCATAGTCAATAAAGCAGAAAGAGATGTTTTTCTGGAACTCTCTTGCTTTTTCCATGATCCAGCGGATGTTGGCAATTTGATCTCTGGTTCCTCTGCCTTTTTAATTCAGCTTGAACATCTGGAAGTTCACAGTTCACGTATTGCTGAAGCCTGGCTTGGAGAATTTTGAGCATTACTTTGCTACTATACGAGATGAGTATAATTGTGCAGTAGTTTGAGCATTCTTTGGCATTGCCTTTCTTTGGGATTGGAATGAAAACTGACCTTTTCCAGTCCTATGGCCACTGCTGAGTTTTCCAAATTTGCTGGCATATAGTGCAGGACTTTCACAGAAGCATCTTTTAGGATTTGAAATAGGTCAACCAGAATTACATCCCCTCCACTAGCTTTGTTCATAGTGATTCTTCCTAAGGCCCCCTGACTTCACATTCCAAGGTGTCTGGCTCTAGGTGGGTGGTCCCACCATCATGATCATCTGGATCGTGAAGACCCCTTTGTACAGTTCCTCTGTGTATTCTTGCCACCTCTTCTTAATATCTTCTGCTTCTGTTAGGTCCAGACCATTTCTGTCCTTTATTGAGCCCATCTTTGCATGAAATGTTCCCTTGGTATCTCTAATTTTCTTGAAGAGATCGCGAGTCTTTCCCATTCTATTATTTTCCTCTATTTCTTTGCACTGATCACTGAGGAAGACTTTCTTATGTCTCCTTGCTATTCTTTGGAACTCAGCATTCAAATATGTATATCTTTCCTTCTCTCCTTTGCTTTTAGCTTTCTTCTTTTCACAGCTATTTGTAAGGCCTCCTCAGACAGCCATTTTGCTTTTTTGCATTCCTTTTTCTTGGAAATGGTCTTGCTCCCTGTCTCCTGTACAGTGTCATGAACCTCCATCCATATTTCCTCAGGCAGTCTGTCTATCAGATCTAGTCCCTTAAATCTATGTCTCATTTCCACTGTATAATCATAAGGGATTTAAGTCATACCTGAATGATCTGGTGGTTTTCCCTACTTTTTCAATATAAGTCTGGATTTGGCATTAAGGAGTTCATGATCTGAGCCACAGTCAGCTCCTGGTCTTGTTTTTGCCGACTGTATAAAGCTTTTCCATCTTTGGCTGCAAAGAATATAATCAATCTGATTTCAGTGTTGGCCATCTGGTGACATCCATGTGTAGAGTCTTCTCTTGTGCTGTTGGAAGAGGGTGTTTGCTATGACCAGTGCATTTTCTTGGCAAAACTATTAGCCTTTGCTCTGCTTCATTCTGTACTCCAAGGCCAAATTTGCCTGCTACACTAGGTATTTCTTGACTCTCTACTTTTGCATTCCAGTCCCTTATAATGAAAAGGACATCTTTTGGGGGGTATTAGTTCTAGAAGGTCTTGTAGGTCTTCATAGAACCGTTCAGTTTCTTCAGCATTACTGGTCAGGGCATAGACTTGGATTACCATGGTATTGAATGGTTTGGCTTGGAAATGAACAGAGATCATTCTGTCGTTTTTGAGATTGCATCCAAGTACTGCATTCTGGACTCTTTTGTTGGCTGTGATGGCTACTCCATTTCTTCTAAGGGATTCCTGCCCACAGTAGTAGATATAATGGTCATCTGAGTTAAATTCACCCATTCCAGTCCATTTTAGTTTGCTGATTCCTAGAATGTTGACGTTCACTCTTGCCATCTCCTGTTTGACCACTTCCAATTTGCCTTGATTCATGGACCTAACATTCCAGGTTCCTGTGCAATATTGCTCTTTACAGCAAAAGACCTTGCTTCTATCACCAGTCACATCCACAACTGGGTGTTGTTTTTGCTTTAGCTCCATACCTTCATTCTTTCTGGAGTTGTTTATCCACTGATCTCCAGTAGCATATTGGGTACCTACTTACCTGGGCAGTTTATCTTTCGGTTTTGCCTTTTCATAGTGTTCATGGGGTTCTCAAGGCAAGAATACTGAATTTTTTGCCATTCCCTTCTACAGTGGAGCACATTCCCTTCTCCAGTGGTCACATCTAAAATAATTTTCAGTTCAGTTCAGTCACTCAGTCGTGTCCAACTCTTTGCGACCCCATGAATCACAGCACACCAGGCCTCCGTATCCATCACCAACTCCCGGAGTTCACTCAGACTCACGTCCATCGAGTCCATGATGCCATCCAGCCATCTCATCCTCTGTCATCCCCTTCTCCTCATGCCCCTAATCCCTCCCAGCATCAGAGTCTTTTCCAATGAGTCAACTCTTCTCATGAGGTGGCCAAAGTACTGGAGTTTCAGCTTCAGCATCATTCCTTCCAAAGAAATCTCAGGGCTGATCTCCTTCAGAATGGATTGGTTGGATCTCCTTGCAGTCCAAGGGACTCTCAAGAGTCTTCTCCAACACCACAGTTCAAAAGCATCAATTCTCCAGTGCTCAGCCTTCTTCACAGTCCAACTTTCACATCCATACATGACCACAGGAAAAACCATAGCCTTGACTAGACGGACCTTCATCAGCAATGTAATGTCTCTGCTTTTGAATATGCTATCTAGGTTGGTCATAACTTTTCTTTGAAGGAGTAAGTGTCTTTTAAAATAATTTTAGATGGTTGTAAATGCTAACAAGAAAACAAAGCTGGCTATAAGAAGATAGAGAATGATGGTGGGGTGGAGGGGACACTTTCAGATCAGGTAGCCAGGAAAGGTCTTTTGAGGGCATGGTCTTTGAGCTGTGACCTGAATATTGAGAAGGAGAAACATATACTCTGAGATAGAGAATAGAAAACCAGGCAAAGTGGACAGCAAGCATGAATGTACTCAAGTGAGACTCAGTATTTTGTGGTTGAAGAATTACAAGGAGGCCATTATGTGACTGGGAATTATCAAGAAAAGGGAGTGGAGTGGTAAAATATGAGAGCAAAGCTGTAGGCAGAAGCAATGATAAATAACAGCATTTCATATAAAGGGTAAAATAAAATTAAAAAAACCAAAGGAAAGTGTGAATAAGGGCATGGTATGGTCTAATATGTTTCATTAAAAATTACTTTCACCATTCTAAGATGATAACATCAAGCCAGGACTGGAACCAGGGACAACAATAAGAAACATATTAAAGAAGTACAGGTGAAAGATATTTATGACTGGAAATGGGATGATAGCAGAGAAGGTGAGAAGAGTCAGACTCCAGATATATTTTGTAGAACCAATAATCTTTTCTGTTAGATGGATTTGGTTCAGGGAAGAAGGAATGGAGGTAAGGCAGACCTCAAGGATTCAAGTCATTAAGACAGATTGCTGGGAGAGGAATATGTTTATATTATTCAATGAGGGACAGGAGGAAGACTTCAAGAGTTCTGTTTGGGCACAGAAAGTTTGAAAAATTTGTGAGAAATGAATGAGGCAATTATTATAGCTAAGAACTTCTAAAAACTTGGGATATTTATCAACAAATAACTGTTGGTGTTGAATTTATACTATGATCAATGACTATTGAGAATAAGGCTTTAACTTCTTTTGATTGCATCTCCTCTACTATTTTCCTGAGGAATCCTAGATTGCATGGAATTAGAGAAGCATCCATCTCCTCCACCAGAGTTTATTGAGCCTGGTGTTAACCTGGCTGGTGCCCCTGGAACAATGGTGAACAAAAAGAGAGATGCAAGTCAAATACCATGTATACCTATGGCTGATTCATATTGATGTCTGGAAGAAACCAACACAATTCTGTACAGCAATTAACCTTCATTAAAAAAAAAATAATAAATTTCATTAAAACAGTAAAAACAAAATTCTGTGATATAAAGCAAGAATATGGCAGCTTCTAATCTCATCTAGCAGGCTGAGAGAGAGTCCTCAACTAAGAGATGTTTGAGCTGAAATCAAAGTATGAGTCACAGTATTAAATGCTAAAGGGAAAGAAGCAGAATAGCTTTGCAGGGAGAGTGATAAATTACTAACAGGACCTTTGGGAAACTGACATAGATCAGCCTGCAATGAGGGAGACCCAGGTTTGATTCCTGAGTTGAGAAGATCCCCTGCAGAAGGGCATGGCAACCCAGTATTCTTGCCTGGAGAATTCCATGGACAGAGGAGCCTAGAAGGCTACAGTCCATGGGGTCGCAGAGCTGGACACAACTGAGTGACCAACATAAAACATGACTGGACCCAAAAAAGAAAGGGAAAATGTGGTGAGATGTGAGGGAGGAGGAAGCAGGCAGGACCCAGAGTATAGTGTAAGTGAAGTCGGCTCAGTCGTGTCCAACTCTTTGCGACCCTGTGGACTGTAGTCCACCAGGCTCCTCAATCCATGGAATTCTCCAGGCAAGAATACTGGAGTGGGTTGCCATTTCCTTCTCCAGGGGATCTTCCCAACCCAGGGATCGAACCCAAGTCTCCTGCATATGCAGGCAGATGCTTTAACCTCTGAGCCACCAGGGAAACCATGGCCATAATAAGGAGTTTAGGATTTAGCCTGAGGGGAGGGAGAAGCAGGAAATAACAAGATCAAAATTTGCTTTTAAAAGATTATTCTGGTTTATATGCTTAATTTCTAAGTATATCTCTTTTCATAAAAATAGATACCAATGTAAATTTATTCTCAGTTCATAAATCATGATGGTTAATGCAGTCTGAATTAGTGAGATTTTACTGTGTTCTCAAAGGGGAAAAAAAAGAGAGAGAGAGAGAGAGAGAGAGGAGATTATTCTGCTACAATATAGATTAGAGGCAGGGCAAGAATCAGAATTTTAAAGATACTATTTCATAAAACAAAGTTATGTTGCCCAACCGACCCCCTCCACACACACATACATATATAAGAATAGTTCTATAATGCAAAACAGAAGCAATCATATAACATTATATAGCAATTTTTCAACTTTAAATGACCCAGATGAGCATGGGTGCTGATATTAAAATAGCTTTTCCCTCTTCTTTAGTCTGTTTTGTGTGTTTATGTGGCAGGGGGAGGAAATGTGTTCCCATCTTGCTGGTACCCTAAGCACATGGTTAGACCACCTGTTGTGTAGCCCATTAGCAGAGGGAGGCAGTGGTTCAGATGAGAGATGCTGGTGCTTCAGATGAGGACGCTGGTAATGAATGACTTAGGAGGTAAACAGAAATATTCCGGTGATGAATTTTGCAAGTGGAGAGATGAGGGAAGGGAAGGCAGCAAGAATGACCTCCAGTTTGGGGGTTAGGCAACTGGATTATTCAATGGACAGCTAACTGTGGAAAAAGACTATACTTAGGAAAGACTCCTAATGGTGTTCTGTCCAAGTCCATGAAGTGGAAGGCATTGGGTGCTTCTCTTATCTTTGTTAGACATTGTTTCTTAACCATGGCAAGTGCTTTTCCCTGCTGAGCCTTAGAGTCAGTACTTCAGATAACCCCATGTGCTATTCCAGAATAGGCATCAGTTCCTCATTTAGAACGTCAAAAGCTGAGACCCAAACTAAAAATATAGTCCTACAGAAAGGCATTCTGAATAAAGGTATTCTTTTAATTTCTTTTTTTCATTTAAAATTTTAATGAAAAGTTCAGTTCAGTCGTTCAGTCATGTCTGACTCTGTGACCCCATGAACCGCAGCATACCAGGCCTCCTTGTCCATCACCAAATCCTGGAGTCCACCCAAACCCATGTCATTGAGTCACTGATGCCATCCAACCATCTCATCGTCTGTCATCCCCTTCTTCTCCTGCCCTCAATCTTTCCCAGCATCAGGGTCTTTTTCAAGGAGTCAGCTCTTCGCATCAGGTGGCCAAAGTATTGGAGTTTCAGCTTCAACATCAGTCCTTCCAATGAACATCCAGGACTGATCTCCTTTAGGGTGGACTGGTTGGATCTCCTTGCAGTTCAAGGGACTCTCAAGAGGCTGTTTAACCTAAATTCAATATATCCACATTATGCTCAACTATTTTCTTCTATCTGTAAATTAAGATACTTTCCTGGATTCATATCCAGGAAAGCATTGGCAAACCACTGGAAAAATAAAGATAAATCAACATTAAATAGAAAGGTATTGCTTGAGCATAAGTGTTAGTTGCTCAGTCATGTCTGACTCTTTGTGACACCACAGTCTATAGCCCACCAGGCTCCTTTGTCTATGGGGATTCTCCAGGCAAGAATATTGGAGTGGGTGGTCATTCCCTTCTCCAGGGGAATTTTCCCAACCGAGGGATCAAACCTGGGTCTCCTGCATTGCAGGCAGATTCTTTACTGTCTGAGAAACCATAAATACCAATCAAAACATGTCAATAAACAGTTCTATGCTTCCATCTGATGTCTAGATCTCTTAGTATTGTGTACACTGCTGGAAAGAAAATGAGAGTTCACCGCACTGAAGGTGAGCATTGGATTCAAGAGATGAAACTCCAGATTCACAGTCATACAGTGTTTCAGTGATGAAGGCTAAGCAGAAACAGTGCCTTCTGATTCCCACATGGTCACTCTTTCCTGTGGACACCACTGCCTCCACAGGAACACAAATACTCTAACCCAAGTTCAATTCAGTAGCTCAGTTGTGTCGGACTCTTTGCAACCCCAGAGACTGCAGCACGCCAGGCCTCCCTGTCTATCACCAATTCCTGCAGTTTACTCAAACTCATGTCCATTGAGTCAGCGATGCCATTCAACCATCTCATTGTCTGTCGTCCCCTTCTTCTCCTGCCCTCAATCTTTCCCAGCATCAGGGTCTTTTCCAAGGAGTCAGTTCTTCATATGAAGTGGCCAAAGTATTGGAGTTTCAGCTTCAGTATAAGTCCTTCAATGAATATTCAGGACTCATTTATTTTAGGATGGACTGGTTGGATCTCCTTGCAGTCCAAGGGACTCTCAAGAGTCTTCTCCAACACTACAGTTCAAAAGCATCAATTCTTCAGTGTTCAGCTTTCTTTATAGTCCAACTCTCACATCCATACATGACTACTGGGAAAACCATAGCTTTGTCTAGACGGACCTTTGTTGGCAAAGTAATGCTCTCTGCTTTTTAATATGCTGTCTAATTTGGTCATAACTTTTCTTCTAAGGAGCAAGCATCTTTTAATTTCATGGCTGCAGTCACCATTTGCAGTGATTTTGGAGCCCCCCAAAATAAAGTCTGCCACTGTTTCCAATGCTTCTCCATCTATTTGCCATGATGGGACCAGATGCCATGATCTTAGTTTTCTAAATGTTGAGCTTTAAGCCAACTTTTTCACTCTCCTCTTTCACTTTCATCAGGAGGCTCTTTAGTTCTTCTTCCCTTTCTGCCATAACGGTGGTGTCATCTGCATATCTGAGCTTATTGATATTTCTCCCAGCAATCTTGATCCCAGCTTGTGCTTCATCCAGCCCAGTGTTTCTCATGATGTACTCCACTAACCTTAACTGGAAGACAAATATGACAACTCAGGAGCACTCAACTGGGTGGAGTGGGTCTAAGTATTATTCATTACTATATAAAATTCCCTGATACTATTTTTACAAAAGACCTCCTCTTCCTATTAATCTGCCAGTACTCAGTCAACACTTCCTGGCCAGTAAACTATCCAGTGAGTAACAGAATTTGTACTCCCTACCAGATTGTAAAAGCGGTGGAAAAATGTAATAAAATGATGGGTGAGGCCAAAGCTCCATTTAAGAAAATTCAATATTTATATATCCAAATTTACAAAGAGATAAGTTAAGAGAGATTATTCAAATACTACCAGACTTCCTTATAGGTTTGCTTTTAATAGTATGCTACATTAGAAGTTTCTAAATATTTATAGATCATTAAATATTTGACATGAAGATTTGGGGTGGAGAACACAGAGCCTTAAAATTAGAGTGTTAAAATATTCAACCAACTAATGGAAATGAATTTTTAAAAAATAAAACTACCTAAATTGCATTGTAAAGCAATAGAAAATATAATTTTGGCATCAAATAATTTTATATGAATTGAAAATGCTGTTCCTTACAAGGGAGGTCGATGGGAAATTGCTTGTCTGTTCCTTGCATTGTGCCCATCATAATTCAAGAGTTTTAAACATAAACAATGCTCTGAATGAGCTTTGAGTATGTGTTCTAGTTTACTGAAATGGCCTTGTTTTTCACTTTTATAATCTCTGTTGCTTCTGTCTTAACTGCTTCTAAATTAGAAGATAATGTTGTCTCAAATACAATTATATTTGATACCAAGATGTGCTGATTTGATGATCCTTTTATTAAAAAGTGTTACATGTATTCACTCACAGAATCATGTACCCTGAAACACTCCTACTCAGTAGCATACTTGGTCTTCAAATTGTACTCCTCTGGTTTTGGCTGTGTTGATCTTACATAGCTTTTGGGAGAAAGTAATCAAATTTGATCTATAATAGAGGTTAGAAAGTTTTCCAGTGCAAAAGTAAAGAAAAAAAACTAAGTTTGAATTTTTGATGCATGTTGTCTCTGATGGTTTCTAAATGTCTGTAACAGGATGCAGCTCCTTTAAGAAACAGGTAGGAAAATAGATCTTCTCTAGGAAGGAAAGATTGGAGGATAACTGGCTTGGTGGGGAGAGAAAGTAAATATTTGAGGGCGTCCTTGGTGACTCAGAGGGTAAGAATTTGCCTGCAATGCAGGAGACCTGGGTTTGATTCCTGGGTTGGGAAGATCCTCTAGAGGAGGAAATTGCAACCCCTTCTAGTATTCTTGCCTGGAGGATCCCCATGGACAGAGGAGCCTGGCAGGCTACAGTCCATGGGTTCACAAAGAGTCAGATATGACTGAGTGACAAAACTTAAAACTAGGAATGTTCAAAGCACATAGCAAGGCATGCCAACTAAATATACAGTCCTAGACTAGACCCTGGATAGTAAAGAGACAGACAGAGATAGAGAGGGAGTGAGAGAAAGGGGGGAGGGAGGGAGAACGAAGGATGTTGGAAAGGGGAAAAAAGAACAAAATAGGAAAAACTGTAGACAGAACAGATGGGGAAAAAAAGGAAGAAAGAGAAAGAAATACTATAAAATATATTCGGGATAACTGGTGAAATTTGAATAATTATCAATTTTAAATTCCCTGCACTTGATAATCATATAATATAAGAACATATCTTTGTTCTTCAAATATCTGTGTTGATATCGTCAGTGGTAAAATGTCAAGATGGCTATAACTTAATTTCAAACAGTTCAGAAAATTATAAGAAAAGTAGTAATAAAGATAGATATAAATAAAAGCACTAAAGCAAAAACATATTCCAAAAATCTAAACAATTGAAGAATCTATGTGAAAAGTATCCAAGGATTCATTGTATTGTTCTTGCAAACTCCTCTGTAAATGTAAGCTTGAATTTGTTCAAGATAAAAGTTCAACTAGAAAAGCATATAGCAGAGAGATATCAAGGAATTAAATAGCATTGTAATTCAAATCTTAATATAAATTTGAAACAGAAGAAAATTAAATTAAATATATATATGCATCTCTCACTAAAAATATCTGAAAAGGTTTATATAAAGACATAGGGAAAATAACAGTTATATTAATACATTCAAACAAACGTCACATAGATACTGAATAAAAATGCTGATTTCAGAATAAAGTTGTCTGAATTCAAACTAGCTCTATCATTACTTGACCTCAGACAAATTACTGAATTATTCTAGGCCTCAATTTCTTCTCATATACAACAGAGATAATAAACTAATAATAGGGTTGTTGTAAGGGTTAAATGGAGGTAATCTTCAGCAAGTGCTTAGAATATACTGGTCACCTGGCAATCATTCAATAAAAGTTAAATATTTTTATTTAAAGATAAAAACTAGACAAAAGTGTAGAGAAAAGTATGGATATGGGCTTCCCTGGTGGCTCAGACGATAAAGTATGTCTACAATGCAGGAGACCCGGGTTCGATTCCTGGGTTGGGAAGATTCCCTGGAGAAGGAAATGGCAGTTCACTCCAGTATTCTTGCCTGGGAAAATCCCATGGATGGCAGAGCCTGTTAGGCTACCATCCATGAGGTCACAAAGAGTCAGACACGACTGAGTGACTTCACTATGGATAAAAGTAGAAAGTCAATTCCAAGATGAAGACAAAACGGCAGACTACAATGGCTGAATGCTTGTGTCCCCTCAAAATTACATTGAAATCCTAACACTCAACATGATGATATTAGGAGATGGGGCCTTTGGGGATGATTAGGTCATGAGGGTAGAGCCCTCATGAAAGAGATAAGTACCCTTATCAAAGAGGCTCCAGAGAGCTCTCTTGTCCTTCTGCCATGGGAGGTTACAATGAAAAGACGGCTTCTGAATTTTGGACACTGAACCTGAATTTAGATACTGAAACTGCTGGTGCCTTGGTATTGAACTTCCCAGACCTCCAGAACTATGAGAAATAAATATTTGTTGTCTATAAGCCATGCAGTTTATGGTATGTTCATTATGTATGTGTGCTGTGTTTCGCTGCTCAGTCATGTCCAGTTCTTTGTGACTCCATGGGCTGTAGCCTGCCAGGCTCCTCTATCCATGGAATTCACCAAGCAAGAATACAGGAATGGGTTGCCATGCCCTCCTTCAGGGGAATCTTCCCAACCCAGGAATCAAACCCAGGTCTCCCACATTTCAGGCAGATTCTTTACTGTCTAAGCCCCCAGGGAAGCCCATGAATACTGGAGTAGATATCCTAACCCTTCTCCAGGGAATCTTCCTGACCCAGGAATCAAACCAGGGCCTCCTGCATTGCAGGCCCCAAAAGGGTAAGACAAATTGTAATAGTTAACATACATGTTAGAGATATGCTTCAAACTGGAAGCTGAGAAGCCTGAAAACCAAAGCAAAAAGAGGATGTAGACAAGTACATAAGCTTAATTTTCCAGAAAAGATGTGCATTAGTCAGGTTTCCCCAAAAAACAGAAGCACTAAGACATATAGAGGAAAAGAAACAGAGAGAGAAAAAGAGATTTATTAGAAGGAAGTGGGTCATGTGATTATGAAGACTGAGAGGTCCCACAGCCTACAGTCCAACAGCGTGAGAACCAGGAAAGCCAACGGTGTAAGTTGCAGTCTGAGTACAAAGGCAGGAGAGACTGATATCCCAGCTCAAATACCATCAGGCAGACAGTGAATTCTCTCTTGCTCAGCCCTTTGTTCTATTAAGACTTCAAGACACTGAATGAGACCCATCCACCCAGGGGAGGACAATCTGCTTTATTGTAACCAACTGAAATGTTAACTTCATCCAGAAAGACCCTCACAGACACACCTAGAACAATGTTTAACCAAGTATCAGGGCACCCCATGGCCCAGTCAAGTTGACACATAAAATTAACCATCACAAGATGAATCATAACTATTCCTCAAAGGAGGTAACATTTTCCCTAGTATGAAATTGTAAAAGAATTAATTTAGGAAGCATTGAATATTCTAGAGGAAACATTCTGAGCAAGTTTTCTTCAACAGATAAAGTTATGGGTATGATCTGGCTTTTTTAAAAATACTATTTTCAGATAAAAGCTAAGGGAATGCCATTAAAAGAAAATTAAATAAGCTATAATTCTGAAAGCAGCTAACATAAAAAGAGTTCAATTGTGTATTGTTCTGAGAATAACCTGATCCAAAATAGAATCTTCCTATCAAGAGGAAGAGGTGATCCTTTGAATGATGCTTCATAAATATTTCTTCTCTTAGCAGGGCTTTGTGACAGAGCAGACAGCAGACAATTAAAGAACTTACTCTGTCCAAGGTCCAGAGTGGAGATGTTCTGGGTTGCTCCTGGAAAGTGGATTCTCATGTTTAGGAGCAGGGCTGGAACTTGCATGACCCTAAGAGTCTCTCCTTAAATTTTGTGCCCTAGATACCTATTTTTGCTTTACCTTGATTCTGTTTCTGTTTAGGAAAAGCAAATAGTTCAAGAACAAGAACCAATAACATATGTTAGTTCCAACATATTATGTGACTGTCATTAGGAGGGGATAGTGCTCCTCCTCCCTCTTCTTCCCCCGCACCCCCAAAAAAATCTATTCAGAGAGCAGATGGGGCAGACTATAGAACAAGAATCTCACTTTCTCTTTAATGATTACAGTAGTGATTAATTTTCCAAAGATTGAAGTATTTTCTAACTACAGTTATTACTTCTTTTAATGAGCTCAGAAGGCCTAGAACTCTACTTGTGAGTAGTGAAAGTTAAAGTGTTAGTTGCTCAGTCCTGTCTGACTCTTCAACACCCCATGGACTGTATTGTCCATGGAATTCTCCAGGTAAGAATACTGGAGTGGGTTGCCATTTTCTTTCTCAGGGGATCTTCCCAACACAGGAATCAAACCCAGGTCTCCCACACTGAAGGCCGATTCTTTACCATCTGTGCCACCTGGGAAGCCCATGATGAGGTAGCATCACCATAAACGATAGAAATGTTGATGTACACAGTGTACTTAGAATAACAGCTTTCAAGCCTCAATGCTTTTAACCCTGAAATCACAAATTGGTGGGCCATTTCCAAAAGTAACCTTTCAGAGTTAAAAAAAAAAAAAAGGAATCCTACCAGGCTATAACCATGGTACTCCCACCGAAAGCCCTGAAACAGTGGCACTTTGTGGTCACCCTAACTACAATCTTGGCTCACACATTTCATTCAGGGCAGCACAGACACAGTGTTAGATGATCTGAACTGTCTGAAAAGAGTGGGAAAGTGCAGGCTACTCGGGTCAGGCTAACCTCTCACAAGGGCTTGCATCCAAAACCCACAGGTCCTCCATATGTGCTAAAGCAGCACTCTGAAAGGAAGCAAGTTCTAGTGGTTTTGTGGTCCTAATAGGGAAAAGGAAAATTGAGAATCACTGCAGAAGGGAGTTAGGTTTTCACAACTTGAGCAAAGAACTTTCATCCCACTAGAGCCCTTTAAGCCCTCAGTGTGCTCTGGATTGAGATGCTGTAAAGATGATACCTTTAGTACCACATATTTATTCCAACTTGCTTTAGAAAGTTTAATGGTACCAAGAAATGTATAATGATCAACTGACCTCATGTCGGCCCTGGGTGACAATGAGAAGTTACCAATTTAGAGTTACATTTTCAATAGATTAGCTTTTAGCTAGAAATTATATGAGTGTGTGTGTGCTTTATGTGCTTGTTTGCTTTCATCTATTCAGATCATTTCTAAATATTGCCATATGGTAATTGAGTTGTAATGTTGCAGCCTCTCCGAAAGGAAGATGGAGTATGAAACGGGTCTCTAAACAATTCAACCCAGCTAGCATCGGCCATAAAGGGGAGGGAAGAGGAGGGAAACATCCTATTTACCATCTCTCCCCTTGGAAAAATGTCGTTTCCGGGGAGGTCAGAATCCCACACTCCAGTGCCAGTCAGAATTAGAACAATCTATTCAAATGTCCTTTATGAGCCCAGAACAACTGTGGAGTTCTGTAGAAATTGTGTGGATCAGCAAGTATTTGGAATAAAACAGCTGTGCCTGGTGGTTGGTTTATTCAGTTAACACTGTTAATGGCCCAAAACAGAAAACATGAGCCTGGGAAACACCTCCCCTTCCTCTTTTGAAAGCATCCTCTAGCCCTCAGCCCACAAGTGGCTCTTTCTGGCCAAAGGTTGAGTGGGAAGGGGGCAGGAGAGGGGTGGGTGTGCTGGAGAGACTTGTTCTCCTGGGGGTGAGGAAGAGTGCAGGGCTTGGGGGTGCAGGTTTCTTTGCTTTTTGCAGTCTTTATAACATCCTCCTACCCTCTCTCTGCCCCAGAAAAATCAGACAAGACATGATGCCATTTGTCTAGAAAAATGATGGTCAAAAGAAAAGACACATTATAAAATCCTGCTCGTTTTCTCTCTGGTACATTCCTTGTATTTCACAGCGGAGCCACTGAGTTCCCCAAAGGCTGATTGGCTTCAAAAGTTCCAGTCAGCTTCAAACCAAACAAGCCAAAATCAAAAGGGCAGTCTTGGTGATTTTTCAAACTGGAACCACAACCAGGCATGGAAATTAACAATCCAAAGACAACAGCTGGGGCGAAGGAGGGGGCCAGGAGGAGGGGGCAGGCCAGGCCTTCTGTTCTGGGAGGGTTCTGAAGAGCCCCTTTGTTCATGTGCCAATCAATCCAAGTGATAAAATCCTATCTGCAATAAAGGGCACCCCCACCCACCATGGCTTCTGCACCCTCAGGAGCTCCTGATCCAGTGTCTGGGCTTGGAAGGAGCGTGAAAATATCTTTCCAAATCCAAGCTGGTTCTGGTTCTTCTCAGGAGCTGCTATCAAATATTTCAGCTAAGTAGTAATCCTAAGTGGCACCGAAAGACTTAAACAAACAAGAAAGCAGTAGACTGTTTTTCGTTAACAAGGTAGCCACACTCACCCACTTACCCTCCCTAAGTCGGAGGTCTCCTAGAAGGACCCAGCATAGAACTGGTAGCTGCCTTTAACCATCCCTCCCCCTCCCCCCCATGGTATGTGGAACAGGCCTCACCGAACTGATGGGAGAATGTGGTGATCAGACCTCTACTTCTGTCATCCCTACAGGAACAAGGACCTGGAAAGCACTGATTCCCCCAAGGGAAATCCTCTGGACAGATGTCCTCAATTCATATGGAAAAGACTCCACCAAAAGAAATACAAAGGCTATGAATAAGAAGTGAGCTATAGAATCGGGGGATCCTCCTCTCTTCCTCTCTAAAAACGTATTTTTAGCAAAAATCATGTTCCAACACATTAACCTTGAAACATGTGGCCTCATGCTTTCTCTTGTAAATTAAAATGAAGCATTTTGGAGGCCATGTATTTGTGCCATTCTGAACTGAACTGAATCTCTTTCCAGATGCTTTTTTCTCTTTTCTGCCTGTTTGCCTCTCCAACTCATTCTTTCTTGAACAATGTGGAGCACAGACTGTGAAGTATCCTCAGGTCGAGGGCTGTTTGTTTGCAGGGATCTAAGAGCACTCAAGAGAAGAAGATCCAAAGATTTAGTAGATTTTTTTGAAACTGAATAAAGATACATAAAATGACTATAGCTATGAAGAGGTACTAAAATCAATGTAGGAATATGAGCACATGTTATTCTCAGCATAAATCAAACTTCACTAACCAGTTACCCCAAATCCTGCCCCTCCTCCTCCTAGGTTTCTCACTTCACAAAGGTATAGACAGAGACAGTGCCCAGCCTCTTTCTCTTCTAATAAGGATGGCTAATCTTATAATGGAGGCTCCACCTTCAAGGCCTAATTACTTTTGAAAGACCCTACTTCCAAATACCATCACATTAGGGCTTAGACAAATTAATTTTGGAGGGACACAAATATTTAGTCCACAGCAATGGCAAACTACAAAAACAGCATTAGTCAGTGTGTTTACTGTGTCAAAGACTGCATTCATTTGCTTACGCTGTCATACAAGGTACCACAAACCGTGTGGTTTAAACAGATGTTTATTTTCTCTCAGTTCAGGAGGCTACTTCTGAATGCAAGCTGTTGGCAGGGTTGGTTTCTTTTGAGGCCTCCCTCCCTGCCTTGTAGATGGCCATCATCTCCCTCTATCTTTACTTCACATGGTCTTTCCTAAGTGTGTATCTGTGTCCTAATGTCCTCTTTTTATAAAGATACTAGTCATATTGGATGAGGGCCACCCTAATGACCTCAGTTTAACTTATCTGTTTAAAGGCTCTGTCTCCAAAAAGTTATAATTTGTGGTACTAGGAGTTAAAACTTCAACATGTGCATTTGGGAGACATATAATTCAGCTATATTATAATTCTATAATAAAGCCCTTTCTTAGTTTTTTCATTGTTCTCACTAGTCTTCAGAACAATTTCTGGGGCTCAGAGCAAGCATTAGTATTAGATTGATGAAAAACTGGAACCCAGAGAGACTGAGCGATGCCAGAAGTCACCAGGCTAGTCAGAGCCCAGGCTTAACTTTTCCCAAACATTGCCACCTCTCTTCACTGTAAACTTCTGTTGCCACAATTACACCACACTCTATACAGATGCCAACATTAGACTCTACTTTTCACTTCAAACGTTTTCTAAGCACCCTCATTATTTTTCTCATCAATTCTAATTCTTGGTTGTTCTTCAGTCTTTTATTATTAATATTTTTTTCCATTAGATGTACATGCACTCTTCCCACCCTCACTCGTATCAAATTTTAAACGGAACATAAAGTCAGCATCTTTTATCTGCTATTCTGCTTCTGTGGCATAATTGTTGGGACTGCAGCTTGTCATCATAGTGTGCTACCCACTGAGAAAGACTACATCCTACATGCTGAATAAGCTTGTAATCTAGGCCCCCATCAATCCTCCCAGCTCCAGAAGAGGAGGAGGTGACATGCATTTCACTGAATGTAAAAACTAACGCAGAAATTTGAGCTACTTTATCTAAAAACTAGGTTCCCCAGCCAAGGCGTCAATCTGTTGGGGGGGTACTGTAATTTTATGACTGGTATCTTGCAATAGGTACCAATCATATGTTTTGTGTCTCATTTTGCACAGGAGTGAGGAGGTGACACTGAGTGATTTGGAACAGAGTCTGGCTGGTACTCACATTATTGGGAAAGACAGACAGCTGGAAAACAGTTATGAAAAACTTACCTAACAAGTATAACTAACACAATATGAATTATTTTAGTGTACTCCCTTGAATTGGTCATTGTACTGAATTCTTTTTTTCCTCAAAACCCTAGCGATATTCTGATAAGACAGCTTACTCTAGTTCAGCAGACAACGATATCAGAGTATAAGGTCCCTGAAGGTAAGGACTGTTTGGTTTCCTTCACCATTTGAGAGACCCGTCTCCTCTAGATTAGGGCTTCCCAGATGACTCAGTGATGAAGAATTTACTTGCCAATGCAGAAGATGCAATAGACATGTGCTTGATCCCTGGGTCAGGAAGAACCCCTGGAGTAGGAAATGACAACCCATTTCAGTATTTTTGCTTAGAAAATTCCATGGACAGAGGAGCCTGGTGGGCTACAGTCCACGGGGTTGCAAAGAGTTAGACATGACTAAGTATATACGAACTCCTCTAGATCACTGTCAGTTTCACCTCCAGACTCATAGACAAAATGGGAAGTAGAATAAAAAAACCTAGGCCATTGTAAACCACCAATCATAAAATTACAGTACCTCCAGACATACTGACATTTTGGCTGGGGAACACAGCCTTAGATAAATCCCCTCCACCTATTACTGCCTGACAGATTGTGGGTGCTTCATAAGTATTTGCTTCTAGCAGGAACAAATGAATGCCTACTTTGTGCAGGTGGAAAAAGCAGTAAGACATCACCTCTGCCAAAAGCACTTCACTGTTACAGGAGATATGGATAACCATTGGCCATAGGTATAAGGGCAAAATCAAGATTTAACTTAACATGCCTGAATTTCTAGCTTAATTAGTTATCTTATTTCTAATACCTACATTTTAAAAATTACCATACGAGTAAATAGCAAGTTTATAATGAAATTCAAAAAGATTCAGGAGCCTGATTCTTAGAGAAAGGTGATTATGACTGAATTGTACATTGGAACAAGGCAACCTACTCATTAAATCTGTTTTCTGTTCAGCCGAGAACTATCTTCTCCAAAGTAAGAACTAATCACTGATCCCTGCACAATTAGTCATGCACTGGGAATCCTGGGGACAATTTGAGAGCCTCAAAAACATTTGCAAAACTTTCTAGTTTAATTTAGGAACACCCTAGAAAGGAAAATGTCGTGGAAGTGACAAAAGCTACAGCAAGTGAGGTGTCCTTTTAAGACATGATAGCAAGTAGAATAGTACTGCTTAGCAGTTCAATATAATGAGGAAGGATTTTAAACTCCCTGTTTGCATTAAGGACTAAACATCTCAAGATGGAGACACTATGCTGAAAACAAATGCTAAGCCAGCATCTCTCCATTCACATTTTTTCTTCAGCAAGACTCTCTAACTCAGTCAATATACAAAACATTTAGCAATTAGTACAGCATGAGTAATGAGCAGTCAGGACTGGCTCTGCCCATATAGAAATAGCCAGAACAAAAATCTGGCTATTGAGGAGCATGTTGACTGAATAGCATAGGTCCAGTAGACCTTTCAGCTCCTTCTGGTCTTAATTCCATTTCCAGGCCTACTTCTTGGCTCCTTTCGTCAACTGGCAACATCAGACAGCCTCTCCTATTGTGACGAGGAAGACCCCCTCCCCTGGGGAGTCAGAAGGCCTAGGTTTCAGTCTTAGTGCTATGAGTTCTGTGACCTTAGGAAAACCACTTCTTTGTCCTGTGCGCTACTTGCTTCTTTGGCTACAGCAAGGAGACTGAACTGGTATTCTCCAGAAAGAATGCTCTGGCCATGGCAGGCAAGGAACGCTTGTTTGTGGCATAGGTTTGTCCCCACATGGCAGGAAGTTGAGCACACATGGCCTCTGGGCACTAAATGCCAGTAGCACTCCCCAGCCATTGTATCAACCCAATGTTTCCCACAAATTTCCATTTTGTTTGAGAATAACTGGACTAGATGCTCTCTAAGGCCTTCTCCAGTGTTAACCTTTCAATATTTCTTACATGCACAGCAACAGTTCTATACCAGTGAAGAACTGTTTTATACTGAACAACAGTCTTTGCTTATCCTCCACAATGACAAGCTTACTTGTGCACCGGGGGAAACATGTTTCTAACAGTGCCCTGACACTGTTAAGGAGACCTTGCCATTAAGGTACATGAGTACTTTACAGTGGAAAGATGATCAACAGTCTATCAGAGCAGAAGTCCAGCAAATTAATGGCCCTAAATTTTTTGGAGGTATGTCAGTAGGGTTCAACTGCAAGGAACTGATAACTCCCTCAATATTTTAAGTAGGATGGGATTCAGCTCAAGGAAATAGGTGCTTTCAAAATGTTCAGTAGTATGGAGGAACAAGTTCTAGTCTGGGCCTCCAGAAATGACTCCTAGAAAAATATTCAAAAAATGGTCCATCAGAGGAGTGGATATTTTTGCGCCTTTGAAAAGATGGGAAATGAGAAAGTGGCTTCTGAAACTGTGGACTTCAAGAACATACTCTCCTAATGGCGATACAAGAGCAGAAAACCCTGTCCTCACTGCCACTCAAACGTTGCCTCTTACACCCATGAAGCTCTGGGTTGATCCTCGGAAAGAAAATGCAGAAAAACCTAACACGCAGTACCAGCACAACCTGTCAGAAGAAAACCAAAGCAACAGGAATATGACCCCTGCCTCATACCGGCCTTTTACAAACCTGGAAGAACTGAAGTTATACCCAACACTATAGCTATGGGTGAGTTTGGAAAATATAGCTCTAAGCCATTCAAGCTCAGTACTACAGGAAAAAAAGATAAAAGAAGCTTGTGCCAACCTGCCATATTACCACTGAGACTATGGATCTCTGTCAATCCTATAACAGCCATGAACTTTCTCCAGAAAAAAAAAAAAAGTACATAATGCATGTATAAATTTTTTGCATATATTTTCATGGCGTGTGCATATCTCCTCAAACTCACCACGGAATCTAAGAACTCTTTACACTGTTACAGTTTCTGAACCTTGACACAATTAATATTTGGGACATTTGGGTAACTTTTTTATGGGGGGAGGGGTTGGCTAGCCTGTAGACTATCCTTGCAGTATTTTTAGTAGCATCTCTGGTCTCTACCCATTAGATGCCAGAAGTCCAACCTCTCCACCACTCTCCTCTAGGCAGTTGTAATGACTGAAATTGTTTGACATGGCCATGTGTCTTTCTGAGGGCAAAAATTTCCCCCAGTTTTATCTTATTTAGCTCTAATATTGTGAGATCAATATTGAATGACAACGGGTAGAACCCTTACAATAATATAAACAAACAAGAGCATGGATCACAGCTTCAAAAACAGATATGGGAAGGGGGCTTAATATTATTATTATGCAAGCATGCATAGGATTTAGACCCAGAAGACCCATGTGATGGTTAATTTTGTGTCAGCTTGATTGGGCCATGGAGTATCCAGATATTTATTCAAACATTATCCTGGGTGTGTCTGTGAGGGCATTCCTGGATCAGATTAACATTTGAAGAGGCAGACTGAGTAAAGCAGATTGCCCTCCCTAGTGTGTGTGGGCTTCAGCCAATCCTTGAAGACCTGAACAGAAAGAACAAAAAAGCTGAATAAAAGGGAACTTCTGCTACCTGATTGCAGAGCTGAGGTTCTAGTCTTTTCCAGCCCTCCAATTCACACGGAAATACACATCAGTTCTTCTTGAGTCTGCCAAACCTGCTGGCTTTCAGACTGGAACTTATAGCATCAGCTCTCCTGGTTCTCAGGTCTTCAGACTCAGGCAGGAACCATGCGTTAGTTCCCCCGGATGAACAGTTTACTGAGAGCAGACCTCGGCACTTATCAGCCTCCATATTGACATCTGCCTATCAATCCATATAATCTGTGATTTTTGAGTATAGAAATACATTGGCTCTGTTTCTCTGGAGAACTCTGACTAATACAGCGTAGTTTAAGTGTTCAGCTTTATGTTCAATCCATGAACAGGTCAAGTCAATTAACGTCTTTGACCTTCAGTTTCCCCACTTATAAGATGGGGATTATGGCAACTCCTTTGTCACAAAATTGCTGTTAAAGTGAGGCAATGTAAACTAAACGGTACTTTCTGCATGTAACTTACAAGAACTATGCATTTTTTAAAGATCCCCTACCTCATCCTCTTTATTGTAGCCATTTGCATCACTGAGAACAAGCATCTATTGCCATGCCTGTCCCCTACCTTAAATTGTGAAACCAAGTTTACTCTGCTCCACTTTACTGAAGCTTAGGCCTTCCAGTTCATAATCCTATGAAGATTATTATCATTTGGCATCATTCTTAAGAATAATTTTAGTGTTTAGATAAACACTCAAACCCTAGCAAGTTTTCATTTTGCAAAATAAGTTTTTGTTTTTGATGAAAACTATTAAAGAAAATAATTATTGGGGACCAAAAAAAAAAAGTCATTTCTCTGCCAAACTATAAGCATTGAAATTGTTTCTATCAGTGGAAATAGTCCAAGAATTTAAAAAAAAGAATCACAGTGAAAACTGACAAAATCAAGTTAGCAATTTTTTCTTTTAGGTTATTTTTAAAGATATCATAAACTAAAAAATGTGTGTGTGTGTTTTTAATGAAATTCTCATCTTCCAGCAGGAGCCATTACTTTCACAAATCAATGCTCACTGCTAAAAAGAAAAAGTTTAATGGATGAACACTGTGGTAAAAGCAAGTTCAGTTCAGTTCAGTTCAGTCGCTCAGTCGTGTCAGACTCTTTGCGACCCCATGAATCGCAGCACGCCAGGCCTCCCTGTCCATCACCAACTCCCAGAGTTCACTCAGACTCACGTCCATCGAGTCCGTGATGCCATCCAGCCATCTCATCCTCTGTCGTCCCTTTCTCTTCCTGCCCCTAGTCCCTCCCAGCATCAGAGTCTTTTCCAATGAGTCAACTCTTCGCATGAGGTGGCCAAAGTACTGGAGTTTCAGCTTTAGCATCAGTCCTTCCAAAGAAATCCCAGGGCTGATCTCCTTCAGAATGGACTGGTTGGATCTCCTTGGAGTCCAAGGGACTCTCAAGAGTCTTCTCCAACACCACAGTTCAAAAGCATCAATTCTTCAGCGCTCAGCCTTCTTCACAGTCCAACTCTCATACCTGACCACTGGAAAAACCATAGCCTTGACTAGACAGACCTCTCCAAATAGATTTTAAAAGAAAATTACAATTCAGTAAACTCTTTCCTCTTCTCTTCTGTTTGCATTGCCATTCTCTATCGTTACTAACTCCTAAAGCCAGATTTTCACTCTACTTCTCATTCTGTTCATCTCTGAAACATGAATAAGTCTTTTTCATACAAAAGACTTTATATCGGGAAATAAATTTAGGCCTCTGGATTTAAATCCTAATTTGTAACCCTTCTGTGTCAAACTCATCTACCCCTACGGATATATTGTAATGAAATATTGAAAGTATTATTAAATCACAGTGTAATTCACAGCTGTTCAGGTGTATCTAGAGGGGCAAGGGCTTTCTCTTAGGTTTGAATTGGCCCAAGACAATAATAACATCCTTTCTTTTTAAAGCAAACAAGTCAATAAAAAATAATCCTTGTATCTCAAAGAAAGCAAACTTCCAGGGAGTATTTATCAAAAGCTGAAGGAAAGTTATGACCAACCTAGATAGCATATTAAAAAGCAGAGATGTTACTTTCCCAACAAAGGTCCATCTAGTAAAGGCTATGGTTTTTCCAGTAGTCATGTATGGATGTGAGAGTTGGACTATAAAGAAAGCTGGGTGCCGAAGAACTGATGCTTTTGAACCGTGGTGTTGGAGAAGACTCTTGAGAGCCTCTTGGACTGCACGGAGATCCAACCAGTCCATCTTAAAGGAGATCAGTCCTGGGTGTTCATTGGAAGGACTGATGTTGAAGCTGAAACTCCAATACTTTGGCCATGTGATGCAGAGAGCTGACTCATTTGAAAAGACCCTGATGCTGCGAAGATTAAGGGCAGGAGGAGAAAGGGACGACAGAGGATGAGATGGTTGGATGGCATCACCGACTCAGTGGAGATGAGTTTGAGGAAACTCCAGGAGTTAGTGATGGACAGAGAGGCCTGGCGTGCTGTGGTCTATGGAGTCACAAAGAGTCAGACACGACTGAACAACTGAACTGAACTGAGTTCACAGAATTATACTAAATACAATAATCAGTTTCACCAATGCAAAATCATAAAAATCATAAACATTGTTTACAACAGCATTCTCTAACCTATGTTATATATGGTATTAGTCAATAACTATTTAAGGAAAAAAGAATAGATAATGGTACCAATCCTCTTTAAAAACAGTAATTCCCTCCTGAAGGGTCATACTTTAACAGATCATACTGAAGAAACTGAGAAGTCCTGGAGTTAAGAAATTTAACTTTGTTTTCCAAAGTTTCCTTGATTAATTTGATTGCAGAAATTCTTTTTCCAAAAACATCTCTTAACATGTGTCAGACTAGAACTCTTTGTGGAACACAGTTTGGGAAACTCTGGGATAGAATCTCAACCTCCTATATCACCCAACTCCCTTGCAGGACATTTGGCCCATGGCAAAGAGTCCTTGATATTCAGTCCCGTCCAAAATGTCTGTAAGACATTTAGTGCATGAGACATCTGGTCCAAGCCAAAAGCTTCTCGAAATTTGCTTCTGTTCAAAATGTCCATAGGCATATTTGTGTGTGTGTTAGCCTCTCAGTTGTGTCTGACTCTTTGTGACTCTATGGACTGTAGCCTGCCAGGATCCTCAGCCCATAGAATTCTCCTGGCAAGAATACTGGAATGGGTTGTCATGCTCTTCTCCAGGGGATCTTCCCAACCCAGGGATCAAACCCAGGGTCTTCAGCATTGCACGTAGATTCTTTACTACCTGAGCTACCAGGAGTCCATCCCAAATGGTTTTGGACAAGACCAAATATTAAGGACTTTTGGTGTGGACTGAATGCCTTCATGGATGTTTTGGACAGGACTAAACCTAACCAAAGTATTAAGGATATTTTACAAGAACCAAATGTCTTGTGGATACTTTGAACAGGATCAAATGGTCCTGCAAATATCAAAGTCCCTTTGGCATGGACTCCATTCTGGTGCATGTGTGATGAGCACATGTACCTCCATACACACCAATATCATAGTTGCTCCTTTGGAAGCATTCATTCTTTGCTTTCAGTTTAACCTTCCAAAACTAGCTTCCTCTCACTATCAAAACATGTTAACTCTATGTACAACTTCAAGATAACTGCTTTCTGCCAAGAGGCAACTTACCCAATTAACTAGTCAGAAATTCTAAGGTAAAAGTAAGGGCTCTGGAATAAAGAATATCTAGATTTAAACCCTAGTTTTATCATTTATGGCCTGTGTCATCTTGAGCAATTATTTGACCTCCAGGGGATCTTCCCAACCCAGGGATCGAACCCGGGTCTCCCGCATTCCGGGCAGACACTTTAACCTCTGAGCCACCAGGGAAGCCCCATTTGACCTCACTACTCCTTAATTTTCTATTATATAAATCAGGCATGATAATGGTCATACTGCATTGGGCTACTCTGGTGCTGAAGTGAGGTTATGGCTGCAGTAACATGTGTCTGACACATGTAAGTGTTCTCAGTTGCTCTTTTCTCCTGCTTTACAATATTTCTCTTTAGAGAAAGCTGTTGTATAAACCCTCTGGGGGAAGACTTTGTGAGGCTTGACTACAAGACTGAGACAAACAAATGAATCGGTCAAGCTTCAGTTTCAATTATTGCTGCTACTTTAATGTTGTGATTGTCAGAAAGTCATCTACCCTTTCGGGATATGAACCTGATTTTTCAACTATCTGGCCCCTCCCAATGCCCCAGGCCTCATCTCACGTCACTCTACTCTCTTGCTGTCTATGCCAGAATTGGGCTTCCAAGGTGGCACCAGCAGTAAAGAATTCACCTGCCAATGCAGGGGACACAAGAGAAGCAGGTTCAATCCCTGGGTTAGGAAGATCCCCTGGAGTAGGAAACGGCAACCCACTCTAGTATTCTTGCCTGGAAAAATTCATGCACAGAGGAGCATGGTGGGCCACAGTTAGTGGGGTCACAAAGGGTTGAACATGATTGGATATGCATACACACACACACACACACACACACACACACACACACACACACACACACACGGCAGAATTAATGAACCACTCTGCCTGACAATCAGACTAGATTAGTTTCCCACACATTCTTTCCCTATAACAATATTAATCACTCTATCTTGTAATGTAATCTGTCTTCTCAGTCTTACTCGAGTGACTGAGTTTCTTTTCCATTCTCAGCCCGACATGTATCACAGAATAGAATACACTGGTTGTTTTATCAGTAAGTGGTTGATTTAGAGATACTCACTCAGTGTTCCAGCCTCATCCCCCATTGTGCGCATACCACATATGTCTCTCATACATATGTCAAGGACAATTCTAGCAGAGGAAACCCCTATGCTATTGGAGAACAAATTTTCCATAAGCTAACATGAAGAACTCAGAGTCAGATTTTAATTGATTTAAAGAAAATAAGGTAGTATCATATTTGCTACTACACAGTTAATCCTGCCACAAAGGTAAGAGAATTTCCATTTTAATGATGCAACTTAGCGCCTTAAAGTAACTCACTCATCATCACACAAGTAGTAAAAGGCAAAGCTGGGATCCAAATTCTAGATGTTATAACTTTTAGTACTCCCTTTGCAGTTTTCATAGCACCATCCTGTCCAATTAAGACATTATTTGAATCAAAAACAAGATACCAAGAAAATAATTCTGAATACAGACATCTCAAGATACACAGGGTACAGGAGTACCAGCCAGATCAGCGCCAAGCAACATCTATAAAGAGGGACCAGAGCTGTGTCTAAACAGCAGTGCCCACCAGGAGGAAGTCTTGCCAGGTATAGGAATTGTCCCCCACAGTGCCCTTTGGGCATGATACTTTGGAAGACCTTGGATCAGTCAGTCCTCCATTTTAATCATTGCTCTGTCACTTTAATGTTGTGTGATGTGTGCTCGTCACCTACCCCTTATGAACCTCAGTATTTTATCTATGAAAGTAAAAGCAAAAGTGTTAGTCACTCAGTCATGTCCAACTCTTTGAAAGCCCGTGGACTGTAGCCTGCCAGGCTCCTCTGTCCATAGGATTCTTCAGGCAAGAATACTGGAGTGGGTAGCCATTCCCTTCTCCAGGGGATCTTCCCAACCCAGAGACTGAACCCAAGTATCCTGCATGGCAGGTAGATTCTTTACTATCTGAGCCACAAGGAAAGCAGAGACATTTCTACCTATCTGTCAAGGATAGTATGAGGATCCAGCAACTTCACATGTGTTAAGCTGCCAACACAGCTCTGAAGCCCATTAAATATGCCCTTATTTCCCCTTTCCTTTGACATTTGGTTTCTGGTAAGAGAGCTGACTTCTTAAGGAATACCTACCTTTCCTTTCGGGTGAACATCCTACTGATTTGATGCTATCACAGGGACTGATTCTGATTGGTATTATAGTATCCTGCTCTTGGGGAAAGGTGAGAAGTTGATGGAGGAAGGTAGTAAATTCTTATTTCAATTTGGCTTTGAAGATGTAGAGATGACATGGAGTTTTGTGCAAAGAGAACACACTGGAATCCCATATGCTCTGATGTGGGCTAAATCCAGGCCCTGGCTATCTGAAAAGCTCTCCAGACTATGAAACTCAACCCTCTTCATCCTCCCCCACAAACATGCTGGTGGCTGTTTGGTTCTAGGCAACTATCATTATAGCATTCATCCACTCTGCCCTGAGAGTTCTCCCGAGGTCAACCAAAAACCAAACTTCCTGGCAAGGGTCAAATGAAGTGACATTAAGGTTGGGCCCATACATTGATATATGAGACTTGACAGATACCCAAAAGGGAAGGATTGGGAGCCTCTTTCATTTGATGCTCTTTCTACTGAAGGGATATCTTTGCCACGTGGTTCTCAGGAGCCACCTGACAGAGGCTCTAAGGGAATCTGATTCCATGTAGCAAATGTCTATTGATTTCATCAGTAATTCTTTAAAAGTTTCAGTTAATGATGAGAAGGAAACAAAACTGTGTTAAACAGTGCCAGGGTGGGAGGTGGGGGCACAGATTCAAAAGAGGTAAATTTTCAGCCTTCCTCAAGTGTGGTGAGGACCTGAATGCAAGAGGGCTGATCAGTTACATCATTAAGACAGTTCACTTTCATTTAGTAAACTTTCTAAATGATGTAATTGACAGATGGATGGATAAAGAAGTTGTGGTACATATGTGCAATGGAATATTACTCAGCCATAAAAAGGAATGTGTTTGAGTCAGTTCTAATGAGACAGATGAACCTAAAGCCTATTATACAGAGTGAAGTAAGCTGGAAAGAGAAAAACAAATATATATTAACACTCATATATAGAATCTAGAAAGATAGTACTGATGGACCTATTTGCAGGGTAGCAATGGAGATGCAGACATAGAGAACAGACTTGTACGTGGGTTAGGGAAGGAGAGGGTGGGAAAAACTGAGGAGCATGTAAACTGTACAATATCATATGTAAAACAGACAACCAGTGGGAAACTGCTGTATGACTCAGGGAGCTCAACCCAGTGCTCTGTGACAACCGAGAAGGGTGGCAGGAGGTGGGAGGCAGGGAGACGCTCAAGAAGGAGGGACATAAGTATACTTTTGGCTGGTTCATGTTGATGTACAGCAGAAACCAACACATACTGTAAAGCAATTATCCTTAAATTAAAAAGAAATAATTTTTTTTAAATCTGTAATGGAAAAGATTCTGAAAATCATATATGCATACGTATGTAAAACTGAGTCACTTTGCTCTACACTCTAAACTAACACAAGATTATAAATTCACTACACGTCAATAAAAAATTTAATTGTGGGGAAAAAAGACAGTTTACTAATGCGTAACAAGAAAAAAAAAAAGAAACACAGGACATTATTGATAAAAGCAAGAAGACACAACATAACAATAATGGCATTTTCTCAGTCCTTTGGGAAAATTTCCTGTACCACCCTCCCTCAAAGTCCATATCTATCTTACTTTTTAAAAAGTTATAGATGATAAATTCCTGACACTGGCTTTCATTATATTTTGTTTATTCAAAAACATGTGCTTATATATTTATCTTTAGGCCCTCTAGTAGAGCTGCAGAAAAAAAAATTATGAGCAAAAATAGATACATACTTGCTCTCAGAAAGTTCAAACTCTAATTGGGAAGACAGACATTAACCAAATAATCACTTTCACAAATGTTTAATTAGAGGTATGTGAGTGTTCTGGATGACGAGGACCAGTGATATGATGGGAAATTGACCCACATCGGGGAGGAGTGCCATGAAAGGCTTCCCTAAGGAAGTAACTCATGAGTGGGTTACTTACTCAATCACGAGTGGGAGTAATGAAGCAAAAGTACATCAAATGAAGAATGTATAAGAAGGTGTTGGGTAACAACTCACTGAATTGACAGGAAGGCTGGAGGAATAAGCTCAGAACATCAAGGGAAGCTGCTGGCAGAAACCTTTGGATCTGTAGCTACTCCTTGCTCACTGATGCTGCCACTGAGGACAGCAACTGGACTTCATTGTCCTTTGTCTTGTTGTCACTAACTCCAGATTCAAAGCGTAGGATGGGAACACCCAGATCACAAGTTTAGGTCAGATGTCCAAGAAGAAAGTGACTCCTCTTTATTGACCCACATGCTGAGAGGTCCCAAAATTATGAATGGTGGGTGCAACACTGGACATAAAAAAGAAAAACAGTCTGATATCAAGGCAGAAGGGAGAAGAGTATTTCTGAGAGAAAGAAAAAGATGCACAGTGGCCCCATGCCAGAAGGGGGAGAGACTAAGAAATGGATGAGGCTGGGAATCTAGGTAGAGTGGAACTAATTCAGGGTTTAATAGGCCATAGAAGGACTTGGCCCTTTACTTTGATGCAGTAAGTCACTGGTTAATGTATAAGCAGGGGAGAGGTATACCCAATTGTATTTTGGAAAGATAATTTGGAGTAGGGTATAAAGAACAGGGGATGGGGGGTATTGGAGTGGATAGAGATCAGTGCAGTGGATGCTGTTGTGTGTATCCCAGGTACCCCCTTCAAGACTACCGTGCATTCTACCAGTTACAGGAGCAAGTGTTGGCAGCTGACAACTCAATGGTTAAAACCTTTTCTGATTTTAACCTTTTCTCTTCCTTGACTAAAGGAAGTTGCTATTTGGTGGCCATTCCTCCTTGGGGAGAGCTGACATCAGATAACTGATCCATGTTGCTACGAAAGCTTCCATTGGGGGTGGCTCTGGTGTGCTATCTGTGCTCTGATGCTCCTTATGGTATCAGCAGAGACCTTGTCGCAATGACATCATGACTGAACTTCTTCTGCCCAATCCTGCAACACTCACTGCTCACAGGCAGTGACACCAGCGCACTCCTCAGTAGTCATCTTGCAGGCCAATCTCCCACCTCAAAGTTTATGTCTCACGGAACGCAATCCAAGTCAGCCAAGCAATCAGAAGACTACAGGAAGTGGCAACACAAGACAGCAGCCTTAGCAGTGGATACCAGGGAGAGAAGTGTACTGATTGAAATTCTCAAGTCCTAAGGGTCCCAGAATAACAATGAGAGAACACACTATTTGTGGAGTTAACAAAAGTAAGTGAAGTCACTCAGTTGTGTCCAACTCTTTGCGACCCCGTGGGACTGTAGCCCACCAAACTCCTCCGTCCATGGGATTCTCCTAGCAAGAATACTGGAGTGGGTTGCCACTTTCAGGGGATCTTCCCGACCCAGGATCAAACCCAGGTCTCCCACATTGCAGTCAATTGGAGTCAATGGAGTCATTGAAAGAAACGCACTAATCCCTTCTAAGCTGAGATGCTTCCAATTTCCCTCATGCTTGCATGAAAGAGAGGAACAGTAATTCCTTAGAACACTAGCCCCAGTGCCATTTCAAACCTCGTCCCCATTCTAATAACCGCTAATGCTCCTGCTACATTTGGCATCTGTCACAGTGTGTTGACGTGCTGGGAGCTAGCTGTCCCTGGAGCTCGGACTCAAGGCTGGAGCAGCTGTTTCAGCTCAGGCTCTATTTGATTCTTTGTAGTCATGTCACTAAATTTCCAAAAGTCAGTTCAGTTCACTTTATGACTTTTTTCCCTCTCTCCCTCTTTTAAAGCTGTGTCTGCCCAAGTACAGACTGCCAAGAGGATTGGACTTTTACAGACACAGGGCTTTTAAATGGTGACAGAGGAGATGATGTCATGGCATCTTAGGTAAAAAGCTCTTCTTCCCCCAGAGTGGTTTAACTAATAAAATTAATTTGCCTGTTTTAAAATTTACAATAAAGACAAGATAATCCGATTAAATAAAGAGGTTTGGCAGGAGCAAAGGGAGTTATCTGCATGATGATGAAACTGCTGTGAAGCCAAGTACACACAGATCTTCCTGACGTCACATGGACAAGCCTTTCGTTGCAGAGGGAGCTGCAGAGATCCAGCTCCCTGGAGGGGAGATGTGGGCAGGGTGGCTGAGAGCTTGTGGGAGCTTTGGGCACTGATACTCTTGAGCCATTAAGAGAAGTGATCAATTCATAACCATTCTCAGAGCATCACATGGGCTTGGCAGTGCCCATTCCCCACTGGCTCTCTTCAGAGCTGAGGCCCAGCTCTCTTTGCCATTTGTGACAACCATCAAACAGAAGAACTTTGTAAAGCTTCCTGGATTCTTGGCAGCTACTACATTCTACATTATAGAATTCTACATTATAGAATGCCCCCATCTCTTGCTTTCTCTCCCGACTACAATCCACGGTTCAAAGGGACGGCTGTAACTCTTCGCTGAATGACACTGACACTGAATTTGAGGTCAGAGTCACAGAATCTTGAAAAGCCCAGAGATTTACAAGGATTTTCCAAAGACCCGTTCATCCCTAACAGCCTATATTTCACCAGAATATAATTCATCTTTGCAAGTCTATCACACACTTTTTTTTTTTTTACAAAATGTTCTCACATACATTGCTATATTTGATGCAAGTGAGTAAACTGATGATTATGGGGAATATGAGAAAGATAAAAAATTTTTTTGCAATTCATGCATTAGAAACCACATGGAAGTTTTGCTACCTTACCCAACTGAATCTTCACAACAGCTCCAAGACCTAGAGAACCACATGGAGTCGTATTCCACTTACACATGAGAAAAGGAGACTTGGCATTTATGTGACCACTTAGACTGACAGAACTGACCTTGGATTTGTATTTAGACCAGGTTGGCTTCAAGTTTTTCCCCTTACATTGGCTGAGGGTTTACTTAATATTTCTGGCAGGTAGGTAAGTCCGTTTGGTCCATTCACTCCTCAGCTGCCCTTCTAAGCTAGATTATCTAACAAACTCTCAAGCAAGCATCTTCCTTTGTGCCCCTGGTAAACACACACACACACACACACACACACACACACACACACACACACACACAGAGTCTTTTTAACACACCTGAAAAGTTACTCACACCACAGTTCTCATCTTCAGCTGGCATCAAAACAGGGAATAAACCCAATGCTGCCATCACTATCACCATCTCCATTACCCTATCATTATCATCAACATCATCAAAGCCTGTCTTTGGGGCTCCCTCAAGCACATCTCCTTCCTTATGTGCATTTTTTAGAACATGAAGCAGACATGCTCCTTGCTTTTGAGCTGCACTTTGTGATAATGTTCAGCAAGATTTTTGTCTCTAGAGCTGGTGGAAATTAATGAACATTAAGGACAAGTGACTTCAGGAAATTCAAAGGTTGAACCAAAGTAATATGAATCTGTTTATTAGACAACCTCATAAATAGCATAAAATGAATATATCCCTTAAAAAAAGAAATTAATTAACATTTAACTACTGTGCATTTTTCTATCCATTAATTAAACATCTCTACCAATGATTTGTGGAATGGACAATTTATTCCCACCCTTTTGGTTTTCATTGCTAATGGTGGAAGTGAGAGGAGGAAAATGCTTGATGCATCAGCAAAAATCCCACTCAGTCAAGGTTCAGAAGAATCTTGCAAAAATGTGAACAATGCAGAAATGGATGTAACCCTTTCTTGACATCCTCCTTCCCCTTCAAGTTCACTTTGAAGGACAAGAGTGCTCCTGGAGATGCTGATCATCACCTGCATTCTCAACAGAAGCAGCTATATCCTCAGCAGCTAGCAGAGTGCCTTCCTCATTGTGCACATGTAATAAATATATGCTGAGTTAATTAACTAATGACCTAACTTACCTTAACAGAAAGTCTCTTTGCCAACATTGTTTTTCATTCCATATTCCAATTTCCAGTGCTTTACCCCAAAAAGCAACCCTGAAACTTGTCACGGGACAATAGTACATCACTTTTCCAAATTTAATCTTTTTATCTTATTAGCATTCTGAAAATAAAAACAAGTACCTGACATTTCTTCCTACCTCCTTAAAGCCCCAAAGCACTCTTTCCTTCTCTCCAGTGCTGCTTGTTATTGGCCTGCTTTCCTGATGCTGACTGTGACTTGGGAGATAGGAACACTGGGTGGTGGCACCCTTTGCTCTCACTCAGGAATGAGTGCACAGCTGGCGCTTAAAGCAGACTGTTCTGTTGGATAGAATCAAACAGGGCTTGTTCTCTGGAAACCTAAGACATTTATTTGGAATATTAGGGATGCAGTCCCTTCCAGAAGCAGAGATATGGCCTCAGTGACAATAGGCTGACCCTTCCCATCAGATGTGTCCAAGACTGCACTTACACCATCGTTACTAAGGCCAGGGTCAGGGACAGCCAACTCTACAAGTCAGCCATTCAGGCTTTAAGAATGTACGTGATAATCCTGTGAAATGAGTTAATGGAGCCCACATCTCAGTAGGACTTCTATGCCCCATGTGGGCAAAATACAAAAACAAGGCCATCTGAGAGGTACCGTAGTTTGGTGGGGGAGTGCGGAGGTCAGCAAAGCAGGACAAGCAAACTGATTAATACCACTTTCATGACCTTACAGAAAAGCATTAGTGTTCTAGTTAAGGGCAGGAAGTTCTCTCTGGCCATATTAATTCATTTCCCAGGTGAGGCTTTGTGGTGTGTGTCTGTACACGTGGCTGGCGGATGTGGGAGTCTTTCTCCTTTCTGCTGTACAGTAGATGTGTGCACATGTCTGGGACTCATTAGATGACTGAAAATTCAATACAGCTGGAAATTCATGAGGCAAAAAGGCAGATCCCATTACCAGAAACATTAGAGGCATGGCCCATGGGGAGGTAAATTGTATGATGACAAAGTCATAGAATCATGTGGTCTTTAACCCTGCTGACCACTCAGTCAGATTGACAATTCTGTCTACTTTTTGCTTCTACCACCCTACCCCAGGATCTCTTGGTTCTCCTCTTATCGATCATTCAGCCCCCTTCTTGCTCAAATCACAGTCCTCAACCCACCTAAGGATATAAATGTTCCCCAAGTTTCCACAATGCTCTTCTTCTCTACCTAATTTCACTGGGTAAACTCATCCATTCCCATTACTTTCCATAATGCATGTCCCAAATTACATCTTCATCCCAGACCTTCTCCCAGACTCCAGGCTTATCATGAAAAGCCTCAAATTCATTGCTCCTCTTGTGTTGCTAGGTCAGTTGCTGACACCAGCATGTACTCAGTTTCCCGAATGGGGCCTCAGATCCACCCTCCATTCTTCTTGCCTTCCCGGTCTGTGGTCCAGTGAAACGGACCTTTTTATGAATGATGTTCTTATCTAAAAAATGCTAATCATGGCCAGGTACTGCCTTAAGCTTTATAGCCCGGTGAGGAAGGCACTAAAACTTACCCATTTTAGAGATAAGGAATGACACATCAAAGGTTAAACATCTTGGTCCAGGCCCTATAGCTCATAAATGGCAGAGCCAAGATTTAAACTCAGGCAGCTTGGGTCCTGAACCGTTTACTCTGCTGTGTCTACACCGCCTGCATCAAATCACTGTTGCCTTCTCTGCTCTCAATTAACAGCCATCTCTTTCTAGACAATACCTCTCCATCAGATTTTTCTTTCTAAATTAGAAACCTCTTTTCTAATATCTAATCTGAACTAAGTTGATCTAATATCCACTAACTAAAATTCAAACTTTCAGACCCTCTAAGGCATTTGAAAATTTATCCCCAGACCTGTCCTCTAACCTTACTTCCTACTCTTCCCCTTCAAACACTCTGTCTCTGTCCCCTACTCACAACTTTTTGCTTTTCCTTGATCTAAAAAATAATTATTCTAGCAAGTGGACATTGATTATCTAGGATGAACTATCTTTGAAATAGGCATTTTATATATTTTCTCATTAATTATCATAGCAATCCTACAATATAAGTTGTTATTCTTATCTCCTTCTTGCCAATGAGAAAACTTGGGCTCTGGAAAATTAAAACTAGCCTAAGGTCCCTTTGGAAATGAGTGATGAGTCAAGATTTAAACATAAAAATCAAAAATTACATCCTTTTTCTTATGCAACTAATAAACACATTTATATAAAATTGTCCGAAAATTTTCTGAAGGTATACTCAGGATGGCAAATTTGCTCTTTGTCATAAACTGTCTTGGTATCTTCTGGGTACTCAATAATATGCTTTTTGTTCAGAACATCTAAATGAATCACTGATACGGTGGTGAACCAGCCATGGTTCATCTCCCTCTTTCTTTAGGTGTATCTGCATTCTGACTACCTTAACCCAAGGGAGAATTTGCTTATAAACTAGCAAGTTCAGTGATTATGAAATACCATCATGATAATGTTCAGCTGTCTTATACTCATACCTGAACCAAAGAAATATATTACTGAAAATTAGGCATCAGTGGTCACCCATCAGATGGGAACTAGACTCTGGAGGTCAGAAGATACAACCCCCATCTTCTCTCTCAATTAGTTCCACAGCTCTGGTAGCAGTGGTTGTAGGGATGTGAATGATGTAGAAAACATTTGTTAATCACATGCCATATACCATGTGTTGTGTTAGTCTTTATATAGGGTCTTTTAATCCTCTACAACTCTGTATAATGTCTATTACTATGTTCATTTCAAAGGACACTGAGGTCCACTTATCTAGCAGTCCAAAAATTGCTGAGAGAGAATCTAAACTCAGTTCTGACTGTAAAATCCCCCATCTTTCCCCTTTGCAGCACCGCCTGTGTTAGATGTAGGGCCACTACGTCTTACTTCCCCTGTCATTTACCCTCCCTTCTTTCCTGAGTTCTTCATCCTCATTTCTTTCCTCAGGAAAGGAAGACAATTATTTTTTTCCCAAATCTCCTTGTACCATCTCTCCATTTCCCTTTCCTCCTAAGAACACGTTTGAGAAATCATTTTTAACGACATCAAATCATTTTTTATTGGTGTTCTGAAAAATGATAGTGGTGTCACACCAGGCACTCTGAAAGGCTGGTATATTATAGAGAGCAACTGCTCAAATGGCAGCCTCACGCTGTGATGCTGCTCACAACTGCTTCTTAATCTGCAACCCTGGGGCTATGAATGACAACCCATAAAAGTTCTTAGAAAGTTAAAGCTAGGGGAAAAAAGGTCCAAATCCATATCCATTTATTTAACCAAAATATATTAAACTTGTACTATGCTTCAGAATCAGTAGTAGGCACTGGAGGTAAAATGATAATAATGCCATCATATCAGCCCTCATGAAGCATGTAATCTAGTACAAGGGGAAATAAATTGGTAATTAAAATATAATAGGTTGAATTCCATGATAGACTAGTACAGAGTGCCAGAGGGGAGGTAAGGAAACATCTCAGTCCTCAGAAGTTTCTTCCATCAGGGACACAATCTCTTAGGATATGAGATTTGAGCTAAAATATGAAGGATACTTTCACATCAGCCAGGTATGCTGGATAGCATCCACTCGCCCTTTGTTTCAGGTAGCAAATGATCCTAAAATTCAGGGACTTAAAACAAAAACAGTTATTTATTATGATCACAAACCTGCAATTTGGACAGAGTTTAATGAGACACACTTGCCTCTTACTCCATGTGGTGTAAACTGGGGTGGTTCAACCAAGGTGTAAAGGATTTTCCAGTAAGATGGCTCATTCATGAAGACTGACAATTGGTGCCAACAGTTAGCTGGTTTCCCAACCAGGGTTCACGGCCAGAAAACTCAGTTCCTCTCCCATGGATCCCTCCACAGGAGGCCTGGAGCCTCCTCAAAGCAGAGCGACCAAGTTCCAAGAGTGAGCGTCCAAATAGAGCGAGCCAGTGAGAAGTTGTATTTGCTTTTATGATTTGATCTTGAAAGTAATATAACCTCACTTCCACCTCACCTTATTAGTTCAGACAGTCATAAAGGCTCACCTAAGGAGATATGACCCGACTCTAGGTCTTGAGTATGGCAGTATAGGCATGGTAGTTATCCGGAAGAACACACAAGACAGTAGATAGTATTGCAGTCACACCTGAAAACCTTTATTAACCACACTCCTCTAAATATACTGTCCATAATTCAGTCTGCTCTTATGTGGAGAAGCTAAATATATGGACTACACCAGCAATAGGCTCTCTTTCCTTTGGTTTCCTTTTGGGTTGGAGAAAGGGAGCACCAGCAAGAGACTGAAGGGAGAGAGCAAATTTAGTCTAGTCATTCCTTTTGTCTTTTGAAAACAAGTTCACTTTGACTAGCTACGCCCTTCAACTAAAAGCCCCAGATCCTATGAGGCAACCCTTTCCACTCTGCTTTCTTTATTTAGGATCTGATAGCCTTTCCTTCTCCTTGCCTTTTCAGACTTAAAGGTGGTAAGTATCCCTGTCTCTTACTAGTCAAGGTACTACACCAGTCCTTCTGCTTTCCTACACTCTGCATTATTCCTTGACATTCTCTGTACTCCAGTGATGCAAGTAGAAGTAATTCTTTAATAAATAAACTTTCAAGTTACCTAATTTGAGTATATGATCTTTTTAATTTCATTTTAACTGGAGGATAATTGCTTTACAATGTTGCATTGGTTTCTGCCATACATCAGCCCTAGGTATACATATGCCCTCTCCTCTATGAACCTGCCTCTCACTTCCCACCATATCTCTCCCCTCTAGGTTGCCAGAGAGCACAAGTTTGAGCTCCCAGTGTCATATAGCAAATTCCCACCGGATACCTGTTTTACATATGGTAATGCATATATTTCAAAGCTACTCTCTCAATTCACTCCACCCTCTCCATCCCACACTGTGTCCACAGTCTGTCCTCTAAGTCTGCAGCTCTACTGCTGCCCTGCAAGTAGGTTCATCAGTACCATTTTTCTAGATTCCGTGTATATGCATTAATATATGATATTTGTTTTTCTGACTTACTTCACTCTATGTAACAGGCTTGAGGTTCATCCACCTCACTACAACTGACTTAAAATCACTCCTTTTCATGGCTGAGTAATAGTCCACTGTATATATGTACCACAACTTCTTTATCCATTCATCTGTCAATGGACATCTATGTAGTTTCCATGTCTTAGTTACTACAAGTAGTGCTGCAATGAATATTGGAGTACATGTGTCTTTTTGAATTGTGGTTTTCTCAGGGTATATGCTCAGTAGTGGGATTGTGTGTCATTATGGTAGTTTTATTCCTAGGTTTTTTTGTTGTTGTTGTTGTTTTTTTGAAAAATCTCCACACTGGTCTCCATAATGGTTCTATCAATTTACATTTTCACCAACAGCACAAGATGGTTCCCTTTTCACAACAGCCTCTCCATCATTTATTGTTTGTAGTTTTTTTGATGATGGCCATTCTGACCAATGTAAAATAATACTTCATTGTAGTTTTGATTTGATCTTGGTTCCTCTGCCTTTTCTAAAACCAGCTTAAATATCAGGAAGTTCACAGTTCACGTACTGCTGAAGCCTGGCTTGGAGAATTTTGAGCATTACTTTACTAGTGTGTGAGATGAGTGCAATTGTGCGGTAGTTTGAGCATTCTTTGGCATTGCCTTTCTTTGAGATTGGAATGAAAACTGAACTTTTCCAGTCCTGTGGCCACTGCTGAGTTTTCCACATTTGCTGGCATATTGAGTGCAGCACTTTCACAGCATCATCTTTCAGGATTTGAAATAGCTCAACTGGAATTCCATCACCTCCACTAGCTTTGTTCATAGTGATGCTTTCTAAGGCCCACTTGACTTCACATTCCAGAATGTCTGGCTCTAGGTGAGTGATCACACCATCGTGATTATCTTGGTCAGGCTCCAAAATCAATGCAGATGGTGACTGCAGCCATGAAATTAAAAGATGCTTACTCTTTGGAAGGAAAGTTATGACCAACCTAGACAGTATATGTAAAAGCAGAGACATTACTTTGCCAACTAAGGTCCGTCTAGTCAAGGCTATGGTTTTTCCAGTGGTCACGTATGGATGTGAGAGTTGGACTATGAAGAAGGCTGAGTGCTGAAGAATTGATGCTTTTGAACTGTGGTGTTAGAGAAGACTCTTGAGAGTCCCTTGGACTGCAAGGAGATCCAACCAGTCCATTCTGAAGGAGCTCAGCCCTGGGATTTCTTTGGAAGGAATGATGCTAAAGCTGAAACTCCAGTACTCTGGCCACCACATGTGAAGAGTTGACTCATTGGAAAAGACTCTGATGCTGGGAGAGATTGGGGGCAGGAGGAGAAGAGGATGACAGAGGATGAGATGGCTGGATAGCATCACTGACTCGATGGATGTGAGTCTGAGTGAACTCTGGGAGTTGGTGATGGACAGGGAGGCCTGGCGTGCTGTGATTCATGGGGTCGCAAAGAGTCGGACACAACTGAATGACTGAACTGAACTGATTCTGACCAATGTGAGATAATACTTCACTGTAGTTTTGATTTGCATTTCTTTAAAAATGAGCATTGTTGAGCATTTTTCCAAGTGTTTATTGACCATCTGTACGTATCCTTTGGCAAAATGTCTGTTTAGGTCCTCTACTGGCCATATACAACAAACCCACAACAAATAATATACTCAGTGATGAAAAGCTGAAAGTATTTTCTCTAAGATCAGGAATAAGACAAGGGTACTAACTCTTACCACTATTATTCAATGTAGTTTTGGAAGTCCTAGCCACAGCAATAAGAGAAGAAAAAGATATAGAAGGAATTCAGATTAGAAAACAAGAAGCAAAACTCTCACTGTTTGCACATGACATGATATTATACATAGGAAAACCTAGAGATATCAGAAAATTACTAGAGCTAATCAGCAAACTTACTAAAATCACAGGATACAAAATCAATACACAGAAATCCCTTACATTCCTATGCACTAACAACAAAAAGTCAGAAAAGAAAAATTCAATCCCATTTTCCACTGAAACAAAAAGAATAAAACACTAAGAATAAACCTATCTAAACAAAGACGAAAGACCTGTATACAGAAAACTATAAGACACTGATGAAAGAAATCAAAGACAACACAAACAGATGGAAAGATACACCATGTTCTTGGACTGGAAGACTCAATATTGTGAAAATGACTACACTACCCAAAGCAATCTACAGATTCAGTGCAATCCCTATCAAATTACCAATGGCATTTTTCATAGAGTTAAAACAAAACCTTCACAATTTTTATGGACACACAAAAGAGTCTGACTAGCCAAAGTAATCTTAAAAAGGGAAGTGGATCTGGAGGAATAAGTCTTGTTGACTTCCAATTATACTACAATGCTATAGTCATGAAGAGAGTATGGTACTGGCACAAAAGCAAAAATGTATACCAATGAAACAATACAGAAAGCCCAGAGATAAACCCATACATCTATGGGCACCTTATCTTTGACAAAGGAGGCAAAATATACAATAGAGAAAAGACAGTCTCTTCAATAATGGTACTGGGAAAACTGGTCAGCTACATGTAAAAGAATAAAATTAGAACATTTCCTAATACCATATACAAAGACAAACTCAAAATCAATTAAAGACCTAAATGTAATACCAGAAACTATAAAACCCTTAAGGCGGGGGGGTGGGGGGATAAAATAGGCAGAACACTCTTTGACATAAATTGCAGCAAGATCCTTTATGATCCACCTCCTAGAGGAGTGGAAATAAAAACAAAAGTTAAAAAAAAATGGGACCTAGTTAAACCTAAAAGCTTTTGCATAGCAAAGGAAACCATAAACAAGAAAAAAGACAACTCTCAGAATGGGAGAAAATAATTGCCAATGAAGCAATTGACAAAGGACTAACTGCCAAAATATACAAGCAGTTCATGAAGCTCAATATCAGGAAAACAAACAAACCAACTAAAAAATGGGCAGAAGACCTAAAGAGACATTTTGCCAAATATAATGTTTTTATTTTCTTCTGATTCTGTCTAATATACCAAGTAAAGAGCTATCAGGTGAAACTGATGCAGTAAATTCATGGTGTGATACATCTACTCTAAACAATCAGGACTCTTTTGAAAAATTTATAACCAGTCTAAAAGAAATGAGCAATGTATTTCCATGGACTAATAATATGAGGAAAATACAAAATGGTGATAAAGGCAGAAGCCATGGGAGTCCTAAGCTTGAGATGCAGAAACAGATACTAGGGCACTGAGACAAAAAGGAAAAGCTAAAATACAGATCATCAAAAGAAAAAAACTTAAGTTATGGAGAGGTCTGGTTGACACTAACATAAAGGCAGCTTCCTACACACCTGTCCCAAAAGTATTAAGCTCAATAAAGACCTCAAGTAAAATCAAATATAACACATATTAAGAATTACTTGGAGAAAAATAATAGCACAAATTTCAAATTACCTACTGAACCCAGGTCTCCTGCATTGAAGGCAGATTCTTTACTAGCTGAGCTACAAGGGAAACCTCGATTAGTAGCAGAAAAGCAATCATCAAATTGCAACTGGATCTTTCACTATCACAAGCTTGTAGGTTCAGAAAGTGAGGCATTTGTTGCCTTAGGAGTCTCCATGGAAAAGACAAGAGGAGTGTATAAGACTTACACAAAAGCCAGATAAAAATAACTCCCAGGGAGAGACTGCATACTGAATGCTTAAATACTGGACATAGGTCTGGGGCTTAGTAGTTTACAGTAACACCAATAGAAAAGAGGTTTGAAAATGAGTGAAACCAGAGATTCCACTGATGTCTCTGCGAAGTATTTTGGGGGAAGATAATAAATGAAGGAGTGAAACTTTATTGATGTGGCATTAAAGTAACAAAGAAATAAGAAGGAAAAAAGTTAAGGAATCTACAGGAAAAAAGAAAGAGAGGAGTAAAGAAAGAGAAACATGATTCATATCAATCCCTCCTCCAACACCTTCATCAATAAAAAGATTATTCAGTAAGGAAATTGTACTTCAGTATTCTGGCATGAGTGGGTACACTTCAGTGATGAACTCTGGAATATCTTGGAATAGAAAAGAGAAAAACAAAACAAATGAACAATAACAACAAACTTTTCAGGCTAACTCTATATAAAGCCATGAGAAATAGAAAACAAAAAATGAGACTTAAAACATTTCAGCTAATGATTAGCTCCCTCAAGAAAGATAATCAAGAGATAAAAAGTGTAAATCAATACTCCATATTTAAACTTCCTCAAATAATCATTTGGAGATATAAAACTATTCAAACTCAGGAATTCAAAAATTTAAGAAATAAAAGTGAAAATAAAGACATGCAATGAACTCCAGAAAAAATAAAAGAAAAAAATCTCAAAAAAAAATTACAAGGTTATCTAAATGATTATAAGGGACAATGAACAAAGACAAGAAAACAACTAAAAAGAACAGAAAGGAAAAAAAGTAAAAAGGGTCAGAAAGAAAATTGTTGAGAAAGAAGGAAAAGAAAATCCAATATAGGTACAACTGCAGTAACTAAAAGAAATACTATATATGTATCTGAGAAATGTTTCCAGAGATGAGACAAAAAGAAAATCTACATATTGAAAGTATCCACTACGTACACTGGGGAAAACTGATGTGAAATGATCGGTTCTGAGATAAAGTCTAATAGAAAAGAAGACTTTAAAGACAAAAATTTCTGAGGACTTTGAGGCAAAAAGAACTAGTTATTATATGGGTAACAAATTCACATGGGCATCAAATTTCTCAGAGAAACACACAAAGAAAGATAAGAATTAACAGTAAGAAACTCAAGAGAAAAACTAGGAGCCAAAGATTTCATATTCAGCTAAGTAATCTTTCCAGTATCAAAGCAACAGAAAGATAAGTTTAAATATCAAAGGATTCAAGGAATGCTCTTTTTAGAACCGTTTTCTGAGGATTTACTAGAGAAGCTCCTTTCAATCAAGACATAACTAGGGAAATTTAACTGTGCTGAGAATAAGAGTTTAATATATACCATTCTCCATTCTTCCTTGGAGAAATGGCGGATCCCAAGGCTGGGGCAAGAAAGTATCAGATGATCCTGAATCTTATTTTTGAGCCTGAAAATAAGAACTGAAAAAGAACTGTGGATATGTCACAAAGACATAGGAATCAGCTTGGAGGAATGCCAACTGACCAAATTCAGGAAATGTAATCATTAAAATAGAGGACAGTACTAAGTTGCAGACTATTAAATAAAATAGAACCCATTAATTTATACTATAAACAAACACAGACTAACATTTCACGTAAGACTGATATGAAAAAAGAGTAAAGGGGGGTGCATTTAGAAAATCAGCATTTTGCAAACAGCATTGTAAAAACTGATGCAGGCAAGAATCCTCAATAGATGCTAAATTTGGGTAACAGAAAAGTTTGACAGGGAAAAGGATATTACATTTCAACATAGCCCGTCAACAATTACTATTTTAACTACAAAAGGAAAAAAATAGTAACAGTATAGTGGAAAAAATTAGGCAATTAGGCTAAGGTAATAAAAAGCCTGTATTTTTATCAAAAATGCCAGTGGTATGAAAGACAATGAGAAACTGAGGAATTGTCCCACAGTAAAGAAGGGCAGGAGGAGAAAGGGGCAACTGAAAATTAGATGGCTGCATGGCATCACTGACTTAATGGACACACATGTACATGCTAAGTCACTTCAGTCATGTCATGTCGGACTCTGCAAACCCATGGACTGTAGCCCGCCATGCTCCTCTGTCCATGGAATTCTCCAGGAAAAAATACTGGAGTGGGTTGCCATTCCCTTCTCCAGGGGAATCTTCCCAACCCAGGGACTGAATCCGTATCTCTTATGTCTCCTACGTTGGCAGGCAGGTTCTTTACCACTAGCACCACCTGGGAAGTCCAATGGGCATGAGTTTGAGCAAACTCCAGGAGACAGTGAAGGATAGGAAAGCGGGCCATGCTACAGTCCATAGGGTCACAAAGAGTCAGATGTGACTTGGTGACTGAACAACAAAGAAGATCCAAAAGCCATGCTAACTCGATGTAATACACAATTCTGAACTAGATCTTAAAGAAAAACAAAATTGCTGCTAAAAAGCCCACATTGTTGGGACAATTGACAAAACTGGAATATGCCTAGATTAAAAGTTATGTTAAGATTCCTAAATTTTATGGAGTTCAGGATGATTGCAAAGGTTGTATTTGATGAGCAGAATATAAGACAGGGTCCCAGTTTTCAAAGACATTACATTCTAATTAAGAAAAGAAAATCCGCACATGAAAGAAAGTATAATACCAAAAAAAAAAAAAAGTGGCAAATTATCAGAACAGAAAGTAATTAGATGAGTTGCAGTGTTCTGAAGAGTATTCACAAGGAGATGGGACATAAATGAGGCCTTCCAAGGGGGATGGGTTTGAGCTAAGTGGGGAAGAAAAGAAAAGGGTTTTCTATGTAGAGTTACCATCAGTGTAAGAAGGAAGTAAGAATAAACTCAGCTCACCCAGTAGATTGTGCAGAAGACTTGGATAAAAAGTCAGTGACGCAGGACAACAGGAATATCATTTGATGTGTAAAAGGAAAGTACCAAAACTTCAAACAAAACTTCAATACACATCAACTAAACTAGAAGAAATTAGATTATGTAAACACAGAAGTTTTAATTCATTTTTTCTAATTTGAGAATTTTCAAAAACTCTGCCCAAAACTTTTTTTAAGAGTAAGTCCTTTCTTATGGGGGAAAAGTCTACCACTGCTGTCCTAAAGAACTTTCGGTGATAATGACAACATTCTGATCTTCAGTGTCCAGTAAATGGCCGTATGTGCCTAATGGTTTGTGTGACTGAGGAATTGAATGCTTAATTATATTTACTTTTCTTTCTTTCAGTTGAAGTACAGTTGATTTATACACTTATATTAGTTTCAGGTGTATAACAATGATTCAGTATTTTTATAGATCATACCTCATTTAGAGTTATTGCGAAATATTGGCTATCTGTGCTGTACAAGATATCCTTGTAGCTTATTTATTTTATACATGATATTTTTTACTTCTTAGTCCCTTACCCCTGTCTTGCTCCTCCCACCATGCATCATCCCAGTGGAAATCACTAGTTTGCTCTCTATATCTGAGAGTCTATTTCTGCTTTGTTATATCCGTTTGTTTCAGGTTTTAGATTCCACATATGAGTGATAACTTACAGTGTTTTTCTCTGAATTATCTCACTAAGTATAACATCCTCCAGGTCTACTCATGCTGGCATAATTTCATTTTTATGGCTGAGTAATATTCCATTCTCTCTCTATATATAAACCACATTTCTTTATCCATTTATATACTGATGGACACATAGATTGCTTCCGTATCTTGACTGCTGTAAATAATGCTTCTAGGAACATTGAGATGCATATATATTTTTTATTGGTGTTTTCATGTTTTTCCAATATATTTCCAGGAGTGGAATTGCCGGATTATGTGGTAGTTCTATTTTTAGTTTTTGAGGAACCTCCATACTGTTTTCCAGTGGCTGCAGCAACTTACATTCCCATCAACAGCATACTAGGACCACCTTTTCTCCACATCTTCACCAACATTTATTTGTAGACTTTTTGATGATAGATATTCTGACAGGGGTAGAGTGATACCTCATAGTGGTTTCAATCTGCATTTCTCTGAAGATTAACAATGCTGAGATCTTTCCACGTGCCTAATGCTCATCTATGCATCTTCTTTGGAAAAATGTTTATTTAAATGTTTTGCCCATTTTTTCATCAGGTTTTTTTTGATATTGAGTTATACAAGCTGTTTATATATTTTGCATATTAACCCATTATTAAGTCACATCATTTTTAGTTGTTTTCAAACATTCAGTTGGTTTTCTTTGGTATGCAAAAGCTTTTAATTAGAACTAGGTCTCATTCATTTATTTTTACTTTCCTTTGCCTTAGGAGGCAGATCCAAAAACATCATACAATTCATGTCAAAGTGTTTTTGCCTATGTTTTATTCTAGGAATTTTATTGTTTCCAGTCTTACATTTAGGTTTTTATATTTAATTATATTTTATGTTATAATTACATTTAATTTTGTTGCTTAAGAAGTTTTACGTGGCTATTAGTGATTTTACCAGACATGACAGGTATGTACCAAAGCTCTCTCAGGGCTGACACGGATGACACAGATATGTGCCCTCATTTCCCTCTTAACCTCTCACATGTAGATGCAGCATCAGCTCTCTCCTCTGACCCTTATTTTTGTAAAGGCATCAGTTTTACATAAGGTATGACAGTTCCAGTGAGCTTAGAAAGTAATTAGGTCAGGGTTTCTCATTTCTGAAATGTAAAGTTCACCCTGAAACATCATGAGGAATAAAGCTCCCTTGAAAACTAAGCAAATATTTGGAATTCCAGTTTCTATCCTTCTTTCCTTAAGCTCATCCTTCTGCCTACTGTAATGAAGTCTGTGGCTCATGTGATCAAAACCTGGAAGCAGCCTTCACAACGGCCTCCCACTAAAGTTCCTACAGTAAGGACACAGAGGGGTCATGGTGCTGTGAGCTCTTTCACTGTGATCTCAGCCCCTCAAACCTCCTGCAAGAGCAGCAAATTAAGCTGCCTTTCTAAAAATTCAGCTTCCAAAATTTTGGCACATTTAGGCTTTTCCTTGGGTATAAAAATCCTTCAAGCCCTTATGTTCAAGAATGTACATTTTCTCTCCTAAAAATAAGTGAGCAGCAGGTGCCATACCAAACAAGTCTTAAATGATTTAAGCTGCAGTTGGGAAGGCTCCATAACGTAATTCATTCCAGTTACTGCTCATTTGGAGCTGGAGGAGGCTTTTGATCTAGCTGCATGAATTTCAGATAATTTCTATTGGACAGTTATAATTTTGTTATCAGTCTTTGCAAGTTGAACTTATAGTCTATTTGAAGTAATGAGCACACACACACACTTTCCTATCAAAGGTCAACATCACTCAGTGCTGCTAAGAATAGGCAATATGCAATATTTAAGGGTTACTTTTCATTCTTTTTCAGCATTCCTTGTGACATTTTATGCCCTGGCTCTATTTTATCACTGCTAGAAAAATACCATAAATAATTGGCTTGGGATGGGCAAGGGAATGTACAGAGCCTCGCTGCTGATTACAAAATAATGTCAAGCATTTTGTACAAAAGGCATTGCAAACTTCTTCCTGGATTTTAAAATAAAGTCAAAATTCCTAACATTTTGTTCAATTGTTCCCATCAAAATAAGCCAGAAATTCCCATACATTACTATGCTTGAAATCTATTTAAACCTAAAAAAAATGAGGGAGGCATAAACAGGATAAACAATCACAGGTCAAAAAAATTTGTAACTAATTATTGAAAACATGCCCATATTCGTTTAGATTATATATGCATAAAAATAGCATGCAAACATTAGTATGCAAATGATACAGTGAATATAGGAGGGCTTGCAGATAGGAAACTTCTGGTAAGAAGATATTAAGTAGGAAAGGTCAGTTGCTGCTCCCTAGGAAAGGCCCAGGATCTAGATTCTCAGTCTTTGACAACACCTGCAGTCCTCATGGGCAGGGAGCAAGCTACCCTGGGAGGGGAGACTCAGTAGGGGACACAGTGTTTATGAGCACAAGCTCTCATGTGAACTTGCCATGACTAGGAAAGGCAGGGATGGAGACCAGAGGAATCTCATGGTGGTAAAACTATAGAGTGTTCCTCTTTCTTTGTACAATACATACAACAGAGGGGATATTAAGCCAGTTCATTTCTAGTTTCAAGTTTATTCACATATGATTTCCTCTCAAAATGCCTTTCTGCATGCCCCACATCTGAAGTGACCAGCTTTCTGTAGAGTTCGTGTGTGAATATTTCAATTCCAAAATGACTCAAAATAACTCCATGATTTGGTATAACATAGTTTTAAATATCACTAGTTATATGATATACAAACAAACAAAAAATATATAGTTAGACCACTGTTCTCCAAAATGACAAGAATGCCTTATGTTGGAAAAGAGAAGATATCTTTTTGCTAAATTTGCAAATGGTGCATAGGTGAAGGCTCCTGACGGTCTCACTGGGTTGGCTAAGACATGCCCCTTCCTGTGTGCCATTTCTTGAGTGTGGACTTGACCACAAAAACCCTTCCTGTTGCTCTCAAGGCCATGAAAAATTAATGCCACAGAAATAAGACAATAGATATACAAACCAACCAAACTCTAGTCAGCATATGAAATCAGGAAACTGCAAACCACAGTTCAGCTGTGGTGGATTGATTTCCTCCAATTCTTCACTCCTCCCAGGATTCATATCCTTTGACATTTGACTTTCCAGCTTGCATTACTAAAGGTATATATTTCTCCAGCTCTTGATGTTGGCTGAGACTTACAAATTGCTTGGGCCAATTCAAGGAAGGAGGAATGGCTGTGTCAATTCCAAGCCTACACCTTAAGAAGACTTGTACGTTTCCACTTGTCTCCCTATGCCTCCAGTGTTGCTATGAGGAGAACATCCCCAGTTTGAATGCAGGTCCTAAGAACGTGAAGAGCCATGTGGGGCAGAGCTGTACCAGCCAACTAAAGCTGAGACCCGTCAACCAACCTGGATACCCATAGTCAGTGGAGCTCCCAGCTAAGCCCAAACTAGATCAGACAAAACCCAATACAACTGGTCACAAATGAGCAATTCTAAAGGACCATGGAGTAAAACCACTTTATTTGCTTTACCACTTTTGTACATGTGTGTATGCATGTGTGGTGAAGACACAAGATCTACTCTTTAAGCAAATTTCATGTATATGCTACAGTATTACTAACTACAGTAGGAGGTGGAAGAAATGGGTAAATGCTAGTCAAAGGGTACAAACTTTCAGTGAAGCCACCATGTCTTGCAATACCCTTTTAGGTAGAATTACTGTTGCTCTAGAAACCAGTATCAGCCTTCACAGGACGGTCACATCCAGAACTGATTTGGAAACTGCAGCAAGTGGGAAACAGGTCTCCACTACTCAGAAATCTCTACTCCTCTCCTTTACTCTCTACCACCCGCCTACCCAGAGGAGGCCGTTCCCCTTCCTCTTGACCAAGCATTAGAATTGTGCCTTCCTCTATTCACTCTGCAATTCAAGTGTAATTCCTTGATATAAACTAGATATTCCTCTACACATATTTGATACCTACTTTCTCTAACCCTTAGCTCTTATTTCGTAAGTGGGGCCAATGGTGACAAGATATATTATTATTAAATTAAGTCAGATAATGCTTGTAAAATGCCTGGAAAGTAGTAGGAACTCAAAAAACAGTAACTATAATTATCCTGGCTCTTGAAAAAGTATTCTCCTCATAATGATCTACCCTGAAACCCAGAGATAAGAAAGTCTCTTTTGATAAGAGCATGCAAAAGCAGTTAAGATAAAAATAATTGCTAACTCATCCAACTTTCTAATATACAGAACTTAAGACATGACTTGAAAAAATTATTTGCAACATGTGCTCCTTGATCTAAGTAATTTTGAAGTTTGGAGGATTTTTAAATCACCTGAAAAATGTTCTAGCATCGTTTGGAGGTATTCCAGTCCTTTTTTTTTTTTTTTTTGTAGTGCTGTTCAATCTATTCAAAATAAGAACAACAACAGTTCATCCACTTTCCCTACCCCTGATCCCTCACCTCTGGCAACAACCAATCTGTTCTGTGCACCTATGAGCTTAATTTTTTGTTTTGTTTTGTTTTGTTTTTAGACTCCACATAAAAGAGAGATCATACACTATTTATGTTTCTCTCTCTGACTTAACTTAGTATAATGCCCTCAAGGTGTATCCCTGTTGTCACAATGGCAAGATATAATTATTTTCCACAGCTGAATAGCATTCCATCGTGTGTGCATGTGTATATGCACTACAATTCTTTTATCCATTCATTCATCTGTTCTACTCAGTCTGAAAATTTGAGACTCTAAATTGTCAATTAACATGTTAGTCATTCACTGAACCAATACTTAGTGAGCACCTGCTGTACACCACACTCCTTGCTAGGTTGCTATGTGGGATTAAAGGTGAGAGAGTGAGTGATAGATGATCAGTCGTGTACAACTCTTTGTGCCCCATGGAGTATAGCCCACCAGCCTCCTTTGTCCATGGAATTCTCCATGCAAGAATACCGGACTGGGTCACCATTCCCTTCTCCAGGGGATCTTCCCAACCCAGGAATTGAACCCAGGTTTCCTGTACTGCAGGCAGATTCTTTGCCATCCAAGCCACCAGGCAGGCCTGGGATTAAAGGTACACAAGATAATTTCTTCTCTCTGACAAATTATAAAGTGTTGGGAAGTTGGTGCACTGAAAAAGTAACAACTACCTGTGGTGGCACCTGCCGAGTCAACTGAGTGAAGCTGATATTAACTAGAGTAAAAACCAGAGAGAAAATAGATGAACTATCTGAATTGGCAAAATGTAGGAAGGATATCTGGAAATGACAGGGAGAGTAACAGTGGGGCATTATCACTTCTCCAGGCCTGACAAGTGAGAGCAGGAAGCATTCACCTACCCCAGGTGACAGACAGTCACGTGACAGGAGCTGCGACATGATGAAGGAATCTAGCCAAGCACCAGGAGGGGAGCCTACTGATGTTATCCATGTTTGTCAACTTCCCAGAACAGAAAGAAAGAAGAAAGAAAGCACAAGAGCAGGCACACCATTGGGGTGTCCAAAAACTTCATTTAGGGTTTCCCATAAGGTGTATGGAAAAACCCAAATGAACTTTTCTTAGCAATCCAATATATCCAGTACACGAGGTCACAGAAATTAACACCCCAAAGATATTCTCTTAGCCTACCAATAGAAACAAACTGGTGAACGTGACGGTAGACCATATCAGTGAAAATTTATCAGTGAAAATTTTCCTGTACTCTCCTCATCCATTAGAATAAGAATTATGTCAAGGCAGCCCCTGAAAAGACTCCCTACAAATTCAGAGAGCATTAGAAAAGATGAACTTTGGATGGGATTCTTGTAGGCTGGCAGGTAGAATGCAAATGAGCAATTCTGGGCTCCTTCCATACCTTTTTCTGGGGGAAAAACACCGGTAATGGTCCTCAGATTATCTCCCCTCTAGCTCTGCTTATTTATGGTCAGAAGGGGTTCTGTCAAACACCCCATAAAAGAAAGAAAATGGAGATGATAGATTATTTCTTAGCTAAACTGCTATGTGGATTTTTAAACATCATCAAACTGGAGTGTTTTCATGCTAGTTAAAATATCTGGCACAGGATATTTTTCAAGACCCTATTGTGCTAAACCTGGTAGAAGGTGAAGTTCATTGCTTCCAGAGGGACCTTATATTTCCTACTAACATAACTGTGGGCAGTAGTGCCATCTAGAAATAACAATCATCTTCTTTGGGTTCAACATAACTGTAAAGAGGTAGTGATATTTTGGCATTTTCCGTTCCTTGCTTTGAAAATACATGAACCTATATGCATATATAGTTCCTTTCCAATTCAAAATGATGCTTTTGTTTTGAATTCAAATAAGTTTTCCATCCTTGTCTGCAACCTCCAAATGATTTCACTGCCATTATTTTTTTAGCATCATCTTTGGATGAGAACGCAAAACAAAGTTTCATAGCATCTCTGATTCTCTGAAGGAAGGCTTTATTTATACTAGCATAATAGGGATTGATTGTACTATAGGATAAACAACCTTCAGTTTATGTAGGAATGTTTTCAACATCCCATTTTCCATTCACATATGTTCTCAATAAGCAACTCATCAACCAAGTCTTATTCTGTGCTTTTCAATGCTTGCCTTAGGGCCTGTTCTTTTTCCTGATATTGCAAGGTAGTAGCAAATAATGTCATAGTTAAGATTTCAAAGGCACAGCATTATAAACTCCTCATCTCTATTGCCCATAATGAAAATCTATATTGCAGCTTTAGTTTTCCAAGGGACTATCTCATAATCAAGTGATATGCTTCTTAGAAATTCATCTTCTGCTGTTCTTTTTTATATCTGAGTCATCTACTTTAAAACTTTTGATGGCATCTCACCCTTTATAGAATAAATACCAACCTCCTTTCTGGGCTGTTTATGCATTACACAAATATTTACTGAGAACCATCTTTGTGACACTTACAGGTTCAGGTATTTTCAATACCATCCACATGGAGCTTCTTGCCTTCTCCAACATTCAACCTCTTCTAAATTCCTTGACTTTCCTGGTGATACACATTAGAGCACACTTTCAATCACAACTCCCCAGCTTATCTGAAAAATTCCTATTTCTGCTTTAGAACTCTCCTCAGTAACACATTCTATGGGCTTCCTCCCTGCCTCCCTCTGGCTAAGTTCATCACTCTTTCCTTTGATCCCACCAAGCAGAGTTCTTCTGTCTTTATTACAGCCTTTGTTACATTTGCTGAGATTGTGGGTGTATCTTAATCTGTGAGCTCCAGGAGAGAAAGATTGGAATTTTCCTTGCCCTAGGTATAGTGTACATACTCATAGATTTGCTGAAAGAATGCATACATGAAACCAATAAGTAGAAAACAAAGTATTAGTTGAAACTCAGAAACCTTTACCCACAAGTAAGAATTACTTAGCTAGGGATCTAACTGTAACATGGTAAGTATAGTTGATCACATTATATTGTATAATTGAAATTTATAGAGTAGAACTTAAATGTTACCACCCAAAAAAAAAAAAAGTAAATATGTGAGATGATGGATGTGTTCATTAACTTGATGGAGAGAGAATTCTTTCTCAGTATATATATATATCAAATCACGACAATATACAAAGACTTTAAATACCTTATAATTTTGTGTCAATTATACATCAATAAAGCTGGAAACATCCATCCATCCATTCATTCATTTAAAAAAAAAAAAAAGAACTACTCAGCTACAACTAAAAACCATCACTGCAGCCACCAGCTATCTAGAGACTTTTCAGCACCAGGTGACAGGCTGATAGGCTAGATCTGGAGGGAATTACAAACCCTGGCCTGCACATTAGTTGTTCCACATCCATCTTGTCCCAAGCACAGTCAATCAAAGTTGTCATATCTCCAAGAAGCTGCTCTGCAGAGCACAAAAACCTCAAAGACTGGACCAAGCTGCAGGAACTCAGGGAAGCCTGCCTTTCATGTATATGTGTTCCGGATCACTGTCTAACTAGACTGTAGGCTTCGCCAAGAAAAAGTATTATGTCTTGACCATCTCTATTTCCCCTTCCTATAACCTCTTGTCTCACACAGGACTAAACCTTCAGCTAATGAATAATAGAACTCTTTTAAGGGAGAAAATATTTCTGGCAAAAGAAAAAGAGGAAGAGATCATGTTAGTTAAGGAGTATCAGCTGCCATAACAAGCATTCCAAAATATCAGTGTCTTATCACAGTAGTGTTCAATCCAGCTTGCTGCTTAGCACACAGCTTTCTTCTCAGTGACGGTCCAGAGACCCTGGCTTCCCTTTTGTGCTACAGGAGCTATCTCACCTTCTTATCCATGCAATGGAAAGAGAAAGAAAACCTGAAGGAGGCACAGCCACTGATTGAAAGTTATGCCCTAGAATGGTACACATCATTTCTGCCCTCATTTCATTGATAAAACTGGTCACATGGCCACATACAGAGGCAAGTGGCTGGGAGATGCAGCCCTGGCTGGGAAGTCTCTTCCTTGTAACAACACTGTACACTGGAAAAGGGAGCCCCAATCTGCTGTTCAATTAAAGCTTTCCTGTCATAGGATTTTTACTGAGGAAATGAGAATGAAGAAATACACTTCTATGAAATTAACGCCATTTCTCCAAAAATGAAACTTATTGTGACAATTAAATACAAACTCCTGACTCATCCATCATTTCTGTATAAGCCACTTGTCCTGTCAAAGTTGCTGCTTAACTGCAAAGAATCTCCATGAAGAATCAGAGGTATGATTTGCAAGCTCAGGGCTCACGCTCTGTTCCTAAAGATTATTCTGGATAAGGCGGTGCATTTCCCAAACTGTCTCCTACAAAACACGGGCAAAGTCATGTGTAGATTTTTTCTAGAAATTGAGTTTAAGAAACCTAGCATGTTGTACTTCCTACCCTCTTGACATTTCCTAATACATATAAGCACAAATACTCTGAGAAATCCTATAGCAAAGAAGTCTGTTCCACTTTGTTCAAACATTCCTCAAACTTAATTTTATATTTTAAAAATATAAACATTATATTATAGAAACTGATATTTTGAAAAACATCTACTCACCCCAAATGCTATGTAAGAGGGCAAACTAATAAAAATAAAGATTAGCGTTTATTTAAACCTCTCATGTGTCAGACACTACTCTATTTGGTTAAATGTGAACAAGTCCCTCAAATGTAAGAAAATATTTTCCATTTAAAGGTGAAGAATATTAGGCTTAAAGAGGTTAACTGTCAATGTGCCATCACTAAATGTAACCTGTTTGAGTCAATGAGAAAAATGCCCAGGAGATCATGTGTTTCAGTCCTTTTAGAGAGGCCATTAACGAAAATAACACAGTTGATGTCTAAGTACCCAGCTTAAAGTTCAATGCCTGATGGAGATTTGGCCAAAGATCTGCAGGGTCAAAACTCTAATGAGAACTTACTGGTAACTTTTCTAACCAGGTGTTACTGTAGTTTTCTAACTCCACGTTACTGACATGTGGATTTAGTAGTGAGACTCAAAGAAAAACAGAGGGAAGTCTAGGGTCCTGAATATAACATTTTCCATAGAAGAAAGTTTCTCCATCTGGGACCAATAAGTTCTAGTTCCCAAGAACTGCTAGGACTATATGGGAACCAAATTTCTACCAACATCCTTGCTAGATAATGGTAACACCTCATTAAGTTATATAAACCCACTCTTAAAATGCTTAGCTATTCACCAAAGACTAGAAAAAGCTGATATTGAACAGTTCTATGAAGATCTACAAGACCTTTTAGAACTAATAGCAAAAAAATATGTCCTTTTCATTAAAGGGGACTGGAATGCAAAAGTAGGAAGTCAAGAAACACCTAGTGTAACAGGTAAACTTGGCCTTGGAATGCGGAATGAAGCAGGGCAAAGACTAATACAGTTTTTCCAAGAGAACACACTGGTCATAGCAAACACCCTCTTCCAACAACACAAGAGAAGACTCTACACATGGACATCACCAGATGGTCAACACCGAAATCAGACTGATTAAATTCTATGCAGCCAAAGATGGAGAAGCTCTATACAGTCAGCAAAAACAAGACCGGGAGCTGACTATGGCTCAGATCATGAACTCTTTATTGCTAAATTCAGACTTAAATTGAAGAAAGTAGGGAAAACCACTGGACCATTCAGGTATGACCTAAATCAAATCCCTTAGGATTATACAGTGGAAGTGACAAATAGATTTAAGGGACTAGATCTGATAGATAGAGTGCCTGATGAACTATGGACGGAGGTTTGTGACACTGTATAGGAGTCAGGGAGCAAGAGCATCCCCAAGAAAAAGAAAAACAGGCTGTCTGAGGAGGCCTTACAAATAGCTGTGAAAAGAAGAGAAGTGAAAAGCAAAGGAGAAAAGGAAAGATATAACCATCTGAATGCAGAATTCCAAAGAATAGCAAGGAGAGATAAGAAAGCCTTCCTCAGTAATCAGTGCAAAGAAATAGAGGAAAACAACAAATGGGAAAGACTAGAGATCTTTTAAAGAAAATTAGAGATACCAAGGGAACACTACATGCAAAATGGGCTCAATAAAGGACAGAAATGATATGGACCTAACAGAAGCAAAAGATATTAAGAAGAGGTGCCAAGAATACACAAGGGAACTATACAAAATGGATCTTCACAACCCAGATATCATGATGGTGTGATCACTCACCTAGAGCCAGACATTCTGGAATGTGAAGTCAAGTGGGCCTTAGAAAGCATCACTACGAACAAAGCTAGTGGAGGTGATGGAATTCCAGTTGAGCTGTTTCAAATCCTCAAAGATGATGCTGTGAAAGTGCTTCACTCAATATGCCAGCAAATTTGGAAAACTCAGCAGTGGCTACAGGACAGGAAAATGTCAGTTTTCATTCCAATCCCTAAGAAAGGCAATGCCAAAGAATGCTCAAACTACCGCACAATTGCACTCATCTCATACACTAGTAAAGTAATGCTCAAAATTCTCCAAGCCAGGCTTCAACAATACATGAACCGTGAACTTCCAGATGTTCAAGCTGGTTTTAGAAAAGGCAGAGGAACCAGAGATCAAATTGCCAACATCTACTGGATCATTACCAAAGCAAGAGAGTTCCAGAAAAACATCTATTTCTGCTTTATCAGCTATGTCAAAGCCTTTGACTGTGTGGATCACAATAAACTGTGGAAAATTCTTTAAGAGATGGAAATACCAGACCAACCGACCTGCCTCTTGAGAAATCTGTATGTTGGTCAAGAAGCAACAGTTAGAACTGGACATGGCACAACAGACTGGTTCCAAATAGGAAAAGGAGTACGTCAAGGCTGTATATTGTTACCCTGTTTAACTTATCTGCAGAGTACATCATGAGAAATTCACTGGGCTGGAAGAAGCACAAGCTGGAGTCAACACTGCTGGGAGAAATATCAATAACCTCAAATATGCAGATGACACCACCGTTATGGCAGAAAGTGAAGAAGAACTAAAGAATCTCTTGATAAAATTGAAAGAGGAGAGTGGAAAAGTTGCCTTAAAGCTCAAGCTCAACATTCAGAAAACGAAGATCATGTCATCTGGTCCCATCATTTCATGGCAGGCAAATAGATGGGGATACAGTGGGAGACTTTATTTTCCTGGGCTCCAAAATCACTGCAGATGGTGACTGCAGCCATGAAATTAAAGACATTTACTCCTTGGAAGGAAAGTTATGCCCAGCCTAGACAGCATATTAAAAAGCAGAGATATTAGTTTGCAAACAAAGGTCCGTCTAGTCAAGGCTATGGTTTTTCCAGTAGTCATGTATGGATATGAGAGTTGGACTATAAAGAAACCTGAGAACTGAAGAATTGATACTTTTGAACTGTGGTATTGGAGAAGACTCTTGAGAGTCCCTCAGACTGCAAGGAGATCCAACCAGTCCATCCTTAGGAGATCAGTCCTGAGTGTTCATTGGAAGGACTGATGCTGAAGCTGAAATTCCAATACTTTGGACACCTGATGTGAAGAGCTGACTCATTCAAAATCATCCTGATGCTGGGAAAGATTGAAGGTGGGAGGAAAAGGGGATGACAAATAATGAGATAGTTGGATGACATCACTGACTCAATGGACATGAGTTTGAGTAAACTCCGGGAGTTGATGATGGACAGGGAGGCCTGGCATGCTGCAGTCCATGGGGTCGCAAAGAGTCGGACACGACTGAGCAACTGATTGAACTATAGCATTATTATGCGGATTAAATAATTTATTGCAGCAAAACACCTGAAACAGAGCATATGACATGATCAATAAATGTAAGCTATTATGCACTTATTACTTTTAATAGCATATACGGATAGTGAAAGTAGACATACTATCTGAACAAAGTTTGATGAGCCCCAATACTTGTTCACAATTGCTACTTTGCCTAGCTTGGTGCCACCGTTACCAATCATTCATTTAAAGACCTATTTTCACTCACACACTGAGTCAAACTTCCTAGAATGTACTCAGCATTCATAGACTGAAACTGTATCAAAAACTTGAATTTAGTTGCTGATCTTAGGCATGGGCTAATTTTGGGATCTTCATTTTCCTAATAAGTTATTGAATAAATTTTTCTCAATGCTGAGTTCTTGATTATTTGAATTAAAAATCCACCTATCTTTATTGTCCTTGTCCAAAAGTGCATTAGACATGTTTTGTTTGGTTTCTTTTCCTGTTTAACTGGCAGCGTACTAAGTTACTCACTTGCTCAAAACCTTCTAATTGGAAATAAAAATGATCATTTTATAATAATTTCATCTAATTTTTATTACATTTCTAGGATATAGTCCAGGCAAACTTCGCTATTTCATTTTACACACAAAGAACTGAAGTTCAGGGTAGTGAAATGGTTTGCCCAATAAAATTGAGTAAATGAGTCAGAAACAGGAGCAGAAACCAGAATTTCCAACTCCAATTCCAAGACTTGAAGTTTACACTGACTAAACTTTTCAAAGTTCTAGTCCTTTAGTAGAATAACGTTTTTATTTTATTTTTCAAGCCTGGGCTTTCACTTGTATATTAAGAGGGGTAAGATACTTTTTTTTCTTTACAGTATATATCCAACACTTGATTAGTCTCAAGTGTTGAGGCAGAAAATATGTCAATAAATGTTGTGTAGTACTCTTATTATAATTGTTACTAATAATTTCAGGCAGTGTAACCTCTGGGAAATCTTACATTTAATAAGCACCACTGCCAAAACCAGCCTTATGTACATGTATATATAATGGATATTGTCTTGCAAACATTATTTGTGGAACTGGGGAAAAGCCACCCAGAGAACTTCTCCCCACAATTTTGCCATGCTGGAGAGTCTGTTATTACTATTTTTGGCTTAAGACATTGCTGACCCAAGGAAACTTAGTTTTCAGATGCAAAAATCCCTGGAACTCTTTAAACCCTACCAAAGACGATTACAGCTTGATGTCACAGAAGTAAGCAAATTGTAACTATAAGAAGGAGACATGTAAACAAAGAAAGGTTATGGGATTTGAGTTAGAGAATCTGAGTTTTAGTCCTACTTAGTTTATTTTTCCATTCTAGCAAGATGCTTCTCAGCTTAATGCACTGACAAGGCACTACTTAGTGCTATCTCATTTAGACTACACTTCTGGATCTTTTAACCTTCAGAGTTCTTTCGCCCCACCCCAACTCTTATCCCACTAGGGATCTTAAAGAAGAAGTAAATAGCACACTGATGAAATTTTAAGCTGATATTTTTAGGAGATGGTAGAAACACCACTAAGGACAAATAAATAATGCATATTCTCTGGCAATGATGTATTAAGATCTAATTTAGGAGGGAAATGCACAATATTTTCCTAGGCAATAATCAAAAATACCAGTGATTAGGTAAAGTGAAATAAACTTGATCACAAAAATCAAGACACACAGGTTATAAAAATAAAAACATATTTGCCATCACCAATAACTTAAAAAGCCACAAACTTTTCTGGAAGTTAGTATCATATAATGTTATCCCAGGAATTGGTGGTCTGAGCAAAGCCACTATTAACAGAAAGCTTGACTTTAGCCTAAGACAAGAGTATGTTTGAGTTTGAGGAAGTAGAAGTAGTAGTAATACTATCGCTATTAATAATAATGACCAACAATAATAATTACAAAACCTCTATTTGATTAACACTTTATAACCTTAAAAGCACTTTCACATATATCACTTCATTTGATTCTCAAAATGACTTAGTGAGGTTAGCAATAGAAGATTTAGAATTGCCATTTCAGAAGAGAAAATTAAAGAGGGGAAGTATTTTCTACAAGGTTATTTAATTCATGAATCAAGGACCATTATAGAAACTTAGAACTTGATTCCTCCTTAAAAACTTCTAGTTCAATCCCTTATTTTACACATTAGAAAACTTGGAGGCTTGGAGAGGATGTGACTGTCTCTTCACACTTTCTTTCAAAGAGAATACAGTTAATTAGTTGCAAAGTAAGCACTTGAACCCAAAGCTTAGTACATAGATCTTTTCACCAAATTGCTGCCTCCTAGATGGTCTTGCCTGGAGAATCCCAGGGACGGGGGAGCCCAGTGGGCTGCCATCTGTGGGGTCTTACAGAGTCGGACACGACCGAAGTGACTTAGCAGCAGCAGCAGCAGATGGTCTTGAAAAGATAGATAGATTGATTAAGGAAGTCCAGATCAGTTGTAAAATTTTTCAGGAAGAGTCCAGGCCTGACTTTGATGTTAGATGAGAAAGACAGATTTTCACTAACATGTTTACAGTAATAATGACAGTTGCAATGGAATAAATGAGTGCAGTTTGAACACCTATGAATTAAAGACACAGATCAAATGGTGGAGGAGCTAAAGCGATGCTAGCAATGTGGGCACTGATTTATGAAAAGTCTAGAAGATTAAAAGTGCTAAATATGCATGACTTGGGCTAATGACTGAGGAAAGACAAGGAAGTCTATAAATATTTGAAGGGTACAAATGTTATAAAGGAAGCAAAGATATTTTAAAGGCAAGGAGATAAAAGTCAACATTTTAGATTAATGGAATCCAATGAAGAAAAGAAAAAAACAAAGGTTGAACATACAGAAATACTTGAAAATGAAATTTATTATTTTCTAGATATGTCTTCCAAGATTAGAGGTGGAATCTGCCCTTTGGAATATTTAAAATCTGATTGGACACAAAGTACCTATGCCAAGACACCAGAAGCTATGTTCTGTGGATCCATAAGGGCTAGCGTACACACTCTCACAGGTCATTTCCATCGCTCATGTTGTAATTCTGGAACCACACAACATTGTCTTGACTTTCATTCATTTTGAAGGCTGAGGCTTTGGAGATGTATGTAGTAAGAACAGTAGGTTCTCTGACTGACTATAAGTCCTATCTTCAGTGCAGGACCCTACTAGAGATGAGTTTGTCAACCAAATAAGAGAAGATCCAAATAATTTTATAAAATTGCTTCAAGTTAGAAGGAAAAAAACAAATATCATATATTAATACACATATGTGGAACCTAGAAAAATGGTACAGATTGTCTTATTTGCAAAGCAGAAATAGAGACATAGACATAGAAAATAAACAAATGGATACCAAGGGAGAACCGGAAGCTGGGAAGAATTGGGAGGTTGGGGTTGACATATATACACTATTGATAGTAAGTACAAAGTAGATGATTATTAACGAGAACATACTGTATAGCACTTCTCTGCGGTGACCTAAGTAGGAAGGAAAGTCAAAAAGAGGGTATAAATGTATATGTATAGCTGATTCACTGTGTTGTACAGTAGAAATTAACAACATTGTAAAGCAACCATACTCCAATAAAAACTAATTTAAAAATTACAAAATAAGACTGCTTCCCAAATAACTGGGATCATTAAACCTAGCAGCTTCAGGAGGGAAGCTCACTCAACTCCAGCTACCTGTGTGCTCCCACATGAAGAATCCAGGAAGACTAGCTCTTGCATCCCAAAGAACATCTAAGAAGCACCCTGGCTGAGGCTAAGGTTGTATCACTATCATCATCTCCTCATAGCTGATATTTGACATATATTGCCTAGACTGTTAGCCTGGATGCCAACTTCATAGCTTTGCCATGCCCACCAGTATCAGAGATGCCTGCCTGGTCTGGTCCTACCTTACCTTATTTCTCATCACCTGCACCCTTTGGATCCTGATTCTGTGGTCAGCTACTGTGTTACCCTGCCTCCCTAATTCCTGTGCGCTTTGCTCATTGATAATACACTTGCTAAGGGAAAAGAAAAAAATAGTCAAGTCTACTGAAGTCTCTGCATGTGCTAAGCTAAAAGTCTCCCATCTGCCTTGCGCAGAGCTTAGACTCTGGCTGCCTGTTTGCTCTTCCATTCCCTGGGATGATGTCTATAATGCTCACCATCTGTAACTATGAAGCACTGTATCTGGCACAGAGTCATGGTTCAATAATACTCGTTAAGTGAATAAATGAATGAATAAATGAAAACCAGACTACTTGGTTGGCTGAGGATCAGCCACACTAGTCTTTGTATTTCCAGATCCTAGGGATCTGTTTCCTGGCCCAAAATCCCTGCACAGTGGAGGGATCCTGGCTGGACCACATGGACTATTGATGCACGACTATTTTTAAATAGCGCTATTTCCCAGAAGTCCTAGTGGTTAGGCTCTACTTACTATGTTGGAATTATGTCAGTTCTGGCACTAGCTTTCATTAACTTTTAAGAGTATCTCATAGCTTTAGACAATATGATTTGGGTACGTGGCCACCTTCAAGGTTCTCTGTGAGTTACAGCTCCAGGGCTTTCTCCAGGTTCTTCCTCCACAAATACTACTGTAAAGCTACCTTATCTCCCTGCAGAACCCACGTCTCTTGTGAAAACAAAACACTTTTTCTTTTTAAATCCTTTCTCTTCTTTTCTTCTTCTGGAAACCCATACATCCTTCCCCAAACAAAAGGATCACTGAGACCTTTCAGTCTGAATTCTGGTTGCCTTCACATCTTAGACTACTCATTAACTATGTGCTGTATGGAGAAGCACTGAAGACCATTACAGCGGTCGTCGGAAGCCAGTGTGCCGGGATAATGACAAACAACTCTGCAGTTCCCCAGGCTCTGTTAGTTGTGTTTGTCACAAATGAGTTGTGGAGATTCAGAGTGAATGATCCATATCATATTGAACTGTCCCTTTTTTTATCGCTGACAATTGAAGGTGACTGAGAAGCAGGGCCAGTGTCAGACTGCATCTAATTGGAAACCTTCTCTCATTAATGTCTGATGTTGACTTGCATTACTTGATGAAATTAGGACCACAGTGAAATGGATTTTATCGTACAGAATGAGCTGGTGGAGCTCTCTTCCATTTCAGTGTTTTTTGTTTTGTTTTCTTTTTAACCTCATCCCACCCCTAGTTCTGTGGCAGAAGAGGCATAGAAGAGCAGGAATTTTGAGTAAGGCAGGTCTGTGCACAAACAAAGCAAAAACAGATATGTAGGAAAGGAAATTGAACCCATATGGACTTTTATGTCACATATGTCTGAGCAGTTTCTGGGTACTGCTGTGGAACCAGAGGTCCAGAGGACCTTCCAGAAGTCACCTTGACCCTAGGACTCCAAGCACAGCTGCCCCTAAGTTGGCCCAGATATCTTACATGGAAGGGGTATGGTATGGAGAAGAACACACACATCCTCCCTCTACCCTTTCCAGTCACTGGCTGCCTTGATGAAACCCACTTTTGAAAGCTCTCGACGGTTTGGGTCTTCAGTTGAGGTATTATTTCCAAGAGGAAAAAAAAAGTGTTTGAATTAAAGAATGGGAATTTTCCTCTAGTTATTTCCCCTCTTACCTGACCCTTACCATTTCTGGAGGCAATACAAGGAATCAGGGATGGATGAGGAGAGACAAAAAAATCTGAGCAGAATATTGAAGAGAATAGTCCAGACCCATAGAAGAAAAAAACTTCAGACGTTCCAACAAAAAACAAGCAAGCAAATTTGCTTTGAATAACAAAAACATGGCCAATGCTTACAGTATGCTTTTTATTAAGCATATGTTAGACCACAGAGGTTAAAGTCATGCAGTCTGACTTTTGTATACCCAAAGGCAGGCTGGTTTAGTTTAGTTTTGTTTTTTCCACAGCTCTGGTAGATATGAGTAAAATTAATAGGAACTCACATTCTGAATGATTAGTTGAGCATTTTACAAATGTTAAAATGCTTTCAAAACACTTGACAACAACAGAGGAGCTTAGAAATTTCATCTGGAAACATCACAAACTAGAATCCACAAATTATTTGCTCTAAAACCTCCTAATTAGAAACATGGCTTTTTAGAATACACATTCTATTTACTCAGAAATATACACAGTTGTATTCAATTTCAAAAGATGAGGCAATGGCTAAGTTAAGCTATTTTGATATCTAATTAGTGCCCAGATAGTCAGTGGTATTTGATCCCTCTGACCCTGAGATACTATGATCCATCCAGTAGGACTTGAAAGAGGAGTGGGCCATTCTTAACAAAAGTGTGGTACTAGCCAAGTTAGTCCTCTGTACCTCCCCATACTCTTCCCACGGTTTCTTCCTGTCCTTGTCAACCCTCCTCACCCAGTGTCAGTCACCAGCCCCCACCCTTGCCCCATGACAGTACATAAGAACCTTCTTTCCCATCATCTGAAACCTCTTGAAGGTTTCCTATGTCCACTCTCAAACCACATTTGTCTTGTGCTTTTCAGTAAGAATGAAGCTTTTTAAACAAATTCATTCCAGGATATCAATGACACAATCGTATTTACAACACTGCCCAACCTAGAAACATTTGGAAGTAAACTGACACACTAACTCATTGTGCAAGGTCTTTCTTACCTGTATGGGATTTTATTTTCCTCAAGCAGCAATCCCAACTCAGTGTCATGACACTGATTTTATCTCATCCATCACCTCCTGGGTTTCAGCAAATAACAAATTACTAGAGCCCTAAAAACCTCAGTTGTATTTCACCATTTTTTCTGGTAAGGAAATGGACACCTACAAAGTTAAACTGATGCCCAGGTCACTTAGAAGCCCAATGAATGAATTGGCTCTACTGCTAAAATCCTGACTACTAATCCAGTGCTCTTTCCCCTCCAGCACACTGCCAACTCTACTATACACTGTTTTAGATCCCAAATGTTTCATTCGAACCTACCAACAGAATTTCTCTCAGGCACAGAAGAGTTGCCTGGCTAAACAGGGGACAGTAGAAAGGACATTGTCGTGCTTGCAAAAGAACTACTCTAGTATATCTAGAATCCAAATGTCCAATTGATAAGTGATAGCTTCTCCCTCTAAGGAAAATTCAACATAGGGATAATCTGTGAGATATTCTACACCACGAAAATGTACCTAAATGCTGTGCTCATGCTGATACACTTTTGTGTTGCTATAACCACTGCTAGCATCTCTGCCTAAGATGTCTTATAGAAGAGGGAATCAAACAAAGCTGGAAAGTTGTTGACGGGTGGTTGGTAAAAATGCAGAGAAATTATGCAGTAAGCAAAGCAAACAAGCCTCCATCTTGGAGTCAAAAGTTATATTAGTGTAAGTGAAGACTTTCCTATAAACTAGAAGTGATGCAGGGCCTCAGGAGAATGACCTTCTAAAGGGTCTACACACACAGTGTGCTTAGTTGATGCCAAACACCTGGCCTGAGAGAAAACCATTCAGTCAGTCAAGCAGATGTTTAGTCTACCCTCTGCCAAACATCTGGGCGATTGATGGGATCATTTCCTTTGCATTATGGAGCTTGGCCACAGCAACCCAGAGGTGTAATCACAGCATGAGAACACAGCATGGGGATGACAGATATCTTGACTCACCAGGATCCCCAGCATGGGACACTTTTCAGGTCTGTGCAGGTCAATTCAACATCACTTTAGTTTAAGATCTGTCGGTCGTTTGTTGAGCTGAGGCACTTTGATGCCAGCACATTTTTTAATCCCTACTTCATAAAGAGCAAAGGCCCTGAGTTGACAAAAACACCTTATTGACATTCAAGGATAGGAGGCACTGGCTGAAAGCTACACTGGATTCTTCCCAAATTGTAGCTAAGTGACCTTCCTCTGCTGTTCAGATGCTGTGGGGGAAAAAGTGCAGGCGTTTTGCTGGCATTGGCCTGGGGATTCATGAGTATAGGACTTGGCTCCAATGCAAAACATACTCCATCTGACAAAGAGAAATCATTTAATGGGCACTCTCTTAATTATAACAATTTGGAAGACGAAAAAGTTAAGGACAACAGCAGAAAGCATAATAGAGTCACAAGGAAAATTTTGTCTTTGGCTTCCCTTCCGGTATACTAGCATTCCAAAGGGTTGGAGAGGAAAACCAACATTTATCAATATCTTCCTCATCAGTTCTAGTAAAAGGCAAGAGGAGAAAAAAGGAATGAGGGGACAGGGACAAATTTTTTAAAAAGAGGGAAATAAAGGACTCCATCATCTTGTATACTAAGGAGTAACAGGATAGTGATGACAATTGTCATTTATTATTCAATAAGATTTTCCTCTGGGGTAGGGGGGTGTCTGGAGGAAGGGTACAAGCGGTCAGCCACAGGTCACATCTCACTCAGGAACACTGCAGGATCTGATCCAGGAATCCTCAGAAAGCTAGATGTACAGCTCTCCGGATGGCCTCCTGGGGAGACTGCCCCTGGAAAGAGTAGAGGACTACCTTAGTATGTCTTCCTTGCTTACAATACTACAATGGTAATGCCTTACAGGTGTATTTTTCAAAGTGATTTCATACAGATGACTTCCTTTGATCCCTGCAGTTTAAAGTGCAAGGTGCAGTTTAAAGGAAACAGAAGGAAGAATATAATAAAGTATATACTCTCTGCCCAATACTTTTCCAGACTCTTTGCTAAGCACTTTCATATGGCATCATATTCAACCTATCCAAATCAGGACATATGTATTTTTACCTCCTATTCATTGAAGAGAATATTGGGTTCAGAGAGGCTAAGCAATTTGCCCAAAGTCACCCAGCCAGTGTATCTATTTTAGGTATAGTGTTTTATCAGTTTAAATATACTCATATGCAAAAATGTAAACAGTTTTGGTTTATTTCTTAATTTTTAAATCAAAATCTTAAGTGAGGATTTTGATTACCACATCAAGATAGTACCTTTCTGAGCACCAATTAGCATGTCCAATGACAGAGAAAAAAATTCACTAAAGCAAAATCTCCCCTTGAAGTTTTCACTTTCACTCTATTCTTTCCTAAACTACTGGGCAACCCATTGCAGTTGTCTCTCAGGAATCATCCCCCTTCCCTCAAATGTTCTCTGATCTCAGCCTTGCTCTGAAGCCCTTCACGAATGCCTTATGACCCTCAATTACATTAATATCATGAAACCTACACTTTATTATATAATCCAGACCAAAACCATTCACCTCCCACTCAGCAGAGCTCTCCCCATGCATTTAACACAATCACTAGCTACTTTCAAAATCCTTTCTTCACCTGTCCCTGGGCACAACACTATTTTCAGATCCCTTGGTTGGTTTCTCCTCATCTTCCTGACCTTTACAGCTTGAAATACTCCAGAGCTGCTCTTTTTATCTATAATCATGTCTAAGGTTATACCATTCAGTTCAGCGGCTCTAAATACCATCTACTCAGGGATGACTCCCAAATCTGTATGTCCAGAACTAATCTCTACCTTGAACTTCAAATATACACAACTATGTTGCTCAACATTTTCACCTGGATAAAAGTTATCACAAACTTAACATGTCTGAAATCACACCCTCATATGTTCCTTCCTTTTCACAGTCTCAATAGATAGCGGTTCCATTTCACCAGTGTTCTGACCAAAATCCCTAGAATCATTCATGACTCCACTTTTCTACATGCCACATCTAATCCATCAACAAATCCTATCAGATTCACTTTGAAAATAGGTGCAAGCCCCCTCCTGCTTTAAGATTTTGGCATTCACCATCCCCTTTGCCTGAAATGATCTTTCCCCAAATGTATGCATGGCTCCCTCATTTCTTTCAGGTCCTTACTCCAATATCACCTCCTCAGAGAGGTGACCACCTTATGTTCAGAAGTTCTATCTCCTAACTACTACTCTATATTAGCATTTATTCTCACCTGATACAATAGAGTTGATGTTGCACTGTCTACATCCTTGATCATATCTTTGGCCTCCCACAGAGGTAACCACAGATACTTCTCTTACAGTCTATGGTTTCCTTTGTCTCTCTGACTAATGGCCTTATTGCTTTCCTCTAGCAATGAAAACACATTCAGCCTACAGGCAAGGCAGGCCAGAAATGTTAAAAAGTTAACAAACTAGGAACCAAGGAGGGACGGAAGTTTGTGGATAAATATTCCAACATTGTGTCCTTCAGGAGGACCACTCTGAGCAGTTTTCTGCACTGACTTTCAGAAAATTATCAGTGGGATTCAGCCCCAGTTGCCCACAGTGGCAACCCAATCATTAGTGCATTCTTTATTCACTTTCGTCCCTTCTCTGCCTCACTTCTCTATCCCTTCACGAGGTTACCTCTTAAATAAACTGCTTACACCCAAACCCTTGTTTGGGGGTTTGCTTTAGGGGCAATCAACACAGAAATATATTTTATACACTTATTTGTTTAGCATCTCTCTCCCCCACTCAATGCAAGCTTCATAAAAACAGCAAAATCATTTTGTCCATAGTGGTATTACAGCATCTACAAGCCTGGCACATAAGAAGCATTCAATCATTTTTGTTGGATGAATTCTATCCCTATTTGAACTTGATTTCTTTCCCCTGTGTTTCCTTGCCAATGAGATGTAGTATCATGGGTTCGAAGATCTGTGCTCTCATCAAAACAGAGAAGACAGAATAGAAGGCAAATGAGATGGCAGGGTCAGGAGATGAAAAGAAGAGAAAGAAGAGAAATCCACATTCTTTATCACACATCTTCCAGGGGTCCCAAGGGCAACCCTCAGATAAACAATATCCAAATCTGAAATGGACCTTGGTGACAGAATGGTCAATAAATTTGAACTCATCAAAGCACTTCCAGACCAGGGTAGCAGTGGGTTCTGTTACTGGGACAAAGTAGCAGGACCAGCTGGGGAAGGAGAGTTTGACAAATGCCTTTTCCTCCTCAAATATTTTCCTTCTTGGGTCACTGGTCTTTTATCAACATCTGAAGCACAAGAGCTGCTTTTGAATGACAGGCATGATCTTCTGGTCACTAGGCTGATAAGAAGGTGAAAAGCCAGTAGATATATTTGCTTCTTACCTCCGTGGACATCCCTTTATTTGGGATGAATCATCACTCAAGAACATAAGGGAGGACCCACTCAAGTAACATAAAGGTAAAACTTCATTGGTATGCTCAAGATGTGCAGGTCTTTAGTGAGAAAACAACATGTATCACATTAGTACCACCTCTATAGGGTCTATAGGTCCCATTAGTGCACCTTCAGCATCAAGTACATGGTTGGTAGTACTATTCAACAGAGTACCGAAAGTCCCAGCCAGAGCAATTATGCAAATAAATAAATAAAAGATACAGAAATCAGAAAGAAAGAGGTAAACTGTCTCTATGTGCAGATGACATAATATTATACATAGAAAAACCTAAATTCAACCCCCAAACTGTTTGAACTAATAAGAGAATTCAGTGAAGTTGCAGAACACAAAATCAACATTTTATTTTATTTTTATTTTTACTTTATTTTACTTTACAATACTGTATTGGTTTTGCCATACATTGACATGAATCCACCATGGGTGTACATGAGTTCCCAATCCTAAACCCCTCTCCCACCTTCCACCCCATATCATCTCTCTGGATCATCCCTGTGCACCAGCCCCAAGCATCCTGTATCCTGTATCAAACATAGACTGGTGATTCGTTTCTTACATGATAGTATACATGTTTCAATGCCATTCTCCCAAATCATCCCACCTTCTCCCTCTCCCACAGAGTCCAAAAGTCCATTCTATACATCTGTGTCTCTTTTGCTGTCTCGCATACAGGGTTATCATTACTATCTTTCTAAATTCCATATATATGTGTTAGTATACTGTATTGGTGTTTTTCTTTCTGGCTTACTTCACTCTGTATAATTGGCTCCAGTTTCATCCATCTCATTAGAACTGATTCAAATGTATTCTTTTTTAATGGCTGAGTAATACTCCATTGTGTATATGTACCACAGCTTTCTTATCCATTCATCTGCTGATGGACATCTAGGGTTGCTCCCATGTCCTGGCTATTATAAACAGTGCTGCAGTGAACATTGGGGTACATGTGTCTCTTTCAACTCTGGTTTCCTCAGTGTGGTATGCCCAGTAGTGGGATTGCTGGGTCATAAGACAGTTCTATTTGAAATTTTTAAGGAATCTCCACACTGTTCTCCATAGTGGCTATACTAGTTTGCATTCCCACCAACAGTGTAAGAGGGTTCCCTTTTCTCCACACTCTCCCCAGAACTTATTGCTTGCAGACTTTTGGATCGCAGCCACTCTGACTGGTGTGAAATGGTACCTCATTGTGGTCTTGATTTGCATTTCTCTGATAATGAGTGATGTTGAGCATCTTTTCATGTGTTTGTTAGCCATACATATGTCTTCTTTGGAGAAATGTCTATTTAGTTCTTTGGCCCATTTTTTGATTGGGTCATTTATTTTTCTGGAATTGAGCTGCATAAGTCGCTTATATATTTTTGAGATTAGTTGTCTGTCAGTTGCTTCATTTGCTATTATTTTCTCCCATTCAGAAGGCTGTATTTTCACCTTACTTATAGTTTCCTTTGTTGTGCAGAAGCTTTTAATTTTAATTAGGTTCCATTTGTTTATTTTTGCTTTTATTTCCAGTATTCCGGGAGGTGGATCATAGAGGATCCTGCTGTGATTTATGTCGGAGAGTGTTTTGCCTATGTTCTCCTCTAGGAGTTTTATAGTTTCTGGTCTTATGTTTATATCTCTAATCCATTTTGAGTTTATTTTTGTGTGTGGTGTTAGAAAGTGATCTAGTTTCATTCTTTTACAAGTGGTTGACCAGTTTTCCCAGCACCACTTGTTAAAGAGATTGTCTTTATTCCATTGTATATTTTTGCCTCCTTTGTCGAAGATAAGGTGTCCATAGGTGTGTGGATTTATCTTTGGGCTTTCTATTTTGTTCCATTGATCTATATTTCTGTCTTTGTGCCAGTACCATACTGTCTTAATGACTGTGGCTTTGTAGTAGAGCCTGAAGTCAGGCAAGTTGATTCCTCCAGGTCCATTCTCCTTTCTCAAGATTGCTTTGGCTATTCAAAGTTTTTTGTATTTCCATACAAATCTTGAAATTATTTGTTCTAGTTCTGTGAAAAATACTGCTGGTAGCTTGATAGGGATTGCATGGAATCTGTAGATTGCTTTGGGTAGTATACTCATTTTCACTATATTGATTCTTCCAACCCATGAGCATGGTATATTTCTCCATCTATTAGTGTCCTCTTTGATTTCTTTCATCAGTGTTTTATAGTTTTCTATATATAGGTCTTTAGTTTCTTTAGGTAGATATATTCTTAAGTATTTTATTCTTTTTGTTGCAATGATAAATGGAATTGTTTCCTTAATTTCTCTTTCTGTTTTCTCATTGTTAGTATATAGGAATGCAAGGGATTTCTATGTGTTGATTTTATACCCTGCAACTTTACTATATTCATTGATTAGCTCTAGTAATTTTCTGGTGGAGTCTTTACGGTTTTCTATGTAGAGGATCATGTCATCTGCAAACAGTGAGAGTTTTACTTCTTCTTTTCCAATTTGGATTCCTTTTATTTATTTTCTGCTCTGATTGCTGTGGCCAAAACTTCCAGAACTATGTTGAATAGTAGCAGTGAAAGTGGGCACCCTTTTCTTGTTCCTGACTTTAGGGGAAATGCTTTCAGTTTTTCACCATTGAGGATAATGTTTGCTGTGGATTTGTCATATATAGCTTTTTAAAAGTTTATTTTACACACTAACAGTGAACTATCTAAAAGAGAAATAAAGAAAACAATCCCATTATCAATTACATCAAAGGTAATAAAATACTTAGGAATAAGTTTAACCAGAAAGGTGAAAGATCACTACACTGAAAACTGTAAGACACTGAGGAGAGAAACAGAGAGGAGATCAAGATGCTGGAGTAAGAGGATGCTGAGCTCATCTTCCCCTGAAAACATCAAGAATACATCTGCATGTGGAGAAATTCTCATTAGGAAATGAATGGGAAACTGAAGGATTCTTCAACCAAGACTATAAAGAAAGATCACACATAGTCAGATGGAAACAACAGAAGTCATCAGGTTGCTGCTATGAGAAGACACAAGTGAGGGGGGCTATCATGGGCTCAGAGATCCTGGCTAGGGAATAAGCAGTTTGAGCCACATACTGGGCACTCCAGCCCTGAGGTGTGACAACAGAGAGATGAGTCCCCTTAGCCGGTTTAAAAACTAGGGGGACTTATAGGAGGGCTGTAAGAAGCCAAGACTCTGCTTATGAAGTGTGTGCATGCTTGTTTACTTCCAGGAACAAGGCAGGGGAAGCAGACTGAAACTGCCCCAGGGCTCTGGCTGCTTTCCTCTGACCATCCAGACCCTCCAGCTCTGGTACAGCTCTCAACTAGGGTGAAGGCCATTTAGAGAAATAGTCGGAGAAAGATAAATGCTATATGTTATCACTATAGAATAAAACACACAAATATAACAAAACAGAAACAGACATGGATATAGATAACAAACTAGTCATTACTAATGGGGAAAGGAAAGGGGGAGAGGCAAGATAGGGATAGAGGATAAGAGATAAAAACTACCATGTATAAAATAAATAAATAAACTATTAAAAACATGTTGAACAGCACAGGAAATATAGCAAATATTTTATAATAACTTTAAATGCATTCTAATATGTAAAACATTGGATCATTATGTTGTACACTGAAACTAATACTGTAAATCAATTGTAGTTGACAACTCATACAACTCAACAGGAAAAATAAAGATGCAATCCAATTTTAAAATGAACAAAAAGCATAGACATGCATTTTTCCGAAGACACACACACAAATGTCAACAGATACATGAAAAGGTACTCAATACCAGTAATCATAAAGGGACTGAACATTGAAACCACAATAAAATATTATCTCACATATGTTAGAATGACTATTATGAAAAAAACCAAGAGATATTAAGTGTTGGTGAAGATGTAGAGAAGAAGAAATCTTATACACTGTTGGTGGTTAACATAAATTAGTATAATCCCTATGGAAAACAGTATAGAGGTTTCTCAAACATGGAAGCAGAACTACCAAATGATTCAGCAAGTCTATTTCTGCATATATATATATATTCAAAAAAATGAAACGACTATCTCTAAGAGCTATCTGCAACCCATGTTGCTGTGTAGCATTATTGACAAAGTCAGGGTATGTAAACAGAGACAACACACACACACAGGAATATTATTCATCCATGAGAAAGAACGGGAGCAGGAATCCTTTTGCAACAACATCGATATGTTAGGTGAAATAAATCAATAGAGAACCAAATAAACTATATAATCTCACTTATAGGTAGAATCTTTAAAAATCAAATCATAAAGTATACTTGTCATTGCTAGCAGCTGGGGTTGGGTGAGGGCTAGGGAGATGTTATTCAAAGGATATAAACTTCCAGTAATTTTGTACCTAGTATGTATCAAGCTGACTAGTACCTGCTCTACATATATTTCTCATTTAGTTCTTTTAACAGCTCTTTAAAGTTAGTGGTCAGCATTATTCACACATTATTTGGGACTTATAAGAATTAAGAAACTTGCCAAAAGTCACACAGTAAATGAACCATTATTACCTTACCCATGCTGGTCAAAAAATTTAGGTTTCCGAACATCCTTTATTGATGTAATGCATGTGCCACCAGACAGCTCATTTTGCCTTTTGGTGCAGGCATTTGGCTGAACCCTTTTGCATGCCACTGCTTGATAATCAAGTGCATCAAAGTGGCACCAGGAAGGGTGTGCATGTGCAGATACAGGAGACTTGTCTCAGCTCACACTGAAGACATGCTGCTCATTGAGAACAAGAGATGGAGAAGAGCCCACTCCTGGGCAAGAGGCAAATTGATAATGTGAAAAGACAATTATAAAGATAGCATCAAACTATTATAAACTAGAATTGCCATCCTGAAAAAAGTCTACAAGGATGAATAGTGGGGAGCCAACCTTGTTAACTGGGTGACGACATCATGCCTATACTACCCTGAGTTCATAGATCCTGGAGGAAGTTCCCTTGCCTGTATAAAATGTCACCAGGACAGACGAAGAGAAAAGGCCAGATATCTTTGATGAGACAGAATTCAGTCTGAAGGAGAGTGACAAGGGTTAAAGCTCTCCTTCTCCTGCACTCAATCCCCCAGCTCTACCCCAGATGCCCATTCCACATGCCCTTTACTCTAGGGGCATCCTCCACGGCACCTGGCAGTCCACTACTGCAGATTTCACTGGCTGTGCACTATCCTGTATAGTGGCAAGAACACAGAGCTTGTTGCAACAGACAGTCAGCTCAGATCAAGACACTGGCCCTCACAAGGATGGAAGCTTAAACAGGTCACTTACGCTTGAATTTCAGTTTCCTCACCTGAGGAGGTTTTAGGAGAATTAAGTGAGAAAACATCAGAAAGCCAGCCAGCACACACGCTCAATGAATGGTATCAATTGTTGCACATAGCAGTCATTGTTGTTTTCCTTCTGATTCTGAAGTATCATAAAAGTTTAATTGCTGAGATGTCTGAAGGAGATGAAGAAGGGTAATAAAGATGACAAAGCCTCCTCACCTTTCCCTCCTTTCAAAGTTTATGAGTCCAAGGAATCCAAGGGTCTATGAACTATGCTAGCACCATAGAAGCAGGCCCAGAATTGGGTTTTCAGGAAATATAGGAGACCCAGGTTTGACTCCTGGGTTGGGAAGATTCCCTGGAGAAGGAAATGGCAGCCCACTACATTATTCTTGCCAGGAAAATCCCATGGACAGAGAAGCTTGACAGGCTACAGTCAATGAGATCACAAACAGTTAGACACAACTTAGTGACTAAACCACCATCAGTATAACGAAGGCTATGGGCCAAGGATCCTTTAGCACAGAGTCTAGATGAAAGGAACAGAGACACAAACGGAAGCAGACATAAAATCACGTCCAACTTACAACAGCCTTCAGGCCCGTGTGGGAGGCTCAGGTTTTGGCCAGCTCCACCATGCAGCTCCATGCACTGCCAACCCACAGCCTCACTCTTAGGCTAAGGCCATGGCACATACATAAAGGGATGTTGTCTAACCATTGATTTGGATTTTATCCACATATCTAGGCTAGTGTAGAGCACTAATCCAGAAAAAAGGCCCTGAGAAGCCTGAGGGCTTTTTTTTAAGACTTTAACTCAGCCTGCCATGTGGATAGGGTGAAGATGGTAGGAGACGAAAGTTGCAGGCAGTAAAGATGCTTGTTGTCCCTCATATAGATTAAAGTAGGATAAAATGCTGGATCAAAACTCACAAAATGGGTTAAATTACCTGCTCTCCTTCTTAAAGGCCAGCTTAAATCTCGTGAGTCTCAATGTTTCCATCTATAAAATGGGATGACTAAGTTGTACCTCTACAGTTCCTTGTACATCTATAATTCTATGAGTCTTAGGAAAAAGTATGATGCAATTTTTAAAATGAAAGAATAAACTAGTTTATAAATAGTCATGTGGGCCCCATGGGAGTCTCCATAATATGTCAGAGTATACACAAAGAAAGAAATAACCTTCATCTTCAGTTTGTAATTCTGACCTTATATTAAGGGCTGATTGAACAGTCTATTCAAAAGCAGAGACATTACTTTGCCAACAAAGGTCCGTCTAGTCAAGGCTATGGTTTTCCAGTGGTCATGTATGAATGTGAAAGTTGGAATGTGAAGAAGGCTGAGCACCAAAGAATTGATGCTTTTGAACTGTGGTGTTGGAGAAGACTCTTGAGAGTCCCTTGGACTGCAAGGATATCCAACCAGTCCATTCTAAAGGAGATCAGTCCTGGGTGTTCTTTGGAAAGAATGATGTTAAAGCTGAAACTCCAATACTTTGGCCACCTCATGAGAAAGAGTTGGCTCACTGGAAAAGACGCTGATGCTGGGAGGGACTGGGAGCAGGAGAAGGGGATGGCCGAGGATGAGATGGCTGGACAGCACCACTGACTCGATGGACATGAGTTTGGGTGAACTCTGGGAGTTGGTGATGGACAGGGATGCCTGGCGTGCTGTGATTCAGTCACTCAGTCGTGTCTGACTCTTTGCGACCCCATGAATCACAGCACGCCAGGCATCCCTGTTCATCACCATCTCTCGGAGTTCACTCAGACTCACGTCCATCGAGTCAGTGATGCCATCCAGCTATCTCATCCTCAGTCGTCCCCCTCTCCTCCTGCCCCCAATCCTTCCCAGCATCAGAGTCTTTTCCAATGAGTCAACTCTTCGCATGAGGTGGCCAAAGTACTGGAGTTTCAGCTTTAGCATCATTCCTTCCAAAGAAATCCCAGGGCTGATCTCCTTCAGAATGGACTGGTTGGATTTCCTTGCAGTCCAAGGGACTCTCAGGAGTCTTCTACAACTCCACAGTTCAAAAGCATCAATTCTTTGGCACTCAGCCTTCTTCACAGTCCAACTCCCACATCCACACATGACCACAGGAAAACCATAGCCTTGACTAGACGGACCTTAGTCGGCAAAGTAATGTCTCTGCTTTTGAATATGCTATCTAGGTTGGTTATAACTTTTCTTCCAAGGAGTAAGCGTCTTCTAATTTCATGGCTGCAGTCACCATCTGCAGTGATTTTGGAGCCCCCAGAAACAAAATCTGACACTGTTCCCACTGTTTCCCCAACTATTTCCCATGAAGTGATGGGACCAGATGCCATGATCTTCGTTTTCTGAATGTTGAGCTTTAAGCCAACTTTTTCACTCTCCTCTTTCACTTTCATCAAGAGGTTTTTTATTTCCTCTTCACTTTCTGCCATAAGGGTGGTGTCATCTGCATATCTGAGGTTCTTGATATTTCTCCCCGCAGTCTTGATTCCAGCTTGTGTTTCTTCCAGTCCAGTGTTTCTCATGATATACTCTGCATAGAAGTTAAATAAGCAGGGTGACAATATACAGCCTTGACGTACTCTTTTTCCTATTTGGAACCAGTCTGTTGTTCCATGTCCAGTTCTAACTGTTGCTTCCTGACCTGCATACAGATTTCTCAAGAGGCAGGTTAGGTGGTCTGGTATTCCCATCTCTTTCAGAATTTTCCACAGTTTATTGTGATTCACACAGTCAAAGGCTTTGGCGTAGTCAATAGAGCAGAAATAGATATTTTTCTGGAACTCTCTTGTTCTTTCGATGATCTAGTTGGCAATTTGATCTCTGGTTCCTCTGCATTTTCTAAAACCAGCTTGAATATCAGGGAGTTCTTGGTTCACGTATTGCTGAAGCCTGGCTTGGAGAATTTTGAGCATTACTTTACTAGCATGTGAGATGAGTGCAAATGTGCGGTAGTCTGAGCATTCTTTGGCATTGCCTTTCTTTGGAATTGGAATGAAAACTGACCTTTTCCAGTCCTGTGCCCACTGCAGAGTTTTCCAAATTTGCTGGTATATTGAGTACAGCACTTTCACAGCATCATCTTTCAGGATTTGAAACAGCTCAACTGGAATTCCATCCCCTCCACTAGCTTTGTTCGTAGTGATGCTTCCTAAGGCCCACTCGACTTCACATTCCAAGATGTCTGGCTCTAGATGAGTGATCACATCATCATGATTATCTGGGTTGTTAATATCTTTTTTGTACAGTTCTTCTGTGTATTCTTGGCACTTCTTAATATCTTCTGCTTCTGTTAGGTCCAGACCATTTCTGTCCTTTATCGAGCCCATCTTTGCATGAAATGTTCCCTTGGTATCTCTAATTTTCTTGAAGAGACCTCTAGTCTTTCCCATTCTGTTGTTTTCCTCTATGTCTTTGCATTGATCACTGAAGAAGGCTTTCTTATCTCTTCTTGCTATTCTTTGGAACTCTGCATTCAGATGGTGTGCTACAATTCATGGGGTTGCAAAGAGTCGGACACGACTGAGCAACTGAACTAAACTGAACAGTCTATAGTGTACAATGATAGAATGATGCCTAGACTAGGAATCAAAGGATCTGACTCAGAAATCTCGCTCCCATTCCTCTGACTGCATCTTCTGGCAAGTCACCTAACCTCTCCATATCACCATCACTTTCTGACTATTCCTCAGAGCATTGAAAAATACAACATTTAATCATGAAAGTGAACATATTTCATAATCTGTATAGACCTATACAAGTAAAATAGTTCACTACTCTCATATTTTTCTGTTGCTGTGGCTAACTCACCAAAACACCGAATACTGTTTTTACCCACCCTGGATTATAAAGTGTACTTGATACCATTCCATTTTAATTGAGCATAACATAGTGGTCAAAGCTTAGTTTATCTCAGCCTTGGATGACTTCCTGGATTCTGAAGCTGACAGTCTAAATATGGCAGATAGACAAGGGCATAATTATGGAGAGAGAGTGGCAGCTACTACCCAGGGACTAGAAAACTATTGAGACAGCAGAGGTATCAGCAGAACTTCTAGCTGATTTGTGCCATGTTTAGAGGTATTCAGTGGGCCTAGTCTCCCAGAAGGGTCTGGTCTACGATTCAAACAAAGGAATCACACTGGTTCAGTCAGTGAAGAATAGGTTATTCCTCTGAAGAGTCATCAAGCAGCACAATTAAAAAAAAAAAAACAAACTCAGCCATATCTCCTCCTTTCCCCAGTCAAGAAGCTAAGATGTAGCTCAGAAGCTTAAGAAGTCTTCTTTTGGGAGTGTTGACTATCCACAACCTTACGGCACTTACCTCCATAAACTATGTAAATTATTCTGATGCTGCCCAGGGTCCTTTATTTATAGTACCAAGGCAGACCTGCTCTCCCTGACAATGAGTTCCTATTAAGCTAACCTTGGCCATCACACTGGGGCTGGGTGTGGACCTGTCTAGTCAAGCCATCAACTAGCTCATTAACTGTGGTTATAGTACAGACTACTTCACCCAGGTCAAATGTATGATCCCAAACCCAAACCAAGTCCATACATACATGAAGACCACAAGCCAGTCAGTCTGTAGCAACCAGATTCCTAAAGATGAAAGGGAAATTCAACAATTAGCCAAGTAAAACACACATGCTCATTTCAAAAACCAAGAAGATAAATTTAAGAGCTGAGTTGCCAAGTCAATAATGTTTTTAAAGCTAGCTGAGGCCAATAGCTGGCTGGACAGTTTAGATCACATGGGTGGTGAAGCTTTACCAGAAAGATCAGCCAAGAGAACTGAAGGAGTCATTTTGAAGCTACCACGTGCTTCAAGGCCCCAAGCTTTCCTCCATTCATGAATGAAGACAATGTTAGAGAAACAAGCAAGGAAAGTTGCTACATGGCCAGCTCCATTTTATTCTCTTCTTCTGTCACCAAAACCTACTATTTCTAGACTGGAAGGAAATGCATGGATGTGTTGCCAGAGGGGACGAATATGATTTTGTTTGTCTCTTCTATCTACTTCTCTAAAATGTTCTTTCATGGATATACATTATTTTTCATAATGGATTATATAGATCTATATATATATAGAGAGAGAGAGACAGAGAGAGAGCGACAGAGACAGCACACACTTTGAACATAGAAAGGAATACTGACCAGTAAAGTCTCTTCCCACTGTTTAGCAGACCACAGTATATACTTCTGTAAGATGCTTTGGGAAGAAATGATGTGCTCAGTTCCAGTGTCTTATGTTTCTTTTAGCAAAAAGACACGACAACCTGTTTCCCCAATTCAAGCCACTATAGATGGAGAAAGGAATGGCAATCCACTCCAATATTCCTGCCTGGAGAATTCCACGGACAGAGAAACCTGGGGGCTACAGTCCATGGGGTTGCAAAGAGTCGGACACAACTGAGCGACTGACACACACACAAGCTACTATAGGAGGCGCCAGGACCACTGTTCTTAAAGAAACTTTTGATTCCCTTCAAATTATACCCCAAGAGTAGGATCATCATCAGTTACATAGACTCCTTCACTCTTGGGTCCCTGGAGTATCTCTGATGCCTGCAACTGCGGATGAACAGGAAAGAAAAGAATAAAGGACATACCATCAGTGCATGCCTGACTCAGCTGAACATCCAAGGGATGAGTATCTCCACTGAAGGGATGTGGCTCTTCCTAACCAGCCCCTAAGTGTAGCTTGAAAATAAGTGGAAAAGAGTGAGAAAAATCATTCTTTTATCCAGTAACTTCAGTTGACTCCAGTGTATGTCCAGTCCTGCTCTAGCGTTTGTTTGGAACACCTGAATTTGTTCCAGAGCGACTGACTTAACTGGGAACAATTTGAGCATAACAAGAATTTCACATTTGCCTAAGTATGAGTTTCTATGTGAGTAACATGAGGTGAAGCAGAAACAGTACCTTGCTGAACCAAGCACAGGAATACACAAGACACAGACCTCAAACATCTGCTCACTCCTCAGCTCCCCATGTGTGCTATTAGCCCCACTCAGACACACCTGATGCCACACCTTTCCATGCAGTGGTTCAGGTGGAACCAGCTGAACTGTGGTTCAGATCATACTCCTCCCACTACTTTGCACTAACTCACAAGCTCCAGCTCCTCTAAAGCCTAATTCCAGAAGCAAACCTCAGGTATTCTTCAAGGTAGTGTGGAAGCTGTTGCTACATTCACATACATCTTAATTATTTAACTATATATAAACCATGCTACCATTTTTATGTGGTTCTTAGCTTTGTTTTTATGTGTTACTGATGAAGTTTTTGCATTATATCCCTGGTCCATTTTCTACAAAATCCCTGTGTTTTTCTTGCCTGATTGTGCATACCACCATGATTTTTAGGAATTCATGTTCCCATATTATAGAACTGACTGTGCAAGGCTTTGCCAGGCATGATGAGAAAAGCAGATATAGCTGAGGCAATGAGTCCCTGCAGAACTCCTTCCCCGGAATTACTTAGGAAATGTATGATTCCCTGAACCTCAAATCCCAAGAAAAATCAATTGAGAAACTGGAGAAATGGGAGCAAGTATTCTAATTCTCCTATGAGTATTAAAACTTATCAATTAATTTGAAGACATTACTGGCTCCAAGGAATCAACTGACACATAGAATAAAAAGACAAGATTGGTATATCCAGAAACTGGAAGAGAATTACACAGGAGAAACATGATCAGGATCAAACCTGTTGGTCTTGCTTATAGCTACTGACCATGTTGTCTGCATATGCATGCATCTCTGTCTAGATTTGGCATGAAACTAAATTTTAATGTGCTTAATATTTATTAAACATGAATTATACTTGCTTGAAAGCAAATATTCATAAGTTTATATGGGCAGTATACTTAATGCAAGTCCTATAAGTGGTGTTCAAAGAAATAACAAGTATTGAAAGAAAAATATGTTCTTAGGTGACAATTCTCTCTTCACCTTTCTGCTGCTGCTGCTGCTGTTGCTAAGTCACTTCAGTCGACTGTGTCTGTGTCCGACTCTGTGCGACCCCATAGGTGGCAGCCCATCAGGCTAGGAGATACAAATACTGTTATTTGAACACTACATATGGTGATCACTACATGTTAGTTATACCACTTGTATTTTCCAGTGTTTGAATATGCATTATAAGTTATATTTTCCATTAAGTGCTATTATTTGTTACTTTCAACTGTTGTTCTTAATAACATGTAAATAGTATTAGGGATATTCAGTTCAGTCACTCAGTCGTGTCCAACTCCAGCATACCAGGCTTCCCGGTCCATCAACAACTCCCTGAACTTGCTCAAACACACGTCCATTGAGTCAGTAATGCCATCCAACCACCTCACCCTCTGTCGTCCCCTTCTCCCGCCTTCCACCTTTCCCAGCATCAGGTCTTTTCCAATGAGTCAGCTATTCGCATCAGATGGCCAAAGTGCTGGCGCTTCCGCATCAGTCCCTCCAATGAATCTTCAGGACTGATCTCCTTCAGGATGGACTGGTTTGATTTCCTTGCAGTCGAAGGGACTCTCAAGAGTCATCTCCAACACCACAGTTCAAAAGCATCAATTCTTTGGTGCTCAGCTTCCTTTATAGTCCAAATCTCACATCCATACATGACTACTGGAAAAACCATAGCTTTAACTAGATGGACTTTATCAGCAAAGTAATGTCTCTGCTTTTTAATATGCCATCTAGGTTGGTCATAGCTTTTCTTCCAAGGAACATGTGTCTTTTAATTTGATGGCTGCAGTCACCATCGGCAGGGATTTTGGAGCATAAGAAAATAAACTTTTCACTGTTTCCATTGTTTCCCCCTCTATTTGCCATGAACTGATGGGACTGGATACCATCAAGAGGTTCTTTAGTTCCTCTATTAGGAATGTATTATTTAGTTCCTATATTAGGAATGGGCTTCCCTGGTGGCTCAGATGGTAAAGCGTCTGCCTGCAATGCAGGAGACCTGGGTTCAATCCCTGGGTTGGGAAGATCCCCTGGAGAAGGAAATGGCAACCCGCACCAGTACTCTTGCCTGGAAAATTCCATGGATGGAGGAGCCTGGTAGGCTACAGTCCATGGGGTCACAAAGAGTTGGACACAACTGAGCGACTTCACTTTCACTTTCTTTCATATTAGGAATATTAGGTGTATTTTAAGATTAACATGACTTCAGGCATACCTGAAAATGCTTAGGAATTCTGATTTCTCATTCCAAAATCCTAAAGATTGATATTTGTTTGGAGTTTAGAAATGTTAAGTCCAGGCACGATCTTTGGCCAAAATAAAACTTGAGTTCTACAAAGTCTGAATGACATGTTCCTTGAGGATACATTGCCTTGAAATCTCAGGTCCAGTGTTCTCAGAACCATATGCCATATCTTGCAACTATTCTCATATTTTTCTTGGCCAACTCAGAGATAACTAGAGTTAGAATTCAGGATCAGTTAAAACCTATTGTGTTTTAAAATGTAATATTAAAACATTATGTATATGCATGCATGGATAGGGAAACTCTGTGCCGTGACATGCATAGATAGGGAAACTCTGTGCTTTGTCAATTCTGCTGTGAATCTAAAACTACTCTAAAAGTAAAGCCTCTTTTTTAAAAAAGCTCACACAATCTCAGAGTTTGGAGTTAACATTCTCCATATGATGTGCTTACACACACACACACACACATACACGATATCCAAATTATATAAACTTCCTTGGTCTTTTAAAAGAGCAGCTTCCCTTGGCCCGTAAGCCCTAGTCCCAGTCCAAATGATGGATGGAGGTTTCCATTTCTCACTCACAAACACACATCGAACTCTTTGTCTGCACCCCTTAATTTCAGAGGAAACAGGCATTCCTCAGCAAGGCCCTTGGGAGGTCGCAAAGGCTCAGCTGTCATAAATCAAAAATTTGTGGCATTAGCGGAGTCAATAAATAGTGCAGGGGTAACATTTCCCCAATCTTGCT